>OZ026627.1:24455275-25742431 GCA_964020975.1 Hermodice carunculata
ATATTTAGGAAAAATTCATTTAATTTCAAGAAGGTTACAAAGATATACATTGTGCTTGGAAGAAACATTCTCCATGGTAGTACAAACAGCAAGAGAGCACTTTGCATGGCCAAGGCACATACACGTGGACTTGACGTGCAATCTCATCTTGAACTTGTACAAAATCAGCAGTTACTTTAATTCCTTGCTGTAAGAAAAAAAATGTTAGTCTATTTGTAGAGTATACAGTAAATCAGATAGTGAGATTGAAACTCAGTATAAAAATGTATATGCATGTAATGAAAACATCACAATTTGTTTTCTGTTTTTCCTGTGTTCCAGCGGCATCAGAAGGTGGCGCTAATGTCTTTGAGGTATCGTACTTCAAACGCAGCGCGTATCTGGCCCAGTCCCCACAGCTGTACAAGCAGATGGCATTATGTGCCGACTTTGACAGAGTCTACACCATCGGTTCTGGTATGTACCTGACACACATCATGTTGTGTCTGCTTACTTCACTCACAGCTTACTAACACTTTGCTGATTCAAATGCATTGCATTCCTGCATTTATATGATACAAACATAGACTTTTCCCAGTAAATCGTGATTTGTACCTGTAGTTACTATATGGGGTCAACATGTAGTACCTTGTCAATGTTTATAGAAATTTTGATCACTGGTTTAAAATGAAAATAGAGTGATTTATGCTATTCTTTTTACAGCACAATGGTATGAAAGGGTTAAACATATATATTTGATTGATTGCTTAGATCTTGTTGGTATCATTCAGCTATCATCAGTTCACAGCTTCATCAACAGTTAAAGGAGTGGTTCATTGTCTTTTGTTGCATGTAAATTATGACAGGATCACAAAACGTAGAAACTGTTAAATTGCTTCTATTATAGAAATTGTTTTTGTTATTTTGGGATCACATCCTCTGCTGGCCAAGAAGTTGTGTCATTTAACAGGCATTCCTTCCTGGTTGGTAAATAATTAGGGGAAATAGGACACTGTGATTTTAATGTGAGGCTGGGAAAGAGATAAAAAAACTTATGGCAAATGATACCAAGGTCATTAAAGTGGTGCTTCTCTAATAAGGCCACCCGTGTACTAGTGACCACTTTTCAGTGCAGAAAGTTGGAATATTTCCACTATGTGTCTGCCTCTAGACACCACCCCTGAATCTGAATGTGGCCACTTTGTGCAGACTCAGACTCAGATCTGCTTTATTTGACAAAAGTGGTGGTATCAAACAGTAGTATAAACATGTAAGGTACAAGAAAAACAAAACAGTTAGGGATAGTTCAACATTATCATCATTTTTGAATTAGTACTTAGGGTACTAAATTTCATGACCCCCCTCCCTCCCCCCAAATTAGTACTTTAAAAATGATGATTTTCCCCCAAATCATAGCAAAATTGCACAAAACAGGCCAAAATTGACCATCATTTTCCATATCCTGTGAAAGTGTACAGACCCATTTAACCCCCTCCCCCCTTGCGTACTGTAAGTACTAATTCAAAAATGATGAAAATGTTGAACCATCCCTTATCATTCGTGTGAAAAAAAAAAGAAAAAAAAAAAACAACGAATATGTGTACCATACAAACAGAACCAGCAAAGGCAGGATGACAGTACCTGTCATGAGAGACCACTTAATAAAAAAGAAAAAACATTCCTACTCTTCCAATATTATACCTCAATGAGAGACCACCTCTCTTGAAAGACCACATTCTTTGAGTCCCAAGAAGTGGGCACTATATGTGAAATGTTCCTTGGTATGAAGGCTTTATGTTTGATTTAACATGAAGTATCAGTAGCAAGCTTTTGGGAATTTTTTCCGGTCAGCAACATCAAAAACATAAATCAAAGAGTAAGACAGAAATCAAAGACAGGTTGAGAAATGACAATGTTGTTCGTTGTAGTGTTCCGAGCCGAAGACTCCAATACCCACCGTCACTTGACAGAGTTTGTAGGACTGGATCTAGAGCTGACATTCCAGTACCACTACCATGAAGTTCTTCACACAATAGGAGACCTCTTCGTCAGTATATTTAAAGGTTTACGTGACAGGTAAATGAGATCATTTCGTATAATTTTACAAAAATAACAAGAGAGATGGACATTTTCATTAACTGACTGTAGACCCCTGTATCTAGGCTCCTCCTTAGGTAAAGAGAATGTCTGTCTCTGAAAATTGATGCTGTATTTTCAGAAGGCAATGCACTTGAAGTGTCATATATATATGTATATATATATATATATACACACACACACACATATATACATACATAACTTTACTTCACGAGGGTGACTCGGTTAGCGAATCCTCACTAATCTCCCCAGAGGCCCTCAAAAATACATCAAGATGCTTCAATACAACATGATACAATGTGTATACACCTACAAATAATGATAAATGATACTGTGGTTACTGCAATAGACAATACTGTGCAGTTATGATGATCTTAATCTTTGCCCAATACATATACTGGAATTCAGATCATCTGGATTAAATATGAGGTACATCTCTAAATCATATTTTACATCTTGGTTCATTTGTCATATACCCTGACTATGTGGTATGTTGTTTCGCTTTGTGTCACGTTTCTCCTACAACGTGTGGGGATTTGTGCAGGGATTTTCCTAAGTTGCTGCAAATTATGCATGAATGTAGGTCTATGATTATGTATTGTTTTTGAACAAATGTCAAATGTCATAATAAGGGCCACTGTTGTCTAGTTGTTTCTAAGGTGGTTGGGGGGGGGGGTAGGACAGTAATGGTAAGATGTGAATGTTACAGGCCACTTTTGTATCATTTTATGTGGTATGCTTTGATTGTCACAATATGTTAACACATGATGGTAATCAAAGAAAAAAGCCTGATGCCTAGTGGTGAAGCACTCTGGTAAGAAAAGGAGTCTGTTACACACACTCTCAAAAGGCTAGTCAGAACACTTATATTCACTGGGGAGCAACCGCAGCAAAGAGGGTCATGAGACCTCTCTTGACCAATGAGATATGACTGGAAGTGTCACATGATTTCTCTGGACCAATGGGATCCTCTAATGTTTCAGTGGTTCTAGACTTTTATGCTTTTGCATTGTCTGTACTATTCCACATCGTGCCCCTACTACTTTACCAGAGCAGGTCTGCAGTCGATACAGTGCAATATGAAAACTTCCTGGTCGATTTGTAATTTCAGATATGCTGACGAAATTAACACAGTGTGTAAACAGTACCCAGCTGAGCCGTTCAAGTTCCTGGAGCCAAGGTGAGAACATTGAGGCTGTTGCAAAACAAAATAGATAATGATTTGTCTCTTTACCTTTCAAGGGTTTAATAGGGCTGCATACCTTCATAGGTGGGTTATGATTGTGGAGTCTATTTTTACCTCAGCTGACTTGTCAGTCAGCTGAGGTTTTTTGAGGGTCCGTCGTCCGTCGTCCGTCCGTCGTCCGTCCGTCCGTCGTCCACAATTCACATTTTCGACTTCTTCTGAAAAACTGTCAGCCAGATTCACTTCAAACTTGGTGGAGATATGCCTTGGGTGGGTCTCTACCAAGTTTGTTCAAATGGTCACGGTCCAGTGATTTTTGGATTTTAAATGAATTTTTTTGTTCTTTTTTGGGTAAATCTTAAAAAATCTTCTTCTCCGAAACCACTCACCCAATTGCTTTGATATCACACAGGAACACTCCCTGGGACTCCTTGTTGTTAATTTGTTCACCAGGTGGCGCTGCAATTTTTTCCTAATTTTTTATGAATTTTTGTGTGTTATAGCTATTTTCGGCTTCTTGTCCAGAACCATCACTCAGATTAAGCTGAAACATGGTGTATATGTTTCTTGTAGAAGGGTCAAACAAAGTTGTTCACTATGTGGGAATGCTGCGGATTCCTGATTTTTAACGATTTTTTCAATTCGGGTACTTAACAGTCAATGCAGCTTTCCTATTGATTATGTCACTATGGAAGTCAATGGGCATTCTCATGCTAATTCACATTTTTGACTTCTTCTCCAAAACGGTCATCCAGATTAACTTCAAACTTGGTGGCAATGTATCTTGGGTGGGTTTGTACCAATTTTGTACATGTGGTCATGCTCCAGTGATTTTTGGATTTTTAATGAATATTTTTGTTGTTTTTTTTTGACAAATCTTAAAAAATCTTCTTCCCCGAAACTGCTTACCCAATTGCTTTGATATCACACAGGAAGACATCTAGGGACTCCTTGTTGTTAATTTGTTCACCAGGTGGCTCTGCAGTTTTTTTCTAATTTTTTTTTGAATTTTTGTGTTATAGATATTTTCGACTTCTCCTCCAGAACCGTCACTCAGATTAAGCTTGCACGTGGTGGATATGTTCCTAATGGAAGGGCCAAACAAAGTTGTTCACTGTGTGGGAATGCTGCGGATTCCTGATTTTTAATGATTTTTTCAAGTCGGCTCCTTTTTTGGTGTAAATGCACCTTTCCTATTGATTACCATGTAAGTCAATGGGCATTCTAATGCTAATTTACATTTTCGACTTCTTCTCCAAATCCATCATCCAGATTTACTTCAAACTTGGTGGCAATGTACCTTGGGTGGGTGTCTACCAGGTTTGTTCCAATGGTCATGTTCCAATGAATGTTGGATTTTTTTATGATTTTTTTTTCAAAAATCTCTACAAAAGTTTTAATAGGAAAGTTTAACATGGGAATTTCTTGTAATGATCATAACTTTAATAATATTGACCAGATTTACTTCAAACTTGGTGGGGATGTGCCTTAGGTGGATCTCTACCAAGTTTGCTCAAATGGTCACGCTCTATTGATTTTTGGATTTTTACCTCAGCTGACTTGTCAGTCAGCTGAGGTTTTTTGAGGGTCCGTCATCTGTCGTCCGTCCGTCGTCCGTCCGTCCGTCGTCCACAATTCACATTTTCGACTTCTTCTCAAAAACCGTCAGCCAGATTCACTTCAAACTTGGTGGAGATATGCCTTGGGTGGGTCTCTACCAAGTTTGTTCAAATGGTCACAGTCCAGTGATTTTTGGATTTTTAATGAATTTTTTTCGTCTTTTTTGGGTAAATCTTAAAAAATCTTCTTCTCCGAAACCACTCACCCAATTGCTTTGATATCACACAGGAACACTCCCTGGGACTTCTAGTTCTTAATTTGTTCACCAGGTGGCGCTGCAATTTTTTCCTAATTTTTTATGAATTTTTGTGTGTTATAGCTATTTTCGACTTCTTGTCCAGAACCATCACTCAGATTAAGCTGAAACATGGTGGATATGTTCCTTGTAGAAGGGTCAAACAAAGTTGTTCACTATGTGGGAATGCTGCGGATTCCTGATTTTTAACGATTTTTTCAATTCTGGTACTTATCGGTCAATGCAGCTTTCCTATTGATTACTATGGAAGTCAATGGGCATTCTAATGCTAATTCACATTTTTGACTTCTTCTCCAAAACGGTCATCCAGCTTAACTTCAAACTTGGTGGCAATGTACCTTGGATGGGTTTCTACCAATTTTGTTCATGTGGTCATGCTCCAGTGATTTTTGGATTTTTAATGAATTTTTGTTGTTGGTTTTTTTTTGACAAATCTTAAAAAATCTTCTTCTCCGAAACTGCTTACCCAAATGCTTTGATATCACACAGGCAGCTATCTAGGGACTCCTTGTTGTTAATTTGTTCACCAGGTGGCGCTGCAGTTTTTTTCTAATTATTTTTGTGAATTTTTGTGTGTTATAGATATTTTCGACTTCTCCTCCAGAACCGTCACTCAGATTAAGCTTACACATGGTGGATATGTTCCTAATGGAAGGGCCAAACAAAGTTGTTCACTATGTGGGAATGCTGCGGATTCCTGATTTTAGCTCAGCTGACTTGTCAGTTCATAGAGCTGTGGGGTCACAGTGCAACATACATGAATTTGTACTCTTCATTATAACTTGAGAACTACTTGAACTTTGATGTTGCACTTGTAAGTGTTCTTCTATAAAGGTCAGACTTACTCAGAACATGGTGTCCTTGATCCTTTCCCAAGTTCATAGAGCTGCAAGTGTGATGAATGTCCAGATCAGCTGAGGCTCGGGCTGTTCACACAGCCCTCTTGTTTATGAATTTTTTTGTTTTTTTGGGGGCAAACCTTCAAAATTCTTCTCCTCTGAAACCGCTCACCCAATTGCTTTGATATCGTACATAGACACTCCCGGGGACACCTAGTTCCCAATTTGTTCACCAGGTGGCGCTGCAATTTTTTTTGATGAATTTTTTGTATGGTTTTGCTATTTTTCACTTGTTCTCAGAACCATCCCTCAGATTAAGCTGAAATGTGATGGATATATTGTTGTGGAAGGGTCAAACAGTTGTTTACTAGGTGGCACTGCTTTGGATTCCTGATTTTTAAGGATTTTCAATTCGGGTATTTATCGTTCAATGCAGCTTTCCTATTGATTACTATGTAAGTCAATGGGCAATCTAATGCTAATTCATAGGACAACTGACACGATATTTACTGTTTACTTGATAACTTGAGATCTGTTTTGAGTTAGCTGCACATGTAAATTTTTCTGTATGAAGGTCACGCTGCGACAGTACATTAATGACCTTGACCTCGTTTGTGGGGTCACAGTGCAACATACATGAATTTTACTCTTCATTATAACTTGAGAATTACTTGAACTTTGATGTTGCACATGTAAGTGTTCTTCTGTAAAGGTCAGACTTACTCAGAACATGGTGTCTTTGATCCTTTCCCAAGTTCATAGAGCTGCAAGTGTGATGAATGTCAAGATCAGCTGAGGCACGGGCTGTTCACACAGCCCTCTTGTTATTGTATTGATTAAAAGCGATTTATTGTCATTGGGAACTATGTTATTTGAGAAAACATTTAGTATGTGGGTAAACACTGTACTCCAGCCTTGCTGTATGCATTCACTATTTGGAGGGGAACATGAATTTATAATAATAAAGCCCAGTATTCAAGTTGTGGTGTACATTTATCTGAAAAGTTGTCAAATCATTCAAGAGGAGCCAATCATTGGCTGCTTTTTGTCACATGGCCAGCAAATCTTGTCCTGTCAGAAGATACCCAATATGGTATTCAGTAATTTCAAAAGATCAATAATATAGAAGAAAGAAAGACACAAATACTGTATTGTTGCTAATAAGTGGCCAGGGTGCCGTATTGTTGCTATTAAGTGCCCCTGAGGATGCTGTATTGTTGCTGTTAAGTACCCATGTGCTTAGGCAATTTTCAAAATATGATACTCAAATTCAGACATATGTGTTGAATATTATAGACATATTTTTGCATAATTAATTTTTACAATTTACAATGTTTATACTATTGCAGCATTTTTTCAGTCATAAAAATGGCAGGAAATTAGAAATATGGGCACCAACAAGGGATGCTACAGGAGGCTTGTTCAGTATCTAAGTGACGATATGAACCACTGGATCATAGCCCTCAGACAAAAATACATAACCATTTCTGGTCTTTCAAATCTTCCGAAACTTAACACTTCTTTCACTGTAGGATTTTATATATTTTGTTTCTATCCGAATATATATAGATATATATATATATATATATATACATAAAGTAAAACCTCCCTATACTGAACACGAAATGGTGTTCAGTATAGAGAGGTATTCGGTATACGGAGGTGCTTGGTTAGAGAGGTTTCACTGTGTATATATATATATATATATATATATATATATATATATATATATATATATATATATATATATATATATATATATATATATATATATATATCAAATGCTGTTACCAAAGAAGCAAAGTAATGGTGGTGATTCTTTGCAGTCTGGTGCTTACGTACCCTGAGGGTGTGCAGATGCTGCGTGACAATGGTGTGGAGATAGGCGATGAAGATGACTTGAGTACACCCAATGAGAAATTCCTGGGACGCCTTGTTAAACAAAAGGTACTGGCTGTGTCATTTAATGAGCTCACTCAGCCTTGGCATGAAAAAAAGGGAAAGAAAAAAGGCACATGTGCAACAATCTTTAAAAAAAACATAGTTTATTTTTATTTAGTGCTCATGAGGTATATGTCATGTATATAGTGGCACCAGACTCTACAAATTATTATCTGGCATGAATGACATGTTGATATGATCGGTGGATCACTGACCTATATATCAGAATGTAAGACGTAACCTACTGAGGCATTTCTTTAATTTCTATCTTTATGGCTGTCCTCAAGGGAGGTTCCATTACATTCCAATGTAATACCAGTGAAAAGTGTGTTAAAAAAAGACTGTGAGACACACAAGATTTACTTGGTAGTGATATTTCAAATGACTTTGTGCTTTGTCTTCCAGTATGACACAGACTTCTACATTCTGGACAAGTACCCACTTGCTGTGAGGCCATTCTACACTATGCCTGACCCCAACAACCCAGTGAGTCTTGTAGACTGAAACAAAATGTAATGTTGCATCACAGAGTGACATGGAAGGGCAAAAAAAATAAAAGAGTTGTATTCAACATTTTCCTCCTCAAAATGGCCCAATAGCATGGTAATGTTAAATGTCATTTGCCCAGGTCAGTAGCTTTCTTAAAGGTGAAATGGCCATGCACCGGTGACATCAGCCTACTATCCCCTTTCAACTCAAACTCTAAGTTTCGTTTTCCTAAAAGGGATTCAGTATGTATGTAGAAAATAATTCACAGGTCACTTATTCATGAATGTAGCTTCCCGCAAACATTTCAGGAATATTTTGTAAGGACCGAGCAAGGGTCACAATAGCTAGAAGTTGAAGAAGTACGACCGGTTTCGTTGTGTTTCACGACTCATCAGGAACTGTGGGCTAACCGACGTTACGTCTGATATATATGCCAAGGGGTAACTTTCTGTTGTCACGTAAAACACGTTATTGTGATTGCGTAACACAGAATCTCGGTTCTACGTCTTGCTCGTTCTAATGGTTAAAAAAAAATCAGGAATATTTGTCCCTTGAATAAGTTCACGATTATACAATATTGAGAGGGATGGAAATTTATTAAAAGCTTTGTGAAATATACACATTGCACTGACGTATAGTAGAGGGATGGAAATTTATAAAAAGCTTTGTGAAATATACACATTGCACTGACGTATAGTAGAAATTCAAGAGAA
Organism: Hermodice carunculata; assembly: GCA_964020975.1. NCBI lineage: Eukaryota > Metazoa > Annelida > Polychaeta > Eunicida > Amphinomidae > Hermodice > Hermodice carunculata. The sequence goes on from OZ026627.1 coordinate 24,464,396, forward strand.
AATTCAATGGAGGCATTTGCACTGAGTGCGTTTATAATTTATATAAAATCAGTATTGATTGTACACTTTTTAATTGCAGGATCATGCAATTATTATGGAATGATGAATGAAAAAGTATGGTTTCCATGTCCTGTAAGAAAGTATTTTTGATGAGATACAAAATATTTGTAGTGGTGGATAGTTGATGTACAGGTTTATGTATTTATTGCAGAAATTCTCCAACTCTTATGACATGTTCATGCGAGGAGAAGAAATCCTATCTGGTGCTCAGCGAATCCACGACCCAGTGCAACTGACAGAACGTGCTAAGCATCATGGAATAGGTATGCTGCCAGCCCTGTTTTGCCTGCATACAGCACAATAACAGTGCTTCCTGTTTAGAAGACCCTGCCTTATAAGATGGATTGTCATAGGATATGGTGGGCCCCTTGGCTCCCAAGGAATTACTTTGCCAATTACTTCAAAGTTAACCTTCCCCCCCCCCCCCCTTAAAGCGGCCAGTGGTCAAATGTCATTTCCTACAGTGTCTCCAGCTAATTTCAACAGTAATGAAAAACAATTTTGCCCCATGTGAACAGCTTTCTTTGGCATGGCATGGGTTGGGAACTAAGTGCCCAACCCATGCCAAGAAAAGCTGTTTATTCAGTCTTAATTCAAGGGAGAACGGGTTAAATGCCCTCCTGTTACAAGTCCGTTGTGCTATAAGATGGTCTTCTGCATGGACCCGATCATTTGTGTTATAATAAGGGAGCACCGTACATATTTTTTGTGGATATATACAGTTTTCATATCTTTGCTTTGATGTTAGAGGCTTAATGACATTAATATCAAAAGCTCATGGAAAATATTAAAATTTCACATTGAACATTTCAATGCAGAACTGTATGTCCAGCAATTTATAATTGTTTAGATATTTTTCAGTTATTATAGTACAGGAGTTAGATAACTTTCTGGAGGGCAGGGAAACCATGATCATGATGTCAACAAAATCTCTTGTTAGTTCCCCACCAGAGCTTTGGGGGGAGGGGGGCACATGTACTACAGGTTTGCGCCTAGTCCTTTAGTCCTTCTGTCATTTCATCCTAAAATCCTCATTCAGTGATGTTTCGGTAGTGTTACAAATGTCACACTTGGGGCTGTGAATAATTCTTGGGGTAGCAGTGTCACATCCTGTTTAGGCTACTTCTATCCATGACCCTTGACCTCGTCTTTGGAAATGCTTGCACAGGTCCATTTCCTATACTTTAAGACTTAGAAATACAATATACCAAATTTGGTACATGCATAGTTCTTTGGATAGTGGTGTGTGGTGCGCCAAAATCAGGCCACCTTGACCTTTGACCCCATCGTAAATTATGCTTGCCTGGGCCATATTTCCTATGCTGTAAGAGCTACAGATACTGGTGACCCCTGGTGAGGGATTGACTATTAATTGCAGTGCAACCTGACTGCTTTTGTTTATATTGTGTTTTGATGATTGTTGGAATGCTTCACTGAAAGTGTTGGGTCATGTATGGACACGGTGTTTATCGTATGCAATATCTCTGTTTCAGCGATTGACACTATCCAGTCCTATATAGACTCCTTCAAGTATGGAGCACCACCACACGCAGGGGGTGGCATAGGTAAGTGGCTCATATGGTGGTGCACTTTGCCCAACAAATTGCAGACTAAATTAGTGGTGTAGAAAATGACCAGGTAAGACCAGTAATGGATAAACCTCAAACAGGGAGAAGTCAAACCGGTTTTGAATCTAACATGATTCTCATCAGTGGCAGCTGGAACACCATAAACCGCTGGTTATATACCAGGGGTAATGTTGGTAACAGGCGTTAAGCAAAGGTCACAGAAAGAGCATGCCAAAATACATGCTAAAACTACCAGGCAAACCGTCCAAGCCGACGGGTTTAACGTGAAGTCTCATAGGCATGATGGTGTCTCGTGGTCATGTGACCAAAACCTGGTAACTGAAGAGACAAGTGGCAAGCTACACAGGACACTTGGGAGAAGTAGTGTACTGGGGAAAGAGATTCTCCTGTACTGGCTCGGGGAAAGAGAAGGTATGCACAGGATAGTTGAGTCCTGTGTTGCTCACTTTTGCCAGTTTTCTGATTTCTACGTTTTGGTCATGTCTGGTTGTAGCTTGAGTGCTGGACAGACTGTTTAAACTGTTTTAATTTCCTACCTTGTGGACCCTTTGTCTGTTAACGATGCAAGACCACATTTTTAGGGCGTATAGATCTAGTGCCGACAGTGACCAACAGAGGGCTGCACATAGCTGTTGGCTGATGTGGCCTCTGATCATGAGCATTTGGTTTCAGTCTCAAGTAACTTGCGATTTAAAAGTCTGTAATTCTGTATGTTATCATGTACTCTCATTATATTAATTAGTTTGTGATTGTTTTTATCTGCTGTAACATTTTTTTTTTTTTAAAGAAAAACAAGAAAGTAAACTGAAGCTGAACTGAAATACATTCATGTGAATTGGATATTGTGCTTTTATCATAATACAAATTTTGTGTGTTTCAGGTTTGGAAAGAGTAACAATGTTATACCTAGGCCTGGACAACATTAGGAAAACATCTCTATTCCCACGTGACCCCAAGAGATTGACACCATGAGTGAACAGTCCAGCTACAGATTTGGGTGCATTATACTTACAAATATTTAGAGAGACACTGAGAAAGCAGAACTATGTATGGACTGGGAGAAAAAGGTGGAAGATAACTGCCATCAACATTACAGAAGTAGTCACAACTGTAGTGAAACATTCAGACTGACCCTGTTGCAACAAAATAGAAATAAAGGCTATGTTGCAATTTTTAGGAAGTATGTTGCATTTGAATGAGTTTATTACATATACATCTGTCTCTATACCTCAAACCAAGATACAACTAGAGATAGTTAAGCACAACTTTTTACATTTATGTGACATATGTGGTCAGTTTTGGTCTGGACATGCCATCTTATTGACTCATTCAGTGGAGATATACCCCACTATATAGACAGGTGATTTTTTACTGTAAGGGAAACAACGTGCATCGCTACAAAGTATTATATTCTCACTACAAATATTTGTACAAACTGAATTTCTTGCACAACTTAATTTAAATCGGGATTCTTGGATGGGGGATATCAAATTCAAAATAAGAAGATTGGGTGCTACAAGGAAGTGAATAGATGTAAATGCAAGTTTAAAAAGCAAAAGATCATCCATACTGCAGTTAGTTTGATTGGCTCCTTGAGGCATCCTACTGGCAATAATACCTGCTGTGAGGATAATGCTAAATTATGCCTTGAAGATGTTCTTTTTGAAATGCTGTAGTCTAGTCATTGATATTTTATGTCTGTCCGACTACCTGTTGTGTTTGACCACATGGACAGCAAACTGGGTGGTATTAACCCAGAGAGAGCTGATGCCAATATATCGGCATGTGATTTTTATCTCATTAAAATTTGCAAGAAGTGTACCATGTCATAAATTTGCCTGGTCTGCTTTTTTCGTTGAGGATGGTGAATCCCACACAATAGTGCAGCGTCTCCACAAGTTGATGAAAATGACACTACTTGCTATCTCTGTGGCACGGAGATTGGTGAAGCATGGGAATTGGCCTCCTGTATGTTTTTGCAACTTCTTGGTGAATCTGCAGTTCAGTAAATAGTTCAGTTCACTGTTTAACTCATTCCATACCATGGCTACAGGCCTTGGTCCGTGGTTCTGGCACTGCCTGGCAAGTCATGCTGCAGCTGCAGCAAGGGCAGCTGCAGCATGACTTGCCAGGCAGTGTCAGAACCACTGACTTAAGACTACAGGCATGTTGGTACTTGAACGAAAACTCTTTTCATGAAGAATTTAGATACGCAATTGTCGTCTTAAATCTAGGTAAATATACAGAAAGATCAGGGACTGGTATGGAATGTGTTAAACTGCCTGTAAAGAACATCATCAGTTCTTACTCTCCACACCAGTATATACCAGTATATACCAGTATATACCAGTATATACCAGTATATACCAGTATATACCAGTATGAAGCATTGGAGCTACAGTTACCCATTGATTAGATATGAAGTAATCAACCTGCTGGCATACTGCAGATGTCTTAACCCTTTCAGTGCCAAATTTTGAACAGAATCAACAGCTTTTCTTGGCGCTCATTTGCACTCCAGTGGGTGATGAGAAAAGCTGTTGACCTGCGGTATTATCTCGACAACTATAGGCATATTGGTACTTGAATGAAAGGTCTTTTTACGAGGAATATGAATCTGGGATCCTAATGATAATTCAGACTTGTCGGACTTAAGTAGATTGACTTTAGATTTAATTGGCACTGAAAGAGTTAAGCTTGCAGACAACGTCCCACATAAATTACAGTGAAGCATGCATGGCACTCTGAAATTCAAATGTACTTGACACAGAGACTCGTACCAGTATGGTTAGGTACGGTTCACTGAATGTGTGCACTGAAAGCTGGTGCCTGAAATGCAAACAATGACTAGTAAATGACGGTGTCCTATTTTGACAGTGTTACCTTTGAGTATTTCAGAAGGCTCTGTTTAATAATAAAAAAGTATAGTATAGACCCATATCTTTTACATGGATTGCGAAGCAGTCCAAGCCAATATTAATCACTCTCCATGGCGCAGATGTTGGCGTATACTTTCCTACCCCAATTGTTTGGCAGAGGAAAGAAGTACTTCAAGAAAACCGCCATCTACAGTTAATGGTGGTAGGAGCTCTTTCCACCAGGGGAGAGCAAGAACAGAAACTTCCATTGCTCCCCTGTAGAGGGCATTTCAGACATTCAGGGCTGGAGTTGTGTATTCCCATTACTTTTCATTGTAATTTACAGCTTAATAACTTGAAAAAACAATCAATTACAGAAATAGCAAAATTTGTGTTGTAAAATTATGTACACAGCTGAAATGTTCACTTAAATTTTATTGCCATAGATTTAGTCAAAACAAAAATGCAGGAATTATTGTCAAGTTTGTTGACTTAACTATGCAAAATACATGGCTGCGCAAACAATCTGAAAGATGCTTCCTGGAAAATTTCCATTTTACCTGATCTCCCACTAGAATTGAGGGATCTGAAATCATGACATCATGGAACACCAACAATCGCTGTCAAAGGACATAAAGAGTAAGACTCAAGTTAAATACAATAAAACGTGGCCATGCACTGTGATGAAATTGCCCGATGGAAGCCACTATCGACCAAAGCATGACCTTACGGATATAAGAAAGTTTTATTCCCCCCGGATACCTGTAGTGAATCACATTGACCCCTTCAAAGATCTATGACATTATGCCTTGTAACTTCATGATAATTGACTTTGGTTCATTAACTATATATGAACTTACTTAGCTAGATCTACATGACCATGTATTCTGCATCTATGCATGGTTGATAAAAAAAGAAAAAAATTGTTGATAGCACAGATATGTTACTCTGACATTAATGTATTTGTGATCATTGTTTACTTTAGGCCTATTCTATTATTTATATTCTAAATGGATTTACTGCAATACTTAAAACCTTTGAAATATTACTGAGATAATTTTTAGTTCTACAATGTAGGCCTATATTTCATGTTTGCTCATGTACTTAAGTCTATAGTAAGGAAAGTACGATGAACTGAAACAGTCTATGAAAAGTGCCTGGATTTAGAAAGCAAAATGAACAAACGTGATTAGAAAAAAGTTGGTGCAAGACAAACATGCATCACTGAATTTTTCAAGTAGAGATGTGCAATATCTGAGACTAGGATTCCTGTCTCTGACAAAACTGGTCGTATCATGATAATAATTGAACATTTCTATTTGTTCAGCTGACTCTTTAATCAAAGCTATGAGACTGAACTTAAAATCCACATGTGCCTGTGCATCATTTTGAATGAGATTTTAGAAGAATATACAGTGCAGGTGTACATGTTATTGATAGTGTTTCTCTACTTTTGGTGAGGACAAGACTTCAAAACACTGGCGAAATGATTAGTCACTGAACTGTTGTGATTAAAGACATTCTTGTGTAGTTTAGATACACATAATTCTTTTTCCATGATAAGATTTTTTTTTTTTTTTAATGTGGACAGGGCTTGAGATACAGGCATTTACTTCAGCATAGAACTACATGTAATGCAAGCGAATACAAAAGTATTATCAGTGTATATGTACCTGTGTACTTTGGGTCATGTTCATCAATAAGCCAACCCTGACAATGGTGAACACCTCCAATTAGTGAACACTTATTTTTGGTCCCAAAAGTTTTCACTAAAGTCAGCTTGCACTGTCTGTATTGAAGTTGGGATTGATTGTGAATGGCTGGATTTTATAGCACATTCACTGGTTACAAACTGCTTTGCTGTTTTTATGTTGAAGTTCTAGTGAGAGATGTTCAAACAAATTCAGCTGAGATATCACACTTTAATATTCAAACAAAGTACATTCTACAGACAATTTATTGATACTTTAATATTCAAACAAAGTACATTCTACAGACAATTTATTGATACTTTAATATTCAAACAAAGTACATTCTACAGAAATGTGACAATTTATTGATACATGTACAATTGAAATGATTACTCACTGGTTGTCAGTATGCTATGTATCATGGTGTGACAATAGATATTTTGAATGAATCTTGAAGAAATAATTTTAAGGAATTTTGGAGGTTTGGAAAAAAAACTCTGAATCATATACTACTAGATATGAATAATTTAGAAAATGAACCAGATTTTATTAATCACTCACCATATTATGATGATGATCAATTTATAAATTCTTTTAAAGTATCTAAAAACAAATTAAATATTTTACGTCTGAATTGTCAATCTCTTAATTCAAAATTTGAACAAATATATATTTTTCTAGAAAAATAATAATCACAATATCAGATTTGATGCAATTTGTCTACAAGAGACCTGGATGAAAGCTGATGCAGATGAGTCTGCATTTACTATTGAAGGTTATAATATGATTTGTCAAGAGAGAACATCAAGTGAACATGATGGTCTCATTATTAACTTAAATAAAGCATATGAATAGAATGTTCTGCCACTTAATGTAAATTGTGATGTTTGGGAAGGTTTATTTGTTGAAATTCCCAATTGTGTCAATTGTAGGAAAACTGTAGGTGGCTGCTATGAGAGCGACATGTATTTGTCTTAATAGAATTTATATCATTATGTACATGTATCTTCATTTTGAAAACATCATTGTATTAATTAGCTAAAATAAATGAGTTCTGAGTTTTTTAATTGGAAACATTTACAGACCTCCCATAGATGTAATTGCAAACTTTGAAATTTTCTTAAAGAACTTAATCATGTTTTTTAATTTTGTAAATAGGTCAAATTATGAAGCAATACTTGCAGGAGATTTTAGCATTGATCTGCTTAAAATTAATGATTGGAGTAACAAATAGTACAAGGTTATTTTGATAATGTAACTTTATTTAATTTTTTCCCTAAAATCACTCTACCAGCTCGTTAACTGACCATAGCTGTACACTTATTGATAATTTCCTATGTAAGTTATCATGTCATGATGTTCAAACTGGCATTTTCATGAGCAGTATTTCTGACCATCAGCCATATTTGGAAGTATTAACACAGCTCCTCTTTAAAGATAATGTACCTAATTATGTCAGTATTACATGTGGTGGTCAGCATGCTATAAATGGTATATTAGCTGATCTTGTATCCTCTGGCATCATAATAAATACTGATCCAAATAAAAATTACAATATCTTAGTTGAAACTATCCATAAGACATACATTTTCCTGTTAAAACTGTAAAATATAATAAAAATATAATAAAGACAAACACAAGCACAAAAATCACAGCAGATAACACAGGGTCTAATAAAATCTGTCTCTCATAGAGATAAATTATACAGGATCCTTAAAGACGCCCCCCAAAAATACTCCTGACTATGAATCATGTAAGATTTCTTTAAACACATAAAATAAAATTTTAAAAAGTACTATTAATAAAGCTAAATGTGACTATTATAATTTCATGTTTGAAAGATATAAAAATGGCATGTAGAAAACATGGGGAATCATTATGGATATTTTTAACAAGAAAAACTAAGAGAAAAATTTTCCAGATTCTTTCAAAATTAATGGAAAATTAATGTCTGATAAGTAGACAATTGGTTATGAATTTAATTCATTCTTTACAAACATTGGGTCCAAATTAGCTCCAGAAATTGCCTATAAAGTTACAAAACTTATAAAGATTTTTGAACAAATCCCACAGTTTTTAGAGTTCATTTTGAACAAATTTATGAACACACCATTAGTAACATAATTGATAATTTGAAATCTAAAACTAGTAGTGGTTATGATTCTATTTCAGCTAAGTTATTAAAATCAATAAAACCAGTAATACTAAAAAAATTAACCATTGTAAACCAGTCTCTACATTCTGGAATAGTTCCTGAAAAGTTAAAAATTGCAGAGGTTATTCCTATTTTTTAAAAAGATAACTCTCTTTTAGATAACTATTGTCCAATTTCACTTTTACCTGTTTTCTCCAGAATTTTTGAAAGAGTTATTTTTAATCAAGTACATATTAATTCTTTTTCTGATAACGAGTTACATTTTGATAGCCAGTATGGATTCAGACAAAAACATTCAACTGAACTTGCTGCATTAGAATTAGTTGACAGAGTAATACAGGAGAGGGACAAAGGAGAAACACCAATTAATATTTATTTAGATTTATCCAAGGCTTTTGATACTTTGGACCATAACATACTACATATATTAGATAAATTAAAATACTGTGGCATCACTGGTAATGCAGTATCATTGTTTCAAAGTTATTTATCCAGTCAAAAACAATATGTTCAGTTTCAACATGCTAAGTCTGAAATGAAAGAAATTAGTAATGGTGTCCCACAGGGGTCTATTCTTGGACCACTTCTCTATAATATATATTAATGATTTGCCAAATGTTTGTAATTTTTTTTACCAATGATACATGCTGATAATATTACTTTATCTAGCACTTTAAGTTCTTTCAAAATAATTGCTGAAACTGAATTAAAATATCAATATAAATAATGAATTAATAAATATAAGTGAATGGCTAAAATAAACCGCTTGTCACTGAATACTAAAGAACAAAATTTATGGTATTTTATACACCTCAAAAAAAAGGTTGCTATACCAGATTTGTATATGGATGGTATATGTTACAGTCTTTTGATAATTTCAATTTTTTGGGACTTCCAATTAACAAGCACTGAAATTGGAATAGCCATATTAACAATCAGTTTTCAAATAGGCTTAAACATTTTCTACCTTTAAATATACTTATTACTGTTTACAATTCACTTATTTTACCACATCTCCATCATACAATTTTAAACTGGGGTTATTAGATTAGTGAATTAAAGAAGTTACAAAAGAAAGCACTCAGAATTATTACATTAAGTACTTATTATGCACACAGTGAACCTATTTTCAAACATTTACAATTATTAAAACTTGAAGATATATTTAAATTACAACAACTTAAATTTGACTATAAATTGGTTAATAAATCTGTACCTAGATATTTTAATCAAATTTCAATTATGCTTAATTCTGAAATCCATGACCATAACACCAGAAGACAAAGCATCTGTATTAATAGAGTGAGTCATGAATTTTCTACATCTTGCATTAGATACAGTCTAGTCAAACTAATTAATGAAACCCCAAAACTAATAACTGATAAAGTAAGCACCCGCGGTTTACAAGGTTACACAAATTATATTAAAAGGTATTTTATTTTATTGAAAAGTATTCATAAATATGTTCAATTTCTCATTGCTACATATGTAATATGTAAATGTGATCTATGTTTGTAACAGATAAATGTTTGTAACAACTGAATCATATTAATTTCCTTTTTCCAGTACCGCGAGATCGCTTGTCAAATTTAAAATTACTCTGATAATCATGTCATAAATATGTACTGTATTGCATTTCTTTTTTTTTTTTTTTAGTACTCAATGAAAATGTGTACCTTTAATGAGTTTTCTGGGTGTTCATGCTAGCGACCTTGTGGTCTGAATGAGGGTTTCCTGACCAGCAGTTGTGAAATGACTAAATTTTTTATTGTATTCCTTGGGTCAAATAAGAGCATTCTGAATCTACACACTATTCCATGTTTGAAACTACACAAGGGTCAATCCATTAAAAAAAAATGCAAGGAATGTTAAAAGAGCCAGATAAGCTGGGATCACAAAACTTTTACAGTTGATATCCTTTTCAAACAGCTGATCTCCCTTTTAAAAAGTGAATTCAAGTTTGAAGGAGAATGACCTCGGCTCAATTTTAAGGTCACCTGGGTCAATTTGAAGTTCACCAGATGCAATTTTTTTCTTTAATAAATGTCTTGTACATGAGATCTTAAGAACTGGATAAGATAGGATCATAGGACTTTGACAGTTAATTACCATTATAGAGTCCAGATCAGGTGGGAAGGACAGTGACCTTGTCTTGATTTCAAGGTCACCAGGGTCAATCCATTGGGAAAAAAACAAGCAAGGAATATTAGAAGAGCCAGATAAGCTAGGATTACAAATCTTTTACAGTTGATCTCCCTTTCGAAAGGTGAATTCAAGTTTGAAGGAGAATGACCTTGACTCAATTTTAAGGTCACCTGGGTCAATTTACTTTGAAATTCTTGCACATGATATCAGGAGAACCAGATGTTCTAGAATCAAGATACTTTAACAGTTTATACACCTTTGATAGGGTCTACTTAAAGTGGGAAGGACAGTGACCTTGACCTAATTTCAAGGTCAACCAGAGACATTTTGCATGCATGGGTCCTGGTGTCTCTTTTTCATTGCTTGCGCATGATATCTGAAGATTTGCACATTTCAGGGTCATTCTCTGTGAATTTTTCGCAGTGTTATCTTATGATTAGATGCGCTTGAATCACAGACTTTGTTGTACTGTATTGTGGCACCAAAGGTAAACAGAGGTTTACATGAACAGAGGTTTACATGGACATATTTGAATGCATGCCATTATACATACCTGTCAGGTCTTTTCACCTTTCGTAGTATATAGTTTTGAATTTTTTGCATGAAATTTGGTCTTCTGAATTATTTGCATGGAATTTACCAACTTTTTCACCACCTCTCATGAAAATATAGAATTTGATTTTAAAAGATAAAAATCTCTCTACTTCAGGTCTAGGACGCTGACAAGTCTGATGCAGTAAAAATTGATAAACTGTGTGGCTTTAATGGGTACCTATCCTCAATGGCATATTGCACCAGCTCACTCTTTCTTCCATTAACCCTTTCCCCCCTGAATTAAGACTGAGTCAACAGCTTTCCTTGGCATGGGTTGGGCACTTAGTGCCCAACCCATGCCGAGGAAAGCTGTTGACCTGGGTCATGTTGTCTTGACAGGTCTCATCTTCAATTCTCAGTCAAATTGTTTTTCATTGCTGTTGAAATCTGTTTAAAACGCTGAAGCAGATGACATTTGACCACCAGCCGGTTTTGGTCGGTTTAAGGGGGCTGGGGTTAAGAAACCCTCACTTTTATGCACCTGTAAGTGGGCCTTTAAGTGCATTCAACCTTAACCTCTGTTTATGAGAGATGACATGAAACCTGACTCAGCAACTCCAGACATGATAAAGAAACATACACAGTTTTGCACACTGTGAATGTTGTGGCGTCCAGAAATAAGTTCTCTTGGTTTTGCATTTCATGCGTCAGACCATCACAGATCTGCGAGAATCCAGGACTTAAACTATCATTGGAATTTCAACTTTTGTTCTAGAAACATACTACTCTCACCATAAAGCAATACTTGTAGTATTTGATATTTAAAATTACTAATAGATACATATGTGTAAATGTGATGTGGCTGAAGAACATTTTGTGCCCCAGCAAAATTACTGTTCATGAGAAAGTCACTGTGAATTTAGGATAACCGGTACACGGCAGGAAACAGAAAAAGGTATGTGCTCAACATACCTACATACAAATACATTGATTATGTATTGAGAGAGAGAGAGAGAGAGAGAGAGAGAGAGAGAGAGAGAGAGAGAGAGAGAGAGAGAGAGAGAAGAGAGAGAGAGAGAGAGAGAGAGAGAGAGAGAGAGAGAGAGAGAGAGAGAGAGAGAGAGAGAGAGAGAGAGAGAGAGAGAGAGAGAGAGAGAGAGAGAGAGAGAGAGAGAGAGAGAGAGATGTGCAAATAAATATCAAGAGGCTTAACATAGGGATGACCTGTGGCCACTATATTTTTTGTTTTGACAACAAATCAGTCAGCTGCCAGCTTGTGAGCCACTCCTGGCAAATGGTTATGGTCCTTGGTTTCTGTGTGAGGGGTACAAGGGTTAAATCCCAGCCAATCCAAGGGATTCCTATGTCTGGCTCCTCACATGCAGTGAACACTTAACAACTCAAAGGCTTCCGACAACGTGTAGGTTACCTGTTCCCCTATTATATCAGTGGTGATGACTGGGGCTGCAAATCTGCCGATTCAGCGGCAAATGCTAGAAGTGTCCTCAGCAAGTCACTGCATACGTGTATGAATGTGTGGTGCATGAAAGAGGGAGGGCCGAGGGTTTTATAAAGGTCAGCTGACCAGGTTTATGCCTGCAGTCTGTTGACTACTTGATGCTGGGACTTATTTTGCACTTATCTTTCCCTAGTTTTGTTCTTGCAGCATGTACAAATCCTTATAGCCACTTGGCCAATTGTCACATGGGGACACGGTGAGGACACATAAATATTAATTTCATCACCGGGTGGCGCTCCAGTATTGTGTTATCGCTATTTTTGCTTCTACAAAACTACCAGCTGGATTCTTTTCACATTACTCAAAGCTGTGAATTGTGCTGAAAATAAACAACAAGATTTTAGTGAAAGGACCTTTATTTCGTAATGTATCAAGAAAATATTTGGTGCCGATAGAATGCCCATGAGCAAAACTACCAAGCATACAGGCTTTGAGAAACAGTATTGCGTTGTAGCCAGTTTGTTGGCTGCATGATAACACCATGCATCGGTTACCACTGGACGATATGTACCCTATGGAACAATAATGGTATTGCCTTGGACGATATGACTTTTACTCCATGGAACATGGTATTGCACTTTCGGTTTCTCTTCCATGCAACAAATAATGGCATGCACTACATGGAACTAATCATGGTTCTGTAATATGGAAGTTCAGTGCTCCCAGATTGGCTGCACTGCTGAGCAAGTTGATTCAGTACTCGTTCTCTCATCTGTACTCCAGTAACAAACAGGAATCACTCAATAATTACAACTATGATTTAAACACACATTCAACTCTGTTTCGTAAATTTAACAACTTTGCGAAATGTACCAGTTTAAAAGTATTGACCATTCTAATGTTGTGTATTCTTGGTTTGAAGTTCAGTGTTGGCAGAGTGCCAGATCTCCTGTGGCCACGTGACGACTGACAACACAAAGCAATATGGCATACCAACCCCAAAGACGAACAGATGTCCTTACTTTCTCCACATACCCGTTCACACATCGTAAGCCAATCAGACGAGCCATACGCACCAGATGGCAGCACTCACTAGAGGCTCCTCCAAGCATATCCCTCTGAAGTAGTTGTCAGGGTCACTCTTGGCCATTGGATTTCCATACATACATTTTCTGTTGGTCAATGTATATAAAGATGGCATATAAATGTATCACTGGTCTCTGGATGCATCATTCTATCAATATGCTATAGGTGTATACATATATACCACTAATAATTACAGACCTCTCACTGCTTCTTGTTTGTTTATGAACTTTCCCATTTTGTAATGGCACTTTCCATATATTTCCTTCAAATGTTACCCAAATTATATGATCATGCTTGCTTCCAAATAAATTCTTTGAATCAACATATGAAAATACAATGTATGTATGCTTCCTATATCCCAAAGAAGATATTACTTTTTGTTAAATTTGGGTTCAGCCGGCCTGTCAATACACCACTGATCTGTAAATATGCTGATGTTAATGGTCTGTTACAAGGTTTATTGATCAACATATACATGTACTTGGACATACCAATGATACATAAATATAACCAATAATGTTTCCCAACTGAACTGATTTACGACCAATAATTCTTGAACAACCAATGGCAAACTTTTTACACAATAACACTGTATATATAATATACTTGTATATATATAACAATTATATATCATACTTTCAATATTGTACACCAGTAATTACATGATACTATATATACACACAATGAAACACCCACGAGTAACAACAATATATTAACACTCTTGTTTGATGGAATATATGGCATGTAAGCTTAAACCCACTGGCAACAAACAAGTGTTTTCTATCAGTGAAGTACAACGTAAGTGGCTCGCAGTATGGTAAATAATTACAGCCCAGGAGATCAAAGTTACAGTTCACTGATTTTCCAACAAAATTGAAAAAAAAAAAAATTAAAAAAAAAAAAAAGATAAAATAAAAATAAACTCTTAATGGGAGTGTAAATTGTATTGTATGATATATAATGATTTCAATTGTAACAGTCTGACTCAGTTGATCAATATTGTACATTTCATTTTTTAATTGAAGCATGTTTAATGGGTAAAATTAATAGCCCATTTGTTTCAGTATATTTAATGTGTGGTGGGAAGGCACATAGTGTGACCTTTTGACCCCTGAGAGTTCATAATGATAGCATTTGACAGCAGAACAACAGAATCACAAGAATATTCGCGGCAGACATATACTTTCCGAAAAAATGTACTTTGTCATGTTCACAAGACAGTAAAATTACTTTGTATGACAAAGTCAACGGTTGGAATTTCACGATGTAAATCTAAAACATAAAAGAAACAAATATCATACATTTTTAACCCCTTGGCAAGGATATTATATTTCTTGTACATGTCAATATGGTTGATATTTCCTATCATAGCAGCAAGCGCAAATAAATGAAGAAATTTCAACTCCAGTACATGTACACCATGGACCCTCTTTGTCGTAAACAGTGAAAGAGCAACCCACTTAACTGACTGGACATGTACATACTTTGAACATGTTCTGACCTGATGCTGCAAGTTGACTTGCCACATACTAATGAAATGGACTATTAAAAAATAAACCAGATCCGAATGAAGTAAAACTTCCATAGTATGCAGAGTGACACCCAGGTAATATTGCTAGGTATATGCCATGTCTTTATAAATTAGGAGACCACACTATCAAATGTTAATTGAGGGGATCGTCTGTTATTCTGAATCTTAAATTATGCACATATATTACCAGGGAAACACTGTACCAGACAGTCTACTAATGAAGGGACCATGCTTTGTTTCATAGCTTAAATTTCACACAAAAATATGACATATATATATAATATTATATATAATTGATTAAATGGCAAATGTGTTGGTGGAATTGATTGCACTGTATCAAAAACACTGTCTGTGCATTTGATAATGTTTTATACAGCAACAATTCAAAATGTTTTGTTCTGTGATGTAAATATTATACCATGTAATTTGCCCAGCAGTTGACAAAATATCATCACACACAATTAAATCTAACTTTGCTCTCAGTTTCACTGAAAACTATAAACTGTCACAAACAAAAAGCTCCATATACTTGGAATGTGCAACCAACACGTTTGAATTTGACCTCAATATTTTTTTTATGTACAATTATCACAGCTTTGCCTTGATAAGCGTAAACCGTGCCGAGTTGAAACAAAACGGCACATGGTTTGTTTTTATACTGGAAATGGGATCTGCCCGGTTTTTGGAAAGGAAAGTCACATAAACCACTCCAACTAAACTAGCCAAGCAAAGGAATCTATCCCACTGTCTCCCTTAGTTGAACACAAACATCAATACCCCTCCCCCCTTGTTCATAGGTTTCTCTGAATACAAATGGTAATTTTTAACAATTTCTTTGTATGATATGTTTATATACTGCACTTGACAAATACATTTGAGGGGTGTATAACTTACAATAATGATTTATAAGAGTGAAGTGCTCCAACTTGATTCAACATGAACAGTACAGTGATTGTATGTACAAGTTGAAGTCTATGTTTACTGAACTGATGACAAAAGTAAAGAAAGCAAATTAGATGTACAGTCACTGATATTATAGACTGTCCGTTAGTTCTCTATACACTTGTTAGTCATATGTTACTATTTCATCAATAAATCTCACAAGTACATTGGTTAAGGAGCTTATATTGACCAAAATTTATTTGAAAATACCCCCCCCCCCCCCCCCCAAAAAAAAATAACTATTCTCTAGCATTAAATTCCTTATGAAGCATGGAAACTGGTGAGTATACATATTGCACTGACCATCATTTTGACATAAATGCAGTTTAGGAAGACAGTGGAAATGGATTAGGTTACACCAAAACCTGTCCTACATAATTCCAGTCTACTGTGGCGCTAAATTTATTACTTTGTGAGCATGTTATGACCTAAAGCTCTGGCTTGGAAACCTAACTCAACACATTGCAGAACTTGAAATATGCTGGGACCAGCATTTTGGCACTCAAACAACTAGATGTCACCACTGTCCAGAGTTTCCCCTCACCATGCCCCATTATTTTGCCAACTGTCCACACAACTGCTGTGATTTTGATTTTGTACTCTGATAAAAGATATCCAGGTATCCAGATCTACTTAATGGTCAGCTCAGCAGTTTTTTCTGATGCTTTTTTTGTGGTTGTATGTGGTGGTACAAATATCAACAGAAAATCTATGGCCTTTTTTCAGTAGATTTGTATCAGTGACAGTGTCACCAGACCCACATCAGTGACAGTGTCACCAGACCCACATCAGTGACAGTGTCACCAGACCCACCCCAAAAAATGAAAGTCAATGAAACTCCACATTCTGCACACTGCACAGGCACGCTTCGGTGTCCCCAGACCACCCAATCCTTCTGATGGTCTGGGCACCCTGTATATAATCAGTCTGTGGAAATGGATATTTCTAGTTGATGACAACCCGGGTATTTTTTTACAGATCTCTTACACAGTGTTGGCAGTTGCAAAGTTAACCTTTCCTGTTTCTATGTGCTGACGGTCTCAGAAACCCAGTTATTTGTAATGTGCAACTAACATATAAAATTTGCTTGCAAAGTCAGTACTTTTATCTTATATACATTTATCACAGCCTTGCTTTGACAAGCCAAATACATTCCTAAACAAAACATCAGGATCAGTATTCTGGAGTAAAAAATAAAAACAAAAAAAACACACGTGATATGGTTATGATTCATACAAAACTTTTACGTGTCTAATGGCAGAGACCCTTGTCATTTGTTGTCAGGTTTTGGATTTTTTTTTCTTAACCAATAAGACCACATGCTAAGAGGGGTTGGATCTCCCCATCACATGCATGTAATTTAAATCCAGGGACTCCAATATGATCAGCCTCCACCCCTTAACTCACTAGAGGGCACCACTGATCGAGAGATCACCTGAAACCTCTTGATTGGGACTGCCCTCTGGTGGTTGAAGTGTCCTGGACTTGGCCATTGGCTGACAGCCACGTATGACAAGTTCTCTCTGTTCCCTGTTAGTCTGAACCTCTAAATAACAGGTTTTGTGTAATTTAATCTGTCTAGTACAGCAGTTGATGAACACACAAGCTAGTCTATCAAATCCACACCACAAAAACTAAACCTAAGTAAGTTGGCTCAACCGTTTCCCCCTTAAACTGCCTAGTGGTCAAATGTGCTCTGCTTTCATGCTTTTGATTAATTTAATTTAAATGGAAATGGCAGAGGAGATGTATGGTGGTAAAATCCTCCATGTCCACAGTTCTCCTCCATGTAAGGAGGGCACTTGGCTCCAGTCACGTGCCAAGGAGACACTGTAAGCAGTTGAGCTAGTCGTCACTAAAGGGGAAAGGGTTAAAATGTTAAAATATCTAGTCTAAGGTTTCTCTTCGCCGATGTCATACAAAATCTAAATTGTCCCAACATTTTGTGTTTTTATAATATAGTGTTGAGTGCACACATATTTGCAACTGCTGTGTTAGTTACCAGTGCTAAGTTAATGGATGGTCCCCTGAGGATTTTTTTTTTTTTTTGAACATTAATTATACTCTGGTCAAATATAAATGTTCTGTATTAATGGTCCCTTCTACAAGTAAAAGTGTCTGGTACATGCCCATATATGGTCAATATATGTATTAATTTCAGTGTACAAAGCCATGAGACCACGAGATGCTTTTGAGCACGGCCCAAAGCATTTAAAGTGACAATTCTTTTTTAGCTTTTTGCAATTTTACAAATGCCCACATATTTGTACTGTGCAGTGACTGGCTGACAATAGGTCCTTGGATCTTCTGGAAATTGGGGATCATTCCGCATGGAACTGTGCTAATGATTACTACATTTTAGGTTTGCAAACACAGCAAACCCCAGAAAATGGAAGGCATACCAGTGTTGTTGAACTTCACAACTTAACACCCAAGACCAAAGGGTAGGCACCAAGTGCCTGAAAACACTGTTGTCTGCTGAAACAACGATCCGAGTAATCAGTCTATCCATTCCACACGTGCAAAACAGAAAATAGAGCTTAACAATAAATATATTCATCTAGAAGCCTGCAAATATTGGAAGGTAAAAAAACAGGCACAAATTACATAGAGGCACCATCGAGCCTGACCTTTGGACGGACACTCATTGGAATTGAACTTTACTAGGAAGGCAATTAGCATAGTGGACAGTGCTATATATTGGACGGACTGCATCCTCCGTCAAACAGTTGCATAACTTTCTGGATGTGCTGTTTTCGATGTACAAGACACTTCATGGATTTTGTTTTGATGGAGAATATGTAACATTACATATACCACTGGCCACATAAAACTGCATAATTATAACTCCATGTTTGTGTAATTTTCCCAAACCTCTGGGTATAGACGGCTATACGTGTAATCAACAATAATTTACACATCCACCAAATTAAATATATGCTCCCTTTCAGTGTTTTGGTGAGGAAATCCCATGCTGACATGCAGATATTAAATCTATCCATTTCAATATGAAAACAATGTCTTTTTCCATCTCTCTCTCATAAGGTTTACATTAAACAGACCATATCAGACCATTTTCAATTTGTCAATTTCAGCTTTGGTTTTCACCTTCAGTACAAGCAGCCCTTTGTCACTGTGGATTTAGCACAGGAACTAAAGACAAAAAACTCTGTATATATACAAGCTTTTGTAAAGACTGAGCAAGGGACAGACACAGTCCTCTTGTAACACAAAACATTTTGGCACTGACACTGATGTTGACCTCTTCTCTGGTTGTCTTGATGTAATATGCCACTTTTTTTCAAAGGATTACAATATCGCAAAACTTACACACATCTGTCAAAGTATACAACAAAGTCAGACACAAAATTAATACTTTGTGTAACCAACAGTAAGCCACATCTTGGTTCATACCAAATTAATGCATGTTAGTTTATTCAGGCTTGGATTTTGATGCTGAGAAAGAGCAAAAATGTGACGAGAAAATTGTAAAATCACTCCAATATTCTTGTAATTTTTTAATATGCCTAAGTACAATTGTCCTCCAGCATAACGCAATACAGCAGTTTCAGCCAAACATCAGTATTATGCACAATCATCAAAGTGTGACTCACTAAAGGTGAATTTTTACAGGTAAATTTCACCCTTTATCTCATGAAATCCTTATAGGAAAATGACATTTAAATTAAAATAAGAACAGTTTCAGCTTATAAGAAAACACTTTCTTTGTATTCATTGCAAAAGGAAAAAAAATTCGAACTGTTTCACATTTCGTAATTGAAAAATGTTCGCTCTCCAGAATTATGCCAGCCCAAGCCTATAAATAGCATCTTTATCTATAAATAGTAAGTGCCAAGTGACCATTTCTCTTTGAGCCTCAGTAAGTTTTGTACTAATACTGGAATTTTTAACAGCATGGCAATGTTTATCCTTCACAACTTCTGAAAATAGAGAGCCTTGAGCTTAAAAAGACTGGCACACTAAAAATTCAAAAATATCTAAACAAAATATAAATATGTTTGTAAAGGAATGCAGAGATCAAAGAAAACAGAAACACTGTGACTGTGAAAAGTATAAATTTTAAATTGAGCTAGAACAAATTTGTTAACAAACTACAACTTTTCAAACATACAATGCACTTTAAATCTTTAAAGTGAAAAACCATATATTAAACTCTCTTTACAATTTCAAGATCATCTGACACATTACATGATGTAATACGAAGTACTATGCAAATAGTGTATGTATCCACATAGGTTTGTCATATATATATATATATATATTTATCTCATGTTTGGGTCGATTTTAGTACTGTAACAGGCTCGTATAAATACCGTATCATAGGCCTAAAAGTTACAGTGCCACGACATGATGTATCGTACTCTTCCGATTATATCGGCACTCTTCTGGTGGTATCGGTACTGTTCCAGTTTCATCAGTAATTGTGTTGATGAGGAGTAAAACTTTCTGCAAATGTTGTTCTTATTTTTGCTTTGTGTATTGAAATGTACAAATCAACCCAAACATGAGATAAAACGTTTATAGCATGCTTTGTAGACGATATGAAGTAATCAACTCGCACTGGATACCATATAGCAGAACTCACTCACTTCTCTCACTCGTTCTGCTATATGGCATCCAGTGCTCGTTGATATTCTTCATATCATCAATAAAGCATGCTATAATCTATAATATATACTGTACATTTTATAGCATTGTGTATGTAGAGTTTGAGATTCGCTCCACAGGCAAATCACTCAGACAATGACTGGACAGTACATAGTGCATATCTTGGTGGTCATCAGAGCTATTGAGCAAGACTGGCCATGATATCTGACATGGAGATATCAGTCAAGACTGGCCATGATATCTAGCATGCAGTGAGATATCATAGCTAGGCTGGCCATGGCATCCGGTATGAAGTGAGATATTATAGCCAAGACTTTCCATGATATCTGGCATAAAGGGAGACACAAGGCCAAAATTGGCCATCCTTGAAGTTGGCAACAATGGACACAACAGCTATTGGTTACCATGGTTACAGCAGTACACATGCGGATGACTTCTTGCTTCCTTTACTGCTGGCAGATCCTGTTCGCTTTACTCCTCCTCCTCCTCCTCCACTTCCTCCAGCTGTAAACATATATTAGCATAAATTTACATACACTAACAACCATAGGCCTACATTACCATAAACTTACACACATTAACAAACTTGTATATACATGTATTAGCAAAAATTTGCATATATTGACACACCTACATAAAGTACAAATTTTGATAAAACAACAAATTAACTCAAAATACAAAATGCCTTTTGCACATGTTCTCTTAAGTGAAATAGAATGGTCCACGTCAACAGCTTTCCCTGGTGTGCTTTGGATGTTATGCATCCAAAGCACATTGTGGAAAACTGTTAACTCAGACATCATAACCTGTCACTGAAAGAGAGAATGACACAATACTCTGTGACTGTGCATGGTTTCCTACTCACATCCAAACATTTCACAAATTGCTTATTGTGAAAACATACAAATAATTCTATCAGAGTATGAAGAGCGACACGGTTATCACTCAAGTACACACAAATAACTACGGAGCTTTTAAATCAAATGCAATCAAAATAAAATAATACTACGCTGAACATCAATTATTATTATAGGCTTTTTTTTTATCTCAGCCCACGCTACAGATTAATTTTGCAGTAAATTTATCTAAAAAAAATGCATCTCAAACCCCCCATAAAGAGAGCATAAAACAGACAAGCAATTTCATGCCCATGTGGCACTTGCCATATGTTTTCTATAGCCTCACAAAAAGAACTTTAACATAAGTACACATGTACAAGTACATGCATATCTAGAGTCAAGTTTTTTTCACTGCCTCACATTTCATCTGCCAAAAAAGCAGTGGAAACACGGTTTGCCAGACAATACCAATGGCCACCCTATACTCAGTATAAGGGGGTATGGGGTTTTCTGTACTGATGTTCTGGGCATTTTTATATATTGCATTTGCACTCATATACTGGAAGCTTCTTTCTTTTCCGTACTGCATACCAGTCACTATTCATGAATTGTCTTCTTTCCTGTACATGTTCCTTGAATGTACTGTGGCAAAGCTTTCACCTGTACTGAAATATTGGGACCACCCCTTATCCCCCTCTAGTTCGGAATGAGTGAAGGCATATAAGGAAAGCAATTTTACTTAACTGGCATTCAGCAAAACAGCTTCAATTCCATAATCTATTTCTTGTTTACTTGCTTTTTTCCCACTAATGAGCTATTTCCTGATGCGCACACAAGCACAGTAATATAAGGGCATGCAAAGCAGGCAAGTTGAGCACTTCACAGTAACATGACTGTACATCGACATACACTCAAGTTTTGTGTTTGCATGTGTAAATGCTTGAACTTTTATCTGTTGCATGCAGTGTCCATGTGATTTGGCAAGGTTTTTGTAAAGTCCTGCGGAGATTTGATCCCTGGACCTTCAGTACATTTCACCTAAGATTCCTCCCTACCCAGCCAATCTCTTCTATACAGACATTTATTTACCAGTTAGTTGCTCACTATACTGAGCCTTGTATCAACAGTCTCTCAATATATTACCATACAGTATATTCTAAGTGTCATCTTTTCAAGATCCCAGACAGACATACAGTTGAGAAACTAGCATTCCTCCACACTGCCACAAAGCACTGGGAACCAAGCGTTACAAATCATGCTATGTCTATTGACTGTCAAGCACATGCAAGTGAAAAAGCCAGATTTTAAAAGCTTGGTCCATGCATGCGTAGCGATAGCATTTCTGCGACGTTAGAGGGTGCTGAGAGGTAGGACTTTGCATTGAAGCGGTACACATGTCAACACTCGGACGTATTATAAAGAATGCTAACGAACCTGACGTAGATGAATAGTTCAGCTGTGTCTTCTACTCCTGTGGGGTCTGGGCTGACTTATTGTCGCCCTTCTTTGATTTGCGTGCCTTTTTGAGAGCCTTCTTTGCCCTGCGTGCCTCTTTATCACTCTTATCTGACCCATCTGACTCAAAATCGGAGTCTGAGGTGAGGGAATGTTCAGAGTCCGAAACGTCTGCAACTAATTAGAAGACAAAAAATTATTGTTTTGATAAGTTGTATCAAAAATGCCATATCTTAGTAATGTTCATTCAGTAAAGTGACTTATTTCGCAGGGAGAAAAATGTGTGGAACATTTTCTTTCATAATGTTTTATCAATGTGAAACCACGGGTGTTTCGATAAGCAAATCTTCAATAATTAGCAACTTGTCTCAAAAAAAGTTAAATACAAAATCTACACATTCTTTACGAAAAAAATCTGACTGCAATTATGGTTTACTATGTCCTTTCTTCTTCAACTAACCTGATAACTTTATGAGTTGCAGACATTCAAACTTTATTTAAATTTCTGCTTTATTTACAAAGAAATGATAATCAAAACAAAGAATCGATGTCATGTTGCAGAGTTTGATTTTTAAAAAATTTGATTATTTTGTTAAACAAAACATTTTCAACCTCAACATGCATTTTCCCATGAAACACACCTAAATCTCTGGGGAAAAAAAATTGAAGATTTATCTGAGGAATAAAGTCTACTGCCACAAGGTACTTGTCAAACTGAATACAACAGTGGCATTGGGGGAAGAGCAAAATGTATACACAGCTGACAATATATTAGAAGAGTGATATGCCAAGCCTCAAACAGAGCAGGCACTTGAGTTTAGTTCACATATTGTGTAGTCACAATACAAATATAACTCCAGTGAGAAATTATATGTAGTTCGTTATTTAGTTTTATCTTTCCATGCGTAGACTGGGGATGCTAAAGGAGCCCCCCAAAATGACACTTAAAGTATTTATTTTTTCACCGATGACTTTGTGGCAGTATCGATGCATCTCCAAAGTTCATCATTTAACCCTTAAATTTTCAAATTTTTCAATGTAAGTGCCCCCCCCCCCCCTCCAAACAAAACAAATCACTTCCTTCAGTTGTTCTTAATTTAATGGGTGAATGGAAGGTCACTTTGCAGACAAATGCAACTTCAGGTGTCCTACATCACCAGCGGTGACAACCTCCATCTATTGTGAGAATGACTCCATTACAGTCAGGAACATAATCAACATTGCCATAGGGTCATTTCCATGTATACACCAGTGTGACTATATTTATCTCAAGTTTGCACCTGTAGCCCCTAAAAACACCTCCATGATCTGCTCTTACAGATCACATTACCCGTATGCAAATTAGCCATGTGTTGTTGGCAACAATGGATCTCCTCCTTATTTGGAAGGAACCACTTTATATTGCTAAAAATACCATCCGCATGTGTTCCATTGTAGTATTGCCCCATCACTACTTTCCCCATAATGTACTGCCGGGCAGTTTGTTTGTGAACATGAATACATCAAAATCAATTATTGTCTATTTATTTCACTGTAAAAACATGAGACAAATATAGATCCTTGTTAGGGTATCTGGGCCCACATGACAGACTGGTGTGTTCTTTGGTGTACAGACAACACTCGGCCTCTGGCTTGCAGTGTGCTACACACCATACATATAGGCACTCCAAACAACAGTACTGCAAGTGCTCCAGTGTATATATAGTGATACTGCAGTGTACATATAGCAGTACTGGAGGTACTGCAGTGTACATACAGCAGTACTGGAGGTGCTCCAGTGTATATAAAGTGGTGCTCCAGTGTACATATAGTGGTACTGCAGTGTACATACAGCAGTACTGGAGGTACTCCAGTGTATAAATAGCAGTACTGCAGTGTACATACAGCAGTACTGGAGGTACTCCAGTGTATAAATAGCAGTACTGCAGTGTACATACAGCAGTACTGGAGGTGCTCCACTGTACTGCAGTATACATACAGCAGTACTGGGGGTGCTCCAGTGTATCTAAAGTGGTGCACCGGTGTACATACAGTGGTTCTGCAGTGTGCATACAGTGGTACCTATTAACCGTGGCATACAGACTTACCACCTGTTCTTTCCAGTCAGGTTTTGCTTTGTCTCCCTAGCAGCCTCCAGTCGCTAAGTTTTTTTCTGCTGTGTGCTCCTCAAAGGGCCAACCAAAAAACAAAGCCTGAGAGGTCTGCTATGAAGGCAACACTTTGGTGCACACCAGAGTCAATTTCTTTGCCAATTTACCTGCAGTGAAAGGCCACCTGTTGCACATGGTCACTTCAGACTAAGCATCCCAGACCATACAACTCAACATTAAAAAGGCTCACGTGTGTTTTCAGCGTAAGACCAAAACACAAATAGCCAGCAAAACTAACCTGCTCCGCCGTCCTTTTCCTTGGGGATCAACTTGAAGCATTTCTCAGCAGCGTCTTGTGTGGGAGCCAGCAGAACACCTTTGATGATCTTGATTGACAGCTTGGCTTTCTTGTGCTGTTCTGCCATCTCTACCATGCGTTTGAATTGAGCCTACAGTCATCACAATACCACAGACTAGTCAGTAACCCTGTCCCCTTATAAAGTGACCCAAACTGGTTACCAGTAACTGTTGTACTCAGGGAGTTGAACTACGTGCTTGCACTCAACATAGCACACCATACTGGCTTTTTTCTTTTCTTTTTTCTTCTTGAATTGTATTTTTAGTTCACCCACACTTTCATCAGAGTCAATTGCTTAAGCAAACCAGAGGACTTTGATTTCACTTCGCAGAAATTTTACTACACAAAGCACATTTTACGACACAAAACACAAATTGTCACCTTCTGCATATGATAGATGTACAATGAATGTATGTTTTGTTCTAAACTTAGAAGACTTCCAGAAGAAAAAAAAATATGTTTAAAATTATAACTGTTTGAAATCTACTCCATATTTCCTAAAATATTGCACAATATTTCTTTTAGAGTACACTAAGTAGACCTTATTGTATTATATATCAAGTACTAAGAAAGCATGCCTGTCAATATCCTTTGAGAAAAAACTGGGATATATTTGTTCCCATGGATGGGGGATAATTCATATTAAAATAAATAAAATAGAATAAATAAATAAACAAGCAGTAGATGGATTTTTAATATGGGGGATTGCTCAAAAACTGCAAAAATTGTACTGAAAACTCGAAAGGCACAAAACTGTGAGACTGCCATTAAACTGTGGAGGCTTAACATGAACATTAAAGAACACCTCTTTTGAGATGCCACACTGACTGAGTCCATTGGTGATACTCTTCCCAGACACGTAAGACTGAATCTTTATCACCTACCACTTTAAGTTCCAGTCTCTCCTGTTTTTTCTTCATCATGGCCAGTTCCAGTGACAGTTTGACTTTCCCAGCATCCACCAGCTGTCAGATACAAATAAGACTACATCAAAATATGTAAAGCTGTCACAGAGCCACGGTAGTGGTTCAAGCTTCGTGGGACTTGCTCAGGCAATTCAGGGGGCCATTGAACCCTGCTGACCTCTGTACCCAGCCACCCCTTGACCCTCAAAAGAAATTGCTGGCGCTGAGAGGTTTGTCAAAGGATGCAACATGCACGGGAAACTTGAACAATTTTATACCATTTTTTCCAGACCAAAACTGACTGTTATCCTCTTTGCTCCTCCCCGTCAGCCCCTGAAACTGCATGATAAAAATTTGAATATCTTTTTCATCAGAAGATATCAAGAGTGAAATAAAAAGTTTGAAATTCTTTTCCCAAACAATATGATGTGCATCCATGTTTTTGTAACTTGTTTGTGGATTATTCATGTCTTATGAGAAAAGACTTTTTGCTTGTAATGGTTAATTCCATCCCAGTCTTACATACTTAAATTTAATCTCAGCTTCCAACATTTCAACTGCCTTTGTTATAGATTCATATAACTTGGATGAGATTGCCAACAGTAGACCTCTAGCTAATGATTGCCACAGTAATAAAAAAATATACACTGGAACTTACTTAAGCGTTGCCATTGGCTATTGGTATGTTACCTTCAGCCAATGATTATCATGATAAGATGTGGTACATACCTTAGTGTTGCTATTGGCTGCTGGCACATGGCCTTTAGCCAATGACTGCTTCTGCAGTACATCCTTTGTGTTGACAGTCCTCTTGGTTTTGGGTGGTTTTTGTTTGCCCCAGACTTGAATCATAACTGCATCTAGATTCAAATACTTTATGAACTGCAGTAAGAAAATTACAAATATTCAATCAATTTGAGTTTAAAGTGCAGTAAATGAAGACACAATGTGACAAAATAAATTAAATTATGCAAATTTATACTTTGTTTCAAGAATTGATTACATGAAAATTATTGTATCAACAAAATTGACAGTAAAATTTGTAGTGACAGAGTAAATACTAACTTAAAGGCAGACATGAACATACAAACTTATAGACAGATTTTATGCTCAAAGACTTATAAAGAAACTTTTATTGTATTTGTGTCTTTTTGTCCAGAACCACTTCCTAGCAGTCATTACCCTATTATGCAGTCCAAACTCTTGGATAAGCTATATTATATTTATTTGATGTATACTTAAGAGAATGTATGTATTAACAGTGTAATGAGCCATGGATACTGTTGACAAATAGACAATTTTGCTCAATAGTGTTACTCCCACGAAGGAAAATTAGTAAAATTGTGTCAAGGTTCAAAGTCACTGTACCTGTTGTGTCACACTGGTTTGAGTGATTACATTCTTGTGTTTCCAGTCTGGGTTGGATGTGTCTTTGACAACATTTGTCTTGTGGTAATCTGTGTCCAGGTAGAACAAGTACTTGGCATAGATGTCCTGAAATATATAATAAGGTTAAAGTTACAAAATTATTGAAAGTGACTCTTCTGAGGGAGCTATATCAGAATAATAGGACAGGGTTCTAACATTTCCTGGGCCGCAATTTAGCACTTTTCATCTGCTACGGGTGTTTAATTTTGTTTTCTTTTTTAAGAACTATGCCCATGATGATTTCAGCATGCTTTACAGGCATTACTGATTAATTATTGCCATCTAGTGGCAAACTAGCTAAACATATCTGTAATTATATGCAAGGCCACTGTTATTAATTCCTTGACTGACATGTAGCCTACCATTGTGCTACTGGAGTTTCCCACTGTCTTATGCTTATCAACAACACAAACACCAAAGGCAGAGAAAGGACCTCAAAGGAGCTCACTGACCTCGCAGTGTGATTGATGGGATATGGCCATGACATCACAAGCTTTAAGGAGTGATGTCACAGCCTTTAAGAATGATGCTGTTACACCCCTTTCTTGAAAAGTGGTCCACTTTTATGAATCTATTTTTGGTGATCTGCTTTGCCTCTAAGTTTGAGCAAGCCTTCTTTGAATACTTCAAATACCAACATGGGGGGGGGGGGGTAGATATATTCTCTGCTCTTTTCTTTTGTGTTTACCTAGGTTAGTTAATCTGATAAGGAGAGTCCTTTTTCAAGGTGAGGGCCTCTTGGTTCTTGTGACACATCTGGTGTGTAATCAATATGCCATCTTTGGCCATTAGTGGTTTAGCTTAACTCTTTATCAGCGGTATGAGGGCCACACGGAGAAATATATAATAAAAAAGAAAGCAAAGTTTTCATGCCAAGTTTTAAAGGGATGAGACCAGCATGGGTGTAATATTTCTACACATTTTTGTTCCAAGCATTAATTCTTTCACTGCCAAGTATCACTAAAGTCTGACTATTTAAAAGAAACTGCTCTGAATTATAATAAGGGTGATACAATCATATTCCTTGTAAAAAGACCTTTCATTAAAGTACCAGCATGCCTGTAGTTACATAGAACATAAGGGTCCAGGTCAACAGCTTTTCTCAGCATGTTTTGGGTGCAATGCACTTAAAGTGCACTGAGCAATGCTGTTGACTCTGTCCAAAATGCGGCACTGAAAGTGCTAAAGGGACATCATCAGCAATCATGTAATATTTTCGAAACCTTTATCACTTAATTCTGATGCACTTAACTGATTGGTGTGTCTGACCAACATGAGGGATACAAATTCAGTGACTCAAACTGAAATAGGAGGATGTGTTAAAGGAATGAATTGACCAACACAAAGAGGGCCCCTTAAACTTTGTGTCAAATTTTATAAATATCTGTCTGGAGTAAAACAAAAAAACAAAAGCAAAAAAAATAAAACAAAAAACAAAAAAAATTTATTCCCAAAAATATTTGTTTACTTGACAGCGAAAATGTACACATTGACTAATCATGTGCAAACTCCTAACATACAAATATTAATTTTGTTCCAAACTAACATTTATTTCCCCTTTAGAGCTGTTTGCACACAAGGTTATTTCTAAAATAAAACACCCGTAATTTTATAAAAATTCAATTTGTGACATGCAGCATTTAACCCTCTCCTCCCCCCCCCCCCCCCCCCCCCAAACTGGCCAAAACCGACTGGCAGTAAAATATCGTCTGCTTCAGTACTTTCAATTAATTTCAACAGTAATGTAAAACAATTTGACTGAGAATTGTAGATGAGACCTATTCAGATCACATGCCCCAGGTCAACATTTTTCCTTGGCATGGGGTGGGCACTTACTGCCCCCAACCCATGCCAAGGAAAGCTGTTGACTCAGTCTTAATTCAAGGGGTAAAGGGTTAAACAGCAAGTAAGTTTGTCTTCATACTTCAGACACTGGCTCATCAGCATCCATGGGAATTTTTTAATAATTATTTTTTCATAACACTCTTGTTGTCTCACCGGCCATTCATCATGTTTCCCGCCTCAATTTCCTTAATTTCTGAGGAGCAAGGAGCAACACACATGGAAGGAACATCTGATCCCCTGCCTTACATAACATGTGTTTGAGATATCAAGAATCTTCCAAGTTGATTTCACCATCAATGATCTCACCGTATATTTACTAGGCAGTCCCCTGGCACTGTTAATCTTGACAACATAGTACAGATCCCGTCCAACCAGGTCATCTGGGTTATCAACCCACACATCATCCTGGTCCGTGTACTCTTTACCAGACTTGTTACATGGCACAATTTCCACGTTGAGGAGACCGACTTCTGTACCTTTAAAGTCTGTGATTTCTAGCTGTTCTTTCAGTTCGATGTTGTAGGCAGCCGACTGCAGCCACACTTTGACACTCCCAATGTGCACGTCAGCATTGGGGTCCTCCACAAATGGATCTCTATCCTGTAAGAGGAAATAGACATTAACTCTTTCAGTGCCAAACGTTACTTAAGTCAACCTATTTAAATCAAACATGTCTGAATTATCATAAGGATCCCAGATTCGTATTCCTTGTAAAAAGACCTTTTATTCAAGTACCTGCATGCCTATATTTCCAGTAGGAATATCCCAGGTCCACAGCTTTTCTTGGTGTGCATGGGGCGCATTGCGTCCAATGCACCCCGAGAAAAGTTGTTGACTCAGTCCAAAATTTGGCACTGAAAGAGTTAAAAACACTCACTGGTCATTGCATCTTCATTTTGGTTTGATAATCCTATTGATGTCTTATACACGGACTTGCACACTTCACGAAGCACACTTTGGACCTAATATGATCCCACAGACAAACACATACAGACAATGGAGACAAGTTTCTTATACCACCACGGAAAATTGTGTGTCAAGATAGATTTGAAGTCCTCATAACGCAGACCTTTTACTAAAGTACCAGCATGCCTGTAGTTCCATGATAAGATACATACAGAGTAACCTGTCTTAACTGACCACTGCTGGGAAAGACGAAATTATGGTCTCTTGAGACAGGTGGTCTTTCATAGGGGGTATAAATAAGATGTAAACCACATGGCAAAGTATCCTTCAAAGGTGGTCGCTCAATACAGGTGGTCTCTAAATAGAGCGGTCTCTCTAGCAGAGACCACAATAGTAAATACTGGTCACTATCTTGACAGACCACTCCAATGAGTAAATTACCTGTCTTGAAAGACCACTTTTTCAGGATACCTTATTAATTATTTTTCATCTTGTTCATACCTCCTATGCAAGACCGTCTGTCTTGAGAGACCACAATTTGGTCATCCCTGGGTGGTCTTTCCACAAAGGTTTCACCGTAAATGGTCAAGGTCAACAGTTTTCCCCATAAGACCTTGGGCACAGTGACCCCAAAGTGTGACAGGGAAAACTGTTGTCCAAGTCTAAGCAATGAAAGGGTGAACTCTGTGACTGCTTCTCAGAAAACAAGAGGACTGTGATAGTCCTGTGGTCAGCTGACTTTATGTTAATGCACAAACTGAAGCGGACCTGTGAACTTCACAATGATGTCAAGAACACCTTTGTTTGAGACCATCATCACTGTTGTTAACCCTTAAAGCACTGATTTAAGATTGAGTCAACAGCTTTCCTTGGGACACTTTGCACACAATGCGTGCAAAGTATCCCGGGAAAGCTGTTGACTGAGACTACTTTTTACTTTAAACAAGATATGTTTGTAAAACATAGATGCCCCCCTCCCTCATTACCCTTGCCCTCGCTACCCTATTGATAGTGGTAGAAGGGGCACTCGTGACCTTACAAAATTAGTGAAGGTTGATCATACATCAATGTCACATATCTTTATACTTTAACCTAGCCGTTAAAAAACAACTAAAAACCTGGGCAATATAAAAGTTATAGCTGAAAAATTAGTCATCATTTAGAAACCATATTCAGCAAAGTGGCTTTATGACCTTGGAAATTATGGCACGGTCACTCATTTTCACTTGACCTTCAGTTATTGTGCAAAAAACAAAAAAGGAAGTCTACTGTCTGTGTGTGACCCTCAAAACTGGGTCAAGGTCACCCATCTACAAACTCAAACTAGCCCTTATAGGCAACCATAAAGCTGTGCAATATAAAAGTGCTACCTCTAAAATGCAAGTTATCATGGAGAAACAGTATTCAACCAAATGGCTCTGTGACCTTTGAAATTAGGTCATGGTCACCCATCTTCAAACTTGAGCTAGACCTGAATATGGACAATTATCCAGTGGAATACAAAAGTCCTAGTTTAAAAACCTCTTCAGTTATCATGTGGAAACCAAAGTTAACTCAGGTACCAACGTGACCTTGGAAATTAAATCAAGGTCACCAAACTTTAAGCTTCTTCTAGCCCTTAGCAAGAACTATAGACCTGTAAAGTATCCCAGTCCTAACTTAAAAACTTCTTGCGTTATTGTGCAGAAACCACAGGAAGCATGAAACCATATTCAGTAAAGTGGCTCTGTGACCTTTAAAATGAGGTCAAGGTCATCCATCTTCAAACTTCATCTAGCCCCAAATATGGACTATTATCCTGTGAAATATAAAAGTCCTACCTTAAAAACCTCTTCAGTTATTGTGCGGAAACCAAAGTTGACTCAGGTACCACTGTGACCTTGGAAATTAAGTCAAGGTCACCCATCTTCAAACTTCACCTAGCTTTTGATTAGAATGATACACCTGTACAGTATCAAAGTCCTAGCTCAAAAACTTCTTGAGTTATTGTGCGGAAACCACAGGAATTCTACAATCTCTCTGTGACCCTGAAAACTGGGTCAAGGTCACCCATCTTCAACATCAATCTAGCCCTTACAGAGAACCATAAAGCTGTGCAATATAAAAGTTCTAGCTCCAAGGTATAAGATATCATGCAGAAAGCATGAAACCATATTCAGTAAAGTGGCTCTGTGACTTTTAAAATGAGGGCAAGGTCATCCATGTTCAAACTTCGCCTAGCCCCTAATATGGACTATAATCCTGTGCAATATAAAAGTCCTGGCTTATAAACCTCTTCAGTTATTGTGCGGAAACCAAAGTTAGCTCAGGTACCACTGTGACCTTGGAAATTAGGTCAAGGTCACCCATCTTCAAACTTTGCCTAGCTTTTGACTAGAATAATACACCTATACAGTATCAAAGTCCTAGCTTAAAAACTTCTTGAGTTATTGTGCGGAAACCACAGTCTACCGACCGACCGACTGACCGACAGACCGACCGACCGACCGACCGACCGAACAATATATGCCCCACCTTCTTCGAAGGGAGGCATAATAAGGCTTGTTGGTATTTGAATGAAAGGTATCTTCATGAGGAATTTGAATCTTTTAACCATTATATGTTTAATGGTAGTGAGAAAAAATTTTGATAATTTGTTTAAAATCAGAAAATTAAACATCACCATGTAGTGGACATTTTGGTGGAGATCCAGTGCAGGTACAGTTCCAATAAGTTTGAAAAAGACCCAAGCTACAGTTTGGGTCAAGAAGTCAAGCAAAGCAAAAACACATAAAAATTCTTTCAAACATGAAAAAATATTACAGCAACATCTATTGAATAAATTAAGGACTAGGGCTTCACAGAAGTGTCCGTAAGCAACTTCAAAGGACTTGGCAAAGCTGTTTTGCAGAAAAGGATTTTTTACCATTTTATCAAAATATGAACAAATAAATCATTAAAAAAATCTAAAATCATTGAAGCAAGACCATTTGAACAAACTTGGTAGATCCCCACCTAAGGCACATCTCCACCATGTTTGAAGTGAATCTGGTTGACGGTTTTGGCGAACAAGTCAAAAATGTGAATTACCATTGCAATTTCCATTGACATGCATACCGTATTCAAGTTCATTCCAATAACAGTATGCAGTGCTAATGCAAAGATTTCCTGGAGCAGACATGGTTTTCATGGAGTTTTGTGTTAATGATATGTCTTAATTTACAATACCACAAATTACACTTATTATAGAATCCACAAAGCATAAAATAACAATGAACCCTCTTCTTTCATCAGAACAGTTATTTAAAAAATATTGAAAAATGCTAAATTTTTAATACCCCCCCACCCACCCCGACTAAAAAGTAGGGGTGCGTGCTTCTATTAGGGCATGTGCTACAACTGGAATGAATACGGTAGTAATACATAGGAATGCATGCATTAACCAACAAGTACCAGGATCGAAAAATTCATGAAAAATCAGGGATTCAGAGTATCAACATCTCCTGAACACTTTTGTTTACTCCTCCCACATGCTACAGTTCCACCATGTTGCATAACAACTGAGAGACACCTTTGAAGATGAAGTCGAAAAGAGTCATAAACACACAAAACAATTGCAGCACCATTTGTTGAACAAATTAGGGTCTGTCGGTCCTCAGAAGTGTCCCTATGCAATTTCAAAGCAATTAGCCAGTGGTTTTGGTGAAGAATTTTAAGAGATTTTGTCAAAAAATGAACCTCTCAGAAATCACAGGAGCATGACCATTTGAACAAACTTGGTAGAGACACATCCAAGGTACGTGGATCTGGCTAATGGTTTTGGGGAAATTGAAAAAGGAATTGTGGATGGACAGACAGATGACGGACAGATGGGTGACAGATAACTGAACATCCTATAAGCTCAGCTGACTGACAATTCAGCTGAGCTAAAAATGTGTTCATTTGAATTACAAAGATAACTGCAGATTCCACTTCCTCATAAAATAAGCTTCTATTCAAATACCAGCATGCCTACAGTTCCAGGGGAAAAAAAAACACAAAAAAATATTACACTATGTCAACAGTTTTCTTTTACATGCTTTGTATACGTGACAGCACAGAACTGATATAATTGGTATTGATCGCTTCCAAGAGCATAACTTTGACACAAAGTGACTCATACAAACCTCTTGATTTGATCCACTTATTGGTTGGTGCAAAGCACACAATTATTTTCACAAAACCTGTTGGAAAGTCACTCAGGAAAAGATATATAACTAACGTGAAACTTGTGACTTTTAAAGTGGGTGAACTCACATCTCTCATCAATCAATTCAAGTAACAGTGATGTACGATAAAGCCAAAATATCACTGAAAACTCAGAGTTAACTTTTCAGGTGGTTAAACTGGTCAAACACAGAGTTGATCATGTGCAAATTATGTATGGACCAGGGAACTTGTTAGTCTTTTTCTCCTTAAAAAAAAAACAAACAAACAAAAAACTGTACACCTAATTTTTGTGTAATTTGACCTCATTTTGTCCTTATCTGACAAATGTTGGTGAATACAGAAAATTTGAATGTGCCCTTTCTTATTTTTTAAACATACCTGAGGAACTTACTATTTAACTTTCCTAGACTAAAATAAGCCTATATTTAGAGAAGATAATATTCATATTATTATAATATAATTATGATCACGGTAAACTGATAGATTAAGTGCAGCAACATCATCATTTCATCCATGACTTCAAAAAGTGATAACGTGAATGCTTCATGAAGCACACGCCAAGGAGTAACACAGTATATAGATTTATTTTGGGCACAACACCGTGATATCATCAAACATTTGCTGAATTAGTATGCAGTCAAGTAAAGACAGACAAAATGTAAAGCTCACTTTGGTCAGCATCAAACAATGCATATTAGTACTGTCAACTGCCACTGCAGGCAGCACTGTACCTTACTCCAGTATGATTACTCTGAAATGTTGATTTTTACCCACAAAAATATTAGTCAGTCTGCATTGAAACTGTTCGTAGTTATTCTCTCAAGCACCATGGATTCATTTGTTTATTTACAGGGTCATTTTCATCTAAAAAATTTACTTGTAAAAAAAAAAATCCAAATTGTACTTACTTCACCTTTGTACCACATTAACAAACTTAATGAATAAAATCTAAAACATTTAAAAAACAAAAACAAAAAAAGAAAAAAAAAATGTTCTGTACATTAACTTATTGCTTTAATGACCATTTTGACTGAACTATTACATGTGCTAACATGACAGAACTATTTCCATGTGCCAACGACATGTTTTGTCAGTATTACAAGACAGGTAAAACATGAACCTCCATGTCCTATTCATATATTACTTACATACTTATTGCCAAAATATGACCCTTTGAGAAGTGAACAAACTTACCACCGGCAAGGAGGCATCTTCTCCATCTTCAAATTTTTCAAACATTTCCTGCATGACAAATTTTCGGTTGAGGAACTTTTCTTTAGTCCACACCCACTCCAGTCCCGTCTCCAGGTCTATCACTCTGACCATTACCTGTGAATTATACCAACAAAAAGCCAAAATTAAGCCCTTGATATTTTATACCAGCTGTCAACTTTTCTGTATATTTATGATGAAGTCTGCACATAAAATTCTTCCCAAGCAGGCCTTTCATTGAAGTATCAACGTACCCAGGCTTAACCTTCCTTTTTTTTCTAACACTTTTTTTTTTTGTTTTTTGATATTATTTGGTAAGTCATGTGTCTGTTGTCACAAAGGCAGCTTGTGACTTGCTGGCCACTACAAAAAACGCTGACCTACACTTTTTCTACAGACAAAACAGAATTGATTAACCCTTTGAGTAAACATGGCACTGACCTCTGATGTAACATCCTCCATTGCCCAGTGCACCTCTACATGTTTGATTGATTCATTCATTCATTATTTTTATTCTTGTTTTTTTAAATTCAAAATACTCACAATGTTCTTCCATTAATCCACAAAAGATTGCAAGCAAATCAAGATATTTCAACAGGGAAGTTGCCTCTTCAAATTCTATAATTCATGGGCCTAACAACTAAACTGATTTAAATCTATGAACTGAAGCTGGTTTCTCAACTTTTTTTCCCCATGAAAATGCAAATTAAAATGTTTCAAATATTTGGCATATTCTCCTAGTCTAGTCCACTTGAATCACCAGAGGGAACCACTGGCCAAAAGGGACACCCTGAAATTCCCTGACCAATCAGGTAAGGCAAAGAGTGATGAGTAACTCTGTTGATCTGTGGTGCCATCTGGTGGCCAAGATATGGACTAAGTAGACAGTGATAGTGCTATACCTGGGCCCTGCCCTTCAGCTCCCCCCTGGCCTCAGCAGACACCATCATCAACTCAAACTTCTTCTTTTTGTCCAGATCTTCACTGATAGAGTTGGCCTCCTCAACTGCTGGCATCATCTCCATCAAGTCCTCCTGAAGCAACATGTCATCTGGGAACCAAATAGAACACTTTATCAGTGATATACTGAACATGTCTGGAACACTTTTTTGACAAATACATGTACGATACTCCCATAATGATTAGAGCAAGCACTCTTGGTGGATAGAGCATTCATAAAGTGGATAGAACATTTACACAATACGTAAAATACCCATATCAAAGGAACTTGCATCAGATTAGACACTCTTAAAATCTGTAAAACATCTGCAACTGATGGAACGCTTTTGTAACACTATGGAGATGAACCTTTTGTAACACGGGAGACAAAATTCTTGTGACAATAGAAGTAGACAGTCTTGTAACACAACAGAGATAGAAGTCTTGTAACAATATAAACAGAACATTTTTGTAACTATATAGAACTCTTACATTTGATATAACAAACTGATGGAGAACAAAAACATTGTCATGAAACAGAACACTCCTACAATACACAGAACACTTCTGTCAGATGCAAGATTCTTGCAACTGACTGATCTTGCTCATACTAAAAGAGCAAACAAGAGAACACTCTCCAGACAAATATGTAACTGTCAAAAGAACAGATCACTTGACACAACTAACACAGCTGTATGTAGACAGAAGACAGTAACAACAGACAAAATCTGTTCACATAACTTTTAATCTATTAAGAAGGTGGCATCAGGTCGGCAAAACAGTCTATTATCACTGTCTCTTTCCAGTGGTAACAAAATGGCCTCAGGCCGGCAAAACTGTCTGTTATCACCGTCTCTTTCCAGTGGTAACAACGTGGCTTCAGGCTGGCAAAACAGTCTGTTATTACCGTCTCTTTCCAGTGGTAACAAGGTGACATCAGGCCGGTAAAAAAGTCTGTTATCACTGTGTCTCTCCAGTGGTAACAAGGTGGCCTCAGGCCGGCAAAACAGTCTATCATCACTGTCTCTTTCCAGTGGTAACAAGGTGGCCTCGGGCCGGCAAAACAGAAAAATTGTGGTCAGAAGCCACTCTTTAAAGGTATTGTGACAAGGGGAAAGAGAAATGTGTTGTTGTTGTGTGTGGTCTTACCTCTTGACTTGTTCTCAGTGTCCATGTCAAAGCCAGCATTGGCTGCTATTTCTTCTTGTGCTTTTTCAAAAGTAAATACTGGGAATGGCGTCTTGGATGCATCTCTCTGCTTGGGGTTACAGAACATGTATAGCTGTGTGGTACCAAACATCACCCTAAAACATACACATTTACTCTTGTTAGTCACTAAATTACAATAAATTGACATTTTCTACGAGATTTTCAAAACTAGATTAAAAACATGACCTAAAAAGGCATAATCAAAAACAAATAAATTCTTTCAGATGGACATACAGAAAGTGGACTTCAGGATATACTACTTTTTCTGGTCACTGAGACAGAGGTTATTAAAGACACACAGTACCTCACCTCTCAGTGTGTCAATGGTTAAAGGTCAAATAGCATAAGGGATACATTCATGTTTTGTTATTGGGTACAAGTATCAACTGATGCAAGACAAGTCAATTTTTGCACAATAATGATATTTAAAGAGGTTTTCTGACCATGTTAACCCTAGTACTGCTGAATTGTTTTTTTTTTAACCAGCATTTTGGACTGTATAAACACGGGCCCCGCAGCACTAGGGTCAACATTGACAACCCTCCCACCCCTCAACCCCACTCCACATATAAATTCACCCTGTACCGGTCACTAATTTCCCTGCACATTGTAATGGATATGTTTCTTCATTCTGAATCACACACCAGTCCTAATATGCTGGAAGTACTCTAATTCAAGTGAAATGAAGTGCATTTTGAAGTGCAATTTTCGTGTAAAAAAATCTTCCACTAAATATCAACATATCATTTGTAAAGTGGGTGTCTTTCAACATCTGGTATTTCATACTGTAGCTGCTGCAAGGGAGGCTGTAGCATAACCGACTACACACTGCAAAATCACTGGACAGGTCATACAGTTCTGCAGTACACGTACATCTGGAGCTGAAGTAAGTAACAGACCAGTTGGTCATGTTAGATTAATTCAGTCAGTAGGTGGGAAAAGACAATTAACCCTTAAAAAATGCTGATTTAAGACCGAGTCAACAGCTTTTCTCGGGGCACTTTGCATGCAATGCATACAAAGTGCTGTTGACTAAAACTACTTTTTGCTTTAGACTAAGCTTGCTGGTACTTGAATGAAAGGTATCTTCATGAGGAATTTGAATCTTTAAACTATTATATATTAAACAGTACATGTGATGAGAAAACAACTATAGCCGTGATTAGCACTTTAAGGGTTAGTCGCTCATCTGTAGTTATCACTGAGCTCAGTCTATTGAGTGAGTTGAGACATGTTGCTCACCTGTCACTGTGACTTCATTAAGTCATATTAAAAGTGACTTTAGGCATGTTACTTACCTGTCATTGTGACTTAGTTCGGTCTTCTGTGTCACAGGTTCTCCATTGCACAAGATACGCCCCTCACCAGCCTTGTCAATATAGAATTTACCTCCCTCGTCTATCAGCAAAGCATGGTTTGGTTGCATGCTGCAAGTACATGTACATACAACTGTCAGTGCCAAATATGTTCAAGTCTTCCCTCTTTTTAATATATACCCCTTTGACTGGCTGTATGGCACATGAGACCTTACAGGTAGCTTACAATGTCATGAAATTGTCCTAAGTTTGGTACTTAGGTTGGTATGCAGTCATTTCACAAAAACCTTTATGTATTCATTATTGAAAAAATCAAATAAACCCGCATTAAAATACATTCTCACTATTTTCATTTTAATGCATTCATTCTTTTAAGTAACTTTACCTGTGAAGCAACCTGACTCTTATTCTTTAAACATATTTTGTTATCTTCTTTAAAATTTTGTATGTTATCCTTATCATTCCTTATATTTGGCGATTCTATAAGAGTCAACCCGAATAAGAAAATAAATGATACCAAAGCTCTGTCTCTCTGAATGCATCCATAACTGAAAGGTCAAGGGTCAAATAGGAATCTTTCATCACACGCAAGGAAACACCAAAAGTCACGTGACCATATGACGAGGTCTCCTACCTGGGGCCCACTAACAGGATGTCCACATTCTCTCCCTTCTTGGTTCCAACTTTCTTGGTTCCTTCTACGAAATGAATAATCTTTCCACTAAGTTGTGGGTCAAAGTTCAAGTTGTAAATATGGGCCACAGTCTTTTTCTTCTCCGCTGTTTCACTCAGGGCAACCTGCAGAAAAAAAACACTTAATGGTAAAACTGTCTAAATTTCAATGTCTGTGTACACTAACAAACTTTTTTTTTTGAACCTTTGACAAAATTTTGGCTCAGATCTTCAGAAATTAAAATAGTGATGGTCTGATCAACAGCTTTTCACACAGTGATTTGTGACCAGATGTAGCTTAACCACTGGAACCAAGTAGTAGTTGTTAAGGAGACTGTCCACATATGAGGACATACTTTACAAGTTGATTTTACCACAGTCATCCGATATAATTCAACGTTTACATGGTATTTTACTGCCACAGATACCAGAATGAGAAATAAGTGTACTTACAGTAGTTCCTGATTCACGAGCAGCGGCCAGTTTTTCGGCAAAACTTTTCTCCATCTCCTCCATGGCTTTACGGTTGTCTTCCAGCTGCGCTTGGTACTCTTCCTCCAGCTCCTTCTTCAACTCTGCTTTGTCTGGTCACACACAATAGGGCACATTCATATTAGCTGCGGGACTGCTCTATAATTACCCTGCATCATTAAACCAGGGTGTACCCATATGAACAGACAGATCCCTCTACCAAACATGGCAAAAGATATTGCTCTTGCAAAACTAGCAAAGTTGGATATAATTAACTGTGTACAAGTTTTAGTTATGTGATCCAAACACACACTGAACTGGACATAAGAAGGAGGTCCTATAACTCTGGAGTAAGTATTCTGTACTCCAACAAATATAAGTGACACCATTGGCTTTCAAGCAGTATGATGGTATCACGGTGGGTCATTGTCACTGTGGTGTAGTGACAGGATCAGAGATTTAGGCAGTATATTAGTACAGTGAAACCTGTTTTGAGAGACCACCCCTAAGGCAGCCTAAAAAGTGGTCACATAAGGCCGGTGGTCTCTCAATGGAGGTACGATAACATGGGAGAGATGGCACAAGGGACTTTGCAAATATGGCCTTAAAAGGCAGATGGTCTATCATGACAGTAGTTTTTTCAAAACAGGTTTCACTGTATGCATCTTTATATTATGGTTACATTTAACTCATCTATCAATATAGAACAACTAATCCCACGCAGATCAATAAATTTGACTGAAGTGTTTTTGATTTTTGTTTTTTAAATTTGTAATTAGTTCTTTTCAAATCACATGAATACCTTGATTATGAACCATATTCTTGTTATACACAGTCTCTGTACAGGTATACCAAGTGAGAGTCACCCAGCATGAGACACAGCCTCCCTTATAATACACAATACACTATACTCCCACCATTGATTCCTGCTATCAGAAACAAAATTTCACACGTATTTTTATATATATACATTTTTTTTTTTTAAATTAATACAAATAGACTAATTTTATTTTAGAATGATTTTATTTGACATACAGGTGCCAATATAATTAACAGCTCGCTTCGGTTTTTCTTTGTGGCAAACCCCTGTGCCTATGTTCCTATATGGTAACAAAATGAAAACTTCTGAACAACCAACAAGTCGACCCTCACCTCCAGTTATACAACAGAAAACCTGATATCAATTTTTCCTCGTTATATCAATGATACCAT
The DNA here is from genome assembly GCA_964020975.1 of Hermodice carunculata. Lineage (NCBI taxonomy): Eukaryota > Metazoa > Annelida > Polychaeta > Eunicida > Amphinomidae > Hermodice > Hermodice carunculata. The sequence continues at coordinate 24,506,120 of OZ026627.1, forward strand.
GTTATGAAGCAGTCCATACTTAGGACACTCCCGAAGACCTACCTGCTTCAGACATTCCTTCTTCTGCCTCAATGCCATCTTCTCCAGTCCCCGATGGCAGGACAACTTGACCCGTCTCCAACATCTTCTTTAGTTTCTCATTCTCCTCCTGAAGTTCTCGGATCAGTTTTTCTGTTGGATCTTCGTTTACTTTCGCAACAGTTTTGATCTGTTTTGCTCGGTCGGCTGCCGTTATAAAGAAAGATAAATTTGGAAGTGGCAATAAACCTTTGCAATAACTGCTGATATTTTGTAAATCCAAATAGTCATCAGACAGAAACAACTGTATAGTATTTAATATGAAGAAGGAAGATATCTTCAAATGTGTCATAACAAGTTTTGTCATCATCAAAAAATGTTGTAAGAAAGATACATGATGTACTTAATGTTATGAGCAATCTGACACTGGAAGTTGAACAGAAAGCGTTGCAGTTCAGCATATGACATGCATACCTTTTTAATTAGACATACCCTATTTGCTATGAATTGGCATTTCACAATTCATATACAGAGTATGCACGATGTATCACCAATAATTTTTCATGAATACTTTACCTTTTTGCACAGCATTTTCAAAGACACCATGTATCTTTATTTATTTTTGTTGTTGTTGTAAGTTACAGTAGCAAACTTATCACTGCAGAAATCACGTGATATTTTATGCATTGCATCTAAACAAACAAACTAGTTTCTGCATTATCATTATATGGGGAGGATGCTGAACTGACCGTATCTTAGCGTAGAAAGTGTTTCCTCATAGTTGATGTCAGCGGGACTTATGGCTGCGATCTACGAAAACATAGCAATCATGACATTCTTACTCGGTGTTATTATGGTCTACTAACATAAATGAGAATGACAAAGAATTAGAGAACTACAGAACAAATACAAACAATTTCAAATTATACATATACTGTGAATAATATTAATCTAAGTTTCCTGAGTTCTTATTTTCACTTTCATTCATTGTTCAGAAGCATTATATTATGAGCACAATGAGAAAAGATTTAACATGGCACTAATAGGAATATTAATAAAAAATTTACCTAATTTAAAGTTTCAGTGAAAGGTCCAAAATACAAAAACCATGAAAATTAATATGATTGAAAAAAAAAGTTTCAACATCAGCTTCTTTCACTGATAGTTTATTTAACATTCTTTGGGTTACTTTATGTTGTCTGTCTAAAGCGTTATTATGAAATTTGCCACAGTTAAGTACATATATCTTGACGATATGTTTATCGGTAAGTTTCAGTTGTTTATCACTTTCGTGCAGAACTTACCATAATGGTTTTGCTGTTGCCACCCAATGCATTCTTTAGCAGTTTGGTTAACACAGAGTCACGGAAAGGCACTGTTGTAGACAATGAACACATGTATTAATGTCCTGACTGCCATTCTGACAGCACACAGAGCTTAGGCCATAACTGTAACTCCATTTAGCTTTGTCTCAATACACAGATCACCTATAATATGGACCCATTTTAACTCTTTCGGTGCTACTTTAACTCTTTTTGTGCTACTTGATCATTTTAATGCTACTTTAATCTTTCAGCGCTTTTTTAACTCTTTTAGTGCAACTTCAACTCTCAGTGCCACTTACAATCTTTCAGAGCCACTTTAACTCTTTTAGTGCTACTTTAACTCTCTCAGTGCTACTTTAACTCTTTTAGTGCTACTTTAACTCTTTAATTGCAACTTCAACTCTCAGTGCCACTTAAAATCTTTCAGAGCTACTTTAACTTTTTCAGTGCTACTTTAAAACCTTCGGTCCTACTTTCACTCTTTCAGTGCTGACTTGTAGAGTGAGTCAACAGTATTCCTGTGGATCCTTTGGGTGCTATGAACAGCCACACCATGCCAAGGTAAGCTGTTGATCTGGACTAGTTTATTGTCTGTGCAAATATAGGCATGATGGGATTTAAATGATGCCTGTCGACATCCTTTGGCAAGAAATATGGAGACTTTTTGTTTCTTGAAGGGGACCAGGTTTAATATTCAACAAAAAATCATGAGGAAAAAATATTTTCATGGGGGAGATTGTCCAAAATAGGCCAAACTTTAGATAAAGAATGTGGAAAGCGAGACAAAAAACGGGAGACTGACACCAGACTTAACAGGTTATGTGAGTGTAAGATGTTTTTAAGCAAAACATGAATCTGCATGCAGTCTTCATAATATTTCCAATGAACACTTTTGCTGTGCTTAGCACTGAAAAAAATAATTTAGCACAGGAATTATCCTCTTAAAGACATATGTGTTGTATTACACAAGAATTGTTTAAGGATATAATGTCAGAGTGACACTTTTATGACAAAGGGTGATGCATGGATGTCATTTGCTCACCAATGTTTCTTAAGAGTTACATTGACAGCTTAACAAGTACAATGCTATAACTCTGCTCAGTGTTTTTATACTAGGTTTGAGTCTTAAAGTGTAAAGCTCATAACTAGACTAGATTGAAGTCAAAACCTAAACCTTTCCCACTTGAACTCAAACGGAGTCAACAGCTTTCCAAGGGGCAGCTGTCTGCTAATTGCCAACAACACCCATGGGCAAGCTGTTGACCTGGGGCATACAATTCTGATAGGGCTTGTAAACACTTTTCGTTTGTTAGAATTAATTAATGAAAAAATATGAAGCAGACGACATTTTATCTCTAGCTGGTTGCTGGGTGGTTTAAGGGTGAACAGGGTTGATGGTCAATCCTAAGTTTTCCTGTTCACACACTTCTTTGCCTACCTTCAAGGTGCTTAGTACTTCAAAAGCACAACAGGAAATGAGTTTTTAAAAATCTGTGATTGTTGGTTGTGTAACATTAAATACATAATGGCTGACCTTTGACATTTTTGCCCTTTGACCTGTCAGCCAAAGCCGAGATGACGTTGCCAAGGGAGGACAAAGACTGGTTGATTGCAGCGCCCTCTTTGAGCCGGTCACCAGTGGCACCTGTGCTGTCTGCCCTCTCGCTGGTGAAGAGATCAGATCAATCGTATTAAGCTTCAAATCTTAATCCACAAATAGAAACTCTGTTGTGACCAATTGCATGACAGGAAAAATTATCTTCAAATTGAGGCCAAGGAGTAGTTTTAAATGGGACTAGGAGACAGTGTTTCTGTTAGGAATTTTGGGGGTCATATGAAGGGAAATTCAGGGGAGAAATCTAGATTTTCACCAATTTTAAATGTAAATGAAATTAAAAGGCAATCAGAGATTGCTAGATCCATCCCCCCACCTCATTTATAACCTTGCTAATCACAGGTTGAATTTTGGAATGACTGTAATCAATAAAAATAGGCTATCAGCATGACCCAGATACTTGACCTAGTGGCCTACTTTTATGCATAACACACTCTTGTGTCCAGAAACACAGGTGTGTAAAGTTACATGATTCTAAGAAGAAGGGCAACAGAATTACAGCCCGGGCATGAAGTGTAATATGTGTTTAACATAAAAGTATCACCATGACCCAGATACTTGACCTAGTGCCCTACTTTTGCTTCATGACACACCTTTGGGTCACCATAAATGTGTGTGAAGTTTCATGAAACTAAGATAAACAGTATAGGAATTATTGCCCAAACATAACTGTACAAGAATTTGTCACTGTGACCCAGATACTTGACCAAGTGACCTACTTTTGACACATGACACACCCTTATGTCCAGATACTTTTGTGTGTAAAGTTTTATTAATCTAAATTGAAGGACAAGCGAGTTATAGCCTGGACACAAATAGGGTAGACCATATACTTGACTTTCTGACATTCTTATGTTTCATGACAAACCTTTAGGTCCAGATATATGTGTGTGTCAAGGTTCTTGAAACTATGTAAAATAGTAAAGGAATAACAGCCTGGACACGCTTTTATAAGAATATGACACTGTGACCCAGATATTTGACCCAGTGACCTACTTTTGGTACATGACACACCCTTAGGTCCAGATGCACCTATGTGTAAAGTTTCAATAATCTTGGTTGAAGGACAAGCGAATTATAGCCCGCACACGAAATGTGGACAGATGCACGCACACGCGGAAAAAGTAATTTCTATATGCCCCTCCTCTGGTAGGAGGGGGGCATAATAAACAAGACTTGTGGCCCTTTCACATATTCTCAGAGGGTATTTCAGGTTTTGAAAGGGTAATATACCCCCATTTGAGAGTTAACAGGAACACTGAGGAGATATTAAAGAATGTAATGAATAACATTTCTGATAAGTCTGCACATCAGATGCAGAAATGATGTTTATGTGGAGTTCAAAGTAAACTCAATGCAAAAATGAGGAGTGTGAAAATGCAACTGTAATCTGGTAAATGGTTATCTTATTCTATTGTATTATTATTATTATTTAAATTTTCTGGAGATTTTAATGAATAAATTTTACAAATAAACTGAATGCTTCCAAAAGAATCAATTGATGTACCTGGAGAATAAATTAAGTGTAGTCTCTGTCTCGCATTAATGTTTTACTCTTCAATTGCAGTAACTTTTAGATCAGTTTCAAGGACATAACAAGCCACCTTTAATTTGTGATTATACGGAGTTGGCCCTACCTGCCAGCCAGGTCAACCAGATTAATGATGGAAGTCTTGGCGGTTTCCTGTCCAGCTGCGTTCTTTCCTTTCTGTACAAAGCTGATGCCTACAATGGTGTGAGCTCGGCTGCAAGTAGACCATAAACATCACTGGGTATCGTCCAAAGATGATGTCACATTAGATTTCATATTTGTGTTCAGTGATGTGATTTGACTTTTTTTTTATCATTTAGAAAATGGTGACATTATAAACACCAAGATATTCCATTTGTGATGCGCATGACCTATCATTGCATAATTATACAGGAATACATTCATATTGATTACATGCCTGTCAACATCCATTTATGAGAAATATGGAGGTTTTTTTTGTTTGTTTGTTGTTTGGTTTTTTTTTTTTTTTTTTGCTTCATGGAGATTTTGTATTTAACTCATTCCACCCTAATAAGGCTGTTTCCCGCTAAAATCTAAATGTCGTCTGCTAATTGTATTTTACAAATTTAGGGATTATTTTTAAAAATTTTGGATGAAACTTACATGGAAGATCATAAGCCCATGGTCAACAGTTTTCCTTGGCGTGCTTTGGGTGCAATGCACCCAGAGTGCGCCATGGTCAAAGCTGTTGACTCTGTCTTCTTTCAGGGTGGAGTGAGTTAACAGAGAATAATGAAGAAATAAATTTTCATGGGAGAAATCTGGGAAAGTGTCAGATGAAAAGTCTAAAAGGTTATGCTGAAAATTGGGAGACTGCTGCCAAACAGGGGCGACTTAACAGTATGGAGGCTGCTGTCTACAGTACATGCTCTACCTGCTGTCTACAGTACATGCTCTACCTGCTGTCTACAGTACATGCTCTACCTGCTGTCTACAGTACATGCTCTACCTGCTGTCTGCAGTACATGTTCTACCTGCTGTCTACAGTACATGCTCTACCTGCTGTCTACAGTACATGCTCTACCTGCTGTCTACAGTACATGCTCTACCTGCTGTCTACAGTACATGCTCTACCTGCTGTCTACAGTACATGCTCTACCTGCTGTCTACAGTACATGCTCTATCTGCTGTCTGCAGTACATGCTCTACCTGCTGTCTGCAGTACATGCTCTACCTGCTGTCTACAGTACATGCTCTACCTGCTGTCTACAGTACATGCTCTACCTGCTGTCTACAGTACATGCTCTACCTGCTGTCTACAATACATGCTCTACCTGCTGTCTACAGTACATGCTCTACCTGCTGTCTACAGTACATGCTCTACCTGCTGTCTACAGTATATGCTCTAACTGCTGTCTACAGTACATGCTCTACCTGCTGTCTACAGTATATGCTCTACCTGCTGTCTACAGTACATGCTCTACCTGCTGTCTACAGTACATGCTCTACCTGCTGTCTACAGTACATGCTCCTACCTGCTGTCTACAGTATATGCTCTACCTGCTGTCTACAGTACATGCTCCTACCTGCTGTCTACAGTACATGCTCTACCTGCTGTCTGCAGTACATGCTCTACCTGCTGTCTGCAGTACATGCTCCTACCTGCTGTCTACAGTACATGCTCTACCTGCTGTCTGCAGTACATGCTCTACCTGCTGTCTGCAGTACATGCTCTACCTGCTGTCTACAGTACATGCTCCTACCTGCTGTCTACAGTACATGCTCTACCTGCTGTCTACAGTACATGTTCTACCTGCTGTCTACAGTACATGCTCTACCTGCTGTCTACAGTACATGCTCTACCTGCTGTCTGCAGTACATGCTCTACCTGCTGTCTGCAGTACATGCTCCTACCTGCTGTCTGCAGTACATGCTCTACCTGCTGTCTGCAGTACATGGTCTACCTGCTGTCTACAGTACATGCTCTACCTACTGTCTGCAGTACATGCTCCTACCCGCTGTCTACAGTACATGCTCTACCTGCTGTCTGCAGTACATGCTCTACCTGCTGTCTGCAGTACATGCTCTACCTGCTGTCTACAGTACATGCTCTACCTGCTGTCTGCAGTACATGCTCTACCTGCTGTCTGCAGTACATGCTCTACCTGCTGTCTACAGTACATGCTCTACCTGCTGTCTACAGTACATGCTCTACCTGCTGTCTACAGTACATGCTCTACCTGCTGTCTGCAGTACATGCTCTACCTGCTGTCTGCAGTACATGCTCTACCTGCTGTCTGCAGTACATGCTCCTACCTGCTGTCTGCAGTACATGCTCTACCTGCTGTCTGCAGTACATGGTCTACCTGCTGTCTACAGTACATGCTCTACCTACTGTCTGCAGTACATGCTCCTACCCGCTGTCTACAGTACATGCTCTACCTGCTGTCTGCAGTACATGCTCTACCTGCTGTCTGCAGTACATGCTCTACCTGCTGTCTACAGTACATGCTCTACCTGCTGTCTGCAGTACATGCTCTACCTGCTGTCTGCAGTACATGCTCTACCTGCTGTCTACAGTACATGCTCTACCTGCTGTCTGCAGTACATGCTCTACCTGCTGTCTACAGTACATGCTCTACCTGCTGTCTACAGTACATGCTCTACCTGCTGTCTACAGTACATGCTCTACCTGCTGTGTACAGTACATGCTCTACCTGCTGTCTGCAGTACATGCTCTACCTGCTGTCTGCAGTACATGCTCCTACCTGCTGTCTGCAGTACATGCTCTACCTGCTGTCTGCAGTACATGCTCTACCTGCTGTCTACAGTACATGCTCTACCTGCTGTCTACAGTACATGGTCTACCTGCTGTCTGCAGTACATGCTCTACCTGCTGTCTGCAGTACATGGTCTACCTGCTGTCTACAGTACATGCTCTACCTGCTGTCTACAGTACATGCTCTACCTGCTGTCTACCGTACATGCTCTACCTGCTGTCTGCAGTACATACTCTACCTGCTGTCTACAGTACATGCTCTACCTGCTGTCTACAGTACATGCTCTACCTGCTGTCTACAGTACATGCTCTACCTACTGTCTACAGTACATGCTCTACCTGCTGTCTACAGTACATGCTCTACCTGCTGTCTACAGTACATGCTTTCCCTACTGTCTACAGTACATGCTCTACCTGCTGTCTACAGTACATGCTCCTACCTGCTGGTGGCGTTCATGTTGGTTGCTGCCACTGTTCGGTTTGTCGTGCCCTCGTCCATCTTCTGTTCAATCTCGGCATAGCTGTCCACAGCTGCATAGGTCAGATTCTCCGCTGTAAACATGACACATGAATCAGAAATTCCAGATTGAACTGTTCAGTCATGCTATAACCCTGTCAAATTGGGTATGCTATCAATTCTCACAAGGATAATTCTGAACTACAATAAACCATCCCCACCCAACAATGTATGTGAGCTGAACACCTCTATCAGCTGAACCCTTTACCTCAGTCTTAATTTTCTTTTCAAATACTGTATGAACCTCTCTAAGCCAAACGCCTCTCAAAGCCAAACATTTTTCTTCAGTCCAAAGGGGGTTCAGGTCAGGGAGGTTTCACTGTATGAGGGGCACATGTACAGGTGTCGACTTCCTCAATCTCAGTTGTATAATTGTTCAATCCTTGTCAGCACTTGTATTTTCTGTCATACAGTAACATTATATACTGAGGAATATTGTCTTACCATAGAATCCTTTCTTGGGATGTTGCCTCACTCGCAGGCCTGACTTTTTCGTGGAGGGATTCAGCAAATCTCGTACATTTTCATTGTAGATCTCCAGCATGCTGAATGTCACCTGGTTTATGAAACACGAACATAAGCAACATTGACTACATGTTTTTAATTCATTCCCTATTGGTGATAGTTTTTCATGTATTTAATTGGAACAAACTGCATTGCATAATTTTAGATCAGTATTGCTGTACAATAACCATTATTTACCCCAATATAGGAATATGGCAATATAAATTCAACAATAAACAAAAAAATCAAACATAAAAAAATAGGCTGAGCTTCCACCCCCCCAAAAAAAATAAACAAAACAAAACAAAGAACACAATAAAACAAACAAACAAACAAACAAAAAGCCCCCGACCCCCCCCCCCCAAAAAGCACGGATCCTTGCGGTCTCATTTTCTGATATGTGACCTGCTATCAAAATACATGTAACTGGTTTCTAGACAAATCATGCTCTGCTCTGTATTTGTTTTTGTTTTTTTCTGGACCAGACATCCATATCAGCAAGATATCACATCCGTTCATAATTAACTTCATTCCTCCTTTATTAATTAGGTAGGATTATCAGTGCTATTACATGAAGCATGACACTTGACTTGTGTAAAATGGGACAACTGTGACACGCATCCCGTGACCGCAAACTGTTACATTGTCAGCTGCCAAAACCACCCCAACCCAACCCCCAGTTGCTAACACAGGCCACCTATAGGTCATTACTCTCCCTACTGCATTTTGGTGCCCATCATGAACATGCAAATTAAAGCATGGAGGATTTGAAATTTTCTTCCAGCCATCCGCAAGTTTACTCTGGCAACAGGTGCATCCCAAAGGAGTCCCCTGTTTCAGACACAAGTGGTATGAGAAGCAGAAAATTTACTGTTTTTTACTACTGCTGAACATTTATAGGTTTTATCTTGCAACATTAACCATTTCCCCTTGAATTAAGACTGAGTCAACAGCTTTCCTTGGCATGGGTTGGGCACTAAGTGCCCAACCAATGCAAGGTAGGCTGTTGACCTGGGGCATGTGATCTTGATAGGTCTCATCTTCAATTCTCAGTCAAATTGTTTTTCACTACTGTTGAAATTATTTTAAAACACTGAAGCAGAAGACATTTGCCCACCAGCCGGTTGTGGCCAATTTAAGGGAGAAAGGGTTAAATACCACAGCATACATACTGTAGCCAGGTATGAGTTTCACTGACTAAGTTATACAAAGAAACTGATTCCAGTTTCTGTTTCAAGCTCACAACTGGCTCCTTTACCATTCAAAGTAAAAACTCCCGTCAACTGGCAGATACAAATGCTTAGTTCTTATTTGTTGTCAATGTAAATTTGTTCTCATGCAAACACATCAATTCTGTGTTTTTTTTGACTAGCAGGATATTAAATTTGATTGAAGCTTTGCAATTGATACTCAAAAAAGAAAATACATTAAGAATATATCAGGTGCATTATGGGTATATCAAACTGACCTCAAATTCTGTGGCATCGCCAGCCTTTTTCTTTTCATCAATCCCAACAAACATTTTGTTGCAAAACTGTGGTACAACACCTGTAAAACATAAAAATATACATGCATTTACACGCAATGCTTTATAAATCAACTTTATGTGCTTGTACACTAGAGTTTCAACACAGAAATTTTGTTTGGGGTAGGAAACTATCCCGATACTGGGATGTTCTGGGGTTCTCACCCATAAATGTATGATATACATGTAGTGAATATTGTGGATGCATTTTCATATAAAATATCAACCTATTAGGAATTTGTCATGGTAGCACAACCTACCCCCCTCCCCCCCCCCCCCCCCCCAAAAAAAATTACAGGTATGTCATTTATCTTTATGATCTTCTGGTGGGAACCACGCTGACCTCTTTTGATGCTTAAAGCGTACATATATAATCTCAGCACACATTGGGCGCAGTGTGCACAATGCGTGCCGAGAAAATCTGATGAATCAGTCCAAAATTTGGCACTGAAAGAGTTAATCAAATTTTACTAATGCCAGCTAGCTAGCATAAAACATTTTTGATCCCCCAGATTGTTTAACCAACCTCTGTTGACCATGCTACTTTTAATAAACTATATGTGATGCTACCATACAGTTGTTCTGCAGAGGCTTCAGCTCCTTTTAATAGTGGCTGACCTCCCTCCTGCAGGTACAGAAAAGTGGGAGAGAGAGTGTCAAAGGCTAGAGATGTTTGGGGCATGTTCCCCCAAGAAAATTTTGAAATTTGCACCTTCTTTTTGGGCATTTTGACCCATTTTAGGCTTCATCAGAGTCAATAAAAATAATCACTCAGAAGCCCTAATAGCTAGCAAAATGAAATAATGTTACTTATATTTTATTTTTTATTTTATTTGTTTTAATTTTGCAAAAAGTGGGAGACATTTTATAACAAGAACACTGTGACAGTCCTGTGGTCAGCTGACTGTAAATGCACAGAGTGAAGTGGTCCTGCGAACTTCCGAATGACATCAACGTCCCCTTTGTTTAAGACCGTCGTCACTGTGGCCAACATGAACATATTCCCTTAACAGTTTTCCCAAATACAGATACCATATTCATTCCATCAGTAGCCAGCTGTGCTAATAATATGTCTTAATTTACAATACCACAAACAATTACACTTATTATAGAATCCATACAGCATAAAATAACAACAATGAACCCTCTTCTTTTATCAGAACCTGTTAATCTTTAAAACTTTTGAAAAATACTGAATTTTTAATAAAATCCCCAAGACTAAAAAGTAGGGTGTGTGCTTCTATTTGGGCATGTGCTACAATTGGAATTTATACAGTAATTTGTCAAAAATCAGAAAATGACAGCACCACCATGTAGTGATCATGTTTGGGTAGATCAAATCTAGGTACATTCCCGATAAGTTTGGGGAGGATCCAACTTACTCTTTGGGAGATTAAGTCAAGAAATGTTAAAATACACAAAAAAATTATTTCAAAAGCAAAAAATAATTACAGCGCCACCTGTTGATCAGATTGAGGTCTGGAGGTCTTCAGAAGTGTCCCTATACAATTTCAGATTAATTGATTTACCAGGTTTGGAGAATTTTTTTTTAGAAAGATTTTGGCAAAAAATGAACAAAAAAATCTTACAAAATGAAAAAAATCGTTGGAGTGTGACCACTTGAACAAAGTTGATAAAGGCTCACCCAAGGTACATCCCAACCAAGCTAGTTGAAGTGAATCTGGTTAACTATTTTGGACAGAAGTAAAAAAACAATTGCAATCCCCTTTGAAATGCACTGTAATGCATGAAAATGTATGCATTAACTGATAAGTGCCAAATAGACAAAAATTGATGCAGAATGTCATGACCTTGAGAACAACTTTGTTTGATCCTTCTACAAGCGACATTTCCACTAAGTTTCAGAAGAATCTAAATGATGATGTCAGCAAATTTAAAAAAAAAAAAAAAGCTTTAACACACAAAAAATGTAAAAAGTACCTGAATTGAAAACATCATTAAAAATCAGGGATACAGAGTATCACCACCTGGTGACAACTTTGTTTAATCCTCCCACAAGCTACGCCTTCACCAAGTTTCAGACCAATCTGGGTGATGGTTTTGTGAAAGAGGTCTAAATAAGGAAAACACACAAAAATTTGTAAAACTTATAAAAAAATTGGCAGTAACGCCTGGTGAGCAAAGGTCTATGGTTCCCCAAAAGTGTCCCTATGCAATTTTGAAGCAATTGGCTTGGCAGTTTTGGAGAAGATTTTTCAAAAATGTTTCCAAAAATTAACAAAAAAAATTCATAAAATATCCAAAAATCATTGGACTGTGATCATTTGAACACACTTGGAAGAGACCAACCCAAGATACATCCCCACCAAGTTTGCAGCGAATATGGCCTGTGATTTTGGAGAAGTCAAAAATGTGAAATGTAAATGGACAGATGACAGAAAATGGATCAGCCCCCATCCAATAAGCTCAGCTGACTGACAAGTCAGCTGAGTTAAAAAGCACAAGAGTGGGAGACTTTGTAAAAAAAGAAAGAAACAGAGGGATATCTCCAACCCAGGTGGGAGACTCAGAGTTGCTGGTGCTGACCTCTGTTGACTCTACAAATATTCAGAAATTATGTTCATTTTTGACACCACAAATGTTAAAAATGTTGATAAATTATGTTCATTATGCTAGCATAAAACAAACACCAACTTCTGTTTATACTACAACTGTTCATAAATTTCAAGGGGGAGTCTAAGACTAATGGCAGTTCTTGGGGCTATGTGTGGATCTATTGTAAAATGTAGGGAGCAGAAGAAGCCATCATAAGATTTTGTTTGTAAAGTATGTTCATTGTACCCTATCACACAAGTCGAACTGCATATTTACCTCTGTTGACCCCATCAAAGTACTATTACATTGACTATCTGGCACAGAAATGAACTGCCTCTCTTACCCCATCCCCCTTTGATAATGCTTAAACACACAGAGGCCCATTGTGTACTAAATGTATTCTGTGGACAACCAAACCATAACTGTGCACTAAATGTACTCTGTGGACAATCAAACCATAACTGTGGCCTTACATACATGACATGTACATGTGCAACTGGTATGTTGATAATTATGGCAGGATAGAAGTGCACCGACCTTTGTTGACCCCATAGCCAACAATAGACCAGCTCTTGCCTGAGCCAGTCTGTCCATATGCAAACAGCGTGGAGTTGAACCCTTCCCATGCATTCTTCAATATGCCTTGGCCCAGGTCGTCAAATACCCTTTTCTAGAAACAGAGGACAACATCATTTTTCACAACTTATATTTTCCTGTGAGGTAGTGCATGTGTATAACAATTTACCATATTCTTCCCCATAAGCACCCGGAATGTTCATAAAATTACAATGTGATATGATTTTAGGACTTTACTTTGAATGTTGTAAGGTAAAATAATGTGACTGAAAGAATGAACCGGTGAGTGAGTGAGTAAATACATCAGTAAATGAATGAATGAATGAATGAATGAATGAATGAATGAAAGGTTTGGTTTTGATGTGTATTACAATTTAGCACTATTCCTCTCCATAAGCATTGGTAAAAATGTGCTCATAAAATTACAATTGAATAAAACTTTAGAACCCAGTTTGAATGTAGCAGGTGAAATACTGTGAAAAAATAAATTAATGAATAAAATAAATACAGATATTTTAGGTTTGATTTTGATCATTCAGATTCCACAGACGTGGGTGGGGGGGGGCTTTATATGAACAGGGACCTTTACTGGGAAGAATATGGTCACGCAAGTGAAATAAAGGTTCATGATACAGAGCTGCTCATGAGAGACCAACCTGATCTGCACATGACATCCATAGCCAAAGCTATGGTGATCATACCAGACATGAACAATATTGCAACATGAATGGAAAAATGTGTACACAATACATTTTGACATTCAAGAGTCAATAAAACATGAAGACCTAATAGTCTGACAATCCTGATAATGATGACCATATACAGCACTTGGCAGATAATGGGCAATCAATATTGTATCTTTATTACAGCACTTCTAAAACAACTATGGCCTGATATTGTTATGATGACCATCCTCTGTCTGCATAATTCATCCCCACAATTCAAAGTACCACAATATACGGGCAATGTATTCATTCAGCGGTAAGCAGGTGGTCCCTTAGTAATGCTCCATATATGCAACACTCTGTAAGTCATTAAGACAAGCCAAAAAAAGTGCATATATTTCTCCAATTTTTTTTCTGTATACCACAGATACTGGCATATTCATCTTAATTATACCCTTTAGTCCTCAGAAAACTCATTTCAAAACCCAGTGCAATTACGAGTTTGTATATTTAGTAATCTCACCGCAATACTATCATAGTTGACATGATAACAAGCTTTGCCGTTATTTCAACCTACAGCAGCAGACTGTACAAGGAAGCATAAAAAGTGTTCACATTTACACCAAGGACAGGGTTCTCCCCAAAGCTACACAGTCGTAGAATTTGTGGGCTTCACAGCGTATATAAAGGCTTTAAAGTTGGCCTCCAGTTGAAATGATTATGGGCCTGGGTTTTAATATTACAATTTTGGAATATTGGGCAATTTCCCTGCTGTTCCAACATTTCCCAGGGAAAACCCTGCAATCAGGTATATCCCTCTCTCAACTTTTTGACTTCCATGGAGCTCCCTGTGGGAACACACTCTGGTCACAAGGTCACTGTTTTGGGTACACACTCTGATCACAAGGTCACTGCTTTGGGTACACACTCTGGTCACAAGGTCACTGCTTTGGGTACACACTCTGGTCACAAGGTCACTGCTTTGGGTACACACTCTGGTCACAAGGTCACTGTTTTGGGTACACACTCTGATCACAAGGTCACTGCTTTGGGTACACACTCTGGTCACAAGGTCACTATTTTTCAAGTGTCCAAGTCAGCAAGTCATTTGTAGCAAGATCGTAAGTTTCTAAAATTTAATGTACAGTTAGGTCATACCATTTTCCAAGTGTAAATCTGTACGTCACTCATAGAAATATTGTACATTCTGAAACTGATTGTGCAGGCTGTACAGAAAAAATTTTCAATGTGTCAGGTCACCAGGTCATCATACTCATCTCTAAAAGCCTCCACAGGTTGTGAGTCAGGTCACCAGGTCATCATGATCATCTCTACAAGCCCTCATAGGCTGTAAGTCAGGTCACCATGGTCATCTTGAAAAGCCCTTACAGGTTGCGAGTCAGGTCACCAGGTCACTATTTGATCATCTCTAAAGCACATTGTGAGTCAGGTCACCAGGTCATCATGATCATCTCTAAAAGCCTCCATACGTTGTGAGTCAGGTCACCAGGTCATTATGATCATATCTAAAAGCCTGTCGTGAGTCAGGTCACCAGGTCATCATGATCATCTCTAAAGGCCTGTTGTGAGTCTGGTCACCAGGTCATCCCAATCATCTCTAAAAGCCCTCACAGTTTGTGAGTTAGGTCACCAGGTCATCCTGATCATCTCTAAAAGCCCTCACATATTGTGAGTTACTGTGTACCCCTCAGCAGCCAAATCTATCAAGAATGTTTCTACAATTTAAATAATGTGTCTACATTCTCAGTGTTTATATTAGTGAGGATTTTTTTAGAGTGTCAAACATCCATTTGTTGCAGCTTTTTTTTTGTTCAGTTCAAAAAGTTCAACAAATTTAACTTAAATGTATGAAACAGAATACATTGTATACATTTACAAATCATCCTATATCCATACATACTGCACTATAAGCCTTGGAATCTAACAAAATGCAATTTGTAAAGAAAGCTTCAGTCTTAACTATAGATGGCACAGTCTATGAGTCTGCTCCATCAGTCTAATCCCTTCTCACCTGGTCAGCAAATATTTTTCCATTTGGATGTTTAGTATCTGCAGCAATGAATCCATTGGCTTCGTCTTTGCAGCCATCATGTGACCAGTAGCTGAAGTCAAAAGAGAAAGAACGGGGTTCTTCGTTGGGGTTATCTGGGTCGGTCAGGTAGGTGCTGCTGTTGGCCATCTTGACAATGAGGGTGGCATTTCGCGCCTTCTCCCTGCTGTTGTGGTCACTGTTAAGGCTTCAACTTTGTCAACTTTCTTTGTCTCACAATGAGGACAGATAGCTATGTCACCTGTACATCCACTCACACGTTGTAGGCAACAACTCATTACAGGTACAAGCCGTCAGTACAACTGTTGTACTGAGGGCTTGTAGCATACGTAATATGTATTTAAAATTTATATTTTACATATTCTTCTAAATTATATGAGACATAGATTGCTGTACATATTACCCCTGTTAGACACCCCTACCCCCTTAAAGCGCCCCCTCCCCTTCATGACTTGGAAAATACCCATAATCATGCAAATACTTCCTACAGTGTTATTGGTACACTCATGTAATATGCAAAAAAATATACCAAGATTGAGATCAACAAACAAGGCTAGTTCAATTATAATTATCTATGCGCCCTGGGCAATTAAAAGGGATAATATGGTATACCATTTTATTTCAAAGGTCTTCCATTTACAAGCAACTGCCGCTATATAGGACATACTTCTTCAGTACCAATAAGTGTGCTTATTTTTTTTAATGTTGCATGTGGATTGTCTTGGTTAAATATAAAGCTGACACAAGAGAGAGCTGTCACAGATAAATGTTCTGGCATTCCAGGTTCCGAAATGTGTCCTGGTAGAACTTTATCCACTCAAGACCTGTTGTAATCTTTCAGGCTGATACAGTCTTTTTAAAAAGTCATATGCGGAACATGATTTGGTAAGAATAAAAATTAAACTCTTCCACGTTTCTGTGCAGTAACTCATGTTTTAGAAATAGGTAGTGATGGGAACAGGCATGGTGAGTGCATGTATAGACATCAGCCAATGGGATTTCTTGTATTGATGATATGGAAGTGTTGCACGATGTTTGCATTTTTTTTGGACAAATGAAACTTACAGGATTACACTCAATCTGCCATAGCCATGCTGATGTGCAGAGTATCTGTACCAACAGAATGGCCATATCCATCTTGTAAATTTATAGGCCTTGTTTCCAATTACCAGAAACCAAATTTGGAACAAGTCTCTTTTCTTTTTCTTTTTGGAACAGTGGGTAGAGAATCAATATAGCCCTTTCATTTGAAAATATTTTCCAAACACAATATTGTGGCTTAAGAATTCAATCCTGGTATCCCATTACCTAGCAATACAATAATGACCAATGTGACATTAGTGAGGGTCAAGTTATAGTCAACAACTGTGGAATAAACATAAGCTTACATGTACATATCTCTATAACAAATGTAAACATTTGCAGCAGCAGGTGCTTTGGATTAAATCTATCAATTTCACATCATCTCACATTTTTATATATGTTGGATGGGGTCTTATTTACTTTTGTATACAGCTTTTGGCTCCCATGTGTCTAGCATAAATTTTAATCCATATTCTCAGGTATCAATGTTGACTGCATGGCATCCTTTCACTTTCCATTTGAAAGTGAAAACAAGTATCTAGCCACACACAAACCTATAACGTGGATCAACATTGCAAAAAATTTCCATGTGGACTTTCCACCAGGAGACACATTCACCTTGAAATTTACACGAAACGTAAGTTCTGCACAACTGTTAACATCCATAGATGTAAATGTGCTACAGAAAACAGTGTGTAAGCCTCTATTAGGGGATGTCATGTGATCAGAACAAATGTCGACAGTAATGGCACGAACACTTTCTGTACCGATTACCATGCACAGTTCACCCTAAAACCTACATGTAGACCATCTAAGTTTCTATTGTTACCTCTCAGGCTCCTGTTCTATGTATCGTTATAATACTACTCAGCTGAGGCACACTCATTGACATAGTAATATATTGAATACAGAGGACACTAATTATTATCATTGTTTGAAAAGATGAATCACCACATTTGACCACCCACAAAAACCATCTGTGTATTCAACAATGTTCCATTCTTTGCAAACTTATGGCATGCATGCTGGTTAAAAACAAAAACAGAAAACAAAAAAAAAAAAACAAAAAACAAAAAAACCCCAAACAAACAAACAAAAAAAAAGCAACAACCCACCCTACTCTCCTCTCAGAAGGCAATGAGGAAATTAATCCTTTCAGTCTAGATTCCAATTTATTGACATTATTGTCAGACTGTTTTTCCAACATTTGGCAATGTGTTCCATAAACTGCTTAAATTACTTCCTTGAAAACATATATTGCAAATTTGTCCAAGTTCCTCCCACATGACAGGTACATAGTATGAATTAGCCACTGTCTGTCGCTATATATGAACAGAACACCTGGATAAACACCACTCATCAAAAGTTCTTGGAAGTATACCCAAATTATATTCAAATATACTTGTCAAATATTCATGTGAATTAGCAAATTTCATTAATTTCAATCTTGAAATCTATACATGTAGATCTGTTGATCGATCAAAATATCAGGCCAGTATGGATATACCGTATATATTCATTTCAATTGTAGCACATGCCCTCATAAAAGTAAATCCCTACCTTTTTAATCTTGGGGATTTTACTAAAAACTCAGTATTTTTCAATATCATAAAAAAATTAACTGACTATTGATGAAAGACAGGGCTCATTGTTGTTATTTTATGCTATATGGATCTATAATAAGTGTAACTGCTTGCTGTATTGTAAATTACGACATATCATTATCACAAAACTCTGCGAAAACCAATTGAAATGAATATGGTATATATCTATGTACCTTACTAATCATCAATCATTTCATTCATACTGGTAATATTGTTTCAATGGTTTATGTTTAATGTCTTGTACTGTATTAATTCCAATTTACTGTACAGCAGATGATTAATTGATCCATTGGCTGATTTCATCATGTGCTTCCATTTATCAATAAATTTCATTCAACAATTGACTGATAACATTTCCACTTGATGTGTATTACTTTATTTTATAAATGGGTCCCTGTGGCATGTGCGTGATACTGATATGCAGGAGGTGACCCAGGGTTTCTGCCATAGGGTAAAATGGGTAAAACTACATACCCTTAAAAATTAAGAGTACTTTTGCTTACCCCCCACCCCCACCACCGCCACAAAAAAGTGATTTCTAACCTATTACATGTATACCCTTAAATGTGGCTGAAAGTTTCCATTATCATATTTCCTTCAGCAGAATATGCAACACACCAGAATAATAGCTTTTTATAGTCTGTTGTCAAATCATATTTAGGGATTATAGTGGCCCCCCTCTTATAAGGCCCCTCTCACCAGAGGCCACCCCTCTTGAAAGGCCAGCATTCTTGTGCAGAAAGTACATGTATAGTACTTCCATTATATTCTCCCCCTCAAGAGAGGCCACTCCTCTTATAAGGCCACTTTTGGCTACTTTTGGGGTGGCCTTCTAAGAGTGGCACCACTGTACTTTCTTTTTCTTTATAATTGCATTAAGAAAATGAATTCAGATTTATTGATAGAGCTATTAATGTTTTACAGGATGTCTCCCAGGTAGGACCTATCCAGTTTCAATCAAAGTTCAGCCTTAGTTGAATGATTACTAACAAAACAAACAATGTTTGTTTAAGCACAAGGTGGTTGCATTTGTCCAATGGTAACCCAGCCCAAACACTGGAATAACAGTGAGTCAACTATACAGAATTATATAATTCTATAATACATGGTCATATTTTATGTTAAACTAGACCACACTCCCATCAGAGGTTCAAAATGTAGGGTGAATATGAAACGTACTTATTACACCAACACATGTCCACATTAGGTGCAGCATATATAATGCCTATAGGGTGCATAATTGGCAAAGATTTCTATTAGAAGTGCAACCACTAATAAAGAAGCTTTGCTTGAAAGCAAATCTGTCTGTATGCCTCCAAAGCTTTCATAAATTTAAATGCTACGATTAAATTTTGTTTCGGATTTATTAGATGCACCTTTCAGCACAAACCCATGAATTAAGCTGGGAATAGCACCTCTACCTATATAGCTTGGAGGACATTCAACATTTAAACTTTTCAAGTGCCCCGAATTAACATCAACTAAAATTCCACGGCTGTTGGTTATGGTTCATTGGATGTGGCTACAGGAAAAAAATCTATAAATTCAAGTTGGAATGATTTTGATGATATTCAATATTAAAACTTTTCATGTGCCCCTAATTAGCATTTAAATTCTACAGCTTTTGTTTGTGGTTCCTCGGATGTGCCTCCAGCACAAACCTGTGAATTGGCATTGGAATGGCACCTCTACCTACAATATATTTGAAGATATTCAAGATTTTAAATTTCAAATGACCCCAATTTGCATAATCTTTAATGCACTAAAAAAATGACTTGACTTCATGTATGGATCTTTAATCATAGCAGGTTTGGAGTTTCTAGTATAATAGTGTCAGAGAAAACTGTCACTGAAGGAGGAGGAAGGGGTGGAGGAGGAGGAGGAGGAGGAGGAGGAGGAGGAGGAGGAGGAGGAGGAGGAGGAGGAGGAGGAGGAGGAGGAGGAGGAAGAAGAAATAACTAAAGAAACCCAACAAAAACAGAGTCTCTGTTGGTACAGACACCACCCTATTGAGACCACCTGCCTTTTTAGACCATTTTCACTAGGTCCATAAGTCTATCTTTTATTGTATGTTATTTCCCCTAGATGAAACCACCTGTTTTATATGACCACTTTTGACCTACCCTATGTGTGGTGTTCTGAAAGACAGACTGTTGTATTACCCAAGACTAAACGTAATTCATAGGGTAATCAAAATTTCACTGTGAATATATATATATTCACAACAAAATCTCTATTTATATTAACCTTTCAGGGCTACTTCAGCTGTAAACAGAGTAAACATCTTTCCTCAACAATTGTGTCCTGCAATGTTCAGCTGTTGACCAGGACCATTCCTTTTTTCTTCTGGAACCATGAGCACCCTGTCATTTGGTGAAAGGTCTAAATAAACATTTTCCTGATCACTTTGCCCCCCCCCCCCAAGAAACCAGATGCACATTGTCGCCTGTCTCAATCTTTTCAAAGACTTTTTTAGAGAACTGTAGACTCAGGTCAACAGCTTTCCTATTCCAATCAGAAAAGGGTTAATGGGGAATATGAATCTGGCAGTCACAGTGTTACTATATATAGCATACCTGCACTGGTGCTGGCACTTTATTTCCATCTTTCAAATCTTTATCTTGCCATATTTTGAGGGACTAACAGCTGCGCAAGCATGAAATGAATGTAAATTTGCAATTTAAACTACAATATATGTCATAAAAAATGCTGAAAGCCAAATATTTAAAATTGTCATTAGTTGATATGACATTTTCCCCCTTTTTTCTTTTGGCATGAAATGAAGAGAGACAAAAAATGAAAATTTAAATAGCAGGTCTAATGTAGATAATAAAGTTCCATTTCATCTTTTTTTTGCACAGAGCACAAAACTTTACTTGTTTTAGAATTATTGAATGCTAAACTGAAGTTAGCTGATGTAGGATACATCTGCAATTTTGAAAAGGCCATCTTCAAAACTAACATAAATCCATTATAAACTTTTTTTTTTTAAATCAGGCCTAGATTTTTTTTTTTTTGATTTTTTTTATTCAGTACACATGTGTTCATTTTAACTATAGAGCTCTGTCATGTATTATTGTCAAGAGTTTAAGCAGAATCGTTGTCTTAATACTAAAAACAGACATTGAACACTATACACTCTGAGGGTTTCCGCCAGAGAGTAAAAAGGGTAAAATAGCATACCCTAAAAACTCTCAAGGGTACTTTTGCTTACCCTAAGATTTTTGCAGAAAAGAACAATTTTAGCATATATTACCCACAAATACCCCATAAAGGCTTCATTATTAGAATTTTAGTTGACAATGTGAAAATTTGAGTTCCCTAAAATTTCACTCTGGCAGAAACCCTGACTCTCTGATATTCTGTCTATGATATTCTGGTCACCAATCCTGCAGTTAGTTATCACGAAGTATTATTATACAATATATCAAATTACAGACTATAAACTCTAATGATTAAAAGCCTTTTGGAGGATTTATACTAACATTATGCAACATGTATTGATATTTCCCAAGTTCATGTCAACAAGTAAGCCACATATCAAAAGTCCCCACACAGCAGTTGCCTGACCAAACAGAACAAAACAACTTGTAGATATGTACACATGTCAACCTGGGTGGCAGAGCATGTAGGTACACCAACACATTGACCAGAGAGCAAACTGAGCGACAGGTAGTTCACAAATGAAATCCTGTTAACTTAAGGTTTGTTGAACATTGCGATATATGGTTCACAGACATAAACTAGTGAAATTAACCCAGACTATAGTAAATGGTGCTTGTCATCTGGTTAACTGGTAAAATAAATACAGACTGTATGCTCCTTTGAACAGACTAGTAACAAGTACAATAAACCCAGACTCTACTATAATCCATGGCATTCTAAGCTTATGGCTGCTAAAATTAACCAGACTGTATTATAATGCATGGCACTTTTAGCTGATGTAAAATAAACCAGACTGTGTTATAATGTATTGCACTGGTAAATACACTCAAACTGTAGGACAATATGCATGACATAAGTTTGTAAAATTAACCCAGATTGTATATACATTATAATTATGCATGGCTATAAAAAATGGTGCTACTTAATTAGCTGGAAACTGGTAAAATTATCCCAGACTGTAATTATATAATGCATGACTCTCTCAGATAATAAGCAGCAAGATTCACCAAGATTGTATTATAATACACAACACTCCTTAGCCCACAATGTGACAATTATTCAAGAAGGTACAAATATGCAGGGTGCTACCTAAATAGTAAATATTAAATAAATCTAGACTGATTTTAATTATAATGTATGTCTGTCCTTAGCCAGTAACTGATAAAACTAACTATACACACGGTCCATGTGCAGTGCATGTGCAATGTATGGCATTCTTGGCTGCTTTAATAGGCAGCAATCAAAGAGATTTATTAACTCTTTAGAAATCAAAAACTCTGGCAACTTAAAAAACTCACCAAAAAATTTAAAACAAAAATACACTCGTTTTCAAGCAATACAGTTGGGGATTGAAGCATGCATGCATTGTTCGAACCAGAAGTTTGTGAACTGAGTGCACGTTACACTGTGCCGGCCCTGTGAGCACGCACAAAGACATGCTACAACAATGCAACTGTGTCATACCAAACAGGTTTACCGTTAACCTGTTCATGCTCAAATTGCCCAAAAAAGTCCAGATGTAAATTCTCGTCTCCTTCACTGTTTTTCATTCAATTTCTCCTAACTAGAAAACATTTTTGCTGAAATTTGTATGTAAGACATTCATGATGGCATGCCCTAGGTCAACAGCTTTCCTTGGTGCGGGCTGGGCGCAATATACTTAACCCACAGCAAGGAAAGCTATTGACTCAGTCATGCTCTGACCAGGAATGGGTTAATACACTTAACATTATATTACACATGCTAGAAGCCTCGACTGTCACGTTTCCTGATGATATACTGTGACTTACATGTACTCAGATCCTTTAGATCAACCATATAATATAGTCATGCAGACTTGGTCTTAATGAGGAACTAATATACAATGTAGTCTGTGTACTGTATTTACACGTAAGTGCCTCATTAAGACTGAGCATAGACTAGTTCACTCAGTGGTCTTATTTTGAAGGTTTACAGCCATAACTAATTCAAGACTCACCATGCATGCCTTGTCCCTATTGAAACATTGTTCCACAGTCCCTCTTCAGGGCTACTGGAACAACTATCCTGTTGTTCTAATTCTAATAAGCCTAAGATAAACACTGGTTGACCTGTAGAGTCACCTACCTTTTAGAGTTTCCTTATTAGGAAAACTTTTTTTTTCAAAGAAAAATCCTTTGAAACAAACATCATAAGGAGCAGGAATATGTACGTCCAGACACCATTGAAACGTAAACAATAGCATGTGTTTCACATACCAATGTGGCCATCCCAATGTATAAAACAGGCAAACGCAGTTTTTTCTAACAGTCCGTTTTCGTAACTGAAGAGAAGAGATCTCCGAAATTAGTCTTACGTCGACACCATAAGTCTCTTCCACCTATGGCCTTAGTCCCATCAGATTTGCTTATTGTTCCATAGTATGCAGGGTGGTCATAACTCAAAGGGTCCCCCTGCCATAAGGGGTCACTAGTATTTCCCTTCACAGATAATGTTGCACAGCAAAAGTGATGTACTACATATTGTGGTCTTATCTCAAAGGTTCAAGGACTGTCATGATTGGTTCGTGGTTAACAAGAGTCTCTGGGGTGCACTGCGTATAAGCTTATTCTTTCATGCTGAGGCTATATGCTGTGGCCTGCCACATCATTTGAGAATCACACATAGCTGTATTTAGACCATAATTATTGTATTTTTCTGAGAAATGTACCAGTCTCTACTCTCATAAAAGACCAGGTATACATGTACTTTGAAGACCACACTTTTGTGACAGCAGAGTCTATTTCTCAGAGGAATTTATCTGCATCTTTTAAGATTCCTGCAACTTGAGAACACTTTTAGGAATTCACCTGATCATCAATAATGTCTATCATTAGTTGGGGCAGGTGGAGGCTGGGGTCCATCTCAGGTGATTGATTGCTGTTCTGAGTTATTGAATTACATAGATATTTGTTTGGGTGTCAAGCACAAACTAATTAGCAAACAAAATGCATCTCCACTGTCTTGGAAGAACATTTGACTAATTTGTCAGCACACATACAGGTGGCCTGCCATGGATAACTTCCCCCAACATGGGACTTTCTGGTGTCTGAACTCAAGTCTAAAATCAACCTTTCATCAACTGGAAAGATTCTGATGGAATATTAACATTTACTGTCCTTCTTACCCTGCAGATAGGGATTCACTTTTGAATGTATCACAGCTGTCATGTAGCTTCCAACATTAACTCTTTGAGTGCCAAATTTTGGACTGAGTCAACAGCTTTTCTCAGTGTGCACTGGGCACAATTCACCCAATCGGCGCCAAGAAAAGCTGTTGACCTGGGATATTTTATCTGGAACTATAGGCATGCTGGTACTTGAATGAAAGGTCTTTTTATGAGGAATACAAATCTTGGGTCCTAATGATAATTCAGCCTAGTTTGACTTAAGTAGATGGACTTAAGACATGATTGGCACTGAAAGAGTTAAGAAAGTGCCCAAAGATCATTATAAACCTTTAATTGTTAATGTGAGTACTTGGGCTCAGTTTTGTATATTGTCATGTAGTAATACAAAATGCAACACAAATCAATGTGTAAATCCCATGTGCAGTTGCAGCCAAGTGTTGACACAAGTGATGCACATTGATACTTCCAGCAGCTGTGTTTTTATACACCATTGGGCTGGGGGTTTATGTCAATATGCACAGAATACAGACTGCAGAGTTGGTGCCTGTTGTCTGGATATCACTGCGTCTCAAATTTACCACTAGAGACGGAGCCATGTCATACACAGATCTAGGTATTGTGATGTAGTAAGTCTCATTAAAGTGCTTGATGAGCTGTGAGAGACGACAGACACTGTCATGACCACCCACTCTTGGAAGACCATGGTGCACAATATAAAATATTTTAACTCTTTCAGTGGCAATCGATCTACTAAAGTGAAACTAGTGTTAATTATCATCAGGATCTCAGATTCATATTCCTCATAAAAAGATCTTTCATTCAAGTGCCAGCATGCTTTTAGTTCCAGAGAAAATATTTCAGGTCAACAGCTTTTCTCGGCATGCACTGGGCGCAACGCGCCCAAAAACGCGCCAAGAAAAGCTGTTGACTCAGACTTATTAGCCATATTTATGCCTCTGTAATTACAAAGCAATGGCCAGGTAGAGATTCAGAGAAGAAACTTTGAAAAAAAACAAAACAAAAAAACTGGATGCACCTACAGCACAAACCTATGCACTGAAGTTGGAATGATACCTCTACCTATGATACTTTTACAGATGTTCAACATTTAAACTTTCAAAGTGCCCCTAATTAGCATTATAACTAAAAATTCTACAACTTTTATTTGTGTTTTTTGGATGAGCATACGGCATAAACCTACAAGTTGAAGTTGCGGTGGCAGCTCTACCTATAATAGTTTTTAAAATATTCAACATTTTAGCTTTTCAAGTGCCCCTAATTAACATAAATTAACATTTTCTAACTTTCGCTTGTGGTTTTAATTTATGTGCCAGCAGCACAAACCTACAAATTGAAGTTGGAATGGTACCTCTACCTAGAATAGTTTGGAAGATATTCAACATTTAAACTTCTCAAGTGCCCAAAATTTAATAAATTTAAATTTTACAACTTTTGTTTGTGGTTCCTTTCATTTTCTGACAGCACAAACATATTAATTGAAGTTGGAATGGTGCCTCTACCTATAATAGTTTAGCAGATACCAAACATTTTAACTTTTCAAATGCCCCTTATTAGCATAAATTAAAATTTTACAACTTTCGGTTGTGGTCAATTGGGTGGCCCTGCAGGACAAACCTATGAATTGTAGTTGGAATTGCACCTGTACCAATAATAGTTTTGAAGATAATCTTGAAAGGCTTAAATTTTTAAATGTCTGTAACTTGTACAAGTTTTAAAACTGTCACCCCTCTTCACGAGAAAGACGAGACTTTGTACATGGAGACAGGTATAATCATGGCATGGCAAGTTTATGTTAGTGAGTGAGTGAGAGAGAGAGAGAGAGAGAGAGAGAGAGAGAGAGAGAGAGAGAGAGAGAGAGAGAGAGAGAGAGAGAGAGAGAGAGAGAGAGAGAGAGAGAGAGAGAGAGAGAGAGAGAGAGAGAGAGAGAGAGAGAGAGAGAGAGAGAGAGAGAGAGAGAGAGAGAGAGAGAGAGAGAGAGAGAGAGAGAGAGAGAGAGAGAGAGAGAGAGAGAGAGAGAGAGAGAGAGAGAGAGAGAGAGAGAGAGAGTTGTCATATACACAGACTCAACAAGTCTCTGTGAAGCAAGTCAGCCTGCACTTCTAACACACATGGGCACACAGTGAGCTACTGACAGCTTTGCTGCGTCATGCAGTATTTGTAACTGTCAGAGTTTCCATGACTTGCCATTATGCTAAAAAGGTAGGCTAGGAAACGACTGGCTACTACATTAGAAACAATGTCAATTTACTTGATCAGACATCGCAAGAAAGGTTTTCGAGTGATGTCAGGCAGTCGCATGCCTCTGTGCCTAGTACAAGCATGTTGATGATAGCAAAGCCCTTGTGTTTTTAAATAAATTATGGTACCGGGGTATCCTAACAAGAGTGTTCAAATAAGTAGGCGTGTTTGATCTATACGCAGGATTTCAACTGGTGTGTATTGCATGGCATGACATGTCACACCATACCATAGCATATATCATACTATATATGCAACTCTGTACCACATACCATACCACACCATACCATACCAAATTACCATACGAAACCTTGCATCTAGCCCAAACAAAAGCAATTATATGCCAGCACAGGACCAGCAAAATTTGAAGAAAACAAAACCAAACTAGAATCCTACCACGCAGAAGATGTGCTGAGTATATGCCCCAGGTAAAGAAACAAAGGATTACAAATGACAACTTCTATTTTCTTATTTCCTCCTGACAGGCCATAGTCTTCTGGAAAAGCTACATTTACATGTAAATTGATGTATCTAACCTCCCACATGCATTTTTCAAGGACCTGGATCTAACTATTTACAGACTGTTACAGCCCTCGTGAGGAGAAATCTGTCAATGTCAATCAATTTACAGCTAATAGCTCAATGTAAAAGTTACACTGTGCTATACAATAATGAGCTCAAAGATTATTCGTTGGAAGTCAGGTCCCTGGTGTGTTGATAAAAGTATACACTGAACAAGAGCTTCACTGGTTAACAGGCTCCTGGTTTCTGTTTTAATGCACACACAGAAATATCTGTTGGTTTTACTGCGATCTTTAATGGTCCATGGGGTCCCTTCCATCTTTTTATGGTGGATTATCCCTTCGGCTGCCTGTTTGTGTTGAAAAAACAGATCATTCATTATTGATCACTGGTCTCATATGAATCAAAGTTGTGACTGCAACCTGATCTGGCCCATGTGTAAAAGCCAGAAAATCAATCAGTTCACCGTTGCTAATGAGTTCACCTGTTCAGTGTGCAAGTCGATAGCTGCATATATTCCGTCACACCTGTAGCTGGGGCTGTCACGCTTGTATCCAGCCTGTCATATGCCTCATGTCTTATCAGGCATACATAATTTCCAAATGTGACAGGGCTGTCATGACTGGACTTGGCCTATCACTCTTCTACTGCTTTCACACTACACTGGGCTGCCAGTCAATACGGTATTTGATACCCCTAAATACCCTTTGCATTCACACTACACCCCCATGTGGACACTCTTCAGCTGTAGGGTATTGAGGCACAGAAATACTGTGTCTCAATGCCGAAGCTGCTGCGGCAAGCAGTAACTTTTTGGGGGCAATTACAGTTTAATACCCCCAACCCTCCTCTCTTTGCTAGTGAGAACACAACGCGGAGCTGATACCCTAGTTGTAAGAGGTCACAGAATACACAGGCACAGGGACAACCTGGTAATGGGTCAATACTGGAGCTGATACCACAGCCACATGGGGGTACAGTGTGAAAGCAAAGGAGTATCTAAAGACCAGTGCAGCACCACTAAAGTTTACCAGTGAGAAACGTGGTGGGGAGCTGATATCGTATCTGCTACCGAATCACCCAACACCGGATTGACCAGACCCCTCTATAGTGAGAAAACGGTATCATACTAGACCTCCCTTGCCTGTTCCAAAGAGTCTAGATATTGCTTGTGCCAAGCATGTCACGCCTTTAGCAGGTTTTTCATGCATGCAGCGGGCCTGCCATGCCTATATTTGGCCTCGCAGGCTTGTTAAACCTACTGGGACCTCCCTGCTCTGGGCCTGTCATGACTGACAGTTAAGCCTGTCACACAAGATGTGGACGGTCAGGTACAAGTGCTTGTACTGAGCTTATCCAGGAGACACTGGAGACCTATGCTGGGTGTGTAACACATGCACTGAGCCTGTCACACTGCACTGGGCTTATCACAAATATCCTTAACCTATAACATCTGTACTAGATTTGTAACACCTGTACTGGATCTGTCACAACTGTACTGGATCTGTAACAACTGTACTAGATCTGTAACAACTGTACTGGATCTGTAACACCTGTACTGGATCTGTAACACCTGTACGGGATCTGTCACAACTGTACTGGATCTGTAACACCTGTACTAGATCTGTAACACCTGTACTGGATCTGTCACAACTGTACTGGATCTGTAACACCTGTACTAGATCTGTAACACCTGTACTGGATCTGTAACACCTGTACTGGATCTGTCACAACTGTACTGGATCTGTAACAGCTGTACTAGATATGTAACAACTGTAATGGATCTGTAACATCCTTATTAGATCTGTAACACCTGTACTGGATCTGTAACAGCTGCACTAGATCTGTAACAGCTGTACTAGACTGTAACAACTGTACTGGATCTGTAACAACTGTACTGGATCTGTAACAACTGTACTAGATCTGTAACAATTGTACTGGATCTGTAACAGCTGTACTAGATCTGTAGCTACTGTGCTGGGCCTATCACATATATTCAAACTTGGCCTGTAACGCTAACAGCTGTACATACTGGACTTTTGACATCTGTACTGGATCTGTAACAACTGTACTGGAATCTGTAACAACTGTATTGGATCTGTAACAGCTGTACATTCTGGATCTGGGCTTATCACATTTGTGCTGGGTCTGCAACACAGACCTGTCCACATTTCACTTGAACTAGGCTGTAACACCTGTGCTTGACATATGACACTTGTAGCCCTATTCTGATCAGAATAAGGTTGAGTCAACAGCTTATGACATGCATTTATGATAGGTCTTATTTACAATTATTAAAGCAAAACTGTTTTCTATGACATTTGATAAAAAAAAAAGAAAAAAGTAAAGGTAGCAATTTACAGCCGATCGCTTTTGATCAATTTGAGCCAGAAAGTGTTCACTCTTTCAGTGCCAATCTTGACTAAAGTCTATGGACTTAGGTCAAATTCGTCTAAATTATTATTAGGATCCCAGATTTGTATCCCTCGTAAAGTGTCCTTTCACTCAAGTGCCAGTATGCCTTTAGTTCCAGAGGGAATATCCCAAGTCAACAGCTTTTCTCGGAGTGCATTGGGTGCGATGCAACCAACATTCACCCAAGAAAAGCTGTTGACTCGGTCCAAAATTTGGCACTGAAAGAGTTAATGGGCCTGGCCTACTGATGATAGTCATATTTAGGTGGAGGAATGGTTGTAAAAAGGAATACATCTGTCAGGAGAGACCACCTGCCTCTAATAACCATAACTTTTTTATTCATCTTAGTAACCATACTTTGTTTATACACCTTAGTAACCATACTTTTTTATACACCTTAGTAACCATACTTTTTTTGTTCACCTTAGTAACCATACTTTTATATACACCTTAGTAACCATACTTTTCCATACACCTGATGCCCAACTTAAGTTTGTTGTAAATGCACACAAACTTGCCCAGCAAAATGCCCTTTTCTACACAGACTGGAAGAGGAGATTACAAATATAGGAGCGAGGACTGTCACAGTAACTTTTTATATAATGGACATGTAGAACTGCCTTTTCCTTTCACGGTTTCAATATATATAATGAGTGGCATGCCTACATGTATCATCACAAAAAACCTTTGAAGCATACAGGTATGCTATGAAAAGAGAGTTACGTACTACACAATTTATAATTAAATTAATCGCATAATGCATGAGTCAACTGGCAGTTTTGAAAAATTTGGCAGGCATAAGTTGATATACTGCATATAGAAGCTACCCAGTCTGTTTCAGACTAGGAAAATATATATATCTGTATGTGTTTTGTCACCAGGGTAACAGGTACGCAGCAGGTGGACCTTGTGTTTGGTTAACATGGTAATGTGTATGTTGCACATACGATCTTTGTCTTCTTAATCATGAACAATTGTGTTGGGGATCAAATGCCAATCAGTACCCTCACGCAAACTTCCCTCCATGTCAATTATATATTTAATGCAAACTGTCCTCAGTCAATTGTCTAATTGATCCAATACTGTGACAGTTAATCCTACGTGCATGATTAACCACATCATCTTATGTTAACTCTTTCTGGTCTTTGACTCCATTTGGAGTTTTCCTAAATCCTTATGTGTCAACAATTTTCCAAGTGCAAATTGTTTATTATTAATTTTGTTTTCATCCTTAAGGAACACTAATTTCTGGATTGAGTCAACAGCTTTGCATCAAAAATGCGCTGAGGAAAATTTGTGACCTTGGAGACAATACAGTTTATGTGGAACAACTATACTAAGACTGGGCATGCTGCTGCTTGCATGAGAGGACTTGGTATCAGGTGTTTGCAGGGGAAATCAGTGTAATTATTTAGATAAGTGTGACTTTTGTCAACACTAGGAGTCAAAGGGTCAACAGGAAACTCTAACTATACAAGTAATTTCAATCAGAGGCCCTATGCGTATGTTCGTCAGGGTTTTCAGTTTAATTAAAGTAGCTGGTGGAAGGATAAGAATAGATGGTGGAAATCAAATATCAATGTACTTTTAAGATGATTTTGATCAAGGCAGGAGGTGCAGAAAAGCCTTGTAGACAGAAAAATACATCTCCTGCCTCCTTGTTTATTGCTGTTAGTGGTTATGGTAGAGAAATAAAGATTACTGGCCAAAAACAAACCCTTTTGGCTACAAAGTCTCATATCATTAACAGATCAATCTAAGCATTTGCCCATGCAGAAAACTCCTCCTTTTGAGTCTGAATTTGTCAATGCAATCATGTGACTCCATCACAGAGTCTGATACTAATCTGTGGTTGGCAGGTGAACGTTTTTTGTGTGTGTGTGTTTTGCACATTGACAAATAAAGTTCTAACCATTTTTCCTTGTCCTGTATTTCAATGAGTTTTGCAGCTGGCCACAGTAAGGCATCCTGGGTAAATCTGTTGTTGAAAGTATGCACCTTCAGTCAACACAATTCAATGTGGGATGGGAACTACTGGGCACATTGTTTGAACACTCAATTCAACTGTTCTTCCTTAACACCACAAAAGAAAGTGGGGGGGGGGAGGGGCACTTAAAGACGTTCGGTACACTGGTCAAAAGAATTTAGAAATCTCTGGTTTTTGGTGTGAACCAAGATATTGGCATTTGTAACAAAATGCAAGCAAAAAATTGGCATGTCACGGTGCTACTTTTGTCGCTAGGTGGCGCTACATGTAAGGACTACAGAAATTTGATAGCAAACATTATATATGTGGGTAAAAGCAAAAAAATAAATTAAGGATGCAAAAATATGCATAAAATAACACAGTATGAGTGTATGCAATGTATATCAAGCCTTTTAATAACAAATATGTAGACAAAACATGCTGGAATGTGACTTTAAATTCATGTCGTCTTGCAAAAATGTATAAGAGCTCACATTATTTTTAAAGTTTGAAATAGAAAAAATATTTGCAAATCCCTGAAAAATTGTAGGGGGTTTCCAAAATATGCACTGATTTCATTCATTAACAAAAAAAGATATCATACGGTGCTATTTTTTCCGCAATTGTACAAAGAATTCATGCATGTTGACTTAATTTGTTCTTAGTTCATAGGTACAAGGTATCCATTCATTGTCTAACTTCGATAGCATATCAATATATATGTATGTAGGTTAAGTAAACGGCAGTACGTCGTTAATTTTACATTCCAGTCATAATATATACTTTCATAGTTTTACTGAGAAGAGGCAAACATTTTAAGATTCTCTCCATTCTCTTGCACATACAGCAATGTGGAAAAAGAGGTAAAAATAAGAATATCAAAATTATAGTTGCCTTAATACATTGTCGAATGGTAACACAGGCAGCACATTATCAAATATGCTTGTGCCACCTTTCGACGCTGGGGTATTACTGTGGTTCCCCCCCCCCCCCCACCACCACCCAAGTTGGGACAGCGTTTATCGTACCACATTAACAAGAAATGTAAAGTACACTGGCCAAGCCATATCGTTTTTAGGATTCTGTATTTTTTAGGGACAATGTTTTTTTTTTTTTACATTCCTCGCATACAAGAGGATCGGCTAGTACACTTAGTTCCACTATTCTACGACCTTCGTTTCAGTTATAACTGTCAGTGTTTACATGTGCATGTGGCATTTGGGGGGTGGGCGTGGCACTTTCGACGGTTGCTTGGTCAGCGTTCGCTGATTGTGTACATGCGTTTTGGTCTACCGCTGCCGTGTTTCGACATATTCTGCCTTGTTTTGAAGCATTTAGTCCTTTGTTTTTGGCATTTGTTAACAAACCGCCCATTCTTTTTCCTTTTCACTCTTCGTAAACAATCCATTTTTCTCAAACGGAACTGTGCAAAATAGGAAAAGCGAACAGCAGCTAGTGCAGGTATCGACAAATACCAGCTCTAACTGTATGGAGGCATTGGAGCATAAATGGTTGCGCATATCGCGGTGTACCGAACGTCTTTAAGAGGGCAGGGGTGGTCAAAAGGGGTAATGCTGAAGGAACATTAAAGGGCAAGACTTGCTGTCTGTGCCTGCCTTATTTCAAACATCTATAGCTTTAAAGGCACCTTCATCCTTAGGATCTTTGGATCCTCGGGATCTTTATTGGTGTGGAATATCACTCGTGATTTTCCCCACCAACAATGATCTCTAGTGAGAGAAAAATAGTAACTCACTCTCAGCCATGTAAGATTCTCTATTTCTCTGTTCTTAAAATTGTCCATTTGAAGACTGTTTCTAAGAAAATAAGTGATGCAGATCATGACCCAAATTAGTGACTCTTGCCTTTGAGAGAAATAAAAGTAAACTAGAGGGCTGCATGAACAGCTCATGCTCAGCTGACATAAGTTTGTCCCAGAAAATCAAGGTTGTAACTGAATAGACCTGTGTTGAGGTTTAACTGAGAGCATATGACATTTCCAAGCATTTCTAAGACAGACGACTGAGCCTCCTAAAGTGCAGCCTGACTAGCAAGTCAGCTGAGCTAAAAATTGCAGCGCCACCTGGTGAACAAATTAAGAACTAAGAGACCATGGCAGTGTTCCTATGTGATATCAAACAGGGCCAGAATTTTGGCGAGAATCCGAGAATCCATTCTCGTAAAGATTCTCCTAAACTTGTCTTTCTTTAAAAAGAAATGTAATCGACAAAAAACCCAAATAGATTCTTGCAAAATTCTGGCCCTCTCAAAGCAACTGGGTAAGTGGTTTCAGAGAAGAAGATTTTTTAAGATATGCAACAAAAAAGAACAAAAAAAAATCATAAATTAAAAAATCACTGACCATTAGAACAAATTTGGCAAAGACCCACCCAAGGTACATTGCTACCAAGTTTGAAGTCAATCCGGATTACAGTCTTGGAGAAGAAGTCGCAATTGTGAATTAGCATAAGAATGGCCGTTGAGCTATATATTAATCAATAGGAAAGGAGCGTTTACCTATAAGTACCTGAATTGAAAAAATCGTTAAATATCAGGAATCCACAGCAGTACAACCTAGTGATCAATTTTTTTTACCTTTCCACAAGGAACATATCCACCAAGATTCAGCTTAATCTGAGTGACAGTTCTGGAGAAGAAGTCAAAAATGGCAAATCACATAAAAAATAATTAAAAATGAGAAAAAAAAATGCAGCACCACCTGGTGAACAAATTAAGAACTAAGAGTCTCTAGGAGTATTCCTGTGTGATATCAAAGCAATTGGGTGAGCTGTTTTTTGGAGAAGATTTTTTAAGATTTGCCCTCAAAAGAACAAAAAACTCATAAAAAATCATTAAATCACTGGAGCGTGACCATCTGCACAAACTTGGTAGAGACCCATCAAAGGTACATTGCCACTAAGTTTGAAGTGAATATGGCTGACAGTTTTGGAGAAGAAGTAGAAAATGTAATTGTGAATGGTGGACGCCAGATGACTCAGCCTCCTAAAAGCTCAGCCTGACTAATAAGTCAGCTGATCTAAAAAAAACTCCAGTCTGACTTTAATGCTTGAAAAACCACTTTAGTATTTTACTGTCCATTTGAACAAGATGGTTTTCTGCAGTTTTCTCCCTTAAAGTCATGAGTAGTTCACAAGAGAGTGCTTGTTTCTTGTAGCATATAAGTTAACAGAATTTTACATAGAATAATGTTTATGATTGGTACTGGAAATGAATCATTATCATTGGACCTTTTCAAGTGGAAATCCAAAATTTATTTTATTTTCTTCTTATTTTTTTTTTTTTTTTTAAAGTTTTAATGATCTGGGTGTAAATATTTTTGATGTCCTCAGTGTTAATATTTTATGACTGTGTACTGTTGTGTTGAGTGAAAAGGAGTGCTTCCACTTATCTTATAATACATGAACATTATAAAATCCATTAAGAAATAAACTTACTAACATTATATTTTGCTTCTTCAAAAACCTGACCGGCACTTTAATGATGACTGCTTGTGTTAATCGCCTGACAGCGACACAATACTAAGAGTTATAATACAAACCTAGACTGACTCAGGAACACTCCAGGTTAAACTGGGAATGTGTTGGGCTTTAGGACTCAAAATTTTTGAAACCTGAAATGTAATTTAATCCAACCAAGAAGTGCAAAGACACACCATCTGAGAAAACTGAACAGTTCTGGGCTTGGGACAGAGAAAAGGCCAGTAATTGACTGGAGTTCTCCCTGGGTGTAAACTACACTTTATTTGCATGACCTGAAACTTTGTTGTCAATAACACATAAAAGAAACTCACTTGCAGACACACCATGACAGACTGTAATGGATATCCTGCAGCTCAAATTTATTCTTTTTATACCTTTAGACTGATATTGTCCAAAGTATCAAGGAATTTAAATTAATATAAGTCTACTTTCCACATGTGGTCAGCATTCAGATTTCTAAATAGTGTCAATACTTTTGTTTGTCATGTTTCCAAATATAATAAATGAACCACAATATGAATGCGGGAAACAAATGATGCCTGATGCATATTGTACAGGGCAGTAACTACTGCACCTGTACAACTGAGACTTATACAGGACCAATAGGTCCATGGTGCCTGACAGGCATCAATTAGAAGAAGAAATACGGCTCTTCACCACCTGTATTCACTCTTTGCTTGGAATTGCTGTTGTCACACAAACATGAGGCTATATGTGTGTGGCTTCACTGAATAGCTGTCAGATGCTGCACTGGTCCACTTCAACACAACATAACCTTAACATTTCCCAAATGTGAGTACCACATTAAAAATGTGCCCACCAGGATTGCAAAAGCCTCATTTTGACGTCAGCAAAATTGCTCAATGCAAATGGCAAGTTTACACGTATAATGTGTATGAATTCCCCTACCTGACTGCCAGCGGTGATCTACAAAGTAGTCTGTCAGGCTACAACATTAACCCTCTCCTAGCTGCCATGAGACTGACTCAGTTAGCTTTCTCTGCTGGTTTTGGGTGCCCACAGTTCATGCCAAGGAAAGCTGTTGCTCTGGGACATGCTATCCTGATAGATCTTTCTCTGCTATCCTGATGGGTCTCTCTCTGCTATCCTGATAGGTCTTTCTCTACATTTCTCATTCAGAATGAACTCTTTCAGTGCCAATCATGTCTAAAGTCGATCCACTAAAGTGAAACTAGTCTAAATTGTCATTATGATTTCAAATTTGAATTCCTCATTTCATTCAAGTACCAGCATGCCTCTAGTTCCAGAGAAAATATCCCTGGTCAACAGCTTTTCTCGGTGCACATTGCACCCAATGCGCACTGAGAAAAGCTGTTGACTCAGTCCAAAATTTGGTACTTAAAGAGTTAAGTGGAATAATTTAAAAGCCCAGGTGACTTTACATCCAGAAACTTGTGGCTGACTTGAGCTTGGAAGGGTCAAAGTTTTTCACTTGCCCAATAGAAAAATTTTGCACAATTTGGGACAAGTAATGGATTAA
Source organism: Hermodice carunculata (assembly GCA_964020975.1). Classification (NCBI taxonomy): domain Eukaryota; kingdom Metazoa; phylum Annelida; class Polychaeta; order Eunicida; family Amphinomidae; genus Hermodice; species Hermodice carunculata. The sequence continues at coordinate 24,542,926 of OZ026627.1, forward strand.
ATCTCCACAGTGTTCAAATTTTTTACCTGTCCCCAGAGTAAATTTACTTGTTGTGAATAATAGGGCTTGCCTTAACAGGGTTTCCAGTCCAAATAAACATTAAGGTATATACATGCAAAGGTTTGAAAACAAAATTACAGAAAAGTACAACTGATGAAAGAAGACCTATTGGACACTACTTATAACTAAATTTGTATGTGAGGTTCTCTGAAGCAATAATTTTAGGAAGAAGTGTTTTACCCATTTTACCCTCTGGTGTAAATGTTGCTTATAAATTGTCAACCTGTCAGACAATATTTGTCACCCGACTGAATTAATTGGAAGGTGGAATTATTCACTTGGTTTGCGAATATACTCAAGCTCTCAACTGGTCGCTGTTTTAAGTTGTGAGGTTGGCTGCCAAACACATAAGAGATCACAATCACTCCTCTGTAAAACACTGAAATTAAGCTGTAAACCCTAAAATTCACATGTTATGTGTGACAAAGAAATGTATCATGGTAGTGTTCTTTGAATCAAAATAACTGAAATCAGCTCAAACGCTCGCATCTGCAAACATATCCAACATAACATTCTAATGTAATGTTGAATGACCCCCGCCACATTGAGAGGGGGACTGTATCAAAGCCTTGAATGTGCTTCTAGTTGTATGAAACTGAACAACTATTGCCATGCAAACATGGTGGAATCCCACTGTATTATGTACCTAGTTCCATAGCTACATGTTCCAGGATATGAACAGAGAGGAATACTTGGTATGGTAGAGCTGGCTTTAACTTTGTAACAGCTGCTCCCAACACAGGATTATTGGCTCTGTTTGGGCTGTGCCAAATATACATCCTACATTCATGGCCTACAAGTCAACACAAATCTATACATGTAACACAGCCATGCCCCATCCAAACACGTGAACAGCAATATGTATATAGGCCCACACATCAAGAGCAATATACCGTATTCTCCCTTTTTAGCACCCTGGGCGCTTTGGAATTTTATTTGAGGCATACTTCAATTGTAGACATAAATTTGGAACATTTTAGCTATATTAACAGGTAAATTATCATAGAATATATAAAATTTTCCATTATTTCCAACCTTTTTGCCAGAAAAATGGAGAGGGGGTGCTTAAAAGGGTGGGGGCACTTAAAAGGGAGAATATGGTATGTATATAGGCTTACTCCTGACATGACTTGACAAGTCAGCCAGTGTGAGCAGTGAAATCTATCAAGGCTCACAAGGCACACTGTAACTCTTGATTGCCTTGGCTTCCCTGAAAATTTGACAAAACAAGTCCTTTAATAATTTGGTCGTGACAAAATTATAAGTTTCCACTAGCGTGATCAAAAGTTTAATATTTCCAAAATATTTGTAAAAATGCATTTAAATCATTTTCTTGTGAACTAATCAAACTTTGATAAAATGGACTAATTGATTATAAGGAAAGTTAGTACATTAAACATAGAAGTGTCTCTGTGGATGCTATGTATTGTGTACCAATGACACAGGCAAGTGGTGAAATATGGATAAGTGACTTGTTTGTTTCTTTTTTTTTTTTTTCTGTTCCAAGAGCAGAGTCTGTCACCATACTTCACTGCCCACATAACACACTTGTTCAATGATTAGATTACCATAGGTCATCACAGGTCATCATGGCACAAAAAAATGTCCTGGCAGTGACACACCCATTTCTATCCATGGTCCATTGCCAACAAGGTTCATGTTTACAATCACCTCATGCTTGACAACTGTACTGTCATGCTCCATGTACACAACCTAGTACGTGAAAAATACAACTTGATGTCCATCATGTATATGTTATCCAGCTACACTTGTGCTCACATGGTTGTTAGTTTCGCCTTTGGAAAGACAGAGCTGGGAGTCAAAACTGGTCCCATATATCTTTTTGCCGATTGTCTAGAGGATTCACATCCATTTTGGCCTTACCCAGTACACATAGTTAAAAATTTTCAAAATAACAACAGTTAGTGCTTTTCTCCCTGCCTTCACTCTGTGGCTTCCCGCCATTTTTTCACACCCCTTCTGCCCTGTTGACATTTTCTTCATATTAATTTGTAAATAATAGTGAAATTGTTGGGGTTTTTTATGTTTTGTTTTTGTTTTTTGTTTTTTGTTTTTTTTCAATAATCAAAATTGACCTGCTCTTGGCCACAGGCTAAAAGCTGAATGAAATGAGGAGCCTGCCATGTCTTCACACAATCTTAGGATAAGCACTATAACTACATGCAATGTGTGGCTACATGTTATATTGTCCCATCAGCAGCAACAGGTGTGATAAATAAAAATACACATGTATGTACATGCATGTGAAAACTGTTTTGATAGACTACCTCCAAGGATTACCACATTGGGGTCTGTCAAGACAGGTTATATCAGGAAGTTTTGATGACATGAAAAGCACCACTTGAAGTATCTTGAAAAGTTGGTTTTCAAGACAAGCAATCTCTCATTGCAGTGCTTTCTGTTAAAGACAAGTACAAAGCTCTGCAGAATTGCATGTGTACGTAACTTCTTTTGTAGAGTACCAGTCACTCTGTTCTCCTAAATGGAGGGGGGGGGGGGGGGGGCTCTAAAAATGTTACTGTCTGAACCAACAACAATGCGAATGTGAACTGCATTTTTTATTATTATCATACTTTGTAGGACTTGTCACAATCCACAGGAATGCAGGCTGAACTACATTGATAAGTCAGATCCTACTAGCACGTATAGTGGTGCCAGCAGAAGACAAGAAGTCTATAATCATGCTATTTTTTTATCACTTGTACTTTAAAGACCTAGGTGTATACCTGTGGAAGTATACTGTAAGTGTCATCCTGTTGACCTCAAGTTTAAGCTTGTCAATTCCCCTTCCCCATGAACAGACAGAAAGCCAAGCGCACAGTCACCTATGCCATATACTGATCCCTGCTGATCTTTGTTTGTGCAACTTATTTAGATAATGGTGTTTACACATCAGACTATTGTAGTGCAAACTAAGAGACAGGCAAATTGCAAAATCTGGTTTATAAATCTTTTCTGACACAGTGGTGAATAAACATTTGACGAGCTGCTTTTGCTAAGGCATGACAAAACATGTTCATAAATCTTGACATAAATAAATGCTTAAACATATGTTTGCCTGCTTTACTGATCAACGAAACTTGGGCGCATGCTATCTGCCACCCCCCACCCCCGTCCTTCTAGGTTGTCCCAAAAGCCATATAGCAAAGAAATGTAGGGCTTGTCTGCATAAAACGGGACTTCAATTGACCTCTCCAATGTAATTAAGTATGATACATGTATTGGGCATTTAACCCTTTCCCCTTTAAACCGGCCAAAACCGGCCGGTGGTCAAATGTCGTCTGCTTCAGTATTTTCAACTAAATTCAACAGTTATGAAAAACAATTTGACTGAAAAATGTACCTACATTATGTATAAGACTTATCAAGATCACATGCCCCAGGTCAACAGCTTTCCTTGGTATGGGTTGGGCCCACACATGCCAAGGAAAGCTGTTGACTCAGTCTTAATTCAAAGGGGAAAGGGTTAATGTGCACTGTGAATATATTTGATGCATTGACCAATCCCATTGCTCTTGCAAGATGTTTGGGGGGCATACACTGAGCATGATCCAAAAAATTAATATTTACATCCTGGCTTCTGTATGTTTTCTTTCAAACTTTTACAGAAAATGGGACTTCAATTTATCTCTCCAATGTAATTAAGTATGATATTGGGGATTTAATTTGACAGTATTTGATGAATTGACCAATCCCATTGCTCTTGCGTGATTTTTTTGGGAATACACTGAGCATGATCCCGAAAAAAATACTTACATACTGGATTTCGTGTGTTTTTCTTTCACACTTTTACAGAACATTGGAGTACGCTAGTCATTTCATGAATTGATGATGTCCTTGGACATTCAAAGTTGATCTATTTGTCAGATTTGTCTTGGATAGGCAGGACTCCAAGGCTTCTCTTGTGCATATGTTTATACATCTAGCAGTTCAGTCCTGAGACTGTATAATGCAATGCCATGCTGCATCTGTACATTTCAATCCCTGTCACATTTTTTCCGTACATGTACATAAAAAAATAATGATACAGGCTTTTCTCCTTGTATTTTTTTTATATGTATGTCATGCAGCCAGTAATTATTGATTTTAAATTAGGCAGAGAGGGGTTACTTGGCAAGTCTTGAAGGTGGCATAGAGAAAGGCGCAGGGGAAAAAAAGTGGCATAGTACCAGGACAAGAGAGTCTTATCATCACATTAACAAAACAATGTCCATAATCACAACAAACAAAAGCATGTGTGGACCTATACTTCAAAATATATGTGCTTATAAATTTATTTAATTTAACACTGTTTATATTCCACATTCAAATTATATATATATATACAATATGCATCAAGTAAGACAAACCAACTCTTATCCACAATTCCCAAGGTCCCCAAACTGTAATTAATAAACTGCCTCTAAGGATAGAATCTCTGATGCCTACCCGCCCAAGCATAGTAATTATTGCCACCTTGATTTTAATGGCATAGGAGGTGCATACATCCCTCTTTGCTAATTAATTCCTGTGACCACACATGAGGCCTACAATCATTTTTAATTAACTTACAAGGTTCTTCTCTCACCATTTGGAAGGAATGGATCCTGGTTTACTTTTTTGTACTTAATTTACTCCACAGTCAAAACCCAAGAAGGCATAGTATTGGCAAGAATGAGTCCAGAAAACATTGAGTACATATAGTAAATGGAGACCAGCCCAATCCCACAATCACCAAACTGGTATCTACAATCAGTTTATGTCCTCCATGTGGCCTAGGAGGTGTACAGTACATAAAGCAATGGGGTTAGGCTAGACTGGTTCACCAACAGGCTGTAGATATGTAGATCCTGTAGATTTCTGGCATTGATAATACAGAAATATTGCAGGACACTGCGCTCTTCACAATAAATGTCTACATTAATGGAATGCATGGCTGATCAAAAATAAATTAAGTTTATTTTTCCATTCATGCCAACACAAACACACATGGGCGGGGTGGGGTTGGGGTACTTCCCCAATTTTTGGCATGTGTGACTTGACCTTTGAAAAACCCACCCTTTGTTAGGGCACTTGTTCACAAAAATTATACCTTTGTTAGGGAATTTTTACCCGAAAAAGTTGAAAATACGGTCCCGAAAAGTGGCACATACCTGGCATTGTCAGTAATGCCAGTACCCCTCCCACTACGGCACACATAAACACAGATGCTTACATATATAGTGTGTATCCCAAAAAAGCTGCAATTTTGTCTCTGTCATTATTTCACAGGGTAAAAAATAATACAAGGGAAATTGTGTGTCCAATAAAAAATTGTATGATATGGGTTCTTGTAATTTTAACCCTGTCTCAATAAGGATGAAACAAAGTCAAAAAGTTTCACTGACTAAGAAAATTTGTTGACAAGCTCTCTTGATATATAGGCCTATATCACACAATTCTTGTTCCAGATGTTTTGATTTAAAAACAAAACAACCAAAAAAAAAAAAGAAAGAAAAAAACAGTTAAGGCTGACACTGTTTACTTCGTATGGGGACACTTTTGATCGCTTTGGGTGGCACAGGGTTAACCCATGGCCAACAGCTCTGCAACAAGCACACTAACTACTAAGCAAAACTGAGAAGTCAGTATATCAGCTCATAACTGGTTAGTTCAGGAATGAATGGCTCAGTAAGGATATATGAGCCTGCTGTTGAGCCTGCTTTATGGACCAAGGGCCACACGTATGCAGACCTGCACCTGTGGGTTGATCTAGGACACACTTGCTATTTTTTTTTTTTTTTTTTTTTGCATTTTATAAAAATCAGATATCAAGACTTCCTGGCCAGCCTGCAAAAAAGTCGTCTGGTCTGTCATTTAATTATGGCTCTGTATGCTAAGTACTGTTAGCCTGTAGTTGGGATGGTTTTTGTTACACATCCATCAATGGTTATGTCGGCACATTGCCTGCTATTACCAGTTACTATGCAAGGCAGTTCTATCGAACTGAACAAACATGGTCATGGAGCTTTTGAAAGCAGCCCAGCACTCACAACACCGAACACCTTAAGGCTTGACAGTAAAGTGGGCGGGTCCCCGGTCATTGCCAGGATCTGCGGAAACTGACATTTACAGCCCCAGTTAATTTATAAATTTACACCATATTATCTCAGTGAAAGACGTCATAATTTTACCATGTTTCCCTAAATCAAGGGCTCATGTATAAATGTACGAGAATACACAGTCCCAGTTGTACGACACAGCATACACGTCCATACGAAAATGAAACAAGATAAGCATTCGTGTATCATTCATTATTACATTGAGCGGCGTCCCGAGCCGAGGCCTCATCGTGTCACGTACTGTCAACTGAGCAAGGATATAAAAGGGCGCACCCTCACCGCCACCTTCACGTTCTCTCCGTCCGACATGGTTGCAATCGTCTTTGTTAACTTGAATCTCACTAATCCGGCCTTGATCTGTTAAAGTCGGTCTCTACTTCGAACTACTGGCTCTCACGAGCTTTCGCCGGTATGCCTAATCCACTCCTGGTTCCGCCATGTTGGAAGTTATGTTTAGATTCCGTTTTCATTGGTTGCTAAGGGGAGCAATCAATGCATAGCAGGTTGATAGAACGGATCAACAAAGCTGCACTTTGCGTAGTTAATACGTACTGACGCTGTAAATAAGAGCTTAGTTGTGGTTACTGAAACTTCAAAACATTGACCAGGACCAATTATATCATTTAATGCTGAAGCTAGTGCCTTCGTTGATTTTAATCCGGGACAGCAAGGTCTGAACACCAGAGTGTTAAAAGAACAGGCCCCACAACGCAAGCATTGCCATGACCAAGCGGGAAGTGGGGTACGACAGTTTAGTGTCCCATGCGACGTGGCAACTTAATGACGTGTGAAACTGAAAGTCTCTCTTTCTGTCAGGGCTGTCCAACTGGAGCATTGTAGCAAAGTTTTGCTGCAAAGCCCTTCAAAATTGCTACAGATTTTCTCTAAAATAAGTGTTTCTTCATGAAGAGAAGTGGAAAAAAATGCAACAAGGAGAGAAAATTTTGCTACATAGATTTTTAAGCTGGACAGCACTGTCTCTTTCTTTGTCTGGACCAGAAGGTTTACATCTAAAGCCCTCAAAAGTTCATTAAAGTAGAATGTGAAAGTACTCAATTTATACAGAACTTTGTACATGAAATAAATAGTTGATTTTACAATATACATTGGACCAATAACGGCATGTAGTCTATTGTAGATCCGAGGCGAACATTAATTACAACAGATTCGAAAATATTATAATTTAAAAAAAAAAAAAAAAAGTACGGTGCTTACCTGTTAAAACTGTTCTTTTCAATAGATATAAACATTATCATTCTCCTTGGAAAACGACTGAGATATATTAAATTCCGTGATAATTTGCATAAAGGCAGCTTAAATGCACTTCTACTGATACTTCCTTATATTTCACCAGTAAGATAAAAGTATATAATCAAATTCTCGACCGAAATATTCGATTATTTAAAAAAAATATATTATTGTCGGCAATTTGAGATTTATAAAAGTAATATTAGTAAAAAGACTTGGGATATAATTAGGTCAGTTATCCATATAAATATGAACAAAGGATAGCTCCCATTATTTTTTGTTATCGCTATAGGTAGATGAAACTTCGTGTTTTAAGTGGAATTGTTGGCTTAACAGAAGTCGATATTTCGATTTTAAAAAGTCGAAATGTTGAGGAAAAAGTCATAATTTTCGAGACAAAGGGTCGAGGTTTTGAGAAAAAATTCGAAATTTCTAGAACTAAGTTGAAATTTTGAGAAAAAAGTAAAAATTTCGACCTTTTAAGTCGAATTGTTGGCTTGACAGAAGTCGAAATTTCGACTTTAAAAAGTCAAAATTTCGAGAAAAAGAGTCAAAATTTTAAGGAAAAAAGTCCAAATTTCGACTTTTTGTAAGTCGTATTATTGGCTTAACAAAAGTCGAAATTTAGCGAAAAATCCCGAAATTACGAGATTTAAATCTCAAAATTTTGAGATTTAAAAGTCGAAACTCCAAGAAAAAAAAGATATTTCGAGCTGTATTTTTATCTTTTTTTTATTTATTCATTGTTTGGGTGGTCTTTATAGGCTTCCGTACTCATGGACTATCAATCGAGTATTCATCGATATCGCTATAGGCATAGAGCACATCAACACTGTAATAGTCTGCGTCTATCAACGTAACGCATCTGTATTCAGCAGCCTTCAGCATTTTTGTATTTGTCCAGCAGTGTGTCATGTAGGCTACATAATTGCATATGAGTCTTGCTTTCACGTCCCAGAGAACCTGTTTTCTTTGTACTGTTTGTACTACTAGACTAAGTACTTAGGTAATCTAGTTGAAACAACTATGTTAAATAACATAAGGAATATCGAGAAAAAACTTGGGAGCTTCATTTTAAACCATGCTAATTTGGGTCATTTCAAATGTTGAATCTTCATGCAATGTCTTCAAAATTAAGGTATATGGAGATTTTATGTCTGCACAAGTTGAGCTTCAGCGATGCATCTGTCTGAAGCTTTTGACTGCCTACCCCATGATCTCATTGTAGCCAAACTCTTAGCATATGGTATGTCAGAACAATCAGTCACTCTATTTTGCAGTTACCCACGAGGTAGGTTCCAAACAGTCAAAATAGGCGATGCTAATAGTACATGGAGGGAGGTATTGAAGGGCGTTCCACAGGGTTCTATCCTTGGGCCGGCGCTCTTCACTATCTTCTTCAATGATATTGTTTACTTCTTTGAGCAGTCGATTCTTGTAAATTTCGCAGTTGATAACACCCTTATGGTACAAGGTGAAAATCTACAAACAGTTGTAAACACACTCTGACAGAAAGGCTATGTAGATACCGACTGGTTTGCTTTCATTCTTATGAAAGCAAACTCTGACACGTTTTATTTTATGTAAGCAGCCAAAAAGGCAGATGATGCAGTTAATTCCATTGACATCGAGTCAAACTCAATACAGGCCAAAGACTCAAGTAAATTATTAGGTGTTCACATTGACAGTCGTTTGAACTTTAATAAACAAATTTCTCAGGTATGCAAGAAAGCTGGTCGGCAAATCAATGCCTTAAAACGACTACCATCTTGTTTGCTAGGCTCACAGATTTTAGATGCTTCGTTCTTTCCCGCCTGAACTACTCTCCACTTGTTTGGATGAATAACTGTAAGCTAGGTTCAGATGGACAAGATCGAAACGTTGCAAGAGAGGGTCTTGCGTATTGTACTTAGGGATAACAAGTCAGCATGTGCCAAACTTTTGACCATGGCTGGTGTCCCATCTATGAGGGACCTATATCAATCTCGTTTATTAAAAAATGGATTTTATAAATCTGTCAATCACAAATCCAAGTTATATCAATTCATAATCTATTTACAGCGCGCGAAACAAACTACAGTTTAAGAGGAACCTATATGATAAATCTACCAAAAGTTAATACGACTAAATACGGCCTCAATTCACTCGATTACATAGGAGCAAAATCATGCAATTCACTCGACAACACCCAGAGGTCAGCTGAATCACTTCAGAAATTCATGAAATCGATCTCACTTTTTGATACTCATCGGCGTAAAGCATCTTGGTGTCGTCGAGTGAAGACCTACACATTATAAGAATTCCCCAATGAGATGGACATTGGCCATGGTCAAGCGGAATTATACTGATGTGTATTGAGTATATTGTGTATATTCTAGTCTTATGTGTCAAGTTTTAATTTTTATACATATATTTTACCTCTTATTGCGCGTCGACTACACCATTCCTTAGTGGACTAAAGGTCTTTGTTTGTAATGTTCGACGAAAAAAAATCTATCTATCTATCTATCTATCTATCTATCTATCTATCTATCTATCTATCTATCTATCTATCTATCTATCTATATGTCTGTCTGTCTGTCCGTCCGTCCATCCATCTTTACACAGATTTGAAGCCAACAAATCTTTTCTAGTTCAGTGTTTGTTTTATGTGTCAAACATTTTTTACGACAAACACGCATGGTCGTTTCTCCACAAATCTCTAGACCCATGGATGTTTACTCAATGATTATCATCGTGATGTTATGCATTGTGTCAAAATCGTGCATGCGTGCTATATTACGTGTTAATGAACAATCTATCTTGCTTTTAACAAAACTTCAGTTTAATAGCGTAACAGCACATTAGAATCAGGAAACAGTCAATCAGTATGTCAGTGTTTTGGTTCACGCATAAACATATACACAGTATGTATGTATGTATGTATGTATTTATGTATGTATGTATGTATGTATGTATGTATGTATGTATGTATGTATGTATGTATGTATGTATGTATGTATCTATGTGTGTATGTATATATGCAGTTCTGGGACATTTATTTCCAGTAATTGCAATATAGTTCATTGTGAGGGAAAATTGTGGGTTGAAATGAAACCCCAATGGGACTATTTTAATACAATGAAAGTAAGCCACACATCAAATGTTGAAAACATCCCAAGTGACTATAAGAACCTTGTTTGTTGGCACTCCGGCAATTTGCTCATCTGATTTCAGTAGTATTTGCAGGCCTATTGTATAGCTGGCAGTTATTACATCTTCGAATAATGATGATGATGATGATGATGATGATGATGATGATGATGATGATGATGATGATGATGATGATGATGATGATGATGATGATGATGGTGATGATGATAATAATAATAATAATAAAACCCCTAAGAGCGGGGATAATAAAATAATATATATGGACAGAAACTATGCATCAAATCACTTACTTTAGGTAGATACATTCTTGCTTGGGGTTTCTCGTTTGAACAGTCGTGTGTAGTATTTGCTGTGAAAAAAACATGTTCATACCGAAAAAAATATATGTACATATATATGTATGTATGTATGTATATATATATATATATATATATATATATATATATATATATATATATATATATATATATATATATATATATATATATATATATAACAACAGAATCATACAACGTAACATGTACACATGAACTTTTGACATAGAAATACCAGATATGCTTCTTTTAAGGTAGCTTAAAAAATCGCATGAGGGACAATAATGCTGGGTGAAAGGAGAACTATTATAAGGAGTTTCCTTCAATTTCTGTACAAAATTTAATGAAGGATTTTAATTTCGAGATTAATTTTCTGTCTGGTGATTTCATAATAAATTTGGATTTATCAAAGTCTGAATATTTATCAAAATCAACGAAAATATCATTTAATGATTGGAATAGAATTAGCCTGAGTAAGCAGAATAATCGACAATTTATTTAGAAACGAATTTCGTCCTCGAGAGTAATACATACATTCCAAATTCTTTCTTCCAAAGGTAATCTTGTGGGTCTTTTGTGTCTTACTTTTTCAATCGCTAAATTATGGGCACTTATACACAACTTTGTAATATTTTTCCTAACTTCAAAGTCCTTTCTGGTTTGTTTATAGTTTTCAAATTTAGATTCATTTTTAAGACATAAGTTCTTAATTTTTATCTGTCTATTGTTAGTGTTCATTTCTGAATTCCATTGTCTACGGAACTTATCACCTGGTCGCTTTCTAATTATATTATCTGAAAAACAGTTATTTTTGTTTCCACAATTATCGCAAAGGTGTTGTAAATTTATAGAATAGAGGGAATCATTAGTAGTCTGTGACCATGTGCTCTTACACTCCGAGAGAAGCATAACATTACAAAGGTATGAATCATACAATAAACTATCCCGTGGAAAATAAACAATTCTGAACCAGTTTTTGCAGGCAAGCCTTAAAATCTTTAGTGATATATGTGGTTGGCATAGCTCCCCAAGCGCTGCTACATTCGATGACTTTCAGTGTTCACCTAGACAATATTTTATAAATCCAATATATACTTTTTCTCAAACTCGAATTTAAAATATCCAGACAAACCATCGCTAAATGTACGTTTTGAAGGCTGAACTACATATGTGCCCATTAGTTCACAAGCATAAGTAAAAATTGGCATGATAACCTTTTGACATAGACTGATATAAAATTAACAACTTACTGCTCCAATGAAAATAATATTCTAAGTCTCCCGAGGCTTTTATCACACAAATTTTTAACTGCACCTTGAAAAGAAGCACTGGCTGAAATTTCAATTCCTAAATAAACATATTTCTGAACGTATTCTAAAATTTAATTTCCTATTGTGAAGGTTCTTTTTATACTTTTTCAGTTTTTTTTAAAGATCAAAATTTTACCTTTTTGATATTTATCTCTAATTGCAATCTAAACAACACCTATGAACTTTTTCTAAACATGTTCGCAAACCTTTTTCGGAGCCAGATAATAAGATCAAGTCGCCTGCGTATAGTAAGCAATTAATTTTCTTATAATATAATAATACATGACCACACTTATCATCGTATCTAGAAGGCAAACCATTTATAAAAGCATTAAACAAAGTTGGACTCACACACAACCCTGTTTAACACCTCTATTAATCATTATTTCATCAGACACTCCAGCTTCGTGTTTAATTTGTGCTACAGAATTATAATACACATCTTTTATAATTTCGAAAATGTCACCTTAGAAACCGCATGTGAGAAGTTTATAAAAGAGGCTATCGTGCAATACTACATCGAACGCCTTTCTGAACTCTATGAAACATGACTATAAAAATTAACTTTCACATAACATTTTAGTATATTTGTCAATTAGAATGCATAACACAAATATATAGCCGCTGGTTCTGTAATATTTAGTAATACCAATTTGGAAGTCATTATTCAAATTATCGTCTGTCAGATGGCATACGATACGTTTATTCAAAATGGAACAAAATAATTTTGAAACACAACTACCTATAGAGATCCCCCCTGTAATTATTTGGATCGGTTGTAGGACCAGATTTATGTATGAATGTTTTTAAACTCTTTTTTCCAGAGATCTGGAAAGCAGTCGGATGTGAAAATTCCATTCAACAGTTTTATCAGAGCCGTCTTCAGGTTTCCAAAACTTGAATTCAACATTTCCTTCAAAATCACACCCTTTCCTGGAAATTTGTTATTTTTCAGATTCCGAAATGCTTGACTAATTCCTATCTCACTGATTTTTTTCATTCCAAACCAAGTTCAGAGCCACTTGGTCTCCAGCCAAGTTTCCTGGTTTGTCATCCAATTTAGGGAGAGGCTGCATTTTAGATTACTTTGATAATACACTTGACACATGATAGAACCATTGTGCCGTGTCAATATTTGCTCTTTTTTAATTTTTTGTGGAGATAACGTCATCTGGTTCCTTAATTAAATCCCAATGATTTTTGTGGTCTTTTCCCCAAACATTGTTTAATGAGTTAAAAATCTTAAATTTAAATTCCTTTTCTGTTCTCTTTCCGAGTGACTGAATCCTCTTTCTAGTTAATTGCATAATGAGTTTGGCGTAGGCAGTAGTTATGTGGATCCTGTGACAATTATTTTGACAGACTCTTCATCCCATTATAGGACTATACATCGTCACACATTTTGTCGGCAATCTAAGGTATCTTTTTTCCTGCTTTCTGTGCCTAAATGATTTGAGCTTTATATAGAATATTGTTAAAATCCGAAATCAATTTGTTTATATCATCTGTGTTTTGTATATTGTACTCAGTTTGGATAAAGGTATACATATGTCAGTTTTTCATATGCATTCTATAGCCTTGCTGAATTTCATTGGACTGGTGGTATTCCAAAGAAAACGGTCTGGAGGGGGTTTAAGACGGCTATTGTCCCACTCTTCCGTGTATTCTCCCGGGGGTATTCTCTCGTAATTTGACGGACTAAAAGGTCAATGACATGCTACAAATTAGTACAATGATCTGACATCCAGTTAACGTCATGTACGGACATAGTGGGCGACAGCTGATCGACCATTACATAACTTATGCATGTAAGGTTTCGAGAATTGTGACTGAAAGGTCCATATTTCCTAGTCAACTTTCCAATTTTACGCCCTTTAAGTATTCTTAATCCATTACCCTGACATAAATTAAGTAATACTTTTCCATGTTCATGTACTCTAAATTGTCCATATTTGTTCTCTTGACTTATGCAGGCCCACCATAGTTACCAATAAAATGTAGTACAGGTAACTGTGAACAGAAGAACCACGGCCCAAAGGCGAAAAAAAAGAACTCTGACAGCCCACTGACTCAGATGCCAATTCTACTTTTATAAGAATAATGAGTGTTTGATATTTATGGTGTCGATTAATGGTATGTCCTGTGAAGTTCTATCGGATGAAACCAAACTGTGAACTAGAAAAGATGACTTGCTGCATAGTAAATCAGTGTGTATGTGTGTCTTCAAAGCATATTGGTACGGCAATGTACAACTAGTCCTTAACACAGGAACAGAAGTTGGAATGGCATCTCTGTCTATTATAGCTTTGAAGTTATTCAAGATTTAACATTTCTAATGGTGCTACTTAGCAGAATTTTAACTGCTACAACTATTGTTTTTAATTTATTAGGTGCGCAATGGTCAACAAATCCCTAGTAGAAGTTGGAATGACATCTCTATCTATTATAGCTTTGAAGTTATTCAAGATTGAAAATTTCGAATACTGCATAATTTGAATTGCTACAACTTTTGTTTTTGATTCATTACGTGCGCAATGGTCAATACACCCCCCCCCCCCGTACAAGTTGAAATAACATCTCTATCTATAATAGTTTTGAAGATATTCAAGTTTTCAAATTTCAAATGCTGCTAATTAGCATAATTTAAATTGATACAACTTTTGTTTTAAATTCATTAGATGCGCAATGGTCAATAACCCTCTAGGAGAAGTTAGAATGACATCTCTATATCTATTATACTTTTGAAGATATTCAAGATTTACAATTTCGAATGCTGCTAATTAGCATAATTTAAATTGCTACAACTTTTGTTTTAAATTCATTAGATGCGCAATGGTCAATAACCCTCTAGTAGAAGTTAGAACGACATCTCTATCTATTATACTTTTGAAGATATTCAAGATTTGATATTTCAAATGCCCCTAATTTGCATAATTTTAAACATCTTCATTCTTCTGCATAAAAAACGTCCAACTTCTTGTATAGAGGTACAATCATGCCAAGTTTGGGAGTTTCTACGTATAATAATTTCAGAGAAAAGTGTCGGACAAATTCACTGGTAAAGAAGAAAGAAAGAAAGAAAGAATTTTTGGGGAAACAGAAAAGTGTGTGTTGACACACACACTTTAATTACTCTTAAGTACACCCCATGGGACGAATCCGAAAGTTTAGTCTGTGGAAAAGTCAGCGTTTGTTTAGTTTACACATATTTTATTTACACTGGATTACCAAAGTACAGATACTAATTTATCTGGGGGTTGTCTAGACACGGAGACGCACAAAATAATATACACAAGACGCATAGGTTAAAAAAATGTACAATGATGTGACCATGCATTTGAGTACATATGTCAGACAACAATTGTGTCATTTGCATCCAGAGTATGATTGACAGACGCCTGTTATTCTGCAACAATAAGAACACCAATGAATGAATGAATGATGCAAAACAAACCAAAAATTCAAAATCTGAAACTTTCAGAGATAGTTCATGCGTACCTTCGATTTCCGCTTATCCGTGAACAACCATGGAATATGGCTATGTCAAAGAGCAAATTATGTGCACAAATTAAAACTGTATATGTTCATTTAAAAGCGGACAAATCCTTATATTAATGTTGTAGAATAATGTTTAAGCTATGGAAATTTGAAACAAATATAAACCCATGGATGTGACCTAAGATATGACACTAGTGAAGAAGGAAGCATCTCAGACGCTTTGGTTTTACCTCTTAAACTCATTTGAAAACCGAAACTGGCTTTTCATTTTCAATAATTCTCGACAATGTGGATTCGTAAATTGACAATGAAACAAGGAAGTAAATAATTTTGAAAATAAAACAAAACAATACAAAATAATACGCAGTGCTGGACTCGCATTTCAATTTACCGTCAAAAGATCTGACCATGCATGCCGCTGGGCAACGGCAACAACCAGCCTCTATGAGGTAGGTGATCTAAAAATTCCAGATCTATTTTTTGCAGTTGACATTGTACTCATGGCAGAGTCCCAGAAAGAACTACAAGAGATGCTAAACATAACAGGGGAATACGGGAATAAAAGGAGGTTAGAATTTAGTTAGGATAAGAGTAAAGCGATGATGACTCTTGGGAAGAAACCAGATGGAAATAAAAAATGGAGAATTGGACAGTTCCAAATTCCAGAAGGTATAGGAACAGTTAATTGGGGAGGTTGATGAGTATGAATACCTAGGTGTTAAGATAAAGCAAAGGGTAAAGGCATGTTCGGGTATCAGGTGGAGAAGATTAAACAGAAAGTGAATCGGACAAAAGGAATGATTAAAGCTACTGCACTGAACAGTTTCTACAGAGCGTACACAGCGAGAGTATTGTGGGATAGAGTTGCAATACCTGAAATGCTATATGGCTTGGATGTGATTTCAGTAAGTGAGGGAATATCCAGGGAATGGAGAAAGCACAGAATGAGATGGGGAAATGGATACTGGGAGCACCACCATGTACAGCAACAGAAGCAGTCCTAGGAGAGTTAGGATGGAATAAAATCACAGATAGGATTGCCAAAGCTAAGTTAAAATACTGGGGTTATTTACAAGCACTAAGTGAAGACAGGTGATACAGGAAAGTTTACAATCAGGTAGTCAAGGAAAAAACAAGATGGGTCAAAGACATAGACGGGTTAGGAGAGAAATATGAACTAAAAGTATATGATGAGGTGGATGATTGGAAAGTATATATAGGTAAGACTGTAACAGAGGGTTGGAAAGAGGACTGGAAAAGAGGAGTCAGGGAAAAAAGTACATTGAACGCATATACAAGGTATTAGAAAAGCCACAGAAAAGTGTGTGATGGGATGGAGGGAAGGGATCCAAGCTTCTGTTTCAAAGTAAGGCAGGAGTAATCAATCTAGAAAAGAGAAAGCAGAAGTGGACAACAGGTAGTAATGGAAAGTGTTAGTCGTGTAGACAAGAGGCAGATGAGACAGTGGATCATTGGCTGTTGTGGTGCGATGCATTATAGAGAGATAAGGGAAGATTTTTTCAGAAAGTTGCACAGGGAAGATCACAATTACAAGGGTTTATAAGAGGTTCAGTGTTTAGCGGACGAGGAACGCATAGCATGGATTTTAGGTTTGAAAGGTGGCTCTCTGGGAGGCAGGAAAGGTAATAAAAATGTACAGGACCACCTGGTAGGATGCTGGGAGAAAAGGAATGAAATAATAGAGTTAGAAGGCAACAGGTTAAATTAGAAGCCTAGAGTACAGGGAGGGGAGGAAATGGGAATGGTGGTAGCCCTTATAAGGGCTCCCATGGGAAAAGCCTGAGCCTTAGAGGCGGGGATAGGGTGTGTCAGGGATTTTTGTTTTGTTTTGTTTTTAACCTAAGGCCACCTGCTTCACATAGTGACACAGCACAGCGGCAGACAAGCGGAGAGCCACCGTATTATTATACAGTGAAAACTCATTGTAATGACACCATTTGTTCCCTAGAAAATGTGTCAGATAACTGAATATGTCAGATAAATGAATCAAATAACATAGTAAATGTACTTTCTCTCCTTTGAAAGTTGTGTCGTTAAGTGAATATGTCGGATATCTGAGTGTCGTTATAATGAGGTTTCACTGTATTATTAAATTATTATGATACGGGCGTACTGATGGGAAACCAAATTAAAGGCATTTGTGGGGATAACAAACACATATCCTAAACACAGGACGACATCGCCTTATAATCAAGCTCAGTGTATGTTTTAAGAGCATGACTATGGCTTCTTAAACAGGGAAGTTTACCCAAGTTGCTAGTTTGGCAAGACCAACATATTTCGCCGTGCTTGATACGTTGATCTAACCATGCACATATAACATGTACGAATGCTTGTTGAATGATACGGGCTTTTTGAGTTGGAAGTAAATCAATGCTAGTGTCACCTGGAATGTATACGTTACAGCATTGTCATTCAAGGCCGATACTATATTGGTTTCCATCCGATGAAAGTAATCAATGTTGGCAGAAGGTGGACGGTGAAAAGTTTCGATCAGTATGGGCTTTATTTTTGGTAAAGCAATTTGAATGCGCAAGCTCCCAATGTCTCCTAGCTCCAGCCTTTCCATACGACAAGAAATTAAATCTTTTGAGATATAGCAGGCACACCCATGCACCACCGCTGTTGTCTCTATTTCTGAAGTAGAGATCATGTCCGTCTAACTGCACCAGATGGAAACCGATAAGCGTTCACTGCCAAACCTAAAATAGGCCTATGTCTTATTAATTCCCCCCTCCTCCCCCCCCCCCCAAATATCTGGCTTTGTCGCTAGGCAACAGTGGCAATCAGCTGCAATGATAAGGACGTATTGATGGAAACCCAGGTCACCAAGGAGGGTACCGTATCTTCCCTCCTGGTGTTACTAACATTTGCCGAAATAAAGAACACGTATTCCGAATTATTATATGACGCCCCGCGGTGTACATGGAGAACATGACTATGACTTTTTGAACAGTCAATTCTATCCCAGTTACTACTATGGCAATAGCAACATATTTTGCCACGCCCCGCGGTGTATATGGAGAACATGACTATGACTGTTCCCACAGTCAACTGTATCCCAGCTACTACTATGGCAACAGCAACATATTTTGCCACGCCCGGCGGTGTATATGGAGAACATGACTATGACTGTTCCCACAGTCAACTGTATCCCAGCTACTACTATGGCAACAGCAACATATTTTGCCACGCCCGGCGGTGTATATGGAGAACATGACTATGACTGTTCCCACAGTCAACTGTATCCCAGTTACTACTATGGCAACAGCAACATATTTTGCCACGCCCGGCGGTGTATATGGAGAACATGACTATGACTGTTCCCACAGTCAACTGTATCCCAGTTACTACTATGGCAACAGCAACATATTTTGCCACGCCCCGCGGTGTATATAGCCTATGGAGAACATGACTATGACTGTTCCCACAGTCAACTGTATCCCAGTTACTACTATGGCAACAGCAACATATTTTGCCACGCCCCGCGGTGTATATAGCCTATGGAGAACATGACTATGACTGTTCCCACAGTCAACTGTATCCCAGTTACTACTATGGCAACAGCAACATATTTTGCCACGCCCCGCGGTGTATATGGACAACATGACTATGACTGTTCCCACAGTCAACTGTATCCCAGTTACTATGGCAACAGCAACATATTTTGCCATGCTTGATACGAGGAAAACATATGGGAACTTCCGTGTTAAAGGTCAACGGCCAAAGCAGCACCGCAGCCAATATGAATGTCTCTTAGTTTCAGAGATGACGTAAATTTCGGGTAGTTCTTCCATAATAATTGAAGCAAAGAAAAGTATCCAACATAAATTTGGGAAAAAATGCAGAAGACTATTCTATAAAAAGCACCGTAAACTTATTCGTAGAAAAGAGTTGACAGCCTACAACTTCCAACCTGGAAGTCACGGCAAAATCCAGGAAATATTGCCTCCAAGTCCAGGAAACTTTTGACAAAAAGAGAAATTGAAAGTGGTGTAATATCCCAGTTAAATATAACAAGGAATAACAATACAAAAGCAGGTTCCTGTGAAAAAAAATACTGATTAAACCTAAATTCTTAGTTGTACCTTGTTGTACAGAAATTTCTTGGAAACAGCGTCCATGCATGCGATAGCAATCACGTGTCAATCTTTGTATCATCTGGAAAGTAACCACACTTTCGTTGTTTTAAATTGCCTGCATTGAAAAGTTAATTCATAGAAATTTAAAACTAATTATTAATTTTGAAACATGATTCATCTTAAGACGCGTGTGTAATGTCAGTGCCTTTGGACCAGGTATAAATATATTTCTATAAGGGAAATCTTAGTCCAGAGATTTGTGTCCGAACATGTATACCCTACAGGTCCGTGCCGAAGCTACGCTTTTCTACAAATTATGGAACATAGGAGACAGCAACGGGAGTCCTGGCATCATATGCCTTTTTGAAAACTTGGACATTTCAATGGAAATAAATCATCTCCAACTACTTCTATACACTTCTTCGTCATTTCTAACAACCAATACGGAACATTCATTTTTATCTGCGGTGCCGGTATGCCCCGTATTGCAAAATGATTGTTCAAATGTGCGATGTTTTTCAATTGACACAATTAATTGACAACCCAACACGGGCTACTGTGATAACAGATCGTATAGGTCCATATTGCGTTCGTAAAGCCCATAAATCAAAAGCAGAACCACAAACCATTATTACAAGGTCATTCAAACCTTTTATGAACAATCTTTTATCGACGAGTTGAAATACGCTCCATGGTCAAGCATTACTTGAGTCTTTTGATAATGTTAGGGATGCCTGATCTATGTGGAAAGATTTATTTCTAGATATTGCTGATCAGCACACCCCTTATAAAACGATGAAAGTGAGGGGAGAGCACGCTTCATGGATAAAAGGAATATGTTGCCATGAGCTATGAAAGGAGTTAACAGCTGAAGTCTGATTATTTTCAAAATCAAATAAGAGAAAAAGGATCAGATTCCTAAAAACTTGGAAAATTAAAAAAATATATGTATGCTGGGTGTGAGGAAGGGCGGATGTGATATTATAAATGTTATTGAAGCACCTAATACTATTGAGGTTTCAGATTAAAATCTATATAAATTGCGACATGTTTTAATGATCTTTTTTAACGGTCAGATCCAAATTGGCAAAAAATAACAGTCATATTGACGACGTAACCTTAAAAGAACTCTTAAGTTTCTCAGGGTTCCAAATGATTATCTTACACATATTTTCGTTCAAAAGGAGATTCTCAGTCTTTCTGTTTCTGAAGCCACCGACTTAGACAAGGTGAGCTCCAGACTGTTCAAAGCAGCGGTATTCCGTCTCACGCTATCCCATACTTACCTATTTAACCTCTTCCTCGAAACTTCCAAAGTGCGCATCAAATGGGGAAAAAAGGCTAAGGTTGCGGTAATACCCCAATTCATAAAGAGCAGAACAGAGAAGGTACAAGCAACAATAGAAATCATAGATCCATCTCGATTTTGCAAAGTGTCAAAGAAAGAGGCGTCCATGATCAAGTATGTTCCTTCAGGCCAGCAACCTTAAATGACTTAATGGCACCCCTGTTTCACACCAGGCGTTTAAAAAACAAAAACAAAACAAAACAAAAAAAACTTGTTTACGTGACAGACACAATCTTAAGCCAAATAGAAAAAGACAATTTCAATGGAGTTTAATATATTCTTGGATCTAAAAAAGGCATTCAATATAGTTGGTCACGGACTCCTGCTCAGCAAAATGGCTGCACATGGCATTGCTCGGTCAGAACACACCTGGTTCGAGTCATTTTTTTCGAACCACATATAGACTGTATATGTGAACAGTGGTAGCCTATATCAGACGTTTTACATATTGAGTATGGAGTCCAATACAAAGGACTCCACACTGGGTCCACTGTTGTTTTCTTCATTCATCAGTGATCTCCCTAATTTTTCCAGAGCAGTGCACAACATTCCTGTACACTGACGACACAGCGCTCATGTGCAGGGGACGGGATGTCTCGAATATAAACCAAACGGTAATGAAAGATATGTCTTGCTTGCAACTAACTATATCCTTAAATTTGCCAGTAGTAGGAGGCTTCAAAATGTGGATCCTCTGAATCTTTCAGTAGAGGGCTAGGACATTGAAAAGGTACATACTTTTAAACATGTTGGTGTTTGGCTAGACAGCGAACTCAACTTTTCTCACACATCAAAAATTACAACAAAAACTACAAAAGAATATTTGCTTCACAACAATTCTGTCGGAGTACCTTCAAAATAAGAACAGTTTGAAATGCTACACTCTGCCATTGTTCAACATAAATTGAAGTTTGCGTATTAGCATAAATTAAAATTTTACAACTTTGGTTCTTGGTTCATTGGGTGTGGCCATATTACAAACTAATAAACAAAAGTTTGAATGACACCACTATCTATTATAGTGTTGAAACTATTCAAGATCTTAATTTTGTGTATTTGCCTAATCTGCATAAAGTAAAAACCTACAACTTTGGTTCATGGTTCATTGGATGCGATTATGCCACAAACCTGCAAATTGAAGTTGTAATGGAACCTCTATGTATAGTAGTTTTGAAGTGATTCAAGATTTAGATTTTGTGTATTCGCATTATTTGTATAAATTAAAATCCTACAACTTTGGTTCATGGCTCATTGACTATACCTATGTCACAAACCTATAAAGTAAGGTTGAAATGACCCCTCTATCTATAACAGTTTTGAAGCTATTCAAGATTTGAATTTTGTGTATTCACCAAATTTGCATAGACTAAAATTCTACATTTTTTGTTCACGGTTCTTTAGATGCGGCTATGCACAAACATACAAATTTAAGTTGGAATTGCACCTCTACGTAAAAGGGTTTTGAAGTTATTCTTGATTTAAATTTTGTGTATTCAGCAAATTTGCATAAATTACTATTTTGGTTCATTGGATGATGCTATGTCAACAAACCTTCAATTTGAAATTGGAATGACACCTCTATCTATAGCAGTTTTGAAGCTAGTAAAGGTTTGAATTTAGCATATTCACCTAAAATTCTGCAACTGTTGTTCATGGTATATTGGATCCGGTTATGACACAAACCCTCTAATTGAAGGTGAAATGACACCTCTCTCTCTATAATAGATTTGAAGCTATTCAAGATTTAAATTTTGCGTATTCGCCTAATTTGCATAAATCGAAATTCTACAACTTTTAAATTTTTCAATGGCCCTAATTAGCATTATATGAAATTCTACAACTTTCAGTCACTGCCCATTATATTGGCAGGTGTCACAAACCTGTACATGTACATTGAAATTTTGTCTATCTCCAAAAGTTTGAAAGATATGGACCTTTAAAATTTAACTGCCCCTAATTTGCATAATTTTAAAGATCATGACCATTCCAAACGATATGCACAATTTCGCTGGTAGGTGTCACCATGGCAAGCTTGGTGCTTTTCGGAATGATAGAGATCAAGAAAAGCTCCGGAAAAATTCGGTCGTAAACAAGACAGGAAGAAAGAATTCTTAGAAAAACAAAATGTATGGGCTCACCGAGACATAATCAGTTCTTAACTCTTCCTGACATGTATATATATAACCTGTCCCTGTCTAACCTATATACATATGGAAGTACTATTGTCCATGTTGCACACTTTCCTCTGTAAAATTTTGACATAGGCTGTATGCGCGCCCAAATAAATTAAAGAGTCTTCAGCGGGTAACTATTCAGAACATGCTTCGGAGCCTGTTACCCGTACATGTTTCATTGAGAAAATATGTATATATATATATATATATATATATATATATATATATATATATATATATATATATATATATATATATGTATATATATATATATATATGTATATATATATATATATATATATATATATATATATATATATATATATATATATATATATATGTATAATCTACCATACGAAGATTTTGCTCACTGTTTCCCAGTTTGGTCCAGTGCAAGTAAGACACATGTACAGACGAGCTGGTCGGTTCATCTTGGTAATTCCATAGCGTACGCCAACGCCCTAAGTCATTGACTCGCTGTATTGGACAACACTGAAAAACCGTTTGACTCACATGTGCGTATAACGCATGTGTTCTATTCAATTCATTACACTACCAACGCCCTGAATATTTGAACCATTATTTTTCCCACACAAATCAAAATCACAGTTATAACATCCGATCAGCAACATCCTCTTGCCTAACCCTCTCCAAGTAAAAACTAACGTATATTTGCATGTGATGCAAGACTAATTTGGAATTCACTCTATGTTGACACCTTACAGGCCAATTTTCAAATGAAGATACATGAGAGTCGTTCAGAGGATTGAACATTACTTTATAATTGTATACGTTTTTAAACATAATTTTTATGCATATCTTTTTCTGTGTGTATACTCACATTATTACATTGCACCATAATTATGAATATTTATGTATTTATTGCATACGATTTCCGGCATGAATACCATATTTTTGGTGATAAGTCTTGCTGATTTATGGTGTCGAAGTATTATATTAAGTTAATCATACATATGTCTTATAATATTAATTGATGTGAATATAGCCTTGTCTGAAACCTCAAGCTGATTGGTTGCATTAGAGTTTGTAAAGTCATTACCGATCTAGGAGCTTATAGAGTCGCTTCACATCTGTCGTTCATGTGTCCGCCTGTCTGTT
Source organism: Hermodice carunculata (assembly GCA_964020975.1). NCBI lineage: Eukaryota > Metazoa > Annelida > Polychaeta > Eunicida > Amphinomidae > Hermodice > Hermodice carunculata. The sequence continues at coordinate 24,567,354 of OZ026627.1, forward strand.
GGACTTTTTACATTTTCGACTTTTCCGAGGAAATCATTACGTTAGATTTTGCGCATTGATGTTCCCAAGGTAGTCCTCCGGCAGGTTTGCAAAAGAAATGAAGATGCAATAATTTTTCGATTCATGATTATTTTATATATATTTATTTTTGAAAAACAATCAAAATTTCTTCTCAAGAACTATTTGGCTAATTGATTTGATATGGCATAAGGGTGACAGGTTGCTAATATTTTAGTCACAAAGTGGCGTTGTGATTAAAAGAATATATTTGTGCGTGTTAAGATTATTTTCAACTTCTCCATAACGGCTGAACAGAATTGCACGAACTCTTCTCAGAATATAATCAGACTAAAGGTTATGAAAGTTCTAAAATGACGAGGATATGTTAATTCGTTTCGAAGCTATGCTATGTTTTGTGATCATGTGCTGCCACTGTAAATGTATGTGGCAACACATGACATGTATTGCAATATTGCTAGAACAGTTGTATGGAATGCTTGGCGATGGATATTAAATATATATGTTCTTCCAGGTGGGCCTGTATCTACTTTGCGGAAAAGATAATGATTTTATTTTTTATTGATTTTTTGATAAGCCAATTGTTTTAAATATGGCCCACATGCTCGCCTAGTTCTTATTTTGCCCACCAGGTAGCAGTGCCATTCTTGCTTTTTATCTAATCATTTTTTTTGGTTTTGTTTCAGGGCTATATAAATTTTTGATTTCTACTGCAAAACAAGCGGACAGTATTGTGTAAAATTCAATCAGAATATAGTCTGACCAAAGATGATAAGTTTGCACAAATGATGGGATTATGTTTATTTTTGGCGAAGAGGTGGGATATCAAACTTTGGAACCATGTGTCGGAAAGTGCTGCTGATATACAATTGTATACAGCTGCAGTACAGCAAATGTATTGCAAATTTGTCAAAAGTGTTGCATGGAATGATCTGCTTTTACACCTAGATGTTCCCCAGGTGGACCTTCACCAAATTTGTGAAGCAGTACTTGTGCATTATCTGATTGGGGATACATATGTAGTGTTCAGTACAATTTAAGTGTGTGTGTGTGTGTGTGTGTGTGTGTGTGTGTGTGTGTGTGTGTGTGTGTGTGTGTTTTGTTTGTTTGCTTTTGTTTTTTTAACAGGTGGACCTAATAGCGCAAACATCCACTTTCGCTTTGATATCTGGAATATTACAGTCCCAGTTTTGTTTTCCCTTAAATTATGTTCCCATATTGAGCCCTATATGTGGTCCTTATGGGGGAGATTACGCTGTATAGCCTATGTCTCTTGTCCGATCAATTTTCGTTAAGCCGTTTTCTTGAAGTAAATTTTGCAAGGTCGCTCTTCCATCCCTTTCCTGCAAGGAAAAGGCATTTCAAGGGCACAGTCCAAAACTTAATTTAAATCGACATGTAAACCATAACCATGTGCATTTGATCACGATTACCTGTGAGACAGGCCCCAAAACTGTCCAATTTAAATAATATAAAGTTTGGCCAAAACACAAATTTGAAGCGTTGAATAATGAACACTTTCAAAACTTTTATAGATATAGCGGCGTCATAACAACTTCAATTTAATGTTTGTGCCAAGGACACATTCAACAAACAGTCACTTAAAACTCTTAAATATATATATATATATATATATATATATATATATATATATATATATATATATATATATATATATATATGTATATATATATATATATATATGTATAAATTTGGTGTACACTTTTGCTGCGATGGATTTTGCACACACACACACAAAGTCTTCCGAAATTAATGCACTTGGCTATTTCCGTGATATCATGGTAGTGTCTTGTCCATTTGAGTAGCACGCAAATTACATCAGTCTTGCAGCATTGCTGTGTAGCTACTGCTTTGCGAGAACTTGTTTGATTAAAAACTGATGATGACACTGACATTCCAATTCCTTTGTGATTTAGTCGTTTATCACAGTCTAATGCATATCGTAGTCCTATACATATCGCAAAGCAGTAGATACACAGTTAGCAATGTTATTTATCATTATGGCGTCGCCTTTTGTGCCTCTCGCGTACTTTCCTATAGCAGCGTTCACACATTCTATCCTAACATGAGGAACACATAAATGTTACTTCAACCTTTTCCTTGCAGCTTTGACAATGACCTCTCCGTTTTTTCTTTACAAATCTGCACAAATCAACTTCATGATTATGGGAAATTGCTGACTGTGATTGACTTCTTGTATTGCAGCTATGACTACAACTAAATCCACTTGTTTGACTAGAGGAAGTAAATGAAGGACATTGTCGAACTCTTTCAGTGCTCAATTTTGTACAGAGTCGACAGCTTTTCTCGGCGCGCATTGCAATGTGCGCCGAGAAAAGCTGTCGACCTGGGATATTCTCTCTGAAACTATAGGCATACTGGTACTTGAATGAAAGGCCTTTTTACGAGGAATACGATTCCGGGATCTTAATGATGATTCAGACTAGTTTGACTTAAGTAGATCGACTTGACAGGATTGCACTGAACAAACAGTTAAGTCAGAATCTGCTGTACACTCAGGAATTACACTGTGATTGTCTTCAGTATGGTTGGACGGAGATACTATCAGGAACTCCACATACTGACAAAGGCGCTAATTAATTGGCATAATCCATGCCATTCAAGGCCATTGTGGAACAATCCCTTGTTATAAACATTGTTTCAGTGGCATTTCCTTGTAGTTGTAAATTGCCAGGTTTCCCCAATTTTATTCGAATGTGAAGATCTTTTTCTTGCATTGATACTATCATTTCCGTCCGGCAAAGGACCATTTTGACCTGTACCATCGTTCATAACTTTGTTATTTTCTCGGTCTTTCCAATTTTGAGCTCTCTGTTTATCCCTTCCCATTTGAGATGGACATTTCTTTCTAAATGTTTGACATTTGTTTTGGTAGTCTTCTGACATATCTTCAGTTTGAGATACCATCTTACATCTGATCTGATCGTTATTGCACGTTAAATTTCCCACCTGTGATTTTCCATGTGCTGTCATTTTGCCGTTATGATGATGATAATAATTTCTTTCCTCAAACTACCCCTTTACAGCGGCGGCATCGTGGGCAGGGTAGAACCCACGGTGCGTCAGACACATTTAAAATAGTATATTGTATACTTTCTTACACAATGAACTAAAAACAGAAGCTCAGGAGACAGAAGATACATATACATGTAAACTGTGGCCGCCGCCCGGCAACACGGGGCAGCGAGCATACTGTGAAATACTGCAAATCTAAGTGTCAAGTTGTAACCAGGACCAATGTGCATGGAAAGTCTTTACCCATGTTAGATGATCAAGAGTTTCTCTGCGGATACGCCATACTTTTTGAAAAAAAAAAAAAAGGTGTGCAAGCACCGTCCATTATATCATACTGTTTTATCACAATTGGGTAATGTTCAGCCCGAAAAGTGGTGCTAATTAATTAGACAATGGAGTTTGTGCAAAGTCCTCCCAAAATTCAGTTTTGTCGGTTCCTGCAAGCCGCATGCATATTAGTTTCTCAAACAAAACAAAAACGGTTTTGACGCCTGGCGATCACGGGGGCCGTGCGGGTCACTTCACTCTCACAGACAGGGGCATATGCTCATTTCTCACAAAATTGGCGATTTTTGAGAGATGCAAGTTCACAAATGCCAAACTAGTGTTCATCTAGTTCTTCCTGAGCAAGATGTAAGAAAAACTAGAAAAGACGACTTGTTGCATAGCAAATCAATGTGTGCGTCTTCAAAGCATATTGGTGTGGCAATGTACAACTGGTCCACAACACAGGAGTAGAAGTTGGGATGACATCTCTACCTATTATGGTTTGAAGTTATCAAGATTTAAATTTCCAAAAATTCAAAAGCATCAGGTCCTGATGGTAATAGCGCCAAACTCCTAAAAGAGGCTGCCCCTGCTATTTCCCCTTCACTGACAAAACTGTTTAATCTTTCTGTGAATGTCAACAATTTCCTTTCTACTTGGAGGTACGCAAATGTTTCCCCACTTCATAAAAAAAGGGCCTGAAAATGTGTGTACTAACTACAGACATGTGTCATTGCTCAGTTGTACAGGACAAATATTTGAAAAAATAGTATTCAAACATGTCTTTAACTTCTTTCGTGATAATTTTGTTATTTCTTCTCATCAATCTGGCTTCACCCCTGGCGACTCAACTATTAACCAACTGCTACTACTCTACCATGAATACTTGTTGTTGGGTACTGTATGTGTCTGTTCTGGGAGACGTAATAATAGAAAACAAAGTTTCAGGTACAAGCTTGTACACATTGAGCAACAAAAAGAAATTCGTATCATTTTCCTTGACATCAGCAAGGCCTTCGATAAAGTCTGGCATTCCGGCCTATTATACAAAGTGCAAAAAGCGGGTGTCACTGGCAACCTGCCTGATTGGTTTGAAAATTACCTCAGCAATCGTCCTTCAGGGATCGGTGTTAGGACAGCTTATGTTCCTTATTTACATTAATGATATTGTTGACCTTGTTCGATCAAATACTAAAATGTCCGCTGATGATACATCTCTTTATCTAACTGTCAATGACCCCATTATTGCAGCAAATACTTCTTATTCTCGCACCTCCTTGAGGTTGATCAGTGATCTAAGGATTGGCTTGTGACTTTTAAAGCCTTGAAAACTGATTCAATGCTTATTTCCAGGAAAGTCAATCCACCAAATCATCTTCGTCTTACTATTCGCTCAGATTTACATTGGTCTGATCACATCAGTGAAATTTTAAATAAAATTGGTAATCTGATCAACACCATGAAGGGGCTGAAATTTCTCCTTGATAGACATACCCTTAATATTATATACACGTCCTTTATTCGACCAATTCTTGAGTATGGTAGTCCAGTGTGGAGTGGTTGTACAGAATCAGACGCTGAAAAACTTGAGAATATTCAATCGCAAGTTGCTCGCATTGTAACTGGTGCAATGCATGGAACAAGTAACGCAAAACTTTATGAAGAACTTGGGTGGTCAACTTTGTCTGACTGTCAGATTGCAGATAAATTAATTTCGAGTTACAAAATAGTGTACAAGCTTGTACCTGAAACTTTGTTTTCTATTATTACGTCTCCCAGAACAGACACATACAGTACCCAACAACAATTTGATATTCCTCATTTCATAGCTCGTACAGAACTTTTTGCTGTCATTTTCCCCTTCTACTATTAGCCTTTGGAACCAGTTGCCTCTCGATATAAGAAACTTTACATCCCTCTCAATATTTAAATCAAAAATAGCTAAACAAATTGTACGACCTACGCAATTTCCAGAATTATTTAATCTCGGAGATAAATTTACAGCTATTAAGCATACATGTCTTCGTCTTGGCGCCAGCCTCTTAAATTCTCATCTATTTGAAATTGGAATCAAGGATTCCCCTGCCTCTTCACGTTGTGCACTTAACGAAGATGTATGGTATTATTTCCTTTTCCTGTACGACATATATTGTACCAAGATTGCACTTACACACCATGGTTGTCCGTTTACATAACAACTTTATTATACGGCTCATTTGACTGCTCTCTCCAAGAAAACAGGGGTATTATTTTTATCTATACATGACTCTATTTCTGCAACTGACCGCTTTAAACCAACTGGCATTGGTTAAACTTGTGAATTTCAAACCACTAGTGATCATCCTTCGGGTTTTGGCTTCTGCTTCTCAAATTTTTTAACTCTGTTTTTCAGTACACAGCAATCTTTATTACAGGTTTTGATTTCCGACCCAGTCCGGAGTGTATATATCATGGGCATTGGTCAATAACCCCCATGCAGAAGTTGGAATGACATCTCTATCTATAGTAGTTTTAAAAATATTAAAGTTTGAAAATTTCAAATGCTAATTATCATAATTTAAATTGCATAAACTTTTGTTTTAGATTCATTACATGCACAACAGTTAATAACCCCCTAGTAGAAGTTGAAGTGACATCTATAGCTATAATAGTTCTGACGATATTCCAAGATTTTTCGTTTCAAATGCTGCTAATTAACCTAATTAAAATTGCTACAATTTTTAAATTCATTAGATCAACAATGGTCAATAACCCCCTAGAAGTTCGAATGATATCTCGATTATACTTTCGAAGACATCCAAGATTTGAAATTTCAAATGCCCCTTATTTGCATAATTTTAAACATCTTCATTCCTCTGCATAAAAAGGCCCAACTCCTTGTATGGAGGTACAATCTTGCCAAGTTTGGAGTTTCTATGTATAATAGTGTCCGATAAATTCACTGGTAAAGCAGAGAAGAAAGGAAAGAACTAGGAAAGATTTGCTTCACAGCAAATCTGTGTGGGTGCCTTAAAAATGAGAACAGTTTGAAACGCTACACTTCGCCATTGCTCAACATAATCTTAAATTTCGTGTATTAGCCTATTTTTTCTTATACGTAAAATGCTAAACCTTTGGTTATTGCTTCATTGGATGTGGCAATGTCACCAACTTATAAAATGAAGTTTGAATGAAACTACTATCTAATAGTTTTGGAGCTTTTCAATATTTCAATTTTATGTATTTGCATAAATTAAAAGCCTGCAACTTTGATTTATGGTTCGTTGGACAAGCCTTTGCTACAAACCCATAAATTGAAGTAGGGATGGCACCTCTATATAATTTTGAAGCGTAAGATTTACATCTTCCATGTTCACCTAATATGCATAAATCCTAACACTTTGGTTCATTGGATGCGGCTTTGTCAAAAACCTGTAAGTAGAAGTTGGGATGTTATGTCTATGTATAATAGTTTCAGATATATAGATATTTTTCAAAAAAACCCTTATCATCGTAAATTGAAATTCTACAACTTGTACTGTCCATAATATTAGCAGGGGTCACAAATCTAATACACACTGAAATATTGAGAATCTGCACTAGCTTGGAAGATACGGAGCTTTTAAAATTTTAATTCCACCTAATTTGCATACTTTGAAACATCAAATTTGCACTGCTGAAAATCTGTTTGCCGAGAAGTTAATTCTCTGCAGTAAATTTTTGACATGATTTCACCGTTCTCAGACACATGAATTTGATTCGACAAGAAACATCTTTCCTGGTTTTTTTCCTTCGAGTCATCTGGACTTGGAACTGTACATGTGGAGATGAAAATATTTAAGGTGTTGGTCTGAATTAGTTGAGTGGTAACCAATGGCAGATCTCTCATCAGAAGTGAAAATGACTAAGGTTTCTTTGTTGGCATCATTTTCAACTATTTCACAGAATTACTTCACAAACAACTTTAAGATATTCAGATAGCTTGGATTCCCAAACCGGTTCTCAGACGTACCATGGACACCATCACCATGTTATCACAAATTTTCATTTGCAACACTGTTAAGAAATCAGGATCTGGACCAGGACTTTTCTACAGCAATTGGATACCAGGAGATACACTTAGCCCCCCCAACCTGCCTTTCATTAATCGTCTGCTTTTGTGTTTTAAATAAATTTCAAGTTACGAACAAGAATTTGACAGAATAGTAGATACTTATAAAGGCAACATGACCCCAAATCAACACCTTTCATTGGCATGGGTTGGGTACAAAGCTGTCAACTTGCTTAATTCTGGAAATCAGAAAGTTCTTAATCATTTAACAGGAGGTGCAGCGCATGGCTATATTATTATATAGTGTAGTTCCAAGATTCTTTCTAACCAGGGCTCATTTTACAAACTTGCATACAGAACATTGGTAGTACTGTCAATTTTGAAATGCAAAACATTGCCAATTGCATTTTGGCCTTCCTGCAAGAGGTAAAACATTTGCAAAACATTCTAGCACTGCAATGAAATGAAAACACCAAAACATTTTACCATTCAACAATTATTCCTTCTTTTATTCAAGTTTGCAGTTGATTAGGTTTTTCTTGCAATGATGTTACATGGCTTGCTTCATGGCAGGGAAGGCTGCCTTAATAGGTACATAAACAATGACTGACAAAATTAATCAATTGCATTCTGTTGTTGCAGCTACAGTCCAGACTGCAGTGTATTCAAATGTCCCCATCCCATCCCATCCCCACCCCCAGGGAAGGACTGCAGTAGTTCTCTACCCTGATGTACACCTGGAAACTGGCACAAAATTACATCTCTGCTGCCATCTGCCACAAAGGCAAGAGCATGCTTAGATGTAATGTAAATCCATTGGAAAAGATCGCACCTCTGTCGCGAGTTGCTACTTTCCATGTTCTCAAGATTCTACGCTGCTGCACCACATCTGGGTGCAAGCATTGAACTGATATGCAGATGCAAGAGAAATCTGGTCCTAAATCCAAGGAATGTTTTCAGTCCCTTGCCCTTACAGTTTACTTTTTTGTCTGCACCAGAAATACAGCCACATGTACACATGCAGCACACTGTATCGGAGAACACAGCTGTACAGAATTCTTGGTCCCTGATCCCAGGACTCGGCCATTCAGGTAATTTACCTTCTATGGACACCCGAGTTTTCTTTTAGAACTGCTTGGCTGCAGCTGTTCAGCTAAGTCGGTCCTTCTTCTTCTTCCTCCTCTTCCTCTTCATCATCATCATCATCATCATCATGATCATTTAGATCAACAAAACCGCAGTTTTGAATCCCTTTCCCACCCTTCCCACCCTAAGTTTCCCCTTGGACTGTATTGTGTTGTTGTTGCTGCTGCTGATAGCTTAAGCCCCCTGACAGATGACAATACAGTGCAAGTCTTCCACAGTAACAGAAGTCAATGATTAAACACATGCATAATAAATTAACTTGTGTGTAGTCTGAATTGTTTAGTCAACCTCCTCAATGGTTGGTCCACTGCCGCCACCAGGGGCTGCACCACCTCCTGGGGCTGCACCGCCAGGCATACCACCAGGCATACCTCCAGGCATACCACCAGGTGGTGCTCCAGCACCTTGGTAAAGTTTGGTAATGATGGGGTTGCACACCTTTTCGATCTCCTTCTGCTGGTACTCAAATTCGTCCTTCTCGGCAGACTACAAGTACACAAGATTAATCATCGTTACACATTTATTCAGTTGTGTATCAAAGTAAAGGGTTTTCAAGGAGTCCATCCTCCATGGACCACAATTCAAGTACCACACTGAAACGTGCAATTCCTTAACTCCCCAGGGACCAAAATAAAAGGTTCAGGGATTGAAGGTGGAGATTTGGGATCAATTTTTAGGGGGAGGGACCCGTGCTCTCTCTCTCTCTCTCTGTTGCACATCCAAATATTAGTCTGATTTCACAAAATCCAATATACGTCCAGCGGTTCATTTAGCTAGAAGTCTCAAGCACTAACGGCTCTGTGGGCATGGACACCTCAGTAGACCTGCTCATTCTGTAACACCTATTGTATTTGGTCTTTGTGAAGAGCCACTGCTAGTAGTCATTCCCCTTTTACCTAGTCGGAACTCTTTACTATCTATAAGCTAACCTGTATTCACGTGGAAGTACTATTGTCCATGTGTTCAAGTACAGTGAAACCTGTTTTCAGAAACCACCCCCAGAGCAGGCCAAATAGTGGTCACATAAGACAGGTGGTCTCTCAATGTTAATGGTTTACCACCATAGGTGAATTTACATCCTGTTTGTAACCTCAGAAGTGGTCAACCCTAAAACAAAGCTCAAGTCAGACCAGTTGAAAGCTAAATATAACTGAGCAATATGTTTGCCACTTAGTAAGAATAAGATTTATATGCATGTAATGCAGCATAGGCTGCACTTTTCTTGAACTCTGTATGATCTATTGATGTGCTACTATATTTGATTACTGTAGCTCTGTCAAGGATGTGCTAAATTATACCTAGATATACCAAGGGTGAGATTCAAAGAGACCCCACACCAGTGGTGGAGTAAATGTTTAAGTATTGTTAAGGGCTGTTTTACAATCAGGGTACAAATTGTGTCTCACAGAGGGTCAAAAATAAAGTTCAGATTGAGTACAAAATATGCTTATGTCTGTTGACACAATATATTGGGTGGTCTGAATTTGGTATTTTCAGACCTTAAACACGTCACTATTTATTTTTCAGGGCTATCATATAGAATAAAACCTCGGATTATAATAAAATTAAAATAAATCTAATTAATGACCAAGGCACTCAAAAATATTAACACAGAAACATATTTCATGACCTACTACACTTCCGATACATAAATCTTCCAGTCAAACCCATGATTATAGCACTGGATACATTGTGTTCACCAAAAAATCACTTTTAACAGGCAATTAACATACTAATTTCAAACTATTGGAAGAAGAATGATTGGTAGATGCTCTATCATATGTCAGAATTTAGATCAGGTACATTCATTTGAAAGCTAGGATAATTATATGCAATCACCAGAAAAATTGGCTCTCCACTCCTTCTTGTTTTCATTTTATGAACTGTAATATTATACCCTTGTTTTAGCATGTTGGTTCCGGAGAGGATTTTTTTTTTGACAAGAACAAAAATGATTTCAAATACCAAGATAAGTCCATTTTTGAAGGAAACAATGCTTCATGTGGCACCAAATGACAACCTATGTCAATGCAGCATGAAGTAAATGTAATGAATTCAGCACAGTTGGCTATTATTATGGTTATCATGTACTCCATACAGGTAGTGATCACTGATATGGACAGGAACCATATCTAGATTACTAAATCAAGCTATCCAACAGAATATAGCAAGCAGGTCAATGTTTCTTTTCAGACTTTTTCACTTTTGTAGCATGGAATTGGTATACCTGTTCCCTGTGGCCATCATTTAAGCCTCCATATATGAATTGTTCCGGAGAGGAATAATTTTTGACAATGACCATTCATGTGTATTCAGTATTGGCAAATGTTATTTTCACAGATGTAATGGTGTTCCTTATGGACTGTCATCAACAAGAATGACATACATGCAAGAGGTGTCTGTTGTTAGATTTTAGTAACCCTGCAATTATAGGTCCAGATAGATACAATGGTAAATTCACATTTAGATAGATTCAGTATACACATGTATATGTAAAGGTATGTTACATATTACCATTGGAACCTGAATTTAAAAGGTACATTTGTAATGTTTTACAAAGTTGATTTATTTGAAGTGTTTTGTGACTAGTTGCGTCAAGTGAAGCACTAAATTAGTGTTGTTTTTGAACATCTGAGAATTTGAATACACAAAATTCCGGAGAGGACTTAGTTTTTGACATGCATTATATAATTATATGTGTACAGTAACATTTAAATACTATGTGTATTCACAACACCACATCAACATGAAATGCCACACCTGGTTTCTTGTTTATCACTGGTCAACAACATGAACAGCAGCAGTATTTTAGTGTGTTAATCAGCTGGGACACTTGAGAAGAAAGAAGCCGAAGTGCCTTCTCTTCTCTGTACATGTATTGTTATGCTATAAATTATGGCCAAATTAAGCCCATTATACTGAATGAATATACAGTGGTACCTGCTGTATGCAACCACTGCCGTGAACAGCCGCATTGCTTTTTGTGGTCACCAGGCTCGGACATAGAAGTCAATTTCTTTGTAAAATTTACCTGCGGTGACAGGTCACCTGCTGTATGTGGTCATTTTTTCTTGGCAGAATGGGTGGCCACATACAGCAGGTACCACTGTATACTATAGCAATGAACGTGGCCAGTAGGTGATTAGCACAGTCAGGTGCGCTGCATAACCTAATTGCCTGCTGCGCAATGCATTGTTGTCCCTGATAGTTCTATCACCACAATGGGAGTAGGGTTCCAATATGGCTAACACGGACAAGATCAGGTAACTTAGATAAAGCTTTATCTCGTCTGTATCAAATGTAGTAATGTATATCTTTTTGGCGACATCGTAGAAGCATATCCCACAATGTGTGCGTATAGAAGCTGAAATTAGACATATCGTGTATGCAAAGCGTTGACTAAAAGGCCCGCCATTTGCTCAAATTGGGTCATGGTGACACCATAATCTAATCAGTTTATCTTGACATGCTAGATAAACATACTGCTAAATTTGAGCAAAATACATTGGAGCATTCTGGAAATATTGTGGTAATGAGCCCTAACGAGCATTTAATTAGGCTGCCATTTGCTCAAATTAGGTCATGCCAACACCAAAATCTAATCAGTTCATCTTGCAGTTGGATAAGCACACTGCCAAATTTGAGCAAGATACATGAAGGCATTCTGTAGATATTGTGGTAAAAAGAATCTGCACATCTGGACAGACAGCCTCAAAAAAGAAAGGGTCTCCCCACTCCCATATGGGGCGGACCTTAAAAACACTTACCCCTCTATTAATTCACTCTTCTTTCCCTTTTACTTTTGCTCTATGACATGCCAGCCACCTTGATGTATCGTCGATTCTTGGGGCAATATTGTTGTGCCCCTTCAAATCTGCAACAGTGCCTGAACTGAGAAGGTGGCTGGTATGTCGTGGAGCAAAAGTAACGAGAAAGAAAAGTAAATTAGAGGTAGGTGTATTTTCAGACTCTGCACACGTACATGTACATTATTTGTGGGACACATTTGACTATGACGCTGCCAATAAGATACACAATACTAGGGAGTATAAGACTTATATAGGAACGCAATTTACTGTCGGAAATTGATTATGTGGTAAGAAATATAATCTAAAATATATGAATTAATAGTTTAACAGCTGTATGTTCTAGTGTTACTGCAGGTATATGGCCAGCAAAGATCCCGATAATACCGGGTGCAGAGGAAATTACACGCTTGCGGAGCCAATGCGTGAATGTTTATAAGGGTTTTGACCATTCATATGCTATAACTTTTAACTTTTTTTTTTCATCGTGATTTTCAGACCACAAAATTTTCCTTATTACCAGACATCAGTAAGTTTATATGTATGAAAAAAAATGTCTGGTCACCCTGAAATGGACAACTATTTTTTTTCGCCAAATTTGCAACACAAAAAATTAACAGATCCTGCAAAATTTTAGCCAAAAAGCTTGACGAACAGCCGCCAGTCCGTAGCAATCTTTGCAGATGGAAACCCTGCTTCAGGACCCGGGCACGGGCTGGCACGCCTCACACAGTGACATTGCAGTTAGGAGGCTATCTCTTTATGGGCTCTGGCTACCTCTTCTTGGGGGTATGAGGTGCCTTCGCATCCCTATACTTGCAATGTCATAGATTATGGCCAAATCAGGCCCATTATACTGAAGGTTTGTATGCTGACAACATTAAATGTTGAAGAGAAGTTAGAGAACGCCCCTAGTGGATGACACCAGAAGTAACAAGGAAAATTTAGGATCCAATTCCCAGGGACAGTTTTTACAGAATTGATTCAGTGTTTACATGCACACACGATACATATTATATGAGAGTGAGGCAAAGTGGGCAACTTGCTCCCCTCCCCGTTCCCGAATGGCCTCAAGTGTTAAATTTGGCTCAATTGCTCTAAACGGCAAGTAAATTTGGTCCCTTCAAGAAAATATGAATTATGGGGCCATATATATATATATATATATATATATATATATATATATATATATATATATATATGTCCAATACATTGCACATACATGCATGTTGGTGCAATTTTACTGAGGTGTTAATGTATTACATATACATGTATGTACATGTACATGGTGATCCACAGTGTCTGCATAAAATTAAAGCATAATTCATGAATATTTGTAGTAATGAACCGAATGACTTTCTTTTTGTCATACAATTCAGTATAGCATTATTATATGACTGTAAAATTGTTGAAAATGCAACTTTTACACTATATGAAGAATTGCATTGACTGGTCCCATCTTATTCAATCAATACGATCCTGATGAAAAAAGTCTGATTAAAATGTCAAAGAAAAAATTCCTCTCCGGAACTTTCCTATAGTAGAAGAAATCCATAACTTAACATATTTACTCTTTTCTACATGTTCTGTTTTGATTTATTAAAAACCTCAGTTGGACATATATGAAGTAAACAAACCAATAATGAGACTATTTGAAGACATTTATACAGGAATATTGGCTATTGCCAATACACGTGTACACTCAGTATAAGTTGCTAATGTGCACAGAAACATGTACACTGATACAAACACCATTTTCTGAAGCACAGATTCACGTAAGAATAGCCTAAGACAACAATAATGCAGTGCATGCTTGGTATTGTAGAGTAAAACTGATTTATAAGCTTGGTAATGTCATATATACTTTCGGTTCCGGAGAGGAAATTTTTGACACATGTATTAGAACCAGTCAAACTCTCACCAGAGTAACTTTAAATAAAAGACCAGGATACTTTGTAGTTGTATATGGCAGCAACTTTGAAAAGCACACAAAATAAGGGCAGAACTCCTAATAGTATAAATGTACATGACAGTGTTACGCCGTTCCGGAGAGGAACAGTTTTTGACGGACAAAAGTTTCTGTTGAACACAGACCAGGAAAAAAGTCTCTGCACAGCTATTACTTTTTTTATTAGTTTTGATCCATATAGCTTGGCTTTTTGAGATTTTACATACTAGCAAATATTTATTATATTTTTTGAAAATCAGTGTAGTTCCGGAGAGGAAATATTTGACGGACAAAAGACTGATGTCTTTGGGTCATATAATTATTACCAAACTGTCGCAACGACCAAACCTAAGGTGCAAAGCATCAATCCTCAGGTTCTAATCTTCTATGGAGCACTTTATTTTTTTACCTGTGATGAATGATTTACATGAACAAGGTATATAAATCTGAACAAAAATGAAATGAGACACCATTTTGTCAAAATTCTGGTACAACATCATGTGTCACTACCAGGTAATTTAGCTTTATGACAGACCATGTCATACCATAGGTTGGACATGTCGGATGGTACAGCCTGACATAGCAACTTGGTTTTACCCTTGTATATTATTGTGGTATAACATGATTATGTGCAGAATATAGAATTTGTACCCTGATTGTAAAACAGCCCTTAAATAAAACGCAATATGGAAAAATAGCAAGAGAACAATAAATTTCGCACCATCTGCTCTTTTGATTGCGCACTTTTATTTATGAGTGCAAGTCACCTTAACTCTTTATCACTTTTCAAAGTTTCATTTAATGGGGGAGTTGGGCCATCACAGCAGGTTCATTTCAGGGTTTGGGTCCCAAATTTGGTCTTTGTGGTTCAGGGATGACAGGTGTTCAAAAGTTAGCAAGATTTCAGTGCTGTCCAATACGCCGTATGCATATTAATTCCCCGCCACAAAGCACAGGATAGACGCCCGTTGGATCTTGTGGTATGTGCAGGTCACATCACTGTCAGAGACGCGGGCATATGTTCATTTTTCACAACATTAGCATTTTTGGGGGGGAGGGGGAGAAATTAAGTGCACAAATGCCAAACATTGAGATTTCCATCTGGCTTTAATCATTACTCGTTCCTCGCCACAGCCCAGCAAGCAAGACTAAGCAATCAGGTATGCAGTTATGGCGGGAAATTAATATGCATATCTCCTATTAACATGCACAATATTTTGTACCCAAAAATCTGTTTGGGAATTTCAGGTGTTCGGCTGGTGCTTTTACTGTACTTCTTGACAAGATTCTAAGGATTTGCCAAGCAGGACAAGATAATGCAGGACAAAATTCATTTGTCAGAGCAATAAAAAAGAAGAGATTTAAGTTTGTACCATATTTGATGCTTGCCTGTTCTTTGCTGGTTAACCATAATTCACAACACCAAATGGAAGCAAACCAATTAACTTGATGAATATTACTACCTACAAATTCAAACTGTTACAGTAATGTGTGTGGCCAGTTACAAAAATCCCCATATCTATCTGGAATAGCTCAAAATAGAAAAACAAGAGACTGTGTGAACAGCTCATGCTGAGTTGCCTACACATTCATGGCACTTGTGGTTCTGTAAACTTAAGATGGGATCAAGGTCACCCATGTACTGAGCAAGTCTGACCTATATAGAAAAACATTAAAATGTGTGACATCAAGTTCACAGTTCAAGCTGTTCTATACTCAGTGAAGAGTAAAATTCATGTATGTTGTACTGTGATCAAACAAATGAAATTAAGGTCACTTTATACTGCCTAAGCGTGACCTTCAGAGAGAAGCATTAACATGTGCAACTAAGTTTCCAACTCATAACAGATCTCAAGTTATCAAGTGAACAGGTAAATTACATGTCACTTGTCCTGTCCCCTTGGTAATGAGTTCAAGGTCCCAAAATCACTGCAGCATGACCACTTGCACAAAATAGGAAGACACTTATCAAAGGTTCATACATCCCTGTCAAGTTGACAAATCTGGGCAAAATTATCTATTTAAAGTTATAACCATTGCGAGAAATTTCCATGTTAAACTTTCCCTTTCAGACCTTATCAAAGATTTTCAAAGAGAAAAAATAAAAATATAAAAAAATCCAAAAATTGAAATCGAAAATATCTGATCAATTTAACTGAAATCAGGTGCCAAATGGCAGGAATCTGCTTAATATCTGAAATCTCAAATGCCTGTTTAACGGCTGCGTTCAAGGCAAGAGGTTAAAACACCTTTCATCAGTGCAAAATGCATGGAAACAAAATGGTCAAAGTCATCACTCATTGGTGTATTTTGTTTTCTGGGTAAGTAAACTATCCTGGTAGTTAAAAGAAATCACTATACAAATCTGCAGCCTTTTTCATGATAAGCACTTTCAGGATTGCAATTAAAAAAACCCACCACATATCTGCCTCATAGCTCATTATATTGGCAAGCTAATCAAAATGGAGTGTTTTTGCATACACACCTGGTTAGAATCCAGCCAGTCCAACACTTCCTTACATTTGTCAACAATTGTTTTCTTGTCTTCATCAGAGATCTTGTCCTTTAGTTTCTCATCTTCAACAGTCGATTTCATTGTGAAAGCGTAGCTCTCCAAAGAGTTCTTGGCAGAAATTCGTTGTCTGTGGCCCTCGTCTTCACTCTTGTACTTTTCTGCATCATTAACCATGCGTTCGATTTCTTCCTTGCTCAGCCGACCTGTGGTTGGAAAATAGAATTGACACTTGTACCAAACTTAACAATTTCATTGCCATTAAGCTGGATATTTTATCATCAGCATCTTGTAATAGTTGAGGCTCAGACATCCAAGGAAGGTTATTTTACCATCTTTGAGCCTTACAGCTCTCTGGTGGAAACCGCGAATGAGGATGAAATTTTCATCATTGCCACTGCTCTGTTTACCCATTCCTAGCTCTTCAAAGCTGTTAATAGGTGATTAAACCCAAAGGAGTATATTCATAGGAAGAGATACAATGCTGCCACCTAGGCTGCAGGAAGGAACCCGGCAGGAAGGAGGAGGATGCTAGCAGATTCAGCATAGCTGAATAAGCTTCTATGATAACGGTAACAACTCTCAAAACAAACTTAAGAAAAAAATGATCACGAAGTTTTTAACCATGACAAATACCCAACACATTAAGAACATGTGCCCTGATCACGGCTTAAGCAAAGCTGCAGTCCTTTGCAAAGTTTTACAACATAACAAACACTTCTTGAAAATTCCATCTAATTGGTACAGAGTACCTCTGCCCTGATTATGGCCGAACATAGTGCTGCTGCCCAGCAACTGAGTAGATCACAGCAGGTCTGCAGCTGATATCAGAACTGAACCTCCGTCCTGTCAATTGTATTCATCAATTGGTGATTGCAACTCAGAGCTCACCAATTTGCATGTCCTATTGTCCAGGACGTGAAATCCCAGTTTGGGCAAGTAAAAATTTAAAAGCACTTGTCATAGGGTCAACCAAAATTTCTTATTTTACAACTTAGATTTCAATGGGTGTTCAACTACTTTCAAGTCGGGAGCAAGTGAAATGTCAGGGGCACTTGCCCTGAAGACAAGTGGACAGAAATAAATGGCAAGCTCAGCAAGTTGATGACTGGCATTAAAAATGACGTAACATAATGTTAGCGACGTCATGTAAAAATGCTTGTTTTAAAGATGGAAAGCCATGATGAATAAATTAGAAAGGACGTTCAATTCTTGTATTTACATTCAAGAGACATGGGAAGATACCTTAATATTTATGTTTTGAGGACTTATCTTATCTTGTGAGGCAAATAATTTGACCAAGCTGGGGTTGGGTGGGGCTGGGAGGAAGGGAGAAGAACAGGTGTCATTGCAACTGTTCTGTACCACTTTTTGTATATTTTGGTATTGTCATGGCCACAAGCTACTGGCATCCTGAAAATGCATGTGGACACCTGGCACTTTAGCAGACTGAAATTACTTGCATGAAAGGTTACTGAGCTTCCCCTGTTCCAATAATCTTACCCTTGTCATTAGTGATGGTGATTTTGTTTTCCTTGCCAGTACTCTTGTCTACTGCAGACACATTGAGGATACCATTGGCATCAATGTCGAATGTGACTTCGATTTGTGGAACGCCTCTTGGAGCAGGTGGAATTCCTGTCAGCTCAAACTTGCCCAATGAGTTGTTGTCTTTGGTCATGGCTCTCTCTCCTTCAAATACCTGGTAACAGACAGGAACAAGTACCTAGAGACATACTTCCAGATCACCTGTGAATAAAGCATTTCACAGCAAGAGCATTTGATAAACACACTGGGAATTTTATTCAATCTTAATTCTGATGGGAAGTTTATGAAAGCAAGGTTTTGCTCACCTGAATCAATACACCTGGCTGGTTGTCAGAATATGTGGTGAAGGTCTGTGTCTGTTTGGTGGGAATGGTGGTATTCCTATTGATGAGGTTGGTCATGACACCACCAGCGGTCTCAATACCAAGGGACAGTGGGGTAACATCAAGGAGCAGCAAGTCCTGCACCTCCTCAGACTTGTCTCCACTCAAGATGGCAGCCTGGACAGCTGCACCATATGCCACTGCCTCATCTGGATTGATACTCTTGTTCAGCTCCTTGCCATTGAAAAAGTCCTGCAGCAGCTTCTGGATCTTGGGGATACGAGTGGACCCACCTACAAGAACAATGTCGCGGATCTGTGCCTTGTCCAGTTTGGAATCACGAAGGGCTTTCTCTACAGGCTCAAGGGTGCTTCGGAACAGATCGGCATTCAATTCCTCAAATCTTGCACGTGTGATCTGGGTGTAGAAGTCAATTCCTTCAAACAAAGAATCAATTTCAATACTGGCTTGACTGCTGCTAGACAGGGTACGCTTGGCACGCTCACAAGCTGTTCTCAAACGACGCAAAGCACGCTTGTTTTGTACGATATCTTTCTTGTGCTTCCTCTTGAATTCCTGAACAAAGTGGTTGACCATACGGTTGTCGAAGTCCTCTCCACCCAAATGGGTATCTCCTGCTGTTGACTTCACTTCAAAGATGCCATCTTCAATGGTCAGAATGGAGACATCAAAAGTTCCACCACCAAGATCGAAGATCAGGACATTCCTTTCTCCACCAACCTGTAAAATATTGTTAACCAACATGACTGCAAACAGACCTATGGAGGGCAAAAAAGTTACATCTGTATCGGTTAGAGTAACCCTTTCAATTAAATTCTAGACCTAAGCAGAAAATGATCAGACCTTCACATTCTTTGCTGAATAGGGAAGCACTGGTAACTAAGAAATGTCCTTTAACTTTTTTTTGTTCAGCACAATAGTATGTTCAGCTAGACTTAACACCAATACTTCCTTTCCATTCTGCATGCATTAAAGGAAAAAATACTAGAAGCATACATGTCGGTGGTGATTCAGACATCCAAGGAAGGTTTATTGACCATCTTCAAGCAACAAGGCTTTCTGGTGGAAACCGCGAATGAGGATATAAATTTTCATCATTGTCACCACCATTTACTCGTTTTCCAAACTTGTAACTGGTCTGCGATATTGAGATTTAACAAGTCCATTTGGAAGCACGTACCTTTTTATCTAAACCATATGCAATAGCGGCAGCAGTTGGTTCATTGATGATACGTTGTACATTAAGACCAGCAATGGTACCAGCATCTTTTGTTGCTTGCCGTTGGGAATCGTTAAAGTAAGCTGGTACTGTGATGACTGCATTTTGAACGGTCTGAAAATCAAGGAAAACTTAAGTGCACAATCATACACGCTCCCCAAACGTTTCTTTATACAACAGAAAATGTGAACATTGTACTAGTGCTGAAAAATACCAATTCTGTCTGAGCTACCCTGTCATTACAATCCACATTCACTCAGCAATCAACCAGAGCCTGACCGAGCATTCATTTTGAAACCGTACCGGGTACTCTGTACACATTAACAATCCGCAAAAGGGTGTGTTCGGGTTCGGCATATGCAATTCAAACATGAAAACTTTCAAACTGAGTTTATAGCTGTTACCCTTTTGCACTAGGGCATTACTACTGTTAATGTAAGGCGATTAATGCAACTCCCATGACACACTTAATTGCAAAGTATCATTTGTTGCATTGTTTAAAGCATATACAAGTACGAAAAGTAACCTCAATGACCTTTCAAGTTAACTTCATTGTCAACATTGACAGTGATAACCGAACCCGAACGTTTAGCGACTGTAAAAGCCGAACCTGAGTCAAGCTTCAATGCTGAAACCCAGTAAGCTTGGGTTCAGTGGTTCAGTGTCAGTCAAGCTCTACAAAGAACAGGAATTTATGTATCAACCCAGCTGATACATGAATTCCTGTTCCGACGGTTACAAGTACCTGAATTAATAACCTGTTGAAAACCAAAGATCCACATTATAACCACCCAGTGAATGACTTTGCTTGACTCTTGGTCCATTCCTATTAAGTTTCAGCACAATCAGAGACATTGTTTTTTGATAAGTTGAACGCAGCAAAAACCGAACAAATTTGCAGTGCCACTTTAAAAAAAAAAAAAAAAAATGTATGGGGGTCTCCAGAAATACTTCTATGCAGTTTCAAAGCAACTGGCACTGTGGTTTTAGAGTTTTAAAAGTTTTCACAAACAAAATAATAATTAGAAAAAAAAAAATTATGAAACGTGACCATTTGAACGAACTTGGTGGAGACCCATGGAAGGTACATTCCCACAAAGTTTGAAGTGAGCCTGGCCCACCTTTGAAGCTGAAAAATGTGAACAAGATACAAAGACCCTCTGCAAAACCTCAGCTGAGGTAGAAATAATTGAAATTCTATACCTTTCCTAGATAAGCTTCTGCTGTTTCCTTCATTTTTGTTAAAACCATGGATGAAACTTCTTCTGGGTAGAATGTCTTGGTTTCTCCTTTGTAGTCCACTTGGATTCTGGGCTTGCCGCCATCATTTACCACTTGAAATGGCCAATGCTTCATGTCGGCTACCACAGAAGGTTCATCATATCGCCTTCCAATAAGTCTTTTAGCATCTGCAAGAGTCAAACCACAAAACGTTCTGTATAATGCAAACTGATAGTCAAGGGATTCTCACTCCTGCCTATATTTGTGTAGACCTAGATTTGTTCAATCTTAAGTCTTTTTTTTAAATTCCGATGTGAAAATTGAGTATCTTGGTGCAATAATCTTAAGCTTGGCTGGCACAAGCCATCACCCAGTAGGGGAAAAAAAAAAGGCTGATCTGGCGGGGGAAAAAATTTGGACGAGTTTGCCAATTTGGCAAAGAAAGGTTCTGCATGATGCATTTTAAACACATAAATAGTTGCGTTTCTTTCCAAAGTTCAGGCATAAACGGCTCTTTCTTCTCCCCTACCAACATCTTTAAGGCAAATTAACCAAAAAATACATGCTTGCTTTGAAATTGCATTAAAAAACTTCAAACTCCCAATTTTTATCAACAATGATTATATTTATTAATACATGCACAGTTACTGCATTTGCTCTCTCTAAATTCCTTGTAGGTTTCATGGAGCTGAGCTGGGATATAAATATTTATATAGTGAAACCTGTTTTCAGAGACCACCCCCAGGGCAAGCCAAAAAGTGGTCACATAAGGCAGGTGGTCTCTCAATAGAGGTATAACACGTGAAAGATAGCAAAAGGGACATAGTAAACATGGTCTGAAAATGCAGGCCGTCTTTCAAAACTTGTTTCATATATATATATATATATATATATATATATATATATATATATATATATATATATTACATATACATATTTTTATATTTTTGGGGGGGGGGGAGAACATGACTAGACATGCGAGATTGAGAGAGTTTAGTTTGGCTACATATCATTGACAGGAGTTAAGTTTCTCTATGATAAAAAGCACATGCTTACAGGTAAATGATCATTGCAGGGCTAGAAATAGGGCTTATCCGCTTGTCGGTACTAAGTGAAACTTGTGACGGACAAGTAAAGTTGCCAATGCACTTGTCCAAAATTTACATACAGTTCAATTAGAATACGACTCCACTTGGTTGGCGGACAAGTGAAAATTTTTCCTTATTTCTAGCACTGCATTGCAGACCAGTGGGATGGTGAAGGTGTGTGTTGCGCATGGCTCAAATGAACAACCGTGGCAAATGTTGTTCAAGCAGCTGGCACCAATAAAATACTTACCAAACACTGTGTTGCTGGGGTTGAGAGCAACCTGGTTCTTTGCTGCATCTCCAATGAGACGCTCTGTGTCTGTGAAGGCTACATAGCTGGGAGTGGTTCTGTTCCCTTGATCATTGGCAATGATTTCAACCTTTCCATGCTGAAATACTCCAACACAGGAGTATGTTGTGCCCAAATCAATTCCAATCGCGTTTCCCTTACTCATGGTGCTGCATAACAGACAGAAGAAAAAAAACCATGTAAACACTGGTATTAGGGTTTGAAAAAATGGGAACTTGTGCAAAGTGAACTTATAGATGCCAACTTCAGTTAACAAAGTAGAAAAGGTTGATTTTCCGATAGAAAACCAAATGCGCCCTTACTATTGCCACCCTTATTTTTAAGCATACTGGTTCCAATGATCTACAGATATGGTGAAGGCACACTCTTTATTGACATTTCAAAAAATCTAAGCACAGATTAACCATGTTACCAGTATGTTTGATACAGTGTATTTGTCCCTGAAAGTAGGCTGTACAAGTAAATAAGGCTCACATAATTGGTTAGGCCTGATTAAATAAGAAGTGTCAAAGCTGCATGGGTTAAAAGGGGGTTAAAAACAAAACGATACTTTGTAATTTGCAGTGTTACATTTTGACAAATGGAATTTGCCAGCCATTTCAAAGGAAAATGACAGCAGAATAAGTTCAACTAAATGTGATTCAAGTTCATAAATGCTCAAGTTTGTGGAAAATATTCTTATTTCTTGGCAATACAGTGGTCCCTGTCTCCAGAGACCACCCTTACAGCGACAAAAAAGTGGCCTTATGAGACAGGTGGTCTTTCATGACAGGTAAATTAACATGGGAAGTAAAGGACTTGGGATTCTGAAAAGTGGTCAGTCATTAGAGGGTGGTCTCTCACGACAGGGGTCTCTTGTGACAGGGACTACTGTAGTAGAAATTGCCTCATTGGGTGATGCCCAGAAGTAAAATTCAAAGCCTTTTCCAGGACCTTCTTCCAAAATTCTGGATTTTCCAGGTTTCCAAGGCCTTGAAAATGAATGTAGCACATTCAAGTACTTTCAAGCACTTCAAGGACCTGTGCGAACCCTGTATAAAGGAACACCTTCACAAAAATTTCAACTTTCCAATAACCTTGGGTGCGCACGCATCAGAAAGTGGGCGAGGTTGCACCTGTGCAAAAACAGGGTGCGCACGCAACTGTTCTACATGGGCATGTGGATTAACAATAAATTCTACACAGTGTAGAATGGCCCTACATACATAAGATAATATTCGACCTTGGGTCAGATTCCGAATTGGCTTGGAACATTACCATTGTCGTACCCTGCAGACTAAATTGTCTGTCACTTTGACCGACTTGTGAAGTTGCTAATGCACAATTGTTCAATATTTACATATGTAATTAACTAAATGTAACCTATGCACAAGTACCCTGTACTGTTGATGTGGGCAACTGGTATACACTGTTGAGGTGCAATGCAATGTCGATAAGTCCTCTTTTATCAATTTCTTTAATCCAGTCTACCTCTGCAATGATTTAACTGATTATAGCCTGTGCAATAGTAAAGGCGTCTGCAAACATCTTGACTCGTCACTGAGGGTACCTGTAACTAGAGCATTCTCGGATCCGCACATCCGGGTATCTTAGTTTACATGCCTACGTTACTCGGTGAATCTCCCTGAAAGCGTCTGTGGACATCCATTCAATGTATGCTAAGCGTTTCCCGAAAACCAGCGCTAAAACCCCAGGTTATAATCGTCAAAATCTCTCCAATTTTTTATTCAGAAGCAAATTTCAGCAAAATGATGCTGCCTTCAGAGTTATTTTGTTGATAAGCAGTCGACAACATGGATATAATTTTGGATAAAAATGTCCAATTTTACATGGGACTATATGCAATGTGGAACGTGTTTTCACAGGGCCCGCTCATTTGCATAACAGCAGTCAGCTGATAAGCAGCTTATGACGCTTTGGCGGATCAGAGAATTGGTGGCTGTGAAAATGACACTGGGGGTCACAGCTTATGAATTTTTTCTTGTATTTGCAGGTTAATGTTCGTATTTAGTGGTACTAGTGTATAGCTTATGGATTCACATACTTGAGAGTATTTGCCCCTTCCTTTTTTTCTCTTTTCTGAGTATGTTAGTTAGTATATGTACGTGTTGATCATGCTTTACTTGTTGTAAGCGATTTGATTAATAAATATATGCAAAAGAAAAAACAACAAAAGAGGTTCCTCTTTCATTTTCAGACAAGTGAAAACGTTGGTTTCGATCACTGCTTTGCCGTTGGGTGTCCACACGCATGGTAATGATCAGGTACATTTTTTCTTCTTAATTTTTTTTACTAACGCTCCAGTTGGTCGACAAATACGGGTATTAGTAATTGGCAGAAAATTAAGTTATTATTAATGCAATCGATTCCATTTCTATTTTCGTTATGTCCGACTCCTTAGTCGGTCTTGAAGCGCGTGGGAATGAGGTCATGGGGTCTCCCGGGTTTTACGCAATTCACACTGAACTATGCAAACGTTTCCGCCCCCTTTATTTTATACACACTTATTACGTGCGTCCATTAAATCTTCTCACCAGAAATAAGAACGCAAATGTTTCGCTATTTTAACAATAGTCCATACGCAGTATTCCATCACTTCAATTTGGTTGATGGCGGTTTAACAGTAAAACTGAAAATTCACACTTTTCATCAGATTCTAAAAAATTCCGTACGCCTTCAAAATTCCGTTCTCATTTCAAATTTCCACCGCATGAATTTGATATCAAAGATATTACCTCTTTCGATCAAGATATTTCAACAAACCACAATGACTAAGCAACCATGATGAGGACTGATTGACGTGCAATCCACAATTTGTCCACGCGTTCTCGAATATTCTGTCGCTTCAAACGCAATTTTCCTGCAGATCTTCATTCGCCAAATCTATGTATTGAACACAGAGGAAACACTCACCTGTTGTTCCAATAATAAATAAACTTGAATAAAAGAAGAAATGCTTATTTTCGGTTTAAAGTTGCGGTGTTTGTTTCCCGGCACCTTTTCGTTGTTCTTAGGCCGGCGTGCGAGGACAAGAGGACTTTATAACGGGAAGAAGGAAGTGACGTTGAATAGAAAATTCTGGAAATATGATGTCTTTCTGGCCATTCATACGCTTTCTTTTCAGTCACGTGTGACGGAATGCAAATTTCCAATGCGTCAAGCAAAGAGGAGTCTATTCAATACCCTCGTCCCCAAGCGAACACATTAATAAGCAGAAGACCTCAATAGCAAAGATATTATGTCACAAAACAGCCTTTATTGGCAATAAGTTTAAATATCCTGCTATATGAGAAGTTTAAAATCAACATAGTCCGAAAGAAACTTCATTCTGGCGAAGGAGTAGAAAAAGAGAGAGTAGCACTTGACATGAGAGTGCTTTCATTTATCAGTCACCCTCCCTAAGTTTTCTTGATTAAAAAATTAAGATCAGAATATAAAATCTGGGCATTACATTTCCAATTAATAACCAATCAAAACAAGAAATATCGCATATTGACATTTTTTATCATCTATGCATAAAAACCACAATGGCCAAGAATGTATCACCAATCACGGTCACACACGACGGAGCGTTGATTGTCTGATCTAACTGCACGTGGCGCGAAATTGACACCACATGACTTCTTTCGCGCCAAATTCTAAGGAAAGCTTGTAGATTTCTTTGTCAAAGGGAAACCAAGCCGCATGACAACTTCTGCAGCAGCATGGACGTGGCAGAGCAGACGGTAGGCACCAATCAGGTCAAGGATCAAGTTGGTGAAAGATGTCAGAAGTTGTTCCAGGACTTCTTGGAAGAGTAAGTAGGGTTGTAGTGTGGGATGTTGTGGACAGGAAATGAGCTGACATCTCCACAAACTTTGCGCGGTGCACTGTCACCAATACTCATGATCAGAAACCGTGTCAGTGAGCCATTTAAATATTTTAAAGGGACAATTTATGAGAATGAATACTCTGATTTACAATGTATCGTTAACTAAACTGTAGCATCGTGAATTCCACAGAATATTCGATCACTTTGGGACACAAAAAAATACAGGTGGGTACTAATCCAAACACAGAAAACACATTGTATACTGCAGCATGATTGCCATGAAAGTGGTCCCGCAAATTAATGGCGCCTGACATGGCACAACTACAGAATTCATTTCTCATTCAAAAGATCTTGGTGACAAATTCAAATCTTTTTTTAAATATCGTAATTTCAAGTAAACGTATGACAGTTTTTATGCTGTCATAGTATTTTCAATGAGGTAATTTTTGGCTTAGTTTCCCATTATAAAAAACTTAGTGTGACCTTTCCCCATTGCTTTTGTCACTTTGTGAAGGTCTTTCTTATTTTACGCTAGGCCACCTGTGTCACACAGGACTCTTATGCCAACTTCAATATTGTTTGTATCTTTATTAAATTTTAAGTTTAAATGTTCAAATAAAAAATGACATCCTTTCATTTTGTAAATACAGATCAGAATAATGAATTAATTACTGGTCAGTGTTATCTGGATTATCTTAATCCAAGATAATCATTTATAATGCCAAACAGAACCCATAAATAGGGTTGTCGGAGATTTTTCAAAAAATCATCCTATATATACAAATAATACACCATTGGAAAGGTCTTGTTGCCAGAAATACAAAGATATCATTCTTTTTGCTGTAGGTCAATTAGGTCAAATGTTACGGAGGATCAAAATTTTTGGAAAAACAGCGTTTTTCTGCCATTTTTCCACATTTCTGTTATAATTTTGTAATTCTAAAACTATGATACACATATATACAAGTTATACATCATTGGACTGGTAATTCCATGACAAGCTCAGAAATGTAAGTTTCATTCCTGTAGGTAAGTTAGCAGAGAAGATACTGGGGGTTAAAGTTAACCCTAAAAACGAAAATTTCAATAAATCTCAATTGTTCAGGATTTTCATCAGTACTCAACATAAATGCAAAAATTTTGATGATTTCCATTGTTTGTAGGAAGTCAACCATGAAATATGTTAAACTTCATATAAAAAGAAGGCTATTAACAATGATTGAATGGAAAAAAATGTAAATATATTGTCAAATGTAATAATTAATGGTGTCACGCCCCTTTTTAAATTGCATGTTGAGGATGATGTTAACATCACCTTATAAATGTAATTGATGTTTTTAGAATACACAGGCAGAACTTGCTGTGAAAAATTTGTTTCACAGTTTGTTTATATCATGAATCATATTTCATCTTTCATTTATTAACTTGACAGCCGGCTTGACTACATTTTATGAGGTGTTAACTATATACCCAGATCGTCACGTCACCGAGTAACTTGCCCACAACCTGACTTTGTTAACTTGTAAGTCAGTATGGCCTCACAGAATGCAGTGTTGTACTGTTGTATGCAGGTTGTGAAAACAGCAGACATATATCCATCTGCAAAGGGCAGTTTGGGGGGTCTGGGGTAACCCCTAGCAGGGGTCTTGGGGGCATCCCCTAAGGGGGGGGGGGCAGAGCCCCAAGAAGCTATATAGGTTTTCCCGCTATTTACTGGAGAGATCTTTTAAATTGGATGTGGCAGATATTTGTAAGAACTGAGTAAATTCATTCTAACTGGTTTATGGAGCATGCTTCATGTGCTGTTTCAGCTTAATAATTCAGAATCAAATCAGAAAATGTTAAAATTGCATGATGCCGAAATGTAATTTTTTAAGTACCACATTACTGAACAAGTTACATAATCTTATGTGCATGCTGCATGTTTTTATTAATGTCTACTTAGTATAACTTTTAATTTTACAGTGTTGATTAATGATTTTTTCAAATTCTGTTCCACATTATACCAAGGGTTTCGCCTGCTGATGAGTGCCTTTGGCACCACTGGATCAACAGTGGCACTAATAGAGACTGGTAGTATTTAAACCTAGTTATAATATATAGTCCAGTGGGTCCTGGACCATTCGTGTGCATCTAACAATTAACCATACTAATCCATAGATCTTAACAAGACCCAAACTTACTGTCATGTGTATTCTACTCCATTTTTATGTTAATGTATTCATAAACTTCCAACATTTGACTCAAAGGAAGAATACATCAGTATTATAAATTATACATTTAAAACGTATAATTCATAATGTTGATGTATTTTTCCTTTGAGTTTGATTTGCTATTAAAGAAATATTGAAAAAAATGAATGCAAATGATATAAAGAACATGACAGTAAGTCCAGGGCGAACAATTCACATATACATGTATTTTACACATGAACAAAACAAAGAGCAACAGACACTGTAAGCAGTTTATTAATGTCAACTGAATGTGCATGAAGACTGTAAATGACAAGAAGTCGCTCCAGAATGTCTGAAATATACCAGTGTTAAGATAAGACTCTACTCTTGGTTGTATCCCGTACTCTGACCCAAATTTTACTTTTTGCTTTTATTTAGTTGGGGACAAACATTTTCTGTCCCACAAGTATTGTTTACTTGAATATGCTCAATATTTCCTTCCTGGGAAATGCCATGGTCACAATATATCTGTTGAAGGCATCTTTGGTGTGTCATCTTTGCTGTCTGTAGCTTGCCCCGGATCATGAATACCAATCTCTTGCATGTCTGTACACCTGAAAATCAAAACTACCTATGTAATTTCATTCAATGATAGTTTATGATGTGATCACTTTGATCTCAGTAAACAATCAATGCATGTCAACATTGCAGACATTGCAGTACCATTATCTGACAATTGATTGGTACACTATAAATAATTTGTATTATTTCTCAGCTTGTGTTGCTTCAAATTAATAAATAAACTTAGTTCATGACTGGTGAAGCCTTCGAAACAGAAAATGAAATTCATGGACTTGCAAGGATTTTGAAAAATGCATGAACCCTGTAAATGATTGTTTAAATATGCTGTATCAACACTAAAAACTTCACATCTACCAAATACATGCAACCTGCATTTTTGAAATTTTTGTCACCAGTGCATTGTTAATCAGGGGAATGACATTGTATCCCCCTTTGGGAGGGGGGTGCGGGGAGGAGCATGAAATCCAAATGTAATGTTGATCATAAAAATGTAAGAAGGTACCATATTCAACCATGCCCTCCCCCTCCCCCCCCCCCCCCCCCCCGCAATAATTAAAAGGGAAAAGTGGATACATGTAGTGTTTGTGTTGTTACAAAATTTCAACACCCCTTTATGAGGGGAGGTACATGTACATGAAACAGCGGATGCATGTTGCTCCCAATGCATTTGAATAAGAGATGAAAATGTTGAAAATGAAATGTGTTGGTCATACGCATCTCTTTTACCATGCATTCACAATCACTCAGTGTCAACAAACCAATACATTTTCAATAGCCACCATGCATGCAGGCAGCATCATTACCCATATACAAGGCAATATTACTGGAGTATCAATGCAATGGTTCCAATCAAAGTTCAAAGTCGCAGAACTCTCTGCCTAAATATCCTTATGAAATGAGCAAATTGATTAACCTAAGGATGAAGACAAAACTGAAACATTTTGATGATCTATCAAATGCTACTTCTTTGGAACTGGAGAAGAAATTGATAGAAATTCATTTTGGAAGAATTTGTGAGGGGAAAAAAACTCTACTTCACCACTGGTCAACAAAATAAAGTTTAAGAGTGCGTCTAGAATTTTCCCTACATGTAATTTGAAATAATTGGCAAAATGATTTTGGTGATGGTTGTCCAATTTTGTGGAAAAAAAACAAGAAAAACATTCAGATCAGAACAGATCAAACTAGAACAATTGTTGCCAATCAACACACTTGATAATGTGTACCCATTCCCATACACATTGGTCCCTGTACTGGATCATGCAAAAAAATTTGGAGGACTTGCACACAAAAGTTAAGCAAGCCCTGCACACCCAAACACAGACAGGCCCTGCTGCCAAGAAAGATAACATATCAATTAGCGATATGTCGCTGCATTTCAAAATAACGACCTTCTTGCACTTATGCAAGTTATGTATTGTTACTGTACCAAGTTTGAATCAAATGAACGAAAATCTGAAGCCAATGGCTTATTGAATGGGAAAAAGCAAACATGGTTACACACAAGATTGTGTGTATAGGCAGGCCCTGCAGCCAACAAAGATTGCCTTGTAATTGGAGATACCTAGTCACATCTGAAAACTTCTGTCTTCTTATCTTGCACAATTACATGCCACATTTGTGCAGTCACTGTACCAACCTGTCCAAAGTTTGAAAGAAAAAAATGGAAGTGTAGGAGTTGTGCTCTCAATATTGTGCCTACAGATGGACAGACAAGTCAATATGTAACATGTGCAATAAAGATTTTTTTATGAAAATGACATTTTGTGCCCCCCCCCCTAAATTTGCTGGCTGCACCTTTTCTAAAATTATACTAAGGTCATTGTTTTGATGACAATATAATTGTGGCAGAGTGTGGAAAAAATGCAAAGTCCACTAACTTTTTAGTGGCCTGAGAACTTATCACTTGTATTGAAGTTATAAATACTAAAATAGCATGGAGGTGTTAACCTGGAAGGGGGGGGGGGGTTAAATAGTTAATTAATCAGCATAATTATCTTTGTAACTTTCTTTTCTTTTTCTCACAAATATCAATTTATCAACACTCCTGAGAAATGAAATGGACAATACAAATTAACGCCTCCAATGAGTATGATTCAAATTCCAAATAAATAGGTAGGCCTATAAGGCAGCAAATGTATGTAGTATTTCCAATGGGCAAATGCCGTATTATCGCTCATCATATTTTAAATGAAATGCGCTCATTTGCGCTTATTTCAATCGTGTCGGCACTCATCTTATTTGGTTCCAAAATTCATCAAGTATTCTGATCTGTTTTTCCAAATTTTTCCGTTCATAAACTTCTCTGGAGTCATATTTTAAAGATAACTCCGTAAAAATGGCGAAAAAATCACCAAAAATTACTTTTTGAAATTTTTTTTTCACGATTGCAAAACCCCATCTTACCTCCAAAGATCCACCACGTGGGAGGCTGATCGCGGGAAAAAAACGCGAGAAACGATCACATGAGCGATACTTGGTCTAGCGTATTTTCATGCAAAATGGCGGATTTCACCGAGAAGCGTGTTTGACCATTCACATAAAAATCCCCGCTTTACGCATAAATGCACGCAATAACAAGAAACCGTGAGTTACATATTAATAAAAACATATTTCTTGATCGAACTAATGTAATATTGGAACTGCAAATGAAATATTTGACCGCAAGGCCACTCTTCAAAGTTGGGCAAATTTAACATGTGACAGATAGGCCAGGCACAGACCACGCCCACTCGCTGACATCCCTACCATAAAAGCCAATTCAAATAAAAGTGAAGCCACATATAGTGCCTATTTTTCGCATAAGCAGAAGAATGACTTTCCATGTTATCATTATATCACAAATTTCAACACCAGTTAGAACATTCAAGTCATTGAAAAAAATTGTCCATGATTTGACATCAGTTGGCAGGTTCAGAAATTTTACATGCCTTGTAAGCAAAGTACAATATTTCACAACTCTTCACTGACTGAATCTTTATGTGGTACTTCAAGACTTTAATAATAGCTTGTACATTTAGTAGTAGTAGTAGTCTTCCTAGTCCACCTCATACTGCCACATTAAGTGATCTTTTGTGAACACCCAGCAGAAATTGATGGTATTGTATGAAAACAAATGAGCTAAAGGACAAGCAGGTATCCAGTAGATGAGGCGGCTGTAGTGTGTGATACATTTCCTATGAATCTCATCAGGCACTGAAGGGATCTTGTTAAGACCGTCGTTTTTATAGTGAGGTGCCACAATCATGTTGCTAAGTTACGCAGAGGTCTGCTCAGGCGTATTGGGACCTGAAGCCAAATTGCACTTTTGTAAACACATAACTCGCTTTTCAAACATAAGTTTGAAATTGTTTACCAAAATGGTAAAAAACCAGCCTGTTTTGGGTATTGGGACTTCTGAAATTTGAGCAGATTGACTGATAAGAGAGAAAAAACTTTTGACACAGACTGGCGTGGGGGGAAGGGGGGCGTGGGTTATAGAATTTTGTACCCAATGGCTTATCACGGGCACACAGAAAAAAATGTAATTTCTGTATCTGCATCCATGGGTAAATATTTGAGATTTCTATACATAATTGTACACTGATATGTCAATAAAAGGTTCTGGGGATCATGAAGAGGTGAGCTCTGTGAAAAAGATATAGTGGTATTAGTCATATTTGAGCTGTGAGGAAAGCTCCATTACTAATAAGATTTATTCTCAAGTATCACACATTAACCCTGTTGAGGGGAACATTCTAGTAAAGAGCATCGTTATGTATATTCCTCTGGAGACAAACTCCATACATAAGCTGATTTGTCCGCATTGACTTTAATTTTGCACTGTGAAAAATAATTGCTCACATTGCGAACACAACATTGTAGACCTCGTAAACTATCTGCGACTAATGCAACTTCATAAGCATATATCAGACAATTGATTTCCCCCCCCCCCCCCCCGTTAGAATCAACACCATGACTTGTATTTAAATTCTTATTGATGGTGGGATTGTGTGGGGGTTAAGAATCTAAATTGCTAATGATGCTAGTGGCTCCACCTATAATTTGACGGAAATAATGAACCAAAATGTGGTTTATGATGTTAAATTCCATGTTTGGAAAACTAGTTGTATTAGGCTTGCCAAATTTAGAGATATATAGACCATGGCCGGAGCAAGAAAGTTAGGTGATATCAGTGACACTGACCTATTTTGTCGTGTCACCGTGCCTCTAAATTGAAAAAGTGATTTCATAAAGGCAGGGTGTAGCTTAGACATCAGTGGCAAAGAGAATTAGGCCAACAGATCAAATTTGCACTTGATTATATAATACATGAAACTGTACTTGGTGACCTACTTTTGGGGTCACTGTGACCCAGTAATTATGGAGTTTCCGCTTGTCCAAGTTTATTGTTTTTGGTCAATAACAAAAAATTAGTAATTGATTTGAACAAACAGACCATAATATGTGGAAAGCTGGATGTATGGTGCATATTTTTAACAGAAACAATTTTTTAATTCCGCTTGGACATCAGTGGCAATGTCAGCACAGCACTAGGCAGGCTTATGGGCCTCTTGTATTACATAATCTGGGTGACCTTTATTTGCTGCCCAGGGTCACTGAGGACAAAGTTAAGGACTCTCACAATGTTGTCTTAGCAAATGCAACAAAATCCATCTCAGGAATATAAGCTATGATTACATGCGGAGCTAAGTGCCATTTGGTGGACATTTTATACAGTAAGTATCAATTACGTTATAGTTAATTATAGACAACTTTCCAAACATAGCACTACTTGGCAGTCACACCCTCGTACTGAATGGATGGGGGCGACACTTTCATGCTCGCACGAAAGTCCTATGCAAGTCTATACCTCATAAATGAGGATGCAGAAAAAGACTTGTAAGCAACTATAAATATGGCATATACTGCCTTTTTGTTGAATAGGGTGACCATGAATATCAATCGATTTTAGCCATGAATATTTATATTGTCCGAAATAAAGTGCAATTAGCAGTAATGTGGTGTTTTTTTGTTGGGTGGGGGTGTTTGCTTGTTACACGAGCTGGCTTGGTAGTGGTACAACATATTAAATAGACATTGCGGCAGTAGCCTGTTTGTTGGTATGCGTAATGATCGAGTGTTCGATTAAATTCAAGGTCAAAGGATTAATTAGTTGCATTGGCATCTTAATTCTGAAGGTCAGATTAAAAAAAAAAAACAGGGTACTTATGAGTAAAATCGCAAGAACAAAGCTCACATTTATGAGGTTTCCTACCTTCTAGTTTCGTAGGTCTCGCTACATTGATTGGTAAATGGCTCAATGACTGCATGGTCTTGACAGTGGCAACACTTGATGGCTTTACATAAGAGTGACATACATAGCATTTTCTTGTTTTGTTATTCTTTTTGATTGATCAATATTTAGAATAAATTCTATTCCAATTACAGAGTAAAAGTAACAAGCACTGTGCTGTCCCTCACTGCCAGCAATAATCTGTGAAGACCTGTTGCATGACCTTTTTCCTACCGACCCCACCGGCCAGCTGATTGTGTGTGTCAAGCAAATCCATTGTCAATTTTATCTCAGAAATACATTGTAGCTTTCAGCATTGCTGATGCTTCCTTTATAGAAAACACTCCCACCATGAAGGCAACATTCAATACATTAATGGATTCAGCAAGTTAGAAGACATGCCATCCCAAACACGGGCCAAAATAAAGTAGTGAAATATGGGTATTTGCAGCTTGCTGTGACCTTGCTACAGGAATGCACGCGAAAGCTAACCCTAATATTCTAAAACTAGTGCACTTTATATGTTCTCAAAATTTTACAGACATTAAGGTTAACTTACAAGGGGCACATACCCGCAGAAATAATAAGAATAGTTCCCATTCTACCACATAAATCAATCGACTTAAACCCACATTGATGAGCAGTCAGCAATGCTGGCCATGCAGTCGCCAATGCCATTGACGTCCCTCGCCCTGAATTGAAGTTTTGCGCTCAGCCGCTGGCGGCGTCAGGGGTTTTCAAAGTTGTGTATAGTCCTGCCTCACCAACTAGGTGAGGCCCGGAACTTAGTAAGTGACATGGTGCTTAGAGCTATAGGCACATTCCCTCTAATTGTTGCCACTTGCCACAGGAAAATACCTACTACAAAAACTGTGATTATTGTAAAGTACATGTAGTACATTTCAGTAGTATGTGGTTATGCACATATGATGGAAATGCTGTAATTTATAATAATCGCAAATGCACTGTTAGTTTTTTTAAAAATTTTTTTTGCTGAAATCTGTGAAACTTCTCTCTCTCTGTCTACTGCTTTGAAGTTTCATGGGGACACATTTGGAGACCCCCAAACCTTAATTTGTTCAGCATGTGGTGCTGTCGGTTTTTTTTTTGTTTTGTTTTGTTTGTTTGTTTGTTTGTTTTTTCTTCAATTTTTGAAGAAAAAAAACCCAAAAAACTCTTTCTCACATTATTCTAAAAACTTGGTAAAATGTAGCTTGTAAGGGAGGGGTTATATGAAAGTGTTCACTACATAGTGATAGATACTCCATATCCCAGATTTTTAACAAATTTTACAATTTGGGTCTCAGTTAATGCATGCATTCCTATTGATATTACCATGCAAGTCAATGGGGATTGCAATGAAAAAGCTTGGGTTGTATTTTTTTACTCTGCAAAAACCTCCAGTCAGGCGGAGGTGAGAAAATTTTTTTTCTTAACTGGCTCTAGGAAAGGAGTAATTTGTCATGTTTTTAGCTTTAATATGTTCTACTTTAGTAAAAAAAAGGCCACAGATCCCTTTTATAGCCTCAGTGCATATGGCGTATGCATTTTATAAAAGGGGGAAAAATTTGCACAGACCCATAATCATCTAGGCAAACACAATTTGGTAAATTCAGTTCCCATGATAAATTTTTCATGTAGCAAATATGAGCATATGCGGACTTGCTATTTTTGTGCATTGGTAGTGTGACCAGTATGATTGTAGAATGCATACAGGCATGTTCAGTGTATGGTGCAGGGCCTGTACTTAATGGTGGCTTTTGTTTGGCTTCAGGTTCAGTGTAGACGGAGAATTGAAATACCTGGAAGATGCATTAGAGCTGATTCGCCCAGAAAGAAATACGCTGACAGTCAGCTTTGAAGATGTCGAGACCTACAACCAGCAGCTGGCCACCACCATCCTGGAAGAATACTTCAGGTCAGTCACTTTTGTATGTTTGTTCTGTTTCTGTATTGATGGTAGTGATTTGAAAACAGTTGTACACTGTGTCACAGAGAGTGCTCTCTGTGATACTTGACAGGAAGTGTACTGTAACATAGAATCATGCAAGTTTTTTTTTTTTTTTTTTTTTTTTTTTTTAATTTTATTTACATCTTTCCTTCAACATTTATTCTGTCTCCTGGCAAAATGTGGAAGACATTGTTTTAACCCTCTCCCCTAAAACTGGCTGGTGGTCAAATGTCCTCTGGTTTAGCGTTTTCAACTGATTTCCACAGCAGTGAAAAACAATTTGACTGATAATTGAAGATTAGACCTGTCAAGACAACATGAAACCAGCAGTTTTTCTCTGCATGGGTTGGGCACATGCCGAGGAAAACTGTTGACTCAGTCTTAATATGAGGGGGAAAGGGTTAATGCCTGTTTCTTCCTCTTTGTCAAAGTCACAAGGCTACTTGCATGAACATTGTCAGTACATTGGTCAATGTCAACAGATACATGTAGCATAGGCCTATCTGAAGTTTCCTAATCTGGGAGACATTGTTTTAGTGGCTATTTCTTCCCCTTTGTCATAGGGCTACTTGCGTGAATTATTGTCACTATCATCGACTAGTCATTGTTGCCAGATGCATACATAATGTAGTATTAGCCTATAAGAAGTTTCACTCAAAACCTTGATGTGGCTGCAATGACGGCAATAGTAACAGGTCCATTTAATTATAATGTACATACCAGGGTTTTAAGTTGTGTCTGAGATAAATTTTATATGGAAAAAGTAAGAAATAAAATTCCAAGGAACAAAAAAAAATTCAGGTTTGCAGTAGTGTTGTATTTCTGTGACAGTTATGGTAAATGTATCTATGAAAAGCCATAAATTTCTTTTCTTTCTGTTTTTCCCCCATTGGCAGGGTGTATGCTTACTTGTGCCGTGCTGTGCGAAACTTTGCTCAGGACAGAGGACAGGTTCCACCAGCCAAGGAATTCTACGTCAGTTTTACAGATGTGCCTACCAGATTAAAGTAAGTATGTGGCAGAGAGAACAAGTTGAGGGTTTGCACTGACTACTTGTATCCCTACTACCAATAATATTGATTAAGTGTAGTCCACTGTGCAAGTTCTGACATTTGTCGTGGTCGCTGCTGTGCTTGTCCAAAAATTTAAATCCTCTAGATTTATGAAAGTAGAATTGACCCGCTAGCAAGTGCTTTTTAGCTCTGTTGACCAAAGATCGCAGAGCTCATGCAAATGATCATGTCTGTCCGTAAACTTTTGTTTTCTTGGCACATGCAACAATATCCATCACAGGAACTGCACAAATAAGCTGTGATTACATGTGGAGTGAAGTGCCATATTCTGGACATTGTACACATTAATTTACATAAGCTTTGTATATATTCAGAAGCCACTTGAGGACTCTCAACTTTGAAATGAACAGGTGCAATATAGTCAGTTTACCAGCAGAACATTAGCTGTTAATTTTTACTTGCCTTAATCAGGGACAGGTCAAGGGCTAAGGGTAATTGGCTCTTTACTTAACCTGGGCAAGTAGACATGCAACTTGGTGACCCGTGACTTGCTGATTACCCAAATATTATGGCTAATTCAGTTTCATTAAATATCAGCTGTGAAGCTGCTTTGATACCATAAAATTAAGCTTGTC
Organism: Hermodice carunculata; assembly: GCA_964020975.1. Classification (NCBI taxonomy): domain Eukaryota; kingdom Metazoa; phylum Annelida; class Polychaeta; order Eunicida; family Amphinomidae; genus Hermodice; species Hermodice carunculata. Next base: position 24,605,309 of record OZ026627.1, read on the forward strand.
ATACAGAAGAAAGCCACTTGAAACTCCAGGAATATTTGGTAGTAGTGAGACACTGCCATGTGTCTTTATTCTTTGCTACAGTATAGTGTGATTTAAAGAGTAAAATTAAACCAAACTAACTATTCCAACTTGCACAATTATCACTATCATGTTGTAGAGCTTGACTGAATTTAGGATTTGAGTTTATGACATGAGATTACAAGGAGACAGCTTACTATTACCATAGGCGCTTCAGTGTTAACATACTTGTACATAATAGCTGGTCAATCTTTTAGAATGTTTACTGAACATATATGTGATATGCAAAGTAATTGCATACAATATCTTGGACATTGGTCTGAGGATATGTGTGTATTTATAAATGGGAGAAATGTTTCTATGAATTGAATTTCGTGGTACACTTCTCAAGTAATTTTGTTATTTTGTCTTAATTTGGTCCGCACTTGTGATCCCTTGTAGTCTTAAATACAAAGCAAAATGGCATTGGCGTTGATTTTTCAACTTATCACTTTTTTTTTTTTTTTACATCTTTGTGATGTTGATTCTCAAGCTGTACATCTTTTTCTCTTCAGAGTTCGAGACCTGACAACAGCAAAAATAGGTACCCTTCTTAAGATCACGGGACAAGTGGTTCGGACCCACCCTGTTCACCCAGAATTAGTCAGTGGCACTTTCATGTGTCTAGACTGCCAAACAGTCATCAAAGATGTTGAGCAGCAGTTTAAATATACACAGGTGAGAGATTTATTATGACAAAGTCAAATATAAATGCAACATACACGTAGAACTAGACTTATTTTCAGACCACAATTTACATGTTCTTTAAAAAAGTTTTAGCATTTGTTGTCAGTGTTCCAGAAGTGACATGATGTCAAACCAGAACTTAGTGACAATTGCTGATGAAAGTAAAGTTTAAAATTGTCTTGATAAAGGAAATGGTGGACAAATGACACACATTGCGAGGTTTGTAGGGACATACAGTACAGTGTTCAGGCTTTTATGCTTGGCTGACAACAGCTTTTGGCACTGTTCAGTAATGGGGTAAATTCCTAAACACCAGAGTTTTTACTTTTACCATATAAGCAATGACATGCACCTAGCATTACAGTGTTCGCTGTTTTGAAAAACACCTTTTCCAGGTTACTTTGAGCAGGAGTCTCCATCTTATTCATACTCTTTAGGAAAGATTGCTCATTTTGAGCAATCATAATTAGGTCATTCTCAGGAGTGGCCACTTAGGACAGGTTTTTCTTTATGTGCTGAACAATGTGTTTAAGACTGTTATGAAAAACTTTGGTGCCAAGCGCCTTAAAGTAAAATACAGGAGGAAAATATACACCATATAATCATTAAATTGTTTAAAGGACAAATGTTCCTATTCATTCACATGAAGGCCAATTAAGAAATTTTGGTTTGGAAAATTTTTGCCAGATATAGATATTGAATCCAGTTCGGGATCAATTTGGGAGAAGAAAACTTGAAAATTTTAATCTTTTGGGCCAAATAGGAAAATTGACTTCGGGAATATATACATGTGCGATAATACAGCAGAAGTTAAAGATGTAATAAGATCTGAAACTGGTACATTTAGCCAGAAAACAAATTTTTGGAAGATTTTAAGCATGTCTTATTGAGAATAGTGCTATATACAGCTTCATAATATATAGGGTTACCTGAAGTATTTTCTATGTTACTGTGACAGTTGAAAATCAAAACTTTGTTCATTAGGAACTGAGCTGTGTATTATTTTAGGTCAATGCTTGCATCAAGCACAGTAGGAAATATTTAAACCTAAAAATCATTTTGTTAATAACTTTTTTTCTTCCTGGCATGTGCTGCAGCCCACAATCTGCAGGAATCCTGTCTGTAACAACCGCTCGCGCTTTATGTTGGATGTCAACAAGTCCAGGTTTGTTGACTTCCAGAAGGTGCGCATACAAGAAACACAAGCTGAGCTTCCCAGAGGTAGCATACCAAGAAGGTAAGACATTGTCATGGTTAATACATTATTCCCGTCCTTCAACCCCCAAAATTTGAATCGGTGTGAAAAATTTTTTTGTAAAAGAAGCTGACCTAATTTGATTAATGAATTTTGTCAGAAGTTGTAGCCCTGGGATTACAGAATGTCATAATCACACCCTCTCGGTAGGTGCTCTGAAATACAATTCGTGAAAACAGTTGGGAATGGCTCTTTGCTTAGTTTTTAAACGGTAGTGCATATTCAAATCATGTTGCCTCATTTATTTATCTTTGCAACATCTTTTTTCCAGTGTTGAGGTGATTCTGCGAGCGGAGGCTGTGGAGACTGCTCAAGCTGGAGACAAATGCGACTTCACCGGAACACTCATTGTTGTGCCTGATGTGGGAATGTTGTCATACCCAGGTCAGTATAAAGTTAATTCAGTGATCATCTTTGTTATTCCTTTATTTTGTAGATAGGTCTTATACAGAGTGGAATCTCGCTGTGTAGATCATATACGGGACTGAAAAAATTGGTCTTCATGGGAATATAATTCAATGAAGGATAAGCATAATGTGAAGTACTAATTGATAACCTTTCATATAGAGATATTTTCTTTTATGAAGGTGACCATAATTGGAGATTCTGCTATGTATTAAATGTTACATAGGTGTATATTTGTCAAACTAATCTATCAAGGTGTTTGCAAGCACATGCATACTTTCTTTCCTTGTTGGAAATAAAAAGTAGGTTTATAACCAAGCACAAATTCATAATCTGTTGTTGTATCTTTAGCTCAAAAAAACACTGATTTACATGTACTGGAGGGAAACCTGTTTAGGATTTTCAAGAGCTGGTATATTTGTGGAATTCATGCTCTTGTAACACATATTCTTTTGCAACTTTAAATCACTGGTGGTGGGAGGGGGTCGTAAGTGTCATTCCATGTACTTTGAAATACAAAATGTATAAGACTCGAACCAGAAGCAGACCTTAACAGAACCCCTGATAATCTAATTTTTGAACCTTTATCTTTCAAGGGAAGACATCCAGTTCCCTTCCATAGTCCCCACTAACCATCATCGTCCGTCTGAAAGGTGTGCAATAAGTGACTTAAGTAATCAACTGTGTAAAGTGATCACTGGCAGAACAGATTAGTGCTCTAGTTTGAATATGAAAAATAGAATCTTGCAAGTATAGTCGTCCCTCTTTTGAGAGCCACCGGTCTTGAAAGACCATCTTTTCAGGATACTTTGCTCAGTACTTGTCCTATTGTTTATACCGCTAATGAAAGACCACCTCTTTTGAGAGACCACAATTTGGTCATCCCCAAGGTGGTCTTCCAAGACAGGTTTCACTGTACCATTATAACGGCTAAACTGTCAATATGTCAATTTCAGGTGCAAGGGCAGAGTCAAGTACAAGGACTAAAGGCGGTGAAGGTTATGAGTCTGAGGGAGTTCGGGGCCTGAAAGCACTGGGCGTGAGGGACTTGTCATACAGACTGGCATATCTCGCATGTACGGTCACATCCAGTAACTCCAGGGTAGGATTTTTTTCTGTTTTTAAGAAAACTGTCTACTGAAGGATACGGGGACAAATTCATGGAATAAATGCAACACCTCCCCCCCCCCTCCCCATATATATATGATTCAAGTAGACAGGAAAATGTGTTAGTACAATATTTAAAAATTAAATGGATCAGTGATTGCTGTAATGTGTAGACCTTTGTAACAGTCACCAAAACAATGTAAACTGTAAATATTTTGAACAGATGGAAGTCGTAAATATAATGACCTTCCAATCAATTGTTGCAGGGTTTGTGTTAGAAGGTAAAATGGGTAAAATTTTGTGCTTTAAATCTTCTTAAGGTACGATTGTGTACGCTTGAATTTATTCTTCAAAGTGCTTTGTAAACCATGTTAGCTAACCATTTTACCCAAGACTAGAGGTTGAGGTGTATACAGCTCTTATGACAAGGCATTTTGGGCCGAAAAATCGCATAAACTTAATGTTCATGCTGGAAGCTTTAGGGGATTGTTTTCAAGTGTTATGTTGTTGCTAAGCTATAAAGCTTCAGGGACAACCCTGAACAGTTATAACTCGTATCATTCACTTAAATATGTGCATCCTTAAACTTTATTTGTAGCAAAAACCCTGAAGGAGCTGGTCATAACCACTAACCCAAAAATACTTGAGTCTAAGGATTTCTGCCAGTTAAATTTTAGGGTACTCAAATACATCATACTCTCAAGCAAAAAGTCTAAAAATAAAGACTATGGGGTATATTTTAATAATATATGCTCAGATTGTACTTAATTTTGCTAAAATTTTATGGTGAGCAAAAGTATCATTGAGATATTGTAGGGTATGCTATTTTACCCTTTTGACCCTCTGGCGGAAATCCTGAGTCTGTACGATTCCTTTGCAAAAATTGCCTGGTCAGAAACATAATTCCAGGACTGGATACAGCAGTGTACATTAGCTGGTTTGTCATAGTGACATCAACCTGCACCTTCCAGCAATTTGGCCATGGCGGCCATGTAACTTATGTTTTCAAGATACCTCAAGCATGTATCTGTGTAGAGTAACCCCCACCCCCAATCCCCATATGACCCCTCTTGCCAGGGACAGCCTTTTCGTGCATTAAAAAAAAGTGGCACAAATTGCATAATTTCCCCCTCCAGAAATCACCCTAATCCAGAGGGTGCTTATAAACTGCATATTGGTTGGCTTTACATGTATAAGAATGTGACCACCATAATATGGTTTCTTTGTCAGATGTGCCAGTCTTTGCAGGCCTTCTCAAGATGTGTGAAGTTAAGTCACACAAATGAAATTGGAGAAAGACCAGTACAAAATCTAAGGGGTAATATAGCCACTTGTGCAGAACAAATTTTTTAAGTAATAATAAAATAGAAATACATATTAGTCCCTAAAATTGTCAGTACTTGTAGTGTATCTGCAGCAAAGTGGGCTGTCTATGGGTTGTAATTACATGTAGTTGTACATTTACATGAATAATGGTTTCAGGCATCAAATTGGTTTCTTCAGTGGTTTCTAGCCTAACTTACTTTCTGTTCCAGTTTGGAGGCATGGACTCCAGGAGTGAGGAAGAGATCACACCAGAAACCATCAAAAAGCAGATGACAGAACAAGAATGGCAAAAAGTGTATGAGATGAGTCGAGACAAAAACCTTTACCACAACCTGTGTTCCAGTCTTTTCCCAACTATACATGGTGAGATAACCCTTGATGTAAAAATAAGAGCTTAACCTCCTCCTGAAACCAGCTGGTGGTAAAATGTCTGCTAAAGCGTTTTCAACTAATTTCAACAGTAATAAAAAAACAAGTTTGACTGAGAATTGTAGATGAGCCCTATCAAGATCATATGCCCCAGGTCAACAACTTCCATGGCATGAGTTGGGCACTTAGTACCCATCTCATGCCAGGGAAAGTTGTTGACTGAAGTGTCAATTCAAGGGGGAAAGGGTTAATAAATATTGAGAGCAAGGTTGCCGATTGCATTGGCAATTGAAACAAACCTTGATTTTCAAGGAGCTCTTGTTAACAGGTTATATTTCTAATGTTCCATTATGTGGTTTCCAATGATAAACAAGTGATCAGAATTTATATTAACTAATCAATTTCACAAAGCAAGTGCATATGTATCAGTTTAATGAGTCACACATCTTGGTGACACACAGCAGGTTTTCTACGTTTGCTTAATTTATTGGAAGTAGAAATGCAAATGCCAGAGAGTGGATTGGCCAACTGGGATAAAGTTGGGATCACTAGTGGTGTCAGTGAAAGTATTTGCAGATGTGATTGGAAATGGGTTCCCTCCCAAATGCAACAAATCCACGCTTGACAAGCAGAATTATTCGCATACATTTGCAAAATTTGATGTGGGACCCTAGACCTGTTGTCCCGTTTTGACTGGTGCTCTTGAGTTCCAAGTAAATTTATTTGCACACAAAGAGATAATGGAACCAAGTGCAAAGTGGCACAATTGTAGCATAGTTTTACGTACCGGTACATGTTTAAGCGCATTTTAATGTGCTCTATTTGCATGTGTTTTCCTGATAGGCTTATAAAAATGTGATGGACAAAATGTTGTGGTAATTTTACATCGTCTTACTGGCAATACTGCCACATAAAAATAATTAATCTAATTAAACAGATGGCAAATGTACCTTGTACGATGCATATTTTGCACTTTATCTGTTGAAAATTGGCAAAACAGTGGTAGAATTGCACTCGTTTGTGCCTTCGTAGGACTGGATCACTTGAGGCGAACACTGCATGTTTGGTATCAGTTATCATTGGAAAGTTCAGAACTTCTATGTCATTAAACCAGTTTCTGGTTGGCTAAGTGTGACAGAAATGAGGTTTTTGTATGCCAAAACATCCATCTCAAACTTTAGAAATGACAATAATTTCTATTGGCGGATGGTGATGTAGGCAGGTTGTCAAATGACCTATTTGAATAATTACCGCTGACGATTAGTCATGTGGACCAATAGGAGCATGGCAATTTCCATTCGTAAACGAGATCATTTTCGCCGTGACTTCCGCCGACGCTCCACACCATGCCTTTGGTGAAAGCAGGGATGCAGGGCAGGATTAAAACGGCAAATCTGGCAGTTTTGATGCTGTTAATGTATAAATACTTGGAAATATTAATAGGATTAGGACCTAGATAGTTTTCCTGAAGCTTTCTGTTATGATTGTAGAACATACGGAAGAATAGTCACTGTACATTTGGTACCGATGAAGGATGTCTAGTGTCAGGAATCAATTTGCACATCGAATGCATTGTTTTTGCCAACTCGTCAGTTTTGCCTTCAATAAATCTAACCGCTAATTGTAAATGACTTGTAAAATAAGCAAGATCTAGTAAAATTTGACACATTATAAATCAATTACATGTGGTAACAGTCATTTCAAACCAACTGCTGCAGAATAAATATATGCAATGGTAAATATGTATCACACTCCTTGACTGGCACTGGGGGACCATGAATGGTCAGGACTCCGTCAGATTCACAGTTAACATGATTGTGTGACAGAAACAAGACTGATGAGTGCTCTTTTCTCCAAGCTCACCTAAACAAGTTTATGTCTGTCCCATTCGTGAGCAAAAAGTTCCAATGCATACAAAGTAGCAAACGTAATTGAGCGTGAGGGCAGGCTTGGGAAAAACACAAAAGGGAATGCAATAGGAAAGGTCATAATTAGCTCTGAAGTGTGTATTTGCCCCCAATACACAACTGAATACACACAAATTTGGAGGGCTAGAAATGTGTATTCCCATTGGTTTGCATGTTAAATTAACCTTGAATAAACTGGTCACTTTACTAGCTGTGGTTATATGATTTTTCTGAGGCATTTAGTTACACATCTAGATGTAATGTGCAAAATTTGGTGTCTCTTTGTGCAGCTGTTTTTAAGTTATTAAGTTGCAAATTACAGTGTAAAGTAATGCAAATAGAGAACCCTAGCCCTCCAGTGACTGCAGTGCCCTCTTTTAGGCAGGGTAGAACCTTCTGTTCTTGTCCTTGCCTATTATTTGTCGAAAAATTCACGATTCCAAGCACGCTTGAAGGGAACCCATTTCTAATCACAACTGTATACTTAACTTTTCATGGTTAGGGTAAAAGAACTGCCCATGGTGCAGGCTGGCCCTAGTAACCAACGCCAAAAAGTTGTTGGCTTGCGGCATGTTATCTTGATATGCCCTACATGTATTTATGTTTGTCTTTAACTCATTCTGCCATAATGATGTTTTTTCCCACCAAAATCTAAATGTCTTCTGCTTATTGTATTTTACTAATTTAGGGATTTTCAAACTTTTGGATGAAACTTGCATGAAAAATGATTGCAAATTATGTGTCCATGGCCAACTGCTTTCCTCGGCGCGCTCTGGGGGCATTGCACCCAGAGCACGCTAAGGAAAGCCATTGACTCTTTATTCTATCAGGGTGGAATAAGTTGAAACATTGTTTAATTCATGAGAAATTTAAACAAAAACCTAGAACAAACAAGCTACATCTAGGTTGTTTTGACTGATTTGAGCCAAAAAGGGTTAAAGTCGTATTTTCCGTTGCAGGCAATGATGAGGTGAAGAGAGGGATACTGCTGATGCTGTTTGGAGGAGTCCCAAAAGTGACCATGGAAGGTACCAATCTAAGAGGGGACATAAATGTATGCGTTGTTGGAGATCCATCTACAGCCAAAAGCCAGTTCCTGAAGTAGGTGACAAATTGTGCATGCAGTGTTTTGCAGTAGTCGACCAGGGGTTAATCTAGAATTTTGGGAAAGTGGTCTTTTCGGATAAAAATTTGCAAGAAATTTTTTACGTACTTGGGAATGCTGCATGATTTTAGATAATTTCAGAGGATTGGGAACAAATTCGGGACCTTTTTTTCAAATTAGGAAAAATGAAAAAAAAGCCCCTGAAACTATGGTAGATTAATCCCTGTTGACATTCATGAATATCTGTGATCCTTGGCCTGTATGAAAAAAGAAAAGAGTGGTGCATAAATTATAAGTTGTATATATTTTCAGGGTCTATTGTAATAAGGTAAGTTGTTGTAGTTGGCAGTACTAGTTCAGAGGCTAAAGTTTCAGCATGTACCATGTCAGGTTAACACAACTAGAGGCCAATAAGGAGAGTCCAGTTTTTTTGTCGCCAAAGTGTCTGCACCTGCAAGTAACTGGAGTACTTGTGAATAGTGGTGTCATCTTGAACATGGCACATTACACACTGCAGTTTGGGGTATGAGATACAGGGTCATATGGGATGGTGTGTATTTAAGCCTTAGTTTGGTTAGCTTGCAGGTGTTTTTATCCTCAGTGTTTTGTAAAACTAGGCCTTCTATCTGAAATTTCTGTGATTGCCAATAAAGCTACAAGTTGAAGTACTTAATTTGTTGCATGTTGAAACTGAAGGTTTTTGTTTAGAAAGAACCAAAATGGAATGGAACAACTGTTTTGTGTGTGGTTGGGTTATCATATTGCCTTTCATTTTAGACAGGTTGAAGAGTTCAGTCCTCGTGCAGTGTACACCAGTGGTAAAGCCAGTACTGCCGCTGGTTTGACAGCTGCCGTTGTGAGAGATGAAGAATCGCACGAGTTTGTCATTGAAGCAGGAGCTCTTATGCTGGCAGACAATGTAAGTTTTTAATAAGTTTTTACAACAGCAATTTTACGCCTATTATATCTATGATGCTCATTCTTTTGTGGGGAACACTGTTGATTCCTCAGTAATTGTCAGTCTGTACAGGTTTGCATTTTTATTTGTATCTTTGTGAAAGGATTGTCTTGAAAATTTTAATTGAAGACCATTAAAATTCATTAGTACATACTCACGGTAGAGGTGTAGCTGTGTGGTTTGTAGTGCTGTTTTCAGTCAAACCAGGGGAGTTTTTAAACTTGATTTCTGGTGGTTTGTTGTACAGATTGAGTGGAGCTAAATATCATGATTGGTCAGAATATTGCACAGCGAGCAAAATTAAAAAAGGACACCCCTAAAAAGTTAAAATAAAGAAAAGCAGGGAAAAAACATCGTCTGTGAATGGCTATTTTTGAAGGTTGTTGAGCAAAGACTAGAGAATACCTCAGGCAGCATTTGGCACTGTTTGGTCCACAATGATGCATGACATTTGTGGCCCAAGTGGTTCCCAAGGGTGCTTGATGGTACAGACATCTGGATGAAACACAAAGAAAAACCACAACATGAATTTTGTAATGTGTAGGTTAGTATCATTTCATTAAGCCTTTCCCAATCCAATCCTTATGTTTATAAATGAGTTTTGCCACTGGAAAACTGGAAGGAACAAAAGGTTAACAGAAAGTTTATGAGCTTGTCCAGAAAAGTTCCCAGGGTTAGGTTTGCATACTCTCGTTTTCTTGCCATGACAAGGTGAAAACTGCTGCATGAAAAATGTCAAACCTGTTGTGGTAAATCAGCTTGTATACCTGTGGGGCGCATGTAAATTTCAGTATCAAATTTTCAAAAAGAACCAAGTAACACATCTATGTATAGTGATTGTAATACAATCCAGTGCAAACACACACACACACACATCCATCAGCATGTATATTGGCTTGTGTATTTTGTTAGTAGGAGTGTTCAGTGTCTCTGATTAAATACTGAATCGCGGATGTTGACATGTTACAAATTCCTGTTGTCTTAAAAAATTGATGAGAGTAGGCAAGATTTGGTGAACACAAATTGAAAAGCATGTTCTTGAAACTGATGCAAAAGTCTTAAAAGAGCAGAGAAGCTTTTTTTCCCAAGTTCAAACAACATTGTAAATTAAGGTCACATCAGTTTTACTAACCAGTTTTTACTCTTACAGTTTGCAAAATTGGCGAGATGAGTGATATTGGATGATTTTGAGCCACCCAGGTTTCCTGGTCAAAGTTGCACCACAGCTCATAACATTTTTTGAAATTAGGTACATTAATATATTTGGTATAGTCCTGGAGTAAAATAGCTTTACATTTCCCAAATAAAAACCGAGCACAACGAAGGAGATGCCCTGAGTGATGGTTGTTGTTTGACAGATTTAATGTCCCAAATTGGCACCAGGTGTTTCTCAGTCAGATACTCCTGAGTTGTACTGCACCATGGACTTTGTGGTACAGTAATGTAAATCAACTGGTACAGTGCTTTTTGTATTTCAAAAACTAAAAGCCCATATATATATGTACAGAGTACTAAAAAACTAGTGGGTAAATTTTGTATTCATTTCGGAAGTAAATTTTGTGGTTAAAAAGAAGGAAAAGATCAGACATGGCTAATTGTCTATTTTGTTTGCTACATGTACATTGGTCACTGGAAAAAATGCAGTGACCAAGTGGGATCTGAGATTTTGGTATCATTTTCATAATTGATAATTTAGTTTTGTCCATGTGTTACATGAAAGGTATTCCTTAACCCTTTCCCCCCTCCTACCGGCCAAAACCGGCTGGTGGTCAAATGTCTTCTGCTTCAGTGTTTTCAACTAATTTGAACAGCTATGAAAAACCGTTTGACTGAGAAATGTACATGAGACTTGTCAAGATCACATGCCCCAGGTCAACAGCTTTCCTTGGCATGGGGTTGAGCACTTAGTGCCCAACCCATGCCAAGGAAAGCTGTTGACTCACTCTATATTCAAGGGGGGAAGGGTTAACTCATTACATCTATTGGTCTGGATGGGGCTGAATCAACTGTTTCCCTGGTACTGGTTTGATAATCCATGGAGCTTAACCCTCTTAACTCATTCCATACTGTGGTGATAGGCATTGGTCAGTGCCAGAACCACTGACTAAAGGCTATAGGCATGTTGGTACTTGAACAAAAGCTCTTTTCATGCAGAATTTAAATATGCTATTGTCGTCTTAAATTGAGGTAAATGTACGGAAAAATCATGGACTGGTGTGGAATGAGTTAAAGGCAAAGTGTTGCCTTGTCCTGACTAGTCTCGTCTTTGAGTCACCTTCAAAATATTTTCTGTTTATGATAAATTAAAGCAGATTACATTTGACATCCAGGAGTTTTGAATGGAGAAGCAAGAACATTTTAGAAAAGAGAGGGGCCCTTGGTTCTGATTGGCACTGTTTGGTCCACAAACTGTAGTTGACTCATGGGGCCCAGATGGTGTCAAACAGAAACCTGAGCAACTACAACAGACAAGCTGATTGCACAACAGACATCACTTTTTTAAGGTGGAATAAGTGGCTGATCTTTGTTAAACTCAATACCATGCATGGTAATTCTGTCACTGTTGATTCTGTTGTTCGAATTTAATGGGGTGTGAGAGGTGAAAATCATGTACTGTGTGGATTAAAATTTTTGCCTAAGGTATATGTATTTTAGGATATTAAGGAGAAAGGTGCTGATTTGCAGTCAAAGTACTAAGAATGTTCAGATTAAAAAACCTCAAAAATAAGGATCTTTCTCAGGAATACAAAAATTTTCACAGGAATTACATTGTAAACTTGAGAGGTGTGTGTCAACAGAATATCTTTTTTCCTTGCAATACTGAAACAACATTCCTTTTCCTTCTGAGTAAAAAAATATTGGACAAGAGATATTGAGGTGCCAAATTTTTTTATCTAACGGAAAATGCCCTCCATCTGTTCAAACATATTGTTTGTTTTCAGGGTGTTTGTTGCATAGATGAGTTTGACAAGATGGACCCACGTGATCAGGTTGCTATACATGAAGCAATGGAACAACAGACAATCTCCATTACAAAAGCTGGTGTCAAAGTAGGTGACAGGCATTTTATTTTGATTGGATAAACATGATTAAGAGGCTTACTTTCTCATCAACAATGATGGTAAAATTGTTTCCACTATAAGTCACATTTTGTTTGCCATCAGAATACATGTACCAAGTTTATTGTAATTAAATACATGTAGTAAGACAAAAGTAATTTTTTCATGTATGTACTAAAAGTTGTTGAATTGTTCTTTTCACTCTCATTTTAAAAATGCATTTATTTGTTTTCTATTGAGCAGGAGGATTTTCTTTTCACTCTCATTTTAAAAATGCATTTATTTGTTTTCTATTGAGCAGGAGGATTTTCTCAGATAAACGACATGAAATATGCCATGCTGTCTTTTCTGGGCAGTTTGTTACTGTCTGCAGAATTTTTTTTTTTCAGGATAATTCTAATTTCTGATAATCAACTATAAATACTTGGTTGACATATTTTGAAAAATTAGCATACAGTGGCCCTCCACAAATGCTGCCTTAGGTCTCTCAGTGCCAACTCTGACTCAAGTTGAACTACTTTCAAGACAAACTGCCCTCAATTGTAATAAGTACACTGGATTCATGTACCTTGTGAAAAGACCTCCCATTCAAGCACCAGTGTGGTTATAGTTCTAGAGAATATAATTGTCCAGGTCAACAGCTTTCCTCGGCATGCTTTGAGGGCAGTGCATGCAAAGTGTGACAAGGAAAGCTGTTGAATCAATCCAAAATTTTGCACTGAAAGAATTGCGATAGGGGGGCGTACCAAGAGGAGAAGTACTATGTGCACTCTTCACATAAAAATGGCTTTGTGACAGGGACCACTGTACTGTTAAATCAGAATACAGTGCCACATTCTGTACTTTCAGGCTACATTAAATGCACGAACATCCATTTTGGCCGCAGCCAACCCAATTGGAGGTCGATATGACCGGACCAAAGCCTTGAAGCAGAACATCACCTTGACTGCACCAATCATGTCCCGGTTTGACCTGTTCTTTATATTGGTTGATGAGTGTAATGAGGTAGGTGGAAGGCACAAATCATATGTTCAAAATTGATTCAGATTTCCTGACATAGATTGGCTGTCGCGTAAATATAATAAGCAAATGGCCATGTGAAGCTACTCATTTTGTGCCTCGTAAAATGCCTTCAAGGACATCAGTCAGTGCAGCTTCAGAAGCAAAGCATCAAGTTACTTGCAAGTGAAGTCACTCAATGTTGATGTGTTTTCATTTTTGATAATTGCGCTTATGGGACAAATCTGAAAATATACACAAAGAAATATTAGTCTAACTGTTTCCCATCTGAATTGGAGAGGTCACAATTACCAATTATCTACGTATTCAGCTGAATACAAAATCCAATACACAGAGCTAGAGATATATATTCCCATTTGATTGCATGTTAAATTAACCTCAAATTTAAAGATGATTAGTACAGCTGCGAGAATAAAATTTGTGTGAACATTTCGGCTATGTACATTATTTTAAAATACAAATTTTGCTGTTTTTGCAATAAGTGGTTTTAAAGTTATTAAGCTGTAAATTACAATGAAAAGTAATGGGAATATACAAATCTTGCCCTGAATGACTGAAATGACCTCTACAGGAGAACAGAAGAAGCTTCTGTTCTTGCTCTGCCATATTAGGACTGAGTCAACAGCTATGCTTGGCGTGAGGCACATTTCCTTGATAGGTCTCACCTACAGTTTCATCCAACTGATTATTCATTGATGTTGAAATAAGCCTGAAACATTAAAAGCAGATGACATCTGACCAGCAACCAATTTGGCTTGTTTAAGGGGAAAAGGGCTAACATAAGGTGAATAGGAACTCTGATCAAATGTTGAAATGAGAACTTAACTGCATACTTGAAATGCAAAAACTGAAAATTTATACACATAAAAATAAATGAAAGCAAGTACATTAGCAGTGTCCCTTTAAATGTTGTCTGTACTCTCTCTGCGCCATGGAGCATATTTGCAGTATATTGCTGGTGAGGTCATAATCCATTATATCATTTAACATTGTCAAGGTTATTGAAATTAATGCTACGGATGACCATCACATATTGATTAAAAATGCCAATATAAACCATCGCTTGTTTGTTGTGCAGGTTACTGATTATGCAATTGCACGCCGAATTGTGGATCTGCATCGTAGTGAAGAAGAATCCGTAGAGAGAATTTATTCAGAGGAGGACATCCGACGGTACATCACATTTGCAAGGCAGTTCAAGCCAAAGGTATGGCACAAGAAATTCAAGACAAGATGGCATTATATGTTTGTGCAAACTGCTATAAAGTATTGCACCTTGGTGGCATAATCCAGAATATTTAATCATGATAATGTTTGAATACATGTTGCAAGGATGTACATTCATTGAAATAACTAATTTTGCCTCATAATTTGCCATGCTAAAAAGGAAAAAGCAGAAATGTGATTGGATGATGCACACTTATGGTTGTTTTTTTTGTATAATTCTGGTAAAGATGGAATCTTTATCTTTATAAAAAGTACACATTTCTGCAAATCTTGTCAAAACAAGTAAATTTTGTGACACAAGTCTGCTGGCAACCAGTTCACAACAAAAGTATTAAATGTTTGTGTTGGAAGTTTCTGTCAATAAATGTTAAATGCGTGTGTTTTTGCCCAGAACTTAACCAAATAAATGTGGACTGAATTTGTTATGGCAGATAAATCGTGATGCAGCAGATTACATGGTGGAAGAGTACAAGCGACTGAGACAGCGTGACGGCAGTGCTGCCAAGTCTTCGTGGCGTATCACAGTACGGCAGCTGGAGAGCATGATCCGTCTTTCTGAATCCATGGCACGAATGCACTGTCAGGATGAGGTAAGATAGCAATGGTACAACTATGTTTGAATCTTGACTTCTGAATAGTAATATTCTGGTCATTTTGGAATGATGCAATATTGATTAACTCTTTCAGTGCCAAATTTTGGACTGAGTCGACAGCTTTTCTAGGGGCATATTGGGCACACTGCACCCAATGTGTGCCGAAAAAATGTTGTTGACATGGGACATTCTTTCTGGTGCTGGTACTAGAATGAAGGGTCACTTTACGAGGGATACAAATCTGGGATCTTTATTATAATTCAGACTAGTTTGGTGCGTCCTCACAGGCAAACTAACAAAGAAATGTTTGTGGCCAGGAAAAAAATAAATGTGGCCACAAAAAGCAGGCAGTGTTCACAAACACAAAGGAAAAAAAGTGTTTACATAAACAAACAGCAGGAACCACTATACAAAAATGTGAATAAGGGAAAAAAAAACAGTATTGAGGAACTTACAGGCTGACGGTACTTTGATATATCTAGTATATGTGATAGTTCTGTACTTGTATCTTATGGAAACATGGATTGCTTTAATTTTCATCAGGTTCAACCAAAGCATGTGAAGGAGGCTTTCCGACTGCTCAACAAGTCCATCATTCGAGTAGAACAACCAGATATCCATTTGGAAGAGGAGGAGGAGGAACAGGAGATGGACATAGATGGTAAACAATGACTTATGTAATCTCAAAACATGCAAATAAGCTTTTACACGCTGAGTGGAGATCCATGGTGTCCCCAAAATAAGTTTCACCCCACCCTTGGTTTACGATGGATTAGGTATTTTGAAACAATAAATGTGAGTGCACCAGGATTTGACTTTTTCCCTGACACACTGTGTACACTGGGATCAGAGTGTGTCAAGGAAGGCTGTTGGTGCAGTCTCCAGGGGGCAGGGCAGTTTGCAACTGAAATTATAATGCATTGAAGCTGGTTATGAAATTTATTATAGTACCATGTGCATCTTCAGGGGCTATCTCTGATCCTACATGTAATGGCGATTAGGACAAAAATAATAATAATAATAATAAATGAAATGCAAATTGAAGGTATCTTCAAAATTATTTATGTCCAACTAGAGTAACTTGGTACGTGCAACTCAATACAATCTTCAAAAGTGTTGCTTAAATGTCATTTTCTTGTATTTAATGTGCCTTGGGTATTTTTCTGTCTAAATGTTGATACAATGTAGGGGAAGAAAGAGTGGCTTTGCTATGAATAAAATTCTTGCTTGCTGGCAGAAATCAACTTTGTGACTTGAGTTCAGAACACCACAAAAAAATGACAACCCCCCCCCCCCAACAAAAACAAAAACAAGGAAAACTGTGGCAAGTTTTCGAACAAAATTTGCTGTTCTTGAACTTGTATAAACACAAACTACTGTAAAATGTGCTAAAAAGAGTAAGGTCTTCCTCTTTTTAGGCGTAATTTTACTTTAATTTATAGAAGAGCACTAGGTCTTCCTGTTTTTCACACAAGACTTGCTGTTTGAGCACTTGGGTGGTTAATAGGTCTGAATTAAAGATGAAAATAGACTCCCCAGGGACACAGTCCTTTCTATGTTTGAGCCTTTTCAACAGTCATGAGACAATATGCTACCACAGTCAAACCTGCTTTGAAAGACCAACCCTAGAGATGGCCAAATTACAGTCTCGTGAGAGCGATGGTATCCATGGAGGTATTAATTGCACCAAAAGCAATTTTGCTGTGACTTTGAAAGGTCATCTTTAAAGGCAGGGCAAAGTCTGCAGACCAGGATTGCACAAAGATACTAAATGACACCATGCAAGAGATAGGGTGGCAAGGCAGTCTTGTCATTGACAGTGAATGAGAATAATACCACACCATGAGGATATATGTTTGAAAAGGCTCTATTTTGATGACATGTGGATCCTGTACACAAATGTGAGGTTCAAGACTCTTCTGTTGATACACGGCCATTGTGTACATGTATTTATATCGTGGATGTTCTGGGTTACTTTCCATAGCCATCCATGCAGATGTTCAATGATGCATTGCGTCAGTGCATCGTACCCCAACGTTGCAACACAGGCACACTGTAATTACGAAATTAGTGACCAGAACCGGTAACTGGATCTTGAAAGTGGAGTATTGAAAAGTTTCCCCGCATGATTCTGCAAGTGTTGTCACAAGCAATCATAGAATACCTGACAATTCAAGACAGTTTTCTTAGGCACAGGTTTAACACATCTGAAAGTCTAGCTGGCTACTGCTAGCATATCTGTAGCACCAATTTTAACATTTGGTTGCAAAGGACATTTTCATGTTGAATATTTTGCTTGTTATATACAGAAGGCCAAGAGACTGAACCTGAAAAGCCACCCACTCCAGAAAAATCTGCTGCGGCCACAGCAGAACAACCCAAAAAAAGCATCAAGCTTTCCTATGAGGAGTACAAACAGACAGCAAATCTGCTGGTTCTCTACATGAGGAGGAAAGAAGAGGAGACTGAAGGTATTTGCATTAAACTGAATCCCTTCCCACCCTGAATTAAGACCCGAGTCCTTGGCTTTCCTTTGCATAATTTGAGAGCTAGGCACCCTACCCACACCAAGAAAAGCTAGTGACTTGGCGCATGTAACCCAGACAGGGTCTCCTGTACAATTTTCTTTCAAATTGTTTTTCATTACTTTTGAAAAAGTATATATTCAAGCAAGTATCTGACTGTCAGCCAGGTTTGGCTGTTTTAAGGGGAAAGAGTTAATATTGATACTGGCACAAGGGGTGTTCATAAATAGCATGTACCACTCGACTGCATTGTGTGGTCCTTAACTGCTTGAATAGAAAGCTACAGAAGAAAATGTGCTGTAGTTCCTTTGGGATTGAATGTTGTGGATTACTACTGTGATTCTCTCCGTGAGGCAGCTTTTGCCAAAGGCTACCATCTTCAGGCAGAAAGGGCTCTGTTTCTTTTGTTCTGTCTTGTCAATTTAGGCCACCCTTCGAATTTGGCCACTTTTCTGTTGCAGCAGGGTGGCCTGAGACAAAAACCAGTAAACTAAATAAATGTTGACAAAATAAAGGCACAAAGCTTGGCAGAGCAGCTACATGTAACATAATGCATGGAGCATGGGCATAGGAGTTTAAGGTGTATTATGTCCTGAAAGACTTAGTGATATGTGCCAGTGATTTACATGATAAACCTGCTGGTGTTGCTTGCATGTTCATGGGCCAATGTTTGTGTTTGCCTACTGCAGAGGACACAGGAGTGCGAAAAAGTGAACTGGTAAACTGGTACCTGAAGGAGATTGAAAGTGAAATAGAATCTGAAGCAGAACTAATGGAACGCAAAACACTAGCAGAGAAAATTATATATCGCCTGGTGCACCATGTAAGTTGCTGGATATAGATGCAATAATTTACACTCTTACAAAACTCCTAAACCTTAATGTAATCAGCATAAATTCTTACGCACCTGTTCACTGAGTGAGTACTTCACTGTTGATTAGGCCGGATAATCCATCTCAGTAATTTTATTTCTTAATTGTAGTTGTATGCTGTTGATGAACTACCTCAGAGAGTATGGTGGTATATAATTCTGCTGTATAAAATGTTGGTGCTTGTGTCTGAACGTGAGTGGACAGCACTCGGAAGCAGTATCTGAGAACTTAACAGGTGATCAAAATTTTCCACTGTGAACATTTCCTGTTAAATTTTATATGAAAAATTCCTGTTTTGTTTGTAAGGGATTTCCTCTACAAGTAAAATCATGACAAAACAATTGTTAAAAGGGTTGCATCTTCTCCACAGGATCATGTGATCATCCAGTTGGAGCAGACAGGACTGAAAAAGAGAGGAAAACATGGAGATGCTGAACTGGTTAGCGAGGAAGATCCCATTCTTGTGGTTCATCCTAACTATGTGATCGATTCGTAGACTGTGACACTCATTTGATGAACTGTGGCAGGACTTGGACACCAGGACCACTTGTCTCTAGACTGGCCCATGTTTGCTAGCATTGAAATGCAGTAGCAAGCTGGGTAGTCATTGATGGAAATGTTTATCAGTGTCTACCACCTGGTGGCAGACACAGACAAGAACACAAAACTAGAGGGCCAGCTGCCAACATAACAAGTCCCAGAATATTTGTTTGAGTATGGAAGGGGCATGGGTAATTGTCACCATTTTCCCTTTTGGCTTTGGCATTCATACCCCTGTCCTTGGCTTTGTATGACCAGCATATGCACACCGAGACTTATGGTTGATACAAGATCAGGGTCATGACCATGTTGTTTTTGTCTTCAGAAACTTGCTGTGAAGCGACTAAAAATATTGTTGAGTAGAAATGAAGTCAATGTGAGGAATAACTGAAATACCTAGCAGCAAAAACATGCGAAAGATAAAACATAAGTTCTGTTTTTTAGGACTCAAGTATTTAACTGAAATGTGATTTTGATCATAGTATTTTGAACATGAAAAGTATACATGAGAATTTTCAGCTGGTTTATCTTAAGAATATAGATGACATTTCATTGTCAGCCAGTTTAAACCTTGTGCAGCTGGCAAATTTCTCATGCACCTCCTCTCCTGTGGCCATTTTGGAAATAACTGATAAGCTGATGCAATACTTGATGCTAGTATTGTAAACCACAAGTATGTATGCAAGGCCATTTTTTAAAAATAATTGATAACATTGATGGTCCAAATGTTAGTAGATATGGGTTGGGTTGTCCCATGGAAAAGCTGACATGATGCAATACTTTTTGCTAGTATTGTAAACCACAAGTGTGTATTTAATGCTGGAGATTTTATTTTGATACATATATGACCAGAAGATGCCAACTTGCACGTATATATATATTTTTCTGTACAAACGAACTCTTGTAAAAACGTTACGTTGTATGTTACTCCACATACATTTTCACTCCTACAAGTGCAACATTGTAAACATAAAAAGGAGAGATTATGAACTGTCATGGATATTAGTTAGCTAAGGATAAAAGCACAGAGGAAACTTGTGCTGGGAATGAAGATGGAGAGATACCACTGGCTGTGTTCAATGTAAGCCAAAACATTGTGTTCAATATAAGCTGATACATTGTGTTCAATAGGTAAGTGGATATATATCGTGTTCATTATAAGCTGATACAGTGTGTTCATACGCAAGTGGATATATTGTGTTCTTTTTCAATGCACTAGGGTAGGGAAGGCGAGAATGAGTTGTAGGAAAACTACATTGCCATATGACAGCTTGTAATTTGCCTTGTAATATACTTGCAAAAAAAAAAATTAAATA
Organism: Hermodice carunculata; assembly: GCA_964020975.1. Lineage (NCBI taxonomy): Eukaryota > Metazoa > Annelida > Polychaeta > Eunicida > Amphinomidae > Hermodice > Hermodice carunculata. The sequence goes on from OZ026627.1 coordinate 24,625,637, forward strand.
AAAAGATGCTAAAACGTGCACATCTTTCATTGATTTATTTGTTCTGGTGTATAATCTCAAGTCTTATCACCTATGCCCCCTGATAGGTTTATCAACAAATCTCTGTGGTTCTTGAGCTCTTAAATGCATACAGTTCTGTGCCTGTCTGATGTCTGATCATTCTAAAGCAAGCAAGTGGCAAGGTAAAGCTAATAGATGAAATTTCCAAAATCTGGAATAATTATCCCCAAAATATGAAGTTTTATTGGATATAATAGCAACATTTGAAATGGAAATCCTGTGATGCATTCTGAATTAGGGTTTTTAAACAATTATTAAATAAAAAAGTTTTACACGTTTGCAGAAATGAAAAAAGTCTAGAAACTGGAAAAGGAAATGAAAAAAAAAATCCATCAACTGATCTTTGCTTTGTTAAGAGTTAGAAACTAAGGAGTGCAATAAACTTGCATGAAACTGATTTTGAGGCTTGTCATTGAAAGTGTTAATTTGGACAATTCCAGGTCAAAAGAACTTCACATTGTGCCAATAAATATGCATCTGAACCTTGTTAGTCAAGATGCCCCGACCACTACATCTAATTAAATTGTTTTTCGCCATGGTAAAGATTGACGTCCTGCTTCAGGCTTAAAGTTTGTAGTTTTGAAACAAATCTGTTTTGAGAATGATCTCTTACTTCGCATTAAAAGTTTGCAGCTCTGAAACAAATCCGTTTAACAGAGATATTTAAAAAATTTCTGAAAGGAGTTCGCCATGATTTGTAACGAAATACTTAAATATTTTATTACAGAAAATGTCATTATCCTTACTCAAAGAAAAGTTAAGAAAATTGTGCCTTATAAATGTATTAGTTTGATGTGAGATTTAGTTTTGTGATGCCATAAATTTAATTTTATGGAAGAGGATGTTCAGTTACCTAGATGTATTTCAATAATTCATGAATCTACTGCTTTATCGTTCATAGCCCAGTACAGTTTCTACTCCCAAAACTTGCGTATCTGGAATAAAATTCACTGCAACTGAAAAAACACCATTAAACCACACTGGACATGGCAAGGGAAAGTTTTACCCTGTCCAGATACTGGGATCTCATGTGTCGATTACATAATATCATGACCAGAGTTTATGAAAGGGGTGAGACTACTTGCAATGCACCCAACAGAGCTTTAATCCTTTCCCCTTTGAATTAAATCATGCCATGGAAAGCTGCTGACCTGGGTCATGTGATCTTGATAGGTCTCGCCTACAATTCTTTGTCAAATTGCCTTCATTACTGCTGAAATTAGTTGAAGCAGACATTTTCCACCAGTTGGTTTTAGCTGGTTTTACTATGGAAACTGTTAACTAGTAGCAATTTTTTTTTATGACCCCCCCCCCACAAAAAAGTGACATGTCAGCACTGGTCACGACTTGTAAATTTAAAGGGAAAAAGTTGCATGCTGATGCATTTTTGCAAGGCCTCTGGAGGATTTAACTTCCGTAAAGCTGGTTGAGTGCAAAGGTGCCCTTCAAAAATTACAAAATGTGTCTGAAAACTAAATTCAGTATATTTATGAATTTGGATCAAGTTGTCCTAGTATGCCACTTGGGACATTCTGACTTTACCTTGTAGAGGGTGTAATGTAATGGTACACAAACTGAAGTGTCAAAACACTATAATTACAAAGTACAATGATCTATAATCCTGTCTGTAGCGGCATAAATTCTGCAGTAATGTCGTTACTGACCGGGGTGTACTTTTGCAAGAATGATCCACCTTTGTTATAAATCTTAGATTTTTGTACATGTATGGAACTGCTATTAGTCACACTTCATTTGGAACTTTTTCGCATTCAAACATTTCAAAATTAAAACTTTTACAGCAAATCATTTCGGGGATATATCATCAGAAAATTTGGTCTGGCAGATTTCTCACTCTACTGTTATGTGTTGGTAATGTCATGTCAGTCTTGAATAAAGCAAGAATGACCTGAAGACCACATCCATCAATAGAAGACAACCCATTTTAACATCTGATTTTATTGGCAGTTTAATACTTTTATCATACAGTAAAAATGTTATTTTGCTGATGTGTTCATCTTACGAGGACCAAAATGACATTTGTTACATCAACCGTATAAACATTTAACAAATTACAGAAGCTTTTCAGGTTTTTGGTTTATATGTATAGATCTTTCTGAATATAGAGATGATATGTTTCTATGGTGTTAAATATTACTTGTATTTGTAATACTGGATGAACTGCATGATCAAAAGAATTTGCTTGTTTTCTTTGAGACTAAAGACAAAATGTAATGTATATGGAGCAAATGCTGCGAAAAGCCCAGCTCAGATGGACCATCATCTTGTATGGCTCAAAGCTGGATGTTCAATTTCATCTGCTAAAGCATTTTTTTGGTGAGGTTTCTCAATAATAGGAAATGTAGAGAGAAAATCTTGCAACCTTATGAACAGTATAGCTTGAGTCAGCAGGTTCGATCTTTGGCGGCAGACCTATTGACTTTATTCAAACCATGAATGGGTTATGGATGCATGAGGATCCGCTCTTTCAATTCTTATTCAAATGTGTGCTGTTGTTGTGGACTATTTTTAAGACTGGTTGGTGCACAAAAAAAAAGGAGCAAAAAAATAAAAAAAATGTCCAAATGTGTATCCATGTATAAGGTTCTTCTGCTTTAACTTTTTCCCCCAGAAAATGCAGTTTGTGGCCAAATGCAGTCTGCTCAAATGATTCATACTTCATTTAATGTTAAGAAAAGATAAAAGAACTTTAGACAGAACCCCATCACAGTAGCATGTGCCCAAACAGCTTTCCTGCAGGAGGTCTGGGTGCTTAGCTACCCACGCCCAGAAAAGCTGTCGACCGGGAAGGTATTATGCTGTTGACTGTCTTAATCAAGGGGAAGGTAATGTGCTGTTGACTGTCTTAATCAAGGGGAAGGTAATGTGCTGTTGACTGTCTTAATCAAGGGGAAGGTATTGTGCTGTTGACTGTCTTAATCAAGAGGAAGGTATTGTGCTGTTGACCGTCTTAATCAAGAGGAAGGTATTGTGCAGGCAAATGAGTCGTCCTTACATGTATATACAATTTCTCCACAAAGTTCCATCTGATTCAAGTACCTACGGCACAAATAATAAATAAATTATAAATAATGCACAATGTTGAGTGTAAGAACGCCCTGTTGTGCCCAGGGCTTAGCACCCCCACCCCACCCCCAACCAAGGAAAGCTGTTGGCTCTGTTTTATTCTGACCACATAAAGGTTGACAGCTGAAGTTAAATTCTGACATGCTTGAGTATCGAACAGACTTAAAAAAATTCAGGTTAAGGAATTTGCAAAATGCAATATTCCAATTAAGAGTTGGGATTTCAGTTTTGGCAACACATAACTGCCAATACTTATGGATGGACTTTCATTAGTGAGTATATCATCTTAATGTGGTAGCAGGCAGCCTTACGCTGCAGGTGTACGTTTAATTAATTTATGTGTGGGGCTTCACTTTGCAGTAGGATATCAGATGTGTATGTTTTGAAACTTACTTTTTACCTTTTCAGGCAGTATACCAAAAAATTTTTAAAATAATAATAATAATAATAATAAATAAAATTAAAATAAAGTAAATAATAATAATATTCAGTTGTGATCATTGTAATTGGTATGTGATTATTCCATAAATTTGGTTTGTTCATGCCAGAAATTACAAAATGCCTTGGAATTCCTCATGTGTACTATTCTGTCCTGGCTGTGAATGCATTCTGCTGCAGTGAGACAATTTGGCACTTCTGGAGTTAAACTTCATGCTACAGATTTCGCACTCGTAAGTCAGAAAATGCTTATGTTGAACACGTAGGTGATTACTCCAACCAGAAACTGACCCAAAGGACAGGTTACAATATTTACAGGCGTACTTACGCCCATAGTGCTTTGTATTTATGTGCTTTTGCAAGCTACCTCTTGAAGTGTAGATCACGCCGCACTTTGAACAGCGATACATTTTGGTCCCAACTTTCACAGCTTTAATATTTGTTCCTGAGCTACTTGGTACCAGGTTGTCATGCAAACTGTCTTTGGATGACCTGTTGCCCTGGGTGCCCCCAGGGGGCCCAAAGTCTAGAGTCTCTGGGAATACAGCTGATTGATCATATGGCAAGGTGAGGTAAGCACAGTTGGTTTCCTCAGACTTGATGGGTAAGGGTATGTGTTGCTCACTTCCCTCGATCTCATGGCTACCTGTCAAGACTGTGTTGTTAAAATTGTCTTGTCCTGTCATGTACTTAGTTGCACCTGTCTCCGATCTGGGGCAGGACTGCTGGTCTGTGCTATCTGAAGTACCGCTGGCTGCGCACGGACCACTGTGAGCATCTCTCAACAAACTACTGCTGTAAGATACACTCTCCCTTGGTGATTTTTGACACTCTTGGTGGAGTTGGTTACTGTCTTGCACCTCCTTTTCCACCTTTATTTTCTTCATGGTTGCATGTTGAGTTTCCAAGTCATCAGAATAAGCTGTGCCACAGCCACAGGATGCATATTTTGCACCGCTTTTCCTGCTGCCTCTTTCTATTGCTACAGGATGGTGTGTCCCAGAATTCAGAGATTCTTTGTCATTCTCTCTCTGCTCTTCATTTCTTGGGGCAATCTCTAGTACTTCTGTTGTTTTGTCCCAGTTGCTCCTATCAGAGTGATTGTTTGCATCAGTTTCACCTTTGCTTGTGTGCTGGCCTGTATTAACACTTGACTTTTTACTGCCATCTGCAGAAATCCAGCTGTGGTTCTTGCAGCTGGGATTATTCTGAGACTGTTTCTTTGAAGATCTGGACATATGATTGAGAAGTCTGTGACATGGGGAACTGTACATCTGGATATTAGTTCCCCTCAGACATGATAAGTCTGCCGAAATTTTCTCTGAAATCTGGGTCACAATTATGGATGAGCTATCTGAGGTGACACAAACTGTACCTTGGATTTTCAAGTCCTCAAAAAATAAAGAGTTCTCTTCAAAGAATGAAATGATGGTTGATGTTAGGAGAGATTGGAGCTGTGCATATCGTGGTTCCATTTTCTTCAACATGGGTACCTGTCACAGGAAAGGGCAAAAAAAAATTATGTATGTACATTGTTATGTACAGGCATATGTTCATACATACATATGAGATTGTTCATAAAATGAATCATTCAAAGTGTCACATAGGTTCACTGGTCACTGATCATGCACGATATTGGAAAATTTGTGTACACCTTTTACTTTTGCACAAATGTAATTTGGATATAAAATTTTCTGCCTTAAGGACACTTCAGACACCAAAAACCTTTGCATGGCCAATTTTGAAATTTTAACGGTTTTTACAAAATGAATGTCCTTTCTATTAGTTGTCAAAATTTCGAGCTTTTAACTAAAGTAGAAATATGAGAAAAACGCCAAAAACCACACGGGCATGTGGACATCTGAACGTCCATGTGTCATTCTTTTGGTTTTCACCCGTCAATCATACTTAACAGCCTGTCACGTGGCTGCAGGTAGCAACGGCCCATGGCACAAAGACAGTGGTATCAGGGCGGCAATGCGAAATAAGGCAGCATGCCGAAAGTATGCTTGTGGGCAGGGAAAAGATGCAAACATGGTAACATATCATAGCGTTAGTGGTTTACTTTATAGTTATCTTGCTTGTTTTGCGTTCTAATGAAGGGAGACTTTAAATGTTCAAGAGGAGCGGGAATCGTCAGACGATGTCCCTTCAAACTTCAAAGGCCGTGCCGCGATGGATTACCCCAGTGGTCCTGCACACCAAAGCTGGCGGGGGAAAAAAACTTACACCCTAATCAACGATACCCACGCACATAATAATACTTTATCGGAACCCAGGGATGAGGAAATAAAAGTACAAATAAACACATTGAAATAAGCATAAACGTGAACACAAGAGAAAACACACAAACTAGCGTTACAAAGCTCAGGTTGGAAAGAGAAATGAAACTCATAGAGAAAATAACTACAAAATAATGACAAGCTAACTAAGTAAAGTGTAAAGACAAGTCTAACAAGCTAACTACATAAAGTATACAGATACAAGACGAGTAAATACAATAAAACACAATCCCTAAAAATGGGGTGAAGAGGTAGGGGGCGGAAGACCAAACCCGCCATCCGTGCACTGACCATGAGCGGCCGCAGGCCGCCCCACCGAAGCAAGGCAAGGCAACACAACTTTGTTGCCAGGCTAGAGGTCACGGGGCCGGAGGGCCGCCTCCATGACGTCACACTTTGAAACCAGACTGTCGCTATTGCCGTTTGACAGATCGCTGAATAATGTTTTCCGTACTTCAAAGGCTCTTTTATTCATGTGATTGGCCAAGAATTGATTGACAACCTCCCCAAATGTTCAAGGACGATATTTGCTACGTTTTGTACAAATATCAACTCAACTTGAGCAAATGGTATTGTTTGAGAGGCAAATGATCAACATCAAAGGCCTTTGAAGCTTGTTTTCTCAGAAAGGATAATAGGACGAGAGCCCCACCTAAGAATGGTTATTCCAAGAAAACGGCTGGGCGAAATTTAATCCGGTTAACGGCTTTTGATTCTTTAATGTCTGAACCGCAAAAACGATTCAGCGATTTTCTAAATTTTGCTTCGTTCTTTTTCTATGAAATGAAGAAAATGAAGATCTTGAAAATCAAAGGGAAAATTGAAACGTCAAACTTTGAGGATGGATAACAGAAAAACGAAACCAAACATAAAATATCGCAGGATCGTTTTTTGTTGCCAATATGTCAGGATTAAGATCCAAGTGTAATTATGATTTTATCACAAATAATTAGTGACTTATATCGACATTTATGGGGTGGATGCTTTGCGGTCAACATTCAATTGTTTATTCAACAATTAACATCACAGACACCCAAATACGGAACATATAAATTCTTTGGAGTAGGACGAGTACACACATATATGATATGTTATTCTAACGCAAATACATTTGGAGCTAGGATTGACTAAAGTGGGATTTATTTTTGGTGTCTTACCTGTCCTTAATGGTTATCAGATTCAAAATGTCGGGCAACTTCTCCATGATGTGTACACCTCAGCTACCATAAAAATTGAGTTTTTACCCTCATTTCTCTTTTCCCTACCCAAGTCCAAAACTCTTTGAAGCCAGACGCTGATCACTGCACACACACTGTCGGCCTGCTTGCTTGTCACTTTCTCTTAATATCTTAATTGCCAGAGCAGCTGCCTGCGTCCAGTTTCCTTTGCTTCATAGTAAAAAATGGATGCATAAGTTCACTTTCTGTCAGCCAATTTTTATGATCAATGTGTCAATTCAATATAGCATTTTCTGAAAATTAACATGATTACCACATTTTTGTTTAAATTTGAAAAGAAAAGTTGCTGGATGAAGCTAATGAGAGTCCCTAATCTATTGACTAAAGTGCTATCTCAGTGATTACGTAACAGCAATTAGGTTGAGTTAATGGGTGTTGTTTGAAGTCCAGGTCAAGTCTGACCCCTGCAGCCAAGGCTTGCAAGGAGAAATGGGGGTGAAAACCACCGTGCGAAATGGCTTTTAGCCGGGTATCTTTAGCTGAACAATGAAGCCAACAAAGTGATATGTGTGACACTACCTATAAACTAATGCATGAACAGTACAAAACCCACCCGAATGTTTATTTCACTCATTGTAACTAAATTTTGAGACAGCATAGATATTAAACACTGATAAATGGTTCAAAATCAAACAAAAAACAACCTAGAATAGTCACTCATACTAAGTCCTTGTCTAACTGGGTTGTCAACTACTGGAACCAGTTGCCTCCTGACACAGCCAAAGCACCTACTCTGCCAGTGTTCAGAAATAAGTTGAGATCCTTACCCAACTGTGGGCAAGAGCAATAAAGAACCAAGTGAGTATATACGTGTATATTATTTGCTGATGACACCAAGGTGTACAATAAGGTAAAAACAATCTAAGACTGTGAATCTCTCCCAAGACAACTTAAACAGACTGAGTATTTGGACAAAGAAACGGTTACTCAATTTCGATGCTACAAAATGTGCAGTATTGAAAATGAGACGGGCATTGAATTACATATATGTCATGAATGAGGTTATTTTTAACCCTTTCCCCCTCAAACTGGCCATAACCGGCCGGTGGTCAAATGTCGTCTGTTTCAGTGTTTTCAACTAATTTCAACAGTTATGAAAAACAATTTTGACTGAGAAATGTAAACGAGACTTATCAAGATCACATGCCCCAGGTCAACAGCTTTCCTTTGCATGGGTTGGGCACTTAGTGCCCAACCCATGCCAAGGAAAGCTGTTGTCTCAGTCTTAAATCAAGGGGGAAAGGGGTAAACAAGTAACACAACAAAAAGAGATTAGTATCATAACCTCAGATGACTTATTACCAAAAAGACATATTCCTCATGTGGTAAAAAAAGCCAATCAAAGGATTGGAATTATCAAAAGGTGCTTTACTAGTTAACACCCAAAAAAGTGAGTTCACTGTGCAGAACTATGATTAGACCATTATTAGAATATGGAGCTCCAGTTTGGAGTCCCTGGCAATAAACAGATAGCAAACCTTTAGAAGCAGTGCAGACCAGATGTTGCAACCTTTGTAAAGACAAGACAGAAATCAGTTTCCAGACTTTACAGGATGGAAGAGAGTATTTTGATACATGCGGAACATTTAGGTATGCTCATGGTCTGAAACAGGTTGGTGAAGCTTTTTTCTAACAACCCAGAGGAGGTTTGAGAGGGCATAAAATATATGTTTTGCGCGATCTGAGTATCTGCGCTCTGGATCATGGATCAAACTGTCCATTCTATGGATTTATGGTTCAGGCAAACATTGATAGATCGCCTTGCGCATTCTTCCAATTTGTTTGTAATAAGTGATATGACACACACCACATTCATATTTTCGCTGTGCTTTCCATGGACTGCAGTGAGTGCATAAGGGATGGTATCAGAATAAGGGGAATAAATAAAGCTGTCAGGTGAGACTGGGCATTTCGGATCACTAGGGTGCTTCTATACAAAATAAAGACATGCAGTTCTTGGGGTAAAAGTTACGGAGCGAAACAGGCCAGATGCACTAAGTGGTCATGGACATCGTCCCGCCAGAAGTGCAGACTCTTGCAGAAACTTTGGTTTGTATCTCTTTTAAAATGTGGCCATAGTGGCCAGAAATGTGGCCACAAACTTATCTGAAGTTGGATAATGTATTGATAAAATTGCTGTACTATTCTGGAGTTTGCTGTGACATCACAACCCATAGGGAACTCAGTGAAAATTCGCGGACTTCACCATTCATTTACATGCTAACCTTGGCTACTTTGCTGATCAAATTTCATGGAACTTAAAACTTTTACGAGTTTAAATTATGGTATTGAAGAAGTTGTCATCTTGTAAAACCAGCTGCAAAATTTTGTCAAAATATCTTGCAGGGCCAGAATTTTGCGAGAATCTATTTGGATTTTTGCCAACAAGTTTTCTTTTTTCAAAGAAAGACAAGTTTAAGAGAATCACTACGAGAATGGATTCACGGATTCTTGCCGAAGTTCTGGCCCTGTCTTGTCAAAAAGCTGAACTTCGAGCAGATTTTTGTTAGTCTTTTATAGCAAGGAGGAAACAGGCTGTCATGCTGAATGATCACCTAGCTCTTTGTGGCTGCATTACTGTTGTTCACACCTTTCAGTTATGTGTGGTTTGCCAGTGCTGAAAGTTCCTGGATGTGCGAGCTGAAGAATCTGTGTGGCCACCTTTGCACTGTGCCCGTATAATTAATACACTACTGTAGTACCTCCATCAGAAGAACACGCTGCGCCATCCATGGATTGTTCCACTATCCATCAATGTGTGCGCGAACCATAGATCCACAGAATATGCTGCACGATCTGTGGATTGCGCAAATCGGTAAAACGTGCACAACATATATGATTTTCTAAAAATATAGTAGTATTACTAATATGTAACAGCCAGGCTGTGGAAGCTCCCGAAGGCAAAGTACGACTCGCATGGCCTGCTATCGCAGGCATGCTCGTTTTGACTCGACGCTTTGTCGCCCTACTGTGTTTGGTGTCTTTCCAAGCGTGATTCATATTTTGCGATGACTGTGTTTTGTGTAGTTCCCTACAGCCTGATTCATATTTTCCGTGCAGCGAGGCAGGGAACCAGCCAAGGCCATAGCCTGGGGCTGGTGAGCGTTTATCTTTGCTTATCAACTGTCATTCCCTGAAGGAGGACTAATGATCCGAAAATTTGAGAAAAATATTAATAATTATGTACACGACAATGAACTTGTTCTTTCATTTGGGTTAATCTGTCGCGGAGAATGATTCAGTTTTCATGGGTTCTAGACTGCACTTCATATTTTCCGTGCAGCGAGGCAGGGAACCAGCCAAGGCCATAGCCTGGGGCCGGTGAGCGTTCATCTTTGCTTATCAACTGTCATTCCCTGAAGAAGGACTAATGATCCGAAAATTTGAGAAAAATATTAATAATTATGTACACGACAATGAACTTGTTCTTTCATTTGGGTTAATCTGTCGCGGAGAATGATTCAGTTTTCATGGGTTCTAGACTGCACTGCCGCTTCCTGTTTGCTTCAAAAAACAACTTCCGTGCTGCAAGCAATTCAGGCCATCCACTAGCAAGATAAGGGAGCATGAATTAATTTGTTTCCTGTACGCACGTAACGGTTTAGCTCCCTTCGGGAGCTAATATGTAACAGCCAGGCTGTGGAAGCTCCCGAAGGCAAAGTACGACTCGCATGGCCTGCTATCGCAGGCATGCTCGTTTTGACTCGACGCTTTGTCGCCCTACTGTGTTTGGTGTCTTTCCAAGCGTGATTCATATTTTGCGATGACTGTGTTTTGTGTAGTTCCCTGCAGCCTGATTCATATTTTCCCTGCAGCGAGGCAGGGAACCAGCCAAGGCCATAGCCTGGGGCCGGTGAGCATTTATCTTTGCTTATCAACTGTCATTCCCTGAAGAAGGACTAATGATCCGAAAATTTGAGAAAAATATTAATAATTATGTACACGACAATGAACTTGTTCTTTCATTTGGGTTAATCTGTCGCGGAGAATGATTCAGTTTTCATGGGTTCTAGACTGCACTTCCGCTTCCTGTTTGCTTCAAAAAACAACTTCCGTGCTGCAAGCAATTCAGGCCATCCACTAGCAAGATAAGGGAGCATGAATTAATTTGTTTCCTGTATGCACGTAACGGTTTAGCTCCCTTCGGGAGCTATTAGTAGAACTTAGAAGTAGAACAGAGGTTCATAGCTCCCGAAGGGAGCTAAACCGTTACGTGCGTGAAGGAAACAAATTAATTCATGCTCCCTTATCTTGCTAGTGGATGGCCTGAATTGCTTGCAGCACGGAAGTTGTTTTTTGAAGCAAACAGGAAGCGGAAGTGCAGTCTAGAACCCATGAAAACTGAATCATTCTCCGCGACAGATTAACCCAAATGAAAGAACAAGTTCATTGTCGTGTACATAATTATTAATATTTTTCTCAAATTTTCGGATCATTAGTCCTTCTTCAGGGAATGACAGTTGATAAGCAAAGATGAACGCTCACCGGCCCCAGGCTATGGCCTTGGCTGGTTCCCTGCCTCGCTGCACGGAAAATATGAAGTGCAGTCTAGAACCCATGAAAACTGAATCATTCTCCGCGACAGATTAACCCAAATGAAAGAACAAGTTCATTGTCGTGTACATAATTATTAATATTTTTCTCAAATTTTCGGATCATTAGTCCTTCTTCAGGGAATGACAGTTGAGAAGCAAAGATAAACGCTCACCAGCCCCAGGCTATGGCCTTGGCTGGTTCCCTGCCTCGCTGCACGGAAAATATGAATCAAGCTGCAGGGAACTACACAAAACACAGTCATCGCAAAATATGAATCACGCTTGGAAAGACACCAAACACAGTAGGGCGACAAAGCGTCGAGTCAAAACGAGCATGCCTGCGATAGCAGGCCATGCAAGTCGTACTTTGCCTTCGGGAGCTTCCACAGCCTGGCTGTTACATATTAAGTAAGAACTTATCAGACAGGGTCGTGGACACATGGAACAGGCTCCAACTCTGCATATTTTCAAGCAGAAACTGAGATCCCTACCCAAAGGAATAGAGGGAGAAATCAACCAAGCATACTAAGTATCAACGATCATTGTCATTTCTCCATGGAAATAGTGAACCTTAATTTGCGTATTATCGCCCACATACTTGTCAAATACAAACCTGTGCTCTTTTACTGATAAAGAAACAAAGACACCACTGTGTGCGTTTAAATCATGAACGATGTATCGCCGTGCAAAATACAGGCTATATATATAATGCTGACATCGATAATTAAACCTACCAACACCCAAAAAATTCGACTGCCGTCCACACTATTTTGAGTTTCGGATCAAATCTCGCGTCCTCACGGGAGCGGTGACATCTCGCCACCTTGGGGGACAAAAATGCCTCAGAGAAAAGTCGACGAAGCAGTCACCTGTTTAATTTCAGTATAAAAGTGACATATTTCATAAGACAAGCGGGAGTTGTTTTCCGTATATTTTAAAAATCTTCCTGGGCGAAGCTGCTTCTACGCCACAAGGTCAAGGTCGAATGGAAATTTGGTGTTGTGTTCCTGGAATTTTGCGATTTGGTTGGACTTTGTGGAGTTTTATTGGAGAGGTGACGTTCAGTGACAGAAGGAGAACATCTGTGGAGTACCAAACATGTGAAATAGAGAGTTGTCACCGCTGAGGAACACCTTTAATTGTTTCTCACCGTCATTGACTGTGAGTGAGTGGCTTCCTCACACTGCTGCAGATATACTCCAGGTAAGGCGATAATACCAGAATTTCGCGCTCGCATTGCTCATTAATTTCCTATTTCAGTGGAGATCTAGGGGGTGTAAAGTACAGACGTATCGTAAACTAAACATTTGTTGTCTTACTTTTTGATCCAAATAAAGACTCAATCTGTTACGCTACTATTGAGTTAAAACAGGAAGAGTAAAACTAACTAGTGTTATGGATTCTGTGCCATTGAGGAAATCGAGACGATAACACACGTCATCGAAGCAAAATATAGACTACCCCATGGCAACCAACACGAAGAATAGATATTGCACACGAAATTCGTGCCAGCAGAAAGATGGTATATCGTTTATGTGGAGTTCTGTAGTCCCTTGGCTGTTACAGGCATACAATTACAAGTCATGACTGACATTAACCCGATTGACCTGAAGAGGTAAGCAGACCCCAGGTCATGGTGTATCCAGGGATAGAAAGATAGCTCGCAGCATTCCCATACTGAGCTTTAGTCTAAGGCACCAGACACGCACAATATTTCAACAAATATATTTATTGTACTCAGTCTATAAACTGAGACAGACTGTCAGCGTTTATGGTGGTTTCCAAAACCAGATGTTTCGATCAGGCCATACATAACAAATTCCACTTGCACACAGGGTGGCAAAGGTATAAAAAGTAACAGTTTTGATGTTTATTATTATTGTTATTTTTACAAGTCATCACAACTAAAGAAACTTTCAAATTCATTTTTATGAGTGATTATGATTTTAAGATAGAAAGAATGTGTTCAACAGTGAATGGATTGAGTATCACATACTAGAGTCCAGCTAATCTACATGTTAACTCTAGCAGTGCCATGATTCTCTCTATTATTGTTATGTTTTTTCAGAGCATTATGCATTTTACAAATGCCAGGGTTTTTTTGTTTCTTTTTTTGTTCCTTTCCCCCCCCCCCTTTTTTTTTGCATGTAGGGCAGTATGACTTTGCAGAAAGGATACTGAAATATTGGTACCTGTACATGGCTGCAGAGTGGTCCCTGTCTTGAGAGACCAGCCCTAGGGCATGTGAAAATGTGGTCTTTCAAAACAGGTGGTCTTTCATTAAAGGTATAATAACATGGAAAAGATAGCACAGTGTTCTGAGAAAGCAGTCTTAAAAAGATATGCGGTCTCTCATTGGAGGGGTCTCTCAAGACAGGTTCCACTCTACCAGAGTGAATGAAAGTATATTGACTGATGTCAGTGATGAGTGGACAAGACTTATTTTGATTCTGACAATATAATGTACCTTTTAATGAATATTTTTATAGTAATGGAATTGTTGTGTTATGGTCAAGCAGTGAAACCATGATGTAGCAGTGTCAGTTACTCAACTCTTAAACAGTGTTTGGTTGCTTTCATATCTAATACATGTAGTTTGGTTATGGTAGTGTGGCTGCTGGCTTATGAGTGGGTGCTCAGATTTTGAAGCTAATCTGACATGCTTATATATCTTTTTTTTGCGTACTCCAAGTACCCATTTCATAACAAAAGAACACAAATTCAAACAATAAGAATACACATAGAAGAAATAAAACTGGAGTGTCCACAAAAAGTCCATATTCCAGGTACCAGAATTGCTGAAATCATGCATGTCCCCATCAGAAAAGGTTTCATTCAAATACTTGTCCTTTGGAATCCAACTTGAAATCATGTAATCTATGCTCTAAATTTCATTTACTTTTTATTCACCATTTTCATAAATTCTTCATGTCTTTTGTGTGCACCAGCTCCAAATCACTGCTGACAAGCTTTAATTTTCAGACATAGCGAACAACAATACATGTGTCTGTCTGTGCACTCTGTTTCCAGATCATTCTAAGAACAGTTCTGTATTCCACATTGCTCTACCTTCGCTACAACAGCTTGATATACTTTTCTGTGTGTATTGTTTCCATAAGTTGTGCCTGAACACATTTGATTTTTGACACCGGCAAACTGATTTCCTGTTTTTTTTTTCTGATTGTCATGAAAAATCATGTATTACTGAGGAGGGTCAATTCTCAGACCACACCAAATTATCACAGTGCTTGACTAGTTGACTGACCAATAAATATATTACATGTATGACAAGGCTTATCACTTTGTCCAAGAAAGTCAGTTTACTTGGAGAAAAGTTATTTTGACCAGACTTGTTCAAATTTAGAATGTAGTTTAATGACAGAAATCCATCACATTATATTTTTCCTGTCTTTAGCACAAATGGAATTTTAACATATATTTCTAACACTACCATATGTACTGCAAAATTTTATTTTATTGTTTAAAAGGTAGGGAAATTGTCCAAAAATGTAAGTTATTATTTCCAACAAACTTTTTTAGGGAAACTTTTTTTCTTTGCCAAATTTTCTTTCCTTCATATTTCAGGGTATGTTAGAGGATTTTTAACTTTCTTGTTTCCCTGTGAAATATATGGAATTTGTGATGAAACAGAGATTGGTTATTTTCACAAATTTCATCAATGACTGTTCCAGTCATGAATGTAACAACAGTTACAAAATATGATTTTTTTTTTTTTTTTTTTGGTAGTACTGATGTGAAATGAAATAAACAGATACTTATATAGCCCAAATGAAAAATGCTAAATTTTTGTGAGGAAAACATGTGGGGGTGTACATTTTTTGAAAGTATATGATCACAAGTGAAATGTGTCTACATTTGTTGACTACATCTTAAGAAGTTCCAGACTGGGTATATTAGAGTAGGATCCTAGTTTGGTCAATCTCTTTCATGAAAATCTACTTACTTCTTATTTTTAGCTCTAGTGACCAATGGTCTCAGAGCTTATATGACCACTCATGTCTGTTCATAAACTTTTTTTTTTTGTTAGCGAGATACTGTCCACAGTTTTCATGTTAGCCCAATATAACTTTCAGAACTGATAGGGTGTATGAAAATTAAGGCCCCTTTTGATATTGGTGGCGCCCCCTACATTATTATAATATACGGGTCAAAGTGAAAATCTTATAAACCAGTGCTAGAAATAAGGAAAAATTTTCACTTGTCCGCCAACCAAGTGGAGTCTTATTCTAATTGAACTGTATGTAAATTTTGGACAAGTACATTGGCAACTTTACTTGTCCGTCACAAGTTTCACTTAGTACGGACAAGCGGATAAGCCCTATTTCTAGCCCTGTAAACACTATAGCGTCTTTAATTTTTGGCGGATCTTGACTAGATTTGGTTGGAGTGTGAAGTCTAAGTTGCTAATGATGCTAATGGCACCACCTTTATTTTGACGGAAGTTATGAGCCAAAATGTGTTTCAAGATGTAAAATTCCATATTTGAAAAAGTAATTGGGTTAGACTTGCCAAATGTATAGGATACATAGACCATGGCCAAAGGTAGAATGTCATGTAATATCAGTGACCTTGACATATTTTTGTTAGGTCACCATGGCTGTAAACTTGAAAGAGGTGATTTTGTAATGGCAGAGTGCAGCTTGGGCATCAGTGGCAATGTCAGTACAGCACTAGGCCTAGGGGCCTCTTGTATTACATAATCTGGCTGACCTTGATCTTCTGTCCCAAGGTCATGTAGGACATAAAGCTAAGGACTCACTCATTGTTGTAATGGCACATGCAACAGTGCCATCACAGGAATTGCCCAAATAAGCTATGATTACATGTGGAGTGAAGTGCCATCTGATGGGACATTTTGTACACTAAATTTATGTAAGCTTTATATGTTCAGAAGCCACTTGAGGACTCTCAACTTTGTAATGAACAAGTGCAATATGGCCATGGTGCCAGCAGAGTATTAGGCCCATGGGCCTCTTTTTTTAGTATATTTTGGTTACATACAAAATCTCCCTCATGGAAACAAAAAAAAAAAAATTCCTTGTTTCTTACCAAAGGATGTTGGCAGATATGTCTGTCACAAAATTTGATGAGCAAACAGACAGTTTTTCTGCAAGAAATGCATTGAATCAGCTGATGACTGTCTGTCACTGGTGAAAATACATTTATATTGTCTATTGTCACACCCAGTGAGACTTTTACTGTGAATGATTATCTAACCATCTGCATTGCTGATTGTGTCTAATTACTTTTAAACAGATCAACTCAGTGAAACTTGTATTGACAGAGGGTCATTTTTTCATATTAAGTTTTTCAAATAAATATGTTACAGTGTAGCAGTAACTACATGTATTTGGCAAATTGAAAGGTTAGCATTTGTGAAAGGTGATGAAAAGGTCACTTTTGGCAACTTAAAATTTTTATACATAGTTCAGATGCTGCCCTTTTAAGCAATGCTCAGCAACCTATATGTTCTTAAATCGGGTCATGGCCTTCTGGTAGTTCATCTGCAGCCCATCCCTGACAAAATGTGTCCACTGGGCCTTTTACACCAAAATGGTGTAGTTGTGACACATAGCACTGCTGATTCAGTGGCAAGAAGGATAAATACAAAAGTCTGTTGAATGTCACAACCATGTGCATACATGTCAGTTACCCAAGCTACAGACTATGATCATGACTAAGCCCGCCCTCCCCCCTCCTCCCCCCCCCCTCCAAAAAAAAAAAGCCAAAGCCAGCTTATTTTGGGCAGTGTGTGGGGGAGAGGTTTAAGGCTGGAAAACATGTTTGGGGGTTTCCTGCAGATGCCTTGTTGATAAATTCATTTGGCTGTTGAAGCTTCAAATTTCCAACATGCTTGCATCAATTGTGATAATGTATTAATCTATGTTTAGGAGACATCGGACAGTGACTGGATTAGATATGCAGTGTAGATAGATGGGATTACATATGGGTGTTGCCCCTCCCCCTCCCCCATGCTTCTGAACTACACAGAGAATGTGGCACTGTTGCACCTGTTTGCATATATAGTCTCTGATGTCAAAAGTGCTGCTAAACCCCAAAACATGAGACAAGTCTCCTTTAAAAAGGAAATTGGCCTCAAGGCGAAGATAAATTTCCAAATTCATGGGACTTCTATTTTTTACCCATTAAACCCTTAAATGCAAAAGAGAATGCTCTGTGAACAGAATGGATTTCTTGCACTCCACACTTGTTATGTGTACTATTGTACACGCTTTACCAGACGTCATACACTCAAGCTCACCTTGTGAATGCTTGCGTACATATATAGGAAAAGTTGAGCACATAAATTCAAATGATGCTGAAAAATTCTGATTAAACCCCATATTTGAGTGGGTGTAAATGATGGTACTGTTGTCAAATAGGATGCTGTGAAAAGGATTTCTGGCAGTATGTGCATGTGCAGATGTAATATTGCCATCTATGGCCGGACTTCCTTCACTTGATCCAATATTGGCCGCCCGTAGCAACCAATAAAAAGCATTTGATATGTGTCCAGATAATTTCAAAATTTTGAATCTTGGAGATGAAATTATAGTGATGCAAATTTTATGAAAACATGGCTGCAATGTATCATATGTTGAGCTATGATAAACTTTACTGGAAAATTTGGCATTTTTGTTTAAATTTGTGGATTAGGCCTAAAATCACTTTTTACTGCCATCAGTCAAAAATAATGAGGAATTTTTGCTAAAATTTATACACTTCAGTGTAAATGATTATCAACAGACTAAGCCATGGCATGAAGTAGACATAGTTTATAGATGGGTTGTTTACATTTGCCAGGGAGGTATGCAGTAGCAGTGATTGGGTGATCCCTGGGGATCCTTGGGGGAATCCCACAGAAGGTTGAGGAGAGCTTTGTTTACTAGGCTGCCTGCCCACAGTTCAGATGGCTCCTGGGCACAGGGTTTTGGCCGCAGAGCTCCGGCACAGGGTTCGGGCGCATGCCTTTTGGCGCAGGACCTTGGGCGCAGCATGGGTATATGAGGGATGTCTTTCCCCAGCATAGAGGAGAGTAGTAGTTGTTCATTTGTCAGACGAAGAGGCAGAGTCAGACAGGTGCATGAAGTGGAGACCAGACTTGGATGGGAATAGCACTGAAGCACTATCGGCACTTTGTTGTCAACTTGTTGCACATTTTGAGATCCCCAGAATAAATGGTGAAAAGGGATCTACAGTCTTCATTTTTATTAGGTGAAAACACAACAACTGGTGGCAAGCATTGGATGGACCTGATAACACCCATTTTCATTAAGTGCAAAAACCTAACAATATCTTCCTAATGTTTGTATGTAAGTCACATTCATCTCATCTGAATTGAAACAATCTTTATCATGCAGTCCAATGTCCGTCCGTCGTCCACAAGTCACATTTTCGACTTCTCCAAAACGGTCAGCCAGATTCACTTCAAACTTGTTGGAGATGTGCCTTGGGTCGGTCTCTACCAAGTTTGTTCAATTGGTCACGGTCCAGTGATTTTTGGATTTTTAATGAATTTTTACCTCAGCTGACTTGTCAGTCAGCTGAGGTTTTGTGAGGGTCTGTCGTCCGTCCGTCGTCCACAATTTACATTTTCGACTTCTTCTCAAAAACCGTCAGCCAGATTCACTTCAAACTTGGTGGGAATGTGCCTTGGGTGGGTCTCTACAAAGTTTGTTCAAATGGTCGCGGTCCAGTGATTTTTCGATTTTTAATGAATTTTTTGGTTCTTTTTTGGGTAAATCTTAAAAAATCTTCTTCTCTGAAACCGCTCACCCAATTGCTTTGATATCACACAGGAACACTCCCTGGGACTCCTAGTTCTTAATTTGTTCACCAGGTGGCGCTGCAATTTTTTTCCTAATTTTTGATGAATTTTTGTGTGTTATAGCTATTTTCGACTTCTTCTCCAGAACTGTCACTCAGATTAAGCTGAAACATGGTGGATATGTTCCTTGTAGAAGGGTCAAACAAAGTTGTTCACTATGTGAGAATGCTGCGGATTCCTGATTTTTAACGATTTTTTCAATTCTGGTACTTGTCGGTCAATGCAGCTTTCCTATTGATTACTATGGAAATCAATGGGCATTCTAATGCTAATTCACATTTTCTACTACTTCTCCAAAACCGTCATCCAGATTAACTTCAAACTTGGTGGCAATGTACCTTGGGTGGGTTTCTACCAATTTTGTTCAAATGTTCATGCTCCAGTGATTTTTGGATTTTTAATGAATTTTTTTGTTCTTTTTTTTGGACAAATCTTAAAAAATCTTCTTCTCCGAAACTGCGTACCCAATTGCTTTGATATCGTACATAGACACTCCCAGGGACACCTAGTTCCCAATTTGTTCACCAGGTGGCGCTACAATTTTTTAAGGAATTTTTTGTATGGTTTTGCTATTTTTCGCTTGTTTTCAGAACCGTCCCTCAGATTAAGCTGAAATGTGATGGATATGTTGTTGTGGAAGGGTCAAACAGTTGTTTAGTAGGTGGCACTGCTTTAGATTCCTGATTTTTAAGGATTTTCAATTAGGGTACTTACCAGTCAGTGGAGCTTTCCTATTGATTACTATATAAGTCAATGGGCATTCTAATGCTAATTCACAGGACAACTGATACGAAATTTACTGTTTACTTGATAACTTGAGATCTGTTTTGTGTTAGCTACACGTTAATTATTCCGTATGAAGGTCATGCTGAGACAGTACATGAATGACCTTGACCTCGTTTGTGGGGTCACAGTGCAACATACATGAATTTTACTCTTCATTATAACTTGAGAACTACTTGAACTTTGATGTTGCACATGTGAGTGTTCTTCTATAAAGGTCAGACTTACTCAGAACATGGTGTCCTTGATCCTTTCCCAAGTTCATAGAGCTGCAAGTGTGATGAATGTCAAGATCAGCTGAGGCACGGGCTGTTCACACAGCCCTCTTGTTTTGTTCTTTTTTGGGTAAATCTTAAAAAATCTTCTTCTCCGAAACCACTTACCAAATTGCTTTGATATCACACAGGAACACTCCCTGGGACTCCTAGTTCTTAATTTGTTCACCAGGTGGCACTGCAATTTTTTTATGAATTTTTGTGTGTTATAGCTATTTTCGACTTCTTCTCCAGAACCATCACTCAGATTAAGCTGAAACATGATGAATATGTTCCTTGTAGAAGGGTCAAACAAAGTTGTTCACTATGTGGGAATGCTGCGGATTCCTGATTTTTAACGATTTTTTCAATTCTGGTACTTGTCGGTCAATGCAGCTTTCCTATTGATTACTATGGAAGTCAATGGGCATTCTAATGCTAATCCACATTTTCGACTTCTTCTCCAAAACCGTCATCCAAATTGACTTCAAACTTGGTGACAATGTACCTTGGGTGGGTTTCTACCAATTTTTTTCAAATGTTCATGCTCCAGTGATTTTTGGATTTTTAATGAATTTTTTTGTTCTGTTTTTTTTTGACAAATCTCAAAAAATCTTCTCCAAAACTGCTTACCCAATTGCTTTGATATCACACAGGAAGACATCTAGGGACTCCTTGTTGTTAATTTGTTCACCAGGTGGCGCTGCAGTTTTTTTTTTTTTTGCTAATTTTTTATGAATTTTTGTGTGTTATAGCTATTTTGACTTCTCCAGAACTGTCACTCAGATAAAGCTTACATGTGGTGGATATGTTCTTTATGGAAGGGCCAAACAAAGTTGTTCACTATGTGGGAATGCTGCGGATTCCTGATTTTTAATGATTTTTTCAATTTGGCTCCTTTGGGGTAAATGCACCTTTACTATTGATTACCATGCAAGTCAATGGGCATTCTAATGCTAATTTACATTTTCGACTTCTTCTCCAAAACCATCATCCAGATTTACTTCAAACTTGGTGGCAATGTACCTTGGGTGGGTGTCTACCAGGTTTGTTCCAATGGTCATGTTCCAATGAATTTGGATTTTTTTATGATTTTTTTTCAAAAATCTCTACCAAAGTTTTAATAGGAAAGTTTAACATGGGAATTTCTTGTAATGGTCATAACTTTAATAATATTGACCAGATTCACTTCAAACTTGGTGGGGATATGCCTTGGGTAGATCTCTACCAAGTGTGTTCAAATTGTCACGCTCTATTGATTTTTGGATTTTTTATGAATTTGTTTGTTCTTTTTTGGGGCAAACCTTCAAAATTCTCCTCTGAAACCGCTCACCCAATTGCTTTGATATCGTACATAGACACTCCCGGGGACACCTAGTTCCCAATTAGTTCACCAGGTGGCGCTGCAATTTTTTGATGAATTTTTTGTATGGTTTTGCTATTTTTCGCTTGTTTTCAGAACCGTCCCTCAGATTAAGCTGAAATGTGATGGATATGTTGTTGTGGAAGGGTCAAACAGTTGTTTAGTAGGTGGCACTGCTTTAGATTCCTGATTTTTAAGGATTTTCAATTAGGGTACTTACCAGTCAGTGGAGCTTTCCTATTGATTACTATATAAGTCAATGGGCATTCTAATGCTAATTCACAGGACAACTGATACGAAATTTACTGTTTACTTGATAACTTGAGATCTGTTTTGTGTTAGCTACACGTTAATTATTCCGTATGAAGGTCATGCTGAGACAGTACATGAATGACCTTGACCTCGTTTGTGGGGTCACAGTGCAACATACATGAATTTTACTCTTCATTATAACTTGAGAACTACTTCAACTTTGATGTTGCACATGTAAGTGTTCTTCTATAAAATTCAGACTTACTCAGAACAAGGTGTCCTTGATCCTTTCCCAAGTTCATAGAGCTGCAAGTGTGATGAATGTCAAGATCAGCTGAGGCACGGGCTGTTCACACAGCCCTCTTGTTTTAGAATTTTTGTTTGTTATAGCTATTTTCGACTTCTTCTCCAGAACCGTCTCTTAGATTAAGCTGAAACATGGTGGATATGTTCCTTGTAGAAGGGTCAAACAAAGTTGTTCACTATGTGGGAATGCTGCAGATTCCTGATTTTTAATGATTTTTTCAATTCGGCTCCTTTGTAGTAAATGCACTTTTCCTATTGATTACCATGTTAGTCAATGGGCATTCTAATGCTAATTTACATTTTCGACATCTTCTCCAAAACCGTCATTAAGATTTACTTCAAACTTGGTGGCAGTTTACCTTGGGTGGGTGTCTTCCAGGTTTGTTCCAATGAGTTTTGGATTTTTTTCAAAAATCTCTACAAAAGTTTTAATAGGAAAGTTTAACATGGGAATTTCTTGTAATGGTCATAACTTTAATAATATTGACCAGATTTACTTCAAACTTGGTGGGGATATGCCTTGGGTGGATCTCTATCAAGTGAATTCAAATGGTCACGCTCTGTTGATGTTTGGATTTTTTAAGAATTTTTATGTTCTTTTTTGGGGCAAACCTTCAAAATTCTTCTCTGAAGAAACCGCTCACCCAATTGCTTTGATATCGTACATAGACACTCCCGGGGACGCCTAGTTCCCAATTAGTTCACCAGGTGGCACTTCAATTTTTTGATGAATTTTTTGTATGGTTTTGCTATTTTTCACTTGTTCTCAGAACCGTCCCTCAGATTAAGCTGAAATGTGATGGAAATATTGTGGAAGGGTCATACAGTTGTTTAACAGGTGGCACTGCTTTGGATTTCTAATTTTCAAGGATTTTCAATTCAGGTACTTATCGTTCAATGCAGCTTTCCTATTGATTACTATGCAAGTCAATGGGCATCCTAATGCTAATTCACAGGACAACTGACACAAAATTTACTGTTTACTTGATAACTTGAGATCTGTTTTGAGTTAGCTACACGTTAATTATTCTGCATGAAGTTCATGCTGAGACAGTACATGAATGACCTTGGCCTCGTTTGTGGGGTCACAGTGCAACATACATGAATTTTACTCTTCATTATTACTTGAGAACTACTTGAACTTTGATGTTGCACATGTAAGTGTTCTTCTATAAAGTTCAGACTTACTCAGAACATGGTGTCCTTGATCCTTTCCCAAGTTCATAGAGCTGCAAGTGTGATGAATGTCAAGATCAGCTGAGGCACGGGATGTTCACACAGCCCTCTTGCTTTTTTTTGTTTTTACTTCCTTTTTTTTCTTCTTTTTTGGGGGGTGGGGGGGCTTTGCAACATTAGTGCATTCTCTGTCAGTGTACGGTGACTGTGGATCATAAAGGCTTTCTTCATCATTCTCATGAATGCTTGAATGTATTCCACATAATATTTTAGTATTTTAGTGCAGCATTGTGCATGCTATAAGATTATGGAAAAATTATATTGACCATGCTTATACAGTATATATATATATATGTATATAAGTGTATATATATATATATATATATACATATATATATATATATATATATATATATATATATATATATATATATATATATATATGTATGTATATATATATTTATATAAACATACAAGGAGACATGGAGACATTTCAAGTTTATTTTATAACTTCTTTGATACATTTACATGTGTACGGGTAAGCTTGCATGTACATGTAATACTATTCAGTGAACTTGCACCGTTTATGCATCATTTAAATACAAGTACCTGTAGTTATCACAAAACTGATTACCCTATTATTTTCATTCTCATTGCCATCAGAATCACACATATTTTTCTATTGTGTTATGGATATATTTATGTATATTGCACTTTTTATCTCCCTTCCTGTTACCAGGTTTAATACTAGGGGTGAGCTTGTGGTTTCAGCTGTTCCACTGCTGATCACTGTAGCTGAACAACACAGATAAATACAATGGGGTATGAGATTGTTGTATTCTCATTCTGTATGAAAATGTTGGTAATTTACATATAAAGCATACAGCTTTTGAAATATCACTATATGACTGATAGGCAGCAAAAAAACAAACCGGGCAAACCCTTTCCAGTCACATGTGGAGTATTTCAGCTTTACATAATGTGACTTTATTTTTTTTTAAACATCTGTCAGTTGAAGAATGCACAAATGCCTGTCTAAGGAGCAGTCATTTTCATTGCTGTTAAAATAAACATAAAACAAAGAATAAAAAACACCCCCTCCCACCCCCACCCCAAAAAAACGTCAATGTTGTTTTTCATTTTTTTAGGTGGGTTTGCAAAATTTTCCAAGTAAATTGATCGGACCATGCAAGACTCTTGCAAACGCTTTCAAAAGGTTATGTTTTTATGTTGATGTCGGGTGGGGGCAGGACTGATTTTGTGGAATGCTGTATTATCAACATGAGTGGTGTTTTTATCTTGCATTTTAATCTGTATCCTGAGCAGTTATCAGATTTATGTGGAACATGCTGTTGGGCAACCTACAAAATAATAGAGCCTTTCATTTTTTTTTTTTGTTTTTTTTTTTTTGCTAGGCATCCAGTAAGAGTGCTGTTATCATGCAGAGCCCCTATTTGCTAGACAAATGTTTAACAACATAAATGACAATGGACATGCAAGAAAATGGCACAGTTGTTACATATACAGGTCTGGTATGACTCACTTATCCAAACTGACCAGCATGGGTTATGGCTGTTTCTTTCATAAAATACTTCTGAAAGCCAATTATAACCTATGTGTTTACTGTGCAGGTGGATCAGTCACACAGCTTAACCCTTTCTGCCTTCAACTGGCTGAAAATGGTTTGCAAGTCAACATCAATGTCCTCTGTTGAACAGTGTTTTTGATTTATATCAAGAGTAATGAAAAACAATTTTAATGAACTTTGTAGATGATACCTTGCAAGATAATATGACCCAGGTAAACAGCTTTCCTTGTGGTGGGTTGGGCACCGACTCAGGTCAAGGAAAGCTGCTCACACGGTCATAATTCAAGGACCTACATGCACTGAAAAGAAATCCTAGATATGAAATGGTGTCCATGCTGGAACTGTCATGTTGCAGAAACTTTTCTGTTCCTTGAGTGGAACTGAAAAGTGGAATCAAAAAGCAGTTTGCTCTGGTAGCAATGACTACGTGCATAAATTCAACTGAATACACAAGCCAACACACATTTGAGTGGGCTATACCAGACTGCCAGTGTGTCAATATTGCCACTGGACAGCATGTACATGTGAACAAAATGTCAGTTGACAAGACTCATGTAGTTTTACACTGACTCTATTGACACACATTTTGACTATTCAGTTTGACTAACCATGGCAAGCAGGCCTGGGTAACATTTACAACTTCATGATGAGCTTCTGTAAGTAAAAGTCTAATGTTAAATAGTAGATTGAAGTAATAGGAAAAAGTTGGAAATTATAAAATAACTTGTGAAAGTAATAGAAGTACAGTTCTAACCCCAGTCTAGCAGACAGGAGTGAGATCTACTAAAGGGACATTGTGTGTGTGTAAAATCTGGTAGTTTTTTCAAGTAATGTGATGTGGTAAATCAACTGACAGACAGACAGACAGCCAGCCAGCCAGCCATTTGTAGCAGTGCACCTGGTGAAAGGGTGAAAGAAATTTGATGTGAATTCGTGTGGCATGGTTGAAGTGATTGCATCGCTTTTTTTGGTCTCTCTCATTAACATGAGGGTGGAGTGTGGTGGAAGCATTATTTTGGTTTTGGAATTTGTACAGATAAATGGTACATGGTCAAATATTTGCATGCAGGGGTGTATCATTTAGAAACTACTGTATGTATTAGATTTCATAATCCTGGCCAGTTGGAAACCATCGGTGATCGGTTCTCTGTCTGAAAACACTTTGTCATCATTTTGTTAAGCTCCTTCCAGTTTAACATGAACTTGCCTGGGATTTGCCTGCTAAACAGTGTAGTCCAGTGAACAGGGTGATGCAATACTGAAAGTTTGATCAGCAGTCAAGAAGTGGATTTAGCAGACAGCCAAGTACCTGGTGTAGTCACCTTTTGTTCGATCAGCTCATATCTAAGCCGTAGTCTTCAATAGTACTTAATAGACATACAGTGAAAACTCTTTATAATGACACCATCTGTTCCCTTAAAAATGTGTCAGATAATTATATATGTAAGATAAATGTATCAAAGAAATGAACCTTTGCTATTCAAACATGTGTCATTACAATGAATGTATCGGATATCTGAGGGTTGTTATGATGAGATTTCATTGTACATATATACTCTACCACACTTAAGGTCTACAGAAATCTTAACATACTTGAGCACAGTGTATTATCACAAGTATATATGCTTTAATACAATTATTTGTGAAATAAACAAATGAATGAATGGATTGGTGGATGGATGGATGAATGAATGAATGAATGAATGAATGAATGAATGAATGAATGAATGAATGAATGAATCATACATGTACATGTGAGAAATAAAAACATTGAAAACTGACAAGCAGTAGCATATATACACCCAGGCTAAGATTGGGAAGAAAATCTCTTTTTGAGAAGACAGAATGCAGATCTGAGCAATATTTTTTTTTGTCTTTTTTTGTTTTGTTTTGGCAATTTGCCAAGTAGTCATGCTAGGATTATGAAATTGTCTTCAATTTGGTTTTATTTGGGCTTGATGATTGTGGAGCTCCATGTCAGCACATTATATGTATTAATTTTTTTTCTTAAATTCTTTTTTTTTTTTTTTCTTTTAAGTTTGATGAATGAGCTGCAGAGTGAGATTTACATTAGATTATCATATTAAATACAATTATTTTTTCATCAAATTATTTAAATTAGCTAAAGCTGCATCTTATTTTTGAAATGCAGTAAAACCTCCCATGAGTCAAAATCCTTTGTAAGCTGAACATTGTTTCTGGTTCCAAATTTTTTTCTGGGGTGTATGCATACTCAGTGTTTCAGTTATGAATTTTTTCAAGGGGTCACACGATGAAAAATTCAGGGGAGAAGACTAGATTTTCACAAATTTTACATGTAAGGAAACAAGGCTGATGACCATTTAGAATTTTCTCAGAGGACATTTCAGCTTTTGAAAGGGTAATATACCCCCATTTGGGGGTTAAAGGAAACACTGATTTTTTTTCTGGGGTGCATGCATACTTCTGTTACAAGCAAACCATTGTAATTAAGTCAAACACCTCTTTAAGTTGAACATGGACATTCCAAATTGACATCAAATCTACACAAACCTCTCTAAGTTGAACACACATATCAACTTTTTATGCTATGCGTGGTTTCCTGGGAAGACTGGAACAGTCTACAAACATGAAGAGGGTGGTGGTAAATGGACAGCACACAGGTATAGCTTGTAATTTTATGCCAGTACAAGATGCGAAAATTAACAATCAAACAAACAAAATAAAAAACAAAACAAAAAAAAATCAGAAAAAATAGATATAAGGACTGATAGGAATGGTGGAAAATAAAAGGGCTTTCAGTGCACAAGTACTAAAACAATGTGACAAAGCTCAGCTCAATGTATGATGCTAAATGCCAGGAGGAAAAACTGGTAACAGACTCGCACAATAAAGTTTCTGTAGACAGCTACAAACTTTCTTAATAGATGAAATCAAGGAGGGCAGAGTCTCATTGATGATACGGACTGTTGACCTTACATGTGTGTCAAAAAAAAGTAGATGAAATTAGAGTGGAGAAAAGGCTGGAAAATGTGTATAGCAGTCCGTCTCTTGGGAGACCACCTGCAGAACCTGACCAGTGACCACCCAAAATAACCCCAAGAGACCAGTTATACATCTTGAAATTCTCCATTTCACATTGTAAAACCCACCTGTTTTTACAAGATTGGAAAAAAAAATTGCCAACACCAGTTTACAAATTCAAACTATGAAAATAATACCGATAAATGAGTAAACACATAATTGCAATATGGAATGCAGTCTAATAAGTGTACATCAATTATATTTGAATCTAAATTATGGATTGGAATTTAAAATAGTGGTAAGTTGTTGGCCAGGTGGTGCTAGAGTCAAACCTCCTTTGGGGGAGACCACCTGCTTTATGTGACCACTTAGATGGCAGTGGTGGTCTCTCAAAGGAGGGACTACTGTATTACGTTTACTCTATAGTTTGTGCATGAAAAATAAGGAACAATATCCAAGATGTGAATATGTATACTTTGTAGTTGCACAGTTTCTATAATTAGTATTAATTAATTAATATTTTCTTCTTTGAGAACAGTAGTTTACTGTAGTTATATAATTACTCACAATTTAAATTAATCAGGATTTTATTTGAACCTTCTTTTTGTTTTCAGCTCTGCTGACCATAGGTCGTAGAGCTTATGTGATCACTCGTGTCCTTAAACATTTGCTCAACAACATGAAAGAATCTATAATTTTTAAATTAGCCTCTTGAACTTTTTTTGACTTATTGTATGCATAAAAATCTAGGTTCCTTTCATTTTTGGTGGTACCAGCCAGTGGATTATGTAGTACAGGGGCCGAAAAATAAAACAAATGAAAACAGTTTGATATGTTTAATTTTTTATGGATCCTTGTGAAATTTGGTCGGCCAACAAGTGGTGCCACCTATGTAGGTGTTCAAATGGGCAATGTGACTATGTATTTGGTAAAATATATGAAAATCTTGATCTTGAGAAATTATAAGGCTAAAAACTAATTTACCAAATGTACAACAAATGTTGCTCATGTGTGAAAGTTCCATATTACACAGTATGGATGACCTTGACATACTTTCTTAAGGTTACAGGGGGTACACATGTCAGGAAATGATTTTCTTGTGAAGGTCATCACACCTGGATTTGTATCTATTTAATACCAGTACAGCAATATTATACAATCAGAAGTCGATGAGATGTGCAGTCATGGTGGTAATTATTGGAACTAACATCATAGGTATCAAAAAGACATTAAATACATTATTCTGATAATAAATTACAAAACTATAAAATTTACACCAAATATGCATTAGAGCAAGGGCCAAGCTTTTGAAATTTTGGTGGCCTGTGCAGACCCTTTTTTCAAGGTCCTTAAAGACTTACTGTGAACAGGAAACTGAACTAAGTATTTTGAGCAAGACTAAGGCTAAAGATACCAAATATATCACCAATGTGGATCATATGTAGAATGTTGATGCTGCAAAATTTGGATAAACTGGATCTACTTGCCAAAGGTCACAGAGGGAATGTATTTCAATAAAATAATGTTTGTGATGGTCGTTATGTGTACCATTACAGGAACATTTTACAAGCAAGATTTTTATTTTGTGTGAAGTCATGATGATGCCACTGGTGGTATAGGATGTATTCATATCTAAATGCGGTCCTACTCTAACACCTATTGAGCAAAAGAGGGAGCCACCTGCATCAGGCCAGATTCATGTTTTTAGCATGGTCAAAAGTACTTTCTCAACAAAACACACAATAATCTTAAGAAAATGTATTAACATATATTTGAAACATAAAGGATGTCTAAATTGATTAGAAATGGGCTCTCTTCTGGTTGAAAAGGTGTTGTTTATGGATATTTATGTAGTGTATAATACAAACGTGCCCTGATCATGGTGAAATCATCAGTCTGTTGCCCCGGCAACACAGGAAGTGACCAGGATCGCAGTTGAATATGAATGTCTCCTATTAATTTGAACAAGGTATAAAAAAACACATTTAATACATTTTTGTGATAATAAATAGTCTAGATGAAACTTCAAAATCTACACCAATTATGTGTTAGGTCAATTGTCAATTTTTGCATAACAAGAAGTGACCTTGACCTGTTTTTCAAGGTCATTAAGCACTGTAGAAAAGGACTGTAAATTCAACATGTTGAGAAAGAATAAGGCTAAGAACTAAATATGCTGCAAATATTTATCTTTGATGTTGCATAATATAGATGATCTTGACCTACTTTTTCGAGGCCATGGAGAGCATGTATTATGATTTTTTTAGCTCTGCTGACTTGTCAGTCAGCAGAGCTTATAGAATCCGTTTGCGTCCGTTGTCCGTCTGTCCGTCCTTCCGTCGTTCTGTCGTTAGACTTTTTATATTTTCGACTTCTTCTCAAAAACCGTAACATAGAATGTTTTGATTTTGCATATGGATGATCCCCAGGTAGACCTCTACCAAGTTTGCGAAGGAGATGATGATGCAGTAATTTTTCTATTTTTAATGAATTTTTTAATTTATTTTTTGAAAAAAATTAAAATTTCATCTTAAGAACTACGAAGCCAATTGCTTTGATATTGCACATAGGGTCATCTGGGGTCAAGTAGCTCTTATTTTGGCCACCAGGTGGCACTGTGATTTTTTCCTATTTTTTTATGAATTATTGCCTGTTAAGGCTATTTTCGACTTCTTCTCCAGAACGGCTGAACAGAATTGCTTAAAAATTTTATCAGAATATAGTTGGACATTAGACAATGAAAGTGTGCGAAAATAATATGGATATGTTAATTTTAGGCAAAGTTATGGGATATCAAACTTCGCAACTGTAAGGAAGTGCTGCAGCTGTGTATATATATATATATGGCAATACAGTGCATATATTGCACTATTGTAGTTACCCTTTTGACCTATTCTCAAAAACCGCTGTATGGAATGTTTTAATTTTGCACATGGATGTTGCCCAGGTGAACCTCTACCAAGATTGCGAAGGAGATGATGATGCAATAATTTTTCTATTTTTAATGAATTTTTTAATTTATTTTTTGAAAAAAAAAAAAATTTCTTCATCTCAAGAACTACCAGGCCAATTGCTTTGATATTGCACATAGGGTCACCTGGGGTCAACTAGTTCTCATTTTGGCCACCAGGTGGCGTTGCGATTTTTTCCTATTTTTTTATGAATTTTTGCATGTTAAGGCTATTTTCGACTTCTTCTCCAGAACATCAGGATAGAATTGCTTAAAAATTTATCAAAATATAATTGGACATTAGACAATGAAAGTTTGGGAAAATAATGTGGATATGTTAATTTTTGACAAAGTTATGCGATATCAGACTTTGTGACTGTAAGTGAGTGCTGCCACTGTACACTGGCAGCCATTGAAACAGCAAGATATGTCAATTGATAATACATGTACTACCATCAGCAGAGCTTATAGAATCCGTTTGCAGCTGTCATCTGTCTGTCCGTCCTTCCGTCCTTCCGCAAAATTTATTTAAGGACAAACTTTGCTACCACTCTACATACATGTATATAGCTGTACAAATCTAGACTGCAGTCCATGTGTTCCAATGCTGTAAAAGCAGATCCCAGTCAGCAGAGCACAGGATCATCATGATCCTCTTGTTTTTATTTTTATGGTCATTAGTGTTCATCTCAACTTGTGTTCGTACATCCATATACCATTACATTTGACCTACATACTCAAGGTCATGGAAGGCATGCATTTCATGAAATGATTTTTTTTTTATTTGTGATCGTTATTGCGTCTTAACTTGTTTTTGTACATCCATATGCCATTACAAAAACATCATACAGACAGAAGTGTGTTACATACAGTGTCATGGTGGCACCACTAGTGGTAATTATTGTAATCTCCTCATCTTGAAGAAGGCCCTGAATTAGGGCCGAAACGTTGACAGTATAAGGGGGACCTAATTTTTGTAACATGAGCCTACAGTATTGTTGTCTTTTGTTTTAGAGATTATCTGCCGTTTTCCTAATCATTGTAATGAAGTCATAGGTATTTGTGTAAGTCCACATCCACAATGCATTGCTTTTGAGCATGAGCAGTGCAACATGGCAACCTAGTTCAGGGGAACAACAAACCTAAAATAACAAAGGAATAGATAGCCAAAATAATAATAATGTGAGCAGGAAAGTCATCAAATTTTGTGGGTACTTTCAGTAGACAATAATTTTCACATCTGACTAAGGTTTATCGGAATTCGATCAAAAATTTTAAAGAGCGTAACTAGCCAGCCTCACGGAAGTTGGCCCAGGGTGAGAGCAGCTGTTCCCTGACCTAGTTTGGCCAATGTGTTGCCTAGGACTTGTCACAGCTCTACTCATGCTCAGAGCCGTGCGTTGTGGAGGCAGACCCTGGTAAATCAAAACACATTAAATTCATTATTGTGCTAATAAATTGAGATGGCACTGCAAAATTACCCCCAATTTGCGTCAGGCCAATGGGCAGATTTGGAATATGTTGTGTGACCTTGATTTATTTTTCAAAGTCATTAAACGCCTTAAAGAAAGGACACCAGATTCAATATGTTTATAAGGAATAAAGTTAATGATACCAAATGTACCACAAATGTGTACCATGTGGAAGTTTGATGATTTCATTTATGGATAACCTTGACTAATTTCTCCAGGTCAAAGAGAATGCATTTCAGGAAATGATTTTTGGTGATGGTCATCAGCAGAGCGTTAGGCCCATGGGCCTCTTGTTAATTTATATATTCAAGGATATTTTAACTCTATTATGTCACATTATACACTGTGGCTGTCCATTGGTGGTGACACGAACAGCCACATCAGGAACCTCCCTAAGCCAAACAACTTTTCTGTAGTCCCAAGGGCTTTGAGCTAAGTTAGATTTCACTTTGTATTGCTGGGTTGGAAAATTAAAAAACATAGCACTCTTCTCCCCGTGGCCTAATCAGGATTACTGAAAGGAAAAAAAAGTTGATGACAATAAACTTGATCATTTGAAATAATAAACTAGATTTTCCCAGGAGCTTTATAGATTGTCAGTACCCTGAACCTTTCAGCATGACCGTAAAGCTTCAGTTTTATTCTGTGAGGTAATTAATATGTTTCAGGAAAATAGTGCACTTTTGAGACCCAAATTATAAATTGCATTGACATAGTAAATGGATGCAGTTCAAGCACCAATAGAATGCAAAGCTTAAATTCTTCCACGGGGAAAACCCTGACTACACCATGTGTAATAAATTACATGTTTCCGAAGGTCAGAGACATACACACCAAAAAAAAAAAAAAAACGAAAAAAAACCTATGTGTTGAAGATGCAGCAAAATACACAAAACACAGTGAGTGTAAAGGGCAGGGAATGCTGAGTGAGCTGGGGAATGCTTGCTACAGGCCTGCCTTCCCCTTGATGCCTCCTCCTAATAGCCCTGTACCACAGACAAGTGAGACCGACTTAGTTGTACTTATAATGTTCTGTATTGTAAATTGTCAATGCTTTTGTTTCTGCTTTATTAAGTTTAGCCTGGATATTTTTTTCAAAAAAAGAAAAAAAAAAAAAAAAAGGTTGAAATGAAGACTTCTATTGTAGTAGACCTCCTGGCATGTAAATTGGTAAATCCAGACTCTGTGAAAAAATATTTTAAAAAATGCTTAGCCGATTGCTTTAAAATTGCATTCCATCACTTTTAGGGATCCCAATACCTTACTTTTTTCAGCAGGTGGCTCTGAGATTTTTTTTACTATTACTTGAACTTTTTGTTTGTTTTTGTATTCTTTGACTTCTTCCAGGCTGCTTTGTGGTTCTTTTCAAACTTGGGTGGGAATGTAATTTGACTTAAAAAGTCTCTATATGAAATTTTCACTAGGTTGTGCCAAATTCATTGTCTAATTTTTGAGGAATTCTGAAAATAATGCCAGATGATTGATCAAATATCTGGATCACTGTTATTTATAAATCTGTTACACTGTCATCCAATTGCATGTTCCATTCACGGTCCTTGTTACAGTCAAACCTTTTCCAACTGCCCAAAAACTGGCTGATTTTCAAATGTCATCTGCCCCAGTGTTTTTTTTTTTTCCAACTTCAACAGTGAAGCACTTAGCACCCAACCCACACCAAGGAAAGCTGCTGACTTAGCCTGAAGTCAAGGGAGTGAAGATTCAGTTCAAGGATAATTGTCCATGGGACTTCTGAGTTTGCCACATCATAATGCAAAGTCAGCCCTTCATCCTGTGACCTTAACATACATAAGGTCAAGTCCTGCTGAAGGACATTGGCACCGACTTTCACAGTCACAGTAGTGACAGTCACAGTGTAAACAAAGTGAAGTTTCTCTTGGTAGCAGGGAGAGAGTGGCAGAACTCCTCGCAGTTTCCACAGGTAATGATTATGCCTGTTGCCTTATTTGGGCTATTTTCATATAATATTTTCGAGGAAAAATGTGCGTCTTCTCCCAATTTGACCATGGTGAGGATTGCAGCAAATGTCAATATTTTGAAGTGGCTGTGATGCAGTGTGTGTGAGCGTGACATGGTCCCGCTCAAACAGGATCTGGACAAGGGTTGGGCATCCGTGCCCAACCTGTCAAAGAAAGCTGTGGACGGAAGGGAAGCTGTTTACCCACGGCACACATACCCTTTACATGCCACTCACTCACACAATTCTCTGTCAAATTATTTCTCATACAGTGTGGAAGTAGTCAAAAGGATTGAATCTGACAATGTTTAACTGTCAGCTGGATTTGATGGCACGATGGTTGAAATGAAGCAAGTTAGTGGTTGAAAAGGTAACATACTTTTATTGTGCTTTTAGTTAGTTTGAAATTCTTAAATTACCCATGTTCACAGAATCTGTTTGATATGTTGCAGATTGCAGTTAATGTATTTGAGAATTTTAGAGAAAGAACTTGAAAACAACTGAGGGAAAATCAAGGCAGTACATTTTGAATTGAAAAAAATAATAAGGATGTATGTGGTGTGGAGTATGAGATTACAGCTGGTTGTGACAAATCAGGTATTTACTGCTGACATTGACAAAATGAAGACGACAATTTGTCTTTTAACATTTTCCCCAGTGAAATGGGTTGTTTGGAGAGCAGCAATTTCAAAGGTCACCTGCGTCATCCATTTTATTAAATATTATCCTTTTCACTGTGTTTTCTATGAAAAAAAACAGGGGAGACTTGACAGGGTTTCCCCCAGAGAGTATAAAAGGGTAACATTTCACATGCTAAAAAATTTGAAGAGGACTTTTGCTCCCTCTGAAAATTTAGCAAAAAAGTATAATTTTAGTGTACATAACCAGTACCACATTTTTATAGTCAACAGCTTCCTTTGTCACACGTTGGGTGAAATGGGCCCAAAGTATGCTGAGCAAAGCTGTTGACCTGGACTTATATATTCTAGCACAGATATGGTGGTACAGTGTTCCCTCTTCATAACCTTGGTGTTGGCGTCCACATGGCATACCGTGTTATAGCAAATCCGCCTCATAACAGAGGGACTTTGAACATAGAAGTAATGGGAAAACTATTTCAGTGGGAGCCATGATACCTACCATGTTATATCAGAAACTGCCTTGTAATGAGGGGTGTTATACAGAGGGAGCACTGTAGTTGAATGAAAGGTCTGTTTACAGGGAACATGAACCCAGCACCCTTACAATAATTCAGGACATTTGGTTTTAACTGGTTTGACTGCAGTCACATTTGGCACTTAAAGAGTTAAGACTGAGTCAATCGCTTTCCTTTGGGTGGATTTGGCATGGCATTTATGAAAGTTGTTGACCTGGAGCATGCATGCTGTTTGGAGATAGTGCTCATCTACAATTCTCCTATTTATATAATTTTTAAATATTATAATTACTTTAAAAAAAAAATACACTGGAACAGATGACATGTTAGCTGTGGCATGTTTTGGCCAGTTAAAGGGGAACAAGGATTGAATAA
The DNA here is from genome assembly GCA_964020975.1 of Hermodice carunculata. NCBI lineage: Eukaryota > Metazoa > Annelida > Polychaeta > Eunicida > Amphinomidae > Hermodice > Hermodice carunculata. The sequence goes on from OZ026627.1 coordinate 24,661,776, forward strand.
CCCACCAGGAGGCACCACCATCAAATTATGGAGTTTATTTGGCATACGATCCCTGGTGTTAAAACACATGCATTAATACTTATACATTAAATTTACCCCAAAGTGCCTGGATGCAAATTGTCATTAGGCTGTAATGTATTTACTTTATCTTTGTGTTAACATTACACAGTGGTCCCCCTCTTGCAAATTCCCTGTGGTAGGCCACCCCTCTTATAAGGCCACAATTTTTGTGCTTTTCGAGTGGCCTTATAAGAGGGGACCACCACACACACACTCTCTCTCTCTCTCTCTCTCTCTCTCTCTCTCTCTCTCTCTCTCTCTCTCTCTCTCTCTCTCTCTCCTCTCTCTCTCTCTTCTCTCTCTCTCTCTCCTCTCTCTCTCTCTCTCTCTCTCTCTCTCTCTCTCTCTCTCTCTCTCTCACTCTCTCTCTCTCTCTCATCTCTCTCTCTCTCTCTCTCTCTCTCTCTCTCTCTCCAGGAAATGATGAAGTCAAGTTAGAATGCAAGGTCCAATGACCTAAATGAGAAATATGAAATGCGGATTTTCATGGCAGGCAAGAGAGCTGTGTACAGACACATTATGTTTCATTAAACTTTGGGATGATAAATGTGCTGTGTACAGACACATGGTATTTTGTTTCAGGTTTCATAGGAAGTAAAAGATAGGGCATATGACCAGTTTCTGTCTACTGGATTAGGAGTTCGAAATGTCCAGACTTGTCAGCAGTAGTCTCAGAAATAAGGAAAAAAAAATGACATGTCTACAAATAAGATAGTTTCATAAAAACAAACTTAATCCAACTGAATTAAGTTGCATGTAACATTATAAAAAGTGCAGCTGCAATTTGATATTCCACTTGTTTTTGGACCACAGGAAAAGTGCTACATTGTGTGCACACTTGAACATCAAAAGCGGGTAGCATGGACCCAGTCCACGATTCCATTCCATGCAACTCAATTAGGGACTTTTCTAGTTTAGACTATTAATTTATACTTATAATCTATCTATCTATCTATCTATCTATCTATCTATCTATCTATCTATCTATCTATCTATCTATCTATCTATCTATCTATCTATCTATCTATCTATCTATCTATCTATCTATCTATCTATCTATCTATCTATCTATCTATCTATCTATCTATCTATCTATCTATCTATCTATCTATCTATCTATCTATCTATCTATCTATCTATCTATCTATCTATATGTCTGTCTGTCTGTCTGTCTGTCTCTCTCTCTGTCTGTCTGTCTGTCTGTCTATCTATCTAGTCACCGTGATTGTTATACTTATTGTTGAAGGTGCATGGTCTGTCATAAATGTAGTCGACTCTAATCCTTTCACTGATGTACTCTGGCAGTGATACTGTTAGTTGATTTTGTACGTATCTCCCTTAATGTGTGTCATATATATATATATATATATATATACTTTGTAAATCTGTGGACTATTTGTGTCTGAAAATAAAGAAATATATGTATATTTCCAATAACATTGAGTCAACAGCTTTACTTGGTGTGGGTGGGTGCAGTGGGGTCAACTTGTACCAACAAAAGCTGTTGACCTAGGGCAATGCTATCACATTAGATCTCACAGAATGGTGTCTGTGAAAGACAAGTTTAACCCTCCCCCCTTAAACTGCCTAAAACCAGTTGGAGCTCAAATGTTATCAGCATTGTCACTTAATTTAAACCAAAAGGAAAAACAATTTTGAGAATTGTTGATGAGACTTATGAAGATAACTTGTCTATAGTTTCTGGTATAGTGTAGAGTACACGTACAGTGGTACAGTGTAGAGTGCATATACAGTGGTATAGTGTAGAGTGCACATACAGTGATGTAGTGTGGAGTACACATACAGTGGTATAGTGTAGAGTACACATACAGTGGTATAGTGTAGAGTACACATACAGTGGTATAGTGTAGAGTACACATACAGTGGTATAGTGTAGAGTACACATACAGTGGTATAGTGTAGAGTGCATATACAGTGGTATAGTGTAGAGTGCACATACAGTGATGTAGTGTGGAGTACACATACAGTGGTATAGTGTAGAGTACACATACAGTGGTATAGTGTAGAGTACACATACAGTGGTATAGTGTAGAGTACACACACAGTGGTATAGTGTAGAGTACACATACAGTGGTATAGTGTAGAGTACACATACAGTGGTATAGCGTAGAGTACACATACAGTGGCATACACATAGTCTTTGGACTTCCTGAGTTCACTGACACACTCCATGGCCCATTTTGTGTAGTAAGTAAGGACATACTTCTTACTAAACCTGGCTGGATTTCATGCAGAATTATAGTCTTAATACCTCCTAAAAAGCATACATTCAAGTAACAATGGTCATGCTTTGTCGGAAGTGGGTGTTTTTTGTTTTGTCTCACAAGTCGTGCAGAATGTTCCACAGGGTCAGGGCAAGTGGAGTGTAGCACAGGGTTTCCTGCAGGAGATTTTTTAGGGTAGACAGACATTCTGCTGTGATGAATATGCTGCTGACGAAAGAATAGCAATGGGGACTTTTACGTACATTTTAGGGTATAATAGGTTAATATACCACGTAATTTTAGATTGTATAATTAATTTGAGATGATTTAGGGTAAATAAAAGTGCCCTTAAGATTTTCAAGGGAATGTTTTTGTCCCCTCTGGGGGAAACCCTGGGAGTGACTCGCACCATGAACGTCCCTGTACCAGTCTTTGACCTGTGCATTGTTGACTTTGTGGGAGTGAGTCACTGATTGATGTTTTGAAGTAACAGGGACTCAACAGCTCTCCCCAGCACAGGCTACACTGCCAGCCGCAAGGAGGAAAGCTGTTGACCTGGGGGATATGGTAGTTCTGTATATTTCATCCACATTTCTGGATCAAGTATTTTTTCTGTGCCATAAAACTGTGCAAACATGTTGAAACAGAATGGTTTTGCTCCAGCTGATTCAAGGGGGGTGGGGATGGGAGAATGCCTTTTTCCCATTTAATTTGTTTTCTTCTCATTATTACATAAACAACGTTTGACTGCAGTTGAATCCTTTGTCATGACAGTGGTTTTGTTTTCAAATTACACAGGCAACACAAAGTATGGAAGGAGTAGTGTTCATAAACCTATACATGCATACATGTATTTGGAACTCTGCTTAGTTTTTGTATTGGAAAATGTGCACAATTATCGTGCTGTATAGAACTTTTTAATGTTGACATTTAGATCTCCGTCAATATATTTCCTTAAGGTGTAAAGAGGTCCACACTTTTTCTGTCTATTCTAAATTTTTTCCAGGATGATCGTGCAGTCGTTGTTATCATTAAACGAGCTGGTGGAAATAGGACACTAGGCGTGACTGTCAGTCAGTGATCTGTCACACTCTTAAGTATACTTGATCCCTTTTCTACCCACGTGGCATACTTGTTGTGACATACTCATGTATGAGGCCCAGGCCTGCACAAATTGTGTAACACATAGTTTTATTCAGGTAGCGGTAGCTCCAGGGAGAGTGCCTGGAAAGAGTGGAGGGTGTAAGCCCCATTCTCAAGAATCGGGCTTACGCCCTCAACTATTTTGAGGCACTATATCTAGGGTTATGGTGGAGGTAGGGCAGTTAAGCAGTGGTATAACCCATTTACAGTGGTACCTGTCTTGAGAGTCCCCTTCAATGAGAGACCCCATATCTTTTTAAGACCGCTTTCTCAGAACACTGTGGTGTCTTTTCCATGTTATTATACCTCTAAAGAAAGACCACCTGTTTTGAGAGACCACATTTTGACATGCCCTAGGGGTGGTCTCTCAAGACGGACCACTGTACTGTTCATGCAACTTTTGGTGACAAGGACTCGAGGACTCAAATGGCTCAAACGGCTTTATTTGATAACTGTTTAACATGGTTGGAAAAAATCAGACAGAGTCTAGTTCAATAAAAATTCATTGATAACAATAGTGAATGGTACACAAAATAACATTAAAATATATGTATACTTTCAGGATAATTCTGCTATCACCTAGAAAACATAAGATCATAACATCAGCATCTGGTTATGTATATAACACTGGTTATCCGGGACTGAGGAAAAAAAAGTAATTCAGGCCATGGTGAGACTGAAAAACAAAAATATAAAGGAAATTAAAAATGTGCCATATGAAACCTTCAATTAATTTCTGTTACATACATGTATATAGCAATTTACAACTGAACATATTTCTGAGTATTCATTGATAAACTGCAAGTTTATATACTTTGAAAATCCAGTGTATGAGTGAGCAGAGACTTCTTCTGTTATACTTGAAGAAGTAGCTTTTATCAAATTAGGGATATAGAAATGTATTGAATTTTGTGTGGAACTTCTGTCAGGGATTGCTGATCAAGGAACATCTACATCTGATGTTATGTGATGTGCAGCAGTTTGAGTCAAAAACATGTTAAAGTAGAGAGAAAGTTGGTTGTTGAGATACCTTTAGTAAAATGTAAAGGCTTTTATACATAATACATCTTTGACTTTAAAGGTATTCAGGAATTTAAACAGAGGTTCCGTATGTGAAAGAATATTGGTGTTGCATACATCTTATTGCCTTTTTCTGTAATGTAGAAATTCTGTCGGAAGAATGACCCCAAGCTAAAATAGAGCAATTGAGATGGGGTATGAAGAGGGAATTATATATAAGAAGAAACACCGAAGTTGGTAGATATGAACATAGTCTCCTGAGAGTACCAATGACTGTGGAGAGTTTATTGGAGACCTATTGAAGAAAGCTCTTGACTCAACTCAGTGGGGGAAACCATGTCATCATGTGGTTAGTACTGTATATATGTATATCAGTCTTTATGATTATAAATAAACAATTACAGTGTATGATTGAAAATATGTAAGATATGATTTTAGCCACATGTGTGATAATTCATACCCCATAAATGTTTTTGGAATTCAGTTGTTGTGGTAAGTGGTTATTTTCAGGTTTATGTGTACATTTATCTCAGAAAGTCCAACATCCTGCAACACTTGCGAATCATTAATGCCAGAAATCTGTCACCCATGGAAGTTTATACTATCCGTGTCCATTCATGTCAAAATAACATTTTTGTCTCACCAGCATAAGTTGTTGATGGGACAGAGCACTCACTTTCCAGATGTCTGTCTGTATGTCCGTCCATCCATTCATCCATCCATCAGTCCTTCCGTCTGTCAACAAAAAACTGCTGAGTGGCATTATTTCACTAATTACACTGGGTAGGGCTTTCATACTTGGGTAAATGATTGATAGTGATGGTCACTACAGATTTGTACCATCACTGTCACACTTCATTGCTTACATCATGCTTGAATGAGCATTGTAGAAAAACTTTGGAGTGGCTTGAATTATGCTGGTGAGACATTCATGCCCCCCGGGCATGGCTCTGATTAAAGCGCTGATCGCCAATTCAGCAATTACTGTAGAAAATTTTTAATTGACATTAATTCAGAACCCAAGGCATCATAATCCTTCCTAAAATACAATAGTACATGTATTTCCATGTGTATACAGGTTAGACAGTGACAGGTTCGCTTATAAATGGAGTGTAGAGAGTTCAGACTACGGAATAGGGTAATGACTACCAGGAAGTGGTTCTGGACAAAAAGACACAAATGCAATGGTTTAAATATAAATATGTTAAATCCATCATTTTCTGTTTTATCAGGCAAACATTTAGACCGCAGACTTATCTGAGGTCACAGTACCTTAAGTCTTTCGTTCCTTACAGTGTGTCTTGTTCATGAGTGCCTGCTTTGACTTTTCGTGCTGGTTCGACTTTCCAGGGAGATATTGATTATTCCAAAGTTGTTTTTTGATGAGGTTTGTTTGTCACCTATTTGCCACTTTCTCTTACAGGTGAAATTGTGCATTTTTTTGACATGCCACTGTGAAACCTTCCCCTCCCCCTTCCAGGATTGACCAAATTGTGGTCTTTCAAAGTAGTTGGTCTTTCATAGGAGGTATAAATACATGTAAGGTGAAAGGTACTAGGCAAAGTGTCAGGGCTGAAAAGGTGAGCTTTCAACTCATTCCACCAAAATGACGCTTTTTCCCGTTAATATCTAAATGTTGTCTGCCAATTGTATTTTACTAATTTAGGGATTATTTTTCCAATTTTTTTATGAAACTTGCTTGGAAGATCATTCCAAGTTATATGCCCATGGTCAACAGCTTTCCTTGGTGTACTCTGGGCACATTGCACCCAGATCATGCCAAGGAAAGCTGTTGACTTGGGTCTTGTATCAAGGTGGAATGAGTTAAAACAGATGGCGTGTCATTGGAGTGGTCTCTCATGCCAGGACTCATAGTACATATAGAGGTGGCCCACAGTATGGCAATGTCCTGGAGATACCTATCAAAACACTGACAAAACCAGAAAAAAGAAGGAAAGAAAAAAAAATGCAATGTAAAGATCATAGGATCATAGGAAGACTGTTTTTGGTAGCTAACTTTGTAACTCTTAGATTCTATGGAATTGTGACAGGCTGGAAAAATGACATATATATGACAATGTGTCTTGCCTGAATCATGTACTGATGACAGTTTTTTGCTGAGACATGACAATATCCATCTCTGTATTAACTTTGTCAGGTTTGCCTGCTTACACTCATCCAGGAGTTGACAGTAACCTTTGATCACTGACCCCTCCCCATGTGTGTGTTTTTCCAATACAGGAAGCAGAGTTACCTTTAAATCGTATGAGTCATCATTTCCACAAGAACACAGTGCACTTGTTTGGAGGGGCATGTGGTGCTGTAAGCCTTTGAAATGCAACAAAATTATGATGAAGTCATTACAAACAACTTATGGAGGTCCCACTGGGGGGTGGGGGGTGTAATGGAAACACTTAGCTCTTTCAGTGCCAATCATGTCTAAAGTCAATTTACTATTTAAAGTGAAACTAGTCTAAATTATCATTAGGATCTCAGATTCGTATTCCTCATAAAAAGACCTTTCATTCAAGTACCAACATGCCTCTAGTTCCAGAGAAAATATCCCAGGTCAACAGCTTTTCTAATGCGCCCAATGCATGCTGAAAAAAGCTGTTGACTCATTCCAAAACTTGGCACTTAAAGAGTTAATTGAGAGCCCAATAAAGGTTGCTGATACATTTCACTGAAAGTGTGAAACAAATGTGAGCCATGTTTTTCATGATTTTAATTCATTTTCAGTTGCACTGGAGGTCATTTCTTAAATGATAGGATTTTTTTTTGTTTTTTGTTTTTTTTTTTTGGGGGGGAGGCTCATGAAAAAGAGTACTTTGTGTACTCCGTTGAAAATGATAATGTTGAATTATCCCTTAATGTGTTGAAGAATGTACATCGTAAAAACAAGAACTGAAGGGCTTTTTGAACACTTTAATTTTTTGAGAGGATTAAGAGTCAAATAGTTAGCACATTGATCAAAGCATAATGCATTCATAGAAGATATTTACTGGCCTAGTGGACCTTGTAAAATGGAGACCTTGGTGGCCCTGCAGTAGCCCATATGCCTGAAAAGGATGGGGGGGGGGGGGTGCAGTGTTTATATTTAACCTCTGACATCCCATCAACGATTGTTTGAAAATAAAGAGACAGGTCAGAACAACTTCATTTTCCCACTTCGTAGTTTTTCCAAGGTGGCATCTCATGACGGCATTGGTAAAAGAGATGCCAGGGGACATGCAATGGTGACTTGGGACAACCACAATCATTGGCATCATTGTCTGGAGGTTATTAGTGGGGTCAAATGTTCCCGAGATTTCCTGGCAAGGTGTGCAGAGATTGGCTCCAGGGATACTGGAAAACGTCACCAGGGCTGATATCAGAGCTGAAACAAAGAGAAAGAAACGGGGCATGATCCATGCACCGGCCTCCGTTTCACTCATGGGTACAGCTGCAGTTTCTGGTATGGGACCAGTTCGTGTTGCTGGTGTCAGTATGGCAACCATTATGGCCCTTCAAGCATTTTTACTGCATTGCCAGTATCCACCACCACTGCACTTACATCAGGAGCCAGACCTGGTCCTGCCTTAGATGCCCTAATACCACGGTCATAGCACAGGCCTGGGTGACTATGACACCCAGCTTTGACACATCTTCACTACAGGCTTTAGTTGCTGGGACGATCAGCCAACAGATCCCATTGGTTGTATCACAGTTGAAGGCATCTTTGCAGGGCCAGGTTCAGCTCCCGTCTCGAGACCAACCGGCTTTGGTGCCAATCCCATTCCCATCTGCAACCCTGGTGTCACAATCAGTCAGTTCTGTTCCTTCTTCTGGGGAGGACCATGTTGGGGAAGGACAGAGGAGGAGGAGGGATCTCCGGCTCTGCTACAAACACAAGAAAGTAAAGAAACGGGCCAACGCCTGTACTGTGTCTTCGGGGTTCCGTTCCCCTGCCTATGGGACTCACCCACCTGTCAGCGAATGGCACAAGACCACATGTTTCATGCAAGAGATAGTAACTGTTACGGTCTGGATCCTGTGCATTCTCCAGTGCCTCCACTTTCTCTGGGTGATCAGCATTTACTGGCTCCATCACCACCCTGCATGGGCGAGTTATCTATGGGTGAACTGAGGCACTGGTTGATGGATAAGAGTTTATTTGCCAGTCCAATTTCTGTCCCCGTCTCAGGACCCTTCACCACCACAGGACAGTGTTCGATCCTTGTTTAGCCAGTTCCTGTATCCAGATCAGGAAGTTTCACCTCCACGGGATGGAGGGTGGTCCTCATCTTGTTTCCCATCTCGGACGCAGCCACAGGACAGGGTACAGGTGCTGTCTTTGCCAGCTACACCTGACTGTTATTTTAGGCCCACCCCGACCTCAAAGATTGTCTCGGTGATTGGGGGAACAATGATTAACTCTTTCAGTGCCAAGTTTTGCACTGCACCCAAAGCACATGGAGGCAAGCTGTTGACCTGGGCCATAAAATTGTCTGGAACTATAGGCATTTTGGTACTTGAATGAAAAGTCTGTTCTCATTGTGAAGGCACCCAAACATATTTGCTGTGAAGCAAATCTTTCTTTCTTTCTTTCTTTCTTTCTTTCTTTCTTTCTTTCTTTCTTTCTTTCTTTCTTTCTTTCTTTCTTTCTTTCTTTCTTTCTTTCTTTCTTTCTTTCTTTCTTGTTTTCTTTCTTTCTTTCTTTCTTTCTTTCTTTCTTTTCTTTTCTTTCTTTCTTTACCAGTGAATTTGTCCAACACTTTTCTCTGACACTATTATACATAGAAACTCCAAACTTGGCATGATTGTACCTCCGTACAAGGAGCTTTGCCTTTTTATGCAGAGGAATGAAAATGTTAAAATTATCTAAACTAGGGGCATTTAAAATTTTAAATCTTTAATATCTTCAAAACTATTTGAGATGTCATTCAACTTCTACTAGGGGGGTTATTGACCATTTGGCATGTAGTGAATCTGAGACAAAAGTGGTAGCAATTTAAATTATGCTAATTAGCAGTATTCAAAATTTTCAATCTTGAATATCTTCAAAACTATATGTGATTCCAACTTCTACTTGGGAGATGTTGACCATTGCACACCTAATGAATTAAAAACAAAAGTTGTAGCAATTTAAATCATGCTAAGTAGTACCACTGAAAATTTTCAATCTCGAATAACTTCAAAGCTATAATAGATAGAGATGTCATTCCAACTTCTACTCCTATGTTATGGACTAGTATGCATCTGATGAATTGGTATCGGAGGCTGCACAAATTTAAATTATGCAAATTAAGAGCAGTTGAAATTTCAAATTTTGAATATCTTCAAACGTATGCACACCAGACAGATTTGTTCAGCTCTCCAATAGGTGGTGACACCTGGTGAGAGAAATTGAAAATGCAGCAGAGTCTGAAGGTTGACTCTGTCATAAAAAATATAATAGTTACATACACTGTGGTACTAAAGTACCCACTGTACACTGTCATCACATTGTCGTACCGATCATACACTGTAGTACTGAAGTACCCATTGTACACTGTAACATTGTTGTACCGATCATACACTGTAGTACTGAGGTACCCATTGTACACTGTAACATTGTTGTACCGATCATACACTTAGTACGGAAGTGCCTATTATACACTGTTGTAACATTGTCATACAGATCTTACGCTGTTGTACTTGAAGTACCCATTGTACATTGTCGTACCAATAAAACACTGTAGCATTGAAAATACCAATTACACATTGTCATACCAATAAGCTTTGAAGACACACACACTGATTTGCTATGCAGCAAATCATCTTTTCTAGTTTTGGTTTGTCTTCACTTTAAACAAGTAGAAAATTGTGAAAATGTTTTTTTTTCGTTTGCGAGCATTATAATCTCAAAATGTTTCTCGTATTGGTTTCGATATCTTGTTTAGTTGATGAAATATAACATTCTAAAGTTGAAAAAGTCAGATTTCATACATAATCCTTTGAAAATGCCAATTTTTAACTTTAAAGCAGGATTAGTCATAAACTAAACAAACCATCCAAAAAATATGGAACCTTTTTTAAACAATATTGTTAGGAATGAAATGAAATCATTTTCAAAATTTTGCCACTTATTTTGACAAAGAAAAACAGCTAAAAATAGCACGATACACAGTCTTTTGACTCTCGCTGTGTACATCTAACAGTTAATCAAGGACAAACATTGACCTTTGCATTACTCAGTAGTACATATCCATACCAACCCTAATGTAGATACACCAATGTACTTAGCTACATTTGCATCAAATTAAAGTACTCTGGAGAGCGCTAAAGTTGTTTTTGCCAACAACAGTCAATAATATTATTGTAAATAGACTCCTTTACCCTTTCCCCCTGAAACCGGCCAAAACCGGCTGGTGGTCAAATGTCATCTGCTGCAGTGTTTTCAACTAATTTCAACAGTTATGAAAAACAATTTGACTGAGAAATGTACATGAGACTTTTCAAGATCACATGCCCCAGGTCAACAGCTTTCCTTGGCATGGGCTGGGCGCTTAGTGCACTTAGTGCCCAATCCATGCCAAGGAAAGCTGTTGACTCAGTCTTACTTCAAGGGGGAAAGGGTTAATACACATCATTTCTTGCTGGTGTATCTTTTCAATAAAGACAACATTTTACAACTGTTTGCCTCGCTTGATATTAGATTGTATGGCTCCCGTATGTGGCAGTAAAAAATGTTGTGATGGGGAAAGAGATCCTTTGGACCATCTTGTACTTGTATTTTATAGTTCCTATATGTGGCAATTGAAAAAAAAAATATGGTGGGAGTCATTCATATATAGTTTTGGATCATTGTGCTGTTGTTCAATTTGTTCTTTCTTGAAACATTTTCCACGGGAATTTTAGGGAAGACGTGGCAGGATGACATGCCAACAGTCAGCATTCAGTGCAGTGTGCATCAAGGAAAGTTGTTGACTCGGTCTAGTGATATGACCTGTCAAGGGTTAAAATATGTGGGATTGCAAACTCTTGGCAGATATATCCAGCTTGTTTATAAATCCCTTTCACAGGATACCCAACAAAAACCACTGTATAGCAAATACTTGATGGGAGAAATCTCTCTCTGAAAGTGCATGAAATTAAACAGAAGGCATATGTATATATATATATATATATATATATATATATATATATATATGTACAGTAAAGCCTCCCTGACCAAACACCTCCATATACCGAACACCCCCTTATACATGTACTGAACACTTTTTTTGAGTCCCAATTTTTCCCATGTATTTCAGTTATAAGCAAACCTCCCTAAACGAAACACCTCTCTATACTGAACATGAACATTCCAAATGAACACCATTTTTCCATAAAACCTGCCTGTACTGAACAGTGTGAACACATATTCAGCACGTTTTTGTGTATTTGCACTGGGTAAGTGCTGTGAAACTAAACAGATTAACTTCAAAGACAGGCTTAATTGCTTATACCAGTAGCAACAGAAACCACCCACGGCCATGTAGTTAGTATAAGTGCCTCCCACATAATTACCTCAGCTGGTATCTGTATAGTGTGGTTGGTGAAACAGGAGTCCACGATGTGGAAATCTGTCTAAACCAAACACCTCCCTATACCAAACACTTTTGTTCATTCCCGAGGGCATTCAGTATGGGGAGATTTTACTGTATGTATATGTATATATATATATATATATATATATATATATATATATATATATATATATATATATATACATATATACATATATATATATATACATATATACATATATATATACATATATATATATACATGTATATATATATATATATATATATATATATATATATATATATATATATATATATATATATATAGTGGTACCTGCTGTATGCAACCACTGCCGTGAGCAGCCACATTGCTTTTGGTGGTCACTAGTCTCAGACATAGGAGTCAATTTCTTTGTAAAAGTTACCTGTGGTGACAGGTCACCTGCTGTATGTGGCCACTTTTTCTTGGCAGAAGGGGTGGCCACATACAGCAGGTACCACTGTATATATATATATATATATGTATATATATACAGTACTCCCTCTTTATAACACACCCTTCATTACAACGCGGTTTTTGATACAACACCACGGTGGGTACCATGGTTCCCACTGAAATATTTTTCCCAGTAATTCTTTGTTAAAAGTCCCTCTGTTATATTGTAGTTTTGCTATAGATAACATTGTATACCCTGTGGAACCCAATACCAGCCTTATAAAGAGGGAGCACTGTATTTATAGTTTATAATTTGTACATATGGTTAATAAGTTTCTGTCAAACAATTTATGTCAGGTCCTAGTCCTTCATTTCCTGATTTTTGAATGTATGTTCTTGCAAGTCCTCATTCATTTGATAGTGTGACAAAACTTCATTTTTATATATGAAGACATAGTTCCTTATGTGTTACAACCATTTTGACACAAGTGTAGGATGTAACAAGGACACAAACGGTCCTGCCTTTACTGATTTTCATACTAATTGATGCTAATGTCACTGTTTATTTTTAGTTTTATTTAAAATGAAAAAAGTGCATGTGTCGAAATTAACGCAGATAAGTGAAGTTAACAGGAAAATTCTAAGAATAATTGACCAATTATAGTCATGGATGGATGTAGCGTGGACACCGATTTCTATTTCAAGGAAAGAGTGTGTGACATCACTACAGGGGTCCCCCTCTTATAAGGCCACCCCACATGCAGACCAAAAGTGGCCTTATAAGAGGGGTGGCCTCTCTAGAGGGGGAGAACATAATGGAAATGCCACACTTTCTGCATAGGAATGGTGGCCTTATAAGAGGCGGAATACATACCATACTCTTCCATTTGGCACCAAAATAATTGATTCAGCATTACTAGTGTTAGTTCCAATTCATTCGAAAGTTTGAATTTTAATTAAAATTTAATTTGTTGCGTAATTAGTTATGTCTTTCGAAATTTTGTATGCAAACAAAAATTATTGTTGTACCCCACTGTTTCTCTTCTTTCAGGAAATGTATAGTTTTGATGGTGTTTCAATTTAATTTTGAAGCAGATAAAACAAATGAAACTATGGAGCACTTGTTTAGTCTTCACTAGATCACCATCTAAATTTTACTGCTTTGGACATAATTCCTATTCAAACATATGTAAAATTCTACGTCACTGTATTTTTATTTTCATGGTTTTGTGCCATCAGTGAAATAAGCGAAAATAAGAGTACAGCAAAATTAAAGCAATTTAAAGCATGTGAGCAAAGACAATGTTGTACTTGATGTTAGTCCACTGTATAGGCCAAACTTGACAATTGTATACAAGTGACCTTGACCTAATGTCTAAGTTGCATGACAACTTTATTGAATTAATTTCACCATGCACATTGCAACTGCTAAGAGAGGGGTATATACATGTATGACACATTATATTTGATGTCGATATTCTTAGCTTAAAATTACACAAGAAAAGAAATTTCTTTCAGAATCATATTACAAATTAATCAGTGTGAGCAACGTTTTTACATTTCTGTGATTTCTGTTTGCAGATACCCTAAGTGTGAATGCTGGTGGACCAGACTGCTTGAAGAATGGAACCCAAGTATATCCAACTGAAATCTCTTCTCACCTCCACTATACTGGAGTTTTGCCAGAAGAATGCCCTTTACATAGATGAGATCAAAGTCCAGGGAACAGTTGTGGTCACTTCAGACTGTTCATCAATTCTAGTGACCCAGATAGCAGAAAAATTTAACCGAAATGATCATCGGAAAGAGATACTGAAAGAGTTACCATTAGGTCGGGATGAGCAGAGCGAACCCTTCCTTCGACACCAGAGAAGTCCCGAGATGAGTCGTGGGGAGGGTTTGATGAGATCCTTCAGCTTTTCCCGGCAGCATTCCCACTCTCCACAGCAGGAGGCACTACCAGAAGACTTTTCGCGCTCCAGGGACAAATCAGCTCCCAGTTTACAGTCCACAAGGTTTGAGAGTTTTGAAAAGTATCAGAGGCCGATTGATCGCCCACGAGGGTTTGAGTCCCCATTTCCTGCAGCAATGATACAGTTCCATCAGTCACCATTGTTAACTCCTTCAAATAGCTGTATTTCTCCATCCAGCACATCGCCTTATTCAGAGAGTGGGGCACATGGATTTCCCAGTCCCCGAGGCAACACCACACCCAGCAGTGCAGAGCCTAGCTCCAAGCAGCCTCCTAGTAAGATGTCGCCCTCTTCAGGGCCCAAAGTGGCCCGCCCAACACATTTGCAGCTGCCACACATGTCAGCGTTTTCCCACAAAAGCAGTCTAGACACGCCATCACTGACTCGTGTAACTCCAGGTCAACCTCTGGGGCCAATGCCGAGTATTTTGCTCAACACGCCACCATATGCGGTGAGTCTTGTTGGGGGATCATCCAGTCCTGCCAGTGAAAGCTTACTAAGTCCCAGGCATCAGGTAAACAACAGTGAGGGCCCTGTCATTAGCCCAGCTATGGCTGGCTCAAGGAAGCACATCTTCTTACGAAACACCTCCCTGGAAGATTCTAAAGTGAAAGAAGAACCAGCAGAAAAGCGGGATCGGACAGTGATGAACAGTGACCCCAGCGAGCAGGTTGTCTGTACGGCCAGTCCCTCATCCAGAAGTGATGCTGTTGAGGGCGCCACACCAGATAAAGGAATCAGTCCCAGCTCCGACAAGTTCCCGGGACCTAGCCCCAGGTCGACTGATCACTGTAGTGATCCAGTACCTACTACAGCACTGAACTCTGCAAACCATTCAAAAACCTCAAACCATGGGTGTATGTCAGGAAGAAATTACATACATGTAGATAGTTTAACAGTAACAAGTGCCTCGCTATCACCTCCCCCAGGTAGCACCCAAAGCTCCCTGCCATCCCCACGGATGGGGTCTGTGTATGCCGCCAGTCCGAATCCTAGCTGTAGTCCCAGCTCCAGCACCAGTGTGCAGTGTCCCAGTAGCACCAGTCCAGCCGAGCCCAGACGCAACAGCATAGAAATCTACCGAAATAGTATTTCCACATCAGTGTCTAATTGTAGCCCAAGCCCCATCCCTGAGGGTCCAACGCCTGAGAGGGACATTCAGCCATCGCCAGAGCAGAACCAACAGAGCCAGGCTTATGTTATTGTCCCAACCAGTAGTGCTGTCGAGTACCAACAAAATCACCAGCAGCCGGAGGCGCCCCCTGTTGGTGACATGCCACAGAGTGAGGAAATGGTGGCAGATGAGGAGGTGGATGACATGGAATTTGAAGAGGGGGAGGGGGATGAGGCATCAGAAAGTAACCTCAAAGAGTTGCTTATAAAAAAGAATGCTAAACCAACGTATGGGAAACACCACAATCTTACCAAAACAGTGGGTGGCCGATACAAATGTCCCCTGTGTAACAACTCCTACAGTTTCCAGGCTAGCCTCAAAAGGCACATGGAGAAGCATTACGGCAAGAACTACACGTGCGAGCACTGCGGGATTGTGTTTGAGTCACTGCAAGGGTGGAGTCACCACAGCAAGCTGAAGCACCGCCAGCACATGCCCCTTGAGTGCAGCATCTGTAAGATGAAGTTCAACACCAAGTCAGCCCTGGGACAACATTACAAGAAGCGCCACCTGTGAACATGCACCGGCATTGTTTCACAGCTGGTAGCGATTATTGTCAGAAAGGTTCTATATAGAGTTTGCAGTATCCTTTGCGATTTGTTGAATACAGCTTAGCGTTTCATCATGAAGTGGTGCAGAGTGTTCATGTATATTGACTGGAAGTTTACCACCTGGGGGTTTGTTCAGTGGTACTGATATAAAGTCCTTGTGGTGTTCATGGAACCGTCATACAAAGCAGTCATTGCTGTGTGTCTCAAACTTTTATCATCTTCTTCACTTCAATATAAAGACTGAAATGCTATGGTAAATCACAGTGGTTGAGGTAATACTAAAATGGAATTCCCACCTGAAGATCCTACGCAAAATGTGTCAATCACATCTGCAACACGTAGGCTACCTTTGCCTCTCTTGAACCTTACCCCAGATTGGAGACTGAATGGTGAAATTTGTTTATATACATATGTCTGTCGAATGTTTGATGTATATAAACATGATGATGATGATGAAAATGTATTACAGAGTTCAGATATGTAGAGTTAGTACACCATACACCAAATTACTCACTGCCACAGCGTCAGGTATATATTTGCTGTGGTGGACATTGAATTTAATTAATCGCTTCAAAAGCTGAATGTCTTTTATTATAATGTCCCTCACTAAGAATTCTGTATAATCTGCATGATGATATGTTTTGTTATGATTTCAATTTATGCCATGCTTTTTCGGTTACAAATTTAGATTTTGTGTCTGGACGCACATTTGTGCACATTACAGGAAGCTATCAACAATATGTAAACTGCATTGCAAAAGAAGGGACTGTTATTCTGAAGATTTATATATTACCTCACAAAGCACCCTGTCTGGACATTACTGATGCATTGACAGGTATTCCTCGGATGTCTTTGCAGATGTCTGACTTCTGCCTTGGCAGATGTGGGACTTCTGTCTTGGTGGATGTCTGACTTCTGTCTTGGCGGATGTGGGACTTCTGTCTTGGCGGATGTGTGACTTCTGTCTTGGCATATGTGTGACTTCTGTCTTGGTGGATGTCTGACTTCTGTCTTGGCGGATGTCTGACTTCTGTCTTATCAGATGTCTGACTTCTGTCTTGGTGGATGTCTGACTTCTGTCATGGCAGATGTGTGACTTCTGTCTTGGTGGATGTGTGACTTCTGTCTTGGCAGATGTGTGACTTCTGTTTTGGCAGATGTCTGACTTTTGTCTTGGCGGATGTCCGACTTCTGTCTTGGCGGATGTCTGACTTCTGTCTTGGAAGATGTTTGACTGATATCTTTACAGGCAAATTGTCCCCGAGATTGGGAAAGGTGCTTGGATATGGCATGTACTGAATGTGCTGGGCATTTTTTATGGATGCTGTCATCGAAAAAAACTTTGGGTTTAGATCAGTATAATTGTTGACAGATTAAGGAGAAGAAAAGAGAAAGTATCCAGAAGGTAGTTGGCACTGCTTGTTGTCCAGTTGTTTGTTCCAAATAAGATACGTTTTCACCAGCCAATCCCAAGCTCTTTAAAGACCAAGTCAATTAATTTTGGATCATATACAAGAACGGAATGCATATGGGTCATATTCCCTTGAGTCATGCCAAGGGTCCTGATTTCCCTGGTCGACATGAGTGTGGCAGGGTACCTCAGATTTTTTGAGGGGTTGAAGTGTGCCTGTAATACCGTGGCTTCTGGTTACCTTGATCCATGTCAGGGAGTTAAGGCAGCATGTGTGTGCCAGTGAGAAGAATCAAGGGCTCCATATTCATGCTATTAGGTCACTGGAACCTGTTCCATGCCAATGAACCAGGGTCTGTGTGGCCATGCTGGTCAGTCAGGTTTTCTTTCCAGTTTCCAATGACCTTGCATGAATAAATGCCATGGTTCCCTCATCCAGGCCAGGAGATCAGGGTTGCATGGCTCTTGTTAAAGACGAGGAAGAGCAGGCGTGGGAACCTCGGGGACTGATCCACAGCAGTCGCACAAAGCAAGATTGACTGCTCACCCTACTCTGTCCGTGGGGACAAAAACCTGACCAGTCTTTCACAGGTTTGTGTTACGTTGATGATACTACTGAATACATGCAGCATACCAGCATCAAGTCTCGTAATTTTCATCAATATCACTCAGATGTCACCCACACAAAACACCTTTTCATGCCATACCAGATGAGCAATTCTATTGATG
The DNA here is from genome assembly GCA_964020975.1 of Hermodice carunculata. Taxonomy (NCBI): domain Eukaryota; kingdom Metazoa; phylum Annelida; class Polychaeta; order Eunicida; family Amphinomidae; genus Hermodice; species Hermodice carunculata. Next base: position 24,680,027 of record OZ026627.1, read on the forward strand.
GCAGTAACGCAAAAACTCCCTGCTGGTGATAAATGGGTCAAAAGTTTTGCTTGGATACCTGACAAATTTTGCATCAAGGTGGCACCGGTCACGAGTGGGATGCTGAAAAATTTCTGAGGACTGTGACATGGGGAACCGACAGAGACAGCTGGCCTTTATTTTCAGTTTGCCACTCGACACAGCAACCCAGCTAGCCTTTCTGAAAGTCTTGCTCTCAAAATCTGTTCCCCAGGCCATGTCATGGGCAATTATCACTGTTTTTAATACTTTTTTTATCCTGGTTACTGTAAAGTCTGGCAGACTGAAAATATATAAGATAGCGCTGCTGACTGTGTGACAGTTGCAAGTTTGCATAGTGTCCTGGCACCTTGGCTTCACTTATCACCACCAGCAGGAGTTGATTTCAATCTAAAATATTTTATGGGAAGTTTTTTCATCAAATAAGATGTAGTGATGATACATTATTATTTTATATTTATCGTAATCAAAAAAACTAATTTATGTGGTTGTCTAAATCATTGTATGCAGGAATGACACCAGAAAATGGCTGGTCAGCCTGATTTTGTATATAACCTAGCACTAGTTTATCTCAAGCCACTTATGCTTGTCTGTTAAATAATGACATCACTGCCAAATTGTTTTCATAAAATATGTGAAACCCTTAAGATGGGAATGGTAAAATACCATAATATATATGAGCAATGCACACATTTTGCTTTTGTCAAATTAAGGAAGTCTGAATGTTTCAAAGCAGATTTTTCCACTTGAGCTTTTCTGAGTGTAGTAAGAAATCAGATAGGAAACTTACTCGCATGCAGCAGTTTGTCTGGTTACCATGGTTACAATCACTCACCAGAAATGGCTAGACATCACGGGTAGTCATGGTAAGTTGAGAGGTTGAGGATCATTTAGTTGCTGTGATTTTCATTTATAAACGGGTCAGTTTGAGATAATAATAGTGTATACATATTCAGAAGAAGCCCTGGTGTTTGGCATTACATGGTGGCTATAATGTCTGTGATGGGATAAAGCTCTCAAAAAGAGCCTGTGATTGTGGACATTACTTCGCACAGGCCATCCAAAAAGTTGGATGTCAACCATCATGGACATGGGCATGCTTGACGAAGTCTTGGTGGTTCGAGTATGGCGGCAGGCAGGGTAGTACATTCTGCAAAAAAGCTACCTATTTTGGTCTTGACAAAATGCTGTAAAACCCCTCTACATCTGCATGAATTTCTGATCACACAATAAGCTGAACGCTACAAATTTTTGCAGGCAGGCCTCTTGCCAAGTGTGGCATCTTGGGTTACCACAGTTTTGTGCTGAACTTTACAGCATTGTATCACCGCAGTGTTATCCTAGTCTGCCTGGACTTGAAAATGAGCACACACACAGTTTAACTCTTTAAGTGCCAAATTTTGGACTAAGTCAACAGCTTTTCTCAGCACACATTGGGTGCATTGTACCCAATGCACGCTGAGAAAAGCTGTTGACCTGGGATATTTTCTCTGGAACTAGAGGCATGATGCCACTTGAATTAAAGGTCTTTTTACGAGGAATATGAATCTGAGATCCTAATGATAATTCAGACTAGTTTGACTTTAGTAGATCAACTTTAGACATGATTGGCACTGAAAGATTTTAAACAATACACTGAGGTGATACTATGTTACAAGCCCATAGGAAAAGGCTTTTGTGACAAGATTGGTTGCCCTACGGTTGGTTTCCAAACCATTACAATTATTGCAGTGTGGCAAAGTTAAATCTGTGGGAAAAAGTTCCCATCTGGCACTCAAATTTTTATTTATTGGCGCATTTTAAAAAAAAATGCAAGATAGAAATAACTTGCAAATGAAAGTTTAAGTTAGCATGTGGACCATTAACTCATTCCATACCAGTCCCTAATTTTTCTGTATATTTACCTAGATTTAAGATGAAAATTGCATATTAAAATTCTTCATGAAAAGAGCTTTTGTTCAAGTACCAACATGCCTATAGTCTTAAATCAGTGGTTCTGGCACTGCCTGGCAAGTCATGCTGCAGCTGCCCTTCTGGCAGCTGCAGCATGACTTGCCAGGCAGTGCCAGAACCACTGACCAAGGCCTGTGACCATAGTATGGAATGAGTTAAGAAGGCACACTATACAGTGCCACCAATGGAGATGTTTACACCAAGCATTTTAATGCTGGCCTGAGCAAGACAATGCACAATCGCTGTGGTATGAGAATCCTGATGGTGGATATCTATAACGTGGCATGGGTAACATCCTGCAGTGACTGCTACAGGTGTTTATATGATATGGAACATGATGATTGGTTGTATCCCTCGGTAACCAGTTCATATATTGTGAGGCATGTGGTTGTGGCCCCCAGTTACCATTACACGTTTATATAAATGTGGGACGTGGTAATGTCCCTGGGTAACCATGGCACATGTTTATATATGGGACGTGGTAATGCCCCTTGGTAACCATGGCACATGTTTATATGATATGGGATGTAATGTCCCTTGGCAACCATGGCACATGTTTATGAGATATGGTACATAGTAATATCCCTTGGTAACCATGGTGAATGTTTATATGATATGGGACATGTGGTAATGTCCCTTAGTAACTACACATGCCACACATGTTTATATTATGTAGGATTTGGTAATGTTCCTGGATAACCACAATACATGTTAACATGATGTGTAAAATATGGTGATGTTCCTCTACGGCTACAACAAATGTTGACATCTTGGCTGATACTAACTAACTTCAGTATTACATTAAATGACAAAAAAAAAAAAAAATGGCCTGACAACACGAAAGTGTCAGTGGTGATTTTGCTAAACATTTCTATCCGTGGCTTATTGGAATATTTTTTAAGGTGGCACCGAGATAAGAGGTAAATGTAGTGTGCTCATGTTACAACCAGTTGGTCTCGGGTAAAGTTGTACAAGTTGAAGCCAAAGTGCATAAAAAACATACCATTGATTATTATTATGTCTTGCATTTATGTTTGTTAAAATGTTGGTTCATTTGGTAATATGTTGACATGCAAGTGCTGACTTTTTTCAGGATTAAACTTAAAATACTATTTTTCATATAAATGTTGTCCGAAGGCCAGTTTGTGGAGACTTTTGATCGGAATGTTTGGCACAGGTATAATTGTAACTGCTGCAAGGAGTGCAGTCGAATTTTTAAACCATCATCATGTGGTTTTGTTAGGTTTGACATAACCATGGCAAACAAGCATAGTGGTGAAACTGGGATGTTGTCATAGTAACCGATGGTGATAGTGAGGCTACAGCCTCCAAGCTGCTACATATTCTAAGTCTGGCGTGCTGACAAAACATTTCTTCCTATTCTGGGAACTGATGGTCAATTGTAAGTCCACAGGTGTCCTTGATAGATGTACATCTATAACTGGTTAGGTAAGGTTTAGGAAACCTCACCTGAAAATACAATCTATCTTGCTAAAGTACAAAACAAACAAGGGGAAAAGGAGGGAAAAACAGATAAAAAAGCTTGTGTGTCCAATAAGTGGCATGGTTGAACATTTATTAGTGCTTACCAGTCAATACTTTTGCTGTGAGGGGCATTGCTGGTGACAATTCATTGAGAAAGCACTTGACAGAAAATATGACCTGTACATTTCTTTCTTTTTTTTTTTTTTGTTGGTAATGAGAAAGAAGTTGATCACAGAGCTGACCAGAGCCACTGGGAGGGTGTTTTAGTATGGCTTATATGAAGGGAAAATTTGGGCTACCGTTGTGAAGCAGGAAAAAAAAAAGAAAAAGAAAAAAGGAAAAAAAAATTGACATACTATTGTTGATATCAGAATATCCAACATGGGCCTCATTGATGCAAGTTACTGCTGCTGCTGATAGTCCAGTCTTAGCAGTTTTTGTGTTGTCATGGTAACCATGACTGCCAGGCTAACTATAGAACACAATGTCATCATGGTAACCATGACAACAAGGTAAGTGATAGATTAATAGAAACATATATATATATTTTTAGAAATGTACTGGAATGCATGATGTAGGCAATTCATGGCACCAAATATGTTGTTAACTTTTTAGAGCATGCAGACAATATGTGTATTTTGCCTTGTAATTACCCATAATGCTTGTGGGCTCACCTATAATCGACTTTTGAACTGCATGGAAATAACTGTACATAATTGTTGAAAGGCTTGTAAATTTTAATCTGTAGAATGTATATTCATAGTAATGGTAAATAAATATATATATATATATATAGTCTGTTATTACGGTGTAGATTTTAGCTTGTTGTTAAAGTATGATGAGTTAGTTCTATAAAAGGACAAGCTGTATCAGAAGGAATTACATTGTATCCAGAAGACTCCTTTAATGGGTGGTATTTGATGGAAAATAGTGTCATGTTTCTAGTGTTTTTTATCTTCATTTCTTTTGTTATTATGTATGTTAACCGAAGCTGCTCATTTGTATTGTTTATTGTGTGAATACAACATGTAGCAGGTTGTGATATACTTCAGTAGATCAAGGCAAACTGATAAGCTAAACTTGTGCATGTAACTCACCAGACTGAGAAGTGAACGGAGCTTGCAATTTGACAGGAAGCACCCTGGTTAACATGTCTGTTAGCTTAAGTCTTATTCCTGCTGGGAAAGTTGTGAAGGAACATGTACAGCTACCTCACCAGCTCAAGCACTACTAATCTCTTATGTTATGTATACTGTGCAGAATCTTAGCAGAAAACAATAAGGCAGACAGGGGCTCCACAGCTATCAGGAGCTCAAGGAAGCCCACTGGATCTGTAGGAACTGCTGTGTGCAGATTAGCAAGTAGACAATACAAAGCAAAGGTCATGGTGGAGTCAGTGTAATGAGTGTACGTGTGTAGTGTACACATCCATTATACTGATTAGTGGGAGGCCACCCCCTCCACACAGGCACCTTCTCCATGCACTGGTCATGGTGTTTCCATTTTATTTTCCCCTCAAGAGAGTCCGCCCCTCGTAAAAGGCCACATTTCTAATGTACATGGGGTGGTCCTATGAGAGGGCCTAATGTATGTACTATCATTGTCACATTGTTGCAAACTACCCCAAATTTGATGACTCGTGAGTGCCAAAGGCAAGTCTGCATGATCATGTGACCCTTTGTTGACCAATAGACTAACGATGGCAACCAATATACACTTCTGCCCAGAGTATACTGAGTATGTTGCCAGTTGTGTTTTAATGACTATGACAGACATCTCCGAAAAGTTCATGTAGAGTAAATAAAAATATTTACATTTTGCAGCCAAGATTTTTAAAACCTGTGTGCCATATTTGTCTCTCTCTGAGCCAATAGAGGAGACAAGCATCAATATGTTGTATATGAAATGACTTACAATGCTGGTATTGCGCATATAGAAGTTGAATATACAAATCTTGTTTCTCTTGGAGATGTTGTTTGTCATTGTTGAATGTTAGTGTACTATAAGTGAATAGAATTCAGTGTGTGTATATAGGGTCACCTTTGGGACTTGCCTCCCATCCCACAATGGCTGGGGCTTCATTGCAAAATTCCCACCTTTGCAGTTTGGGGAACTTCCTATGTGACTGCGGAACTTACTGCTAACTAGGCACCTGTACTGTGCTGCTACTGACTCATAATGTAAGTCTCAAAAAATATTCCTTTTGGTTTTCAGTTATTCTTAAACGGTTTTACCTGCTTGGACAAGCTCCAGTCCCACTTGTGTTCCAAGCTTACACTCCCAAATTTCAGTCGCATCATTTTAGCCATTCATTTTTACCACGTAAAATAATTGATCCAAGTGAGCAGTCCAGCACAAACCTAAGCCCTTCCTGGTCAACATCAGGCCAACTTAAGCCCTTCCTGGTCAACATCAGACTACCTTAACCCCTACCTAGTCAATATCAGGCTACCATAAGCCCTTCCTGGTCAATATCAGGCTACCTTAAACCCTTCCTAGTCAATATCAGGCCACCTTAAGCCCTTCCTGGTCAACATCAGGCCAACTTAAACCCATCCTAGTCAACATCAGGCTAACTTAAGCCCTTCCTGGTCAACATCAGGCCAACTTAAACCCTTCCTGGTCAACATCAGGCCAACTTAAACCCTTCCTGGTCAACATCAGGCCAACTTAAACCCTTCCTGGTCAACATCAGGCCAACTTAAACCCTTCCTGGTCAACATCAGGCTGAGTCAATAGTTTTCCTTGGTACAGGTTGGGTACAACCTAAGTCATGGAAAATGACTGACCTTGGGCATGCCATTGTTGTGATCATGTTTTCCTCCTATCCACAATTTTCAGCAGAAATGATTTCTGTGAACATGCATGAAATTTCAGTACAGACATTTAAGCAGACCACAGTGCGGTGAGGAGGAAGGGTCAGAGTACATGTAATTACAATGGCTTATTGACAGCAGTGATTTGCGTTTAATCATTGATGCCAAGGATTTAATCGCCCCTGCTATTTTATGTCACCCCTAATTTGACCTGGACCTAGTGTCCATGACCCATTGTATACGGGGGGGGGGGGGGGGGGGGGGGGGGCAGCTGTGTGTACACAGACTTGTTGCCATTTTGCTTTAACTCATTCCATACCAGTCCCTGATTTTTCTGTATATTTACCTCGGTTTAAGATGACAATTGCATATTTAAATTCTTCATGAAAAGAGCTTTCATTCAAGTACCAACATGCCTATAGTCTTAGGTCGGTGGTCCTGGTACTGCCTGGCAAGTCATGCTGCAGCTGCCGCAAGGGCAGTTGCAGTATGACTTGCCAGGCAGTGCCAGAACCACTGACCAAGGCCTGTCACCATAGTATGGAATGAGTTAAACAAATGCAGTTTTTCATGAAGAGAAGGCCATGTCAGTGGCTTATGCATTGCCTGGCAAGTTACTTTGCAGCTGCTGTGGAGGCAGCAAGAGCATGACTGAGGCAACGCAAAAACTACTTGCCCAAGGCCTTTTTTATCAAGTTGCATATTAACCCGCCTTGCATCCGACCCTCACCAAGGAAAGCTATTGACCTAGGGTATGCTAGCATGAATGGTCTAACGTACAAATCTCCGCATAAATGTTTTGTAGTAACGAGAAATGCACCGGTAAGTAAAATATCAAGGCAGACAGCAATTTATATCTGGGCACTTTTTGGCAATTTGTGCGAGACAGGGTTAATAATTTTTGGATTTGTAGCAATAAAGAAGAATTTCCCTGCCTACTTACCTGCCTGCCTGTCTACGTACCTACCTAAAATTATGAGGAAAAAAAAAAAAAAAGATGGAAAGATGTAACTTCAAGCCAACATTTTCAAAGGATGGCATGAAACCTGAATTCCATGAGTTTTCCTGTTTATTGCTAAAGAAATTTGACATGGAAAACTGAAGTCGTCACATTGCAATAATGAAAGCCTCCAACATTGGATTTTTTTTTCCTTTTTCCCAACCATGGGAAGGGCAGCGTGATGTTGGTATTTGAATGATGGCTAAATTAATGGAAAAGAATATCATTCAGTTGCCAATATGGATCTCTGTGAATATGAGGGAAATTACTCTGATGTAGAGTGAGTTTAAAATGTAAAGTGCTGAAGTTTCTGTCCACATAGCAGATAGATAATTCATCCCATAATACAGTTAGTGACATACATTCTATTATGTATTGATATCGAACTTCCTTTGGGATGATGCAGTCTGCAAAAGTTTGGGAAGTCTACATGTCCGTGAATGGGGAGTTATAATTTCAGTGCTGACAATCAGTGATATCTGAGACGTGCATGTGTAGCTGGTCTTAATGAAAATCGAGGAGCCTGGTTACTAATAAAAAGAGCTTTCATCCAAATACTGACATGTCTAGTCAAAAGGCGCTGGTCTCTGTTTCTTCATAAGTCAAGCTCCAACTGGAATGAAAAAAAAAAACAAACAAACAAACAAACTTGAACAATACAGTATAAAATTAGTCCACTTTAACATTTCAAAGCTAGGTTGCAGATCGAGGTGAGAGCGTCCTGTGAAATGTTCTGGCTACAAAGTGCACTGTGACCCATTGACCTCCACCTGTTCTCTTCTGTAAATGAGGAATTTGAATCTGGAATCAAGATAAAGAAAAGCACAATCATTGTGACTATGGGGCAATGATTTAACAGGGGTACAGTGAAACCTATCTGTATAGGCTACCATGAACTGGAAATGACCACATTGGGGTCATTTGAGATGAGTAGTTTCTCCTAGAAGGTACAGATAAAATGAAAAGAGTCAAGGAAATATCCTATTGAATAGAGATGGTCTTCCATGACAGGTGGTCTCTCGTTGGAGGTCATTCAAGGCAGGGACCACTGTAGTCTGCTGTTGTATGGAGTTGAGGCTTTACTGTCATGACTGCATGTCTTGGATTTATGATGGAAAACTTTTTTACATGGTGCTGATCTGCATGATATGGTCACGAAAACAGGCTATTTTTAGTTCGATGTCTGCCAGGAGGTTTTGCCAGGGAAGAGAGAGGATATATCAGGCCACAATAAAGTTTGCTATTTTGGAAGAATGAACATGTTAGAGGGGAAAAAAGCCACTCAAAGGTTGGAGAGAAAGGAAAGGAAAGAAAAGGGAACTGGAGACTGTCTAAAGGTCAGCCTGGAACTAAGAGGAAAGAAAGGACTTTTACAATGTGTTCAGGAGGCCATTAACCCTTAAAGTGCTAATCACTGCTATAGTTGCTTTCCCATTACCATTAAACATATAATGGTTAAGAGAGTCAAATTCCTCATGAAGATACCTTTCATTCAAATACCAGCAAGCCTAGTATGAAGCAAAAAGTTGTGTTAGTCAACAGCTTTCCTCGGGACACTTTGGGCACAAAGTGTAATCAGCACTTTAAGGGTTAACTCTTTCAGTGTCATGTTTTCCACAGTCAACAGCTTTCCTCAGAACGCTTTGGGCACAATGTGCCTTAAGTATGCAAAGGAAAGCTGTTGACCTGGGGTATGATATTCCATGTAACTGCAGGCATGCTGGTACTTGAATGAAAGATCTTTTTACAAGGAGCACAAACCAGTACTCGTACTAGAGTTCAGAGCAGTTTGTTTTAAGTGGTCTGACTTTAGTCACAGTTGGCACTGAAAGGATGAATTTGAGAAGAGGAAATGTTTCAGGATGTAACTGCATATTTAGATGTTGGGTTAAAGGAGAGATGGGAATACATGTATTATTACAGAAAAAGGCATGTATCCGAGACAGGAGAAGATATGAACATGTGTAATTGACAAAGTCACTATTATTTTCATGTTTTGCTCCCAAGTTGTTTTTTTTTTGGGGGGGGGGTCATGAGAGAAATTTGGCAGCAGGAGATTTTTTTTTTTTTTTTTTAAATCAAACTGAGTTTGAGCCAACTGGCAATCCCTGTATATGTGCCCATATTTGTGTTTAACAAAGCCATCTGCAGAACTTAGCACTTGTTCAAATGATTGTAGCATCAAAATTTACTCCTGTAGCACAGAAAGTCCCGAGTTCTCTATGTTCACAATGGTGCAATATGTCTCTCTGTAGCACTTCTCTGCAGTCTTGAAGCACTTTGGTGCTACAATGCTACTGGATAAACACCCCTGATCTTGCTGGATGATTGTAAAGCAGGAAAAATGTCCACACGGTGTGTAAATAGATTCAGATCATTTAGTTCAGCATAATGAATTGTGTCGTTTCTAGAGTCTTCTATTCCTAGTTTCTGCTGGGAGGGAAGCAGAAACTGTCAGAAATCATTATTCTCTTTTTCGTGGAGACTGTCTTGTTTCTGAAGATACAAAAACTGTGGACCTAAAGCCTTTTAGCGAGAAACATTCTCATACATTCTATCGGTACTGAACCCACAGAACGAGTCAGCAGACATAAGGAATGATTGGTGTCTCTGTCAATGAAACTGTGTTGATTTATCACACTTCCATTATCGCTATGATAGCATGGGAGCATATCACAATCTAGTGACCTGTGGATATTTCTTCACTTCTTCATAGTCACATTTAACTCCTTTGGCACAGAAACCCATACGAAATGTTTCAGAAATGTCACTGAATATTTTTTGTTTTGCCTGAGCTTACAAAGATTTATTTTGCAGATTGTGATTTAAAGTTTGGTAAAATTTGTAGAGGGATCCAAATGTGTCCTGCTTACCAGCCGTCCTCGTAAAAATGTCACTCTCACTGAGTGTCCAATTTTGATCAAAGATTTTGCGGTGATATGTTGTGCAAACTTCATCCTAGAGTCATTCTTGGTTTCTTACAGCTGGGTATGAAACATCTGTGCCGAGGAATGGTTGTGAGTTTTAAACATGAAGCACCTTATTGAAATTTTCTATAAAATTGTTTCAAGGGCCAGAATAAATCGAATAGTGATGGGGATGAAAATAAGTGGTTGTCATGGACAGCTTTGGTAGCAAAGTGTTAAAATGGCACTTGAACTGGTGATTGGAGCACTGACATTTTAGCCGGCCCTCTGACATTTGTAATGCATGTCTATTAACTCCTCCCATTTTCATTTATGTAGACTTGGGCCACTGATTTTTCAGATTGCTTGATAAGACATTCTCCTGCTGTGGCTGTGTGGCAGTTGGGACATGTCATACAAGGAAATGTGAAAACCAGCATCTTTCAACTGGGCACAGTGGCTGTTGAGTAAATGCTCTTTAAGAGAAAATTATTTTTCCGTTTGAATGTTATTCTCGTGTAATTCTAGTTGTATGTCAGCCACCAATTCACAATGAGTTAAAGCAAAGAGGGTATCGTTACATGAAGCTTGGGACTGGCTTGTTCTGTGCACAAAGTGCAACCCAGCGTATCCTGTATTTGTTCAGGTATCAAAATGCTGAAAAGTGCTTGGACTTAAGTTCAAGAGTATCAAATTTTCAGTCCATGAATTTGGATAACTCATCAAAATCTGTTTATTTGGAAAAAGAATCAATTAACTGGTCATAATTTTTTTATTTTTTTTTATTTTTTTATTTTCATGACTCAGACAAATTAGCTAAAAGTAGCAGCTGAATTCAGACCAGCAAAATAAGCGAAAATAAATGTTGACTAACTTTCAATCAATTTACAGTATGGAGCCAGATCTTGGGTATCAAATACACACGTATTGTGCATTGAAAGTTGTCGACATTAAAGTGATAAAAAAAAATGGCTGTGGTGGTTATCAGGTTTAGGTTGTGTAAGTTTTCGTGTGACCTTTATGCACAGCCCAAGCATGTTATGTACCTGTAGATGTACGTGAATGAAAATTTATTCTACAACAAATAGAGAAGCCCACGCATTGATTACAACATTAGAATCTCCCAATGAAGATCACCTCTGTAAAGAGACCATTTCTATATCAAAGACCACATTTTTTTCAGTCCCTCTGGTAGGGCTAATGGGGAAGTTGTGCTTTATTCTACCAGCAGTTCCTTCATTTTTCAGTGACTTGTACACTTGCAGTCAATGAAAATGCACATCAGGTTCTATTATCAAAATCTGTATTATATGTCTATAATTTACCCATTCTATCATACATGTATATAGAAACTCTTTCAACTTGCTTCTGGGATTTACAATGTTCAAGTGCACTGAGGTGTGACATGGAGTGGCTATTGCATATTGTTTTCTCAGTGTCCTTGAACCCTTTCCCCCTTAAACTGGCCAAAACCGGCTGGTGGTCAAATGTTGTCTGCTTCAGGGTTTTCAACTGATTTCAACAGCAATGAAAAGCAATTTGACTGAGAATTGAAGATGAGACCTGTCAAGACAACATGACCCAGGTCAACAGCTTTCTTTGGCATGGGTTGGGCATGGGGAAAGCTGTTGACTCAGTCTTAATTCAAGGGGGAAAGGGTTAATTTCAGTGGTCACATGTTAGTAGCGTGTATAGCCAGCATTGACAGCTACACAGGTACTGCATTAGCAAGTGCTTTGAATTGGATGCTGTCGTCTGAGTTTAGGAATGGGGTCCCACTCTTAATTCTCTTAAGGCCTGGATAAAGTTGTCGGCTGGTTGGGTGGGGCATGCTTCTGGAAAGTTTTTGGCCAGGTTGATCCCAGAAGTGCTCAGTTGGACTCTTGTCTGAGCAAAATGCTGGCCTCGTCTTCTGGTGCTCAAATGATTCTCCTGCAGACGTTGCCCCACTGTCAGACTGTTTGTGAGGGGGTCGCGTCTTCCATGTGTTTCTCTGGGTGCACAGCTTGCTGTCCAAAACCTGTCCGTCTTGTGCCAGTGTAGTAACTCTCACGCCCTGGGTGTGGCCGGTCATCTATGGACCCTGTTTTTCTGATGATGAGCGACCAACCTACTGATGGTGGAATGAGCACAACCCATTTGACATGTGACCTTTGAATGGGAACACACTGCCCGTATCATCCCGAAGGACCATATCTGCCCTGGGAATTTTATTGTTTGTGGTTCATGGCTTACTCTGGATGCAAATTTTTGAGTGCTTGAGATCCACTGCACTTAATGGAAATTTACCCTGAAACAAAAAAATGAATCTGGGCCAGGAATCAGACTGTAGACCAGCTGAGTTGTCCGATCGTGTGTGACTGTTAGAGGTTTCACATCAGAACACATTTAACTTGGTTGTGCAGATATTATAATAATCCACTCCTGCACAGGTAAAAGTGATACTCGCCGCATCCATAATGGGCATATCATTGTGATTAGAACTAATGCTGCCAAGGTTTGTCATATTTGTAACACCATTGGTAATTATAAAAAGAAGACATTATGTATATTATCCATTCACCAAACTCCCTGCAGATTTCAAATACAAGAACACACACTTTGCATGTGGGCCAAGCATTCATATATAAATATACATGATCTGCTGTTAAAGTCTGAAAATACTACTGGAGATTGCCTTGAAGAAATCTGTGTGTTTTCTTCAAAATCATGTTTAAAATTGATTAATATAGGAGCCAGCTACATAACCACTGATTTGCATATGTATTATTACCAGTAAATTGTGCAAAATACAACAATCCCTGACTAAATCTTAAAGTGGTATGATAATCATAAATATCCTTGCAGCGTGTTGTTGTGACAAAGTCATTTACGTATTACAGAATAGCAGAAACTGTTGTCACTGAGTCAGGAATTGACCTATATCATTTGTATCTGTGACCGTGACAGGAGTTGACCTATCTGTGACTGTGACAGTGTTTATTTTTTTGTGCGGACAGTAAAATAATGTCACTCAGGTGGAAATGTTTTTGAATTAATCCTAAATTTGTTCAGGGATTCTTAATGTTTTTGAATAAATCTAATAATGTTGTTTCTCATTATGAAAGAATTAAATGTTTAAAAAAAAAAAAAAAGAAAAAACAAGGTGCAACTATTTCATGTGTGATATAGGTTCGTCTCTAGCCCCCTCCCCCCCCCCCCGAAAAAAAATGGAGGGCATTGGTCTAGCACTATTTACCAAATGTTTCCATACCTAAGTTTTATGCCTACTGAAAATTCACAAAGACTGAGAAGTGTTTTAACAAGCAGGCCTTCCCATGTGAAAGTATTTTTATCCACGTAACATTGCCTGGTATACAAAGGCTGCTTAAAATGTAGTGGCTCTGGGTTAATACAAAAGTTTACTGACCCAGATGACCAGCAAAAAAAAGTAAAAAGTTTCGAGAAGAATGTTTAGCAATCATTTTGGGAGCAGATATGCTCTACAGCACATGTACTGTATTATGTGATGGACGTACTGGTATTATGTTGTTGCAAGGTTATTTGATTAAATTGTGTAGAGAGAAATAATTGAACAATGTAAAAACTGTTGAACCCAGTGATGCACAAATACTGCGTGTCAGATGTCCTCTAGAACCACCTTCTGAAGTATCTAGTTTGCAGCAAACATTAGATAATAATAAATTATTGTTAGATAGGTTTATCAGCAGAGCATAGCCCAGGTCAACAGCTTGCCTCAACTTGGTTTGGCCGCCCAGGTGTCTGTACCAAGGACAGCTACTGACTTGACCTTCGTCCAAAGTGAAAGGATTCTGTTGTTATTATAAATGTAGACAGGTTCAGAATGAAGGTGTCTGTTAAATGACTAGAACTCAGATGGGTACAGATGGGTGTGTCCAATGCTCTGTTAACCCTTAAAGTGCTGATTTGAGATTGAGTCAACAGCTTTCCTGGGGACACTTTGCGTGCAAAGTGTCCCGAGGATGCTGTTGACTAAGACTATTTTTTGCTTCAGACAAGGCTTGCTGGTATTTGAATGAAAGGTTAACATTGATCAGTGACAGACGGTGAGCAACAAAATGATCTCATGGGCTGAGTTCTTTGGGGATCCAGAAACAAGCAAAAAGCCAAGAGGTAGTCAGTTACAGGAATGTGTTTAGTTGCACCAATACTCGGGGTGTGACAGAAACGAGGTGAGTTAGTGCAGGTGTTTTGTTGGCCTGGTTAAAGTTTTCTGTTGCAAAGACATTTCGTCTTTCACAGTTTTTCCTTTTTTATATTGTCAACTTTCTGCAGTTTAATTTGGAGTCAGTATGCAGCTTGGCTTAGACTACATTTTGAACATTTGTCAATGGAGCAGATGCAGGATTTCATGGCCGCCCTGTAACCATTAAAGGATGTGGTGACAATTGGTATATGTTGTGACCCTGCAGGTGCAGGTGGTGTCATTAAAACAGCTAAGCCCTCAAAACTGGTTACAGTTGAGAAACACCTTAGGTAGTCTTTTTTTTTTTTTTTCAAAAATTTATACATGATCACAAAAATACAAAGGTGTAGATGGAGCCGAAAGTTATGCTTGGTTTGAGTACATGGCACGAAAACTTGGAATTGTTGTCCCATGAAATCATGATATCATGACATAAGACTGTACTGTGAACCCATGGTCTATTTGTGTGTGGTCAGTGTGAGTTACTGCTGCCCAGTACTAACTGTGCTGACCTTTAGGCTGCATATGCAGAGAACAAGTGATTGCCAGGGAGTAAAACCGGCTGACGGTCAAATGTCTGCTTCAAGGTTTTTGACTGATTTCAACAGCGATGACAAACAGTTTAAATGAGAATTATTGCGGAGACCTATCAAGATAACATGCCCCAGGTCAACAGCTCCTTGCAACCAAAGCCATGCCAAGGAAAGCTGTTTACTCAGTCTTAATTCAAGAGGAAAAGGGTCATTGGTGCTGTCAATTAGTGATAACTTTCATGGCCTGTGATCCTTGTTTTATTTTCAGTATGTTCAGTACCCTAACTTCCTATTAATGCAGGTTATAGTCGAAGCTTTTGGATATTAACCTCAGTTTAAATGCTGACTTATTTGTTGATAATGTGTATGGGTGAGACCCATTCCTCTCCAATCCTCAACACAGATTATAGCTAAATGCAGTTACACATTTAAGATGTATTATTTTGTTGTTGTTGATATCACAATGTGTTCCTTTGTGAGTAAAAGTTGTAACCATATGCAACTTGGTCCTTTGGCAAATAGAATGAAGAAAAAAAAGTGCATGAGAGCACAGAATTTGTTACAAAATTAAAATTTTCATCCTGCTTATCATAACAGCTGCAAATTAGTGTAAAAAAATTCACGTCATGTGTTTTGTAAATTTGTTAATGTATGATTGGGTTTATTTCTCTGTTCATTATGTGAAACATGCACAAGTTTAGCAAAGGAAGGTTAAACTATATATTTAACAGCTATGTGTTTTTTAATTGGTTTGCAAATTAATAACATTTTCATTTTGTCATTTTTGCAACTTTAGGGGTATATGAATGTTATTAATTGTACACTTGTATGTACACAACTTTTTTTGATTGACCAAATAGATATATAGCTAGATATGAAATTAACATGTCAGCTCACGTTATCATGTACATGAGCTTATGTATGTAGCATTAAGACAGAGGCTGTGCTGTGGTGACTTTACACCAATTAACAGTATTATATTATGAACTGTGTTACCATGGTTACTGGAAATATAAGCGAACTAGGACAAGCTGAATATGATAGCACTATTAAGCCCACAGAAAGGGGGTAAAGGGTATGTTTAGAAAGGGGGTAAAAGCAATGTTTCAAACAATATGTTTATCTGTATCACAAAACTCTGGCTCCAGGGGGCTTGTTTTACTGACAGGCTCGTCTGGTGTGTGTGGTCCATATGAGCGATTCCTGTTATACATTGGGGGGGGGGGGGGTGTTGAAAAAGAGCAACTTATAGAAGTGTGCCAGAAGATAATTTTCAAATGAATGAATGGTCCACTCAAAATGTCTTGACTTTCTGAAGTTGTGACATTGGGGTCTGATTGATGTACATGTATCTGATGGAATCGTTGATAACGATATATCCAGGTGTGAAGATGTGGTAAAACCTCAGCAAAAAGTGTGAGGTTGTGGCCAAAGTGGGATGAGTTGTTAGGCAGGCCAAACAGGTTTGCACAGTTTCCAGGCCATGGACTGGGAGATATTGGAACCGTTGCCTGCTTTGCAGCCCTTGAGTTTTTGTGCCAGTGCCTATGAGTAAGACATATTGATGGTTAGACATGCTGAGAAAGCTACATACTACTGTAAATTGCTTTAATTTTTACTGTACTCTAATTTTTGCTTATTTTGCTGATAGAACAAAACAGTGAAAATAAAAATACAGTCAGATAGTATTTTAATATTGTTTTGAAAAAGAATAATGTTCAATACAGTGAACTTAAAATTACAATCAAATGTCAAAAATACAGAAACTGTGAAAATTAAAACATGCAAAAGTAAAGCAATTAACAGTGTTATGATCAAATGGTATTGGAGTGAAATCTGTTTTAAGACCACTTGTGGAACTGACAGAAAAGTTAGTCTTAATTGGAGAGTAGTTCTAATATGGAAAGCAGAATGTAAAATAAAAATAAGATTGTGACTGTGGCAAGGTGGTTGTTATTGGCTGTGGTGTAATTATGAAGTTTTAACAGTGAGACTCTACTGTACTCCACTTGCCTGCTAAACAGACCAAGCTCTGTGTACTCCTCACGTCACTCCAACTACACTCTGTTGACCTGCATTGTGGTGGCTATGGAAACATGATGCTTGTCACAGATTGATTGGTCTTCCTTGGTTGCCATGGTAACTATGCAGTGAACCAGGTTTTGCAAAGGGGGGGGCCATTTGCAGCATTGTTACCTTATCAACAGTGATCCCCCTCTAGTAAGGGCCCTTTCACTTGGGGCCATCCCTCTTAAGAGGCTGCTGTCTTCCTGAGGAAAATGTATTTTCTGTTAAGAAAGGCCACTCTTGTAACATGGCCAAGGTATCATTAAAGTTTTGCACCAACAGGACAGACCAAGAGGAGTGGCGGAAAATGTATGTGGTCTGCTTAGGAAGCCAAGTGACCAATAAACATGGGGCTTGGTCTGTTTAGGGAGCCAAGTGACCAATAAACATGGGGCTTTGTCTGCTTAGGGAGCCAAGTGACCAATAAACATGGGGCTTGGTCTGTTTAGGGAGCCAAGTGACCAATAAACATGGGGTTGGTCTGCTTAGGGAGCCAAGTGACCAATAAACATGGGGCTTGGTCTGTTTAGGGAGCCAAGTGACCAATAAACATGGGGCTTGGTCTGCTTAGGGAGCCAAGTGACCAATAAACATGGGGCTTGGTCTGTTTAGGGAGCCAAGTGACCAATAAACATGGGGCTTTGTCTGCTTAGGGAGCTTAATGGCCCATTAACACACAACATGGTCTGTTTACGGAGCCAAGTAGCCAATTATGTGCAGCTTGGTCTACTTTATATGCCTGGTAAATCAATGGAGAAACATAACAAGTTGCTGCAGAGCTGCAGATGTGGAGCCATATCTCACGTGAGAACTCGTGTGAGATCTCATGAGACAACTGACGGCAGCATGATCCCACTGGGGATTTTACTCCAGTAAACCTGTTCATTTTTTTAAGCCACTCTCTGCCTCTTTATGTGTCTCTTTCACACTCTGACTTTGCTCAGAACTTGAAATGCTGGCAAAAGCTGTAAATATGATCATAGTTTTATTTTGTTTAATACCTTCACACACCCCCTCCCCCCCCCCCCCAAACTTTCCAGAACCATTTTGTGGTTATGTTGTCTGCCCATGTGTTTTTGACCATCTTTAACAGTGGCCATGACGAACAGTGTGAACCAGAGTTGTGGATGAGACATATCATGTAATGATGATGTGAACCAAGCAAAGCTGTCTGTACTATCTTAAACTCTGTGAGGGGGGGGGGGAGGGTTAAAACTGTAATGTTTCAAATATATGTCCACTGTTGATCACGGATGATTTCAGATTCACTTTTGATGGCATGATGACAGGTAATAATACAGAAGGCATTTCTCTGCATATAATGCAAAACAAATTTGATGCTTATTTAACTTGATACTACATAGATAATATAGCCTTTGTGTGGGGCCATTTAAAAGACCTGTGTCAACATTTTGTGATCAAGTAAACAACATGGTCTGTGTTCTTGTAAAAACTAGTGAAGAGTGTGTGTATTTCTAGGTGTTTTTCAATAATATATTAAGCACTGGGAGATGATCAATGCGAAAATTTGAACTATGATCATATTGTTATGAACAAGGGTTAAATGTAAACTGGATATGTGTGTACCAATGTGGACAAAAGACATATCTGTATGGGATTACAGACTTGTTCCACAATGTGTAGAGTTATTTTAGAACAATTGTATTGCTTTTAAAAACAAACTGAGTAATGCATGTGCCATGAGTCAAACAGTTAAGCATTTTGAATTCACATTTTACAGAAAATTGTTCATCTTGGGCTAATAGTGCACAATGTGGTATCAGAACTGTGCGTAGTCAGTCTACATATGTGTATGCATAAAGCAATTTTTGTCATTTTTTTAACCTGTACTTACACTATTAAAGACATGACACCCATCTGCTAACCCAAAGGTTTGACATGATCAGTTTTTATTTAGTTGATCTTGGTAGGGATCAGTTATTATTAAGTTGATCTTAGTAGGGATCAATCATTTTTTTTTCATTTTTTTATTCACATGTATGGACCTGTTCTTCCCGAAACTGACCAAAACTGAGAAGGTAAACAGCCATCTGCTTTAATTATTTTTTGCTTACTATGATGTTCATAAAAAAATAAACGAGAATTGTAGATGAGCCCCATTAAAATGGTGCCCACATCACCCCCCAGGAAATCCATGGAGTCTGTCTTAGTTGAAGGGGTAAACGGTTGATCTGCAGCTTGATTGCTTTTTTGTGTGTTTTTTTTTTTTTGCAATTCAGGGGAAGTATAACTGCAATAAAGTCCCTCTGATGAGACTGCTCTCTCAATAAGTGTGGAGTTGATGAAAATAATGACTGATCCATAAAAAGGCCCTGTGCATTTAAAATTGTCAAAATAATGACTGATCCCTTGCATTTTAACTATCTCGGGTCAAAGGTCAAATACAGGACGTATTACTATGCCAATTGCAATGATTGGTAGTAATGGTGATGTTTTACATCTCCATGAATTGGTTTATATAAATTTACATCACTTCCAGGGTGAAAGCTTCAAATACATACATGTACACCAAGCTAAGACGTAAAGAGTCAGTCAGCTCATTGGCAGTGATGGATTGTTGCTTCAAGCACACATGTACTTTGTAGGCCTACTAATTTTGTTGGAGAACCATACGATTTCTGTCTCATTGAGCAGTGATAGGTGTGGGTTAGAAATGCCCCTCACAAAAGAAAGTGGAAGAGAAGTACAGTTTCCTGAGAGTCACTTAATACTTGGAGGCTGGTATCACAAATTTAGTGGCCTATAGGTAAAGTTGGTGAAAGAAGTATAAATTGTACATCTGTCGAAAAAAAACCCCTGACCATTTTAAACAGGGAAATCGTCAGTCTTGACATATGATTGGAGGTGACATTGTTGTCTCAATCAAGTAATGCACTTGTGCAAAAGAGACCTAATGGGCTGTTGATTTGCCGGCAAAAGTTAAAAAGTTTATAGCTGTTAATTCTCATGTACACAATGTTACTTGGATGTAGATAACACATGCACCAATAGGTCCCTGCCTAAAAATGAGTTAATAGGGACCATACCTAAGCAGCGAGTGACATCTCCCTTGATGTCATTGGATTAACTTAGTCCAGTCTGAGTGGCACAAGACTACGTGCATTCAATGAGGGTGGGTAAGGGGTTTCCCGTACTGGTGTACTGGGGCTTTTTATTTACCCTACTGGCATACTGGAAGCCCTCTTATTTTACGTACTTAGTACTATCCAAAATTTTGAAAGATTTTTGTTTTCCGTACTGCATACTCTAGAAAAATAATTGCCTGTACCAGTGTACTGAAACCCCCCTTACCCCTCTTCTTCAATGGTCTGGCTTGGACTTTTTGTCATCACAGACATTAAGATAAGGAGAGGGCACCAGCAGGAGTGGGTTGTTGTGTCTGAGTGAACCAGAAGCCATGCCGCACAAACAGTGGCGTAATTTCTCACTCCTAAGGACACATAGACCCATGTAATGGTGGTAAGTGGTGCCTCACTTTGAAACCATGCTGTTTTCACATGATTTTAACCCTTTCCCCCTTGAATTAAGACTGAGTCAACAGCTTTCCTCGGCATGGGTTGGGCACTAAGTGCCCAACCCATGCCAAGGAAAGCTGTTGACCTGGGGCATGTGATCAAGTCTCATGTACATTTCTCAGTCAAATTGTTTTTCATAACTGTTGAAATTAGTTGAAAACACTGAAGCAGACGACATTTGACCACCAGCCGGTTTTGGCCGGTTTGAGGGGGAAAGGGTTAAGGAGAGTGACATTTGTGTGTACTTTGAACATCATGTTGTTCAACAATCCTAGAAACTGCCCTGAGCTGTAAATTCTGACCTTCAGTGCCGTCCTTGCCTAATAGCTTCCCTTTGTGTCAACTGGTAGTTGGTCCAACACAAAAGAAAGGATTTTTCAATTCTAGTTGACCCAATGGGGTAATGGGAAAAACAGGTGGTTGAACCAACACCCTCATCCAGAGTCGGCCACATATGAAACCTGGTGAACCCCATTTGATTTTAGTGTTCAAAAGTGAGAACATCTCAAATTTCAAAGCCAAACTTCCACAAATAGTTCCAAAGACAAAATGAAAAGAGGTTTGACTGAAATCATTGAAAAATAAAGCACAGGTACATGCAATAGAAGTGTGTTTCAATGAACATTATGTAATAGTTATGTCATTGTATGTAACATGGCCCAGGTCAACAGCTTTCCTTGAGTTGGGTACTTAGTGCCCATTTGTACCAAGGTAGTTGTTGACCAAGTCTTTTTCTAACAAGGAGAAGGTTAAGTAATGATCGACTGTATCAAGTTAAACATATTGGCCAACATGGGGGTAGAATTAAAGCCAGCTTCATTCAGGCCATATACAATGTTGAAAGCAGATGACTTACAGGTACAGGTGCTATGAGTTGACCCAAGTCTGCTGCTTGTTGTGGGCAAATGTTGAAAGATTTACAAGTGCAGTAAAATCTCCAAAATAAATATATCCCCATCAAGAGCACTCCCCTGTCAAGACCACTTGTTTCAGTCGCTTAGGTGTGCAGAATAGGGAGATTCCACTGTACATGTTGAGGGAGTATGCTGGTTCCCGTTTCCTAACAATGAAATAAAATATACTGGTTCCCTCATCCAAACAATGGAGTTAAATATGCTGGTTCCCTCTCTCTTGCACTTTGAAAACAACTTGCAAGTGACTCAAGCCATTCAAATGATTGAGCACAATGTCACTGACTGTTAATGAAGTCCTACATGTAAGTGCAGACTGGTTTATTAACCTACAAGTTCTCTTTTGCTGAGTGTATCCCCTGCGTGATCAGAAAGGGAGCTGGTTTCACATTTTAGATGAAGTTTCTTGCAAAAAAAAAAAAATATATATATATATATGTATATATATTGCAAATTGGAAAGGTAGAGACATGTTTAGTTGAAAATGATCTGTTTTGTTTGTGCCAGTGTCTCCAGAGAGAGGCAGTATCCAGGGGTCAGGTATGGATTTCAGTGCATCACATGATCACTTGGGCTCCTATCATATGGCAGTAGTTTTGTACTGAATATGAAGTCTCCCATTCTAATTTGCAATCTGCAATGCCAGATACAAACATTAAAAGAAAAGAAAAAAACTATGCAAGTTAGGCAGAACAGTATGCAGAGATTACTTGCCATAGCAACCTAAGTTTGATTATAGTATTTAATAATTTTCCAGTTAAAACTGGCTGGTGGTCAAAGGCTTCAGTTTCAATGTTTTTGACTTATTGTAGCAGTAATGAAAAACAATTTGGATGAAAAGTGTATACAAGACCGTTCAACATAAAGTGCCCCACGTCAACAGCTTATTCTTCAGCATCCAACCTATGCCAAGGAAAGCTGACTTGGTTTTAATTCGTGGGTGGTGGTGATAGGGTTAAAACTGCAGAAGTTTTTAAAACAAACCAACGAGATAATATAATGTAACAGTCTGGCGACCATTTCTAGTTGGCCAAACAGCGTCAAGAGGGATTTCAAGGTCTAAACTCATGCTTTAAAATTGCATTAATTTATTAATGCAGGGGTTTTAAACACTTAAAAGCTTAAACACTTCTGGGTCTGGATTGCTGGCAGCCATTTGAATTGCCCATGCTTATGTTAGCATACAGTGAAAACTTGTTATAAGGACGTCATCTGTTCCCAATGAAATGTGTCAGATAACTAAATATGTCAGATAAATGAATCAAACAACAAAGAAAATGTACTTTTGCCATTCAAAACTTGTGTCGTATAATGAATATATCAGATATCTGAGTGTTGTTATAATGAGGTTTCACTGTATATGTAAATGTATGTCTATATATATATATACATATATATATACATATACATATATATATATATATATATATATATATATATATATATATATATATATATATATATATATATATATAAACATATACATGTATTGTTGCATAACTTCCAAAGCAAACAGTATAAGGCAATGTAAATGAGACAGTTTTGATCACAAGGACAGGTAAGCACACACACATGGGAAAAGATGCAAGGTCTGAAATGTTCTTGCCTGCTGTTATTGCAATATAATTCCCTGACAGAAATGTCGATGTATACGAAGTCAAAGTGTTCCAATTGTATAAGAGACTCCTCATGTGAGAAGAAATGGTCTCCCGCAGCAGGTAGAATTAAGAAGAGACTGACGTCACAGAAGGATGACCACCCAAGCCGTTCATGTATGTGCATACGCCAATTGGTCCTGTTTCTTCCATATGATCTATGAAATGTCGTAAATGGTTCATTTATATCTGTGTGAAGTACTGAAGCTTGCAGGTGAATTGTTCAGAGTTTTGTGCTTGTTTTTTACAGTTATGTGGAATATTTTGTGACTAGATTTAGGGGAAAATGACTAAAATAATTAAAAGAATATAAATGCGAAAGGTCTGCTGTGTTGATGAAACATTCAATAAACAGCCACTGTGGTAAAAAAAAAATGGAGGAAGGTGTGTAATGCAGGCAAATGTACAGTAGCCAATAATTACAGAGAATGTTCTGCTATGTGGATACTAGAGTGTGGGTCAGTAAAAATCTTTTTGATACCAGGAAAATTTAAATGAGTACTGGGCTGTGTGTAAAGGAGAGTGATCACCAGATGTGATGCAGTGCTGTATTATGTGAAGCCTTTCCTGCTTAAACTGGCCAAAACTGGCTGGTGGTCAAATGTCGTCTGCTTCAATGTTTCTGACGTATTTCAACAGCAGTGGAACACAAGTTGATTGAGAAGGGTCCAACCTGTAGCAAAAAAAGCTGTTGACTCAGTCTTATTTCAAGGGGTGTGTGTGTGTGTGTGTGAGTGTTAAGAATGAAACCGTGGAAGCCATGTGGTTAACACTCGTGGCATTTTCCATTGTTACCAGTACATGTACTGTAATGCAATTCTTCAGGTGAGAGGTGCCTGATGGGAAGACCAAGCCAGGCAGTGAGGGCTGTATGAAGGGCCAGGCAGTAATGGCTGTATGAAGGGCCAGGCAGTGATGGCTGTATGAAGGGCAACACCTCACAATGAAGTTCCATTTACAGAAAAAGTATTATTTATGCTCATATTCATTGTAATAATTGACGGCTGGGTTCTCTTATTTCGTGGTCACTACATGTAGGTGTAATAACCATATCTGTTCATGCCAAAGTACCCGTGTGATAATGTGATACAAATGGTGGTTATTTTGATGTTTGTCATTTTCACTCACTTCGCCAAGCAGATCTGAGGCTTTGAATGTTTTGTTGGGCCAGTAACTTATTTGGGTCTGAGAGTACAGGTTGACTGGTATTGTGATCAGATCTTCAATGTGGTGATACATGTGATAAAGCAAACTAAACCCATGAGTAGCTACAGTATCATGTAGCCATCTTGTCTGTGACAGGAAACAGTGGTCATTGGCTGACCAATATCACATGACCTACTTGTGACACAACCCAGGTACCATATACAAAGCACTGAACATTTATCATATAGGAAACAGTGGCCACTTGCCTGACCTTATAAATATTGTAAACAATTATTAAAAACAAAAGTTATCAGAGGGATCCAGTTTGCTTATCAAGATGCAGTATAAGGTGATAAAATTCTTTGACACAAATTTCATGACGCTGTCATCGATTATACTTGAAATTGGGTGATTACATCATCCCCTTTGACACCAATCATCTGACCTCCATATAGAAGTTAATATTCATGCTAAAACTATATATGCCATAACACACACAAAAGCGATCCTCATTGCTTGTATTTACATTTGCCTCTTAATTTTTCTGCTCGATTGCACGAAATTCAGTACATAGAGTTGAGAGAAACTGAAACTGATTTGCTCAGCATGTTCAAGTGTTGAATTCTGGAAACCCCAGTGGGCGTGGTCTATTGGAATGTGGGCGGGACACATGTGTTGTGGTCCAATAACACACAAGGCTCATGTGTTATGGTCTGAAAAAACACCAGGCTCTCTCCTGTACTTTCAATGTTAAAAGTTCGATTGAATGTAAATATAATTTGATGATGTTGCCTGTCAGTTCCTCATGATACTGTGTTTGCACTGTCTCCATGGGCACCACCCTTCTTGCCTCAAAAAAAAAGTAAAAAAAAAAATAAAAAAATGAAAATAAAATAAGATAAAATAAAAAATAAAAAAAATGAAAAAATTCAATTAAAAAAAAAAATCCAAGGATAGTGGTTTTCAGATGGAGAAAGGGACAACAAGGCCTTTTTTGTGCTGAAGGTGAAAAAATGGGAACCAGGTGTGGGGTATTTTGTATATTTTTCAGCTTTTCTCAAAAAATGGAAGGCACTTGAGGTGTGGGGGCAGTAATATGGAATAACACATTAGTCAGTGGAGTATGTTTGTGGGTTTTTGTTGCAGTTACGGACTAACACAGTGGTCAGTGGAGAGTGTTTTGTGGTTTCTCTCCTAGTAATACGGAATACCACAGAAGCAGTCTGTGGAGAATGTTTGTGGGCTTCTCATGTTAAGATCAAAGTTGCAGTGGTCTAAAGGCTAAAACATAAAAATCGACTGAACATGAGTTTAACTCTCTCAGTGCCAAATTTTGGACTGAGTCAACAACTTTCTGTGGCATGCTTCATGTGCATTGCAGTCAAAGTGCACCAAGGAAAGCTGTTGACCTGGACCATTATATTGTATGGGACTATAGGCATGCTGGTACTTGAATGAAAGGTCTTTTTACAAAGAATATTAATATAGTAGCTGTTTATCAGATAAGCTCATCTAAAGTACTTCAACTTGAGTTGCAGTTGGCAGTAAAAGAGTGAAGAAACTAGTATCTAGGATGAGAGAGCCATAGCTGTTGGTGATAACTGTACAAGAATGGCAGCTAAGTCTACTAACCCGTAAAGTGCTAATCATGGCTATAGTCATGATTTCATCACTGTTAAACATGTAAGGGTTAAAATGTTCCAGCTCCTCATGAAGATACATATTATTCAAATACCAGCAAGCCTAGTCTAAAGCAAAAAGTAGTCTTAGTCAACAGCTTTCCTGCGTGCAAAGTGTCCCGAGGAAAGCTGTTTACTCAGTCTTAAATCAGGGCTTTGACGGCTAAGAGAGGTGTAGGGTTGCCAAGCAGGCAACACATTTGCATGTCACACATTAGTAAATGCAGATCAGTTCTACAAGTTTCACTGGTATTGAAATTGGTGATTACTGTAATGCTCCTGTTTTCCAGTCCACACTATAGTGGACCAGTGTCAGAGAACTGCACCTTGTAAATATTAAGGGTATTCTGTCTTGCATTTAGCAGTGAAAACGTTGACAAACATGTAACTTTTTTTTTTTGTTGAAAGGCAAATGTTGTGGTAGACTAAACACACCCCAGGGTTCAATATATTTTAGCACAAGTATATTAAATTTGTGTACATGTATTTGATATTGGTGCCCAAAATATGCATGATCTCTGCATTTAAAGAGAGTTGTACAAGCTTGCTACAAGGTATATCAAGCGTTTTTTTGTTTTTGTTTTGTTTTTGTTGTTTTTTTTTGGGGGGGGGAGGGGGGGGGGTCATCTCATAGGTACTTACTTCTGCTGGCTGTCATCCTTAACCAAGTGTCTTTAAATTGTGATCATTTGGAGATCCTCAGTTGGCACTGACATTTTTCCTGCAGAACATATCTCATTTGTTCTTTGGCTGCTTTTCATCGCAGTCGTAGTTTCACTGGCATGACAGTCTTTGTAAATTGTGGATGTAATGTTTCCATCTGGAATAATGAAACAAATATGCCAAAAGTGGTCAGGTGGTATACTTCAGTTGAGATCCATATGAAATACTTTTGTATATGGATCCCATGCAGGGTTGAATTGTAAGCAACTTATCCTGTGTGTATTGGTTACTGTTCAAGACTAGAGCCAAAAGAATATGTGTAACAGAAACTGCAGGATTCATGTGATCTGAGCGTAATGTACAACAGGACATATCAGATACACTATTCCTCAAGGTGGCAGCACCTGCTTCCTGTGTTACATGACATTTTACAACAGATGACTGAAACAGCTTATCCCTCAGATGTATTCACCTGCAACAGGTGGATATATATTAGGGGCAAGCTACATGCAGGTAACTTGTGCCTTTGGGCTTAACACGTACCATTTCTCTGCCAAGTGCACCTGCCCTGTTCAGGGTCCACCTTCATTTTCTGATTCCCACAAATTCTGTCAAAAATATTGAATTTTCTCCATTTCATTCTACCAGTATTTATATTTAAAATGCAGTTGCAGCTATACTACCTTAATATTAAAAAAAAAAAAAAGAAAAAAGAAACCTTTCTCTTACAATTCCTAAGTATCCCAGGCAATTAAAAGGGATAGTTAGGTGGAAAGGTGGGTCCAGTAGATAGGTAGCTATGGATGGCATGAGTTTTTCATTGTCAAGATAACTATTCCTGTGTGCACAGGGTCAGTCTGAACCAATGTGCTGTGGCATTATGATGTATGAAAGGAACCTTTGTGTGAAGGGCTCATGTTACAGCATAAACAAGCAATAAATTTGCACAGCATAAGCTGCGTGAAGCCATTTGTGTCAACATAATGGTAAACATTTTGCACATCATTTATTTGAGAGAAAAAATTAAGATTTAGCATGGGAGAAAGCTGTGGACGCAGACCATAATATTCTCTGGAACTATATATAGGCATGGTGGTACTTGAATGAAAAGTGTTTTCACAAGGAGCATGAATCTAGAACACTTTTTTTTAGCCCGGCTGACTCACTAGTCAGGCTGAGCTTCTAGAAGGCTGAGTGGTCTGTTGTCCGTCCGTCGACTGTCCGTCTGTTCATAATTACATTTTCAACTTCTTCAAAACCATCAGCCAGATTCACTTCAAGCTTAGTAGTAATGTACCTTGGGAGGGTCTCTATCAAGTTTGATCAAATGGTCATGCTCCAGTGATTTTTTTATTTTTATGAATTTTTTAGTTGTTTTTTTGGTCAAATCCTAAAAAATCTTCGAAACCGCTCACCCAATTGCACTGATATCACACAGGAACACTCCTAGTTCTTCATTTGTTCGCCAGATGGTGCTGCAATTTTTGTCTATTTTTAGCGATTTTGTATGTGTTTTTGCTATTTTCGACTTCTTCTCCAGAACTTTCTCTCAGATTAAGCTGAAACTTTGTGGATATGTTCCTTGTGAAAGGATCAAACAGAGATGTTCACTAGGTGGCACAGCTGTAGATTCCTGATTTTTTACGATTTTTATAATTTGGGTACTTACCGGTAAATGCAACCTTTCCTATTGATTACCTTGTAAGTCAATAGGCATTCTAATGCTAATTCACATTTTATGACCACTTCTGCAAAACACTAAGTTAGATTTGTAAGATCAGACATGATCAGGGACCATGGTGATCATGATTATGTGATCCCATGACATCAGGGAGCATGCATCAATTATGTTTGTGCGATCCATTGACATCATGGGCAGTACATAGAGTATTGTGGTATGATTCCATCCTGGACATCATGGATCGTGTACATGTACGGCTTATTTTCAGATAATTGCAAGACATGGGTGGCCTTGCAGGAATGGATCTTTGCCTACAAAATCTTTAACCAAACTGAAATAATAAAACAAATAATTGAAAAATCAAACCACAAGCTTCAATATTCATTATTGAAATAAATTAGTCATTTGAAAATTCAGTTAGTCAAAATAACAACAACAACAAAAAAAGCTGTTGGCTGATTTATGAATGGCTGCCACAATCCTTGCTATGTGCAGCTTATGCCAATGTTATCTCCATATCATTTGACAGGGGTAGGTGGGTATGTGGCAGGAAGGTATTGATGGTCAAGATCGCTCTGGCCAGTGAGGCGGAAGGCACATTGTAGTGAAATTATAACGGTATTTTGAGAACTATGTTCATCAAGATTGACATTTTTCTGTTTCTATTTGTTTTTTTAAATCTTTGATTTTTCCTTCAAATTTTGCACTATGGGACATCCATACAGATAGTGGCAGAGTGAAAACTGTGTGGCATAATTGCACTAATAGATCAACAGATGCCTTTCTGTCAGAATAAGACATTCCTTTGCATGAGGTATGGCAGAGATAGGAAAAACACCATGTGCATAACAAATGACTGGTTATCATCAGGCAATTCAAAAGACTAAAGTTTTTAAAACAACATTAAATACAGGCTTTAACATAGTTTTAGCAGAAGTTTTTTCCATAATTTGTTGTTGTTGTCCACATAAAGCTGTTGAAACACAATTTAACTGATTAGGTACAACTAACTTATGCTGGGGAGGTGAAACATTCAGTGAGCAGCCACTATGATGGGGAAAAATGTAGGAAGGTTTGTAATGCAGGGAAATGTGCAGTAGCTAATAATTATGGAGAATGGTCAGCTATGTGGATTCTATAGAGTGGGTCAGTTAGAAATCTTTTGTAATACCAAGGACATAAGAGTACTGGGCTGTGTGTAAAGGAGAGTGATCACCAGATGTGATGCAGTGCTGTATTATGTGAAGCCTTTCCTGCTTAAACTGGCCAAAACTGGCTGGTGGTCAAATGTCGTCTGCTTCAATTTTTCTCACAAATTTCAACCGTAATGGAACACAAGTTGAATGAGAATTGTAAAAGAGACTCCATGAAGGCACAAGGTGCTGAAGGCGCCAGACTGGGTCATTGTCCAATGAATGTCTTCACCTGCCGTTGTATAATGTCCCACTGTGTTGGTGCACAAGTTGTGTCGCACACAACCTGTGGATATATTCTGAGAAATATGGGCAAAATGTAGGCCTGGATAATAGGTATACAGAGGTTAAGAACTGTAAGCTTGCAATTTGTTACATTGGAAAATTTCTTGGGGGGGGGGGGGGGGAGGGAAGGGGGCGTTATGGAGAAATGGTGCTTTTGAATGATCCTGCATAAATCATGGCGAACTTAACAGAAAATTGAATTACAAAACTGTTGCTGGAAATAGGGGCACAATTCATGTGGACTAAAAAGATGATGTTCTAGTTATTGTTCATAATTTGATCTTACATATACTGGAGATTGCCTGACTTTCTTGTCTGGTAGAATCAGCAGAGAGGGTCGTCATCAGCTCAAACTGTCCCACTGTTCATGATATAATGAGGTGGGGACACGTTGCCCTGATGCTGTACAATATGTATATATAGTAACTGAGAGTACATGTAGCTTTACATTGCACTACACAGGCTGGTTATTTCTGGTGGCCATTCATGGGTTACTGTTTGATCTTTTATCTCTTTGTTGACCACAGTTATTAGCTTACATTTATCATAACTTTTGTTGGAAATTGACATTGTTTTTGCCTGAGGTCAGGTCAAGGGTCAATTAAAAACCCTCAGCCAGTCAGTGCTTTTAAATTCATCGTGGTCAGCAGCTGGATTTGATTTGATATGAAGTGACCAGCTTCTGAGTCAGCAAAGAAAGCAGTTTGTCGACAGTAAGAATGACTGATATACTATCTTGCTGGCAAGTAACAAATCTGACCGTGTAAGAAACAGGGTCTTCTTGCTTGTTTGGGTGAATTCCAATCAGTACTTACTTTCCATAATTCTTAACCCTTTCCCCCTCAAACCGGCCAAAACCGGCTGGTGGTCAAATGTCGTCTGCTTCAGTGTTTTCAACTAATTTCAACAGTTGTGAAAAACAATTTGACTGAGAAATGTACATGACACTTATCAAGATCACATGCCCCAGGTCAACAGCTTTCCTTGGCATGGGTTGGGCACTTAGTGCCCAACCCATGCCAAGGAAAGCTGTTGACTCAGTCTTAATTCAAGGGGGAAAGGGTTAACTGGTTGCAGGCACTTGTGAAAAAATGTATGTCCTTGGTAATCACTGATTGGGGTTTTCCACTACCCTTGTGTAAGGTGGTCTGGTCAAAGGTCACGACATCGTGGCACTGGGCTGAAGTGGGAAAATGGCAGCAGAGAGTGGAGCTGTAACTGCCCGGGTGTACTGAAGACTTGTCTGCGCGATTCTTGTCATGTCCAGATTTCTCGTGCTTTGTACCCATTTAACTCAATCAGACCAGTGCATTATTATTAATTTGAAGATTGGTAAAGCTCATTGATATGTATATTAACAGTATTTAAAATAAGAACATTGTCATAAGTCTACTATGGTATCAATATCCCAATTCTTACCAAGTTGTATTGATATATTATATTTTGTATTACTCTTTGTGGAGTTGATCCTTGTCAATCTGGGATCTGCACAAATGTAGAAGTCATTGTTTTCCATTTCAGCCACCAGGTGGAGTTACTGCTCTTATTATATGGTATGATAATGTTATAGCAGATTGTTGTTTTTATGCCTGTTAGTAGATGAGCACACTTCACACTTTAATTGTAATTATTTGACCCTTTTGTGGGATGCAATTATTGTATAAACATGTTTCATTGTTATAATTTCACTTTCTAGTGGAATGTAATTCAAGAACATGATTACATCTCACTCCTTTAATTTCAGTTATTTCATATAGTGAAATACTTGCCTGCTAAACAGACCAATCTCGATGTTTCTTCACTTTACTTGTGGTAAAGATAATACATGCTTGGTCTGCTTTGCAGGCAAGCGATCTGCAAGTGGCATGTCAGTATATATGTCACTTTAATAAAATAGTTACTTCACTCCAGTGGGATGTAGTTGGTATATAATTACGTTTCACTCTAATTATGATTACTTGAGGTTCAGTGGGATCTAATAAATGTCATTGCATTTCTCTCTTCATTTATAATTATGTGACACTCTAGTGGGATGTAACTTGAGGATAACACAAATAAAGTGGTCTAATATGATCCGATCGACGCTTTGTCATCTTTCGTTACAGTTTGCTGTGCCATGGCATCACCTTCACGTCTGACCATGATCCCCTGTCAGAGTTCAATAGTAGCACCAATCACAACCAAATGCCAGTTGCAGGTGTCTAGTGGAGATTTTCCTTTTGCCCCCTGTCCTTTTGTCTGAGTTATGTGTTTTTAGCTCTGCTGACCATAGGTTGCAGAGCTCATGGCATCACTTCTCTCTGCTCATCCCAACCTAGAATAATCTTCTCTAGACCCTCCCAAATCGGTAACGATGATAGTAGTTGCATAGCCTTGTGATGCACTCTTCTCTGCAATTCTTGGGTTTGCTTTACTATGTATGAATCAGCTTAGATGAAAAAGCAGATGTATCTCAAAGACGTCTGTCTGTCCTTTTGTCTGTAAACTTTTGCTTGTGATCGTGAGACCATCCACAGTTTTCAAGATAGCCCCATATAATTTTCAGGACTTATCAAGTGCATAAAAATCCAGGTTGAGTGCGATATTGGTGGCGCTACCTACAGCATTATGTAATATATGGGTAAAAATGTGAAAATCTTGTGACCACTCTAGCGTCCTTAAAGTTGGATAGATTTTGAAATTTTGTGGGATTGTGGAGGGGGTCAAAATCTCATTTGCATATGATACTAGTGGCACCACCAATAATTTGATGGAAATTATGAGCCAAAATGTGTTTCAAGATACAAAATTCCACATCTCAAAAAGTAATTGAATTGGGCATGCAAAATATAGACCATGCCCAACGCTGGTGTGTTATGTAATATCAATGGCAACCGATTTTTGTTAGGTCACCAGGCCTGTAAAGTTGAAAGAGGTCATTTTTTTAAAGACAGGGTGTAGCTTAGACATCTATGGCAAAGACAATAGGATCAGCAGATCGAAATTGCTCTAGAATACATATATATATAACTCTAATTGGTGATCTACTTTTTGGGTTTCCACGACCATTTGATTATGGAGTTTGCTGCTTGTCCAAGTTTATTGTTTTTCTTCAATAACTCGAAACATTGAAAAGCTATAACCTGATTTGATAAAACAGACCATGGATGGAAAGCTGGATGTGGGGTGCACATTTTGAACAACAACAGTTTTTACTCTTTGGTCTTACAGGCCGGAAGGGTATTGTCCCCTGTGCCCTCTGTCTGTCTTGCCACCTGGTGTTACCACTATAACCTTAGAAGGTTTTGAGTTGGGGCTTCCAAATTGCCTGTGATTGTACTCTGCTATAGAATCTATTTTGTGTGTAAGCATGGTTGACCTTGCCCTACTTTTCAAGGTCACTGTGGTCACATATGCAAAGCAATGTTACTGCTGTAACTATCAAAAGGCTGAATCTATCAACCTGAATTTTGCACAAAATAAGCATAATGGAGTGTTTTAAAGGCCTATTTCAAGTCAAAGTCATACCTCTATATTTGACAAACTTTTTAAGGTCAAGTCAAGAGTCCAGAGTGCACAGTGGTAGTACTTCTGTAACTAAGAAGGTTTTTGAGATCTTGACTTCCCAATTGTCCATTGCACCGTGGTAAAACCTAACTTTCAAACATGCTTGACCTTGACCTATTTTTCAAGGTCACAGGGCATTGCAGAATTTAAAGAAAAGAGAGAATCGTTTGTTAAATATTTGATACATGTATTAAAATTGGTGTCTTTATCCATGTAATTATGTACTGACAGGCTGGTGGCCTTTAGTTATGAAGTAAAATCTTTTCATTTGTGAAAGGTCACACTGGGGTCAAGATCTTATTTTCCTTGTATACCTTTTGTATGGTTGCTCATAGACCCCTGGTTACTATTGAACACGAATAGCAAAGTACATATGTGCTTTCTTTTGGTGTTCTTAAAATTTACCTTGAGTGTCCTTCAAAGGTCAATCTTAGGTCACTGAACATATGTAACCATGTTGGCCAAAGGGCGTCAAGTGCTTTGCACAATATCTTGCTTAAGCTGAGCTGAAGGTCAAGGTCAAAAGGTCATTTGGAATAGAGGGGTCATCTTGTGAATGCTGTGCACCTCATGGTTAAACTTTTAGGACTTATAAAGTGTATGGAAGTCTATTGTATTTGTGTCTTTTTGTCCAAAACCACTTCCTGGTAGTCATTACCCTATTCCGCAGTCCGAACTCTTTACTCTCCATAAGCTAACCTGTCCCTGTCTAACTTATATACATAGAATTTCTATTGTCCATATTGCACATGTTCCTCTGTAAAATTTTGACATAGGCTGTATTAGCCCAAATAAATTAAAGGGTCTTCAGCGGGTAACTACTCAACATGTTTCGGAGCCTTTTACCCGTACATGTCTCTCTGAGTAGCGGCTCCTTGTCTAAGCTAAATATTCAGCAAAGACAACCCACATAATAATGAATAAATATGAATGTGGCAATTGATGAATTAGCTAAATATGTGAAGTTTTGCTTATAAATGCAGAGCTTCATATCAAAGAAGAATACCTGTCAAACAAACCATAATTACCAAATTTTCATAGTACAGGTTCAGATAAGAACAATTTGACGTACCCCTGAACCAATATGTACCCTTTCTAGCTGGACAGCTTATCCTAGTTAAACCATCCGCCAATGTTTAACTGAAGTGGACACAAGCTGGGGCATTATATTCAGTCCCAGTGATTGTAAAATAAACAGTTGCAGCTAGACCACCTGTACAAACCAAGGGAAATCCTAACAAGGACTGCAACAATGTACATCCGGCACCAGAGATGTAAAACAAACTCCATGATGACACCTACTCCTCAAACAATTAAGCTCTATTTAACTGCCAACCCTGAGTCAATGTGTCAACTTAATGTGTCAGGTTTGTGACACTTGAGAAAAGACTGTCAATTTTGAGTAATTTTTTAATACTGAGTAAATGTGCATTTAGGCATATCAGAAAAGAATGGAAGTCAATAGCTTTTATGCCAAAAACATGCTATCAAAACAATTTTTCTTAACAGGATTTTAAGTACAATTAGGCAAGCTTGTAACTGTCATAGGCCGCTTCTTGCTACCTGTAGCCCCTGGGGGTTTACATAACAGAAAACAAGCTAGCCTAAAAAGTCTGAAAGGTGAACATTTAAACATAATGGTGTCAAAAGATAAAATTCAGTAGCAAAACAGGCAAGTCTAAAATCTCTAAAATTATTGAAGCCAAACTTTCTAACCATCTCAGGATATTTACAGCAAAATTTGTAGAAATATTTGATCAAAAGTACACCTTTGAATCCTCTTGACTCAAGTTTATTGTAAATGAATTTGGTTCTTGATGCAAAGTCATGAAATTTAGAACAAATACGACCAAATCTCAAAATCTGTGACAAAAATGTATTATATCCAATAGTATCCGAAATATTACTGTCCGGAAAAGGATAATTAACTATGTGGATGTGGATGTCAATGTTAGTGGTGCCAGCTGTATATGTAAGATATGGGTCAAAATCTGAAATCTTGTGACCAGTCCAGCGTCCTTAATTTTGCTATGAATCTTCAGGAAATTTACTGGTATTGTGGAAGAGGTCAAAATCTCTGTTGCTTATGATACGACTGGTGCAACCTATACTTTTGATTTTCTGGTGATGGTCCTCAGCAGAACATTAGGCCCATGGACCGCTTGTTATTCAAAAATTATACTAAAACTAAACTGGACAAACAAGTTTTTTTTTTGTTTTGTCTCACCAGCATTAGCTGTGGATGAGGCTAAGTCTGACCATGGAGCAATAAAACTAGACTACTAGTATACTTGCTCCATGGTCTGACTACACTCACTCTCTGGACTTCTGTCATTCCCTCTGTACATCTGTCTGTCTGTCTGTCTATCAACAAAAACTTATTGGCATTATTTCACTCACTACACTAGCTAGCTAGGGCTTCCACACTTGTGTGGATAATTTATAGTAATCATCACCAGAAATATGTACCATCACTGTCATACTTCAGTGATCATATCATGCTTCAATGAGCCCTGGAGAAAAAATCCGAAGTGCCATTATTTCACCTGTACACCAGCTAGGACTTTCAAACTGAGGTAGATGATTTGTAACAATTATCACCAGAGATATGTGCCAGTGTCACACTTCAGTGATGATGAATGCTGGAGAGACATTCATTCCCCAGGGCATGGCCCTTGTTTTGTTTTTGTTTTTGTCTTCAACCACCTTGGCTGGTGGCCAGGAAATGTTTACCCTTTAAGTGCCAAATTTTGGACTGAGTCAACAGCTTGTCTCAGCGGCAGTGGGCCCAATGCACCCAATGTGCACCGAGAAATGCTGTTAAACTGGGGTTTTCTCCCTGGAACTATATGCATACTGATACTTGAATGAAAGGTCTTTTTACGAGGAACACAAATCTAGTATCCTAATGATAATTCAGACTTGCCTGACTTAAGTGGAGTGACTTTAGGCTTGATTGTCAGTGAAGGAGCTAAAAGGCCTGCCCTATACACCTTGTGTTGTCTTGTCCCTGCACCTGTGCATCCAGATTTCTTGGTTTGTGGATAAAAATCACTTGAGCTCCCTCTTTCAAGTGCAGAATTGCACATTAATTTCCCACTAAAATCTCTGAACCTGTTGCTAGGCAACAGTAAAATCATCTGCCATGATAAAGACAAGCTGATGGAAAGCCAAAGGTGTATCTAATATTTGCGGGAATAAGGTATACTTACTCCAAACATACATGACAACTCCTATCAATTTTTCCGTGTGTTCAAGGAACATGACTTTGACTTTAAACAGTAAATTTTATCCACGTTGTTGCTATAGTTGGACCACAGCAGCATATTTTGCCATGTTTGATACAAGGATCTGGCCCTACATATGGGTTCTCCCTTGTTTAATGATATTGGTCAAAGCACCACCCCAGCTAATATGAATGTCCTGTATATATGTGTATGTAAGGCTTTGGCATGGATACGTAGCCTTTTAAGATTTCAAAGTAGGGGTTTTTTGTGTGTGTTTTGTTGTTTTTGTTTTTGCTTGTTTGTTTGTTTGTTTGTTTGTTTTTGGTGGGTGGGGTGTAAATTTTTTTTTTTTTTTGGATGAGAAGTCGAAACACTATTTTGAGCTATCAGTTTGACAGAACAGTAGAATCTCCCTTAAGACCACACCCATAAAAAGACCATTTCTATATGAAGGCCACCCATGTACAGATCCATTTTTCTTTATCCTTACTTAACTTATATCACCAATTAAGACCACTCCCCTATTAAGACCACATTTTTTCAGTCTCTTAGGTGGTCATGATAGGGAGATTCCACAGTCTCTTAGGTGGTCATGATAGGGAGATTCCACAGTTTCTTAGGTGGTCATGATAGGGAGATTCCACAGTCTCTTAGGTGGTCATGATAGGGAGATTCCACAGTCTCTTAGGTGGTCATGATAGGGAGATTCCACTGTCTCTTAGGTGGTCATGATAGGGAGATTCCACAGTCTCTTAGGTGGTCATGATAGGGAGATTCCACAGTCTCTTAGGTGGTCATGATAGGGAGATTCCACTGTCTCTTAGGTGGTCATGATAGGGAGATTCCACAGTCTCTTAGGTGGTCATGATAGGGAGATTCCACTGTCTCTTAGGTGGTCATGATAGGGAGATTCCACAGTCTCTTAGGTGGTCATGATAGGGAGATTCCACAGTCTCTTAGGTGGTCATGATAGGGAGATTCCACAGTCTCTTAGGTGGTCATGATAGGGAGATTCCACTGTCTCTTAGTGGTCATGATAGGGATATTCCACTGTCTCTTAGGTGGTCATGATAGGGAGATTCCACAGTCTCTTAGGTGGTCATGATAGGGAGATTCCACAGTCTCTTAGGTGGTCATGATAGGGAGATTCCACAGTCTCTTAGGTGGTCATGATAGGGAGATTCCACAGTCTCTTAGGTGGTCATGATAGGGAGATTCCACTGTCTCTTAGTGGTCATGATAGGGATATTCCACTGTCTCTTAGGTGGTCATGATAGGGAGATTCCACAGTCTCTTAGGTGGTCATGATAGGGAGATTCCACTGTACTCATGATTATGGATCCATGCCAGGTCTGACTGGGATCATCCATGAATTAAACTGGTACTTGCTGCAAAGACTACTTTCTATGGAATGTCCATACTGTAAATTGCTTTATTTTCGTGCATAGGAATTTTCATGGTTTTTGCATTTTTGACATTTCACTGTTGTTTTAATTTTACTGTTTTGGAGATAATTCTGATTAAAAAAAGGTTAAGGTACTATTTCACTGTGTTTTTATTTTCACGGTTTTGTGCCATCAGCGAAAATAAGAGTACAGCAAAATTACAGCAATTTATAGTAGCACTCCTTCAGTACAAAATTTTGGACTATAAGAATAAAAGTGGGCATGCTGCGACTTGAACGAAAGGCTTCTTACCAAGAAAATTAACCCTTAAAGTGCTAATAATGGCCATTGTCATTTTCTCATTACTGTGAAACATATAATGGTTAAAAGATTCAAATTCCTCATGAAGCTACCTTTCATTCAAACGCCAGCAAATCTAGTCTAAAGCAAAAAGTAGTCTTGGTCAACAATTTTCCCCAGAACACTTTGTGTGCAAAGTGTCCCATGGAAAACTGTTGACTCAGTCCTAAATCAGCACTATAGTATATATTTCATAATTCAGAGAAGTTAGAGCTTCAGCTTCCATACTGGTACTGGCCCCAGAACAGAAAATGACATTGTCCCTGTGCTGGTACACTGCTTCACACTAGAGCAACTCAGCGTTGCCATCCCCTCAATAAAATGCCGTCTTGCTTCATATTTTAGCAGCCATAACCATGACACAAAGCTTGCAGCTTTTCTGTTTAACCCGCTGTTATTTTGATGCCTGGTGTGGCAGCCAACAACTGACAGAAAAAATATTCATGAAAAAAATGACCTGTGCAGTGATACACTGGGCTCCAGGAGATGGCGACAACTCGGAAATATTCACTGACATTTCCACAAATGATCTGCTGCATAAAAAAAAAAAACATATACCTCAGACTTCAAGTGCAAATTGTGCTTTTGTGACTCTATGGTACAAGTACACAATTTGGTTTATCAGAAAAAGAGATTGCTAAATGCCAGTTGTCTTGTTACTCTCGGAAACTGCTGGACACTGCACTGCAGCGCAAATGTAATAGCTGTCAAGCAGTGCTGATGTAGGAGATACCAGCAAACAACTGTTTTTCACTCAACCTCTGCAATTTGTATCTCGCCTCACAAACGTACGAATTGCCTGATCACATTAAAATCAGTGGACATTTAAAGAAAAATATCATATCCAGGAATGGTTCCCAGGATTTTTTTTTCTGACAACCCCTTCCTAACTTTTGGAGCCATTTATAGAAAGAAAATGAACAACGTGTCAAGACTAAATTAAAATTTTTAAAACTTTTTATTTATGCTATTTCAGGACTCACCATTGAATTTGATCCTTGACATGGATGTATATTTTAAATTTCTTCTGATTTCAACTTGGGAAAAAAAAAAAAAAAAAACAATTCTCCAGAACAGCTAAAAAGAATTGCAAGAACTTTTGTCAGAATACAATGTGACTGAGGATGATGCAGGTGTGTGAAAATGATGCAATTATGTGAAGTTTTGACAAAATTATAGGATATCAAACTTTGAGACCATGTATCTGGAAGTGGTACTTATGTATACATATACAGTGGTTCCTGTCTTGAGAGGCCACTCCAAAGAGAGGCCACCTGGCTTGAAAGACCACTTTTGTCAGGTCCCTGCTGCTATCTATTCCATGTTATTGTACCTCTAATGAGAGGCCACCTGTCTTCAGAGGCCACTTTTGGACCTGCCCTTGGGGTGGCCTCTCAACACAGGGACTACTACACAGCAGTAGCACAGTGCATGTGTTGTAATATTAGCAAAAGTGTTGTATGGAATACTTTGCTTTCATACATAGATATTACCCAGGTGGACCATCACCAAAATTGTGAAGGAGATGATGCAATAATTATATGCATTTTCTTTCAGAGGGTGTATATAAACAGTGTTAAAGAGAATTCTAGCCATTTGCTGACTCATCAAATCTGACATACTGACCTGTATCTTGGTAATGGTGAACCCTAGGCCCATAGTTACTATTAAACATCAATAGGAAAGTACCCATTGGGTTTTTCTGGTGTTATTTTGACCCTGAGTGACCTTGGACAGTCAAACTGACATGCTGGCTTATATCTTGGTAGTATTAAATTGTTGGTCACTTATTGTAAGCAGTAATACAGTACACATAATGGGGCAGTCAAGTCTGCACTTACACAACCAGCAGTTTCCGGGGACATAGCACAGGATCATCATGATCTTCTTGTTCTTATTTATTCATGCAGAAATGACAACATTCAAAATGCCATTTCAGGGACATTTAAGTGAGAATATCAGGGACAGAGCATATTTAACAAAGAATATATAAGAAAATACTCAGTTTCATTTTGGAGCAAACACCATAAATTGTTCAAAATTTCGGCTAACCGTCCTTGATGATGAGGGACAGTTGACATCTGTTTGTACCAGGTAATGTGCAAAATTTGAGATGGTACTTAAAGCTAATAAATATATTTCTTACTGGTATAATCCTATGACCCCCCCCCCCCAAAAAAAAAAAGACAAACAAACACAAAAAAACAAAAACACAAAAAACAAAAACACAAAAAAACAACCCCCCCTAAAAAAAACCAAACAAACAACAAAAAACAAACAAAAACAAAAACAGACCAAAGCACAAAATTAGCAAAAAAAAAAAAAAAACTGATCAGTTTGAGAGTATGCCATTTCTCCAAATAAACTCAAGACTTTTGCTTTTTCTTCCTCAGTCTGTTTTGCTAAATTATATTGCATACTTTTAAGGGCCTTTTTTTTCTGCAATACTGATCTGTGGTTATCTCAAGTTGCTTGTGGTCATCTAAAATACGTCACTCAGCAGTGATTTAATTACACATACTGCGTACATATATATCCCTGAATACATGCATGTACCAGTCTATAATAAACCTGCGGTCTGATTCAAAAATATGCACAAATAACTGAGAAGCAGTTCTAATGGTATGACAGGATATATTTCTGTCTTGTGTATGTCAATCCATGCCCTCATAGACAATACAGAGGTCATTTAGTCTGGAACATCTGGGTTGAGTTTAGATTATCAGGTTTCCTGTACACATAATTACATTGCACAAGGAAGACAAGAGATGAAAGCAGAAAGGAAGATTTGCTTCAAATCAAATCTGACTGTGTGCCTTCCAAAGTTGTAAATATTAAATGGTACAACTTTTGTGCTTTGGTACTTCACATTCCATTAAGCTTATGACAGGATGAAAATTTCCCAAGTCTAAATGACCTTGACCTTTGACCTTTAACCTTTACAGGTTACATGTAAATTGCAAAAATATAGTGTTACAATATCCACAATTTAAGTCCAACATGATTAGAATAGGATGGAAATTGGCCAAGTTATGGCTGAGTGAAACTTTCAAAGGTCCAGATGACATTGACTTTTGACCTTTAATGGTGACATGTAATTTTCAAAATGTGCAGTGTTGCAATAGCTACAATTTGAGCCCAACATGATCAAAATTGGATAAAAATTGACCAAGTTATGGCTAGAAGAAAGCCACCATGAAAATGGCCTTTGACCTTGAGATGACCTCCACCTGAAGTGAACCTTACCTTTGAAATATTTTGACTTAAAATTGGCCTTTGACCTTGACATGACCTTGACATTTGAGATGACCTTTGCCTTGCTATGATTGAACTTCTATACACTTGGAACTATATCTACTACAGTATATGAGATATTGAAGATTTAAAACTTTAATTAGCCCTCGTTTGCATAAGTTTGAAAAGAATGACCTATCATTATAAAAAGGCGAGACTTAAAAAATGTGCAGTGTTACATAGCTACAATTTGAGCACAACATGATCAAAATTGGATAAAAATTGACCAAGCTATGGCTAGAAGAAAGCCACCATCGAAAGTGACCTTTGACCTTGAAATGACCTCTACCTGAAGTGGTCCTTGACCTTTAAAATGACAATTTGGCTTTAAAATGACATTTTGACCTAAAACTGACCTTTGACCTTGACATGACCTTTGCCTTGATATGATCAAACTCCAATACACTTGGAACTACATCTACTATAGTATATAATATTTTGAAGATTTAAATTAAACTTTAATTGGCCCTCATTTGCATAAGTTTGAAAAGCATGACCTCTCATTATAAAAAGGCCAGACTTTATCTATAGAATTATAATTGTGCATAGTTTGGAGTTTCTATGTATAATACTTTTCAAATGAAATGTTGGACAAATTTGCCTGTAAAGAAAGAAAGAAAGAAAGAAAGAAAGAAAGAAAGAAAGAAAGAAAGAAAGAAAGAAAGAAAGAAAAGAAAAAGAATTCCTTGAAAAAACAATATGTCTGTGTTGGCACACAGACATAACAAACAGGGCTCAATTCTGGATCAATGTTCCTACTGAATGTCTACTCCAGCAAGAGACCACCTGCCCAGAAAACTCACACTTGTGCCTCGATTTTTCAGTGCCAAATGCAACTAAACTCAAACTGCTAAAAGAAAACTCTTAATTTGGTAATCAAGGGTGTTTCATACTCCTTGTAAAAAGGCCATTCATTCAAGTACCAGCATGGTTGTAGTTACGTAGAAACCAATGGTCAATAGAACCAATAGCTTTCCTCTCCACATCTGGGGCACATTGCAACAAATGCATGCAAGGAAAGCTGTTGACTCAGTCTAAGATATGGCATTGACAGAGATAATAGCCATATACTTGTATATGGTCTTTTATTCTCTATTTATAGCATCTTTATGAAGGTCCAGCAGTTTTACTTTTAGGCAGACCTTGCTAAACACTGGGCATGATAAGTGCATGGGAGTTGCGGTTTCCAATACAGTGCTCTATGAATGGCAAGCCATGCTGACTGATAGATTCAGCTCACTTTATGCCCCGGTCAATGACCCCCACTGCCTTACTTCTAATTGTTTTTCCTGATCACCTGTAGGAAGGTCATGTGATCTTACATGCAGCTTTCATTGACTGCCTCATTTTATGGGCAGCATCAGGAAAGACACACCAAATTCATGTGTAAGCTTCATTTTACCAGACAAAACGCACCATTCCTGATTTGCCATGCTGCACACAGTAAATAAAATTCCCAATGTCGTTGAAATTCTAAAGTTAGTAGGGAGAACCAACTGCACATTTTTGCCTTATTAACCAACAGCAAATCTAACATACGCATTCTGATATTTCGGGGGGAGGGGGGGGGGGGGGGGGAGAGAGTAGGAGCGGGACATGGCAAAAGGTTTACCTGTACTGTATTACTTTACAGGTAATTGCCAGCAGCAGGAGATTTCAAATGGTCATTACCAACTTCATCACAACTCTATAAATGATCCTTATCTTGCCTTAATCCTTTTCTATTCAAATTGCTCAGAGCACCCATATGTAAATTAATGCTTTAATGTTTTTAACTTAATGGTATATTTTTTGTTGATGGAAAACATTTTTGGTGAATTAACCCTTTCCCCCTTGAATTGACACTTGAGTCAACAACTTTCTTTGGCATGAGTTGGGCATTAAATGCCCAACTCATGCCAAGGAAAGTTGTTGGCCTGGGGCATGTGATCTAGATAGGGCTCATCTACAATTCTCAGTCCAAATTGTTTTTCATTACTGTTGAAATTAGTTGAAAACAATGGAGCAGACGACATTTGACCATCAGGTGGTTTTGGCCAGTTTAAGGGGGAAAGTGTTAAAGATCTATCATGATAGCATACCAGAGGTCAACAGCTTTCCTTGGCACAGATTGGACCATGAAACCTTGTTGACTTAGTCTCACT
Source organism: Hermodice carunculata (assembly GCA_964020975.1). Taxonomy (NCBI): domain Eukaryota; kingdom Metazoa; phylum Annelida; class Polychaeta; order Eunicida; family Amphinomidae; genus Hermodice; species Hermodice carunculata. The sequence goes on from OZ026627.1 coordinate 24,723,717, forward strand.
CTGACCTGGGAATGGTTACAAAATTATAGAGCATGTGACTTATGTGTCATTTAGTTGTTGCTCTATAATGAACAGCAAGATCGCACCTAAATCAAATTATACACACATTGCTGTCATACACTGACACAATTGATCCTTATGGAATTTGCTTATATTTCTAAAGTCTGGAAATTAATTTATGCCATTAGCAAAAAAAAAAAAAAAAAATGAAAAAAAAGTAAATAAATAAAGAATAAAAAAATAAATAAATAAATAAAAAAAAAATTAAAAAAAGACCTCAAATGTTGTTATGTATTTAGGGAGAGATGACATCCTGTCCATTCAGCCTCCACAACGAGTAGACAGCTGAATATGCTGTAAGCTGTTTATATTGTGAAACAGCAAGGACCCTGAGAACAAGAAAGAACCTGCTAATAAAGTGGTTCCCCTCTAATAAAATCCCTACCCCCCCCCCCCCCAAGATAAACCACCCTTTATGCAAATGTCACTTCTCCATGCAACAAAAGTGAGTATTTTCATTGTATCATTCCTCTCAAGAAAGGCCTCCCCTCTAAGGTGGCCAATTTTTAGTTCCAGTTGGGGTGGCCTTATTAGAGGGGAGGGGCCATAGTAGTGTGTTTCTTGACCTGTTTAAAGCCCTTCACACTGTTAAGCATTCTCTCCTATGTCAAAAGTTATCTTTTTGGAATAAGGTGAACAGTTTGAGTGATTCGATAATTTTTAATCAAACAGAACATGAAAAGTAGCCTAAATGCCACTACAGGTGGCACCACTAGTATTAAATTGAACTGCCATTTTTATACCTTAACAAGTCCTGAGAGTTATATTGAGTTAACTTGAAATCTGTGAGCTGTATCATGTTCACGAACAAATGCTTATGGATGGATGGATGGATGGATGGATGGATAGGACAGACAGAGATGATTGATGCTGTAAGCTCTGTGATCCATGGTAAGCAGAGCTAAAAAAATCAGGAAATGACCACAGTACCCCTGTGTAACAAACTGGGTATAGACTAAGTTAAGGAATATGTATTCGTACCAAATTGAAGAGAATCTAGCAAGCTGTTTCAGTGACATCAAAAATTGCAAAACCACACAGAACTTCACAAAAAATACAAACGAAAATGGCAGCACCACCTGTTGAAGAAAGCATTTTGAAGCACAAAATGAACACAAATTTGTTCAAAAAGTCTCTGGAGTATGACATACTGAACAAATTTGCTACAGACACACTTCAGTTACATCCCTGCCAAGTTTGAAGATGTTCAGGCCCCTTTGATTTGAGATGTTGAAAATATAAATTGTTGGTGGACAAACTCATAGGTAGATTTAAGGCCTGCTTAATCATGTACATGTACCTGTACCTGTACATGTCACATTAGACTAATTATTATGTCAGGACATGTTTTGTCAAGGTATTTATTTTCCTAGGTGGTACCGTTTGAGGGGGGGGGGGGAACAATGGTTTACTCTTTTTTAAAAATTTAAATAATTTGTAGAAATTTAATCTACCAGAGAAGACAAACATGTAGGAAAAGTCATGCCCAATATAATAGTACATCATGGGTAAAAGGCTCTTTTACACAGCATCTGTTACATGTGGTTTGAGCAGATGGCCTGGCAATCCCAGCCTCATGAGGCGCCACCTGGAGAGACAAGCCTGTCTTATAAAACAATATGCAAAGTCCTGACTCCCGTTTTCCCCATGTTGTTTACCTGTCCTGTGAAGTGAAGTCTGCATAGACCGCTCTTTTGTGGCAACCAGGGAGATCTCTCAAGGTCAGGAATGAGGCGTGCAAACACTGTTACACAGTACACAGTGGTATCTACTCTATGGGGCTATATTCTTTTGGCTGCCAAAAAAAGTAGCCGCAACAGAAGGTGACCTGTCACTGCAGGGAAATTAACCCTTTCCCCCTTGAATTAAGACTGAGTCAACAGCTTTCCTTGGCATGAGTTGGGCCCAACCCATGCCAAGGAAAGCTGTTGACCTGGGGCATGTGATCTTGATATGTCTCATGTACATTTCTCAGTCAAATTTTTTCCCATAACTGTTGAAATTAGTTGAAAACACTGAAGCAGACGACATTTGACCACCAGCCGGTTTTGGCCGGTTTGAGGGGGAAAGGGTTAACAAAGAAATACTGCTCTTTGGGGCCCCAAAAGGCCGGTGATCTCTCCTAGCAGTGGCTGCATACAGCAGTCAGGAGAACTCCTACATTTGTTACTATCTGTACTATTGGGTAATCCAGTGAAAATTAATATGCTAAACAGGTACCATTGTCCCTCTTTTCCCAGAATTCCTTGATTTGGCGACTCTTATCAAGTCACCATGCAGTATTTGTCCTACCATTGTAACTACCCTTCATAGAATACAAGCAGCTAGACTTCAGAAAGTCTAATAAGCAGCCAAAAAGTCTCTCCAATCAGATTTTTTACCAAATGTAGTTCAAAATATCCCAGTCTGGCATGTGGATAAATAGCACCCGGGACACACTAACTCTTTCCGTGCCACAATTTGGACTGAGTCAACAGCTTGCCTTGGCTCGCTAAGGTGCATTGTGCCCAAAGCGCTCCAATGAAAGCTGCTGACATGGACCAGTATGTCCTGTGTAATTACAGGTAAGCTGGTATTTGAATGAATAGTCTTTTCACAAGGAACATAAATCTAGCACCCTTATTAATTTCAGAGCAGTTCGTCTGGAGTGGTTCAATATCAGTCACAGTTGGCACTGAAAGAGTTCATGCAGCAACACAGACATAATGGTGCAGTGCATTTACAAAAGTTGATGAAATAGGAAGAAATAAAGGGGTGCAAGGGTTAATAATAGTAATAAACATAACTGAAGTTCAAGTGGCCAACAACAGTGGATTTTTGTTCATTAAAAATATTCACAAAAGCAACCTCTTTTGACAATTTCCTGCTTGGATTAGTCTAAAGTGATCACAATTTCCAAATATTGTCCAATTACATACAACAAGAGCATCATGATGATCCTGTGCTCTCCTGACCTGAATCTGCTTTAACAATATTGCAATACATGCACTGTAGTCTGTGTAGCTATATACATGAACAGTGGTAAGCCTAAGGCATCGGTATTTGAGAAGAAGTTGAAATTGTAAATACAGTAGTACAATACATGCACTATATTGCCATATATATATTTATACAGTGGCAGCACTCACTTATGTTTGTAAAATTTGATATCCCATATAATAACTTGGTCAAAACTTAACATTTCCACATTATTTTTGCAAACTTTCATTGTCTAAAGTCCAACTATATTCTGATAAAATTCTAAGCAATTCTGTTTAGCTGTTCTGGAGGAAAAGTCGAAAATAGCTTTAGCACACAAAAAATCATGAAAAAAATTGAAAGAATTGCGGTGCCACCTGGTGGCCAAAATAAGAACCAGGTGACCCTATGTGCAATATCAAAGCAACTGGCCAGGTAGGTCTGGAGACAAGGATATTTTATTACATTTTTTTAAAATAATTTAAAAAATCATAAAAAATAGAAAAATTATTGCATCATCATCTCCTCTGCAAACTTGGTAGAGGTCCATGTGGACAACATCCAGGTGCAAAATCAAAACATTCCATGCAGCTGTTTTTGAGAAGGCCAAAATGTAAATACAATAGTGCAATACATGCACAGAATTGCCATATATATATATATAGTGGCAACAATCACTTAGTCGCAAAGTTTGATATCCCGTAAATTTGTCAAAAATTAACATATCCGCATTATTTTTGCAAACTTTTATTGTCTAAAGTCCAACAATACTCTGATAAAATTCTAAGCAATTCTGTTCAGTCGTTCTACAGAAGTAGAAAATGGCCTTAACACACAAAATTCAGAAAAACTTGCAGCGCCACCTGGTGGCCAAAATAAGAACTACTTGACCCTATGTGCAATTTCAAAGCAATTGGCCAGGTAGTTCTGGAGAGAAGGAAGTTTATTTTTTTGTCAAAAAATAAATTTAAAAATAGAAAATTACTGCATGACATCTCCTTTGCAAACTTGGTAGGGGTCCACCTGGGCAACATCCATGTGCAAAATCAAAACATTTTTTGCAGCTGTTTTTCAGAAGAAGTTGACAATGTAAATACAATAGTGCACGGTTGGCTGAGCGGTAAGACGCTCGCCTTTCACCTCTGCGACCCGGGTTCGATTCTCGTCCTGAGCAGCATGTGGAAAAAGTTCCTACCACTTTAACCGTGCACGGTGGTTTTCTCCGAGTTCTTCGGTTTCCTCCACTAGGCAAGGTAGGAAGTATACGCCAACATCTGTGCCATGGAGAGTGACTCGATAAGTCAATACTTGACTTCTTTCACAATCCATGTAAAACAAATGTGTCTATACTTTTTTTTTTTTACAATAATGCAATATATGCACTGTGGTGCCATATATACATATACGGTGGCAGCACTCACTTACTCGCAAAGTTTGATATCCCGTAACTTCGTCAAAAATTCACATATCCATATTATTTTCACAAACTTTATTGTCTAAAGGCCAACTATATTTTGACAAAATTTTAAGCAATTCTGTTAAGCCATTTTGGAGAAGTCAAAGATAGCCTTAACACACAAAAATTCATAAAAAAATAGGGCAAAATCACAGTGTCACCTGGTGGCCAAAATAAGAATTATTTGATCCCAGGTGTCTCTATGTGCAATATCAAAGCAATTGGCCCAGTAGTTCTTGAGATGAATTTTTTTTTTTTTCAAGAAATAAATTAAAAAATTCATAAAAAATAGAAAAATTATTGCATCATCATCTCCTTTGCAAAATTTGCAGTGGTCCACCTGGGAGACATCCATGTACAAAATCAAAACATTCCAAGCAGCGGTTTTTGAGAAGACAAAAATGTAAAAAGTCTAACGACAGACGGAGGGATGGATGGACGGACGATGGATGCAAGTGGATTCTACAAGCTCTGTTGACTGACAAGTCAGCAGAGCTAAAAAATGTATATGACTTTGAAAAGTATGAAGAAAGCACAAAATGTTTTGCTTGAACTACTTAAAATATTCTGAATTGTTAAATTTATATATACATATATAAAATTATGTATATAGTTTTTTTTTTGTTTTTTTTTTTCAAAGCCAAGACTTTACGTTAGACAGACTCCAGACAGCTGGCAAACCTCTGCTAATATTTTGCTTTAATTAAGCATTTACTTTCTTTGAAATTCCAGGTCTGATAATACTCCTTCAGCAACCATCTACACAAAGCATAGCTACTTGAACAGACTGCCAATGAATGTTACTGATTTGTCTGACTCCAATTCCAAAAGGGTTAAATTTAACTCAACTGTTTAAATCCTTTTAAATATCTGGTTTCTCTCTGCTGTTTATAATTCTATACATCAAATTATCTTCTCATCCCAATCACCATTCAGACAATTTAAGCAATTTTTGTACATTATATGCCTTAATAAAGGAAGCACAAATTACACTAAATTTCCACTTTACTCTCATCCGCATTAATTATTGCACGTTATTTAAATGAGCTTCCTGTGCTCGCACATTTAAATAAAATGATTCTGGGTTATTGTCTAGTGCTGAAAATTAGGCTTTCACAAATGGCTCTTCACTGCAAAATCTCAAATGTAAAAAATCATCCAGATTGTAATGCACGCCACATAAAACACTTGGATTACCAGACTTGCATTAAGAACAAATTGCAACACACTTGTTAACATTTTGATGAAGCATTTATCTGTAAAATTGTGTCGTTGAAATGACAGGATCACCTACTGCACTGAGGGCCATTTTATGGACATTTTCTAGCTCCCTTATTTGTCATTGAGCTATCAATCTGCATTATTTTACTGTCCACTTTCAACTTTTTAAAAAGCTTTTGAACCTTTTCGAACTTGGAGGGTACCTTAGTTGATATTTATCAAGTATGTTCATCAAGCCTGGCTACCACTATTGCTTTTTTTCTTTTAAATTTCTTTTCCTGTTTAAAATCTTTGTTGACTTAAAAACAGGAAGACTTTGATCATCCTGTGCTCAGCATTTGTTGAATGTCTCCCCAAGGGCACTGTACCACAAGAACCATGCACCCCCCCCCCTTTACAGAAAAGAAGAAAACAAGAGGGCTGTGTGAACAGCCCATTCCAAGCTGACCTAAGCTTGTTCACATAATCAAAGTTGCAACTGAATAGGCCTGTGTTGTGCTTATATGAGTGCATATGACATCTAAAAGTCTGAGATTTGTCTAAAGAAACATTCTTCGAGTCAGCTCAGCTAAAAATGAAGACAATTTTGATGTCAGGAAACAGTGTTGTCTAGATGTGCATAAAACCCTTGAGCTTATAGGAACTGCATACTATGGGATCTCAGCCACAGGACTGCCCTGGGCCCCCTTGGGAGCCTTGGTGGCTCCCAAATCCATATGGCCTCCTTTTTCAGCTCCCCCTCCCAACAAGTCATGGATCTGCCCCTATGCACTGATAGGACAACATACCATCAGAATCACTCAGCTCACTGACATGTCAACTGAGCTGAAAACTGGAATAATAACTGAAGCATGACCTCTGGAATACACTTGTTGGTGGAAGGGCACCTCAAGTCCACTGCAGTGCTGTATGTGGATGTGGCGACAAATAGTTTTGCAGTAAATGACATATTAATGCATGTATATTACCAGTACTGCACTAATAAACATGCAAACATATATTATTTTCATAAATCATTACATAATTTGAAAATGTGTCAAAAATCAAGAATTGACAGTGATGCCATCCGGTCAACAATTTTGGTGGAAACTGAGTAAAGATATACCGTATTCATCCTAATAGTATCACGCCGTGCCAATGCAAAGATTTGCCAGATCTTGCAGTGTTATCGTGGGACTGTGGAATAAGTACTTTTCTTGATTGAAGGTTTTGAAGGCTGTACAGTTCATCTAGGTGTTAGATAAACATTAATATACTGTAGTGATATTTAATTTTTCATTTGGAAGTATAATCTTTGCTAAATTACAGGGAAAATCTTTTGAATCTTTATCAATTGGATTGAAAGTGGGAGGCGTACTTCTATTTGGGCATGTGCTACTATTAGGATGAATACGGTATACTAATTTGAAGAGTCTTACCAAGAGACCCCAAAAGCCATCAATAAAATCACTGTGCCACCAGTCACACAAATTGAAGAAAGTCCTACCAAGAGACCCCAAAAGGAATTAACAAAATCACTGTACAACCAGTCACACAAATTGAAGAAAGTCCTACCGAGAGACCCCAAAAGGAATTAACAAAATCACTGTACCACCAGTCACACAAATTGAAGAAAGTCCTACCGAGAGACCCCAAAAGGAATTAACAAAATCACTGTACCACCAGTCACACAAATTGAAGAAAGTCCTACCGAGAGACCCCAAAAGGAATTAACAAAATCACTGTACCACCAGTCACACAAATTGAAGAAAGTCCTACCGAGAGACCCCAAAAGGAATTAACAAAATCACTGTACCACCAGTCACACAAATTGAAGAAAGTCCTACCGAGAGACCCCAAAAGGAATTAACAAAATCACTGTACAACCAATCACACAAATTGAAGACAACCAATACACTGAAGAGTCCCAATCTAATGTACAATGAAACCATATTATAATGACACCCTTTGTTCCCTGCAAAATGTGTCAGATATCTGAGTATGTCAGATAAAGGAGTCACACAACAAAGGAATCTGACATTAAGTCCTTCAAAACCTGTGTTGTTAAGTGAATATGTCAGATATCTAAGAGTTGTTATAATGAGGTCTCACTGTATCAGTAATTAGGCAATGGTTTCAGGAAAGATTCTGATTTCACTGTCTTCAAAAAGGAAAAATCCATAAACAACAGATCCATGGCCCTCATGCTCTGTCGACTTGTAACATATTACAATATAAAGACTGCAAACAAAACAAGAGCAGGTTGGGTAAACTAATGTGTTTATTGTTCTGCCAGTGTTATCCAAGCTACAGCCTGCCATTACAAAATCACCTCTTTTAAATTAACAGGCCTGGTGACCTAACCAAATAGGTCAAGGTCACCGATATTGCATAACATACACATGTATCAGCATTGGATATGATCTATATATCCTAAATTTGGCATGGTAACTCATTTTTATGTCTGGGAGTCAACCCAGACATATTGTTTTTGTAGGAGTTCTTTAATCTTTCTTGACTTCTTAATACCTTTCTGTCACATTTTGTGACGCAACTTTCTCAGCCATTATACAAGTAACAACATTGAAATTTTACATACTTAGAAACCCATAGCTGAAATTGTGCACCTGGTGTGGAAATATTGATATGTTATAAATTATTAAAGTTATGAGTAAAAAATTTTTAAAAAAATCCCATTCAGCTATTGGCTGAGAAAAACAGTGGTATTTGTGTTAGCCAATCACATTACATAGATTGACAATACACCTGTTGCCTGGTTACTCTACTACTGCTGTTCAGCAGACAGTACCTGATGACCCATGATTGATGATGTCACAAAACAGTGTGTTACAATGTAAACGTCATGATGTGAGGTCAATATGTTCGCTAGTAACGTTACTCAACCCTATAAAATGGCCAGACACAATGCAGCATTCAGTTTTGATCGAACCACAGAGCATTGTGGTTTAAAGATGTCAACACTCTAAATATTATCACACAATAGAAACAGGGCAAAACATTCAAACTTATGACTCCAATTGGCACCCAGACAGATTTGGTTGCAAATCTATCCATTTTTATTTTTATTTTTTTTTTGTGACATGTAATAAATATCTTTTACATTATTTTAACTCACAATTTCCATCAAATTATAGGTGGTGCCACTAGTGTCAGGTACATAATTTTGACCTCCACCACCACAATTCCACTAAATTTCCTGATGATCCATTAAAAATTGACGATGCTAGAGTGGTCACAAGATTTTCACTTTTTTTGACCCATATATTACATACATATCACTGTAGGTGGCACCACTGGCCAATATCAAAATCAATGTAGATTTTCATACACTCTATAAATCCTTAAATTATATGGGCCTCATTCAAAAAATGGAGGGGTGAAGAGCGGTCACAAGATTTTCATATTGTGATCCCTATATTCCAAATGGCCACATGACTTCATCTTCCACTCCAATTAAAAAAAATATATTATGTTTAAAATGTGAGTCCTGCTTCCAGCTTCCCATACATGATCCATTTGCTCAAATTGGGTTACAACTTTTTCCTTGTCACTGAAGAAAAACAATAAACTTGGACAAATGCCAAACTCCATAATCATTGGCTCACTGTGACCCAGAGAGTAGGTCAGCGGGCAGAGTTTTCTGTACAATGCACTCAGGTGCAACTTTGATCTGGATGCTCAATTCCCTTTGCCATTACGTATGTCCAAGCTACAAAGCTCCACCCTGCCATTACAAAATTACCTCTTTCAACTTTACAGGCGTGATAACCTAACCAAAACTGGTTAAGGTTAGTGATATTAAATAACATATTAGCATTGGCCATGATAAATATATGCTATAAATTTGGCATGTCTAAGTCAATTATTTTTTGAGATACAGAATTTTATATCTTTCGACACATTTTGGCTCAGAATTTTTGTCAAATTACAGGTGGTGCCACTAATATAATATGCAACTGGATTTTGATATCCTCTATAATCCCACTAAATTTCATGAAGATCTTTCAAAAATTGAGGATGCGTGAATGGTCACAAGATTTTCACATTTTGACCCACATGTTACATAACGCTGTTGGTGACACCATCAATATTGAACTCAACCAAGACTTTCATACACCCCATGTCCTGAAAGTTGTATGGGGCTAACTTGAAATCTGTGGACTGCATCACATTCACAAGCAAAAGTTTACAAATGGACGGACGGATGGAAAGACATGAGTGATGTTATAAGTGCTTTGACCTCAAGTCAGCAGAGGTAAAAAGTTGTTGTGAAGTCATTGTAGACATCCCAGGTTCTGGGCTGGTGCCTGGAATTTCATAACTGTAGCCAACTTGGCTATAGTAACATTAACATCTTTAGCCAAATGCTGATCATGTTTACAAAAACCATGGGGAAAAATATACGTTTTGAAATTATGCTTAATAAATTTAAATAATAAACTCATTCCACCCTGATAGAGGACCCGAGTCAACAGCTTTCCTTGGCGCACTCTGGGCACAATGCGACAAGGAAAGCTGTTGACCATGGGTATATAATTTACAATGCTCTTCCATCCATGCAAGTTTCATAAAAAATTTAGAAAAATAATCCCTAAATTAGTGAAATACAATTAGCAGACGACATTTAGACATTAGCGGGAAAAAGCGTCATTAGGGTGTAATAGGTTAAGAAAACTACTGTAAATTGCTTTATTTTCGCGTGTAGAAATTTTCACGGTTTTTGTATTTTTGACATTTCACTGTAGTTTCAATTTCACTGTTTTGGACATAATTCCCATTCAAACAATGTTAAAATACTATTTCACTGTGTTTTTATTTTCACGGTTTTGTGCCATCAGCGAAATAAGCGAAAATAAGAATACAGCGAAATTAAAGCAATTTACAGTACCATGAACATGTGCATCAGAAGCTGACTAAAGCATGATATATCCCTAGCACAGGTCATACTTGCCTGAACAGCCCTTCAGACGTACAATGGGTCATACATGCCCTAATAACCCTAACAGAGGTGTTGCAGACAACACTTGTCCCAAGATCCCTACAGGGGTGTTACAGGTCATACTTGACCTAACACCCCTACAGAGCTGTGATAGGCGTTACTTGCCTCAACAGCCCCACAGAATCCAGCATGAGGTCATACTTGACCTAACACCCCTACAGAGCTGTGATAGGCGTTACTTGCCTCAACAGCCCCACAGCATCCAGCATGCTATTCTGGAGAAGTCAATGAGGTCATACTTGCCCCAACATAGCTAGACAGTCTATATGAGTTAAATCTACCTTAACCCTTAAAGTGCTTATTAAGAGTGACGCGCAAAGTGTCCCAAGGAAAGCTGTTGACCAAGACTACTTTTTGCTAAAGTTAGACTAGGCTTGCTGGTATTTGAATGAAAGGTATCTTCATGAGGAATTTGAATCTTCTAGCCATTATATATGTTTAATGGTCATGAGAAAGCAACTACAGTGGTACCTGTCTTGAGAGACCCCTCCAATGAGAGACCGCATATCTTTTTAAGACCGCTCTCTCAGAACACTGTGCTATCTTTTCCATGTTATCATACCTTTAATGAAACACCACCTGATTTGAGAGACCATATTTTCAAATGCCCTAGGGGTGGTCTCTCAAGACAGGGACCACTGTATAGTGAAACCATTTTTGAGAGACCGCCCTTAGGGCAGGCCAAAAGTGGTCACATAACGCAGGTGGTCTCTCAATGGAGGTGCAATAACATACAAAGAATAGCGAAAGGGACTTTGAAAATATGGTCTTAAAAGGCAGGTGGTCTTTTATTACAGGGGTCTCTCAAAACAGGTTCCACTGTATAGCAGTGACTAGCACTTTAAGGGCTAAGAGCCTTACATATGTGCTGTGGGTTACACTTACCATAAGGACCCTCCAGAAGTGTGATACACCATACTTGCCCAAACAGCCCTATAGAGCCTACAGGTCACATCTGCCTCGGGAGGGCCTTTCATATCATAATTTAGTGTTTCTAGTCCTTGTATAATTTATAGCTTTTGCCAAAGTCTAGTTTTTGTCAACTTTTCAGCATTTTATATAATTACTTTACCTACTCTTTCAGTACCAAATTTTGAAATGAGGCAACAGCTCCATTGCACCAAATGCCTGCCGAGAAAGCTGTTGCCCTGGGATATTCTCTCTGAAACTACAGGCATGCTGGTACTTGAATGAAAGGTCCTTTTACTAGGAATACGAATCTGGGATCCTTATAATATTTCACACCAGTTTGACTTCAGTACAGTGGTACCTGTCTTGAGAGACCCCTCCAATGAGAGACTGCATATCTTTTTAAGACCACTTTCTCAGAACACTCTGCTGTCTTCTCCATGTTATTATACCTCTAATTAAAGACCACCTGTTTTGAGAGACCACATTTGACCAGCCCTAGGGGTGGTCTCTCAAGATAGGCACCACTGTAGATCGATTTGAGTTGCGCATGGCACTGAAAGAGTTAACATTGGAACTGTGCCACACCCAGAGTTGTCAATACTGAACTTGGAATATTAATTCTCTATTTTGGCACCAGAGGGCACAATCTTGATGCACATACAAAAATGTTGTGAAGCCTTGTTGACATGATGTGCAATAAAGTATTCCTATGTAGTTGCTTCAGATGATATTTCTGGGCTGAATTCAAGACTGTCCTACAGATCATCAACCGTAGCCAACTGTTACAGTGTTGACAAACACTTTTGTAACATGAAGCAAGAAATATTTTATAAGGCTGAAATGAAAAAATACACATATGAAATGGCAGTTCACATAATTAACTCTTAAAGGGCTGATTTACGACTCAGTCAACAGCTTTCCTCGGGGCAGTTTGCACGCAAAGCGCCCAGAGGAAAGCTGTTGACTAAGATTACTTTTTGCTTTGGACTAGGCTTGCTGGTGTTTGAATGAAAGATATTTTCCTGAGGAATTTGAATCTTTTAACCATCATATGTTTAACAGTAATGAGAAAACGACTATAGCTGTGATTAGAACTTTAAGGGTTAAGAAAAAACAGCTAACAGGAGGTTTACAGTCATTATAGCTGTATAGTATAGTGAAACCTCATTATAATCACACTCAGATAGACGACATATGCACTCAACAACACGAGATTTCAGGTTCTTAAACTCAAATTCCTTTACTATTTGATTCATGTATCTGACCTCAGATATCCGACACATTTTATAGTGAACAGATGGTGTCATTAGGGCGAGGTTCCACTGTAAATGCAGATTGTGTCCGCTAAACAGGCAAAGCCCTGCATACTCTCCATTCAATCCAATATACTAGTTATAGCTACCCCCCCCCCAAAAAAAAAGAACCCCCCCCGTCTACTCTTGAATTAGGAGACAAATACGTAATGTTAACATGATAAATACGTATCAAGATAGCCTTGATGATTTTATTTGCCAGTTGATGATGACATCAATATGTTGCCATGCTGTGTTCTATAGTGGTGAGCAAGTGCCTTTTTTACGTTGAACTTCTCGTCACAAAAATGACATTTGATCTGAAATTTGTCTCTGTGTTCCACTCTTAAATGTCTACTCAAACCCCAGTGGGATTCAAACACATGACCACAATATCTACATGGGTAGCTGCGTCCCAAATGCCTATCAATGTGCTTTTTCAGGGCTCCGCGTGTGGTGTACACATTGCTGCAAAGGTTACAGTTATATTGATTTTCAGACATTTTGCGTCCATACATTCGCAGAGGAATGAAAGACCCTGATCGAGCGTTTTTCTGCGGAGATGCTTGTTTGGGTGGTGAATTAAAATTACTGTCAGGGTCGCCATCATCAAATTGGGAACTGCCTTCTATGGAGATCTGACTACATTCAAGGTCTCCCTGACTTTTGTCTTTCTCAGTTTTGATGGGTGTGTGCAAAGCCAAATCTTCCATTATGGAGTGAATCGCTGGTTGTAACTTACTCTCACCATGGTTACTGTAGATACCTGTAGCACTGAGGTTGCCATGGATACCTGCAGAGCTAGAGCTACTATGAATACTTTTAGCACTGCCGTTAATTTGAAAACTTGTAACCTTGTAGACATCTGTTGCATTGTGGTTGTCATGGCTACTGGCAACACCGTGGTTGCCATGGATACCCGCAGCATTATGCTTACTGGGGCTACCACTGCCTACTGGTCTAATAATGATTTCATTGCTGTACTCTTTAGTTCCCAGAGACACAGTTTTATCCCTAGTACTAGTCATCAACTGGTCCACATATTTGGCTACTTTCACTGGGCTATCATCACGGTCATTTTTGAGTCCACTTTCATCCTCCAGGTCTGCTTTAGCATCCAGGTCATCACCAGAGAGAGGTATACTGGCACTTAACGGATCTTTATTGAAAGCAAACTCTTTGTCTGCACCTTCAAACACATCACTGTCATCAAACCATACATTGTCACAGGTCGTCACAAACTCTGTGGTTGTGTTTAGGTTGCTGTTGGGCTGGGAGGGCGACTTTACCCTGTTAATACTTTGATCACTAGGTATCTGTGATGGAGATATGTTAGCCGTCAATCTTTTGCAATTCCTGATACTAGAACTCATAAATGTGTCTTTGTCCTGATCCTCAACAGACTTACTCCTTTGTAACCTAGCAGGAACGAGTAAACGTGACATGTTGACCTCGATTATGGGAGGTGCCGCGCCTGTATCTGATACAACACGAGGCAAAAGCATAGCGTTCTGACTGGAGACACCAGCAGATATGCTGGGGTCTTTGCCATCAAGGCTTTTACGGCCACTTCCTATTGGTGGTCCAGCCATGCATTTCAGTCTTTGGTACTGACCAGAATCTATGTTACTCTTCCCTTCTTGCGTTAGGTTTCCATGGATTTGGCTGCCATGTGCACCCTGTGTTTGTTTCCTCCGGTGGCCATGCGCTTGGTTGCCATGGAGACACAGTGTCTCGTTACCATGGCTACCATCTTCCTCATCCTGTGAACACTGCAGCTGTTTCCCAATATGAGCCACCATGAAGAGAGATGTGTCCACTGTCACACACACCGTACCTTGCACTTTGAGCTCACTCGCAAATATTGCTCGCTTGCGGCAGAAGTTAATGATGGCTGTGGAGACCACAGCTTCTAATTGTGAGTGGAGCGGCTTCATCTTGCTGTAACATAGTAAAATTCATGGCTGTAAATTTACTCGGTATTCATCTAAAGACGCTGACCCAACAATATTCACATTCGAAATAATAATAATCACCAAATAGCTGGTCAGTATATGGTTTCATGTTCATAGTTAATTCAAAGTGCAGACAAAGATTCATTTGAAATGGCAATGGCACATGAGCTGGCTTTCTGAGTTTATGAAATGCAGACCTACATTGAACAAATTTCCCAATAAACTGACTGGATGTAAATACCATCTGCTTAATGTTTTTGCTATTAACTCTGTGCTACTCCTGATAATATCTCCAACAGATCAACATCAGAAGCATGCATGTCTTAGATTTTTTTTAACCTTTTCCCTGCATCCATACTGGAACTAGATCCACATCATCCACAGAGACTAATATGACAGTGCTATTCTGTCTTCTTTGGTTGCCTTAACTTTGTGGCAAATGAAAAACAAAATAAAAACAATTTGACAAAGAAAAGGGCCCATCTCAGTTGTGAGTCCAGCTTTCGCCACCAGATGTCACCTCAAGCATGACCTACTGAAAGATTATTTTTCATCATGATTATTTTCAACACTTCAATCTATCCTGCAGCCGCTTCATCTTGCTGTAACATAATAATAATATAATCTAACCTTTACCACTTTCTCAATACCTTCAAGAAAGTAGTAAAGGTTAGATTATAATGTTGTCTGTGAATATGGCTATGTATGAAATATTTTGCTAATAACAGACAATGTCCAAAGCTAGAATTTTATATTCAATCAGTGACCTTGACTTATTTTTGTGAGGTCAGCATGCCTGTAATGTTCAAAGAGGTGATTTTGTAATGACTGGGTATAAAATACAATAATTAAGGGTGGGTTGCAATCGAGAACTGATGTGCCTGAAGAGTACATTTTCTTCATTTTCGTCAACTTGAACATTTTGAGATCTAGTAAACCACCAGTCCTGGAATGAGTGCCAATATTGTTGAACTATTACAATCATAGACTCTATGTTCAATGGTGTTAATGTTGTTACATCTACTGCAGTTATTGGGTTCTTAACTCTTTCCATCCTATGGTCACAGGCCTTGGTCAGTGGTTCTGGCACTGCCTGGCAAGTCATGCTGCACCTGCCCTTGCGGCAGCTGCAGCATGACTTGCCAGGCAGAGCCAGAACCACTGACTTAAGGTTATAGGCATGTTGGTATTTGAACGAAAGCTCTTTTCATGAAGAATTCAAATGTGCAATTGCCGTCTTAAATCTAGGTAAATATATCGAATCAGGGACTGGTATGGAATGAGTTAAATTTTCATGAAACAGAGCCTTTTACTGGTTGTGATTATTCTGTGTATAATTTTCATGCAACATTTAAAAGGGAGCTTAATTATTTTATTCAACTTTTCATCCAAGATTTCAAATTTGGTATTTCACTTCTGCACTGCTGTCACATTGGTTTGAAATTCCCAGTAAAAATTTTACTTGTTACAAATTTCACTGACCAGCATCCATCTACCTTCAATATATGCTTTGTACTGGTCTGTTGATACATGGTTTATATCTTGGTTTTTTTATCTTTTGTTTCCAGATATGCAGAAATCCATCAATGAGGCCATAGTACAGAGGAATAAGAATGTTCACATTAAACTTTTGCTGAAAGCTATCAAAAGACTGCAGTTCCCCTTGTTCATCAATCAAGTCTTGCATAAACATTACATCTTTTTTATATCAATCTTTGTGGAAAACAGATTTGCCAATCACCTAAAAAAAGTCATTATACTAGACAGATTCTCTCAATATATCGTTACCTGTTTTATACAAGAAAGAAATACATGTATAGAAAACAAAATAGGTGAAATAAGCAAATTATGAGGAGTAGGGTCATGGAGATATCGCACTCTGATTGGTAAAAATTAAAATTTAAAAAAAAATTAGTCATTAAATCACTGGCACTTTCCAAAATACTGTATCTATGCTGTTGTATTCCAGCTCCAGAAAAATCGAAGAGAAAAAATCCAAGAGTCAATAAACAAATTCATATGGGATAAAAAAGATATCCAAAGTTCAAAATAAAGTGATGTATCATAGAGGAGGACTAAAACTTTTAAAATTTTGAAGTCCAGAGCAGCTCTCTGCTACCGGCATAGATTAAACGATTATTGGCACATGACAAGCCAGTGGAAAAAAGGAAGCAGTAACTTTTTTTACAAAGATCTTGCAGATTTACTTTAAACCAGGGCAAGTGACTACAAAGATAAAAATGTACCATAGTTGTATATAGCATCGTTATAGGAATGGAACAGGTTTTAAATTGTTAATTCTTCATATTTCCTAATGTGGTTAATTTAAAATTTTGCATGAAGCTGACTTCTCTTAAATTAGGACTCCCCCCCCCCCCCCCCCCCCGTAATGAGAGTTAATACAATGTATCCTTTCTTTACGCATCAAGTACAAGTACAAATTGTTCAACAACAGTATCCATTCACATCTGCTGGTGCAGCTTAGTATTTTACCATCAAAAGAAATAAGGATTTTAAGTGTAAAAGTTTCACTTTCAGGTGGCAAAACAGTTCGTGCCTTTGACGGTGTATAATATTTCATCCAGGTACAATGACACAGGATGGTAAACCAAGTGAACGTGTATGTGAGTCTTGACATTCTGTAGCTGGGTCAGCAAGTTTCAAATGTAGAGTTTTTTTTTTTTTTTTTAATTTCATCTAAATTCAAAGGGATAGCAAAGTAATTTGTTACCACTCTTGGAAACTGCTTTGCAAAGAGAGGCCAAATGTACAATGGCAAATCTACATGTAAGTATGTTGGTCTAAAATGCTTTTAATACCTAAACTACAGAAGAACCAGCTTTGTTAATAGTTTCGAAAATAAATTTAAATCTACACATACAGCTGGTACCGCCTGCAAGATTGTTGACGTTTTGGATTTTGTGTTCAATTCAATACAAACACCATTGGCAATCACAGATCAACATTACAAGGTTCATTGCCTATCCAGTAGAGGGCACTTCAGGCTGGAGGGCTGAAAACTGTGTATTCCCATTACTCTTCATTGACATTGTACCTTGCACCTTCCCTTGAAACTGCTAGGTATAAAGACAGTCCTCATGGTGAATCTGGGCATGTAGATGAAATGTTGAAATAAGTTTTAGTGCTTAATGGAAAACATAATCATTTACTTTAATGTTAAATCAGGATGTGATCCAGAGAAACATTTCTAGCCTTTCAAAAAAGGGCAGGGCAAGAATACTTTTGCCCATTGTAGTGAAAGCAAAAGTACAGACTTTTCCCTTATATAGTATACTCCAGCAACAGACAAGATGAAAATGGGGCAACACTGGCAGCAGTGAGATTTGGGGGAGAGTAGCCCTAGATTTTGAGGCAGGTGGAAATTTTGTGGAATTTTGGATAGTTATAGGCAGAAATTGATAAAAGTAGAATGGGATTTGTTTTATGAATATATACAGACAACTCGAGGAGAGGTTCAGCAGTAAAATTAGGACAGTTGTAAAGAAAATATAATAAAAAATTTTTGAGCGAAAATAGGTCAGTGAGCGTGGGGGACGCCATCTTGAATATCAGCTGCTGGCAGCAAGAAAATAAACACAAGCTTCAGTCAGGTCCTGGTTTGCCACAAAGCAGCAGGGTTGCATGGTGAGAGAAGGTAGCTCTTCGGGGGGGGGGGGGGGGGAGAAGACAGGCAGAAGGGACACAGGTTGATGTACGGTGGGAGCGGGCAAGTGGGATGACCACATAGTGTGAGGGGCACTGTATGTGGGTTGAGTTTAGTGCTGCAGGACTAGCATGCTCTCTAAACGAGGCGAGGGAGCACTTTCTCTTTAGGTGTGGAAAATGCTGGAAGGTTGAGGTTTTGAAGGCACAGCTGGCAGCCCTCAAGATAGAGCTAGAGGAGGCCAGGCACAGTGTCAGAGTTACAGCTGTTGCCAGGGAGGAGGTCCAGGATAGGGTGGAGCAAGCTGGGAGGGAACAGGATTGGGCGGGGGGGGGGGGATGAGAGGAGGCAGAGAGTGACAGAGCTTAGTGAGAGGGGAGAACAGGAGGGACCTGGAGAGGCAGTGGTGATAGGGCGCAGCATAGTCAGTCAGGTAGATAGGGTCTTCTGTAGGGCAGACAGGGAGCATAGGGTTAGGGTGTGCCTACCAGTGCGGACTAGTGGGCAGTGTCTGAGAGTCATTGTGCAGGTGGGCACCATTGATCTCTGGGACAGGGAAGAGCGGTGGGAGAACAGGGACAGAGATGGTGTTAGGAGGTACAAGAAGCCTGTGGGCAGGAAAGTGCAGTTAGACTATGATGCTTTGGTAATGGCGATATTATCAAGGCTTACGATGAGTCAGAATGCGAAGGAATTTACATAGAATATACTTTGTAACAAGGTGGCCCATGCGACTACAACATCATTTCAATGTTCCAGCATGGGTGTCCTTGACCGGTTGGGTTAATAAACGATTGTCTACAGTCCCTATGTACTGATATGGTTAAATAAAGTGAAATCTGAATCTGATTCCCTTGATTCTATTGTCCAGGACAAGTGAAATCCTTCTGAGGATAAGCGACTTTCAAATATCACTTGTCGCATGGACAAGTGATATTTATTGGCAAAATTCATAATCTGTTAAATTTCAAATTTTGTTGGCACAAAAGACACATAAACTCACTACCAGTACATGTATATATATGACATAATGATTTACATTAAAACATGCTTTTTTAAACCAACACTTCGGTACACTTCATTAGCACAAATAATATTATGAGGGAGGAAAAGCATAAATTTTGGGTCACTTGTTCTACAGATGAGTAGTTTCAAAACATATTTTGTCAGCCTGTGAGTATGTTGGAAGCAAGTCAGATTTGTGGGATTAACAGGAGGTTTGAGAGATTATGTGCAACAAAAGGCGGAGGGTGGGTGGGTGGGTGTATGTGGGGATTCAGCAGGGAGGGAGATGTTTGCTGGGGATGGGGTGCACTTGAGTCAGAAGGGAGGTGATAGGCGAGGACAGGTCTATGCACACTCAGTGGGTGCAGCGGAAGGAAAACCAGAAACCCCCGGCAGCTACCAGGTCAGTTCTGGAACAGGATGATGGTCATAGGCACACAGGAAGTAATAGTAGTAGTAGTAGTAGTAGTAGTAGTAGTAGTAGTAGTAGTAGTAGTAGTAGTAGTAGTAGTAGTAGTAGTAGTAGTAGTAGTAGTAGTAGTAGAAGAACAAGAAGGTGGGAGAAAAGGAACATGAAAATATGTCAAGTCTAGAGGATTCAAAGAGAAGATAGCAGAAACAGAAGTAGCTGAAAGAGAAAAGATGGATATTATAGCACTAGTAGAAACACATATTTATATGAGAAGAGATAGAGACAGTGACAGGCCCCACAGGATATGATATGTTAGGTAAAGGAAGAGAGACAGAGTGGGCAAAGGAAGGGTGGAGGAATAGGGTTTCTGATAAAGAAAGGGATAAAGTGGCATGAAGTCTGGAAGGACAGATGGGAAGATGATAGTAAGGTGAATGAAAAATGAGATGCAGGGGATAGGAGTAGAGGCAGATGGAACCAGAGTAGCAATAGGTGTTGGTCATGTGCTACATGTATGTGAGGGTCTACAGAATGAATGGAATGACCAAATATATGATAGAATAAGAAAGATGGCTGGTGATACCCAGCAGCTCAGGGGCATCAAGTTATGATTGCTGGGGATCAATGGGCACATAGGGAATGGAGTAGATGGAACAGAAGGAGGAGACAGAGAAGTTAATGGGAATGGAGGCAGGCTATTGAACTTCACTGAGAAATATGGGCTGAGAATAGTTAACAGGGACACACATTGCAAAGGGAAGTGGACATGGGCCTCAGGTGATAGACAGACAATAATTGATTATATCTTCGTGGATAGTGAGATTTTTTGAACGAGATAAAAATGTAACGTAGATGAGGTGGGTACACTGGATATAGGCAGTGACCACAACTGGATAACAATTTCAGTTGACATGCAACCATGCAGGAGGGATAAGGGCATGACCAAATGGGTGTGGAACATACACAAAGGGGCAGATTGGGGTGGCTATTGGGAACACCTGAGAATTGAATTACAAGGGTGAAAAGATAAATGGGAGGTTGAAGGAGAAGTACAGCAAATGAATGAAGACCTTGCTAGGAGAATTCTTAAGGTGGCTCAGGAAAAGATTGGCAGACAGAAAGTTTGGTTGAGAATAGTGGATATAATAAACCCAGAACTGAAAGGAACAATAAAGAAATAATACAAGGGTTCAAACGAAGCATGGAGAGAAGCCTGGAAAAACAAGCACCAAAAAGTGGAATAGAGGAAGCTAAGATACAGTATATGGAATTTAGAAAACAGGTAGCAGATGACAAAGAAAACAGTGGAAAGTGGAAAAGGTTGACAATCTTTTGGAAACAGGTTAACCGGAGGAGAAAGAATAAAACTCAAGAAATCATATAGTACAGGTGGTCTAGCTGCAACTGTTTATTTTACAATCATTCAGACTAATTATTCTGTCCGAGTTTGTTTCTACTTCAGTTATACACTGGCAGGTGGTTTAACTAGGATAAGCTATCCAGCTAGAAAGGGTAAACACTGGTTCAAGAGTAAGTAAAAGTGTTCTTATTTGAACCTGTCCTATACAAATTTAGTAATTATGTTTTGGTTGACAGGTATTCTTCTTTCATAATGAAGCTCTGCATTTATAAGCAAAACTTCACGTATTTAGCTAATTCATCCTTTGCCTCGCTCATATTTATTCTTTATTATGTAGGCAGTCTTTGCTGAAATTTAGCTTAGATAGGGAGCCGCTACTCAGAGAGACATGTGTGGGTATAGGCTCTGAAACATGTTCTGAGTAATTACCTGCTGAAGACCCTTTAATTTATTTGGGCTAATACAGCCTATGTTAAAATTCTACAGAGGAACATGTGCAATATGGACAATAGTACTTCCTTATGTATATAGGTTAGACAGGGACATGTTAGCTTATGGAGAGTAAAGAGTTCGGACTGTGGAATAGGGTAATGACTACTAGGAAGTGGTTCTGGACAAAAAGACACAAATACAATATATAGAGGAAAGAGAATAGAGAGGAGGGAGGACATACTAATAGGCTTTACAGGAAGACTGGGATGAGATTAATGACTCAAAATGGAGCCAGGGAACAGTACAGTGGTCCCCCTTTTATAAGGCCCCTCTCACAAGAGGCCACCCATCTGGGAAGGCCACATTCTTGTGCAGAAAGTATAATATTTTCATCATATTCTCCCCCTCAAGAGAGGCCAATCCTCTTATAAGCCCACTTTTTGGCTGCATTTGGGGTGGCCTTGTACGAAGGGGACCACTGTATCAGCAAGTCAATATGAAGAGAAAAAGAATCTATGGGATCCCGAGTTGTGTCACAGGATCAGTTGCATTGAAGTCAAAATAGCTATAGAGCAGATGAGATTAGGCAAAGCTCCAGGAACAGATGATATTTTGAGTGAGTTTATAAAGGGGCCAGAGGAAACTGAAGACAGTTTTCAGATGCTTTCCAATAGAATTATTGAAAGGCAGGAATGGAATAGGCTTATGACATCATATATTAAAAAAAAAAAAAAAAGGGGGGGGGGGTTAAGGTGACCAACTGGACAAGTCTAGGGGTATTGCTATTGCATCTAATTTGAGCAAAATATTTAGTTGGATAATGTACTGAAGACTGAGCAGAATAGTTATGAGACTTGAGCTTCTGAGAGAAATTCAGAATGGTTTTAGACCAGGGAGATGGGTGGGTGATCAGAATTAGAAGAGAACAGCACTAACTAGAATAACAGGTTTTTGGGAAGGAAAGGGAAAGGTGGTAGCCCTTATCAGGGCTTTCATGACAGTGTACACAGGACATGGCAAATGCCATAAATAAGCTTTATTGTATACATATGCCCTCAAGGGGCTAAATACAAAGCGTATTGTGCCCTCACACGGGCTAAAAAGGAAACAAACTAATGTTCAAGGTAGTGCTGCCCTCACATGGGCTACCTTGACACTAAACACACAAGAAATAAAGAAAAATACATTGTTACTACATAATTACAAGTGCACAATACCATTTTTTTACACATGTCCAAGAGCAGTCAATTTTCCCACCAGGAAACTTCATCCTGGGATCACACTTCGTTCTTGGACCTCTCTTCCATGCACAAGTTGACATATGTCAGTACCTGCTTCATTACATGTTGACCACCCTTGTTGTATGTCATCATTTTCTGGTCATTAAAAAGTGGATCTGTTCCTGGTTTGTGATTGAAGGGAAATCATAAGTGCTCAGTTCATAAAATAATGTCTCTCAGAATGGGTTGTGCCGGCGCCTTAGTGGTGGGGATAAGGTCAGAGGGAAAGTTATAAATTTTTTATTCTCATCTCCCTGTATCATGCAGCTATGATACAGGGCTATGACAAATAATTGGAATGCCACAGGATTAATATTATTATTAGTGGGTTTCGCTCACTCTTTCGGGATGGGGACAAGAAGCTGTGAAGAACCTGACTCACGGTCAAAGTGCTGCCAGCTTTGAGAAATGGTACCAGCAGAGAACTGCTCTGGAGACCTTGCTTTGTTATGGCAGTTCAGCACTTGAATTACTTTTTTCCCCCACACACATAATATAAAAAATTATTCAGTTGCTTCCCCTTCAATAAAAAACACAATCTAAAAATGTGGTACTGTCTTGTTTTTTAAAGATATGTTAGAATATCTATACTTTTCTTGCTGGGCATTTTGGTTCAATAGGATGTATTCATATTTAAATGCAGTCCTACTCTAACACCTAGTGAGCAAAAGAGGGAGCCACCTGCATCAGGGCAGATCCATGTATTTAGCATGATCAAAAGTACTTTCTCAATAAAATAAACAACACGAACACAGAATAATCTTAAGAAAATGTTTTAACATATATTTGAAACATAAAGGATGCCTAAATTGATTAGAAATGGGCTCTCTTTTGGTTGAAAAGATGTTATTTCTGGATGTTTATATAGTATATAATACAAATGTTCCCTGATCATGGTGGAAGCATCAGTCTGTTGCCCCGGCAACACAGGAAGTGAGCAGGATCGCAGTTAAATATGAATGTCTCCTATTGAAACATGTCGCAAAGGGAGAGTGACGGCACCAAGCAAAAATCGATTCATTCAACATGTTACATGACACGAGCTGACTTATGTCACGGCCCATGCTCGGTGCACTTCTGAAGCCATGCAGATGATTTTTCTTCCTCTGCCTCTGGCCACTGCAAGGTGCCAAAGAACGATGCTAATGTGGCTAGGTCCATTATAGCACGGCACATAAACGAGCCAGGACCCAGGTAGCAAAAGTGGCCTGGCGAGGTGCAAATGAACTTGGCAATGGGATGGCTTTTGCCTGCATGCTTCTTTTAGTTTTGGGATACACCAGCATCATACAACCAAAGCCAAGCGCAAGGCTGAGCAGTTTGGAGGTGAACAGGTGACTGGCCACACTGAGAAGCCGTGTAAGGCTGCATAATTCACATTGTTGGGGGAGACTCTCTCAGTCTGGCCCGACATTGCCTTGACTAGTTCTAGTAGCCTGAGAGGTGAACAAAATAAAGTACCAGTACAGGCGTAGCCTGGCTTTGGAGGAGTGCCCCGATTGGGGACTGGGGTTGGAGTAGCCCCAAGGGACCTCCCCTCGCTCTGTTATGCTTGCGCCACCCGCAAGCTCAACAGAGCGAGGGGAGGTCCCTTGGGGCTTGGGTTGGAGCAATGACCCAATGTTCATCATCCTTCATTGACAGTGGCCCATTTTCAACTCAACACACAATTTAAATGCAATACACAATCAGGACAAAATAAACGTCTCAAAACCTGGGTAGAGTGAGATTCACCTCTGTGATGACAAACAGCATGCACTTGGGAAAAAAATGTAAACTCAATCTCTGATTACCTTAATATCGTCCACTGACACAAAAATATCATTATTTGCAAGCAAAAAAATTAAACACCAGCCTAATGCTCTAAAAAATTAACACGCTTCCAGACATGTTAGAAACACTACTTGTTGGTTGTATTCAATTGAAAACTGTGAAGATCGAACTCCAAGATGCTCCAATTTCAGCACACAAACCTGGCTTTCCGTACTCGCTGCACCAAACACACACCGCAGACCTGCAAATCGCCATTCATTGGTTTGTGTACTATTCGTTAGATGTCGCCAGCAGACGGTACCATGAAAAACTCCCTTCCCCGTGTTGCTTTTTGTGCTTGAGTATGTTCCGAGCATTTTGAGAATCTGCGCGATTCCGGAATCGCGCTGCGTATTTTTGGAATTCCCAAAATGCTCGCCATTTTAGGAATTCCTAGGTGTATATCGCACTGTGCGATTCTAGAATTGCCCGTGCGCGATTTAAGAATCTGCGCATTATGAAAATTTTTTAAAGAGAATATGTATTTGTAGCTTTTGAAGTTAATGTCCAAATACCGGTAAATTACGCCGGTATATATCCTGTTTGGTGGACGGGTGTTTAAACACTCACATTGGTGTATGTCTGAAAAAACATCGTTTAAAGAGATGTTTAAACACATCGGGTTTATGTCTGCTAAAACATCGATCCACAACATCACACTTCTGGCAGTTCTTCTAATGAGCACCATTTTTTTTTTTTTTTTTTTTTTTGCTGACCGACTTCACGGTGGAACCAGAGAATAGGCCTATGTTGCCTTATTTCATGAATTTGAAATAAATTTATCGTATTTTCAAGCACTCATATAGGCCTATCACGGTATTTCATTAAGTCAGAACAACAGTTGTCCCACCAATACCAACAATTTAAAAAAAAAAAAATTAAACCGTGTTTTTCGAGCACTCATATACGCCTTTCATGAAGAATAACATGTCTTCTGTAACAGAATTAATCTGGTGCTTGCGTCGTAAATTTCTATTATAGGCCAACATGTAGATATTTAGTCGTTCATTTTTACATAGGGCCTATGTTTTTAAACACACAATTGTCAGTAGTTTTCATGCCAAAAATTTATACCTCAGTGAATGAGTGTTTTAGCTAGGACCCGTCAAAAACCATATGCCATCGCCCATTCGTGACATGAACTAGTATGGTGTTGATGCAGTAAAAACTTTCACGTCGTGAAAAATTTCATGCAGTTGCATGATGAGCTCGTATTGCATTCTATTGTAATCTTTATGCAAAAATATAATACCAGGACCATGGTATAGGCCTATAAATCTATAGGCATATTCATTTTCTATGTAGTGTGTGTCATCTGTTTAGTTTGTTAATGCTCACAGTGCCACCATAAAAGAAAATGTACCTCGCCGGTGCACATTTTGTGCGAGATAGGACGTAACTGATGTGACTTAACATAGAATAAGTGGAACCTTTAAATGTGTACTTCTTAAAAATCATATTATAACTTTTTATTCTGTTATATAGCGCTCTAATCACAAGTATTTTGATGAAAAAAAATGCTGGCCGGCTTTCTTTTCTTTTCTCTTTTTACCAAAGCGTCTCGACAGAAAACCATTTTTTTTTAATGTAAAAGTTTCAAATTAATGTTTTATTGATTTTAAGTAGGCCTACTACTTCAGTGTTGGCACAGTTATCTCGCCTTCTAAGACTTTCAACTTTTCGTTTCAAATAAATTGAAAGTTTTGATCCTCAATCTATTTGGATGAAAATAAATTAAGAACTGTATAGGCCTATACTTCATTTCTTCACTTCGGGCTTCGTGGTACACAGCATGCTTCGGTGGCCAAATCTTGTGTACCACGGCAGAGCATGGCATAACTGATATTATTTTACAGTGGAGGCATTCCCGGAATGCGTCACGCGTAATAATAATTATGACCATGCATGTTAATTACATTCATCAGATTGTTAAATCTAGGCATATTTTGTTCTCATCGACAATCTGCAAAGAGAAGTCAGCAGCTTTCCACAGCGCTCACATAGGCCTAAGATGCGCGTTACGGAAATCAGGACCATGCATTTTACAATGGAGATATTTCCAAAATGCGCAACACAATGTAAGAATCCTTTTCTACGCGTGATAGCTAAGGCGGAAAAAGCTATAGACATTCGGGGCTATGTAAAATTTGAAGAATATTACAGAGTTCAAATTGATAATATTGAAACCATTTCTTATACATGCACAATGGCACAGGACGAAAATTACATTTGGATCCGTGTGTTCGTGAAACGTGCATTTTGCACACTTCAAGAAAACTAGGCTACATCGGTATCATTCTTGAAAAGCGCAGGCATTTTGAGAAAACTTTATCTGTATCATTACAAGTGTTTTTGAAAGACATATCGCTAACGTTAGGCCTACACTTTCAAATTGCCAAAATACGCTGCCCGCAAAGGGAATCATGACCGTGTCTATTTTACAGTTGAGACATTCCCGGAGTGCGTTGTGCGTTATGAGAATCTTGACCACATTCTGCAGTCATTAAAACTTGATGAATCTTGGCCTATATCATTCATATAGGCCTATTACTTTCCATCGACAGTCTGCAAACGGGAGAGGACACTTTCGAAAACCCCAACGTACAGAGGGGCGCGCTACGGCAATCGTGCCTATGTATGTCTTGCTATTCAAAGACACTCCTGAAATGGGCAGCGCATTTTACAACTCCTAGGCCTATATAAGACCATAATAGCAAGGCATGCGTTGCCAGGTAGGCTTATGTTGAAGAAAAAATTCAAAATCGAGTGAATACCACCTCATTCAAACTTTATGAATTTGATTTATAGGCCTGTTATATGTAGGTCTATTACTTTCCATCTACAATCTCGAAACATGGAGGAGACTATCCTGAAATAGGCAGGGCATTTTGAGAATCTACAAAATCTGTAACCTATTCGGTATATTATATATGATATTAGATGATTAATGCCAAATTCAAGTTAATTACTGCTTCATTTAAACTTGACCTATGTATTACTTCCCACCGACACTTCAAATAAAGGACGACAGCAACCTGCAAGAGTTCCAAAATTCTCTGCGCGCCACGGGAATTTACACAAAGCCTTTCAAAGGCAATTCCCGAATGCGCTGTGCGTTATTGGAATCATGACTGGGTATGTAGGCCTATTCTAGTCATTTACACTTTGTGTAAGTGAATCTATTAGCCTACTTACCATCCACAATCTTCAAAGACGAGAGGACAGAAACAATTGAGAGTCCCAAAGTAGGGGGTGGGAGGAGGGAAACACGCAGCACCTTGCCGGACACAGGACCAGGTGGGCCATACTTTACAAGGTAAACATTCCTGAAACGCGAAGAGCATTTTAAGAATTCTAATCAGATGATCTAATAAAAGCTGCTTCAGTGCTAGTCATTCGTTAAAGTTATTACAACTGCAATTAAACTGGATAAAGGTTAGGCCGTCTTTTTGTAACATATACAGGCATATTACTAATAGTAATTCAATCGACAACCTGCAAACAGGAGACATTCCCGAAATTCTCATCGCATTTTAAGAATCCTAAGACGAAACAGTTATCAATAGCATTTGGTATAATGTAAAATTGTATATATATATATATATATATATATATATATATATATATATATATATATATATATATATATATATATATATATATATATATGTGAAATACGTAGGCCTACGTATAATATACACGTATTATTTTCCATCCATAGTCAGGAGACGATTTCCAGCGACTTTCGAGAGTTCCAAAATACGCTGCGCGCAATGCGGGAACCGTGCATGATCATGCAGTCGAAATATTCCCGACATGCTCTTGACGTCAGGGAAATCATTTCCATATTTCTTGCCCTTCAAACTGTATGAATCCTAATTTTTCCAATTTCAAACAAAGACTGAGTAGAAATAGATTAACCTTTACGGACCTAACCGTTCGATTCGTTGATAACACAGGTAGGCTATCGCACAATCGAAATATTCATGAAATGTGCAGCTTATTTTAACACTCCTAATCAAATGAGCGAAGTTTCTTAGGCTTTCAATACTATCTAAGTTTGGAAGAATTACCGAATCCAATGAAATATAAATTTCAATTAAACCTTATAAATGAAGAAAATCTCTATTTCATCGCTACAGCTTAAACGGCGTATCAATCAAATGCAATTTAATTGAACTTTATAGTTACTATTATCACGGATTTTTTTACCGGCAAACTGCGCTGCAAAGGCAACCACAATATTAATAAAGAGTCTCACATTCTTATACAGCTCACCACAGGAATCATCACACCAAGAAACAAACAGGTATGACTCAAATTCTTCTGTTATCACTTTTATCAAAACACACAGCCGTTGATATTAAGCTTTATGTTGTATAAATTTGATAATTTACCGAAAAGTAAGTAAAAGGTAAACAAAACAAAAAAAAAAACAAACAAAAACAAACAAACAAACAAAACAAAAACAAAACAAAACAAAAACACCCCCCTGAAAAAAAACAAAAAACAAAAAAAGTAAGTAAAAGGTAAACAAAACAAGAAACACACACAAAAAAACAAAAACAAAAACAAAAACAAAAACAAAAAAAACAAAAACCAAACCAAAAAAAACAGAAAAAAAACAAACCAAAAAAAAAAAAAAACAACAGAAAAAAAAAAAAAACAAACCAAAAAACAAAAAAAACACCAAAAAAAAAAAAACAAAAACAAAAAAAAAAAAAAACAAAAACAAACCCCAACCGAAAACCCCCCATTTCCTTGCCATTCCTTATACTGCAGTGAAGACACATGGTATTGGAACTTCAGTTTACCATTTTCAACAGTTACACTTGGTTAAGATCAACTAAAACATGGACCTGACACCAGTGTTTCGCTCCTCATCTTACCGCCACTATATTCGGCTATAGCGCAATTCTAGAATCGCTCTGCGCAATTCCGGAATTGAGGCGCGTTTTGAGGATTCCCCAAATGTGCAGCGTGATTTCGGAGTCGAGCACATTCCCATAATGCGCGGAACAAATACACCACTCTATTGTTCAGGGAAACTGAAGTGAAACCAGTTGATAGAACTGAAACCGGTGTCAGTGATAATGTGACAAATGTGAACGGTAATTTCTGCGCTTTTATCACTCTTTCATGTAGGTTGTACTTAAAATATTCCGATTTTCACCAAAACCACAAGGTTGCCTCCAATATACAGTTTTCATTGAAATATTCATTCATTCAAATAATGTGGCTCTGGTCTGACCCTGGGGTGTGACCATGGCGTATAATGTACTGTAGGCCTACATCCAATGTCTGACCATGACGCATAATGTATTGTAGGCCTACATCCATGGTCTGAGCATGACATATAATGTATTGTAGGCCTACATCCATGGTCTGACCATGACGTATAATGTATTGTAGGCCTATATCCAGGGTCTGACCGCCTGTGCAGAACTTCGCTGGTGCTGCATTGGGAACCATCATTTTTTACAGAAATCTTGGGATTCTGATGGTCCATAAACATTTTCAGCAACTAAGTCGGTCAGGAATATAAAAATGTGGTATGTTACCATTATTGCATTCAAAGTACAACATTTTGAACCAACTTTTCACGAGTTCGAAACCTTTTTTTTCTTTCTTTTTTAAAGTAATATATATATGTACCAAACTGTGAGGTTGAAATATCATTGACCTGGTATGGATCCATGATATAATTCAACTTATGCCTTTTACATTTGCAGGTGGTTTGAGGAACATGCATTAATTTTAATATTTTCAAAACATACCCAGATAAAACAGGTGATGTATTTTACCACCCATAAGTAATTATGAATTTATGTGAGGAAGTTTTTCATTTTAATTTGCCTACCTTCCTTGGACTTCTTGTTTTTGTTTCTGTCTTTATGATGTAAATCATAAAATATGTTTCCAGGCTGAAGTAGGGATACATGCAAGACTGAAATTTCGCATGGAAATACACTTTTGGGTAAATATAAACACGATATATACCATATAGTCCGGACACTCAAAATTATGCAAATTATTGTTCTGTGACTGAAATTCAAAACTATGATGCACTGAAATAAGTGGTCACAAGTACCCTGAACTGTGCATAGAGCTGCCATCGGCTAACAGTAAACAAGAGGCCCATGGGCCTAATGCTCTGCTGGCACCATGGCTATATTGCACCTGTTCATTTCAACGTTGCGAGTCCTCAAGTGGCTTTTGAGCATGTAAAGCTTATGTACATTTAGTGCATAAAAAGTCTCCCAGATGGCACTTTGCTCCACATGTAATCATAGCTTATTTGTGCAATTCCTGTGATGCATGTGCCAAGACAACAATGAGTCCTTAATTTTATGTGCTTAACGACCTTGGGACAGAATATCAAGGTCAAAAATAGGTCAAGTTCACTGACATTATATCAAATTCCAGCTTTGGACATTGTCTATATATCATATGAAATTGGCAAGGATAATCCAATTACTTTTCAAGATATGGAATTTCGTATCTTAAACCACATTTTGTCTCATAATTTGTCAAAATTATAGGTGGTGCCACTAGTATCATTAGCGACTTTATCTCCCTCACAATCCCACCAAATTTAGTGAAGATCTCCCGAAAATTGAAGATGCCACAGTGTTCACAGGATTTTCATATTTTGACCCCTACATTGCATAATATTGTAGGTGGCACCACCAATATCGAAAAAACCTTGATTTTTATACATCCTGTAAGTCCTGAAAGTTATATTGGGCTATCTTGAAAACTGTGGACGGTATTGCAGTCACAAGATTTTCACATTTTGACCTGTATATTTCATAATACTCTAGGTGGTGCCACCAAAATTGATGTGGACAGATTTTTATACACTTTATAACTCCAAAACGTTATATGGCCCATCTAACAAATTTTGGGGTGCGGAGCATTCACAAGATGACCCCTATATTCAAACTCGCCATTTGACCTTAACCTTCAACTCAGATTAAAAAATTGTTATGTTTAAAATATGCGCCCAACATATAGCTTTCCATATATAGTCTGTTTGTTCAAATTGGGTAATAACTTTTTGAGTTATTGAAAAAAAAACCCAAATAAACTTGGACAAGCACTAAACTCTATAATTAGTGGGTCACAGTGACCCAAAAAAGAGATCACCAAGTGCAGTTTTATGCATATGTACAATGTAATCAAGGGCAATTTTGATCTGGAGGCTCAATTCTCTTTGCCATTGATGTCCAAGCTGCACCCCATCATTACAAAATCACCTTTTCAACTTTACAGGCATACTGACCTCACAAAAAAGGTCAAGATCACTAATATTACATAACTTTCTAGCATTGGCCATGGTCTATATATCAGATACATTAGGCAAGTCTAATCCAATCACTTTTCCAAATATGGAATTTTATATCTTTTGACATATTTTAGCTCATGATTTCAGTCAAATTATAGGTGGTGCCACTAGTATCACTGGTAACTTAGACCTTGACCTCCAGCACAATCCCACCAAATTTGGTGAAGATCCACCAAAAATGAAAGATGCGAGAGTGTTCACAAGATTTTCACATTTTGACCCCCTATATTACATCATATTGTAGGTGGCACAACCAACATCGAAAGGAACCAAGATTTCCATACACCCTATAAGTCCTGATTGTTATATTGGGCTAACATCAAGACTTTTAAAGTTATTGTGCTCACAACCCAAAAGTTTATGGAAGGACGGACAGACAAGACCGATGCTATAAGCTCTGCAACCTGCGAGGTGAGCAGAGCTAAAAACATTTTGCTGTGCCACAATTAAGTTTAAGTTCATGGCCATTACTACCGAACCAAAAGCTAATGACATCAGAGTCCCCCCCCCCCCCCCCCCAAACAAACAAACAAACAAAAAATAAATAAATAAAACAAAATATAAAAAAAAAAAAATAAAAGAAGAAAAGCCCCTTCATATTTACTTGTGCAACACACATGGCATTTATGGAAACCATTTTAGTCAAACTGTCACTGAATCCAATTTCTTATAAAACTTGTACTTTTTTCACAAAATTGACACTTTATTCACCTCTGGAATATATTTTACTTGATTTACCAAAGTCAACTGGGTATTTTTTGCATTGAACAAAATCATAAAACAAATTCAGGAACCCCCCCCCCACCCAACACACAATCCAGAAACTTGTTGATGTACTACAACACTCAAAGTAACAATTAAACACATCACACTTTTCTTCAGTATTTATTATACATTTTGATTTTTTTTTTGGTCATACACTGTGGTGGCCCACAGACACTGAAGAGCCAACAAGTCTAGCTGTATACACATGGAAACAATATCCAGACACAATCCTATAAATCGTTGCTGTCAGAGCAGAAGGTTGTATGTCATATATGGGCAAAATGCATGCAGGTTAGATTAACATAGATGTGAAAGCTCATAAAATCCAACCTTAGTTGTGACCTTCTATTTAAAAAGTTAGAGCTAAAGGAAAAAGGTCATATGTTTTTTAATCATGCAAAATGTTGTATGTATTTTTCTCACAGAAAAAGGTCGTATATTTTCAAAACTGACAACTTGGTAAATAATGTGTGTTTTGAGAACTAAGAGTTATATACAATGGTGCATTTCTTGAAAATTGCACATCCTGCAATTTTGTGTAATTTCTGGAAAGAAAATATTAACCTTTAGCTTTTTAGAACTAAAACAAAACTAAAGCCTAATTACATGCAACATTTGTCTATGACACCAATCCCAATATTACTGTCACAAAAACATATGATCTTTTGTTTTTTTGGCTCCAACTGAAAAATGCAGTCCAAAAACAAGACATTTTGCTCTGGCAGTGACGAAATATTATAACTTACTTGGGTACCAAGTAATTCTCATAGATATACTTATTAAATTCTATGTGCTATGATATATGCTATATATCTAACAGTATTAGAATACCATTTCTTTCACACTGAGTGGTATTCTGTATTTAAATCAGCCACATGTTTCCTTGCCCTGCCTTGAACAGGAACTCTTGTGTCAGAGAAAATTATCTTGGAATATAAAGTTCTAAGATTATAGATAATATGCTCACATAACAAAAATATCAAAATTTGTAATTTATTGAGATCACAAATGACATTTTCTTTTCTCTCTCTCTCTCTCTCTCTCTCTCTCTCTCGATACATAGTGGTATATAGTATAGGAGGGAGGATGTGAATATGCATCTCCAACATTAAATAATTCCTGGCATGTTGGCACCAGGGAGCATGCATTGTTACATTATATGAGAAAAAAGGTAAAGCTTCATGTAGTTCAAGAACTTCACAAGAAGCGTACAAGCTACATTTACATCACACCCTTGAAAACGAAAGGGCCAAAATACATACAGAAACCTTGCATGAAGGGCAAAAATATAAAATTTTAGTAATTGAAAATGACATGATATACACATTCATAGCATACCAGCCTATTGTCATAGAACCTCCAAAATAAACAATGCTGTGTTAACTTCAATCTCTCCCAAAGACTGACTTGGATACAATACTCTTTATTTTGCATTCATTTTACGAGTTCACTGGCCCTTTATTATTCAGAATTGAGCACAAAAGACATTAAAACGTGGCATTCCATGCTGCTGAGAATGATCGCTCATTGTGCTCATGCACCCTAGCCTCACAGGCTGAAGTTGTCTGGGCCACAGTGACCTGTTTATCATGATCTACCTGATGTCAAGAAGGCTGCCTTCAGCACATTAAAGCCTCCTGTAGTTCAAAAATGTTTTTTTTTTTTTTTTTTTTTTGATACCTCAGGTAATGACAAGCACCTCTAAATTTTAGTGCTGAATAACATGACCTATGGTTTGGCAATTCCATTTACTTCAGCACAAAGCACAGACTTATCTGTGACTCATCAAGATCTACCTGGAATGTTTTTTTTTTTTAAAGGTAGAATGGATTAAAAAAACCCAGGACCAATCATTTGGATTATCTCACAATGTACTTTATACCATTGTGCAGCATGATCAACTACTTAAAAACCCTGGGATTAGGATTAATGTGTATCCCACGACTGATCGTCTTCATGAACAGATGACTATGTGTGACTGTAGCAATGTAATGTTACTACCTCCAGACTAAAGAGCTCCTATATGGAAATATGGGTTCCAAATAGTCTTACCTCCACATGTGAAGAGCTTCTGGGTCAAAATGTTCAAGTGCAACCAGGTAGGCCCACAGAAGTTAAGGTCATAAAAGGAAATGGCTGTCCAGTCAGTAGTGTACTGCTTTGAACTAGGTTTCCAGACTTCCGTGTGCATGTAGTTCATATGCAAACATGAAAAAAGATGAAGTTCTGGAGATTACAAACCTCACGATTCATGGTGCACATATGTAAATTAGGCTCACTGTTCATGCACTCATGGCATGGTAGACTCTGCTGAGCAAATTTAAGGCCTACTTCTCACACTGAAGGAACAAATATGTCTTATAACTGGGTTCCCCTGAACAGATCAACACCTTTAATAATGTAATATAACAGAGACTGCCTTTTGAATTAGCCAATACCCATGTATTCAAAAAATAACAGATGACAAAAAAACAAAACAGAAACAGCAACCCCCCACTCCCACCCCAAATCTGATGTGTTTTCGAAACATGCCAAATGCCCATGGTTGATAACTGGCGAGAGAAGCAGTGTTATGTTTTTTTAGGCATGTGGCAGGTTACCCAACATCCTTTAAGTGCATCTTGCCCATGAGGAAAAATTGAACAAACAAACAAACAAGAGGGCTGTGTGAGCAGCCCAAGCTCAGCTGACCTAAGCTTGTTCACAAAGTCAAACTGAATAGACCTGTGTTGAGCTTTCGCTCAGTGTACATGACATTTAGAAGTATTTCTAAGATCTGTCTAATGAAAAATTGAATACTACTCAAAGAGAACTTAAAAACGAACATTGGTGGAGAAAAAACATAGCATTAGAATGGACATTGACTTGCACAGTAATCAACAGGAAAGGTGGATTTACAGATATTAATGTACTCGAATTGAAAAAAAAAAATGTTAAAAATCAGGAATCCACAGCAGTGCTACATAGTGATCAGCTTGTTTAACCCTTACACAATGAACAAATCCACCTAGCTTCAGATTAATCTGACAGACTGTTCTGGAAAAGAGGTCAAAAATAGCAAGAACACACAACAAATCATAAAATAGGGAAAAAATTGGAGCGCTACCTGGTGAACGAATTAAGAACTAAAAGTCCCTAGGTGTCCCTGTCTGATATCAAAGCAATTGCGTGTGCGGTTTGGGAGATTTTTACAGATTTTTTTCAAAAGAGAACAAAAAAAAAAAAAAAAAAATCCCCCCAAATCACTGGAGCATGACCATTCGAACAAACTTGGTAAGGACCCACTCAAGGTACATTGCCACCAAGTTTGAAGTCAATCTGGATGACTGTTTCAGAGAAGTCAAAAATGTGAATAAGCATTAGAATGCCCATTGACTTGTATAATAATCAGTTGGCAAGGAGCATTTACCTTTAAGTACCCGAATTGAAAAAAAATGGTTAAAAATCGAGAATCCACAGCAATGCCACCTAGCGATCAACTTTGTTTAACCTTTTCACGAGGTACATATCCACTAAGCTTCCGCTTAACCTGAGTGATGGTTCTGGAGAAGTAGAAAGTAGCAAAACACACACATACAAAATCATAAAAAATAGCAGCACAACCTGGTGAAAAAATTAAGAACTAGGAGTTGCTAAGAGTGCTCCTGTGTGATATCAAAGCACTTGGGTGAGTGGTTTTGGAGAATATTAAAAAAAAAAATTCAACAAAAAAGAACAAAAAAATTAAAAAAAAAAAAAAAGTTACTGGAGCATGACCATTTGAGAAAACTTGGAAGAGACCCACCCAAGGTATATCCCCACCAAGTTACATGAGGGTCTGGCCACCGCTTTTGGACAAGAAGTCGAAAATGTTAATTGTGGATGAACGATGGATGGCCAACGGACTTAGCTTCCAAAAAGCTCAGCTGATGGACAAGTCAGTTGAGCTAAAAAGGTTTCACCTCCATTTCACAAACAGTATCAATCATATGATCTGCAAATAATTGGTTCAGATGACAAGGCCATTGCAATATGTTCATCAGTTTCAACCTTCCTAATGGCTATCGATAATTACTGTAAACTGGAACAGTGGCACACAGGGTACTGCACTGCAATAACGGCAGTACTCTAAAATTACGTCTCACAACCGATGTAACAAAACCAGCATCAGTGAAATCCACAATTATGAGCACACACACATACAAATACTGTTAATTCTGAAGTTAAAAATGTTCAGCAGAGAAAGTTTGCAAAATGGACCGACATTTGCCTAACATTAAGCCTTATATTATACTTGTACATTTATATTCATCTCATTTGATGACCAACAAATTTTTAAAAAAATAATAAAAATTAGTATGAGAAAACCCAGAAAACTAGCTATCAGATTATATTAAACACAAAGTACTGGTGCCTGACTGCACCAATATTTATAGCAGTTTGTTGACAGATGCATGGGATCAAACTTTTTAGCAGTTTGTTGACAGATGATTGAGGCCATAGGAATTTACTGAAAATTACATGAAGCCCCACTTTATAGCAGTTTTCGACATATTTGTTGACAGATGCACCACGCCAAACTTTTTCCAGTTTATCTCTGCCAAACTTTTTCCAGTTTATCTCATACACACACACACACACATATGGTTACCTTACAGTGTACTTACTACATGGCTCATCACGTTCTTGAGGGTTTAAATTAAAGAAGCCATGTTTTAAGGCAAACTCCCATCAAATATTGGCAAAATGACCATACTGTAGTGTATTGATATCAGTTGGATCAACAACTGATGAACAAGTTGTTCACTCAGTTTTGTACTGTTGTATCTGTGCTTGAGAGTTAACTCATTCCACCCTGATGACGCTTTTTCCCGCTAATATCTAAATGTCGTCTGCTAATTGTATTTTACTAATTTAGGGACTATTTTTCAATATTTTGGATGAAACTTGCATGGAAGATCATTCCAAATTATATGCCCATGGTCAACAGCTTTCCTTGGCGCGCTCTGGGCGCATTGCGCCCAGAGCGCGCCAAGGAAAGCTGTTGACTCAGTCTTCTATCAGGGTGGAATGAGTTAATGCAGATACTACAGTATCATGCTGATGTGTCCAGGTACTTTTATCAGGCTTCACAATTTTTTCAGTCCACAAAGCTTAAAATAATTTTCACTGGCGATAGGAAGACTCAGCACAGCTCTTTAACAGTAAACAAAGAGCTACTATACCACTAGATGGCACCACTTGTTTCTGGTACCTGTTGACACTTCTCCACATGGAAGATGCAGATGAATTTGAAATTTATTATGGGTGGCACCACCTGTAGTGTAGTCTGAAATTCTTGTTTTGTGATACTGAAAAATACCTGATTAATTCCAGGAGTTAAGGAAAAACAAGATGTGACAATAGGATACTTTCATTAAAGTGGCATCTTGACTCAGGAATGACGCTTATTGCATTCCATTATTGAATATTTTACCCTTTACTTCCTGTAAGCCATGCTGAGTCTTAATTTTATTTACAGCATACAAACGTGTCCTCAATAAACACCGATATCTGTGTGCCCTGCACAGTGTGGACAAGAGTATGAACCAATTAGATTCCATCTCAAACAGGTCGCAATCACTAGAGTTGGGCACTCAAGTTCCCATCCTGCATAGGCATATGAGATAAACTTTAGGTCTTACTGACCTAACACCACCAATGAATTGCAATGCAACTTTTTCTCGTCACAAATAACTTCAAATGGTCTGGGGCCACAAATGCCATCTGTTCATTTAATTCCTTCCAGTGTCACAGACCATTTTTGGAATTGATAAAAGTATATGGTGTGAAGTATAGCTTTCCTAGATACCCATACATGGCAGTAAAACAGGCCAGGCGGACAAACAGTCACTTTTGGTACTTCATGGGTTACATCATGTTCTCAGTATTTGCTTTTTAATTTTTTTTTTATTTTTGGGCTTTTTTTTTTGCCCTTTTTTGTTTTTTACAGTTGGTGCATAACCTTTAAAACTGTCTTTAAACTGTGTCAAGATGTTGCAACTTGGTTTCTGACTGATGCAGAAAGTGCTGGAAGATGTCTGTCTTCTCTGACAAAAAATCAAAATATGTTTGTTTCATTTTAACATCTCATACTTATCAAAAGTACAGACTGGAAGAAATGAAACTTTTTTTTCTGTGCAAACACTGATAACTAATGATATAACATGCAAATTAACTCTTGAAGTGCCACATTTTTTACTGGGTTGACAGCTTCTCTCAGTGCGCATTGTGCCCAATGCGTGCTGAGAAAAACTGTTGACCTCCGGTATTCTCTCTAGAACTATAGGCATGCTGGTACTTGAATGAAAGGTCTTTTTAAGAGGAATATGAATCTGACATCCTGATGACAATTCAGACTAGTTTTGCTTTAGCAGATCAACTCGATGTGATTGGCACTGAAAGACTTAAAAGATAACCATTACTACATGTCAGCACCCATATGGCTACATCCATACAATTACGATGACAAGGTTTTAGTTCTCTGGGCTCATCAGCACATCGGTCTTGAAAGATCTTGGCTTGTTCTTCAAAACTTCACAGGAGGTAGAAAGCTTAAGTCTCTCACATTTAAATAAGAATCATTACCGGCCTTCAAGGACACACTGTTTTTGATGCACACAAAAAATTTACAGTGTCATGTGGCCCCTTAGTTTTTCACATTAGGCAGCTTAACCCTTTCCCCCTTAAACTGGCCAAAACTGGCTGGTGGTCAAATGTCTGCTTCAGTGTGTTCAACTTGTTTCAACAGTTATGAAAAACAATTTGACTGAAAAAATGTACAAGAGACTTATCAAGATCACATGCCCCAGGTCAACAGCTTTCCTTGGCATGGGTTGGGCACAAAGTGTCCAACCCATGCCAAGGAAAGCTGTTGACTCAGTCTTAATTCAAGGGGGGAAAGGGTTAAACGTACATGTGGTGTGGGGCTACAAACAGTGCTTCCAGGCAACGTGTGGTTTCTATTCACACTGATCTCAACACAAAAGTTTCTTTGAATACAGAGACACTTGCTACAAAGGCTACCTTAAAGATCAGCAGCCAAGGCACCATATAAATAAGTTATGCCTAGAAGAAAGCTGAACAAAGACACTGGAAGTTTTGTTGAGGAGAAACAGCCTTATGCCAATTCTCTTTGTTCCTGTACAGTGTAACACACAAAATAAATAAACAAATAAAATAAATAAATAAAATAAACCAAAATGATATAAAATATGAAATAAAATAAAGAAAAAACCCAAACAACAGAACTCTCTGATTCCTGAGGTAAGAATGTTCTTTGACGGTCTCATGACCACAGACTGAAAACTGTTGTTTCTGCTTCAATATTTCAATTTACTGCAGCACTCTATTACAATGTCCATAACCCAGGTATTCTGAAGTTCACCACGCCTTCCCACCGGCCCATGTTAATCATTTGAATGCATTTTTGGTTTCACAACATGACATAAATAGTAAGCTTCCAGAGAAAACTTTTGTTTTGGTGAAGGAGGTCATACTTGGTAACATGTTTTATGTGTGCAATAAAGAAAAATCATATTAATTTCTTTTCTTTTTGGTAAAAATATCATCATACAAAATGGAATACGCAAAATAAGTTCCTAAACAGTATCTTGGCCATTCCTCCTTAAGCCATGCAAAGGTAGTTACATGCAGCATGTGGTCTGTGATTAGAGGTACATTGAAACCCCTCAGTACAGAATATTCGAGGGACCCAGAAAAATTTTGGTATTCAGAGCTGTTCACTAAATGTTATTGGCAGTTAGGATGGGTGCCCAGCCTCAACACATACTGAGGCCTTAAAGTACTGATTTAAGACTGAGTCAACAGCTTTCCCCTGGGCACATGGCATGCAAAGTGCCCACAGGAAAGCTGTTGACAGTGCCTAAGACTACCTTTTGCTTCATACCAGGCTTGCTGGTATTTGAACGAAAGGTATCTTCATGAGGAATTTGAATCTTTTAACCACTGTTTGTTTAATGGTACAGTGGTATCGTGTCTTGAGAGACCCCTCCAATGAGAGACCACATATCTTTTTAAGACTGCTCTCTCAGTACACTGTGCTATCTTTTCCATGTTATTACACCTCTAATGAAAGACCACCTGGTTTGAGAGACCACATTTTCACCTACCCAAGGGGTGACTCTTAAGACAGGGACCAGTGTAATGAGAAAACGACTATAGCCATGATTAGCACTTTAAGGGTTAACATACATCTGCCACTTTTGTGTTCATGTATGACCACGTAAACAGTATTCATTATAAAGGAAGTACCTGAGAGTTACACCTCTTCTCATTTGATATTTTCATTGCAGACAGAAATCACAGGTCTTGATGCCTAACTAGCCACAACAATCTACATGTACTGCTACATACAGAGACATAAGATCTCTGGTGGCCTCAATAACGCAGCTCTATTTTAATGCCCTTCAAGGAAAAATATTTGATTTATTTCACTAACAAAGTCTAGCCTACAACAACTATCTGTCCAGCTGGAATGCTTCCAGTTAAATGGACTTTTGGTGAAACAGTAACAATAGATCACAAAATGTAAAAGTAAGCTTTACTGTAAGCAAGTGTTTTACTTTGTCGAAACCCCACATCTAAAACACAGGTGGAGGCTGCTGGGAAATACCACACAATAAAGGAGAAAAGTTTAAGTGACAAAGTACTTCATATGATGGTCCATTTTTTTTCACTTTCAGTTTGCAACACTGCTGAGAAAACAAGACTGCAGACTGTTTTACTTTTTGTTTACTTTATTTACAAGTGGGTCCCATCACTTTAGTGACAGTAGCTTTATCCCTGGGTTTCTCATGATAGACCCCACTCCACGATTTCCTTCCATACAGTTTCACTGGGCTAGCAATACAAATTCTAGTTTTTGCCAGTTTGGCTTAAAGAACGTAATTGTTTTAGCCAAGCTTTGTTTCTTTAGCCCCCATCAGGCAATATTTGTTGAAAATTTTCTATCAATACCCGTCAGTTACGTATTCAAATTTAAAAATGTTTAACCTGTCCCTGGTCAGAGTATGGTTGATAGCTTTCCTTGGCATGGGTTGGGAACAATGCGCCCAACCCATGCCAAGGAAAGCTATGAATCTGGGGCGTGTCATTATAAATGGTCTTACGAATAGATCTCAGCCAAAATGTTCCCTACTAATGACAACTTCGAGTAAAAACGTTAAGGCAAACGTCAATTTACGCCTGGGTGCTTTTGGGTGATTTGAGTGGGAAAAGATTAATTTGAAACTACAAAAATTTTTGGGGGTTTTCAGTTAAACTGGGCAACACAAGGGCACTGTCAATGAAATCTAACCTCTATAGCCTCTGGTTACCATTAATGTATGATGGTTTGCACCATCCCAAATCTTACATGAAATTTGAAGTGTCTTTTCTTGACTTTGTGATGGAAATTTACTAAAAATTCTGAACCAAGTAAAAAAACCCCAACAATTATTGAAGGTAAAATGTACACCTATCTCGTGGACAAAATTTAGTTTTGTCCCTAGCTTCATCACTGCCATGTTCCCTGTAGCACAGTATATATCACTATGATCCATGTATCATGGTTAATATCACCATGATCCCTGTATCACAGTATATATCATGATCTCTGTACCATAGTATATATCAGCGTGTTCCGTGTACCACAGTTATATCACCATAATCCCTGTAACATGGTATATATTACCATGATTCCTGTACCGCGATATATATCACCATGATCCCTGTATCACAGTATATATCATGATCTCTGTACCATAGTATATATCACCGTGTTCCGTGTACCACAGTTATATCACCATAATCCCTGTAACATGGTATATATTACCATGATTCCTGTACCGCGATATATATCACCATGATCCCTGTATCACAGTATATATCATGATCTCTGTACCATAGTATATATCACCATGTTCCGTGTACCACAGTTATATCACCATAATCCCTGTAACATGGTATATATTACCATGATTCCTGTACCGCAATATATATAACCATGATCCCTGTACAATGGTATGTATCACCACGATCCCTGTACCATGGTAAGTATCACCATGCTCCCTCTAACAAGGTACACAAATATGAGCATGGAATAGAAACTGTAGGGACCTGCATACTGTAAATTGCTTTAATTTCGCTGTATTCTTATTTTCGCTTATTTCGCTGATGGCACAAAACAGTGAAAATAAAAACACATTGAAATAGTATTTTAACATTGTTTGAATGGGAATTGTGCCCAAAACAGTGAAATTAAAACTACAATGAAATGTCAAAAATACAAAAACCGTGAAAATTTATACACGCGAAAATAAAGCAATTTACAGTATACTTGGTGGGAAATGGTGACCTAAACATAACCATGCATTGCCCTCCTCTAATTTGGTAGGTGTCTCCCTCTTATGTGAACCACATCACCAGTCTCACAAGTTGCCATGGCTAGGAACAGTCAGAAAAATTTACAGTATTTCTTTTTTGTAATGTGTGTGTGTGTGTGTGTGTGCTCCATTGGCCACACTGAATTTGGAACTCTCAAGAATTCCATCCATGGGAGAGAATACTTTCAGGGAACATGCTCATGCCTTCGATGGGATAAACCACTTCCAATTAGCACCCATGCTCTAATAAGTGTTACCACTTTTTTTTCTTCTTTTTGGTGGGTAGATGCATAAAGCACCAGACAATCTTTCAATTCGTCTGTATTACTTCCCCTGAATAGTGAGACAA
Source organism: Hermodice carunculata (assembly GCA_964020975.1). NCBI lineage: Eukaryota > Metazoa > Annelida > Polychaeta > Eunicida > Amphinomidae > Hermodice > Hermodice carunculata. The sequence goes on from OZ026627.1 coordinate 24,767,400, forward strand.
TGGGTCAAATAATCAGATTCACACAAAAAAAGCACCTGTGGGCACTTACTAGGACAAACGCGGTATTCAAATCACTGCCTCTGTGTGACAGCAGCACATACAGTTACAGATAGAAGTTTAATAAAACACTTCATCAGATTTTATACAAATATGTTAAAGAGCAAAAAGCTTTGCCAAACCACTTGCCATTAACCCATTCCATATCTATGGTCACAGGCATTGCTCAGTGGTTCTGGCACTGCCTGGCAAGTCATACTGCATAGCTTTCCAGGCAGTGCCAGAACCACTGACTTAAGACTATAGGCATGTTGGTACTTGAATGAAAGCTCTTTTCAAGAAGAATTTAAATATGCAATTGTCGTCTTAAATCTAGGTAAATATACGGAAAAAGCAGGGACTGGTATGGAATGAGTTAAACACTTCAGCAAGTACATGATCAAAACATTAAGGGATGACCCATACAAGTTCCTGCAGTTGAATATGACCCACATACTGGGTTATGTCACTGAATGATGGGAATGACTGTGACCAAAAGACAAAACACAATTTGTACCCAGGTTACACAGTCCTGTATTCCATGAAAAACATCTTTACAGACACATAAAAACTCATTCCATTCCAGTCCATCATGTTTCCATAAAAAGGAGTTCTAAAAATACCGCATGAGTTTGAATTTACACTTTACACTCTGTGTAATATCTAAATTCAAAGTGTCCACTCAGTATGTGTTCTCAAATTTGTGGCATCTAATTTGCACTGGAGGGGTGGGGGTGGGGGTGGAAGGGTTGAATATTGCCCTCCACACTTGTGAAACTTCCCCTTATTTTCCAAGCTCCCACAAATAAATCCCAATTCTATTTACTTATAGTTCAATTTATGTTTTTATGTATGAAAGCAGATGGTGAGATGATGAATTCCTAACTATTTCTTAATCTATAAATTTTCATGCATTTTAATTTCATGCTATAGATGGGAATACAAATCATGCCCAATTAAATCATATGCAAACATTTCTAGATCTACTGTATTTCCCTAGAATTCAGCACATTCATATTAGCTGCGGGATTGCTGTACCACAATGTATGGGCACATCCCTGTATGAAACAACAAACATTTTTGCTCTTGCAAAGACGACTTGGATTTTTTTCCCCAGCAGAGTGATATTCACTTTTCTCTCAATATTCACTCAGCTCAAAATCATCATTATGTTTAATGTAAGTACCGTTTATTTCCAGACAAACTAGTGCAACAGCTGGTGTATCCATCAGCATCATGGTGGATGATAATTGCCGCCGTTCAGGAAAAGGACAAGTAAATTTAGCAGAAAATTAAAACACACGTGGCCTATTTAAATGAAGATTGCATCTGCAATTTCTTCCTAAAAAAAAAAAAAAGGTTTTATTCAGCTACCAGCATGCCCAGTGTCAACATTGTCGAGCCAATCAAGTGTTTTCATTGGCTGTCAGGACCTTCTGCAACTGTTTCTCATGAGACAGTCACTTAACCTTTCTCAGTTGATCTAGGACCTGACATAAAGAGCACGTCATGACGCTCCAAGGTGTGGGTTGGACACTCAGCACACAACCCATGCCTTGGAAAGCTGTTGACCTAATTTTAGCTCAGACAAGTTCTCATTACAGTTGGTATTAGTCAAATACATAGAGGCGACAACATTTGACCAGCGACTGGTTTTGGTCAGTTTATGGGGGAAACGGGCAACCTTGCGTCTGTCTCACAGAACTTCTGTTTTCTGTGAAACTGGCTTTGTTTAACCTGTAGCATTTTCACCTGCACCTTTCCACCTTCTGCAGCTGTTATGAGGTAGTACCTTAACCCTTTTTCAATAGAGTTATGATTGACATAAAGACCAAGTCACAGGCGGATACCAGAGAGCAGCTTCTTGTGTTGGCGACTGGAGACATGCCCTTGGGGCCTCTTCACAGCACTGCTCTGTACAGTCACGCTTCACTGTAACAGTACTTGACTAGGGTATGACACAAGTTTAGACCGTCAAAAAGTTCATTCTTCTTGTTATTTGATTCATTTGTCGAACACATTCAGTTATCCGACGCCTTTTAAGGGGAACTGCTGGTCTCATAATCAGCATTCACTGTACATCTAGGTCAATTAGTGTCCATATGTACCATTTTTGCCATTAAATACAGACAAAGCTCAATGAAATTTAGCAATCTGTTCATTCAAGAGTATATTTTAAAACAGTTTGGCATGTTCCCAATAAAACACAATATAAAAAAAAATATTATACACATATGATGCACTGCCTTGGGGGATTATTCAAATGACATTTACGGCAATCAGCACATTATTTCACAAGTATGTTTGCCTTAGTTCTTAAAATCTGTAATAATCCACTGTTTTGATTCCTTGCACATTTGTAGAAAAATTGCCCATGAAAAAAAAATAAGACACTGTAATACTGCAATTCTACTGACACACGTATCACATAACATCACACTGTATCCTGCCTGTCTAGTACACGCCCAAATAGGTTTCTCTTTAAGTGTCAAACAAATGAAGAAATAGTGTGAAACATCATAAATTTATGAGCTAAGACAAGGGCTAGTGGCCGCAATGGAAGAGGTTTAGAGTTCTACCGGTTTCGTACTTGTGTACTCGTCAGGAACTGAAGGTTTAACCGTTTTGGGGCCCGTATTTATAGGCGCCCTAAAAAAAAAAAAAAAAAAAATTCATGATTGCCTCACCCTACAAAAAAAGGACACACACTAAGGGATTGTGTGGTTTGAGTTGGTGTCATCTGTGAATATTTTATTTTAAATCTCATAAACTTAGGACATGTCCCAGACATTTACTACAGTTATATGAGACTTTTTTTTTTTTTTGATGCTGTATCTGTGATTCTGTAACTGAATTCTGATCAGGCTTGGTATACTGGTTTATGAATGGATGCACTGTTTGAGTAATGGATTTTTCGAGGTCACACTGACCCAATTTTTATGCTCAAGTATTTTTGTTTGACATATGTTCTGGTCGAGGACTGTTTGTACATGTTATACACACAGCAGGGACCGCTGGTGCCATGAGCCAAATGCTAATGTTTCATTCATTTGGCTAATGCAATTTGCAAATGACTAATGTATTTTACCATGAATTGTATAAGAGTTAGGTTGTATTCTGCAGTGATCACTGTTAAATATTTCACGATTTGGCTAAATTTTTTTAAAGGACTAGATCTGCCCCTGATACAGTTATAATAATATGAGTCCTAAATTGCAGGTAATTTATGAATAAAGGTGACACAGTGAAGACACTAATTAGGGTCAATATCTTAAAAACCCAACATCTGTTGAAATGTTGAAAATGTTTGCTGCTCTTTGTACTACTATAAATTGCTTTAATTTTGCTGTACTCTTAGTTTGCTTGTGGCACAACTGTATAAGATAAAAACACAGTGAAATAGTATTTCAACATCGTTCCCATAGAAATATATGTCCAAAACAGTGAAATTGAAACTACAATGAAATGTCGAAAATACAAAAACCTTGAAAATTTATACATGCAAAAATAAAGCAATTGACAGTAGATTACTGGTGTCACAAGAAATAAGCACCACGGTTCACAAGATACTGCTGTTACAAGAATAAGCATCCTGTTCACGATATGCAAAAAATGTCCCTTCAGTTCTTCAACAATATTGCACCACAGGTCATGAAATGAAATACTGCTGTAACAAGAAAAAGCACCCCATTCACGAAAATGCTAATGCTCCTTCAGCTCTTCAACAATATTGCACAGATATACAAGTATAAGCCAGAGAAATTGTCTCGGAGAATATTCAAGACTGCAACGTACCAGTCTTCATTTAGTTTACATTTACAAGCAATTTTGATGGTACACTAGTACAGGGGTCCCCCTCTGATAAGACCCCCCTCAAGAGAGGTCGCCCTCTCCACAACAGCCACTTCTCCACGCCACAATAGTGGTATTTCCATTGCACTCTCCATCTCAAGAGAGACCACCCCTCTAATGTGGCCATTTTTTGGTTGCACTTGGAACCCTGTACCTGCAATTTTACACTACCGTCCCCACCGGCCAAAAGTGGTCCCATATTGCAAGTGGTCTTAAAATGCAGATAAACTTACTAGAAAGACTCTAGGGTCATGAAAGAGTGGTCTTTAAAAAAGTATGAAGCCCCTCAAGAGCCGTGGTCTTTATGATAGATACAGCTGTATCTACATGTCCCCACTTGCCACCACACGTAAGCCCAACTTAAATTTTAAGGGTTAATGTTATCGCCATAGTAGGCCACTTTTGCTAATAAGATGTTCCACTCTGGCACCAACATGGCCACATTTTTTGAGAAAGCAGGAATAATCTAATCAAACACCTTTCTTGACCTGCTTTGGGCACATTTTACTGATGAAAGCTCTCTCAAGTTGCACCGGATGTGTTAAACAGCAGGTATAACAGTATAACGATATAGCGTCACTGCATTGTCAAGCATGTGAGTGGCCAGTTAAAAAAATATCGGAAAACTCCCAAAATCCATCTGAGATACCTCCAAATCAAGGGAAAATAGAGGCTCAAAATAGCTCAACTAATATGAAATCTGAAGGCAATATATTTAATCGAATTAGCTGATGTCAGGTGTTATAATGACAAAAAAAGAAAACAATAAATATCTGAAATCTCGCATTCCTGGTTATAATAAAGCCAAACCAAAGAAGAAAAAGAAAGGTAGGTAACTTGGTCCTTTTTTGGGGGCTGAGCTTATTGGATTTTAGCTGTATTTCCCCCAGGGAATTTAACCCTAAATTGTCCACTTTTTTCATATATTTAGGTGTAAATCAAGACAATGTTAAATAACTACTTTTCCATGCCCAAAAAGGCAAAGAAAAAGAAAAATGAGGCAGGCGCTTGGAGGTTTCTGGCAGGTATGTCAGGTAACTGGAAGCAGCATATTATTTTGTTTGGCCTGACTTTTGGGGTCATCAGCAATAGTAATTTGCCTTGGACCAGTTTACAAAATAATGGGAATCTTCATGGCAATTAATATATATGTGTCAAAACACCAACATTAGGTATCTGAGACATTGACTGACATGTCAGTCAACACTCCATGTTCACAGTGAGACAATGAAGCATCACAGTCTATCAAAGTTACCAGCTAAAAGCATCAACTTCAAATAAAACATACATCATTTCGGTAGATCAGCCACTTAACCACTCTTGTACATTATATGCTTGCCTGATCACCACCATTCCAACAAACCATTCATTTTGCACCAGGGAAATGATGCTTGATCAGTTGATCTGCATAGCAAAGGTCTTTCTTTGAATTTGAGGACACCAAGGAATTTCTTTGTTTTATAGGGTTGTATTTTTGTTTGTTTGTTTTTGTTTTTTGAGTTGGTTAAGTACATGTATTGACAGATTTTAGGCCTTGCCATTTAAACGGAGCGATCACCCACGCTCCCCTGCACACACACCCGACACATTTCAGGAAAGCTGTGGAGGGCTCACCTGGACAGGAGATTTTACAATGAGTTCATATGAACAGCTCCCCTCATAGCTCTCCTGGCACTAGTGGCAGTGAACTTCAGGAGGGCTATCCAGAGATTGCCATGAATTTGTTCATGGAAAGGCCCATGTTTACCGTTTGTTTTCATAGGTTTCGTAGTTAATTTCTTCAATGGAAATCTTGATTCCACACTGCTTAATACTCAGTCAAATTTTTTTTCTAACATTTGAAAATACAGATAGATACAATTGTCAATAAGTATACACAAAATATCATGACCAGGACATTCAACTCAGAAACTTGAAAGTGTAATACATACACATATATACATTGTCTATTTTAATCCTTTTTTAAATTACGGGACCCCCCCCCCCAAAAAAAAAAATCAATGACACATATAAATTCTGTTGGTGTGGCCTAATTTGCACTTGCCCATATAATAAATCAAGCAAGTGGAGTTTGCTATGCAGGTAACCAAATTATTCACAATCAATATGAAAATTCCCAGCAGGTCCGCACCCCAGGCAACTTGTGATTTCCTCCAGCCCAAGTATAAAAGCCTCAAGGTGTGCTCTCTGGGCTACAGACAGGGTTATTCAGTGTAGGGTCGTATCCGGGGTCATGATCTGGGTTACTCAGATAATGACGCTTGAGTTCACTGGGGAATTTGTAGCGGCTATGACAGGTGTCACACTGGATTTTGTACATGGCGTCCTTCTCCTCTTTGGATGCATGGCGGTTACGTACATGGTTGTGCAGACTACTGTGGTGTGTAAAAGAATCCCCGCAGTAGCTACACACATGTGGTCTCTTCCCTAAATGTGTGTTTAAGTGGTCATATAAGCTTGTGCGATTCTTGTACATATTTTTACAGATCTTGCATTGGTATCGAAAGTCTGAGTCATCCTGCACTTCTAATACAGTAAAGAAATTGTAAACATTTAATGAAGGTGTTGAACCTGGTACAAAACTGGGGTCCAGGTTAGCCACGTCCTCTCCTGTATACTGGTCCCCAGTAACGTCACTGTTCAGTGGTGTTGATGTGTCAGCAGGTTCCTGTTTGATACTGGTTGTCGGCTGATTGGTCGATGTTGGACTGGTTGCTTGGCTTGTTGTTGCCTGGGAATGCTGGGAGATCATGTCTTGGGCCTGCTCTTGTGTCATTCCAGCAAGAGCTGCCAGGTTTGACATGAGCGACTCGTACTCCTGGGCAAAGGTAGGACTAGACGTGGTGTTGGCGGCACTGGTACGCGTAGACGAGTCAGAACTTTCTGCGGCAGGAACATGTGCAGGTTGCGAGCTCTGCTCAGCCATAGACAGAGACGGTGCAGGACCATCCAGAAGTGATGGCAGCTGTGGTCTTAATCCCCTATGTCTCCAAGTAAAATGTTGTTTAAGCGACTGCAGATTCATAAACTTCTCATGACATATAGTACACTGGTAGTCCTGTGGCATTTCCTTGTCGTGCTTTCGTTTGATGTGAGCACACAGGCTGGCCAGGTGCGTGAAGCCTTGCCCGCAGTGCTTGCACACGTGTGGCCGCTTATCTAAATGTTTGTTCAAATGATCTTTTAAGGTGTGTTTAAAACTGTAACTTTTCTGACAATAGGGACACTGGAACTTTCCGTCTTGTGTGCGTCGTATCTCTAGTGCTTCAGTCTCCCCAGGCGGTCCATCAGAGGGCAGCTGTATTTCCACTGGGGCATACCTCTGGGGGCTGGCGCTAGTAGGTACAGAGGGCCAAGGCTGCAGTGGTACCGGGGCGTGCTGCAGCCCCATACCATATGCAAACTGGTGCATACCAGCAGGAAATACTGGGGCGTAGCCTTGGTTGGAGTCTTGCACCATGGCCTGTAGTCTCTCCAAGCTTTGCTGTTGTCGCAGCATAGCCTCTCTTTCAGCAGCTGTCATGTCTGTCTCAAAGGAATCATTATTTTCCTGCTCACTAGGGTCATCTTTATTGCTTGATGCAGCTGGGCTTTCATTCTGTGGTCCTGGATCCCCCTGACTCTCATCCCGCCGTGGCTCAGCGATGACCTCTTTTTCCGTGTTCTCTTCAATGCTTGGTGAGGACTCTGCGGACTCCTCAGCATCTACTTCCATCTTTACATCTGTGTCCGTCTCCGACGCCTGCTCGTTGGAGTCATCTTTCACATCCTGGTTTTGTTTCTCTGGCTCTTTTTGTGTGCTGGTCTTTTCTGCTATATCTGTGTTGCTTAGATTCCTCTGGAAATGTTCTTTCAGACTTTGTATCTGAAGCTGCTGTTGTTGTTGTCTCAAGGCGTGCTCACTAGCTTGGACATCTAAGAGAAAGGTCCCTGGGAATCCTCCCTCATCCTTATGTCTCCAGGTGTAGTGTTGTTTCAGTGACTGCAGGTTAAAGAACCGCTCACCACAGAGTCGACATTCATGCTCGCGAGGGATTTGGCTGTAGTGATGTCGTTTTATATGAGAACAAAGGCTTCCAAAGTGGGTGAATGACATACCACAATGTTTACAGACGTGTGGTTTCTTTCCTGTGTGGTTGTTAATATGATCCTTTAAACTGTGTTTGAACATATAGGACTTGCTGCAGAAAGGGCACTTGTACTTCCCACCTTCTTTCTCTAACTGTCTGATTGTGCCCTGGTATGTGTACGTGTTACTTCGGAAACCCATTTTCACATCATTTCCGTCAAATCCTTTCTGACCACCAGATGAAGTACCAAGGTTGCCATCACCACCTGTTTGCTCATGGTCACTCTTGGATGAATCCTGGCTATAGCTACGACTTAAGGGGCCATTCCACTCCCCGTCTCCACTCTTGGAGTTGGAACTACCCGCAGAAGCAGCTGAGCCCTGGCCATTGTTAACATAGGCTCCCCCATCTTTTGACACATGTTCATATTCAGTAACAATGGGGTAATCCTCGTTTTCGCTGTTTGGTTTCTCGCCAATTTGCTCTGTAATCTGGGTGACCAGAACAGAGGTCCTATCAGCAGTGATACACAACAGGCCTTCAATCTTCAGCTCCTCCACATAGAAGGACTCCTGTCTGCAGAGCTCCACGATGGCATCTGTCAGCAAACCCTTCAGGTGCTCCCTCTTAGTGCCCATGTTGACACACTCGTAGCAACTAGTCCTGCTTGCCACAGTTCAATTCTGCTTGGCACGCAGGAATCTGCTGACTACTGGGGGGACAAATTCTGCAAGTAGACACAAGGCAAATTGATTAAAAAAGCACTGATGATATCCATCAGTAGCATATATATGCAAAACATGAGAGAGACTTTAAAGCCTCCCTGTGTGCAGAACAACACCATCCAATCCAATCAGAACTAACCCTTTTTGATTTCTAAGGGCAGGCTTATAGTGCACCAGAAGCTGTTTTGACAGTGCTGGATACTTTGAATTGATATCTCATTTATAAGCCCCCCCCCCCCTCCCAAATAACTGTGTTTCCCCTAAGGAGCAAAAAAATTTTTGGGGGTAGGTAGGTAGGCATATTTTTTTTTGTCTGACAATTTGGGTGGGTGGGTATGTTTTCTTTCTTAAATAAGCCACAATTTTGGGCAGGTAGGTATATATATATATTTTTTGGGAGGGCGGGGTCGGGAGTAAGAAAACAGGGGATCGGTTGGGGGGTTTAGAGATAGGTCTGTCAGGTTAAGGGAAACAGACAATTATTATTATTTTTTTTTTGGCCTAACCCCTTTGATTTCCAAGGGCAGGCTTACAGTACACCAGAAACTGTTTCGACAACACTAGATACTTTGAACTGATATCTCATCCAACAGACATCAATGAAACACACACATGTCACTGGCTTGGCAAACCTGTCCAGTCTCCCTATGTTTCAGGAGTCTACCACTTTCTTGCTTCACATTGCAAACTTCTTTTTTGAATTTTGACATATTTAAGACAATCTCCTTCACGAAAGTGTATTTATTTCTTAATTATTTTTAAATATGAAAACTCCCCCACAGAGGTTAATAAAAATCTATTTCTTGCCAAAGCCTGCAAACAGGTATGAACTGGATTTTAATTAAATGAAATCATAATACCCCTCATTACAAGGCAGATTCTGATGTAAAATGGTGGTTACCGCGGCTCCCACGGAAATAGTTTTCCCATTACTTCTATGTTAAAAGGCCCTCTGTTATAAGACCATTTTGCTATAACAGGTATACCCTTTAGACCATAGCACCAGCGTTTTTACAGAGGGAGCATTGAAAATATTATCATTGTAGTTTCCTTAATATGTTTGAATGGAAAAAAATTATAGAAGAGAATACCACAGGAGTGAAATTCATTATGAAAGGGTGGAAAAATATGTGGCTCTTGTGATAAATTATGCCCATGATTCATGCATATGTACACACACCAAGTTGTGTTGTGCAGCCCCGACTGGAAGATTTCTGACCACAATAAAGATCTAACTCTTTATTTCTCTCAAGGTTTCAAAGTTTTGGCGTAAATTGACAGAGAAACTGCACAGGAATATAATTCATATAATTTGTGACAAAATTCATGTTGGTCACTTTGACCGAATCTCAAAACAAGAGGCCTGTGTGAACAGCCCATGCTCAGCTGACCTAGAGACTCATCACACTTGTGGCTCTGTGAACTTGGGATAGGACACAATAGATAGACACTTATCAAAGGTACATCCCTACCAAGTTTGACACACAAATCTGGCCAAAATTATCTAAGCTATACCCATTACAAGGCTTTCCCACATTAAACTTTGATATGAAAACTTTTTTAAAGACCCCCCCCCCCAAAAAATCCAAAAACCACTGGAGCATGACCATTTGAACAAACTTGCTAGAGATCGACCCAATGTACATTGCCACCAGGTTTGAAGTCAATCTGACTGACAGTTTCTTCGAAGAAGTCGAAAATGTGAATTAGCATTAGAATGCCCATTGAGTTGCATAGCAATCAATAGGAAAGGTGTATTTACCGACAAGTACCCGAATTGAAACAATCATTAAAAATCTGAAGTCTCCACAGCAGTGCCACCTAGTGAACAACTTTGTTTGACCCTTCCACAAGGAACATATCTACCAAGTTTCAGCTTAATCTGGGTGACTCTTCTAGACAAGAAGTCAAAAATAGCACACACACACACACAAAAAGAAATTGCAGCACCACTGGGTGAACAAATAAGAACTAGTAGTCCTTAGGAGTGTATCTGTGTGATGTCAAAGCAATTGGGTGAGCATTTTCAGGGAAGATTTTTAAAGATTTGTCCTAAAAAAGAACAAAAAAAATCATTAAAAATCCAAAAATCACTGAGGTGTGACCATTTGAACAAACTTGGTAGAGACTCATCCAAGGTACATTCCCATCAAGTTTGAAGTGAATCTGGCAGAGGGTTTGGAGAAGAAGTCAAAAATGTGAATTGCGGGCGATTGACTGACCATCCTATAAGCTCAGCTGACTAAAAAAGTCAGCTGGGCTGAAAAGTATGGCATGTTGAATCTTGCATGTCACTTGTTGCATTATAAGGAAAAAAATTCAGAGTGCTAGGTGCTAAGATTACTGCAAATTGCAATTACTTTATTTACTGACAAGTACCAATCAGGCTCTTAGGTGTCTAAGTGTCTGGAGCACATTTGGTGGCAGCTCAGCTGCTACATGGCTTGGGCCACACCCTTTGTTCTGATGGGTTCAGTGGGCATCGAAGGAGCTCTTGACTTTAGATGAAGGATGATTATTTTCATACGTGGCACTTAATCTTAAAAAGAGATTATCAGTGTGCAGTCACAACTAAGGGGTTGTGTACAAAAAAGGTTTCCAAAAATCTGAGAAAACCTAGGAAGGGGGAGGGGGTTAATGCCAAAATCATATTTTCACCAATTCTTTAGAAAAGTAAAAAAGACACATCTTCAGTATGTAAAATTTACAGTGACTTTATTATCAAAACCCAACAAAGAAAATAGAAAAGATAGCAATGGGTGATAATAAGGGTTTTTAAGTACCGATGTGTCAAAACCTTCACCAGAACTTAAGATTTTCCCTTTACTTTTTCAGTAATCTATTTTGTATGTTCACTGAACATATTTTCACTAAATTCTTAGTTATGTACAATCTGGAAGCTCCAAATGTGCGAATTTATCTCATCCCATGCACAGTCTTATATGCACATGGCATTTTCAGTAATTCATTTAAGTGACATTAGAATGGCACACGACATTTTGGGGGTCTGATCTCAGGCAACATGTTAATTGTCTGACTGTTATTGTGGATTTCTTTCCCATATAGATGCACTCAGAAAAATACAATGAAAGATCAATAAACAAAACTGAAAACTTAATGAATACATTACACAAAGGTCTGAAAAGCTCTTCAAGATATGCTGGTACCTTGATGGTACATATTATGTGTGTTCAGAACAGGCAAATAAACATACTTGTACCTTGTGATATGTTGTTACATTTTCTTATTTCAATATAAACTGGCCATGGACATGGTGAAATATCCAGTCACGATTTTCCAGGAAATGGTGATTTTGGATTGGGGGGGGGGGGGGGGGGGAGGGAGGGGGGTAATCCTAATTCAGTTTTTTTTTTTTTTTTAACTTTAGAATGTGTTTTTACATACATGATCTCTTACTGGGTTACATTTGCCACTGATAATAACAATACAGTGTATTTTACTGGTGAACTCTACATTGTAATTAGAACAGTAATGTCTTTGTAGGCGTACTTTTGACTGGTTATTCCAAACAAATAGAGGCTTAAATTCTCATTGAGAAAAATTAGGATATGCGTTTGGCCTAAGTAGACCCACAGAAAGTAGGCCTAGCATCACTACTGACTCTAGCTATACTTTGGTTGCTTTCATCATTGAAGGTAATGGACAAATCAATATTTAGCGGATTTGAGGGGTAGGTAGGTAGGTAGGTGGATAGATGTTCAATATCTGAGTCCACTGGAGTTGGATTCGTAGAACTAACCATTGTTTACCCACTGCCTCATATTTTGAATGCAACAAATTTTTAATCTGAGTTGAAGGACAAGGTCAAATGGCCAGTTTTAATGAAGGGCTCATCTTGTGAATGCTCTGCGCCCCACCATTTTTGAGTTAGGCCAATAATGTTTAGAAGTTAAGAAGTGTATGAAAATCTTTATTGTCATCAAAATGTTGGCGGCGCTACCTATAGTATTATGTAATATACAGGTAAAAATGTGAAAATCTTGTGACTGTAATACTGTACACAGTTTCCATGTTAGCCCAATTTAACTTCCAGAACTGACGGGGTGTATACAAATCTATGTCCCTTTCAATATTGGTGGCCCTTCTTAAAATATTATACAATATCAGGGACAAAATGTGAAAATCTTGTGAACACTGTAGAGTCTTTAGTTTTTGGCTGATCATCATGGAATTTGGTGGGATTGTATGGAGGTCAAAAGCTAAGTTGCTAATGATACTAGTGGCGCCACTTAAAATTTGATAGAAATTATGAGCCCAAATGTGTTTTAAGATATAAAATTCCATATCTGGAAAAGTACTTAGCTAAGACTTGCCAAATTCATAGGATATATGCACAATGTCCAATGCTAGAATAATACGTAATATCAGTGACCTTGACTAATTTTTTTGAGGTTACCATGCCTGTACAGTTGAAAGAGGTGAATCTGTAATGGCAGGATATAGCTTGGACATCAATGGTAATGTCAGCACAGCACCAGGCTCATGAGCCTCTTACATTACATAATCTGGATGACCTTGATCTTCCGTCCCAAGGCAGAGCCGTAGCCAGCCTCCTAAAATAGAGGAGGCAAAGGGTACTGGTGGTGGGTGGGTTTGGGAGGGGGGAATGCCCCCCTCCCAAGATTGAAAACTTTCGAAAAATGGCACATAAAATGGTGTAATTTAGTGGCTTTTGAAGGGAAAAAAAGACTTTATACATATATAAATTCTCAAAATTTTACTTACATGTGACTATTTTTGATCATTTTATATGAATTGAATTTGGTCCTACAACTACTAGGGCAAAGATACAAGTAATCATTGAAAAAAGTATGCCTTCTGTGATGCTCTTATCTTCTATCACTATGAGTGACTCAAAGTCTTAGTTACAATAGGGTCTTTTTGTTTTTGTTGTGTATAATAAATTAAACTTAACAAGTCTTGTTGAGGCTGAATAAACTTTTTCTATGTTAATCCTAACATCATCAGCCAAAATTCAGGGGAGGCAAGTGCCTCCTCTGCCTCAGCCTGGCTACGGCACTGCAAGGTCACTGATAACATCAAGTTAAGGACTCATTCATTGTTGCCCTGGCACATGCAACAATATCTATCACAGAAATTGCACAAATAAGCTACAATTACATGTGGAGCAAAGTGCCATCTGGTGGACAAATGAGACACTAAAATAACATAAGCTTTATAAATTCAGAAGCCACTTGAGGACTTGCAACTTTTAAATAAAGATGTAGGTGTAGCAACTGCGCCAGCAGAGCAATAGGTCCATGGGTGTTTTGTTTTTAATTTATAGCTGTTCTCTATATGGGTGATGACAGTAGTATTCCTGGTTAAATTCTTAGCCACTGATGTGCACAAAACTTTCAGCAATGCACGAGGGTCTTGCCAATGTTTTCTTTTTTTTTTCACTTCATTGTCTCTTCCATTTGACATAGTCATGGGTACTGTAGATTTAACATACTGATCCTGCAAATAATACTTGGTTTTACAAAAAAAAAGTACACTTAAGAAAAGTTGTTCACAGTGAAGGGCTATACAACTGTAAAAATCAACTTTGGCAAGTCTTTCTATATGCATAAAACCTTAAACTTTGCTCAAATTGCCATCAGAGGGTTTCCCCAAGGAAAAATAATAATAAAAAAAAAAAAAAAAAAAAAAATCTAAAACAAAAAAACAAAAAAAACAAAAAAAGAAAGAAAAACAACAAAACAAAACAAACTTTAATTCTTTGTGCATGTTTGCAGTTCAGATATATCTATATGATTTCACAGGCTTAAAGTCTCTAGATACACACACTGCTTTTTGCTCATAATTGTAAATATTTTGCTATCTCACAGTTTTTAGACAGCACTCCCATATGAAATGAATAGGACTCCTGCTTTTACACCCTTTCCCAGCAAACCCTCATACTAACTGTCCTGTGTTACTTCAAGCCTATGTGGTCCATAATGAATCTTTGGGCCTAAAAAGCCACAAGGTTGACAAATATCACTTTGATCATGATAAAAGCTTCATGTTCCTAATAAGCTATTAAGCTTCAGCAAATAAAATTTAAAAAAATAAAAATAAACTTAAAAATTGGAGTAAAAATAATTAAATGAGAGCATAAGCCATAACTAACATGGTCCTGAATTTACTTTTATGCAAACTAGCATCGGAAATCTGGTTGACAAATATAGCTTTGATCATGATAAAAGTTTCATGTTCCTAATAAGCTATAAAGCTTCAGCAAACAAAATTAAAAAATAAAAATAAACTTAAAAATTGGAGTAAAATTAATTAAATAAAAGCATAAGCCATAACTAACATGGTCCCTAATTTACTTTTATGAAAACTAGCACTGGAGATCTGTTGTGATTTCATCATCCATGATTAGATTGGCAAGATTGACCAACGATTGATTAGAATAGGTTAGTCAAGAAAGAAGGAGATCATTTGGATCCACAAAAATGTACTAACGTCTGAGCATCCTAGTGAACTCATACAAATTATATTTCTATTAATATGATTTTTTTCCAATATATTTGTATTGTCTATGGTTGCCATCATTTGCACAGCAAGGATTGAAATTATGTCATGTGCCAACTGTGCAACATGTAATTTTGGCTTTCAAACAATAAAGCAAAAGGATTGGCAGCAAAAATGCACTGAAATTTACCAGTAACCAAGATTTATTTATTTAAATTTTTTGGGGGGTGGGTGGACGCCCTGGACCCCTTAGAGGGACTTTGCACCTTTGGTACTTGCACTTGTCACAAGCACCTGAGCCTCATCATTTACCTTGCTTGGCTTCCACCATTAAAAAAAGTCAAGCCCCGTGCCTGTTGTCTTTGGCACACAGCCACATACTTTGTATAGCTATGGACACATATCAGAAAGACAGTGACAGTGCAGTGATGCATAAGTACAGGAGTACACTAAATCAAACATGTCAATGGAACTGTACTGTGGTTCGCAGTGACAGAATGCATGATGATATGCAACCCATGTCATCAGATAACAACTGTAAACAGGAATGAAACTACCATTATATTCACTGTATATTTTCAAGTTAGCATAAAGGCGTATAACTCTTGTTGCATCACTTTTTACAATAAAGTATGCAGTTAGTGTTGGCGCAGACACCTTTCATTGAAAACATGCAAGATAAAGAAGGCGAGTCTATAGATAGAGTCAAAAGTTATGCCAGTGTTTTCCTGTCATTGCCAGAAAACACATGCTCCGAGCACAGCTTGTCTGCATTACATCACTGTGTATGCATATGGGATTCACTCTCTGTTTATAAAATTCACCTTGGATGTGAAACTAAATAACACAAACAGGCTCATAACTTCATATAACAGTCTAGCTAAAACAATGCGGCGATTACAGGTAAATGGCTCCCAAAGGTGTGAGCACAAGACAACCAAGAACTGTTTAGTATGGTAACCTGCACTTGATTGGCTGCAATGCCAAGGTGTATTCATACCAACACATACACACACAAGGTTTCAAGGTTTTATTAGCAATCCATATTCAGAATAAAATTATGTTTAGGCATGGAAGCCCATTGGAAATAAAACAGATGATAGTACAGCAGATAAAAATACATCTATAAAAAAATGTATAAAAGAGCATTATTTGCACATTAACACATGTATATGACATTGTGATATAAAGCCTGGGAAGATAAAAAGAACAATAAAAGAAGAAAAGTCCAGAACATGGACCTACTATCTAAAGGACTGAGCAGGGCGTATCTCAGTAGCACAAAACCCATTAAGCTCACTTATATGAATCAACAGTGTCTTTGATCTGCCTCTGTTTTACTCTGATCACCGCAAGGAGATCCTTTGTGCCACGGCTCTGGTACCGCCTGAGCAGATGGCAGTCACACTTGGGCAAGCGCATTCTGGTTGGCACCCTATGGCGTCACTTGACCGGAACTTAAACACTTGGATGCGCAATGATACATGGGACCTTTCACACTGAGCATTCAGCTGCGCAAGCGGCCTTGCCCTTCCCATTCCGACAAGACAAGCAAAACAGCGTTTGAATTTTTGCTCTACGATGATAGGTATTAATTTTATAAATAAAGGGATTGCCGTCTCTATGCGGCAGCTTCACTATTGATCATTTAAGACAAACCTGATATGATTTAAACGCTTTTCTCAATAAATGCTGGTCTAGTGAGGAACTTTAAGTCTACATAAAACAATTGTATACAAGCAAAGGTTACTTTTGGTGCAGTTCAAATTTACGGCCAGTACTTGCATATCTGAAAATTTTGCAATCATAAAGTGATCAAATGTTGATTTCTGGGCCAAGTATCCAATATGGTGCCTGTAAGTGCCAGTAACATGCATGATAGTGTTGTCCAGCTGAAAATCTCTGTAGCAAAATTGTTTTCACTTGTAGCAGTTTTTCCAATTCTTTACATAAGGAATGCTTGTTTTGGAGAAAATATGCACTTATAATGTAGCAATTTCAAAGAGCTTTGTAGCAAAATTTTGCTGCAATGCTCCAGTTGGACAGCCCTGCATAATATCCCCATGCCATAGAGTCATGGATATTTTACTACTGTGATAGTGAAATACTGCTGAAGTATACCTTCGGCTCACCATTTAACGCTCGGCAGACCAGCAGCCACAAATTGCAATTCTTGGTTTCAGCGTGACGTCACAGGTGTACACATCCAAGAACCTAGCTACGTGAAAACATCCCATGCTCTCCATTCACTTAGATGTTAAACTTTGCATTTTTAAATCTCCAATATGGAAACAATTGCGGTCTTGATGATTCCAAATTTTGGACATGAAGAAAAGAACGTCCAATGTATGAAACTATGTAATTTTGAGTATATTATATCCCCCCATAATGTATTTGAGCAGTTTTTTTTTCTGACATGGTTTACAAAGAATACACAGGTTGCCAGAGTGTGCTTTCACCTAGCTTTGTGTGGCTGCAGGTCTGTTGTTCACACCTTTTCATTGGCTGAGCAGTTAAAGTGCCAGGATGGTGAATCCAAGAATTGATACCTGCATGTTTTATTGCCCCTCTCCCCCCCCCCCCCCCTCCTGCTGTGGTGGTAGCAAAGCTCCGGCATTTGAAGTGCCACTGGTGCTCAGTCCTTCAGATAGTAGGTCCATATTCAGGAGGACCCAAGGCAGTTAAAACTGCCTGAGGTGTGAGGTCCCTTTCTCTTCTCTAAATTGGGGGGGGGGGGGGGGGGGATCGGCGCCAAAAACATGAATGAAGCCTCCTGAATCTGAAAGGCGTTGCAGAGCGGAGCAATCAGAAAATGTACTGATCGGCTGCGGTGGTGTATTCATATCAACACACACACACAAAAATCGGCGCCCAAAAATCAATGAAGGCTCCGGAGTCTGAAAGGCCTTGCGGTGGTGGGCATTCAGCAGATGCACATAGATCCTATCAACATATATATCCATGTCATCATTTTAGAATTAACAATGCATTGGACCGTAATATCTCTAATCATTCAAGATATGAATTTTACCGCTATGCTGTCAAGATGGGAAAAGTCTGGGCCAGACTGTTATTTCTAACATTCTGTTATTATCGCTCAGATAATTATCAGCGCTAGTTTTCAGCCATTATTATTTTACAAATTACATTTCCTCTTTTTTGCATTACGTAGATCTTACCTTAGGTACTTGTTGATTGAATCTGACTTGTTCGATATATTATGACATCATTGATAACTTCTGCATCGGTCTCATTTCCTTGCCGAAACCACAGAATCTGTCACGGAACAAAGAAGGAACTCTCTACAGTTAGAGTGTGGAAAGGTTTTGAATCACGTGACGCTCTCACTACCGTGTATTTGGATTCCGAAGAATCCCATCCAGCTCAATGTTCCCTCGTGAAATACACCTTCAGCTTAGAAAAAAAACTTCCCAGTTTTGATACATCCACCCACGTCTTTGTTTTCTTGTCCACCCAACAGATTGTCTGACCGTGAACGCGTTTATTTGCATCGATCTACCTCATTATCATACAACCGTCATCATCATAATCACCATCATCACCATGGGAGCCGGAAATGACTCATCAGGGCTCATCATCTGGTGCCATCATCACCAACATAATCATCAAGTGCAGCTAAAAATAGATATTGCACGCACTAACAATACTAATAGCCATCATCAAGCTATCAAGCTGGGATAAATTGCTTTCTTCGGGCGTGTTGTCGACGCGATAATGACTTCATCAACAGCAACGCTAACAATTTGGATCATCATCATCAGTGATAATGGCTTCATTAACCAAAATATCGGTTCGGCTGACAGAAGTTACAACACGACTCCAAAGTCCTTTATGCATAATGGGATCGTTATTTTACTCTGTGCAGGATTAAACATTTCTAGATATTATAGTGCAGTGAATTCGATTTAAGACAAATTAATCAAGTGCGGAGGCAGATGAAATAAAGTGAGATATTAGACCAAAAATATTAAAAAATACACAAGCAAAAAAATTAGTAAAACCAGGGAAGTGCAAATCCTAAGACACTTCCCCGGTAAAACGCTCCTCTCCCACCCCTGCGCATCCCACTTCTTGCAGAGACTCCAATTGCTTTTAAAAAAGATTTTATCTTTTTTAACACATAAAAGCTATGCATTATAATTTTCAGTTTTAGATATGTATTTTAATTTTAGGGGTCTCTTTGGAAAAAGCCATTTAGCTTAAAGGGCTACCCCCAGCAAACTCAGTATCTGTTATTTGGTTGTATATAAGCATATTTTAACTTCTGCTTTCTCTTATACTCTATTTACTGATTTGCAAATAAAAAAAAGTCAATCAATCAACCTGCAGAAAGCAGCAAACGGGAGATAAAGTTCTGTGAGAACAGCTGCTTTCACTAGCGGGAGCCCACTTAGGCTTAGGAGCCTACCACATGGGCAGCACTGTCAATCAGGGGGGAGGTTGATTGATTTTTATGATAAGAACGCGGGAGATATGCCGCCTAAGTCGGGAGGGTTGGAGTCTCTGCTATTATTTTCGTTTACAAAATATAAAGGCAAATCCAATAGAGGAACCTGTCTCAAATGTGGCACCGGACGTATTATGGGAAGCCAAGAAGCCTGATCTGGAGGAGGGTAATGCGTTCGATTCGTGTCTGTGCTTTGGGGAATACATGCACATGTACAGGGACAACCAGCATGTCTTACATTCAGATAGGGCCTACTGATCACCACATTCACCAAAGACAGTATAGCTATCTGCCGAACCCAGCTAGCAATAAAGCTTGGCAAGAATGGCCCAACATTGGCCCATCTTTTTTTCTGAAATTTCTTAACTTGCAAATCCTTAACCACCGTGGCACGGTGCATTGGAGTGGGGCTGACTTCGGAAAGGTGTTTTTCCTTATAACTTGTCAGAGATTCATTGTTAAGCTCTTTCAGTGCCAAATTTTAGACTGAGTCAACAGCTTTTGTCAGCGCGCTCTGGGCGCAACGCACCAAAAGCGCACCGAGAAAAGCTGTTGACCTGGACTATTATATTCCATGGAACTGTAGGGTTGCTGGTAATTGAATAAAAAATCTTTTCACAAGGAATATAAATCTAGCATCCTTATCATAATTGAGAGCAGTTGGACCTAAGTAATGAAATACTGCCCTGTTGTATGCTCTTATCTTTCCACTGGCCCTGGTTTCGAAAGGGTTCATGTTGATTCAGTTTTCAACTATGCTGTTACAAAATGAGCCTGTGTTGAAGTGAATGTGTGTGTGTGTGTGTGTGTGTGTGTGTGTGTGTGTGTGAGAGAGAGAGAGAGAGAGAGAGAGAGAGTCCTCCTTTTTACTTTAGGCGCTGGGATCTATTCCAAACAGTTACAGGGCTGCTAAAAATCTGAATGCTTATCCCTTAAACTGTCACAACTTTGACGCACAGCCTAGCAATTTGGCATCCAAAAACACCATTGACAGAAATCCGGCACCCTTGAAATAATTCTGTTTCTGACGAAAACAGTGAAGCTATGACTGAATCAGTGCCTGAACATCACAATGTCTGATAACCTATGAAAATAAGACATATCAACAGTACATGTACTACAGCTGTACATTGATTTTGATCCGAGGGCATCAGCGCGTACGGTCAGACTGATATTTGACCATGAAATGAACCTGAAAAACCCGAGTCTATCAGTTATATGGACTGCACAATACTACCTACTATACATCAGTCACGTTCAAAAAAGAGCTATAAAAATGAACCACAGAGACCTTTGTAAAGACTTATATGATATAACATTGAGGTCAGATTACTGTTACAGTCAACTCTGTGTGCAAACACAGACCTTTTGTTTTCCCTCAAATATTTTCTTTCTTTCTTTCTTTCTTTCTTTCTTTCTTTCTTTCTTTCTTTCTTTCTTTCTTTCTTTCTTTCTTTCTTTCTTTCTTTCTTTCTTTCCTTCCTTCCTTCCTTCCTTCTTTCTTTCTTTCTTTCTTTCTTTCTTTCTTTCTTTCTTTCTTTCTTTCTCTCTCTCTCTCTCTCTCTCTCTCTCTCTCTCTCTTTCTTTCTTTCTTTCTTTCTTTCTTTCTTTCTCGGAAATCGTTAGAAAGGAAACAGAGAGACATGGGCATCTGGACACCTGGGGCCCTATCATGTGTGACAGCAAAAGCAGTAGTAGGGGAACTTGGCTGCTTCATTGTTCCGAGGTAGATTAACAATGGCCAAGTCCAAATGACCTTGACCTTTGACATTAAGAGTTCACATGTAGATTAACAGTGGCCAAGTCCAAATGACCTTGACCTTTGACATTAAGAGTTCACATGTACATTACAAAAATATACAGTGCTACAATATCGACAATTTAAGCCCAACATGAACCAAATCAAATGAAAATTGACCAAGTTATGGCTATATGAAACTTTCAAAGGTCCAGATGACCTGGACGATTGACCTTTAGAGGTTACATGTTTATTACAAAAATATGCAGTGTTGCAATACCTAAAATTTGGGTACTTAACATGGTCAAAATTGGATGAAAATTGACAGAGTTATGGCTGGATGAAAAATTCAAAGGTCCAAATGACCCTGACCTTTGATTTTCAGAATTCACATGTAAATTACAAAAATGTGCTGTTTTACAAACCTATAAATTGAAGTTGGATTGGTTACCTGCGCTCATAATAGTTTTGGAGATATTCAAGATTTAAAATTTCAAATGCACCTAATTTGCATAATCTCCGATATATTTTCTCCTCTTTATTAAAAAGCACAATTTCATTTGCTTCCTTAGCAGACTTTCTCTGGTCCCCGGCCGGGGGCCAACAGTCTACAGCCCTCCAGAAAATCTGTTTAACAGGCAACAAATTCATGTTTAGATCTATAATCCTGTCAAGTTTGAAGTTTCTGAGTGTAATAGTGTTCGAGAAAACTGAAATTTGTTAGTAAAGAAGAAAGAAAGAAGAGAAGGAAAGAAGAATAAATAAATAAATAAATAAATAAATATATAAATAAATAAATAAATAAATAAATAAATAAATAAATAAATAAATAAGTAAGTAAGTAAGTAAGTAAGTAAGTAAAAGAGAAAGAAAGAACTCTAGGAAAACAGAGTGTCTGTGTTGGCACATAGACATAATTAATCTTGGGAAGCGGAAGCAAAAATGGGAAAAGGGAAGTGATGGGATATGCCAGGTATGTAGGGAAGGCATAGACGAAACTCTGGATCATTTGCTTTTGTGGTGTTAAATGCTGCAACTTTGGTTCTTGGTTCATTGGATATGGCCATGTCACAAGCGTATAAACTAAAGTTTGAATGACACCACTATCTATAAACAGTTTTGAAGCTATTCAAGACTTCAATTTTGGGTCTTTGTCTAATTCGCACAAATTAAAAGCCTAAAACTTTGGTACATCGTTTTTTGGATGCGGTTATGTCACAAACTTATACATATTGAAGTTGGAATGGTACCTCTATGTACAGTAGTTTTGAGGTTATTCAAGATTTAGGCCTAGATTTTGTGTATTCGCCTTATTTGCACACATTGAAACCCTACAACTTTGGTTTGAGGTTTATGGGATGCACCTGTGTCACAAACCTATAAATAGAAGTTGAAATGGCACGTCTATGTATATAATATTTTTTTTGAAGCTATTTGAAATTTAAATGGTGCGTATCTGCCTAATTTGCATAAATTAAAATCCTACAATTTTGGTTCATGATTCATCAGATGCAGCTATGTCACAAACCTACAAATTGAAGTTGAAATGGCACCTCTATCTATAATAGTTTTGAAGCTAGTCAAGATTTAAATTTTGCATATTCACCTTATTTGCATAAATTGAGCTCCCACAATTGTGGGTCCTGCTTCATTGGACGCGACTGTGCCATACACCTACACGTTGGATTGTTTAGTTTAAACATATTTATTTCAACTGGATCGCCCTGTAGTACATCGAGATGTCACTAATCGGGGGGTTCTCCAGAACATGGAGTGACACACATAAAGTATATTACAAAACACACAGGACAAAACATGAACAAAGTTACCCAATTAACTAAGAAGCTGTACACATGTTTCAGATTTTTACCCCGCATACAGGAATCAAAATAAAAACGTCACCAATATGCAAAACAAAGAAAGATAGTTCACTAAGGGTAGAATGCACGCACATATATGTATACACTGTTCACAATAATACAGACCAGCGGTAAAAAAACAAAACAAAACAAAACAAAAACAAAAAAACCCAAAAAAAAAAAAAAAAAAAAAAAAAAAAAAACATTTCATGGGACACAGAATAAATTTGTGTAAGTCAGCGACTAACTCACTTGACATAACTGCTTGTGCATAACAGAGCTAAAATATGAAGCGTCTTGTGTCTACGATGTACCTGTGGAAAGCATCACAAATTTGTATGTTGAGGGGAATGGACAATTCGTCGCTACCAAAGAGAAGGATATGAGCTAGCCTGTCACTTGCTGTGTGTATAATCAGATTGGAATGGCACCACTATCCATAATAGTTTTAAAGTTATTGAAGATTTAAATTTTGTGTATTCCCCTTATTTGCATAAGGTGGCGTCAGCAGAACTATGCTCTTATAGGAATGTGGTCTTCAAACAAATTTTGTGCCTTGTTTTTTTACTTTTGGGCCCATAAAACTATTACATGTTTATTTTGCTCAAGACATGTAGATTATATTTACATACAAAATGTTAGAATGTGTTTTTATGGCGCAAATGGAGTTTTGCAGAAAGGTCTAATTTGGCAGTTTATCGCAGCTCATAGAAAAATATCAAGCTTAAATGCCTTCGAAGTGGAACTTGGCAGACACGCCCAGGGAAGGTTTGCTCATTTCTTTCGCAAATGGATAGTAAAACATTACAGGTGATTATCACAATCATTAACAATTACTTAGTTTTAAGGCCCAAATAAACAGTGTTTAAAAAAGTTTGCATAATTTTACTTAAAGCTTGCTTTCTGTTAGGTTAAACCCCCAGGGGCTATCGGTGGCAAGCAGTGGCCGACGACAGTCACAAGCTTGCCTAATTGTACTTGATATCTGGTTAAGAAATATATTTTGATTGCATTCTCTTGACTTATAGACGACTGGCTTTCATTCTTTTCTTACTTGCCTTACAAATTTGGCTTTTAATATACAAAAACTATTAGAAAGTTTGGCTTCCATTATTTTTACAGATTTCAGACTTGCCTGTTTTGCTACTTAATTTTATGTTTTGGCATCATTGTGTTTTAATATTCACTTTCAGACATTTTAGGCTTTCATATTTTCTGTCAGGTTATACCCCCAGGGGCTGTCGTTAGCCATCGTCGGCCGACGACAAGTTGCAAGTTTGCCTAATTGTACTGAAAATTGTGTTAGGAAAAATTTGATAACATGTTTTTGACATAAATGCTAATGACTTTCATTCTTTTTGACATGCCTAAATGCACATTTACTCAATATTTAACCCCCCCCCAAAAAAAACAAAAAAAACCCCTGACAATATTTTCTCAAATGTCACAAACCTGACACACTGCGTTGAAGCATTGACTCAGGGTTGGCAGTGAAATAGAGCTTAATTGTTTGGAGACTTTCAACGTGAGGAGTAGGTGTCATCATGGGGTTTGTTTTACATTTCTGGTGTAGGATGTCCATTGTTGCAGTACTTGTTAGGATTTCCCTTGGTTTGTACAGGTGGTCTAGCTGCAACTGTTTATTTTACAATCACTGGGACTGAATATAATGCCCCAATTTGCTTCTGCTTCAGTTATTCAACGGCAAGTGGGTTAAGGACTGGTATGACACAAAAAATAAATCCCACTTTAGTCAATCCTAGCTCAATATGTACTTGCGTTAAGATAACATATCATATATGTGTGTACTCGTCATACTCCAAAGAATTTATATGTCCCGTATTTGGGTGTCTGTGATGTTAATTGTTGAATAAACAATTGAAAGTTAACCGCAAACCATCCACCCCATAAATGTCGATATAAGTCACTACTTATTTGGTGTTGATAGATCATACCAATAGAAAAAATGTGGACATGTTCAGTGACCTTGAAGTGACCTGGACGGTCACTTCAGTGATCCGGATCTTTTGTGGCCTTCATTACGTCTTTTTGACACATTAATAACAAGAAATGGGAAAAAGCGAAGAGAACAAGATGTGTAAAATTTGCGTAGAGCATTTTGGGAAAAAAAATCGAAATAAGCACAAAAATGAAAAAAGAAATGTACCAGGGGTAGTTTACAACAGTTTATTCCATTTTTACATAACAGGCATATGTCTGTACGTAAAATAGGTAGAACATAAAGATTGCGCTGCTTTAGTAGACAATTTAAAAAAATTCTTCCAAAAATATGACGTTTTAAGGAAATTACGTCCATTTGAAATTTTAGCCCATAAACCTATTGTTGGTGGCCATCCCGGATTGAGAAATCGAAAACGAGTTTCTGATTTCAAATTAATATTATTTCTCTGAGATTAAACAAATTCATGTGATTTTTATCCAAAATCATCTACTCTTTTAGCTGCATCCGGTGGTGGACATATTTTAATGTGGCCATTCCGCATTCGAGACTTTTCTGTTATTTGGGAAAGATACCTTTTCTGCCCAGAATTTTCTAGACCAGTAAATTTTTGGAAATACGCCAAATATTTTTTATGATAATTCCAGACTTCATTGTTTGAAAACAAAATGACCATTGTGAGTATATGTATCAATATCCGGGTGAAAATTATTTTTCGATGACAGAGTCAACCTTCAGACTCCACTGCATTTTTAATTTCTCCCACGAGAGGTCACCACCTATCAGAGAGCTGTCCAAATCTGTCTGTGTGCACACTGTTGAAGATATTCAAGGTTTGAAATTTCAAATACCCTTAATCTGCATAATTTATATTTGTGCAGCCTTCATTACCAATTCATCAGATGCGAACTAGTCCATAACATAGGAGTAAATGTTGGAATGCCATCTCTATCTATTATAGCTTTGAAGTTACTCAAGATTTAAAATTTCCAATGTTGCTATTTAGCATTATTAAAATTGCTACAACTTTTGTTTTTAATTCATTAGGTGCGCGATGGTCAATAACCCCCTAGTAGAAGTTAAAATGACACCCCTGTCTATTATAGTTTTGTAGAGATTCAAGATTTAAAATTTCAAATGCTGCTAATTAGCATAATTTAAATTGCTACAACTTTTGTTTTGAATTCATTAGATGCACAATGGTCAATGACCCTCTAGTAGAAGTTGGAATGACATCTGTAGCTATTATACTTTAGAAAATTTTCAAGATTTAAATTTTTAAATACCCCTAATTTGGATAATTTTAAACATCATTCCTCTGTATAGATAGGTCAAAGTCCTTGTATGGAGGTACAATCACGCCACGTTTGGAGTTTTTATGTACATGGTATCACAGAAAAATGTCGGACAAATTCACTGGTAAGGAAGAAGAAAGACAGAAAGAACTTTAGGAAAAACAGAAAGTGTGTTGACGCACGCACTTTGATGATTAGTTGGTAAGCAACAGGTGGGCTAAGAAAAAAAATATACATTTTTTGTTCTATGCAGTGGTTACCGGCACACTGGACCCCAGGGGAGCTGTACAGATAATAATGCCACTGACCACTAAAGCTGCTCTGCCATGAGAGCCTGCTGCTAAAAGTACGTGCGCCGTACTCAAGCCAACTGGTCTTCAGAGTCATGCTCTGAGTACAAATGTTACGGTTTTTGTTCAGATTAGAAGTTCGTTTTGGTTGTCGCTTGGCAGATAATTTGAGGTTTACGAGAGGACCATAACATTGAACATTTTATTTTTCTCTCATTTTATCATGTGCTTGTCAATAATTGAAAATCAATTTCCATTGCGTTGTTGCATTACATTTCTGTCTTCCGTTATTCATACATCATAAAGATACATGGAAAGTAATTTCACGGTGACAAAATTTGTACCTGTGATGCTACAGATCTGTAGTGGTCATATAAAGTCCATATCTGCCATAGTATGCTGTGGAAATAAGACAAGGGCATTAACCTCATTCTTGGGCTAAAGATGTGTGTCTTTACCAGTACACAGGCCTACATGCACAAAGGACATCTTTCTTGGGGCTCTGTTGGGACCCCTATTATAAGAGTCCTGACAATCTAATAATCCAAAAGTTTTTACTAAAAAAATCCTTTATAAAATTGCAAGAAATCCTACAATATTTTAAAATTTCAATGATCTATTAATTCTAAAATAGAAGAAAATTCCAATAATCCACATTTTGAAGCACAAATAATCCAATAATCCTTTTCAAAAGGACAAAAAAAATCCAATGATCCTAAAACCCTAACAGTTCCCCTTTCTTACCACTTTGCTTCAACTCCTGGCTCATGAAGCTCCAAGCATTTTCTTTCGTATCAGCATCTTTGTATTCCTCAGAGGTGGTGGCCCACAGCTCTGAATGTTCTTGAACCAAAATAGTATTTCATCCAAAGTTGACATGATCAGAGAGAGAGATGATCTGCCCAATGGTCAATGACCCTCTAGTAGAAGCTGGAATGGCATCTCTATCTGTTAAACTTTTGAAGATATTCAAGATTGAAAATTTTAAATGCTTCTAATTTGCATAGTTTAAAGCATTTTCATTGCTCTACATAAAAAGATTCATTGTGTGGAGGCATAGTCATGCCAACTTTGGCACTTCTATGTATATTAGTGTCAGAGAAAAGTGTCGGACAAATTCACAGGTAAAGAAGAGAGAAGAAAGAAAGAACTAGAAAAAAAATTTGCTTTACAGCAAATCTGCCTGGATGCTTTCAAAATGAGAACAGTTTGAGATGCTACACTTGGCCATTGTTCAAGATAATCTAAATTTTGTGAATTGGCCTAATGTGTACAATTAAATATGCTAGAACTTTGCATCTTGGTTTAGTGGATGTGGCTATATCACAAACTTATCAACTGAATTTTGAATGATCCACCATCTACTACAATTATGAAGCTTTTCAAGATTTTAATTTTGTGTATTGCATAATTTGCATAAATTGAAAGCCTACAACTTTGGTTCATGGTTAATTGGATGCACCTATCTCCCAAGCCTACAAATTGAAGTTGCAGTGGTACCTCTATGTACAATAGATTTTAAGTTATTCAAGACTTAGATTCTGTGTGTTCGCCTCATTCACATAAATTAAAGTCCTACAACTTTGGTTCATGGTTCATTGGATGTACCTGTGTAATAGTTTTGAAGCTACTCAAGATTTAAATTTTGTGTATTAACGTAATTTGCATAAATTAAAATTCTGCGACTTTGGTTCATGATTCATTAGATGCGCCTCTGTCACAGCCCTACAAATTGAAGTTGGAATAGCACCTCTATGTATAACAGTTTTGAAGTCGTTTAAGATTTAAATTTCGTGTACTTGCCTAATTTGCGTAAATTAAAATTTTACATTTTTGTTTCAAAAGATGCGTGTATGTCACAAGCTTTTAAATTGAAGTTAGGATGGCAGCTCTGTCTGTAATAGTTTTTAAGTTATTTAAAAAGATTTAAATTTTGTGTATTTAGCTTATTTGCATAAATTAAAATTGTACAACTTTGGTTTATGGTTCATTGGATTCGGCTATGTTATAAACCTTTAAATAGAGGTTCGAATAACACATCTATCTACAATATTTTCAAGCTATTCAAGATTTTTAATTTTAAATATTCACCTAACTTGCATAAATTGAAATCTTACAACTTTTGTTTTCAAATTCCGGAAGGACAGGAACAGTTGATTGAAATAGGCGAGGTTGATGAATATGAGTATTTAGGGATTAGAATAAAAGCAACTGGTAAATGCATATTCAGATATCACATGGAGAAGATAAAGCAAAAGGTGAACCGAACAAAGGGAATGATCAAAGCTACGTCACTGAACAGCTTTAATAGAGCATTCACAGTCAGAGTGTTATGGGATAGAGTTCCAATACCTGGGATGATGAATGGTTTGGATGTAATTTCGGTAAATGAGGGGGACATTCAAAATATGGAGAAAACACAGAATGAGATGGGTAGGTGGATTTTCGGGGCGCCACCAGGCACAGCAAATGAAGCGGTCATGAGGGAATTGGGGTGGAGTACTGTTACAGATAGAATTGCCAAAGCCAATTTAAATTACTGGGGATATCTACAAACAATTAGTAAAGACAGATGGTGCAGGAAAATAAACTTGGAGACAGTAAAGGCCAAACAAAGTGGGTCCAAAATATAGACAAATTAGCAGAAAAATATGACTTGAAAGGGTTTGACGAAGTTGATGAATGGAAGTCACACATTAAGAAAACAGTTGCAGAGGGATGGCGAGTAAAAAGGAAAGGGGGGGGGGAATAAAAGTACACTAAAAGCGTATAAAGTCTTAGATAAACCAAAAAGGAGCGCATGTTGGGATGGAGGGAAGGGATCTAAACTTTTGTTCGAAAGTAGGGCGGGGGTTATCAACTTGGAGAAGAGACGTCAGAAATGGACACAGGGTAGTGATGGGAAATGTAGAGTTTGTACGCGGGAGGCAGATAGACAGTAGATCAGTGGCTACTGTGGTGTGATGCATACAAGGAAATGACGAAAATGTATTCAGAAGTTGGCAAGATAGAGACTACCACTGTAAGGGCTTAGAGGAAATAAGGGGACCAGAAGACGTGGGCCGTGTTGCTTGGTTTCTGGGCCTGAAAGGAGATTTTCCAGGGTGTAACGAGGGTATTAAAACTGTACAACACTACCTGGTAGGGTGCTGGGATAAAAGGAGGGAAATGTTAGAATGGGAAGAAAACAGGGTGAACTAACGGGGGAGAAGGGGGTATGGAAGGGAAGGGTGGTAGCCCTTTTCAGGGCTGCCATGACTGTAGCTGCAGCTAGCTGCAGGTGCAGGCCATGGAATGCCTGAGCCTCAGAGGCGGGGATCGGGGACAAAGGGAAGGGCTTAATGTAACGGGGCGGGCCATCGTGGGGGGGAAATTACCGGGAACAGGGGGCTTCCACTGCTGTCAGAGAGTATGTGGGGCCCTTACGCCTCAGCTCTGTTCCCGGGAATCATGTTTTTTTTTTTTTTTTTTTTTTTTTTTAAAGCCATCTGTTACTTACAGAACCACGGCAGATAAGTGGAGGGCCACAGTGATATTATTATTTTATTATTATGCAAAATGTAAATCTTGAATAGCTTCAAAACTATTATAGATAGAGGTCCATTCCTCCTTCAATTTATGGGTTTGTGGCAAAGCCCCATCCAATGAACCATAAACCAACGTTGTAGGATTTCAATTTATGCAAATTAGGCAAATACACAAAATTAAAATGTTGAATAGCTTCAAGACTATTATAGATACTAGCTTCATCCAAACTTCATTTTATGTTTGTGACATGCCACACCCAACGCACCAAGAACCAAAGTTGTAGCATTTTACTTTATAAAAATTAGGCTAATACACGAAATTTAGATTATGTTGAACAATGGCAAAGTGTAGCATTTCAAACTGGTCTCATTATGAAGGTACCAAGACAGATTTACAGTGAAGCAAATCTTCTTTTCTGGTTTCTTTCTTTCCATGGAACCCAAATTTGTCCGGAGTTATTTTTGGATCCTATTATTCCCAAAACCACCAAGCTTGCA
Organism: Hermodice carunculata; assembly: GCA_964020975.1. NCBI lineage: Eukaryota > Metazoa > Annelida > Polychaeta > Eunicida > Amphinomidae > Hermodice > Hermodice carunculata. Next base: position 24,798,201 of record OZ026627.1, read on the forward strand.
ATGGTAATTGACCTACCAATGAAATTTTGCACCTGGTTTGAACAGTCATGGTGTTTAAAATTATGCAAATGAGAGGCAATTAAAATTTTAAAAGCTCCATATCTTCCAAACTATTGCAGATAGACACAAAATGCAAAGTTGTATAGAGAACTTGGTTGGCAAACCTTGGCTTCAATCGATTATCCATGGAAATAAAAATTCAGATATACCAACATATAATACACAACAATCATCTGACATACCTCGATTTAGAATAAGAACAGATCTATCATTTTTTCCTTCGACTGTAAGACTGTGGAATGGACTTCCACTTGAATTCTCCATCGTTAGCACAATTTAAATCTAAACTTCAAAATATCCCTCCGCGACCTGTTATTTTTTCACAACTTTATAACTTTGGAAGTAGATTCGCATCAATTCTCCATACCAGATTTCGCCTGGGCAGCAGCCAGTTGAACTCATGCTTGTTTAAATTAGGAATATAACCTACTGATATTTGTAACTGCGGGTCAGCTAATGAGGACACTTGGCATTTTTTTTTTTGTCTGGCCAAAATATGCAATAGCACGATCGCAGTTACATACAGCTATTGCAAAATATGCTCCTTTTACCATGCATACTATATTCTATGGTTCTTCTAAATGTACATTACACTAAAACATGCATTTTTTTCAGCGGTTCAGGATTACATTATTACTACATCTAGGTTCTCAAATACGGGTATAGGTTAATTTTTGACATAACTGAGCGTTTCATCTCTTCCGCGGGGTGCTTATGTGTGGTGGATGGATGCGGGCGCCTATCTCTGGGCGTTCGCGTCCGTTTGCCCTGCTTGCGGAACCCGCGGGGGAGACGGGATTTTCTCTTAAAGTAAGTTAATGCAAGTAGTCTTCGAAAATAAATAATTTATCATGACATAACATATGCATATATAGTACGTTTAATTGGAGTAGCCCCCTCTATCTGTCCATGTTTCTTGTGGGTGTTCTCTCCTGTTTGTTATCGTTGCATGACCGGGCATACCCCCTTCTGAGATGCCCTCGTTGTCTTATTCTCCGCAAGAGGGGTTAATATAGGGTTCAGCCCTCCTCCCCAATTGCCACTCATAATATGTAATTCATAAACTTAATGATGAAATAAAAGTATGTCCAAACCAAGTGTGTGCTACAACACACTTTCTGTTTTTCCTTAAGTTCTTTCTCTCTTCTTCCTCACCAGTGAATTTGTCCGACATTTTTCTGTGACACCATGTACATAAAAACTCCAAACCTGGCGTGATTGTACCTCCATACAAGGACTTTTGCCTATCTATACAACGGAATGATGTTTAAAATTATCCAAATTAGGGGCATTTAAAAATTTAAATCTTGAAAATGTTCTAAAGTATAATACCTAGAGATGTCATTCCAACTTCTACTAGAGGATCATTGACCATTGCGCATCTAATGAATTCAAAACAAAAGTTGTTGCAATTTAAATTATGCTAATTAGCAGCATTTGAAATTTTAAATCTTGAATCTCTTCAAAACTATAAAAGATTGGGATGTCATTTCAACTTCTACTAGGGGGTTATTGACCATTGCGCATATAATGAATCTAAAACAAAAGTTGTGGCAATTTGCATAATGTTAAGTGGCACCATTGGAAATTTTATATCTTGAATAACTTCAAAGCTATACTAGATAGAGATGGCATTCCAACATTTACTCCTATGTTATGGACTAGTTCGCATCTGATGAATTGGTAATGAAGGTTGCACAAATATAAATTATGCAAATTGAGGGCATTTGGAATTTCAAATCTTGAATATCTTCTGCACTATGCACACAGGCAGATTTGTACAGCTCTCTGATAGGTGGTGACCTCTCGGGAGAGAAATTATAAATGCAGTGGAGTGTGAAGGTTGACTCTGTCATCGAAAATTAATTTTCACCCGGATATTGATACATATACTCAAAATGGTCATTTTATTTTAAAACAATGAAGTCTGGGATTATCATACAAAAATATTTGGCATATTACCAAAAATTTACTGGTCTAGAAAATTCTGGGCAGAAAGTGTATTTTTCCGAAGCAACAGAAAAGTCTCCAATTGCCACATTAAAATATGTCCACCACCGGATGCAGCTAAAAGAGTAGATGATTTTGGATAAAAATCACATGAATTCGTTTAATCTCAGAGAAATAATATCAATTTGAAATCAGAAACTCGTTCTCACTTTTTCAATTCAGGATGGCCATCAACAATGGGTTTATAGGCTTAAACTTCAAATGGACGTAATTTCTTTAAAACGTTATATTATTGGAAGAATGTTTTAAAAATTGTCTACTAAACCAGTGCAAGCTTTGTGTTTTATCTATTTTACGTACAGACGTATGCCTGTTATGTAAAAATGCAATAAACTGTTGTAAAATACCCCTTGCACATTTTTTTTATTTTTGTGCCTATTTCGAAATATTTTTTTCAAAAATTTTAAACAACTTGTTCTCTTCGCTTTTTCCCATTTCTTGTTATTAATGTGTCAAAAAGACGTAATGAAGGCCACAAAAGATCCATATCACTGAAGTGACCGTCCAGGTCACTTCAAGGTCATCTCAAGGTCACTGAACATGTCCGCATTTTTTCTACTGGTATGATCTATCAACATGCCAAGTTTCATCAAACATAGATTTCTCTATCATAGGTATCCAATACAAATATGACTATTCTAATGCCCACTTTTGGCTTCATTGGCTCCAGTGCAGCTGTTAAGCTGAAGTTCAAGGCAGCAGCAATATGTGATTTTTACCATAATGTAAACTTGCATATATGATGACTTACATTATCAAGATACTTAAATATCCGCATGGGATCTTATTTGGCAAGCATTGTGGCCTAAAATAAGTGGATTAATATTTGAAAGTATATGCCCTGGGGATGCAAAGAATTGCACATTAGGAGGAAAGTTTGCACAACTATGAACGAAGATGACAAAGAACGAATGCGACAACTTTACATACCACATAACAGTGAGTCTTGGTCTATTGGATGCCGCTATCTCATAAACCTATCAATTGAAGTTAAAATGGCACCTCTATCTGTAATAGTTCTGAAGTGATTCAATATCTATTTTTCAATTCGCCTAATTTGCACAAATTTAAATAATGCAACTTTTGTCCATACTTCATTGGATGCAGCCATATCACCAACCTATCAATTAAAATTGGAATGACAGTTTTATCACTAATAATTTGAAGCCCTTTGAGATTTAAATTTCTGTTTTCTTCTAATTTGCACAGATTAAAATTCTACAAGTTGTGTTTGTGGTCCATTGTTTACGCCTATAGCGCATACCTTTGGATGAAGGTTTGACTGGTACCTCTACCTTCAATAGTTTTGAAGATATTCAACATTTAAACTTTACAAGTGCCTCTAATTTGCATAAATTAAAATTCTATAACTTTTGTTTGTGGTCAATTTGGTGCATTTATATAGCACAAAACAAGGAATTAAAGTTGGAATGCTGCCTTTATCTTAAATAGTTTTCGAGGATATTCAACATTTAAACTTTTTAAGTGCCCCTAATTAGCATTAATGTAAGTTCTACAACTTGTGTTTGTGGGCCATTGGATGCGCCTGCAGTACAAACATATGAATTAAAGATAGAATGGTACCTTTACCATTAATAGTTTTGAAGTTAACTGGCGTCCGCAAAGCTATGTTTTCATAAAAATCATCAGCTGCACCAAAATGATATTTTGTATGTTTTCGAACGCTAGAGTGGTTATCTACATAATGAATGAGAAAACAAACTGAAGAAAGTATTATTTAAAGGTGAAATTTGAGCACAAAAATTATAACCTTTCAGTTAAGGATCCGCGTGACGCTGTGTTTATAACAGCATGTAAATGAGTACAGTGTGCTGTGAGTCAAACACCCAATGAAATCTGGTCAAGCTGCTCATTGGCTGAGGAGAACAATAGACCAGAGGCCTGGGCGACCGAACAGGTCTACTGTGGCGCACACAGGCTATGGAGACGGAACAATAGACAAAATTATCCATTTAGGCACTACTATAGTGCTGGTTACATTGAGCCTCTCGATTGTTTTCGTTGCAATACTCCAACTTTGTCACTCCACTTCTTTCTTGTGGACCATTGCGAGACCACACGAAGAAACCACAGAGTGGCTCACATTAGACAGGATTCACTTTAAAGATAATCAATTTTGAAAAGATTGCAAACTCTTGGATCTGATGAAAACACGTCAAAGGGACAGCTGTGTGTGTATACTTCTGTCACAATAAAGGTCAAAACCCTGTAGTGAGAGCAACTTGATTAGCAATGGTTTATGTCATGAGATGTGGGTGATGTTACAAAACTGCAATTTTCTTAGGATCAGTTTTTGTCATGACTCTACCAATTTTCATTGAACAATTCTCAATAACTAACGGTTTGATTTTAATGAAATAAATGTTTTGTGGAGCTTAGAGCTTAACTTAGTGAAAGGCTTCTGGATTTTTTCGTATTTTGTTTCTGTATGTTTTGTATTTGTGTCTTTTTGTCCACAACCACTTCGTAGTAGTCATTACCCTATTCCGCAGTCCGAACTCTTTACTCTCCATAAGCTAACCTGTCACTCTCTAACCTATATACATATGGAAGTACTATTGTTCATATTGCACACGTTCATCTGTAGAATTTTGACATAGGCTGTTTTAGCCCAAATGAATTAAAGGGTCTTCAGCGGGTAATTACTCAGAACATGTTTCGGAGCCTATACCCGTACATGTAGCGGGTAAGCAGCGGTTCCTTGTCTAAGCTAAATATTCAGCAAAGACAACCCACATAATAATAAATAAATATGAACGTGGCAAATGATGAATTAGCTAAAGACGTGAAATTTTGCTTATAAATGCAGAACTTCATCATGAAAGAAGAATACCTGTCAAACAAAACATAATTACAAAATTTGTACAGTACAGGCTCAGATAAGAGCCATTTGACTTACCTCTGAACCAGTATGTACCCTTTCTAGCTGGATAGCTTATCCTAGTTAAACCACTTGCCATTGAATAACTGAAGTAGAAGCAAACTGGGGCATTATATTCAGTCCCAATGATTGTAAAATAAACAGTTGCAGCTAGACCACCTGTAACAAACCAAGGGTAATCCTAACAAGTACTGCAACAATGGACATCCTACACCAGAAATGTAAAACAAACCCCATGATGACACCTCCTCCTCATTTTGAAAGTCTCCAAACAATTAAGCTCTATTTCACCACCAACCCTGAGTCAATGCTTCAACGTAATGTGCCAGGCTTGTGACATTTGAAAAAACACTGTCAATTTTGAGTAATGTTTTTTTAATATTAAGTAAATGTGCATTTAAGCATGTCAGAAAAGAATGAAAGTCATCAGCATTTATGTCAAAAAACATGTTATGAAAACATGATTTTTTTCTTAACACAATTTTAAGTACAATTAGGCAAGCTTGTAACTGTCGTCGGCCCCTGGTTGCTACCGATAGCCCCTGGGGGGTATAAACTGACAGAAAACATGTAAGCCTAAAATGTATGAAAGTGAATATGGAAACACAATGATGCCAAAAGATAAAGTTAAGTAGCAAAACAGGCAAGTCTAAAATCTGCACAAAATATTGTAGCCAAACTTCCTTATAATCTTTGGATATTAAAAGCCAAGTTTGTAGGTCCAGTCAGAAAAGAATGAAAACCGTTCGTATTAAAGTCAAGGGAATGCAATCAGAATTTTTTTCTTGACCGGATATCAAGCACAATTAGGCAAAGATGGGACTGTCGTCGGCTGCTGCTTGCTACCGATAGCCCCTGGGGGTTTAACACAAACAGAAAACAAGTTTTAAATAAATTTAGGCAAACTTGTTTTTATTTGGGCCCTAAACCTTAGGAATTATTAATAATTGTGATAGTCACCTGTAATGCTTTACTATTGCTTTTACAAAAGAAATGAGCAAACCTTCCCTGGGCGTGTCTGCCAAGTTTCACTTTGGAACCTTTGAGGCATTTAAGTTTGATATTTTTCTATTAGCTGCGATAAATTGCCAAATTAATCTCTTCTGCAAAACTGCATTTGCGCCATAAAAACACATTATAACATTTTTTATATTAATATGATCTACTTGTCTTGAGCAAAATAAATATATAATAGTTTTATGGGCCCAAAAGTAAATAAAACAAAGCACAAAATTGGTGTGAAGACCACATTCCTATAAGCGCACAGTTCTGCTTACGTCACCTTATGCAAATAAGGTGAATACACAAAATTTAAATCTTGAATAAGTTCAAAACTGTTATAGATAGTTGTGTCATTGCAATCCAACTTGCAGGTTTATGGCAAAGTCGCATCCAATGACGCGGGAGCCAAAACTGTGGGAGCTCAATTTATGCAAATAAGGTGAATATGCAAAATTTAAATCTTGACTAGTACAAAACAATTAAAGATAGAGATGCCATTTCAACTTCAATTTGTAGGTTTGTGAAATAGCGGCATCTGATGAATCATGAACCAAAACTGTAAGATTTCAATTTATGAAAATTAGGCAGATACCCAAAATTCAAATTTTAAAGAGCTTAAAAACTATTAAACATAGACGTGCCATTTCAACTTCTATTCATAGGTTTGTGACACAGGTGCATCGAAGAAACCACAAACCAAAGTTGTATGATTTCAATGTGTGCAAATAAGGCGAATGCGCAAAATCTAAATCTTGATAGCCTCAATACTACTGTACATAGAGGTACCATTCCAACTTCAATATGTAGGTTTGTGACATAACCGCACCCAAAGAACCATGTACCAGAGTTTTAGGCTTTTAATCTATGCGTATTAGGCAAAGACCCAAAATTGAAGTCTTGACTAGCTTCAAAACTGTTTATAGATAGTGGTGTGATTCAAACTATAGTTTATACGTTTGTGACATGGCCATATCCAATGAATCAAAAACCAAAGTTGCAGCATCTGACACCACAAAAGCAAATGATCCACAGTTTCGTCTGCACATTCCCTACATATTTGACATTTCCCATCACTTCCCTTTGCCCTCTTTTGCTTCCGCTTCCCAAGATTAATTATGTCTATGTGCCAACACAGACACTCTGTTTTTCCTAGAGTACTTTATTTATTTATTTATTTATTTATTTATTTATTTATTTATTTATTTATTTATTTATTTATTTATTTATTTATTTATTTATTCATTCATTTATTTATTTATTTCCTTCTTTCTTTCTTTCGTTCTTTCTTTTTTCTTTCTTCTTTACTAACAAATTTTGTTCTTCAGTTTTCTCGAACACTATTACACTCAGACACTTCAAACTTGACAGGATTATAGATCTATACATGAATTTGTTGCCTGCTAAACAGACTTTCTGGAGGGCTGTAGACTGTTGGCCCACGGCCGGGGACCAGAGAAAGTCTGCTAAGGAGGCAAATGAAATTGTGCTTGTTAATAAAGAGGAGAAAATATATCGGAGATTATGCAAATTAGGTGCATTTGAAATTTTAAATCTTGAATACTCCAAAGCTATTATGAGTGCAGGCAACCAATCCAACTTCAATTTATAGATTTGTAAAACTGCACATTTTTGTAATTTTATGTGACTTCTTAAGATGAAAGGTCAGGGTCATTTGGACCTTTGAAATTTTTATCCAGTCAGAACTCTGTCAACTTTCATTCAATTTTGACCATGTTGTTCCCACATTCTAGGTATTGCAACACTGCATATTTTTGCAGCAAACATGTAACCTCGAAAGGTCAATCGTCCAGGTCATCTGGACCTTTGAAAGTTTCATATAGCCATAACTTGGTCAATTTTCATCTGATTTGGTTTATGTTGGGCGTAAATTGTGGATATTGTAACACCATATATTTTCGTAATAAACCTGTGACCTCTTAATGTCAAAGGTCAAGGTCATTTGGACCTTCGAAAGTATCACCTAGGCATAACTTGGTCAATTTTATCCGGTTGAACTCAACTTGTCGGTACTGCAACACTGCATATTTTTGTAATTAACGTGTTATCTCTAAAGGTCAAAGGTCAATGTTATTTGGACCCTTGAAAGTTTCATCTAGCATCGGCAACAATGAATGCCTCGCCATACTTAATTCCTATTATAATCTGGTCTCAAGTTGAAAATCCCCCATTTTTGACACGAAAAAGGATTAACTGGCCTATTTTCACCCGTTCTCAGCGCTTTTGTTCATGTTCCCGTTTGCTTGCATACTCCTTACACTGCAGAATTTACCGTTTACTTTGTATAAAGTAAAGTGGGTGTTTGTATCGTGTTACAAACAACCCAAGGTAACTAGTAGCAAGTCCGGGAAGGGGGGAGGGGGGGTACTCCCATGTAGGATTGTACTGGGTATGTGCCGCAGGAAAGGCCCTGTTTTTATTGCTCCCTGAATTAGCCCCCCCCCCCCCAAATATGCAAGGCTGGATTAGGATAGGGGTAACAATTATTTGAATGAACTGAATGTCTTACTCATTTCGCCAACAATGTATAGATCTTGGATATAGGCGGAAGATGTAGGATATAATTAGTAGGTTCTTTGGGGGAATTTTTGTGGGGAGTAAGAGTATGCTAAAACTTGTTTAAAATTGGAATGTTGGTCTCCAAAATGCAAGAGGATGCACGAATGCAGCACTCCTTTCAAAACATTACAGGATTAAGAATGGGTACCTTTTTATATCTGGTGTAGGATTAAGATAGGTATTGTATAAAAATGTCCGAGGGACACACCCACCCTGATGTTGAGTATGTGCCCCCCCCCCCCGCAAATAACCGGTGGGACTCTTAAAAGTGATCTTCATGAACTTTTATGTCAAACTATAGCCGATTATGAAAATATGATTATGGGTGACTTATACTGTTGATTTTAACATAGGGCTAAAGGTGTGCCTATCAAGAATAAATGTGACATTTATGGACTGAGAAATGAAGTAACAAATCCCACTTTCACAAGGAAAGATATGAACAGATTATTTGGCGTTGTGCTCACCAACCTAAGTCGCAAGCTCGTACAATCAGGTTAAACAGGAAATACATTAAGTGATGGACACTTATTAATCTATACAGTTTTCAGAGCCACAGTTCCAAGATTAAAATCAAAAAAGATTTAAAACGTAGTATTTTTTAGAATTTTACCAGACGGTCACTCTTAAAGGATATACAAACAGTAATTTATCATGTTTGCAATATATTTGATGATATAGATAATAGTTATTATGCTTTTCACACTCTATTTAAAAAGGTTTATAATTTACATGCACCATTGAAATCCAAAATCTAAAATGATTCGTGGCAAGACAGTCCCCGTATGAACAGGATTCTAAGAAAAGCAACCACGAAAAATTACGTATAGTTTAGAACAAATACCTGGACAATAGAACACCCCAAGATTGGAAGGTTTCCAGGCAACAAAGAAACAAGGAGACCTGGACAGAAAGTCCATCAAAACGTTAATTAAATATCGCTGTGACAAAAATTCAAATATCTCTTCTCAAGAATTTTAGAACACAATAAGGCCCGATATCACAAACAAAATATCTCGTAATGAAAATATCATTCTTGAGTTGACAGGGTGCGTGACAACTTTGTGAATGGTGTCAAATGGACATATGCCTGGACAATGGAGCCCTGGATTCACATCTTCACAAAGATGAACAAACAGACACATTAACAAACAAAACCCAAGGTGCGCATCTTCATACGCTGGTTAATAATCCTGTAAAGTTCCTTGAACGTAGGAAAAAAAATTATCGAGATATGCATGACTCAAGTTTCATGTTGGATGTGGGCAAACGATGGTCATTTGCACAAAACCAAGGGTTATGTACAGACACACAGACAAACAAACTCCAGGTGCACTTCTTCATGTATTGATTAATATTCCTGTACAGTTTCATAACTGTACGTCAAATGATTTGGCAGCTATGCACGACCCATGTTTCAAGTTGGACCATTGGGAGGACATTCGTCATTTATTTTTTGTAAATGCAGGATGCCGTACAGATACACAGACAAAGGCACAGACAAACAAAACACCAGGTGCACCTCTTCATACACAGATAAATAATCAGTAAAGCTTCATAACTAGGTCAAATAGTCCTGCAGATATGCACGTTTCATGTCGGACTTGGGGTGGACAATAGTCATTTTCAGTAAATGAAGGGTGTTGTACAGACATGCAGACCGAGGCACAGACAAAGAAAAAATCCAGGTGCGCATCTTCACATCTTCATTCATTCATTCATTCATTCATTCATTCATTCATGTAAGGTTTGATGACTGTAGGTCAAATAGTTTTGGAGGTATACACGATAATATTTCATGCTAGATGCGGGACGAACGAACGGACGGGCGGACAGGGGAAATCTAAATGACCTGTGGACATAAAGCATCACACGCAGAGACAGAGAAAGAAAGAGAGAGAGAGAGAGAGAGAGAGAGAGAGAGAGAGAGAGAGAGAGAGAGAGAGAGAGAGAGAGAGAGAGAGAGAGAATTCCAGTATGTTGTTCAAAAGAGTACATGTACATTGTGTATAATATTTCATAATATAATATTATAACGAGCCTGAGCCAAACATATGAGCTCCATCGTATGTCGCAAATGATGCAAACCGTCTACGGGTCACGTTCGCTGACCCGCATCTGGTCAGAATAGGACTGAGTCAATGGCTCTTGTCAGCGTACATTTATCTACCGTTCTCACCAAAAATTATTTGTATTAACACGAAATGTAAGTATAAACATGAACACACAGAACCATTTACATCCGGGTACTTTTGAAAGATTTTGATCGGGAAAGGGTTACGGCATGCAGGATCGGTATAGTGCTGCAGACGGGATCCAAGAAGATGGCGGGAAACTGCTTCCACTTATCACTTGTTCTTTATCTTGCACTTTGCATAGGTGAGTTATATTATTTTATCCTGTTAACACATTTCGCATGTGCAAATCCGATCACCCGCTGACATGGTATCTCTCCAGCCCAACCATTTCCACGACATGATAGAATTGACAATTTTCATTGATGCGTTCTTTTTAATATGCAGTTTCTCAGTGAAATGCCATTGAAGTTGGGATAACGTAAAACAAATGTTGGCTAAAAGGGGAAACTGGATTTTGCCACCATGTCAGCGTGTCTGACATCAGTATAATAATAAACATATCACAGTAACTCGACATCCTGTTTGCATGCAAAGCACACTGTTTTTTTTCATTTTATTGTACCTTCCTGGTCAAGCAGTGGACTACGACCAATACTTTGAACTATCATCTGTGTTTGGTTTTTAATATTGCGTTGTCATAAAATGATTTGCATGAAAGTAACACGGGGCCTTTAACACTTAGTTTTTACAATATATGATTAATATAGTATGCTGCAAATGCATCAATTTCTCATACAAAACGCCCAGCCATATGTGCAATATAGTGAATGAATGAATGAATGAATGAAGAAAGGAATGATCGAACGAAAGAATGAAGGAACGGACGGACAAACAAACAAACAAACAAACAAACAAACAAACAAACAAACAAACAAACAAACAAACAAACAAACCCGGACATCGTATATCACGTCGGGATGTTTCAATTTTAAAATCGCAGAATTGAAAAATAAAAAAGATGGAATGAGTGACTTTTTTTGTCAGAGGGGAAAGTTTTTTTTCCCCATTTTTTGTCGCTGTACTATCGAGAAGGACAGACCAACAGCCATGTCCAGATGCAGCGTATGGCAACATCCTTGTCCTATGGGGAGTGGGTGGGTGTTAAATTAAATGTCGTTGCTGTCAATCTTGAAATCTAGTACCTTAACTAGCAGCGTCTCAATTTCTCGTAATAGCTACAAAGCCTGCCAAATCTGCATTTTTGTTGCTGGGTTTCAGCGCATTGCATGTCTATGTCAAGACAAACATATTAAGCTAATTTGAATACAGGTATCCCTTTTTAATAGATTACAGTCTGGCGTGAAAATCTTGTCAATCATTGTGGATGTTTACACAGTCTTACCCCAAAAAGTCAGTGGATCAATCTTGTGGAATATCCTCCTCTACGCATGGTTGTTAAGGACGGTTTGTCCAGTTTGTGTGGGTGAACACAAAAAAGTACCACACAGGCATGAGAGGAATAATACATACGGCTTCACAAGTTGGCGCTTGCTGCGGTAACATCGGCACGAGCAATTTCCGAGTGCATTGCGAACGGACTAACTTCAGTATTGTCTGTTTCTATCAGAATTCAGCTTGACGCGGTCAAGCGAAAAATCAAAATTGTCAAATTTTGAGCCTTTAAGAATTTATGCCTGACAAAACATGTAAAATGCGGAAAACCTGTTGAAGACACGGTACAGGGACTTGTCGAGGAGTTCCATTATACAATCGTGCATATCATATGTGTATATATACCCCTTAAAGACACTGCATCAGCATATTTAATGTCTTAAATTTAGAAAATAAATCATAACATTGCTATCAGGTAGCTAATGATCTATTGCGTTGGCTGGAAAATGATGCAGGTTGTGCTTATATGCCTGTGGGACGTATTGTGACTGAACATGGGACGTGAATGTATGAGGTCTCTAAATAAAAGTTAATTTGGGGCACATTTAATTTGTCCCGGTCACGGCATTTCCGACGGTGACCCACCGCATTCTCTCGTGTTGTTAACCACACGCGCAGCTTCACGAATGATACATTTTAAACATTTCGAATGGCATTATATTGCTGAGCAAATATGTCGATGAAAACTCTTAATAGCCTAGAAATAAAAATCATGCATTTTTCACTTGTCGCCAAATATGACAAGAATAATAGCGTGGTTAGTGTATGCAGAATGGCGTGGTTAGTGTATGCAGAATGGCGTGGTTAGTGTATGCAGAATAGATGTTGGAAGCGACACGGAGGTCTAGCCTTTAGATTCATCAAATTTTATTTCCTGTATTTCAAACTCACAATGTACCAGTGCACGTTCTGATTTTTTTTCAGGACAAGACCACCAGGTGATCATTCAAAACAAAGCAACTTCATGTTGGTTTCCTTCCACATTTTGTTACAATAAACTTCTAATTTCGGCCATACCAGCACTGGTAATCACATGTAATTAACGGAACTTTTCCTTAGTGATAATTAGCCCCTACGGTAACATGTGTACAACTTTTATGTGTGGCTTGGGGAAACTTGTGTTCGTGTATATGCCATTTTTATTACAACCCCAGAAAATATGATGCATATAAACGGAGTTGAAAATTGACATTATATTTGTTTAGCAAATTGTACACAGTTACGTGATGTTTAGACCAGAAATTACCACTTAATAAAAGTGGCATGTCACATTATTATCGGTATTTGAATGTTATAAATTGGGCTCCTCACTCAGTGAAACAGCACTTTTTGGTCAATAAAAATAGGAGAACAAAAAGACGGAAAAATAGACGGGGAAAGCAGAACACAGTACAAAGTGGTGCTATGCAATCAATCTGCCCAAGAAATTCAAATTCAATGAACCAAACTCGAGAATTTGTGAAACCAAAACGAAAGTGGTAGCCAATATTCTCTTTCGTGCTTAATTATAGCTGTACCGTATGATGTTATTATAACACCTGGACAGGCCAGGCCAGATTATAGAAGCCAATCAGGAGACTGAATGATACTGTCATGTTTATTAAATATCAAAACTTTTGTCATTCTGAGTGTCTGAATGGCAGATCAGGTTGAATAGGATATCATACTGGGCACTATAATTTTAATATATAGCATAACGCATTCTGCTGGTTTCCACAATAGGGCAGCAAATTGTATATTACAAAAAGATAATAAGGCCATAACTAGAAAAGTCAAGTCGAGGTAATTTTGAATGTTAGTTCTGACCTATTTATTGGATGCGTTCCAGATAATGGCATGTTGACAACATCAAGATTATACCCAACATATATTAGTTTCTAATTGTGTTACAATTATCGGTGCTGCTACCTGGTGGCTAAATATTCACGATCGCTGATTCCTGCTATGGAATGCAATTATATGGTTACGGGTATCGAGATAATGGCTCGTTAATGTCACAACGACGGAAATTTTTGCAATTAAATCATATGTTCCAGGCCTAGCAGCTACACTGCTGTTATTTCGTTATGATCACAGCAAAATGTGTATATGTTGGTTTAAGCTAGCCAAAAACACCATTACCAGATGGGGAAATTGCAAATAAATGACTGTCCTGTGAACGTAGTGATCTGAGCTTCATTAATTTAAGCTGTTTGACATTAATTAATGATTGCACATGTCCACTCTCTCTACTGTTACAGTGATCCCTGACAATAAAAGCGTTACGTACATACGTACACAGGCGGCTGACCTAAGCTTTGGTTCTTCCCAGTTCGTTTTCGTCTGATAATAAGGGGGGGGGGGAGGCTATTGTTAATCTCAAGGGCTGGAGTATTTTTGAAATGAACAATATGGGGCTATTATGCATCATATATATGATGTAAAATAAATAACATGTTCTAAGATGTGCTTGATTTTAATGAATGAATACAAAGTTAACTTGAAATAAATAATTTACTCTATGTTGATGTTAAGATCTGCACAGACTACCAAACACATCGAACGCCATATTTTTAGTCACTTCTATTGACTAAATTTGATAATTTTTCAGCATGATTAATTTTATATGCTTGAACCGTTGATTGGGCTCCAATCCGGGATTTGAGGGAAAATCCAGGGTGGGGTATAATCCTAGATGTATACATAAGTGTTTGTTTGCGCTAATTTATCTGATAAGGCGAGAAATTAGATCCAGGTGTGCTTGCTCGTAGAGAAAGTAGTATCCTTGGTTGTCACTATGGGAGGGACTTTTTTTAATCAATCGGTGTTTACAATTACTATTAATATGAGATAACTGGTTCACAAAAGGAACCTTCACTTGCTGGGCAGTGCTTTAAGGTAGCTATTTTCAACAGGAGCAATATGGGACACATGATGGGGCTCTCTGGGACATATAGTGGGGTTAACGGGGACACATAACGGGTTCATTTTGACACGTGATGAGGCTCAGTCGGATACATGCATCGCCATTCGTTTTTAACTCTTTCAGTGCCAAATACGTCTAAAGTCGATCTACTTAAGTCGAACTAGTCTGAATTATCATTGGGATCCCAGATTCGCATTCCTCGTAAAAAGACCAAGTGCCAGTATGCCTGTAGTTCCAGAAAGAATACCCAAGATCAACAGCTTTTCTCGGCGCACATTGGGCGCATTTCGCCCAATGCGCGCCGAGAATAGATGTTGACTCAGTTCAAAATTTGGCACTGAAAAGTTTATATCAGAATGTGCAATTCCTTATGGGTCTCTCGTGCTCAGTTTTTAAACACAAACATTACAAACTGCGAATTACAGTGTTTTGTTCATTGAAAGTATACAACTGAAACTTGTAAACTCGGAGTCCGTTTGCAAAGTGTTAAATCCTTCTTGGGAACTTCTTTCAGAATATAAGTATGGTGAGGCATATTTTCCTAAAATCAAATCTGGTGCAGTATTTTGACGCTTCATATGTTGTTGCCATATTATTTCTCGTTGTGCTGCACGGAGTGACATGTAAAGTTGCTGCATTAGACAACTCAGAGAGACGTATTAGGGATCAAAACCATTTGCCGTTCATGGTTCTGACAGTACACATGTATATTTACATTCAGTCTAGCTTTTAGCATTGCAAGTATAGGAAAGAGCCTGGTGTGTTATGAGACCATAACACATGAGACTTGAGTGTTATGGGACCATAACACATGTGCCCCGCCCACATTGCAATAAGCCACGCCCACCTGGGTTTCCAGAACTTAACACTTGTACATGCTGGGTAAATCAGTTTCTGGTCGCTTCTCTTAACTCTATGTATTGATTTTCTAAATTTGGTGTAATTGAGCAGAAAATTAAGAAGGAAATGTAAATATAAGCAATAAGGATCGCTTTTGTGTGTGTTATGGCACAATGACGCGGGTGATTGAAGCTGGCATCGGGCGAGACGCACTGGCGTGCGCCACGCCCACGACGTCAGCTTCACTCACGCGCGTCATTCTGGCATAACACACACAAAATCGACCCTTATTTCTTAAATGACTGCTGTATCATATCAATGTTTGCTTACAGTGTTGTGCCTTTGAGAATGCATAAGGGCGGAAGACAATGTTTCAAAAGGGCAGAGTGCAATACATGAGGACAGAATAAACAAGTAGAAATATTGTGTAAAATCAACATATCTTTATTGTAACTACCATCTGTTAAATAAAAATTGCTAAATTGACAAATAAGTTTCGATGACTTGGCAGACAGGTGAACTGTTTTCCTATTTACTGCAAATCAGATCTTCTGTTTTACAATTTCCTCTAGCTTACAGTTGTGGTCATGAAAACCTTTTTATGCAATATATTTGTGATTGCATGGTCAGTCTTAAGAGTGGCCTTGTATCGACTCCCTCCCAAAGTACATCTCCACAAGATCTGGCTTATGATATACACGAAACAATATTATTGCACATTTGTATTTTCATGGAAAAAAATATATATAAACCAATATCTGGCCATGTTTATTCACACATGCTTCTCTGTATTTAAAGTCCTTGTGCAGTAAACACCTTTTGCCCTTATTAGTAAAAATCAGCTCCATGCTTTGGATTCAAAATTAAACTCAACAGCATGAAGACTGGTCTGTCTACTCGTGTTCCTGGAACACTACTTGTATCCACATGTTTACAGGTATTTGACAGTGTTTTACATACCAGTAATACATATGTTTTATTGTATTGGTGGTTTGGAACTGGCCTTTATGCAACGCTGGTCAGCATTGTTGTTATAATTAATCCGCACTAGTCTATGACCCCTAAGAACCTGATACTTAAGGGCAGACCCCCCCAACAACCCCCCCAAAACAAAACAAAACAAAACAAAAACAAAAAACAAAACACCCCCCCCCAATAGAACACCCCCGAAAAATAATAAAAGAAAAAAACACACACAACCCCCCCCCCCCCAGCCAATTCTCTGCCCTTCTGTTTTGTGAAAAAAGTTCACACCCAGTGTTATGGGTGCACGGTTGGCTGAGCGGTAAGACGCTCGCCTTTCACCTCTGCGACCCGGGTTCGATTCTCGTCCTGGGCAGCATGTGGAAAAAGTTCCTACCACTTTAACCGTGCACGGTGGTTTTCTCCGAGTTCTTCGGTTTCCTCCACTAGGCAAGGTGGGAAGTATACGCCAACATCTGTGCCATGGAGAGTGACTCGATAAGTTCTTTCACAATCCATGTAAAACAAATGTGTCTATACTTTTTCTGTTCTTATGTATTGCAGCAGTCGATTTACCTAAGTATTCATAGAGTCACAAAGTGTTGGTGAAATAAATAAGCAAACCACATCCCGGCAAGATAGTGAGGTGACACAGCAGCATAAGGGCAGAAATTCTAGGTGAATTTTCTCTGATCGTGGCCCCATGTGGAAAAGTGTGAGTGACGTCCCAAACGCAACCCGCGGGCCAGGATGAATGTGTTATAAGCCAGACTGCCTTCAGTTAGCCAAGAGGCATGGCAGATACAACACAACATATTGATTTCGGAGAGTCTGAATTGAGCATTTCATGTACGTGATTTCATGAGAATGAATGAATAAGTAAGCTGCAGCAGCAGAGGAAAAGATCATTCAGCCTTACAGACATGAGTGGGACGCCCAGAACCTTGCCGTCACTGGGGCTATATATGCCGGGAGTGCAGCCTTGGGGCAGCCAGACCATCCCAACTTGCTGTCTGGGCAATGATAATTCATTGCAAATTAGATAATTCCTATAAAAATTACTAGACTCAACTTAACAAGAACAAGCATGCATGCAATAAATTAAAGTTTGCGTCAGGATGGTTCACTTCTTTAATTTAGTGTTTCAAATCCTTGCATTCACGGAAACAGCTACATGCAGCCTAAGCCTACGGCATGTTAAAGTCTGTGCAAACAATTGATTTTCCGATCCCACCTGTATGATTTGTGGATGATTAAATATAAGTTTGCATTTATGAATGGCTTTCAATATCAAAACTCCTGCCTGGCAGTAACCTCGCGATCCTTGGAGGGCAGTATTGTACTTTTCCATATACATCGTCATCAGTACATGTGCTTATGATCCTTTATTTCTGATCGTATCCATCATATAGCACTGGTAAATATTTTACTCTGACTGACTTATATGCTGGGTCCATAATAACGACAAAGGTACCACCATGAAATGAAATTTTACACCCGATTATTGGGAACTGCCCGTGGAGCGTCAGACATTGTGTATATGACTGAAAGAGATCAAAGGCCAAGCAGCCGCCCACTTGGCAGCTGTGGAGATGAGGCGTGGAAGCGGTAGCCATCCAAACAAGTGTTACCTGGTTATGGGATTAAACACCTCACAATATACAGTTGTAATTGGACATACACATTACAGTGGCCAGCTGACTCAACTCAGGGACCATGTCATACACTGTTCAACCATAGACATGGACATGGAACAGGATTGGTACCTGATTGTCCATGCATGGAGGTATGATTCTGCATAATACATCCATGGTCCATATTACCCACCCATTTTGTTTTCCATCACAACGGTTACACGTACAAACGTTTTGTTTCAATGTACTACTTTGTAGTAACATCCCAGACCAGTTTTGTCACTGTGACAGTCGATTGATAATAATGTGATACTCTATAACAGTCGCAGAACTACTAGACCTATGTTTAGCTGTAAACCAAACTTAGAAATCAGAATCATACTGACGATTTATTTATGAATACTGTAAAAGAAAAGAAATGATGAATCATTTTTCCAGCATGGTTTTATGAGTTATGCCTAATTTGTTTCATGAATCCTTCTAGTGTCCACCAATGGGGCCATATTTTGGCAACGACAGTTTTTTTTTGCTTTTGTTTTTGTTTTTGAATATTTCCGCATGCACTTTTAATCTTCTTGATGAAATATGAAATGTCAATAAAAATATGTTTAAACCAAGTGACACTTGACAGCCAAAGCTCACCAGCATGGTCGGAGACTTCCCTGTCAGCCAGCGGTATTGCGTTTGTGACGTCACTAGCCCTTCGTGCCTTGAGGGTGTCGGAAATAACGGAAAGCGACCATTGGAGAATACACAGTGACTTTTTATAAGAATGTGAATGAAAGTATTATTTTCACATTTTTTTTAAGTGCATCGTATGGTTAGAACAACCAAAGTCATCCATGTATCCATTTGAAACATGCTCAGTCAAGAGGACCTTTAAAAGGATATATGCAACATGAAAAATTTACACTTTTTGAATTTAAGACATTTTATATTGAATTGATCAGGATTCGAGTGCAAGATATTTTATATTAAATTTAAAGTACTGTTTGCATTCAGATGCCAGGTGTTTTGCATAAATATATACATAAAATTCAAAGATGATAAAATCTGTTGAAAAGGACCTAAACTGATACACTGTTTAGATATCTTTGAATGTGCATGCAAGATGAACAGTTTGACATAACTACATGACTAAAGAGCCTTTTGAACCTGAATGTTTTTGTTGTTTAGATCTTTATGCTTTGTCGTTGGTACGATCAAACATAGTGTGTTTCTTCTCTTTCATGTTGTGATGTGATCTTTCAACCGTCAAATATATCTTTTATTATTGTAAGTTACACAGCCAGGATACAGTTGTCCCCGGAAAGCAGTATCAGAAGCACATAGATGTGTCAAGTCCATCAGTGTCCAGCCTAATTCCAATTTGGTGCCGATACCAGGGGGCGCATCAGTGCCTCTCATCAACCATCTCTGCAAGTAAGACTTTCCGTTGGGTGTTTAGGATTGGAATACAGATAAGAGCATATTACAATGTTCTCACAATGGAGCATGTGTGTTGCAGATGGCGCCTTTAGTAACTAAGGGTTGGTATCTTGCTTCTCACAAGAAGAGCCACATAGTGGGTAAACAAATCCAGCTTCACTGATTGGCTACTGGTTGTCAGCTGGAAGTGGTGTCAGATGTATTTTGGTTCAACAGAAAGTAGTATCAAATACAATTTAACTTCCCAAGCACCCTTGTACACATTAATTAACATAATGTAGGACATGAGGAAATGTATATTGTGACTGAAAGAAAATGATACAGGAAGTAAATGTATCCTTGTTTTTTGGATCACATCACCGTCTAACTTCAATTCCGATTGGAATAGGTTTGAAATTTCAGATATCAGAGGAAAAGTAATTGTTTTGTAAACAAATACATTAACACAAGTATTGTAAATCGGGCAATCAAGATATTAAGCTTTCGTATTTGCATCATATACTGTCAAATAATTAGAAAAACGTTCTGCAAGCGAACAATGATTTATTAATTAACATTGTATGTTAATTTATTGCATTAAAATAAGCACAAAGTTTACTCATCTATGTTTTTCCGACCCACCATAGCCTACTGATCAAAATTTTGATAATTTAGTCACTGGCAGATGAATAAGCGATAAGTACTGTAGGTCTGCATCATTTTTTACTCTTATTAATAATACAGAAGTCTTTATTTTCAGCTCATTTAGTTTACATCTGACATAATCAGCCAAGCCTTTGACCATCATCAGGCAGTGCTAATTTAAATTCAACAGCAGGCACGTGCAAACTGACACCCCTTCTGAGGGGAGTGGGTGATATACTGCAGATTGATAACAATTAAGTGGGAGATAGACATATTTTGAAATATTTTTCCTGTGTGCTATGGGTAAAATGCGTATTAAAATGCCAGTCAAAAAGATAATCACTTCTCACAGAAATGTCTATGCCTTGTAAATCAACAATTCAGCAAACGAATAAAGACCATTGGCTCTACAAATCATCATCATAGACTGAACGAACCGTGGTTTTAAGCATTTTAAGATTTTGTACTTTTTTGATGTTAGGAACAAGGTGTATGAAACAGCCATAAAATGTGTAAAGAAGATTTACAACTCATGCCCAACCAACACCAGAAATGTTATTCAGCAATTTTTCAATACAACGAAACTAAAAGCTGCATGGACAACTTTATGCGTCAACCGCATGGGTAAGTGGTGATAATTTGAAGAAAGACACATGTGATTGCATGCAAATACAGGATTTTTTTACTTGAATTTATGCTCCGTTTATACATTTACACTTTAAAAGTGTACAATATTTTTGTGCGTCAGTAAGAATTTGAAGTCCATTACTTTTATCAAAGCTCACCAAAGGTAGACAATGCTGCCATCTGTTGTCAAATGATGATAGAGACCATTCAATATAGGTGCTCACGCAACTACAAATTTGTTGCTTCTGACCATATTCAATTTACTCTCATTGCTTATTAATTCTTAACGTGGCTTGTAGGCAAGTTCAAATTTTGGTTGTAGCAAAGTAGTCATTTGAAAGAACATGTTGTACACTACACATTGCTGCGTCAGCCCAGGACACCAGCCACTTTTGCTGAATGGTCATGTAACAATCGAATGATAATCGATTTATTTTCTTTTTTTAAATTATAATTCCATGTTTTAGTTATCAGATGAGACCATTCGTGATTGAATCCTTTTTGTTCTAATCATTCACAAAGACCACAAAATCCTTGTAAACTATATAATCAATGTGAATTCCAAGCCCAATTTCAAGTCTCCACGTCCCCTGGAAAAAGCTTGGAACATCTTTCTGATGATGTCACTGAGCAATTAGTAGATACTTACTTAATCTATTCTTACCATATATTTTCACATCCCGGAGCATCCAATATCTTGTCAACAGAAATACCAACTTTTCAGACTGCCTTCGTCATACTGTTTCTTATGTCATCCGATCATCAGTGGAGTTTAGAGTCCATGCCCTGGTCTCACCATAAAGGATAGGCACCGGTACTATAAAGTACCCCAAATGTACAATTGTGTGTAGCGCACTCACTTGGACGAATTATATGTATGTATGTATGTATATGTATGTATGTATATATATATATATATATATATATATATATATATATATATATATATATATATATATATATATATATATATATATATATATATATATATAGGAAAGGACTAAACAAATCATCAGTCTTGGACATTTATTTTAAACAAAACGAAAGGCACAGTCACTATACAAAGGAACTTAGTACATAAATTGGTGCAGTGAGTGCGAATTTCTAAATAAGGAATAAAACAGGACTGGGTCCAATTAAAAACACTGGAAACAGGAAACTGAACAGATAGGAAAATGGCAAGGTAAGTGGTCTTTACAGTTACCACTTTTGATCCCTTTATTGTTGTGCAGAACATTCATTCATTGTTGTGAAGATCTTGCAAGTAACATTTCTAGAAAGTACGTTGTATAATGGACATGGATCAGGCTGAGATTTAAAACATACCACAAAATCCCCCACAGATTCCTATTGCTCCACCCTCACCCCAGAATCCAATAACATTGATCCCCAAACCATGGTTCTTACTCAAAATTTTGGTGAACTTCAATATGAATTGAGATTGCAAAGTCTAACAAGCCAAGTTAAGTCATTCTCAGGCCAGAATAGCAGAGACTTCAAAATGTGGATGAGAGACATGACCAAAATTGGGTTGATGGTAGTAAACTGGGATGAAAAGCTAAAAATTCTTGCATTACAAACACCGATAGTCTCTGCTGCAGAGTATTATTCAAGACTCATTGGCCAAGTACCTCAAATTAAGTGGGTAAATGTACCTCAATCCCTAAGAATGAGGTTTTCTGATTACACAGACCAACAACTTGCAATGCATAACATAAAACATGTAAAACAGAAAAAGGGTGAAAATGTGCAAATCTATGCAGAATGCTTTATTGACCTAGCTGAAGAGGCTTTTGCCGCAGTTGACATGACCTCCGAGCTTATCCAGCAACAACTGCATGAAGCATTTTTGAATGCCATCCAAGATGATCATATTGCCCATAAACACACTGGGGCCGATCTGCCATCGAGCGTACACTTTAAGCGCGCCACCTGGTGGCAACTTTGCCAGCGTCAACAATCGCCTTTGGAGCCCGCCTTCAACGTAGGAGGAAACAAGAGGGTGCTTCTGCAGGTAATATATACACTATGGCTTATAAAACATATAAGAATCGTTTATATAACGATTTCTCTGATAATTGAAAACATTTATTGTCATTAGCACGCTCATTTCAATGGCAAATCGATTCCAATCGTAAGACCACATTATCGCACCTGCTTGATCCTATGAAGCCCAGTTTAAGGCTGTTTTGTCGCTGATATAAATCGTAACTCAAAAATCGAAAACGGTCAGATTTTTATGCATATCATAAACATTAAAAACAGACAGCATTGTAATATATATAATGAGAAATGAAAAAATGAGTACTGGCAGTTTGCAGATGAGGCGAACCGCACACCATTTTGGGCGATAATAGAATGATTTCATGGGGATTGGGCCGTAGGAGTACCTACACAGTAAAAGTACAAAGAAACTCACAAAAATACATTAGTCTTCTGATTTTATCTTGCTCATTGTGAACAAAAGGGTCGGAATATATCGAAAATACAGAAATTTAATACTGTCAAGCCCATTTTGTGCACTTTGTTAGGTGTTGTTTTGTTATTTAACCCTCCCCTGTCAATTTTCAGGCCAGAGAATTTTGCAGCATGGTGTCCCAGATGGCCACAGGAGTGGCCCCATCGATGACTAAAAGGTAGGTTTGCCAAGGCACGTAATATAATGTTTTTGATAGATCACACAAAAAAGGTAAGATTATATATAAAGATTAAAAAGAGAATTCTGTTTAGAACATAGCTTAATTGGAGGAATTATAATCCCTCCAGGAGCAAGACTATAGCTATTTTAGTTGAATCAGACCATTCATTAATGGACGGTGCTCTTGTCACGGTACCGTGGCTACAGAAGGCTGTTCTAAAATTACAGTACCGTGACCGTAGCTCGGCAGTCTGGCGTCACGGTACTGTTGTTGTAGATCGGGATGCTAACCCTTCCAATTGCATATAGTCAGGTTTACACTCAATATGCAACAACTCATGCACAAATACTTCTTGTGTTTTTAACTTGCAGCCTTTTTCTTGTGCTATCTCACTGTCTCAGTTCTGCTTAGGACAGTCTGATTCATTCTAAGTAGGCCCATTGATCTCCCAGCAAAGGTTGCAGTCTACTGATATAATCTTGCTCATTGTGAACAAAAGGGTTGGGATATATCTAAAATGCAGAAATTTAATACTGTCAAGCCCATTCTGTGTACTTTATTAGCTGTTGTTTTGTGATTTAACCCTCCCCTGTTAATTTCAGGCCAGGGATTGCAGTACGGTGTCACAGATGGCGACAAGAGTGGCACCACTCATGACTAAACAGGTAAGTTGGCCAAGGCAAGTCATATATGTTTTTGTTAGCTGTAAGAGTAGTTGAGTGATTATTTTCATCCACTGAAAATGTCTCTGCTGGTGCCTAAAATGGTTCAAAATGCAGAAAGTGAATGTGCAAATTTCAAATTTTTCCTGGGGGGTCATGCCCCCAGACCCCCCAAGCTATGCTTCATGTCTTCGCTGCTCAGCTTCCCACTGTTTAATACATGCATGCAAGACGGATATCTCCCACTTTTAACATAGTTCTAGCTTGAAGGCTTTTGATGTATTTTATTCTGTGGGGCCATGAAATTCCACTTAAAAGAGAAACTGGGTGTCACAAGATGAGGATAAAGGACCATGAGAAGAAATAGGCGCACATTTAAAGTATCTGATGAATATGGCAGTGATTCAGTGCTACATATGGAACCATGACCACCCACCCCCCTCCCCCGCCATCTTTCCTGGTTAAATAACTGCAGTGCAAATGTGATTCCATTTAAACAGGACTGGCAATATCTCACAATGCCTGCTTATCTGACCAGTACCATGACTCTAGCAATGTATCTGCAGTCAGAATGGATGTAGAACTGTACTGGATATCCCAGTCTAAAGGGAGATAGAATATAACATAAATCATTTGATTTCAAATGCAGGTATTGCCATGTTCATTTTTTTCTGTTTTTGAAGGGTATACATTTATTCTATTTCTCCCAACTAAGAACTTTAACCTATGCTTTTTCTGTTCCTTGCAGGAGTCATATTTTCACAGTCACATGTTGGATTCACCTATAATACCATTTATGCCAGCATGCTGTGAATTTAACTTTGATACAAATATTGAAAGTTTTTAAATGTTAATGCAACAGACGTGCAATATACCATTTTTTTTTCTTGACTTTTGCAGCAATCATGTCAAGTTCAAGCCATCATCATTGTTCATCAGCATCATCCATTACAGTTATGCCCTACAAGCTTCACCATTGTTCAGCAACACAACCCCTAAAAGTTATGCTGTGGCCAGCCATTTGCATTCCAGTACCCATAGGAGAAATTGATAATTAGTCTTTCACTGTTCTTCATGTACTTCAAGCTGAATGGCCTTGCTGTAGTGCATACCAGCTTGGATTTACCTCTCTGCCCAAGGTTCACTGTAAGTAATTCAGATCTAGGTATCTGAATGTGGGGGCTATTCATGCCATTGAATAGCATCAAAACCTTCTCAACACTTCCAATTTTTATTGTGACTGTGGCTCCTGTTTCACAAACTTGAGTTTTGCACATGTTTGTAGTGGCAATATTTTCAATTTGATGAAACACAGGGTAAGGTACATCGCGATAAATGGTTGATTTGTACCCACATGCGCTTGATGGTCTCATTGCTTTGCACAGACACCTGTGGCATTTCTTTAGCTCACTGATGACCATTGGGTTCAGAGGTGTCATCTCCAATTGATGCTGTCTCCATTGTGCAAGACCAGGATTGTACCTGTACAATAAAAGCCATTATTTAGACCAGAGTTTGACTTATGTCAATGTCATGTTGAGTACCCCCTGTGCATGTGTTGGTGCAATTTTGAGTATTGGCTGCTTTGCTTCGGGCATAATGTCAAAATTTGTGAAACAAATTAAATGAACTTTAAATTTATAGAATGATGTAATTAACAGACATGTAAGAAACGGTTGTCTTTGTACATCAGATGCACACTTGGTCAGTTTTGACAACACTAATGTTGAGCAGAAGCAGTTGAAAGCTTAGTTGTGAACAATCACATTTTCACTCAATTCTACATCTAGGGTTGTTCTTTGTGAGTGTGAAATGGTGACTGAGCTACATTATAATATTATTGTCCACTGCTTGTATATGGTTATGTGAGGTGGAACTGACACACAAATGTGTCAAAAGTGTCTTTGTCATAAAATCAGAAACACATTTCTGGATGTGGATTTGTCATGTCATATTTCAACTTTATACACACTGAATAAATTGATTTGCTCTTCTGATTAAATCAGTTTGTTCTTCTCATCAAATCAATGTAATCAGAAGAACAAATACACTGTATTTGATCAGATGAACAAATACATTGTTCATCTTATCAAATCAATTTGATCATGTGGTTAAATGTTTTTAGTCTTCTAATTAAATATTTATTCACCTGATCAAATATTTGTTCATAAGAATAAATTTATTTGTTCTGATGATAAAATATTTAATCATCTGATCAAATACTGAATAAAACAAGAAACGGCGTTCCATAATATATACATATATATGTATATATATATATATAACAATTTTCTACAAATATAAAATTGATTCCTGTTGATAATCTAATATATTATGTATCACTTTGTACATATCATATATGTAGGCTGTCTGGTAAATCATAATCCAGTTTGTTTTATGGTACATAAATTTGTACGTCAATGTGTACACTGCACTTTCCACACATGTGTAATGCAGGTGAGTGCCAAAATTTCATGGAAATATTACAATTATTAAAATAGGTTGTTAATGGAAAAGCTCCTTGGTGCTTATGTTCATTATCGTATAAAATAAACAGCCTTTGAATAAAGTTTAACTTGAGACTACACATGGACAACAACCATAAATACCTGTGATATTTCAAACTTAACATACTTGTTTAAAGTACACATGGGTCTTGTTTTGTGTGTGTGAAATGTTGATTGAGCCAGATTATAACTGTTCAGTACATGTATGGTTATCTGTGGTTCACCTGACACACAAATGTGTCAAAAGTGTATTTGTAACAAATTCAGACACACATTTCTGAATGTGGATTAGTGATGTGTCATATTTCAACTTTTTACATATATATGTGTGACAGCTTTCTGCATATATAAAATTGATTTCTGTTGATACAATTATAATAAGTTGTTCATGGAAAAGCTCCTGGGTGCTTTTGTTCATTATTGTATACAAAAACAGCCTTTGAATAGTTTAACTTGGGACTACACATGGACAACAACCAAAAATGAATTGCTTAGGACTGAATAACTGTAAAGTAGGATGAGATATTCATATTTAGCCTGTAATAGATGAAATTTACATTAAATACAAGAGAATTCCCCATATGCCCACTTTGGTATCCTTCCTGATCACCAAACAGGTATACAAATTCTGTATACCTGTTTTGCAATCAGGCTCATGAATATTTATGATCACCATCAGGGCCATACATAATTTAGCCTTGTTTTGGTATCTGCGTGGAAAAATTTATATCCCATTCTAGTATTCTACATGTTGTTAAATGGTTGATGTTATTTAATAAATGGTTATGTTTTTCACATGTTTTTCAGTAGTTTTTATTTCACATTTATAGTCCTATTACAGGATCAAATCGTCACTACCTGTCTGTTCAGGGTATACAAGAAAATATCCAGGTGAAAAGATTTGTATCCCATTCAGCTGTTGGCTTCATGGGATACAAATCTTTTCACGTGGATATTTTCTTGTATCCCGTGAATAGACAGGTAATAACTAATAGTGCTACTGTGTGTGATGCGCACTTGATGATGTTAAGTTGTGATGGTAGGCCTATGGCTTTTCTAGTATTTTGGTGACTTTCCACAACAAATTAGGGGGTACATGGAAATAAAAATGGTGCGTAGCTTCAGTGTAGAATGATAAAGTTTATTAGACCTCCTCGTTTTGCGTAGTAATCGCCATTGGGGATTAGTAGGTTCGACAAAACGTTTTCACCCCGGATGTCTGATAAATTTTATCGTTCTACACAGAAGCTACGTTTTATTATATTATTGGTGAACTGCAAGGCTCCTTGTATGGATTACATATTGAGTGCACCTGTAAGTTGAGAAATAAAATGTCGATAAGAAAGTGATCGTATATTTCGGTTTTCCAGTAGAAAGAGAAAGCAGGTAAATTAGTTCTGTCAGTGCTGACACACTTTTTTCTGTTGGTAACACCCTCTGCCCCCCCCCCCCCCCCCCAACAAAATTGTTACATGTACCACTACCTTGTATACTTTGTTTCCAGTCCTGCAACATGCAGGTAAACTTTTTCATATCTTGTACTGTCATATTGATTTTGGAGACATTTCCCTTTCTGAAATGCCAGTAAGGAATGCATTTGACCTTTGACAAGGTATACTAACAATTTCTTTTAAAATGTCTTTAATGACAGTGGTAAAGCTAACTTTTATTCCAAGATGTTTTTATCATGGATCAAACTCTGTAATGTCTGTAACCATGCAATTTAAAACTACTGTATCTCAAATAGCAGATATCCAGAAGTAATTACATTTTTAAGGATGAAATTTTTTTGCATGTAATGCAACATATTTGTTGACTTGTAAATAGTTGAATAAAGTACCAAGATAGTTTTCTTGTGGCTAAGAGAGAGATTGGTGACAGTTAAGCTTTTTTCTCAGTGACAAAAACTTTTTATCAAAGGCAAATATGTTTACAAATTGTGTGTAACTTTTCTGAGATGTTGTTTTTCCTCCACAAGTACTAAAAGTAATGGAACAATACAGAAGCAGCAATATGAAGCATAAAAAATGCAATGCCATTCCTCTTAATTTTTTTTGTTTTTTTTTGTTTTTGTTTTTTGTTTTTGAGTTGCTGGAAAGAAAAACTTTCATCATTTGATCAAGAGACACAGTTTGATTGTCTGACCTCATTATTGGTCCCACACACTTCTCCCCTCTATCCTACTGATAGAATCACATATTTTGTTTGCCAGGATTAAGGGGAAAAATGTTTGAACCTGCAACACAAGTGGAGGCTTGCAAGTTGCAACACCAACAGAAAACACGGCATGAACAAAGTTGAAAGAAAACTTTTTTGTTTTAATTTAATTTCCTTTTATATAAAGAAGATTCAAGGAAATAAGGCTAAAAACAACTGGAGGGTAAAAAAAGGCTTGGGATGATGTAATCAGGTTACAAAATTTGTTTGTCCACTGTGCAAACAAGTCCATTGAACTAGGCCTATTTTACACACGTTTGGACAACCGTAGTGGCGTTGACTTCGCACTCGCCGAACATGGCCAAAGCCCGAGGCACCAGCGTATTCCTCTCCCCTAAATATGCCACATATTCTCTTCCTGCCTCTGACAGGGCCACACTAATCAAATTTTGGGCATACGCCTCATCCCACTCCCAAAAATCACCATCAGCAACTCGTCCGAAACTCATTGTCGCTTTTTCGAAACTGAGCGCTATTACAGTGACCTCTGGTGACAGAAGCTGAAATAATGTTAGTTATGCTGCATTTCTATCTCCGGCACAAGAGATCAAAGTGGTCGGTGGATGGCGCTGCGGCCCCAGTGTGAAAATTGTCAGATGTTACTCTGATACCCTTGATGCAGTGATAAATATGGCCATCCAAGAACAACGTGCTCTCCGCACATTTAATTTATGTAAGAAAGATAAAGGCCCCATGGAAGTAGACCTTGTAAGGGCATGGGGAAAAACAGACACATGTACAGAAGGTATCAGTGAGCTGAAAGACATGCTTACTGAAGTTTTACATATACACAAATCTCAAGGGAAGGCACAAAGTCAAGAGAAAGAGAAACCAGAAGGCACCTACAATGGCAAGCCCTTTGCTTTCAATGCTGATGGAGCTGTTTTTTGTGCACATTGTCAAAAAAAATGGTCATCTCTGGAAGCGGTGTCATAAAAGAAGGCAAGAGTTCAGAAACTCCCCCTCACAAAATGCCCAGGGAAACTAGGATGCTCTGGGCAGACAGGAATCTCTGTTCCATGTGCTATTTTATTGGCCAGTGACATGATTCCAGGAGAAACCCTGACAGTTAGAATTAACATAGACAAACTAGCCACATGGGTGATAATTGACTCAGGGGCTGATGTATCTATAATGTCAGAAAGACTTTTCAGAAAATTACCAGATTCAAAAGGTTATACTTTACACCCCAGCAGAATTACTGACAGGTGTAAGTGGGCCTCAATTATGTAATCTAGGGACAGTTACAATGGAATTCAAATTTGAGAATAACAAAGTCCCTGCCACCTTTGAAATTGTTTCACGTATTCCAAAGGACATGCTTTACGCAGTGATTTCCTTTCGAAAGTCAAGGCTATACTTGATTATGAAAGCTGTACCTTGCAGATCGGAAATGATGTCATTTTGTCAGGAAGAAAATCAGAGATGAGTCCACAATGTTTCTTGGCTGAGACCACTCAAAGGGTGTTGGTAAAACCCCAAACAGAATAATCTATTGAAATTTCTCTCGTAGGAAACGCCACAAACAGGCAAATTTTGCATCACATCTCTAAGCAATGCTCCTGCTTAAATGGAATACCCTGGTTTTCATATCCCACATTGCCTGATTGGTGTGTCTGGCCAGAAGGAATTGAGGCACATAATATCCAAGCATTTGATGCAATCAATTCAGCTGTTGACTTGGCATCCAAGCAAGAACCAAAAGATGAAACAATTGCAATAAACTGTAATGTGTCTCATATTTCTGAACACCAAAAGGAAAAGCTGCAGGAGTTGATATGCAAATACCAGCATATATTTGCCACAAGAGAAACTGACATTGGTTGTACCCATGTCACAACTAACAACTGTCAAAATAGATACTGCTGACCCTCCCCCCATCAAATTAAGACCTTACAGGACACCTTTGAGTCAGTGGCCTGAATAAGAAACACAAATAGGTATACTTTTAGAACCTGACATTATTAGGCCTTCAAGCAGTGCCTGTGGTACACCACATATACTTGTTCCAAAAAAGATGGCTGTTCAAGATTAGTTAAAGATTACAGGAAGCTTAATGAAAATGTAGTTAAGAACTCCTATCCTTTACTTCATATCAAGGGCATAATAAGTCAGCTCAGTGGAAGCAAAGGTTATTCAAAACTTGATATGAAGATCGTTTTTTTCAGCATCCCTTAGCAGAAGTTGACAAACCCAAAACAGCATTCGTTACACATCGTGGTCTGTATGAATACCATACCTGTCCAATGGGCTTTACTACCGCGCCATCAAATTTCCATGCCACCATGGACAAATTATTCGAAGGCCTAATATGCCGGTGCTGTTATGTTTTTGTGGATGATATAGGATACAGGAAGTACTTGAGTGTTTTGCACAGAGCAAACATGAAAGTAAAGCCAAGCAAGCATGAATTTTTTGAAGTCCAAATTGCTGTATTCAGGACAAGTAATCACCCTTAGCGGTACATTCCTGACCAAGACTAGGTGGTGGCCATTAAGAAAATGATGCCACATAGTACAGTGAAAGGTGCGCGAGGTTTCTTAGTCACGACTGGTTTTTACCGCAAGTACATAGACCACTGCAGTGCCATTGCATACCCCTTGACTCAACTAACAAGAAAGAATGCATGTTTCAAATGGGGTGAAGCAGAACATGATTCTTTCAAGCAAATTAAGGAAAGGTTGATGGAAGCACCAATTCTTGCATATCCTGATGTCAATTTGCCATACCACTTGTACTGTGATAGTACAAATTTTTGCCTGGGTGTGGTCCTTACCCAGTATTTTCCTGAAGGAGGACGTATGACCCATTATGTATCACACCAGCTAAATGAATGAAGACCAACAAAAATGGCCAATCATGAAAAAGGAAGCATGCACCATAGTGTATGCTGTCAACAAATTACAGCATTATTTGTATGGGTCTAATTTTGTGTTTATTCAGATCACAAACCTATTCAGTCACTCTTCACTGCAGAAATGAAATATTCAAAAGTATAAAGCTGAGCTATTTTTCTGAGTCAATATGGCTGTGATACAAAGTTCAAGAAAGTGAAAAATACGATAAATTTATGTCGAACCCACTACCTTCGGCACACTCGCCTAGCCAAATGTAAAGTCGAACACGCTGACCTCTAGGCCATCGGGGCAAGTGATTATACTCACTGATTTACCACCCTCAGTTTCAGATTTTATCATGATAGTAAGATACATGGGCATTGACACAACTTACACACAAATTAGGAGGAGATATTTTTGGACAAAAATGTGTCAAGATGTTGTGAAGCACATTAGTGCTTGTCAAGTATACAATTCAAGAAATTTGAAGAAACAAAAGGTAGCAATTTCAGCACATGCCAATACCTGAATACCCATTTCAAATAATATGCATTGACACGTGCAGCCCTTTCCCTGAAAGCTTTAAAGGTAACCGCTTTATGGTTACCATTGTATATTGGTTTTATCTTGGCTTGAATGCTTTCTCACCAAGGATTATTCAGCTGAGACAGTTGCCTGAGTGTTATTGGAAGACGTTATACCTGGGCAAGGTGTACTGCGAACCATGACAAGTGACATCGGTAGTGAGTATGTAAATGAAGTTGTTGGCATGTTGGCACCCAGGCAAGGTGTACTGCGAGGCATGACAAGTGACATGGGAAGTGAGTATGTAAATGAAGTTGTTGGCATGTTGTCAGCAGAACTAATGTGAGGAAAACCACAACTATTTTCCACCCTGCCTCAAATGGCAAATGTGAATATACTCACAAGACTGTTAATGACATCCTTTCAAAGGCATTTGAATACCAAGATCATAGAAAATGGGATGAATATATACCAGCAGCACGTTTGGCTTATAGAGTTTCTGTATCAGACAGTACCAAAATAAGTCCTTTTTTCTTGATCTATGGTTGTGTTGGACACATTATTAGGACCCAAGATACGTTGTATGGCAGATGACCATGTGCCAACAATGTTGGTCAGGCTACATAGGACAATTGTAGCAGTCAAAGAAAATATGCATGCAGCAAGAGAACAGAACCAGCGTTATTTCAATGCAAAAGCTCAAACATGTGAATTTGAAGTTTGCCAGCCTGTATTTTATTTAGACAAATCAACTCAACCAAGCCAGTCCACAACACTTAGTCTACCATGGAAACCTTATTATAGGGTAGTGGAGAAACTAACACTTGTCTGTTTCAAAATATGCCACCAACGAAGTGGAAAGACAAAGGTAGTACATGCTGAACAACGTATATGTATGTATGAACCTTTAGCAGAGTGAACGCAAAGCTGGCGCTGTTTAAACCTGTGGTCAATGCCAGCCGAAGCTGTAGTAAGCAGCCAAAATCATCCAAATTTCTGGTAAGATGGGAAATAGTGGTTGTGTTTACAACTGCATTGTTGCATAAATTTGGTTTCATGTAAGCGCTACAGCAAATTACTGGTAACTGCCTGACTACATACTCTCTCACAGGGATCAGCTACATGCACTGTTCATGGTCATCATCGGATAAAGTTGATTTTGATGACTAAAATATTCAATTTTAACAACTTTACTGTCACAATAAGACAAAAATGCCAAAGTTTATCTACTGTTAAAGATATTTTGATGGAACAAACGTTGAACACCTGGTATTCAAGAACAAGAGTGTATACATAGTGATAGACAAAAAAAAAACACGAAAGTTTATGTTGTCAATAGATACTTCCAGTCTGTGCTTTTCTTATGGGCTATGAAGTAAAGGCAACGAGGCCCATATTCTGTTCTGCTAAATTGTAGGTCCCTGTACAAGTAAAATGCATGCACAAACTTTAAGTTCTGTCTCTATATTTTTCATGGCTGAAACTGCCAACACTCGTTTTCCCTATGAACTGTGAAATAAAGGCAACTAGGCCCATATTCCTTTTTCTGTCCTGCCTCTACTGGTTCTGTGACACTGCCCCGCAACACCACCACCACCATCACTAATCCTGTATGAAAAATACTCTTTTTGTTCTTCTTCTTCAAATTCCAAAGTACACTGCATAAAATTCGAAGGGTACACTTCATAAAATTCCAAATGTACCCTTTTGACCTGCTGTTCACGCGAGATCACGCCAACCCCGAGACTAGATGCAACAGCCTGTGACACATGTGTGTATATAGCTGTTTACGTGGTGTGTATTTAGCACTCATCAACTGAGGAGCCGCAAACTTGCATCCTTTAAACAGACCCAAGCCCATTGTAAGTCCAACTTATAGCAGCTCCCTGCTCAGACAAACACAGTTGGAAATTCAAAGCTTGCAGACTGCAATTCGTGACGCAAATAAGGTAAATTACCTATGAAATTAATCACCCTTTTGAAATTGCAAGATACTTTGCAAAAAATTTCTCACAGACTTCCAGCTGGGTTCATTTTCCCAGCAGATCCTGTCACAAAAATAGAGTGGTACTTCAAAACATCTGCATACAGTGCTTTTTCCAAACAACAAAGCTTTTTTCCATTGTTTTCTGTAATTCCTTTGGCTCGAAGCCATGCACATTTTACTATTTATGAAGCACTTACACTGACCATTCCACATCCCACATTAAATATAGTTTGTCAATATGAAATGAAACCCAGACATATAGCTGTAACACAGGACAAAACTGATTTTGTATTGCTAAGCCAATCTGAAATATCCAAATGCATCTTTTCTGATACAACTTATTGTTCATTTCCACAACCTGTACTAAGTATGATACACAGCCCTACTTGCATTGCTACTTTGTTTTCATGGGACCATATTGCTATTAACTGTAATTGCAAGACAAAGTTGTTTAAACATGGCCACTTTGCAATGGATTTCTAGGTATTTCCTGACATTTCAAACTACTGCAATGTTTTAGCAGTCACTCAACTTCCAACAATAACCCTGTTCTGTAGAAGCCTGCTATGTCACTACCTTACTCTACAATGTTTGGAACTTTTCAAATATTCCTGTGGCTCAATTAACCTCCAAACTGGATGTCAGTTCCTTGCTTGTAGAAAATGTTACTCCCCTGCCTGTGGCAAAATTGCAACAAGTATTGGATCATATCAAGTATCAATAGCATGAACCCGATGATTCCAACATCATCAATAGTCCTATTTTCATTGCTGCTATTGCGCTCTTGATCACCAGTGTTGCGATGGGGTTTGTTTTATCTTATTTTCATAGAAAGTATTGCAAAACTTCCCCTAGTGAACACATAAAGTTTCTTAAGACACTGCACAGTAATGATTTAAGGGATCATGTCAGTGGTGATTGTGAGCTACTTCCAGCCATGCCTTTATTGTCCCAAGTCAACAATGGAACCATACGATCCTGTGTCAATGCCAGTGCTGTGCCAACCCAACCGAGCAAGTCACTATCCGCTGACTCCAAACAGATACCAGATGCCTCTCCAGGCGCTCCTGCCGCTTCAGGTGATGGTACTCCACCGGCTACACCTCAGTGACAGTTTCATTTATAATGCTGTCTGACCGTTGTTTTCATTTGTACCTCTTAAGACTGCAACGTGGACCATATGCTGACCTTGATGTGCAATCAATTACAGTTATTCCTTGACTCTTTGATTCTCTCTGCCATACATGAACACCTTATTGTCAATTAGGTGTTCCTTCTATAGAACTGTTAAGACCCACTCTACTCGCGTGTCTACAAAGCCATATCATGCTGTTGGAATGACAACTGACGGGCCAGGCCAACCAGAACCTGGATCGCAATCACTTCCACTTATGGATGTATACCTACCCCAGTTGCAGACACAGTAGCACGTCTACAGGGATTACTGATATTTGTGCAGGTCTCATGTCGGGGACCAACTGGTTGAGCTTTCTGAGTTTACTGTTCATGTGGTGGAATACCAACCTTTGTACGGACCATGCAACCTCTTTCAGTAATGTCTTGACCTTCCAGATCCCTAGGCTCATCGTACTGGATCTTATTATGCACAAACTTTAATTACCATTAATTCCAAGTAATTTATCCAGTTAATTTCTTTGCATGTGCGGCACGTTGTTTTATCATTTATGATAACTGTGCGTTGTTTTATCAATTATGATAATGTACGAAATTTGTGATTTTGTGTCTTAATTATGTTAATTGTGCGTAATTTTGTGCAAAGTTTTGCCGCATTTATATGCTCACTGCAGTGGTCAAAATGCACTTTAAACCAATTTAACTGTCGATGTTCATTCATTATGATCATTGTATTATGATCACATAAACAATGAAGCTATTGGACCATGATCAATGAACAATGAAACTATTAGATCAGACGATATATATGTATGTGTATATATATATATATATATATATATATATATATATATATATATATATATATGTACATATATATATGTATGTATATATATATATATATATATATATATATATATATATATATATATATATATATATATATATATATATATATATATATATATATATATGTATATATTTGATAATTATTCACATAGGAACCAGGTGAAGTACCGGCTTGGATTAATCCAGTACAGATGGATGGACAATATTGTGAACGAACATTATTTTGAATGGACACAAATACGTATCATTTTTGCCCCTAATATGCCTTGCTGGACCAAGGGCATGTGTAACAATCAAGTGATAATCCAGTCTTTTTTTTAAACTTTAATTCCATGTTTTAGTTATCTGGTGAGACCACTCTTAATTGAATCTTTCTAATCATTCAGAAAGACCACTAAACCTTTGTAAAATATATAATCAATGTGAATTGCTCACCCAACCTAAACTCTCCACATCCACCTGGAAAAACCTTGGACCATCTCTCTGCTGATGTCACTGGATAATTAGTAAATTCTTAGTTAATTTATTCTCACCATATTTGGTCACATCCCAGAACATCCGATATCTTGTCAAAAGAAATACCAATTTTTATAACTGTCTTCATCAAACTGTTTCCTACGTCATTCAGCCATAAGTTAAATTCAGAGCCCACACCCTGGTCGCGCCACAGAGTATTGGAACTGGTACTATAAAGTACCCCCAAATATACCTGGCTTGTAGCCCATTAATCTGGAATAATTCCATATATATATATATATATATATATATATATATATATATATATATATATATATATATATATATATATATATATATATATATATATATATATGGACTAAACAAACCATCAGTCTTGGATACTTATTTTACACACAACGAGAGTTACAATCACTATACCAAGGAACGTTGCTACAGTCAGAAGGGCAGTTAATTGAAGAATAGTTGCAAAAAGTTGGTAACCACGGAGATTCACCACAGTTGTGTCAATAATGATAAAACTGACATGTACAATATGAATATATATATATATATAAAATTTTACCCAACATGTAACGACAGCTGGGCCAAAATGGTGATTTGATATTAATTGTTCCCACAAAGAAAAGATAAATACAAAAAGACCCCTGATACTAGCATGGTTTCAGGGCATAAAATGCTTTATCAACATATGAATACTTCTACGGAGAGTCAAAGTCCTGAAGATAGCCTGGATTGTAAGCTTTGCCTGAATAGTTTCACTGTGACCTATTGGTATTTCACATGAGTTTCAGATTCTTGTAAATTTTAACACTTGTATATTTTAACATGATGTATTTATTTATGTTTAGACCGAAGGCCACAGGGCCTGAATGTAAACCGAATCCAAGTTTAGTTGGTTACCCTGTCATCATCATCATCATCATCATCATCATCATCATCATCATCATCATCATCATCATCATCATCATCATCATCATCATCATCATCATCATCATCATCATCATGCAGAAAAACAGAAACATGTGTTACCACCAATCAAAAAAAAAAGAAAAAAAAAAAAAAAAGCCAGCAGACGATGGACTTATCAATACTTTTGTCAGTATCTTTTAGGACGTCCGAGATCCACACTATATATATTTCTCATCCAATAATTTATGGGACCAATTTTTACCGGACCAAAAACATTCGAGAAAAGCCGATCTGTGAAACCAGGTGTGTTCACCTTGATATATACACCGCATTGTTTATTCCATCTATATTTGTTCAATCACGAGCACATTAACATGGCTGTAATTCCCCCAGAATTTAAATTGATCAAATGTAAGTCTTGAAAACTATATTTACAGCTTATATTGGCTTTATACCATGTTACCAACGTCAGAAGTGGAGCATATATTCATGCCTGATGAGTCAGTCAAGACGTATTGCTAGGCAGATCAGAGAGGGCATGGATCAGCGCAAGGTGTTTTCAATTGTCTGTAGGTAAGACATTACATATTCCTATCATACTACGAATGAGACCTAACAAAAGCTCCATGGAGGGTATTTATTGGATGTCTTTTTTCTTAATCTTCTCAAGAGAGCCTCTTTTGATATTGCAAATAGTCGTTCAACAGTATGATCGGAAGTCAAACTTTCAGGGAAAAAGAGGAAAAATTGTGTTCTTATGGAACAGTATGTCATGAGAAATATTAAGGCCATGGCGGTACCGCTACCCTTCCTCAATAAGGAACACCAGTCTTCTCACGCCGGGAGGGGAACTTGTTCTGCCATAATGAAACCCCAAATATAGTAGATAGGCATATAGCTGGAATTGGTATAGTCTCCAGACTGTAAATTTAAAGAAAGAATAAATAATTCATTCCTGGCGATACTGTGAATATTCTCCCACAAGCAGATTTCATTAGACAGACTGACCTTTGTGACAGCTTTTCCAAATATGTTTTTAAAATGATCCGCCTCAAGTTCACTGAATTCTTTTGGAGTGCAGCTCCTTGAAAACACCCGTTATTTGTTAGCGCACAACATTGCATTGCCATTGTTCTTCAGTGATATGTAAAAAAAGGTGTCTACGTTTTATCATTGTACTGCAAAGTTGACACATCAATACCGTACTGATGTACTGCAAGTGTTGCTTTGGAAATCATGTAAACTCATGTATAAAGTTCTGTTGCTGATGATACCAGGTTTGATATTCATGATTATCTGGACTGAGAGTGTACCCGGTATCCACCTGTTATTTATTCAAGAGGTCTTGGCAAATTACCGAGCCGGTCATCCCGTCGCACCATAAATACTCTTAATATTCAAATTTGCTTTATGGCAGGAATATTTGTATGAAGTAGGGGCTCTGTTAGCTTCCGTCTGCTTTACTTATGTAACAACTTCATTTGTGATTTTAAACCTATTCCTTGGTGGATAGACAGCATGATTCTACACTGTTTACCTATTACTTTGTCTCCTGATACCGGACATATGTGCCTGGCTACACAATACAATATCCATTTGTACCATAAAAGTGCTTGACTTTTTCTTGTACATGGCTACTCTGCTGATGCTGATCTCTGCTAATGTGTCTCCAAACCCCGGCCACATTACTTCATTTGAAGATTTGACAGTTTGTCATGCTAATATCTGCACTTTGTCAGACAAACAAACTAACATGTCTCAAAGCCTCTCTGGTCGACGAGTTTGACATTATTGCCCTCTCTGAAACTTTTCTCCACCCTGTAAGTCCAAGTCGTACTTTAGACTGATCAGGTTTTGACCCCATTTTTAGATGACACAGAACTAATGGGTATTGGCAGCAGTGTCGCGGTCTTTACCCCAAGAGCACTGGTTACCAAAAGACGAGCTGATCTTGATAGTCAATACATACAATTACTTTGGGTTGAAGTTCGGTTACACAATAAAAAGTTTTTGTGTGGTGTTGTATATCGACCACCTAATGCACTATTTGGTTTCTGGGACTACTTTCAGGACTGTGTAGACAAAGCAGTAAATTCTGTTGTGGATAAAATTGTAATTATGGGTGATATAAATACAAATTATAATACAAATGATAGCAGGAGGCTGTTCAACTTTTGTATGACCAACAATCCAAATATGCACGTCAATACACCAACCAGGGTCACTGAAGCATCTTCAACCTGCCTTGGCCAAATCATGACAAACATTCCTAATTATGTGTCTAATGTCAAGGTATCTACTCCTTTGGCTATCTGTGACTGGTGCTCTTAATAATTAGTGCAAATTTATTATTCAGGCGAAAGAAAAATCTATGTTTTACTCGGTTTGTTTGGAATTATTTAGAGAAAAATTATATCAGTATGACAGGGGGGTTCTGCCTCGACTTGGATGGTGTCAACATTCAGTGTTCCAAATGGACGAGTTCTTTGCTTTCTGTTGCAAAAGAGTGTATCCTAAAAGATAAGTGTAATGAAGAGACCTGATAACTCACCATGGTTTACTAATATTCTTTGTGCTGCCAAGACAAAGGTAGCTGATATTCACATACTCTAGCTCCTTTCATAAATGTAAATGAGCCTGCTGCAGCAGCGGCTTCTACTAATTTTGATCTGTGAGAAAATTTCATACATTGGCTGAACAGTAGATGTTGTATTCAATCCATCAAAAACTAAATCTATGATTCATTCAAATCTACGCATTTCATTATTATTGTGAATGTATAAAAAATAAATTCGTTGTGACGAACTTAAAAAATTCTGTCCTGGGTCTCACATCTTTAACTGTCGAAACACTTATAGTTGGGTCAAAAACTGTACTCTCAAAGAAAATGGAGATATTTTTAAAGCTGTACATAGATATAGTATAAAAATAGCTATTTTTGACACCTCATTATATATGATATTTAATGGTGTATGCAAGTACATGGTTACATAATCAGAGGGCCGACTCCAACCACCTTCTCTGTATCTGTGAACACATACTGTGCCGTGTTATGCTTCCAGTTGTGTGGCTCTGTTTTGATTTGTTATTTTCATACCGTCTTTTCTGCTCTTTCTACTTTCCCTTCCCTGTTGGCCCCGCCCTTGTTATGTGCCTTCTGTATGTCCATCCTGCATCTTAAGTAACTGCTTTTCGCTCTTCATTATCGTTAGTTCCACTTTAATTTCTTCTTTATTTTCCTGAATTCGCTTCCATCTCACTTTTGAAGTTCCAGCCTTCCGCCATTTTGCTTCCTTGTTCCTCTAATTTTGACCTCCCATTTCTCTCTTTGTTCATATTTTCTGTTGTTCTTTCCTTTCTTCCTGTTTTGTTTTTTGATTTTCATTTCCTGCATGTGTGCTTTTGCCTCATGTTCCACATTATTCTTGCAAGATCTTTTATCCTTCCTATCAATGTTTCTTTTGCTTTTATACTAATCTTCTTACTAGTCTTACGTCTGGCTTCACGAGCCTAATAAAGGTCCTGTACTTTTATCCAATCATCCCCTCTGGAGTCATTTTGTTCTCATATTTAAGAACATGCGACTACAATTGTACTGATTTATTGGTTATGCTTCATTTTGTAGTGAAACCCGTATAGGAATTCAGTGTCAAGACATGGTATTAAAGCGTTGTGAGGAAGACGCAGCAAAAATTATCCGAAATTTCAGTGAGGCCGTTCTGCCGCCTATATGCACGTCAGCCACAAGAGATCGTAGGAGCATTGCATATATGCTCGATTCCCACAATGTACCAAAGCTGTTGATGGACATTCGTGGCTGAAAGAACAGAGACAAAAACAATTTAATTATTTGTTGTTTAACTTACCTATTCCCATGGAAGAATTAAAAAGATGCTCAGAAAACTTACCTTTTATCAAGCATATATGAAACCAATGTTACATAAACGTACTGTGATGTTAGGTATTTTTTACAGTGGTCATGTTAAAACATAAAAATACGTCGTCATTTAGTTGCAAACACATGATATATATTTTTCAACATTCATGAAGCACAGTTAGATTTAATAAAGTACAGTTAGGCATTAATTGATTATAGTATCATGCGGGATGTGTTTGGCTGTGTTGTTTTTTGACGTAATACAAACAATTTCATATAGTATGTAAAATGACGTAAGAGTAAAGAACATGCATGGAGACCTTCGTGTTACCACATAAACTATGAATATCCTAATTGAATTCATCAGGTAATGATATTATGTTGGATTTTGCAGATATTTTACAGATTGCCATAGTGCTGAGCATATCCCTTCATTAAGTACATGAATTGAAAAGAGTAAGTTGATAAGAAAAGTTGGCCCCAGAAGCTGCGTGTCAATATACAACTTCCAAATAAATGCTTTTAGAGTCAACTTCTAGTGTTCGAAAATACTACATTTGTCTGTATCAGACATTTTATATCCCAAAATAGCAAACACTCATTTATAAATATACATCCATGCAGAAATTAAAATCGGAATCACGTAAAAAGTGTTGATATTGTTGTCTTTTACAAAAGAAATATCCCCACATGTTTTCTTTTATAGCATGATTAAATCTCTCTTCCATGGTGGCTTTAATATCTTCATTTTCAGTTAAAAGTGTTCCATGTCATACTTTTTCATCAATCTTTGTAAGGCCAGGTTATACAGTTCGGTTCATTGGCCTTTGTGAAGGCATTTTGTTGTCGTTCCTGCTTGTCTTAATACTTTCTTTTTACTGCTGTTTACTGATATTGCATTTTTGTTTACTATTAAGTTGGTTACTATTAAGTATTTAATAGCCATTAAGTATAGCCATACTTAATGGCTATTAAATACTTAATAGCCATTACGTATTTCCATTGTTGGTATATTCTATTATATAAATATACTGGCGAGTTTTGTATACAAGTCCAGGATAGATAGAGTTCCTTAGC
Organism: Hermodice carunculata; assembly: GCA_964020975.1. Taxonomy (NCBI): domain Eukaryota; kingdom Metazoa; phylum Annelida; class Polychaeta; order Eunicida; family Amphinomidae; genus Hermodice; species Hermodice carunculata. The sequence goes on from OZ026627.1 coordinate 24,841,003, forward strand.
CTTGCTCAGCATTCTTTCTAGGAAGGAGGTGCTCCAAATAATTATCACCTTAATTGTAACCTGTCACTTCACTTTAATACAGAAGATCCTTTGCATTTCAATGTATTTCCGAATCTGTTGACGTGATGCTTATCAAGCACTACTTTGTGTAGTTAACGCTTATAATTCTGGTGGCCTATTGTCAAATTGCGGTTCTCACAATATTGATGTTCTGAAAAAGTGTATTACCAGTTGACCAAACCTTTGGCTTATAATTCTGGTGGCCTATTGTCAAATTGCGGTCATCATTTTATCGACCTACCACCCCCAAAATGATGATAGCACTGGAACTTTCCACAAATCCGTTTACCTTAACTTATCTGTTAGTTTTCAAAATACGGAAACATAGGTAAACTATTTTTTTTGTCATACATTACCCTTTCCGGGTACAACAACTTTTGGCAGCTAAAGTTCTGCCTGCCTAAACAGTCATAATATTTCTATGGTCTAATCCCAGTATTCACGCCAACCTCTAAGTACTTCTTTACTCAAGCGGTGACATGGCCTTGTTCCTTTTTCGAGATCAAGAGTTACCATACACATTTGATCTCACAAAACGTAATAAATTAACTTTAAAGTTTTATTTCCATCCACGTTGTCGGGACACCGTTGTGAGACTCACAAGTAAAATTCAATTTCCAATAAAGATCCACTTTACGAGTAAGTAAATTCACATTAAAGTATTCTTAAAATTGCTATTTTGGAACCCTTTCCATGCAGTGAATATTACCACTCGACGACCCTTGAATTACAAACTTATAAAGTAACACCTTCCTTGAATACATTCCAATACACTCTGACTTTCACAACACAGCATAGTCTCAGTTAATAACTTCAAAGTTTACCCATGTAAGGAGTTGTAATGGTCAATCGGGGATAAGTTCTTACCGATTTCCGCCTGGCGTTCACTGATCACTCTGTCCTATCTTTTTCTGTGTTAACCCTTTAGTTCGTGTATCCTTTCCCAGGCAACCCTTTCACACTCCCTTCTAATGTCAATAAAGGTATCACTAAGTCTGGAGAAATGTTTCTTCTCCATCAAGTGCATTTCTACTAGACGCCATATCATGTACATGTCTAATAAATGTTGTCTTGAGAAAAATGATATATTCTGGACAGTTTTGACTAAATTGCTATTGTCACTCTTCCATGTCTCATCAGACCAGTACGACTACGCAAAGTCATGCAGCAGCTTGGGGACCTTGCTTAATCCTGTTTGAACTTAAATGACTGGTCTACAATTACAATCTGAAAAACAACAAAGGGTCTCAACCTGGATTATTGAAATTTATGGGTTAACTGTAATGAAACCCTGAAGTTGCATGGTAGTTGGCTGAGAGCACTACTTTTAAGGCATAATTTTGCAGTGGTGTTGGTAAATTATTTGGTAACTATCCAAGTACTTATGCTATCAGATTTCTAGTTTAAATCCATCTCAACGCATACTTTAAAATACGCAAATACATACTATATATATATATATATATATATATATATATATATATATATATATATATATATATATATATATATATATATATATATATATATATATATATATATATATTCCATCTCAGTTTCATACTCAATAGGTAGGCCTACACTAAAATAACTTTAAAAATCGTGTCAAAAATAAAAAATACATACATACACACATATAAATACATAATCTTAAGATCTTAGCAAGGTAAGTTTAATTTCACTGCTTCACATTATGAAATACTCGGCGCTTATTTGAAAGCTCGATGTGTCTTTTTTTTTCTTCTCACCAAATTTGCATGATTCCAGTTTGGTAGTGCATGGGTGTATAAGTTAGAAGCAACAACCCTTTATATAGACAGTTACACTCTGAGGTTGCTGATAAACGTCTGTAAATTAAGTTGATCTGCACATATGATTTGCTGGTGGCCATGTAAATAGGACTCTTTGGAAAAACCGGGCCTGGAAGTTGGGAGGCAGAAAACTTAGCTGGATCTGCTACTATTAAAATCGAGCCTCAAAGACAAATTCAATACATATTATATCCACTTAAAGAAATTAACTCTACTTCATTGTACGTAATACATAGTTCTGTTGTCATATTTTATATTTTGTCAAAAAAAAAAAAAAAAAGCTACGATCGCGATACAGTTACCAAGTGACTCATGCAGTGGCTCACAAACTTTCAGCATTTGAAAAGTAACGTTATGGTCGTAAGATTACAATAATGGGAATACCGATGAAAGTGTCGGCTGCATAAGCACCGTTTAATGAAAATAAGTAAGAGAAAATAGGCATAGTAAATGCTGGCAGGTTTTAGGGAGTACCTTTATTCACATTCAGCCTACAAAACTGCACATTTTAAAGAATGGCGATATCTCGGCACATTTTTATTGATATGGTTCCAGTTGTCAATATTTTTAGCACATTTGTCACAAAAGATGTAGAGCAATTTAGCCAGCCAGTGGCCATATATAAGCAATGGTCCTTCTCGCAAAGCAACTGCAACTGCGCAAGCTACACTACCCAGTCAGCATACGTGCTGAACAGAAGGCAAGAAACACATTGGTGGCAACCAGTTACTGTTATATGCAGCCATTCGAGCGAAGCACAGTCCAAGTTTTGTTTGGACATAACATTGTAGCGATGTATGCTCATATGACTAACAGAAGACTCGAGTCCATGCGGTTAAGGTTAAATGTAGCCAGAGTGTGATATTCGGTGGTCTCATTTGCAGGGTTTTTGCACTGGACAAACATATAGGACTGATATTTCACAACGATGCACTTAAGAGCCTGCAATTGTACAAGAAACAAAGGTTTAGACTATATCTTTCCAGTCACCGAGAGAAGAGTGACTTTTACATACACAACAAGGAAAAGCTAACTGCACTAGTAGAAAGAGCCTTGACTAATCATGCACAGGTAGACAAAGTAAGACCATTTTCTATGCAGAAAAATCTACTTAAGTCCAAAGTTTGCACCATTATATTAGAACGCTTTGTATTCTCTTTTCATTGAAATCAAGTGTACCATGTAAATGCACTAATATGAAACACCTTGTGGGCAGGCACAGGTCGCTGCTAGTCTCTCACAGTACGAAACTGCTCTTTTTAACACTGACAAAGATAATGCTCTTATGCTGTAAGTTTATGTCTGTTGGTATCCAGCATTTGCTCTTTTTACCACGTTGGTCATACAACGTAAAAGTATGTACTCTTATGCCTTCGACCATAAGCTACGCTCCTAACCAATATATTAAACACGTAAAGTTATATGACTCAACCATATGAAACCACTCTGAGATATTTCGTTTCCTTACAGGAATATACTGAGCCCATTGTACTTTATCCCAGCCAAACCTGCATGACAGAGAAGTTGAGTAAACTCGTGCAGACTGCACAGCAAGCATATATATGTCTTATGCCCAAAAACGACTTAAACCCGTACTAAATATACTGGAAATTCACGTATATGAAACTGATAAAATGACACTCGAAATTTCAAGATAGTCACAACAAAAACCGGTGCAGTGCTTTGAAACCCCATGTTTAACTACCAGCAAACGCATCTTTTTCCATGCTACCCCATATTACATGGGAAGCGCCTTAAACTTGCATGTGCGCCCTGAACAATCTTCACCGGTCATCCGTCACTCAGCAAATGCGAACATATGGGCTCCAAGTCTCTCTCTCTCTCTCTCTCTCTCTCTCTCTCTCTCTCTCTCTCTCTCTCTCTCTCTCTCTCTCTCTCTCTCTCTCTCTCTCTCTCTCTCTCTCTCTCTCTCTCTCTCTCTCTCTCTCTCTCTCTCTCTCTCTCTCTCTCTCTCTCTCTCTCTCTCTCTCTCTCTCTCTCTCTCTATGGGTATCTGATTTCTGATTTTACCATAGTCCCGCAATTCTTAACCTGTGTAACACGCATATGTTCCTAATAAGCCCCGGTGATAGTCACATAGACCACTAGGGTGAAAATCTGAATCAACAGAAGGCAATCGGAACGAAGCATCAAATTGTAAAAAGCAAAAAATGTACATTAAAATTTGATTAATATACAAATACAGATATTCTCTATTTGACACCTATAGCTTTCTATTTTAAAGGTATTGGGTACAGCAGTAATCCAGTGTATATAGGCGGTGCTTAAGTTATATATATATATATATATATATATATATATATATATATATATACCTCGACAGAGAGTAATTTGGAAGAGATTCCTAAGGAAAGATGATATGATGGCATGATGGTATAATAATAAACTACCAGAAATGAAGGCCCCCAAGATACCAAAGGCATTGTCCTTCTATTAATGTACGATACCCACCTGACTATTTTACAAAAAGGGCCAAAGATTTGCCCACAAAGATACACTCTGTCGTACGCAATCCGCCCAGCAAACAGGCAAGAAAAAGAATCTTTATGTCGCCATTTTGTTATGTTAAATGTTGCTTCTATATAACTTTGTACTGATGAATATATCAACCCTTTGATTATATAGGAATATCTGTTATGCTGCAGAAGAAAAATGTATAAAAATACCAAAGTCTTGTTCACTACCTTTGATCTGTATAAATTCATACGGTGAAGATGTAAGTTGTGTGCAATGGTGTCTTTGATCACCAAAACTATAAAGACAGACGGCTTTACTCTTGTTATGCAAAACCAACTGAACAAAGCAACATGACTATTTGTTTTTACTTCTTTATGCAAGTGATAAACTCTTTGGATTCCAAGAATGCAACTTCCCAGAGAAAACGATTCATGCGTTGACCCATCGTGTATGTGATATGCACTTTTGGTGTGTGAGGCATAGGTGCTCTGCATGTTTATTGTATATGAAAGTCCTGGCCGGGATATAAAACAAAGGCGTACTTGGACCACATTTCCTATTGTTCTTATATACTTGAGCCTAGGCGAAGTCTGTTGCCCCAATATCGAAGTTCTGTTTTTTTAATGAATGCCTGGTTTAACAAATTGATGAAGCAAATGGACATTGATTAAAACAGTGTGGTCATACCTGGGTACGTATAATCTACACAACAGGTGTATTGTGATAATGTTCATAGTCTCCATTGGAAACGACTGACATGTGAACTTCTTAAACTCCCCCTTCCCATTTAAACCACTAAAAATAAGTTCTGTATGTAAGCAGCTATAGCCTAAATATAGTAAAATAAAATTATAATGGTAAGTTCAATGATGCACTTTTTTTGCAAACAACTGCAAGAATATATGCTGCTCTTGACCAGGCTGCACTAGCAACTTCCTGTGGACTCATCCACATAGCAACACCATGAACCTTACTTGCAGGAACTTCGTGAAAGTTCTGTTTTTGCCCAGATGATTAATGGTGCATGTCCGTGTTTGTGCACAAAAACACATATAGATGTACCCTATATTTACAAAAAACAACTGGTGTGGGCTTTTTTGATATACAGATATGTAGGCAGGTGAGAATCAAGTGGTTTTGTTCGCCTAAAATATCAACACCAGGTGGAAAAAGTCAGAAAAACATTACAAACGTATTGCCAAATTGGCCCACATTGCAAGCACGCACATCACAATAGCGTGCATGATAAAATCTAAATGATCCTAAATAATATTGCAGATATTGAGATATACACAAAATGTTACCAACAGAAATATTAAATAAATTGCCATTGGAAGTTCGGATTTCAGTATTTTATGGTGGTCATAGATGGCGTCACTGTCTGGTAATACCAGCTTGCATGATATGTCATATGCAGATTTCTTTAAGATCTCCATTGTTTAATTACGACATACCATGATAAACCAGCTGGGGCATGAAGCAGAAAGTCCAAGCACTTTTGAAAATCCATTTTCTTCATAGCACAATTAATTCTTCTAGAATAATGGACATTTTTCCAGGAACTCCAGTCTCCACCACCGCTGTATACTTCACAAGTGGCAGAGCTAATCTTTCCTTTACCTTTCGTCAAAATGCAGTCGTGCAATATGTCTTTTGATCTTAAAATTTACCCACCGGAAGATAGAGCCCTAGTCTTCAGACAAAAGTAGAAAAAATATGCAGCATATTGATGGAAGGAGCTTAAACCAGGTGTACCATCTGCAGCGAAACTTTAATCTTCAAAAAACATTTCACTGAAAAAAACAATTATGGATTCTTACTAAGTTCATGTTATATATTTATGCTCCCGTCATCAAATGTGAAATATCATTTATATCATATTAAGTATGGTACAGTAAGCAAATGTTTGTGAAGTGTTGTTAGGCTTTCAAGGTTGCAGCAGTAGCTTGCTATTTGAATCTTTCGGGATCTGTAGGCTGTTCAGTTTTGTGGCAAATCAAACCTGCTGTTATTTTTTTCATAAGCTAGTCTCTTTATTTGGTATGAGATCTCTTTACATTGTATCCACTTCAAAACTTAATCCCATCAAAAACTATTTATTCATATCGGTTCACCTGAACTTGAGGCCAAAGGGGCACCCTCTACTAACTGACTTCCTTGCCCCAGAATTAATCTCTAGGATTGACCAATCACCAGTTTCTCTGGCTGCCTTTGTATCCATGTAATTTTCCACTTTTTAGAGCTGATTATGTGGTTTTGATTAACATCATTTTTGTTAGATCATCTAAGCTATCTTAATTTGGCAGGTGTGAACCAGTGCGCCTTCTGATATGAGAAGGTAGAATATGCAAAGGGCACTTGTTCAGCAAGCTATCTATGGTGAAGTGTTTTAAGCTTTAGTGATTTTCCAGATGGGGTCTCATGAAGGCTTGGTTATAAAGGATGCCAGGGGGCACGCAATGGCAAATGTAGACAACCATGTTCGTTGTTGCCATATCGGAGGCTACCAGAGGGACTAAATGCATCAAAGCAAACCACTGCAAAGATTGGTCCCTGGGACACTGGAAAAAGGTTCCTAGAGCTGATCTCAGAGCTGATCAGAAAAGAATGAGAGGGCTCTTTCTTCAGGGGTTGACCTTATTTTCACCTACACGATCAGCCACCAAACTACCAGTATCCACCACCAGTATACTTACACAAGAAGCTGGAAAAACATTTGGTTTGGATAGGCAAATTCAACAATCATTGGGACAGGCCTCAGTGACTGTGGCACCAGGATTAGATTGGAGTCTTCATTACAGGATCAGGCATAGCTTCCCTTTCAAACCCAGCCTTCTACTTTACCTGTTCCATCCCTGTTCTCAGTCGTGGCATTGCGGTCAGTTCTCTCTTGTTCTATTGTGCTGGAAGGATCATCCAAGGAAAAGGGAGAAGAGGATGGACCACCAGCACTGCCGCAAGCCCAGGGAAAGAGCAAAGTGGACGAGGTCCCATTCCCATTCCATTATCTAAACTTTGCTGTCCTGCTCCCCCTCTCCCAGACCCACTGAAACTTAAGTGAATGATGTAAAGCAGCACATGTCTCACATGCCAAGAGGATCATCACTGTACCCATCCCCTGATGGTAGACAACTATCACCGTACTTGTGCGCAGCCTTGGCCTGGACACATGACAACTGCTACCATAGCTGCACCCATTCCGTCTTGTCCTTGAGCGTGCTCTACTGCCTCCACTATCTCTGTGCCATCAGCAGTCACAGGTCTCATCACTGGTCCATTGAGACCATCTGTCTGTGGGTGTTCCTAAGCATTGTTTCATGGCCACGATAGTTTATTGACTGGTACTGCTCTGGTCTCTGACTTTGGACCATTCACCACCATGTGATGGGGTATCACACTCATAACAAATTACAACAGATTATTATTGTATGCCCACTCCAACAAGGATAGCCTCTGAGTCTGTTGTTGGGGGTGAGAAATGAGGAAGTTTACCCAAATTGGGGTACCAATGAAGCCAAAGCCACACCCCGTCTGACTTTTCAAGCCAATGGCACAAGCTCTACAAAACCAATTTTAGTCAGACCTTCCAATTAACTGAGAGTCCCAGACTTATACCACCCACCTCTGGCTGCGTTGGCTGCTAATCTGGAAAAACAGGGCATTAAAGACTAGGATATTGATCCTCCATTACCAGATGAACAGACATCTCTACAGCTTCATGCAAGCTAGCATCCTCAGTCACACTCTCTCACCTCAATGCCATCAGAGCCAGAATTTTCAGAGGTCAAGGAGGCATCCTATCCACAAAGCTGCATATTGAGCCTGAGCACTTCCTGTATCATCAGCAGCTCTGTCCAAGGACCAGCACAAATATGGCAGCAGGACAGACAATGACAGAGATGGTCCATGACGGCACCATCTGCCGCCACACCAGGATGAGGTGGCACAAAGACTGAGATGGCAAAGACACAGACCAGATGCCTGATGATTCTGTGACAGGCCACCATGCATATAGACTTAATAGTCAACCACTCCTGGAAACATATAGGGCCACAGAGGAGGCTTTGACCCTCAGTGTTGAAGCTGATGTCTCAGGAGACTGAGGAGCAGGAGCAAGTGGTGATCCCTTTCTCTATGTATATCAGGGAGCAGAGCAGGCCATGCCAGAACAGTTGGAGGTTTCAACAGCCAGATGATCTATAAAGTTCAAGTTGTCAGAGTTGCTTCCAGAGCCCAGAGTCTCTGCAAGATGTTCTGTGTTATAGTTTCCACAAGGGACATGAAGCCTCATTGAGCTGAGGAGGAGTAGTTCAGTACCTTATGCCTATAAAAATGGTTTCCATTGGTGTCTATTCTTCTGTAGGGAAGACTCAACAGTATTATCATGGACATGGATCATCATCCTGCTGACCTTGTCTAGATTTGATGTTGATGTACTAAACCAGGGCCAACTCTGTCCCAGGTAAGACCTGGATCCCAATGTCAGTGAGGTACTCAACATGAAAGGCTAGTTGGAACAGTCCAGGGTTCGGTATTTACACCATCCTCTCACAAATATGGTTTCCCTGGACCTCAACACTATGTTGATGAATAAGGGGCCTATCCAAACATGTTGGTGATCCACTGACACATGGGCCTGCACCTTTATACATTGCCCATAGGCCTGACATGGTCATTTGACCCCAAGGTATTGCAGTTAGTGATACAGGTAAATTGCCATGAGTCTCATCTGCAGATGTAGCAGTTTGTCATTGAGCAACCAACACCATAAGGAGAAGTTTTGGGGATAGTAAAAGGATGAGACATGAAAAATATGCATAGCACTGGCTGAGGCAGTGCAGGTGGCAGTAGCCACAGAGAAAGAGGTGGTGGCAGAGAAAAGGCAGCAGCTCCGAATCCACAGGCAGGGAGCTGGTGTGCCTTACAGTGTGCACCAGTTGTCACACATTCCATTTGCTCAGAGGTCCTAGCAGGTAGGACCCAGGCTGCACTCAGGTGGCACCAGTTTACCAATGATTGGTATTTTTTTTTAATCTGGTAAGTGCAGGGTATGCTCTTACTTTTCTTGACTTAGTTCCACCTACCTAGACAAACTTTCCTATTTATCTTCTTGTCTCAAAGGTGACAGGATTACTAGAAATATAGATGCAGCAGTGCAGTCTCCTTTGCAAAAAGAAGACTGTAGAGACAGTTCAAGACAAGAAAGGCTGGGAGGGGCCTGGTGATAAACCTCTTCTGGCTCAGCACCTTACTTCTGAGGGAGAAGTTCAGTATGAACATATCTGCTTTCATAGCAGCTGCCATTCACCCAGGCAACTGGGCAATCTTGGTGAACTTGAAAGACTTGTATTTGCACATCCTGTTTCTTGGTATATCAGGTTTCAGTGCTTCTGTTTAGCCCAGCCACAGCACCACTGGTGTTCCTCGGGATAGTGAGCATGGTGTTGAGCTATGCACAGAGCCATGGCATGTATACTCACATTTGCCTTGAAGGCTGGCTTATACATTCTCTTACAGGCGAGGATCTTCAGTTGGACACATACCTTATCACATACCTTATTCTAATTATTTTCTTAGATTTAGGCCAACCAGTTAATTTTCTTAAGTCAAAGCTAGAACTGTCTAAAGACTTAATCTTTCTTAGTACACTTTATCCGACAATGCCTTTAGTTTGGAAGCCATCACAAGATAAATACAGAAGGCTTCAATTGAAACTGAGGCGTTTTTTTGTCTAGTGCCAATCTCCCTGGCGGGGAGTCTCATATGTACATTATAATCACTGGATTTCTAGGCTCCCCATAGGAAGACTTCTCCAAAGGCACAGTAGGCATGCTCTTCTGATTCCATGGGGTGGAATTGTTGACAAAAACTGCTATGGTTCTGAATCATTTAAACCAGGGTTTCCCATGAGTTACCGGATTGCATACACTTTTAATCAAATCTTGCAGCCAATTTTGCCCCATACTTATCGTTGTGAATGGACAGACACTCTTTGTCAAACGTTATTAGCGAAATGAGAATTTCATGGGTTCACTGCAAGAATGCAGGTGAATTGCATTTATTTTTTTCTCAGATGCTTTCAAAAGTAAAAAAACAACAAAACAATACAAAACAAAAAACACAAAAAAATTAGTATTCTTAAATTTGAGTCATCAAAACATAGAAATCTGTGTTGGAAACCCGGCATTCAGTGTACCATAGTGAAAAAAGCGTTCCGCTTACTGACTGTTGCAACATCGTTTTCATTTAAGGTTATTTGACTTGAGAAAATAGGGATCGATATTAGCCACAGGCTAATGCTGATACTTGTCCCAGTATAAAGCACAATGTGTGAAATGAATAACCATTTATAAGGTTTTACATTATACTTCATGATGACAAGACTTCTTACAGTTCATGCGTGTGAAATGAATAACCATTTATAAGGTTTTACATTATACTTCATGATGATAAGACTTCTTACAGTTCATGCATGTGAAATGAATAACCATTTATAAGGTTTTACATTATACTTCATGATGATAAGACTTCTTACAGTTCATGCCTGTGAAATGAATAACCATTTATAAGGTTTTACATTATACTTCATGATGATAAGACTTCTTACAGTTCATGCGTTTGCTTCAACAGATCTCAAAGTTTTCAAATCTATATACCATATTCACTGTTTACATATAAATTTTCAAGATATTAGAACCTGACATGTATGGGGAAAAGTGGCTGGATACTGGCTCTGTGGAACATACCACTGTATTACAGAGGACATTTTAGAAATTAAAATTTTAAAGCATGTTGCCATTTAAAGCCTGCATAGAGTTTGATTCACAGCAGGAGGCTGCATCTCAGGAGCCAATCTGTATATTTTCCTGAGGTGAATGCATAAATGTTTATATGCACATATATGCTGCCAGCATCTGCTTGTTGTTTGGGAGCTGGTAACTTTTCGTGCAAGACCAATTTTATTTGTAAATCTTGATATGATTGTATCATACTACTGTTAGTGTTTTCCAGCTTTGGGTTTTATAACTAAACGTCAAAGTATTAAAAGTGTCACTTATGTTTATTAGCACTTTATGATGTACTGCTTGATTTGGGGTATAACTGTTCAATTTGTCCAAATTTCAAAACGGAAGATAAAAATATATAAATTAGGGAAAGTGAAAAGAAATTTGAAATAGAATGCAATGCTATAGAAAAAGAACAATTAAACCATCTACTAAAGCAGCTACCCTTGCTCCACCCTACATATTGTTTGCTCCAATTCATGCACGTAGTCTTCATTTGCCATATATTAACTCATGTATGAAATAATTTAACCGTGGTGCAGTGCTGTTGCTTGTCTGGTATATCAAAACATTTGTTCAAATGCAGCTTATGCATAACATATAAACGGAACAATTAAAAGCAACTACCAGCATGCACAATCTACACCCTAAGTGAAGGTCTTAAGGAAGTTTCAAGGATACCCAAGACCATTGTAATCTTACAAATGCTAGCTGTGATTAGAAATTTTGCCTCAAAGTCTCATTGCATTGTCATGATAGTGGCTAAGTTTATCCCCAATGATTTTTTGTTATTTCCGTAGAGCACCTTAGATTGTCCTGAATTTCCCATGTGCATGTGTGCATAGAATAGCCAGTAGCTGAAGTCGCAATTACAAGAGATGCTCATGACGTATATTGAATTAGTTCAGAGCCTCAGGTTGAACAAGAGGAGAAAATATTGTTATATTGCCTTGCTGTATTTACTCCCTTGCCACCAATAAATAAAATCTCTTAATTTCGCGATGTTTTGATTTTAAAATTACGGTTATAATGAAACATAAATTAGTCGCAACGTAGCCACATGCATGTAATGAAAAATGTAAGCATGCAATTGCGTATTGTCTTATATCTGGCTGCCTGATTTCTTCATGCCGATTGCCTAGTGACCTTATTCTCAGCATGACCAGCATAAAGTTTGGCAGCCAGAAATAAGAATTTGCTGGCCAACATTAGGAAACTCGGAAACTATTTTATTACAACAATATACATATTCCATTTCAACTGCAAAAAAAAAACAAAGGTCTTGGATAAATTACTCAAACTATCAAAGTTGGATTGACTCAAAACGTTTTAGCTTGTTACTGATTTTAGGTGTTTTTTCCTTGCTTAAGCAGATTGGAGCACAAAGTAGAACTCACTTCAGATGATGTACAGTACCTCATCTTTTGCCTTATGGCTCTTCTTGTGCGTGTCTCAGAAAAGATGAAGTAGGTAGACGCCAAATATAGCAGATGCATAGCCGATTTTGCCGATTCAGACAATTTAAAACACGTCGTGCAGTTACTGACAGAACATGGCATGTGCATATCAGCTGAAGATACCCGGGCTAGAATCCATTAAGCATGGTAGCTTTGACGCTAATTTTAACCAAGAGGCATTATGAGAGGATGTTTAAAATCACTTATAGAACAAAACCATTTTGCATAAACTGACCACTACATGTACAAATGCATTTTTGGTAACAATGCGGAGAATGTTACGTTGGAATTTTTGATAGATTACATTTTTTTACGAAGTTAAAAAAACATTATTTATTCATCCATTCATTCATTCATTCATTTATTTATTTATTTATTATTATTTTTTTATTAAGTCCATCTTGTGAACTAACTAAAGGATCTCAAGAAGTGTTCATGTGTCATTTGAAAAAGGATAAGTCAAGCAATTGTGTAAAGGGTAGAAGAATTTGTTGTATATTTTATCCCGATGATGACAAAAATGTAAAATAAAAAACATCCTGGAGCATGACCCATAAGATCCGATTTAAAGAAAATCGTTATAAATATGTGATTTGGTGTGTCACCATGAAGTTAGTGTCTTTGTTTTGTCCTTCAATTGTAAATTTCCACTCAGTTTTAGAATAACAATATGAATAATGGCTTCTGAGAAGTTAAAAACAGCGAAGAAATTCGTAAAAAAGGATGATAAATCATAACGCCATCTATCAAATGAATTAAAGAGTATGGGTTAGCCAGACATGTCCCTACCAAATTTCAAGTGTGAGCAGTTTCGCAGAAGATTTTGTCAAAGATTTGACCAAAACTTAAACAAAAAAATTGTTAGAAATCTATGTTTCATTTTACTGAAAACTAAATTAAACTAGGCAGAGCAAATATGCAGCCTACTGAAAGAAATTGACATAGCTTGCATATGTGTAGATAATTACCATCATGATATGATAAATACACATGCCTGTATATATGAATGGATGTTCAGGAACAAAGTTGGTCGGATGGCATGCGGCAGGGTATGTGCTAGCATAAGTTTGTGTTTGTATCAGTGTTGATCAAAGATCCTGCCTCTGCAGCGGCCATCAATCTGGCTAAACTGGCGGGAAACCTGGCCCTACGGCACATGATCCCAAATGTACATCAATTTAAACAACATGGGCCGTATACGCACCAAAAAGCAAACAAAACAGAGACTTTCGACGGCAATTAGATATGTTGAGCTTTACTGAAAACTGAATTAAACTATGCAGAACAGGTCTTCAGCCTACTGAAGAATAAGACCATAGTTTGTATAAGCGTACATAATTGTGAAATATGTAAGTTAGATACATAAACGGTGCCAAAAGCAGAATCAGGAGCGTGGAAAACTAAAATTACCCCTGAAGGCCCCTCTTGACCGTTTACCTATTATCTATGAATTTTTGTATGTTGAAACTATTTTGACTTCTCTAAAAGCCGCAGTCAGACAATGCTGAAAATAGTGCAAGTCAATGCAATTTCATTGTGAGTCTCATTTTTGCCTTCTTTCCCATAACTGTTAGTCAGATTCACTTCAAACGTAGTGGGGACGTTCCTTGGCTAATGACCATCCTCTAAGTATGTCAGAATATATGAAAGGGACACCTTTGAAGAAAATTAGATTCTACTGTACAGAGGTTTAGAAGAAGGTTGCACAATTATGCTTGGCTATTTGCCCGGCAGATGCTGCTGAGGGTAACGAGATGGCAGCACAGCAACTTAGCACTTTGTCTGACAGATTGTCCCCAGGCAGAGAAGTGTGTACAGTTGCTAGAATATTTCCGCTATTTGGCTGCTGCAGTTTCTAACTGTGGGCCAGGGCCATACTTTGATGAGTAGCCAGGCCATGTGCACCTGCTGGGACCACATTTCGACGGGCGGCAAACCCGTCAAACAATGTGGGGACCAGTGCGTCTCTGGCCAAAGGTGTACCCTCTGACAGGATGGCATGGGCCGTATATGTCACAGGATTAACTGTTTGGTGCAGTCATACTCACTGTGTAGGACCTGTCAGGCTTGGTGCACACTATTTCCTGTGTTTCAACATGTTCTTTTACTCGCTTTTATACTTTTCACATTTGCGTCGTATGTCCCATGCTAACGAGATGGTGGGATATTGAAAAAATCACACAACTTGATCCAGAGAGAACTGCGCCGGGCTACAAACGAGACAAGACTGGCACACCTATGAAGTTAGCAAATTATCCTGGCTAGAAATGTGCCTGACAGAGCTAGCTTTGTATGATGAAAATACAAAATCTTTTCATTAAGATACAGGGCATAAAATTTGCATTTTTATTCAACAAAAAGGACAGAGATATGCGATACATTGGTGTCTGACGTTATATGATGCTATTTGCGATACTAATGGCTGTGTACAAACGGTCGGTTCGATTTGCTCTTAGGTTTTCATCTTACACTTACCAAGGCTACAGGACGAATTTATGTCACCTTGTCACATCCATTTTTGATGCAAGAAATACTTCGACTGCTCTTGTAATATTGTTTGTGAAGATGGGGTTGGACGCATGCTGCTGCTGTTTGATGGCAAAAGACCTGATCTCCACAATAGCCACTTTTCTCGGAAAACTACTTTTGTCTGTTTTGTGCCTTTCGTTCCTAGAGGACAAAGATAGTGTTTTTTCTACCATTGTTATTCCATAGGCAGATGAAGTGGGCAAATGATCCTATATGTGTTGTGTCACCTTCTGCAATATACAAACATCTAAAATATAAGGGACTGTACAAAAACATATTTTGCCAAAAACCGTCCACTTTGACGGCATGAAAGACACATATCCCCAGATCCGGTCATTGCCCTCCAACGTCATAATCGATTCAATACAAATATTGTTGTACTTTGCTCACCATGTATATATATATATATATATATATATATATATATATATATATATCTGCATATGCGTGTGTGTATGTATGTATATATAGAATTGAAACGATATCTTTACTTTTTAATGTTCCCACCGACATAAATAAATGCATGTCTGCATCATTGGTTATCAACAATAAGTACTGCAAAATTGGTAACGCTATTTTCAAACCATTATGATCTTATGATGAGATAATGAGCCCCTTTCGCATAATCAGCTTAAAAGTCAGATTGAATACTAATTATTTTTTTATGTGATTTTAAACGGAACAGTATTTCCTGTCTACTTTTTGATAGGCCTTAGCCCACACAAAGAATGACAAGTGTAAAGTAACACCCCAGCAGTTATCGCGTCAATCAGCGCGCTTTCCTATATATATCGATTCATTTGTTTTATTTATTGATTGGTTGATATGTTGTTTTTATCTCATTAGTTTGCATAGCATTTCCTCGTATCAACTATATCTTATATGCATATGACTTAATTATCAAAATGAAATCGCTTAGAAAATTGCCTTGCTGATCACAGATTATGGTTCAGCTCTATGCTGCGTTTTGTTTTTCAATAGCAGAAAGAGCACAGAGTGTGAATTGGCATACTTCTTTACCTTTGAGAATGCAACAACGTGCACGAATTTTTACTGACTTTGTTTCATATTTGCTTGTAATGTGCATGTTATATTGCCAAACATCATTAGCTTTCAATTCCTAACCTTTGAGGGAATTCAGATGGAATGACTCAGAAACAATACATAAATATCCATATTGAAATAAAAAGTTGTGCCACTTATGTTTGCACATAACCTGTCTATGGCTCTCCTGACCCACACTGTACGACCACCGCCAGCGTTTCGATACGACTTTACAGGGCCGATATTTTCCGTATTGCCCAGTACAGCCATATCGGTCCAGAAGGGTCAACTGCACTCTGCATGAGGTGAAATTGACAAGGCTTGCATCCCTGGGTGTGACAACAGCCATGCGCCGCACCTGCCCTTGTCCAGGGCATCAGTTGGGAAAACTCATGTGATTGGTCATGGCAGGGTAACATCTCAATTGTTGAAACTCCTGAAAACGTGATCATATTTGGGTATCAGAAAAGGCTTAAGGTGCCTGCTCTTTCTTAGGGTACCTTTAACAGAGTGGTACAAAACTTGCCACTGTGTCTCTGATTTTAGATACAAACCCAACGATATATACATTTTTAGTTTCCTCAGTATGTGTAGTTTCTTTCCTTGTAAAAATAAATATTGTAACATTAATTTGTAAAATTTGCAGGACATTTTATTCAAGGGGTCTGATTTACACCTTGAGAAAAAAACCTTTTCACATTAAAACCTTGAAATCAATGGTCATATTCAGACAGTTTAACTTAGGTAACCATTTTTTTGCTTTACGTTAAAAGGAAAATTTTTTTTGTTATTGAATATTGATGCATCTGCAATTAACATTGATAATTGGTTTTCCTTTGAGCTCAAAAAGTAGCATTTGAAATTGAAATATATTGTCAAACAAAAATGGTTACCTAAGTTATACTCTGTCTTTACATAGTCGTTTATTTCACAAAATTCATCAAATCAGTTTTGAGTGAGGCTGTCTCAAAATTACCAAGTCTTGTAAAAATGTTTCTGAGATATTCACTATCAAAGATAACCAAGGAGATTTGCTGAATTTAATTACTCACAAATGACATCTGCTTGGGCAATGAAGAAGGATGACTAAAAGCTAATTCCTTAAACTCTGTCATAACTTTCAAATATACACTTAAAAACAACACGTTGATTTTAATCAGTCACCTGTGAAATGATTCGCTCACCTGTAAAAACACATCCAGCTTTGAATGGTTATCTAAACAGCACCATTAGTGCCCACATTTAATAGCCAACTAACTGATTGACTCTATAAAGCAGAGACACTTTTTCATCTTAAAGTTTTGCATAGAAGTAAACATGTTACAGTGAAACTTTTTGGCAGGGATAAACATTAGTACTTCATCATCTCAAAATAGCAAAAGCTCAATTTAACTGATTTGAAGGTCTCAGGTAAGTGCCGGCGCCTTAAGGATACTTATACTGTGATCTCCCTCTACGTATCAGGTGTGGATTATATAGGCGTGGACGTGAAAGCCTTTTCCCTTTTCTAAGTTACATTTTCGGATCATCAATCGTTTTTTACTGGTACAATAGAAGTCTATGGAGCCCACAAAGTAATCAAGTAAATCAAGGGGTGCTAGCCTTTTCGAACAATGGAGAAAGTGACAAACATCTCGGGGATCTAACTTACGACAAACTTTTAACATTGATGCAATCGGCAATCGAAAACCTCTTTGATGGTATACTGACTGATCAGAAACAATCAATTATTGCCGCTTCGATTGTCGTTTTGATTGGATTGAGTAGAGCGTGCAAAACTTACAACTTCAGCTTGATTGGGCAAGCAGTGCTATTTCTGACCTACACAAATAAGTGTATGACCTGCGTGAAAAGGTAAAATACCTTAAGTGCGAATTTATAGAAGCAGGGGAAGATACAAATAATCTTCAGCAGCAAGGCAGGAGGTGGGCAGTACGTATCCATGGTCTTACAGCCCCAAACAACCTTAGGGATGACAAGGTTAAACAGTTGGAGTTTTCAAATCTAAACTGGATATTGACACACCTATCATAGAGATTGACTGTGCACATTGTGAAAGCAACAAAGGTTTCACAATGTGCACCAGAGGGACTATGTTAAATTCCTTGAAGAAGGTCATAAACAACTGAAAGGAACTGGCTTTTAGATATTTGAGGACTCATCATACCAGAATCATTGGCTTCTCAACGGATTAGAAAGTCACAACGATATCGAAAGCTCGTGGCATATTCAAGGTCTGGAAAAAGCCATAGCGAGGCAAAAAATGTCAGCTCAATTTCCTGAAAGACATGGATGAACTCACCAAGAAAGTGAAAGAACTTAATTAGATAGCTCGTGCCAAACGGGGGACAGTGATCCTAACCCATAAAACCTCTACCTACTAGTACCTGATATTTCTATCACAATTTCGTCCAGTACATATGTGACTTTCCATGTCTGGTATCTCTGCTGTTTTTCCTGGACTGTAAACATTGAACGTTGTGTTTATTCTGGTATCATTTCTGTGCAGTGTTGATCAATATGACACATGTACCTGTGAAAAGGTACAACCAACATTGACTCTATACTATTTGTGCATAGTAAGCCCTAGTTCAATCTTGATACCTTTCTTGTTTCTTTACCTATAGGCAAACAGGTTTTTTTCCTTTATTATTATTATTATTATTATCATTATTATTATTATTATTATTATTATTATTATTATTATTATTATTATTATTATTATTATTATTATTATTATTATTATTATTATTATTTGGTCATATTAATATATACAGGCTGCTCATGTGTAAGGAAGCTTACATACCATTTAAACATATGTGTGCTTGTCAGGGTATGAAGTTTGTGCAGCGTGTGCTGAAATGAGACTTGTGCTTCTGTATTTCTGAACAAGATATGTATGTTTTTGTGACACAGATATGTGGCTACATTTTGGTATTGCATGGTGAAATCGGAACTTAATTTCCGTTTATAACTGATTGTGGCTGGCCACACTTGTAGCGCGTCAACAGTACAGTCATCTGTTACTTCCTTTTAATATATATATATGTATATATATATATATATACATATATATATATATATATATATATATTTATGAGAAACACACGACAACAGAGGTAGCGAATAACATGTAATTCAGAATATAGAACAGAGAATAGTCAACTTAATCATAATAGAGTATCGACCATAATACGAATAATCATAACTAATTATATTTGGCACTGTGGCATGAGCAACAGTCGACAGATCTTACACCCAGCGAGTTGGGAGTTGACGTAAGTTGCCCCCGTGGCTCGCACACCTTCATAGTCACTAGGTTGGTGTATGGGATGGAAGGCGGGCAGCACCAACGAAACTTTGTCTTTTACCAGCAACAAGTACGTGATGGTGGACCCTAGTTCTGTAACCCTATCTCAGCTATATGCTAATGAGCCCCTTAGTGCTGGACGAAATGGCATGCAGGTCGTGTGCCTCTCATAAATCACGCCCATCCAGATAGGCGTGCATTTATAAGAAACACACGACAACAGAGGTAGCGTATAACATTTAATTCAGAATATAGAACAGAGAATAGTCAACTGAATCATAATACAGTATCGACCATAATACGCATAATCATAACTAATTATATTTGGCACTGGGGCACGAGCAACAGTAGACAGATCGTACACCCAGCGAGTTTGGAGTTGACGTAAGTTGCCCCAGTTAGAGGGAAGCTTATGAGGTAAAAGAAAGCTGACGGAGTCTCCCAGGAAGCTGGGTGGAGTAAGAAGTTGCAGATATGAGTGAGTAATGGTGGTGTGAGGCTGACAGAGACAGTCCAGAAAACAGAGAGTCGCACCTGTTGGACACGGACCGTAGGTGACAGAGAGTTACACTTGTTGAAAAACAGAATTGAAACCGTAGCAGTGCAACGGGAAGAGGTTAGCTGTACTAGGAGGGTAAATAGACAGTGACCAGGTGGGGCAGGGTGAACCTGAAGCAAAGATTGGGTGGGTGGGAAATTAGTAGTAAGAATGGGGAGGCGAGAGCAAGTAGTTTTGGCATGGCGACTCACGCCAGCAGTGAGGCAGCCCAGTAAATGGTATAGCACTCAAGTGGTATGCAGCACCGATCTTGAGGCGACCCAATGACAGAAATTAGTAAATAGGAAGGGGAGACATAAAGATGTAAACAATCGAGTGTAGAAAGTTGACAAAATGCATAAATAGATCTATAGTACAGTGATCGACAGTAGATAAATGAGATGATATTAACACTTACCAACGTAACGGCTGAGACTCCTCAGAGTGTCTAAACTTGTATGTAAATAAGCACATTTAACCGTATGATGACAACACAAGAGTACCCAAGTGATTAATTAGAGCTACATATTGATATAATGCAAGCGTGTAGCACGTGTCAACATACGTTGGCCAGGGATCTCTGGGCTGAAGCTAAAGCTTGATTGGGCGTATCTATGTATGATTTATAACATTCACTAGCCAAGTGGCACGTAGCCGATATGAGATGGTCTGGCACGTTAGCGACCGACGCCGAGGTCGCTAAGCCCCGGTGTAGGCTGTGCCCACTGAATTAATTGAAATCTCCCTGTCCAATGAGAATCAACAATGTTCTAAGATTTTGCACAAAAATATGCTGCTCAAAACAGTACATTCAGGCACATAAAACAAGGGCTGGTGTGGTAATACGTTTATAGATTTTCGAACTTTAACGAATTTAACGTGTCAATGTACAAGCCACACCTGCTATAACATCACCCTGGGTCCTCGGTCAACCTTTGTGAGGTTGTCCCGATGGCCTACAGGTCAGCGTGTTCGACTTTACAATTGGCTAGGCGAGTGTGCCGAAGGTAGTGGGTTCGAATCCGATACAGGTCGAAATAAATTTATCGTATTTTTCACTAATTAGCAAGCACTTTATAGGGACATAACCAACAGCCTGTTTTGAACAACTTAATGTGAAAGCCTCGGCCGAATGGATCAGTTTTAGAAACCTTGATATTACGTTCAATATATCACCTTTGAAGTGAGCCGTCGTATTTTAATGTAACATCCTACATAGAAACATGTATGTATCACACAGTTGTTTAAGAATTGGTGCTGTGATTGGCATGCGCCTCTGTGGCACGTGTTGTTGATCTTTCTTTATTATGAAATTTGAAGTTTGAAGTTTTATTATGAAGCTTGAAGTTCATTATGACGAAAAGTACATCAAATATTTACAACAGCCACATAGGAGATAGAAACCCAAGTGGGCTTATATAATCTCCTGTTACAAAATGCATTACATAACTGTTTAATAATAGGTTTCTGGCAGAGAATAATTAAGTAAAAATGGCTTGACAGTAACACTAAACATAACTATAAGACAGTATACCATTCAAGCATAACAAATCTAAGACATGCAAGAAATTAAGTAACCCTTAAGTTTTGATTTAAATACATAAAGAGAAGGTGAACATCTGATGTTGTTTGGAATGCTGTTCCATACTAAAGCTCCATATTTGATAGAGAAATTACACAGGTTTGTTCTGGATCTGGGTACATAAATATTAGATGATTGCCTAGTCGAATAAGAATGTATATCAGAGGTAAATTGGAATAGATTATGGAGAATTAGAGGCATGATGTTGTTTATAGCTTTGAAAATGAACAAGGCTATAGCATACCTATTGAGTTGGTCAATTCTTAAAAGTCTAAGGTTGACAAAAATAGGATAAGTGTGTGCATTGAATTCAGAATTGCTGATTATTCTAACTAGTTTCTTTTGAATTTTTGCAAGTTTATCTAAATTAGATGGGTAATTGGCAGCCCAGATGACATTACAATAAAGGAAGTATGGGTATGCTAGTGTATAATAAAGCTGAATAAGGATATCTTTTCCAAGTTTCCATCTTATTTTTTTGAAGATGCCAATAAGTTTACTAAGCTTACTAGATATATTCAGTATGTGATATTTCCAATTTAACTTGCTATCAATCCAAACACCTAGAAATTTACAGTGGAATATTTGTTCCAAAGATATGTTATTTACTTTGATTGAGGAATTATTTTTACTTTTTGTTCCAAATATCATATAGTTAGTTTTATCTAAGTTGACAGACAGCTTATTTGAATGAAACCAATCAAGACATACCTTTAGGGCAGCATTAACATTATCAATCAAAATGTCTAGATTCCGCCCAGTAAAAAGTAAACTAGTATCATCTGCGAAGAGGAGAGTAAATATATTTTCAGATAAGGTTCCTAGGTCATTTATGTAGATTAAAAAAAGGAGAGGGCCTAATATTGAGCCTTGAGGAACTCCGCATGTTATATCAAGGGAATTTGATTCTTAGTTCATGAAACATAGATATTGTTTTCGTTTAGATATATAGCTAGTGAACCAACTGAGTGCTGATCCACGTATACCATAATGAGATAATTTGGATAGAAGAATTTCATGATTCACAGTATCAAAGGCCTTAGACAGATCAAGAAAAATGCTGATTGCATGGTTATGTCCGTCCAAGGCCTCTGACACTCTGCTGACAAGGTAACTAACTGCCATTTCAGTACTATATCCCTTGCGGAATCCAAATTGAAAATCATACAAGATTGATTTTTTTTTCTAGGTATAAAATAAGTTGATTGTAAGCAACCTTTTCCAAAATTTTAGAAAAGAAAGACAGTAATGAAATTGGACGATAACTTGTGAATAATTCAGGATCGCCCTTTTCATACAATGGAATAACTTTAGCTAGTTTTAGTTCGTCTGGAAAGATTCCAGATTCCAATGATAAGTTAATGATGTCAGATAGAGGTTGGAGAATACCGTTACTGACATATTTTACTACTTTAGGATTAATATTATCCCATCCAGGGGATGAATTTCTTAGCGAATTTATTATAATTCGCATGTCATCCTCAATAACGGGATGAAAGTAAAATGAGTGTAAGTAAGTTCCCTTCAAAAAATTAAGTGGATCACAATTTCTAGATGGCATCTTTTTAGCCAGGTTTGGTCCAACTTTGACAAAGAATGAATTGAAATGATTTGCAATGTCCTTTTTGTCAGTAATTACAGTTCCATTGAACTTGAATCTATTGTTAATTAATGCTACTTTATTCTTGCCGGTAACATTATTTATTATTTTCCATATTTTTGCAAGGTTCTGTTTGTTATTTTCAATGAGACTGGCGTAGTACGCTTTTTCAGCAATCCGAATAAGGTGATGAAGTTTATTTCTATATGTTTCGTATTTTTCGAATTTAGCCTCAATATTGTGTTTAGAATGTCGATAGTTATAATACAATTTATTTTTTCTTCCAATTGACTTGATAAGGCCATTTGTTAACCAGGGTTTTTTAGAATCACACTTAAATGACACTACTTTTGTAGGAATGCATTCACTGTAAACTAATTTAAATTTTTTGCTGAAAGCTGTCATGGCAGAATTTGTATCCAGGTGTTGTGTAATATCTGTCCAATCGTATGAATCAATGCTGAGTTTTAATTTGGAGAGTGTTTAGTAGTAATGACCTGTTGAGAGGTAGGGAAAGTCACTTTAAAGCATAGTTTGGTTTGACTGATATGAAAAATTGGCAAGTGGTCCGATAAATCTGTGTATAAAATGCCATTTTTTGCACTTATTCCTCTAAGCAAAAGCTGTAAGCGCACAAGGGAACCGCCACGGTTGTAAAACACGTCACCATGACCATGTTTAACATATACATTCCTTATTGCTGCTAAATAGGTTCTGATGGTCGTTTTTTTCAAACACAAGACATGAGCACAATGGGTGACAAACCTTATCAATAAATCCTCGTCCACGCGATCAGGTATGTTACGAGTGGTGATGCCATGCAAAAGGCAGAACACTTTGAACTGACCAACTCCTGAAGCGTACATGGTGTTTGTGGCAGGACTAAGGGCCTTTTGTTGGTAATATTGAGCTTGTCTGTCTAAGTGAACAAAAGGCGTGCAATCTGTTCTGGTATTGGGCCAGCTTGCAGTGCCAGCTCCTGGAAATGAGAAATTTATCCTCCTGAAAGTGCATCACTGAGGATATTTTGGTGGATAACCATGTACTCCTGAAGTCAAAACTGTTTATAGCGACTTCGACGGCAAATCTTCTCATTAGCTTCATGATGTGTAGGCACTTAGAGCGTCGTCTGTTTAAAATATAGCAAGTTGAGTAGTTGTCACAATGAAACACTATACGTTTTCTTTGCCACAAGTTTCGCCATAGGCAAGCACTTATCACCCGGGGATATAACTCTAAGAGAGCCATAGAGCTCCAACTGTCAATATCTGGCGCATGTTCTATCCACGTACCATGAAACCATTGACAAGTACTTTGATTAAATCCTCCGAATTCCAACCTACTCGAATGAGTTACGATATGTATCTCTTGCATATCGGTAAGGCCATCGTCTAAAAACATAGATATACCGTTCCATCGCTGGATTATGCAAAGCCACATAGCGATATCAGCTTTACAACCACAAGACCACAAACACTGAGTACTTTTCGCTACCTCCAGTAATCTCGCAATGTAAGCTCTTCCCATTGGGGCTACTCGCACTGCATAACAGAGGTGACCCAGAAGGCTGAGGTCGTCACGTTTCTGGCATTTATCCTTTGCCTTACAAGTCAGTAAAGTGACTTTGAGCCTCGATAGTTTATCCTGTGGCAAACATGCCTCCATGTTTATGCTATCCAACGTGACACCTAGGTATTGAGTCACTGCCGTGGGTCCTTCAGTTTTGTGATGACTAATAGGGATACCTAGTTTATTGAATAACATTGTCATAATGGCCATAGAACGTTGGCCAGCTAGCATGCTTACATCTATGGTTAAAAAGTCGTCTAGTAAATACAATAAATGTGCTATACCATAATTGTTAGTGGCGATGTAATGAACTGCTTGGCTCAGCATCGTAAAAATATTAGGTGACGAACGGCTTCCGAAACAAAGTCGGGTATAGAAGTAAATATTTCCTGCCACTGTAGCCCATGAAGATGCCATAATCTAGGTGCAATAGGCAAAATTTGAAGGCTTCCCAAATATCTAGCTTGTTCATTATGCTACCAGCCCCATGTCGTTTGGTTACTGCTATGGCATTGTCTATGCGTGTATACGAAAGGGAATACTCTTCTTTGGGTATAAGATCGTTGATACTAGTGTGGTCAGACATATGATGTGGGCTGCTTAAATCCAGAATAAGTCTCTGTTTGCCTGAATATTTGCCTGTTATTACGCCTATAGGGTTAATACGATAAATGGGGAAAGGACAAGTGTCTTTGCTGTAAGGACCTATCTGGTAACCTTTCTCCAGCTAGTCAGCGTTCACACTTGTGACGAAATCTGAGTTTCCAGCGCATGAACGTAAGTTTTTACATGTGTAAGACTCAGTCGGTAGCGCCGTGACGCCGATGTCAAAACCATTTTGTAATCCATCCAACAGCTTGTCCACATATGATCTGTCTGGGTGTCTGCGCAGTTCACTTTTTATTCTTTCAATGTTTATTGGCTTACTTGCTCTAAACGTGTACGCTTTAATCGGTTTTTTGACCAAGAGCTGTTCTTGGCACTGTTTTTAGTGCCTGGGTCAGCTACGGATCTAGCATTTGTGGTCTGAGGACTTACAGCTGTCGCAACGGTTCCTGATGATGCAGAAACCCTGCATTTATCGTGACAAGCGGCATGGCTTGTATCCTTACATTTGCCACAGAGATGCACATAGTAACATTCAGTATCGCTTTTGTAACACCTCCCTGCATTGAAGTTGTTGCAGATTTGTCGATTATGAAAGTATGAGACCGGGCAGCCTTGTGCATGTTGCTTGGACCGCATTTCTGGGCGATTTGCCTGAGCATAAGTATTGTTGTTCTTATTAAGGGTATGCCCGCAAAAAGATGTGACGTGGGCGATGTTTTTGCAAATTTCACAAGCATTTGCTTTCTGGCCAGCAAATACCGTTGTGTAGAGAATGGTATCTCGCTTGCTCCAGTCTACTTTGATGCCCTTTGCCAGTGCAGCAGCTGCTATGGCGGAAGATAGTTTGTGATAATCGTAAAAGCCAAAGCCAGTAAACGGGCTGCTCATGTCCACTATATCCGCGAGATATTGGTTCAATTCCTCACGTCTTTGGGGATAAGTGCTACCCATGACTCCTATATACACGGAGAACACTTTTATGAATTCGCTTCGAGTCAGACCTTTATTAAGCCTGGTGTCCGACAGTGGCTTTAACAGGTAAACGTTGCTGCCAACAGTTATCGTTCTTTGGATTATATCCCCGGTGAAACCCTGTATCATCAGAGCCGCAAAGTTTATCTCTTTGCCTGTGATAATTTGGGCTTTCATGTGAGGTGAAATAACATCTATATGTGGCAAACTATCAGCTGGGATTCCTTTGGATAATAGCAAAGGATTTTCCACTTGCACCCCTTATTCAGGGAGGCTCAAAGTGTCAGAATTCATCATACCTTGTTGCAGATGCATGCCGTCATTGTTCCTTGTGTGGACCAAAGGTACTATTGGTTCATTTGTTGTTTCTAAGCCACCAGAAAGTTGGGAACGTATATATCCGTGAATGCCTTGGCCAAATTGGCGATGCTGTTTCTCAGTTCCTTAAAGGGCAGGTCTCAAAATAACTTTAAAGTTTCAGTTTTGTCAATCATCATACTCCGATACCACGCGTATATCTTTTCGCGCTGAATGTCATTGGGCGATGGTTCTCTATTGGGCGAAAGAGGCAGGTTCACGGAAACAGCCGATGATTGGGTTGCACACACGTTACGTCACGGGTGTGACACTTTTGGAAGACGGAAAGCGAGATAACATGTCTGACAGTGGCAGCAATTCCGAGTTCTCAGACTCCCTTGTGTCTGGAGAGGATCTGGGCCTGTATGATGGTGCGAGGGAAACAGATTTTGAGGAATCTGTCAACCTGCCACTAGTTGAGTGGCTGTATGAGCCAGTGGCGAGGGCTGCCGATCCAGAGGCCATGGAAGTTGGGGGATAACATTAGGTTGACGTGTGGGGAACACAGATTGGTAAACAAAACAGTTTCATATCATACGACTATAAATGTACAAGTCAATGTCATTGTTTAAAAAGTGATTGTATGAATTATATTTATGGCTATCTGAGACCAGCACTTGAAATTGAGACTTTTGTGCGGTTGTTGCTATTTAAATAAGAAACCCCGAAAAGAATGGGTGACACTCTCAGTGTCAGTAACAAGTGCTGCATTGCAATGCTCGTCTTGGTCGTGGGCGTCGTAAATAACCTGACACTTTTGTGACAGCTCAATTGAGCTTGGAAAGGGTCCCTGCTTAATAAATCCACGAAGTAAAAGAGTAGATGAATGAGAAGATCGGAGAGGATTCTGGCAGTCAGGCTCAATGAAGAAGTACAATAGTCCAAGATGTCTATTTTGCTGCAGTCGGCAGTTGTAGGCTGAGTACTCACAGTATGCCTAGGCCCTGTAACGTTAAGCCGGTTCAATTGTTGGCCATTGTCCCTGGCTCCTGGCTCAGAATTGATATCCTACCAATTCAATTTTATTGTTTACATTTCTCGACAGGTTTTGGATTCCCGATGACCTGATGGTAGAATGTTAATGCCTATTTCTGAACTAGTGTGAGTACAATTACAACCTACTGCATGTATGGAGTGGTGGTAGTAGTGTGCTGTAGCCTGTAGCATTAAGATATATTCTTTGCCTAAACGTTTTACAGCATTTTAGGCTTCCTAGTAATATCTTAGATTCACTGTGCATCAAAAACACTGACCTACACTTCTAATCTGTGCTTGGTGAATATGTATGTGTGCAGCTCAAACTTTGATGGATTCACCATTGCAATTTCAAATAAGACATGGGTTCTGAGTTTTAAATCAACTACTTTAAAACAACTATACCCTCTAAACCAACAAGGAGCCTAGACTCCTTTATACCGTTTCAATTTTGAATTATATCCATGGTATTACAAGTCTGTGGTAACTGGTGTCACTTTTTAAACATGAAATTTTTTTTGATTCAGACAAAATTGACATTTTGTCATCTCCATTCGTGTGAGATAGTAATGCTGTGATTTACTTTTTTGTACATTTGAAATACAAACTATTTACAAAAAAGTCCATGCCACTGTTTTGTATAACAACCCTTCATTTCTTTGATAAACTTTTCTGCAAAAAAATAGAAAAAAGAAAAGTATTCTTTCAGGCCCATCCTGAGTATAAACACCAGATACCTGATGTTGTATCATAATAACAGGAAATTGTGAGTAATTAACTGGTACTTCACAGAATTTTTTCATATGTATAATACAACAGGAGTGAAAATAATGATTATGGCAGGCCTTCAACCTAGAATGGCCAGATTGTTTATATGATCTGCCAGCCCTGTGGACTAATGAAACTTACTGAGAAACATTTTATTTTTGCGAAAGGTTGAATCTGATGGTGGGCTTAAATAGTAAAGCTTTCATCTGGATTTATATAACTTAGAGCTTAGTGAATGGGCACATGTGAAAAGTGCAGGCAACATCTTCCGCTCTTAATTGGCAACAGGTTGTATGTAAAATAAGGAATAGAACCACAAGCAACATGGGTAATCAACCATGATGTCCATGGGGGTACTGCAATGCCAGTTAACAGAAATATACACTGGTGGTGGCATCTTGGGGCTGAAGGAAATACGGATGCCATCCATCTGTACCCAAGGCAGAGTTACTGAAAACATATACATGCACTAATACACTCTGTAATTTTTTTAAAATATGCTTCTGACTTGAGCTCTTTTTCATTATTATAGTTTTCAGATAAACTCGGTGCTGTCTTGGGTTACAAAACGTAGCACAACACAATCTTGTGTGTGTGTGTGTGTGTGTGTGTGTGTGTGTGTGTGTTTGTGTGTACAAGAGTTATAGGCCTAGTGGTCAAGATATTTACCTTTTTGAGACATGTTAATAGAAAACATATGGGTTGTTGAATATTTGTAAATGCATGTATGTGCATATATATATGATCAGCTGCCAGATGTGACCATTTCAAGGCAGGAGGGTTGGTTATAATCAAGAGTTTGTACCTGCTGTAGGCCTACTGCAGATACAAGTCTGACAGTTGTAACTTTGGGTGATTAGTACTTCTCTTCCTTGATGGCACCCCAATATGTTCTCTCTACATTTGCCCTTTTTGTAAATGATGTGCCATCTGGTCATATGGCATGTTTACTGCACTAATGAAAGCAAATTTAATGGGTACAGTGCATAATATGTTTATAACTATTTATTGTATAGAAATCTGGCCCTGAGTTGATTTTGGTTTTCCCAGGCAAACAGACATGCAAATTTGCGGGAAATATAGCCAGAACACACTATACATATATATGTATTATCCTGATTATGATAATTACATTATCCCGTCAGCATTTTACATGTATGCAGATCAGTTATGTTTGCAGGAAAGCAGACATGCAAGTTTATGGCATGTGCACACGTGATTTCTTTCATGCGTGTTGTATCTGTGAGAAAAAAAAACACATTCACGCCCTTTCTATCTTGTGGCACATATATCCATTTTATGAAATGAACTTCCATGCATATACATGTACAGCAGGCCAGGTAACATGAATCAGTTTCTTTCTTATATCTTTTATCTCTGAGACCATTTGTATCTCATGGTACATGTAGGAGTTGGATGACTTAAACTTTCATACATGTATATATTTATGCAGATGCTTGTGTGAGGTTTGTCAACCTATGCCCACTGTGGATGAATCCTCTTGTTGCCATGAGTGGATGAATTAGAGCAGATAATGAGGGAGCCAGTCTATCAGGAGGAAGACGATGGGATGAACATCGGGTGCATCGCTCAACACCCTGGGTTTGCACAAGTATGCCTAGCTAGGTATGCACTTGATTGTGCTTACCTACAATACAGGAATATGGAGTTTGGGCTGGTCACTCTCAGAGGTACCATATTTTGTGTGTGTGTGTGTGTGTGGGGGGGGGGGGTCTTTTCTCTTCTTAGGCTTGTTATAAATTCCATGTAGTTTCCAAACAAAAGTGTTATGTCTATTTCACCACTGACTTATTGAATCTCAGAGCAGAATGTTGGACTGTTACATGTACCCGAAGCAGACACTTGTAATAGTCAGCAGGGACTAAGCTTATGACAGAAACCAAACTTTTTTGGTTTGTGATATTTCCAAGCTGTTAGGCCCAAAAGAGCAAAAGGTATGCTTTTTGTCTGCTGTACCCTTCTTGCCATACCATTGTATTTTCTCCGATATACAGGCACACAATCATCATGATAAAATGTTTTAGATAATACTGGTATTTAGAAGGCTTCTTCCTAAGAGCCTGACTATGGATGTTCATGTTTTGGAAGGGCAATTTTTGCCATTCTTATTTAGCTTTCTAGAAACCAGACAACTTAAACTATAATGTCATCTTGTTACATATACATGTATATGTCTTTGCACATAATATTATAAGGAATGTTCACCAAGACACTTCAGGCTTGACATTGCATTAACTCCTACATTCAGCACAGAGAATGCATACATTATTTGTAAGAAATGTAATACAATACAACGGACAGTATTAGGGTTGAGAAATATCAACTCCCTGTACTTATGAGCGTAAGACACAGTTATGCTGAACTTGTGGTCAGTTATTACCCTGGTATGCATTAACCTCTGATGAGTCAAGTGAATGATCAAAGGAGTCAGGAACATTTGGTACACAGTGTATCTGCTCTTATCAGCACTTGCCTAGTCTTTTTAATGTAATATTTACAAATACTAATCCTCTAAATCAGTTAATGTCAACCACTGACGCACCTGGTTTTGTCATAGAAGCTTTCATTGTCAGTATGCAAGTATTTAGTCAAATGGTCAACCTTTTTTTTTTTTGCAGACACTACAGATACATTGCCTGTTGGCAGTTCGTTCGGTGGTGTTGGGGATTCCCGGGAAAGAATATCCAAGTGCCCTTGCCATCGTATGTGGTCAACATAGTCTGTGACCGTTTCCCATCTTTGGTCTTTGAGGGGTATCATGAGGCCCCTGTAGACCTGGATTAACTAGCATGATACTAAATCAGCAACTTTGTGTCAGTTCACTCGACCAACTGGTTAGAGCAGTAACGGGACACAAACTCCTTGACAGAGGTATCTTTGTCGGGACGTTTGCAGCTGGGAGATAGTGTCTGCGGAGTCTGTTGTCCGTGCTTCTCCTTGTACATGCCTTTAGGTTGGACAGGCATTCAGCATTTAAAATCTTGGAACAGATTCCCAATTATTTGAAGTGCATATTCCAAAAAAAAAAACAAATATAGAAATCAAGCCAGTTTTGCAGATCACGATTAACCATTCCCCCCTTAAAGTGGCCAAAACTGGCCTGAAGTAAATATGTGGCCTGCTTTCATAATTTTCACCCTGTGGCCTGAACAGGCCAACAGGGTATAATTGATGATTGTGGTCATGTTTGTGTGTCATCTCCTGCATGTTCTTCGTGGATGCAGTAGCTTTTGAAAAAGAAAAAAATAAAGATATCATCATGAAAGTTATACTGTGGAAGCAACTTGTGGGAAGTTAAGTATACTTCAACATTCAGCAACCTTGGCCTTTTTCAATGTCATTGGGGTGTGTGTGTTACATTTGCAATGATTGGGTGTTAAAGGTACTGGCTGTCAAGTGTTTATTTGCATTGTTATTGAAAAAGATTTAATATGTGTGCATATTTTTTTCAATCTTTGGGGGGGGGGGTAACTATACAAGTATAGCAACATTTTGTGTACATACTAAAAGTGCAGTGAGATGAGCAAGTGCTACAAGATGCTGGCCTTAGTTTTAATGAGCTATTTTGAAGAAGGATTTTTTTCCTACATGTGTAGATAAATTGAGGTACTACATGTTGCTGTGATCAATACATGTAATCTGAGGCATCTTGACTTGATTAACCACACATCCATTTGTTATGATAATACAAAGCAGTATGAACTAGAAAAGAAGATTTGCTTCACAGCAAATCTGTCTGGGTGCCTTCAAAATGTGAACAGTTTGAAATGATACACTTTGCCATTGTTCAACATAATCGAAATTTTGCATATTAGCTTGATTTTTATAAACTAAAATGCTCAGCTTTGGTTCTTGGTTTAAGGGATGTGGCCATGTCCCAAACTTATAAAGTGAAGTTTGAATGAAACTACTATCTATAATAGTTTTGAAGCTTTGTGTATTTGCCTAATTTGCACGAATTATGTGCCTAGAAGAACTTTGGTTTATTGTTCATTGGATGGGGCTATGCCACAAATCCATAAATTGATGTAATAGTTTTGAAGCTATTAAAGATTTACATTTTGCATATTTAAAGCTCTGGACCAACTTGGAAGGAAGGAAAGAAAGAAAGAAAGAAAGAAAGAAAGAAAGAAAGA
The DNA here is from genome assembly GCA_964020975.1 of Hermodice carunculata. Lineage (NCBI taxonomy): Eukaryota > Metazoa > Annelida > Polychaeta > Eunicida > Amphinomidae > Hermodice > Hermodice carunculata. Next base: position 24,873,604 of record OZ026627.1, read on the forward strand.
AAGAAAGAAAGAAAGACAGAAAGAAATTTTGTTTCTTTGTTTATTTATCTGACATGAAAGACCACCTGTCCTATGTGACCACTTTTGCTTGGCATTAGGGGTGGTCTTAACCTGCAGGTACTACTGTACAGTGAAACCTCTCTACAGTGAGCACCCTCGTGACCCAAGAAAAGTGCCCACTCCTGAGAGGGTCTGCCCTTCTGGAGAGTATTGATAAGTATATGTGCATGTATAGTGTATACATATTATAATTCAGAGGGATGTGTATACAGGCAATACAAAACTGTCTTTGTTTCTTTATTACATAAACAAATTTAAGCAGATGCTGTCACAAAACTAAATGTACATGTACCTTTGAACTGAGACATGTACTATACTGACTCAGTACTGGCTAAGAGGAACAGGCTTCATCTCACTGGTGACAAGAAAACAAAGACATGAAAGTGTCCAGTGAGATGACACAAATCCACACACTTTTTCAAAATTCATCAAGTTGTGAAAACAGTCATTGAGGACTGTAAGGTGTGTATGTATTCTATTTTTAACAGAGGGTACACTGTGCCAGGCTTGTTCTGCCAGTCCCTGTGGTCCATTGGGACTGATAAGCCCTGCACACTCCTAGCCTCAGGCAAAAACAGACCAGCTACCAGATACCACACTGGTCAGTCTCAGTCATGGTGTACTTACAGCTCTGCCCAGCATTAGTGTGAAGATGGAGCAGATATGTTTCTTGCATGAACAGAAAGAGATTCTCTGTATTTTATTGAGAACCTCGTTACACAGTTGTTGGGAATCCCCCCCCCCACACCACAATTTGCTACATGACCCAAACCTTCCAAAGTGAACACTCAGCATGCATGGACAGAAAGCTGTGCGACAGGTTCAAGCTAATTAATTATGAATGCAAAATGGTTGCCTGGCACCATAGAGGTCAAGCAATAGGTCACACAGGAGGCAGTTGAAAGCCAGCATGTGGATTGGGGAGAAATTTTGTGAATTTAGCATGCATTAAAATTCCCCAAGTTTTGTTTGTGTGCTATTGGATTTGCCAGTTGTCTCAAAACTATATGTGTAAGGTAGAACTCTGTATCTATCTGCAATAGTTTGGAAGATATGGAGCTTTTAAAATTTTAAGTGCCGCTCATTTGCATAATTTTAAACATCATGACTCTTCCAAGCCAGGTGCCTAATTTCACTGGTAGGCCAGTCACCATGGCAAGTTTGGTGGTTTTCGGAATAGTAGGGTCCAAGAAAAACTCCGGACAAATCTGGTCGTAAAGAAGAAAGAAAGAAAGAAAGAAAGAAAGAATTCTTGGAAAAACAAAATGTCTGGGTTGGCACCCAGACATAATGAGAAAGCCCCATGGATGCATATGGCTAACCATATGTTGGCTTTGGTTTTTTTCCATGCTCAGTGCAGATCCCCCTTCCTTCGCTTTTGGGAAGCTCAGGGTGTAGCATGGTCTCCCATCCTTTGTGGTTGCTTGCATTCCGTCTGCATTCTAGTTGAAATGCATGACAGATATGAACAATCTAAAATTGAGAGGAGCAAAGGGTTACAGTCCGGTCATGGACAGGGAGGATACTATAGAGCAATCCCTATCTAATGTACTTGCAGTAAGTTGTACCAAGGCCTGTGATGCAGAAAAACAGCAATGCACAAGTGGCATGACAGCAAGAACATGTTGTTGATGGTGCATCAAATGTCTCTGACGGTCAACAAAATTAAGTAACGTTTTGTTTATACATGTAGAGCTTCTGCTGTCTTCCACTTCTAGGGCTTATCAGAGACTGACCAGTGATTTCAACCCATACAAATGGTACATTTTTGGATTCATTTCATTTATTCAGCACATTTTCAAAAGGTGACACAGTTCATATAACGAATATTTTGTTTATCATATGTTGGGCTGAAAGCTGCCTTCAGTGGCTACAGAGCAGATAGCTCCTAGCGTTAATGCACCTTGAAACATTTTGATGCTGAATCAAAATATATTTGGCTTTTTGAGTCAATTCAAGTGGAAGTATTTAGCAGCATTTGTTGAAATTTTGTCAGCGTGTTGCTCCTAAAGGATGGCAACATTCAGGGCTTGTGTGTGAATTGCAGCATTGTTTATGATGGCCACAAGTGTACATGAAATTTCGTAACAAACTGGGTAATTTTGTGATTCGCATGGGATATGGTATTTAACTTTCATCCCAGAGAGGCATATGTATAAGTGCTTAAATAGATGTAAACATAGAAGAAATGTCTCTTGTGATCTCACCTCACATACATCCCCCCAGCAAGAGAATGCAACATTCTTAGGTACAAATTGTATATCCAAGCTGTGCTTTGCTTCAAGGATGGAAGTCTGGTACACTGGTGAAAGCTTGCCAGTGTCCTGCAACAGTTTGGGTTTCAGCAAAGCCTCTTCCAGGAGCACAGCTCCTTTAGATCCTGATATAAGATATATTTTGATTAAAACAAAAAATTGTGTTGTATATTAGTATTTCTCTGTCAATATAATTTGGACAGAGACATCCTTACCAGGTTTCAAAATTGATTAAATCCAAGTCGTGCTCCTGGCACGATCAGTATGAGTGAGTGTAAGCACATGAGCACTGATACAGCCATGAACAAGCATGTTTCTCTCAGTATCCTTTATGTGGTTGTTTTCTTTTTAAAGCTCAAGTGACCTTGAAATATTAGGTCAAAATCAGTCACTGTAAGGCAAAAAAATGGTTTGTTTCCCCTAACTGGAACGACCTTTTTCTAAAAAAAATTAAAAACATCTACCTACCCAAAATTGTGGCACATTTAACAAAAAAACATACCGACCCACCCAAATTATCTGCCTACCTACCCCCCCCCAAAAAAAAATTTGGTCTATGAGGGGAAGCACACTTAATATTTTTTTTTATGACTCAACAAGATTTTATACTTTGAGATGGTCTTCATTCTATATGAATTTGGCAAGCTTAGGTCTGTTATATCTGGTTTTCAAAATTTGGGTGCTTTGATTTATTCTGTATGTGGTGTAGTGAGGCCTCCCTTTGGTTGAATTACTTCTGCTTTTCCCTGTATATTAGCATCTGTAGATGCTGCACACCAGTATAGGTGTAGTGAAACGGCCTTTTTCCAGTTGCCACCATCACCACACTCTGATTGCTTGTAAATATTGACAACCTTTTTTGATACACCTGCACAGCACAGAAAACAAAGGATAATTTCCCTTCTTTTAGCTCTGCTAACCAAAGGTCGCTGAGCGTATATGATCACTCGTGTTTGTCAGTGCATCGCCATACAGTCTAAAGTTTTCAAGTTAACTCCATATAACTTTCAGGACTTAAAATGGGTATAAAAACCAAGGTCAAGAAGGTGGCACCGGTTGAAATTTGGTGGTGCCACCTACAGTGTAGTTGAAGATATAGACCAAAATATGTTGAAAACATATTAAATTCAAAATGTCTAGAAACAGTTGGAGGTCTCCTATTGCATGACATAGATGATCTTGACCCACTTTCTCAAGGTTATGGAGGGCATGCATTTCAGAAAATTAGAAATCAAGATGTGACTGCAATATTTAGCCTTGGTGACAACAAAGCATGAGGCCCATGGACCTCTTGTTGCTATTCTTACCCTCATTGCTCTTTAGAATAAACATGATAAAGTAAGGGTTGAGAAATATTATAAACTCTTGCATATACAATATATGTATATATATATATATATATATATATATATATATATATATATATATATATATATATATATATATATATATATATATATATGTATATATACATATATAATGTGCAGTTCCTTCTTTTTTTATGCCCCCAGCAATGGGTGATATAGATTTGTTCTTATTGATTTGCATGTCTCACTTAAGATTATTAATTAGTATATATGTGCACATATGGTTAGTTTGGATGTTTAATTGTACATATATATCAGTGTAACATTACAGGTGTATATTACCGAGATGAAAGGTGATAAGGATGTGAAATACTAGTGGCACCACCTATGGTATGTGATGGATAATTTATTGAAGAGCTAAAAAATATATTCATTGTCTTCACAATAAATTATATTTACAGCACCAACAAATGTCAAACGTTCAATTTTTTTCCTGAGTGGTGGTATTCTGGAATATTTGACTGTTTTACATTTATAAATTCTTAAGAAGAGTAACGATTCAATTTACATTGGTTTTTCCCTTCTAAGGCCACTGCCACTCCAGCTCAAAAGTGCTCTCCACCTTACAAGAAGGATGCACTTTCCACATACAGACAATGTACATGTAATTGTAATGCAACACTTTTTTTCACAAGAATGGCCTTTTAAGAGGGATGGACACATTATTGACAGAGGCCTTACAAGTGGAGGACCACTGTGCTTGTTGCCAATACATGTACTTTGATTTCTTGACTTCAATAAATCTGTTCTCCAGGTTTTGCTGTTGTTTTTGTTTTGTTTTTGTTTAAGGGTCCGTCCCATGGGGGGACCCCTTCTGTTTTCGGGTTGTTCATCTGTCCGGCTGTGCGCATTCTTGACCTTGATTTTAGAACAGTTCCCAATGGGTTTGTTTTTTTACGCACGCATCAATAGTGGTGACATTCCATCAAATCCATGACCAGGTTTGTTCAGTACACAAGTTACCTTTTTTGAAATGCCTTGTGAGAATTTTTTAACGAGATATTTTTTTCTGAATCAGATCTTGAATACCATTAAGTATACTGCATAAAACTGACAACTTTGGAAGCCCTGGTCAAACTGATAAGCCAAAGGAAAAAAAAAAAATAATAATCAGTCAAAGCTAAATCTATAGAATCATTAGAAATATTCAATCAGGTGGGTTTTTTTCATATAGATTTACTACTGATATGCCCTATTGATAGTTTTCAAACGGTACATGGGCTTACAGAATTAGGTTTGTTAAGTTTCTCTGTATTAAATATCACATTAAAAAAATAATGCTGAAAAATTAAATATGTGTTTATTACTACTAGACTATTATACCAACAGGATTGCTTATTTTTTTTTTTATTATTATTTTATTTTTTTATTTATATTTTTTTGGTGCATTTTCAGGCAAATTCTGCATGATTTTTGGAGTGACCTTGATACATATAACTGCAATTGATTCTTTAAAAAAAAAAAATAATGCTTTACGCTTAGGTGATCAAGCAGGCGGGCAGGCAGGCGAACAGATTGGGGGATTTGGTTTGACAGATTAATGACTCGGGTACCAAGGTGCTCAAGTCATCATGTGCTGTCAGTCATTACTGTACACATGAAGTCCTGTCTGTAAAGAGAACCGAGTTGAGTAGACTTCATCATGTCGTTCTGAATTAGCTTCATTATGCATGCGGAGTTATCAGGTTGAAAACTCGGACTTTGACTATGACCTGCGGCTTGGTCCCCTGGCCCTGGGCTGGTGTGTCTTCTCTTGACGACTTCGATTAGTAGGCCCACTTTACCTGACACGGTCGAAATCGTGAATGGTAAAATGATCAGAGCATACATTACATGTATATTCCCAGACCCAGGGCCCGTATTCATAAAAAATCTTATTCTTAGTTTGACAACTAAGTTCAAGAATCTTTCTAAGTAAGATTTCCTTGCTTTACTAAGAATCTTGCTTAGACCGTATTCATAAACGCCTAACTTAGCCAAGTAAATATACCACAGTACCATAAGCATCTCTGTAAGTGACTCTTTGTGTCACCGTAGATATTATCTACATTCATAGCGCACCGAGTACATGCCGATATGGTTAACTTGCGAGAAGCACTGAGTGAAGCTATAGTAATAACTGGGCTTATATGAATAGGCCTAGGCAGAGGAAAACGTATGCCAACTTTCGTATCCATCTAGTACTAATCTTAATCTAAGTTAGGCGTATAGCTTAGCCTTTTGAAGCCGCGACAGTCTGTTTTACGTTAAAATTCCCGACTTTGTCATAAATGTGAGACGCTATGAGAAAAAATAACTTAGGCCTTTTGACAAAATCTGAAGGACGTCTCCTTGCGTAATTCGTTTATCCTTCTTTTTAAGACCTCGTAATATCATGATATTGCCTATAAATTTACACCGAAATTGTTTCAAAATGCAATTAAAATATATACAATTACTCAAAGGACCCACCACCTGACTTACACTACTTGAATTAATTTTATCGCTTGGCTTAGTAAGAAAAGCGATACTTATATTGAGCTGCTTCTGTATTTTAATTAGAAATTTTAAAAGTTAGCCTTTTTTCCAAGAACTTCACTTTCAGAAAAAAGTATGAAAGCGACTGGATATAATTGCTACTGAAAGATCTGCAACGTTATTATAACTGAACTTTAAACCTGTTAATGTATGTTATTTGTTTTCTTCTACCTGTACTTGTTTTCTTTCTTAACTCTTTCATTGCTGTAAGAGACTTTTTTCACACTAAGTCTTATATTTGAATCACTACAATCAATGGATATTCAAATTCCTCATGCAAAGGTCTTTTATTCAAACACAAACACGGCTAGACTTAAAATATTAGACTTAGGAAAAAGTTTGGTTCTGGTAAACAGGTATTCTTGGCGTAATCTGCACGCATTGCGTGGGAAGTACGCCGAGAAAGGCTGTTGACTCAAGCTTAAACTTGGCATTGAAAGAGTTAACTAAGTATGACCATGTCATAATAATGTTGATTCCCAGTAACAATATATACCCAGATAACATGTGTACATTGGGCCAATGTTGGCCCAACGTTGGTTGTACAACCGTACCACCGTTGGGCCTACATTAGCATCCAATGTTGGGCCCTCATTGGGTCAAACACATTGAGCCAATGTTGCATTCTAACATTGGTCCAATGTTGGGTTCTAACGGTGGGGGAAAGACAGGTCATAACGTTAATCCAACGTTCTGCAAAAGGAGGCATATAACATTGGGCCAAGGGGCCCCAACATTTTAGTACTGGACTGCATATGCATGTAGTAAACCACACATACACATACACACACACACAGCCCAGGCACACAAATAGAGAAATGCACTAATTGAGTTTTGAGTTAAGTATATTTATTATGTCCCATTTTTACACAGAAAGTTTATTCATTCTGGTTGTCTGGCATTTCCTCACATATGGCACTGCCAGATCTTTTCCTTCTACCGCCAGTCGTGTCCTTGGCATAACATAACCAGTTTTTGTGACATCAGCAATGGCCTGCATTGTTGACTCCTTGCAGAGAGGGTTCCGTCGAACAGATTCTGAAATAAAGATATCTTAATGCAATGCAACATATTTTAATTGTTTCATGTTAGAGAAGCCTCCAGCTGAAGACCTTTAACCAGCTTACACTACATGTAATTTGTTGAACGTACAACCTTTTTCAATTTTATTATTTGAAAATATTAGTAGGGGAATATAGGGAATCAGTGATTTTTCTCAATCTGGAAAGGATGTTTTGAATATATGCCAAATAACATTCCTGATGCATATAAGTAAAATGCGTCCTTGAACAAAGATTGGTTTAAACATATTTTTATTTCAAAAGTACAATTAGGAAACAAGGATTAAAGTATGAGATACAGAAATGATTCTGTATGATTTACTAATAATTGTGAAGGTCAGCGGTAGTTTCCAGAACACTGTAATTTTGCATAATCTGTATCAAAAACAAGGTTTCAGAGAGGAAGAGTTAGAAACTCTACATCCTTATCATTTTTACACAATACTCTTTTCAACAATGCATGACAAAACAGCAGTCACTTGTAAAAATAGGAGACTATTATACCCTGATTACAATCCTTTTCACAGAAAGTAAAGACATGCAGCAATGACACTTTTAATTTCTTATTTTCAAGAACTACTCGAAGCCATAGGGACGAAAAGCCTGTCTTATCTCCCTTGCCTGCCCAATTGAACCTCTGTGCAAGGAGACTGGTTAAGAGGGCACTCAGTGCACTCAGTGTTCTTCTGACAGTATCAGCAACTGCATTGCCCCCAATGGTGCCCAGATAAGCTACCTACAAGAAAAGTTAGGACAGTACGTTAAAATGACAATTGCAGAGTAGTGTGCTGAATCCAAATCTTGTACAGTTAAAAATACATACCTGATTGCACATGATTTGTTTTGAAACAAATTACAGCAGGATATAATTACACTTTTCTGAACGTTTAACAACTTAAGTCATTTGCAGTAAGTAGGGGATCTTTTTATTGCATCAGTTTGACTGGTCTAGCCTTTGCCTTGTGACAGACCGGGTTACTGAAGATGTTAATTTTGTCTGAGAAAACTGCCTTAAAAAATCATAACCCCCATTTTCTACAATACAAGTTCACAGGATGCATCAATATCGATACAGTTATTCTAATTAACAAAGAAACAAAATATGTTTGTAAAACATAGATGCCCCCTGCCCTCATTACCCTTGCCCTCGCTACCCTATTGATAGTGGTAGATGGGGCACTCGTGACCTTACAAAAGTAGTGAAGGTTGATCATACATCAATGTATCTTCAAACTTTAACCTAGCCCTTAAAAAACGACTAAAAACCTGGACAATATAAAAGTTTTAGCCGAAAAGTTAGTCATCATATAGAAACCATATTCAGCAAAGTGGCTTTATGACCTTGGAAATTAGGGCAAGGTCACTCATTTTCACTTGACCTTCTTTAGTTGTTGTGCAAAAATCACAGGAAGTCTACTGTCTGTGTGTGACCCGCAAAACTGGGTCAAGGTCATCCATCTACAAACTCAATAGGCAACCATAAAGCTGTGCAATATAAAAGTGCTACCTCTAAAATGCAAGATATCATGCAGAAACAGTATTCAACCAAATGGCTCTGTGACCTTTGAAATGAGGTCAAGGTCACCCATCTTCGAACTTGACCTAGACCTTAATACGGACAATTATCCAGTGCAATATAAAAGTCCTAGTTTAAAAACCTCTTCAGTTATCATGTGGAAACCAAAATTAACTCAGGTACCAACATGACCTTGGAAATTAAATCAAGGTCACCAAACTTAAAACTTCTTCTAGCCCTTAGCAAGAACTGTAGACCTGCATAGTATCCTAGTCCTAACTTCTTGGGTTATTGTGCAGAAACCACAGGAATTCTACAATCTCTCTGTGACACTGAAAACTGGGTCAAGGTCACCCATCTTCAAACTCAACCTAGCCCTTACAGAGAACCATAAAGCTGTGCAATATAAAAGTTCTAGCTCCAAGGTATAAATTATCATGCAGAAAGCATGAAACCATATTCAGTAAAGGGGCTCTGTGACCTATAAAATGAAATCAAGGTCGCCCATCTTCAAACTTCGCCTAGCCCCAAATATGGACTATAATCCTCTGCAATATAAAAGTCCTAGCTTGAAAATCTCTTCAGTTATTGTGCAGAAACCTAAGTTGACTCAGGTACCACTGTGACCTTGGAAACTACGTCAAGGTCACCCATCTTTAAAACTTTGCCTAGCTTTTGACTAGAATGATGCACCTGTACAGTATCAAAGTCCTAGCTCAAAAACTTGTTGAGTTATTGTGCAGAAACCACAGAAATTCTACAATCTCGTTATCATGCAGAAATCATGAAATCGTTTTCAGTAAAGTGGCTCTGTGACCTTTAAAATGAGGTCAAGGTCACCCATTTTCAAACTTTGCCTAGCCCCAAATATGGACTATAATCCTGTGCAATATAAAAGTCCTAGCTTAAAAACCTCTTCAGTTATTGTGCAGAAACCAGTCAACTCAGGTACCACTGTGACCTTGGAAATTAGGTCAAGGTCACCCATCTTCAAACTTTGCCTAGCTTTTGAATAGAATGGTACACCTGTACAGTATCAAAGTCCTAGCTCAAAAACGTCTTGCGTTATTGTGTGGAAACAACAGTCTACCGACCGACTGACCGACCAACATGTGCAACGCTATGTGCCCCACCTTCTTCGAAGGGGGGCATAAAAATGATCAACCTGTCAGGACTAAATTGAGAAATTCTATAACTTTTTATTTATGCTATTTCAGGACTAACCATTGAATTTGATGCTGGACATGGATATATATTTTTAATTTCTTCTGATTTCAACTGGAAAAAAAATTGTGCGACTTCTGCATGAAAAATGTGAAAATCCTACCAAATCAGAAAGAATGCTATAAAATTTCAAAAAAATTCAATCCTGCAAAAAACTCTATTGGTACAAATCTATAGGTTTAATGTACTTGTGAAAAAATTAAATGGGTAATAGGGAAGGGCAGCTTCTTAAGTTTCCAGAAACCTCCACTACACGGCGCGAGTGATCGCTTTCATCCGGGTACTCGCCTGCGGGTGAACATTGGTTTCGGCGGATTTGCAAACACTGTGATAACATTGTACGTATCGGCAATCAAAGTGCAAAAAATGTTCCTTTTCACGTAATATATGCTAATAAATTTTACACACACGAAAGATAAGATTGTTTTATAGCAGAGCATGAATGCGTTTGTTCGTATGTTGTGTTAAAAAAGTTAAAAATCTATTTGAACCGCGGTGACCGGGAACCGCATTCTGCTTGTTACATTCCTGCGTAGCGGCACTCGACTATGTGAATGGTCGAAAGAAATGCAATAACAAAAAATTTTCTTCGACAGTTATTAAGATAATGCAATGATCACATATAACAAATTATCGATATAGCACATAATTACCCTCAACAGCATGAGAATTTCGTAAGACTCCTATTGCAAGGATTTCATGTGACCCGGTTCATCGCGGGCGACAACGGTGGATAGAGTAGGATAAAACATTGGTCATCGCGTTTTAAGAACAGAGTTGCCAACCTGCCAAACTTAAAATCCGGGAAATAGAAAGTAAAATTAAGGGAAATTGATAAATTAATATGAAATATAGAAGGGAAATATTGATGAATTTCCGGGAGGTGACTCAAAATTGTCAAAAATCCACACTTTTTCCAAGAATTTTAAGCATAAAATTCCAGGAGTGTCCCGGGTAATTCGGGAGGGTTGGCAACACTGTACCTTACAGTGTAAGAAGTCGATTGTATATTATTTGCCGGGTGTGTTGTCATTATGTCAAAAATAAAGACAAGGAGACAACCTCATCAGAATATGTTATTGTAGATGAATCCCCAAGTTTTACAGTGTTACTGTATGTGTGTGTGTGTGTGTGTGGGGGGGGTCGGCAGGTAGCGTTAAAAGTTAAATTACAATTAAAATCAAATGTTATTAACTCACAACAATGTGTATTGGGTTGATTCCTTGATTGCATTACTTTCTACGAAAAGTATTTATTAATGACAACATTATCATGATTATGAGTTACACTTGGTTATTTCATTCGCCAAGAAAAAAGCTCAGTTTGCACCATGCGTTAACACATCATAGTACGCGACGCTAATCAGGTTGGCCCGCTATTGAATACCCGGATGAAAGCTGTCTGCAGCGCCACATGGCGGTCAATGAGAGAACGCAGAGTTATTGCTCTACCATATTGCAATCCAAAGTTGCCAGTCTCACTGCACACTAGCGTGACAGCTTCCACCTTTAACTTTGCATGGCAACAGAGCTAGTAAGGAAGTTGACTATCTTACTTGGAATAAATGACATGCCTAAAATTATGCAAACTTTTCTAAAATTTAAAAGCTCCATATCTTCCAAACTATTGCAGATAGACACAAAATTTGAATGGCACATATAGGTTTGTGACACCTGCCAATATAATGGATAGAAAATAAAAGTTGCAGAATTTCAACTTATGCTAATAAGGGGCATCGAAAAATTTAAAAGTTTAATATATCTCCAAAACTGTTATGTATAGAGCTGAAACTCCAACTTCAATTTATCAGTTTGTGGCAAAACCACATCCAATGAACCATGAACCAAAGTTATTGGATTTTTTATTTATGCAAATTAGCTGGATATGCAAAATTTTAAATCTTGAATAGTTTCAAAACTATTTTAGATGGAGGTCCCATTCCATCTTTAATGTTTGGGTTTTGTAACATAGCTGCATCCAATGAACCAGGATCCAAAATCAAACAATTTTGATTTATGCAAATAAGATGAATACAAGAAATTTAAATCTTTAATAACTTCAAAACTATTGTATATACAGGTGCCATATTGACCTCAATTTGTAGGCATGTGACAGCCGCATCCAATGAACCATAAACCAAAGTTGTAGACTTTTAATTTATAAAAATTAGACAAATACACAAAATTCCAATCTTTGAATAGCTTCAAAACTGTTACAGATAAAAGTGTCATTCAAACTTTACTTTATAAGTTTGTGACATGGCCACATCCAATGAACCAAGAACCAAAGTTATAGCATTCTAATTTATGCAAACTAGCATAACACACAAAATTTAGATAATGTTGAACAATGGCAAAGTGTAGCATTTCTCATTTTGAAGGCGCCCAGACAGATTTGCTGTGACGCAAATCTTCTTTTCTGGTACTTCAAATGCATTTCCTGGAAAAAGTGGCAGAGTGCAGTTACGCCTTTTTGCCATCAAACGGCAGTACAGACAGTGATATGTCAACCAAAGATTCATTTGGGACACCAGCTGAAACTACTGGCAGTGAAGCCGCACATTTTCCAATTGCATCCCCACCTCTATGGAAATTAATATTAAGTACAGTGCCGCCAGAAAGTTTTGCACAGTGTCCTCTGATGGCCACTCCGCATGGTCCTCCTCAGGTACAGCTTGTACAAGGGACTCCTGCAGAGAACACTCAACATTACTAGGAAGTTTGATGTTAGTTACTCAGTGTGCTTCTTGTACCTACAGGCTACATGTACCTATGGCCCCCATTGGCCCTAAACTGGTTATGGTGTCAGAATTATAATGTTTATAACACTTTGAAAAGTGGTACCTGCAAGTGGTTCCACTGGTGACCCCCAGACAGAGTTTTGGAGCAAGACTTTCTGCCGGCACTGTAGGCCTGTCCCAGCAACAGAAAATATGCCTTATAATAGAGAGAAACATGAACGTTTTGGGAGCAGCCAGTTGGCAGTAGTGGGTTTTTTAATGACACAGTAATCCCTGCCCTCACCCCCAAATCTAAAGACATGCTGTTCTAAGTTAGTGCCATGGATTTGGGCACAACCTTGCTGGTGCTGCAAAAACACTGAAGAACAGACTCACTGGGGTGATACTGAAAATATGGTATCAACTATCATCGATTAAGTAGGCCTAGGACTAGGGCCCAGCAATGGGTATTCCTTGCCTTTAGAAATTTAGGCACCCGCCTTTTTCTGATAATTTTGCGAGTAAGTAGTCTAATCGAGAAACCAATTATTCATTGTTTCAACTAATAATATGTAGATTAAATAATGAATTCAAACAACACTGGTTTTATTAACACCTACATCCTTTCCACAAAAGTGAAGTGATTGTGTTTTATTAACACCTACATCCTTTCCACAAAAGTGAAGTGATTGTGCACGTTTTATTTAGACAGATCTGCAGTCACTGCCGGTACCCGGGAATTCACCCTGAGGTCAATCTATTTTTGTAACGCTGTGCATGGCTGCAGAATCCCGTGCCAAAACGGCACAAGAGGTCAACGAGACCCCAGGGGGTGAGACGACTTGTAGTCACTTTATACAAATTAAGTTAGTCAATATCTGAATCAGATTATTTTCCCGTTTATCTGTATAATAATTGTGGATACTTATTAGTGCAGTACCGTATAGCTATTAGCTGGCCTACTTAAAATGCGAGTCCTTTGATTTCCTGAGTGAGACATGTCCAGCAGGACCACATGCAGCAACTGGTGCCCCGATGGTATTGATGTACCACCTATCAATCCACGCTCTGTCTTACCCAGGTTTTAACTTATCGACGTTTAGAAAACAAAACATCCCAAAGATTTAAAGTCAAAAGAACTTTGTGACTCACCCAGTATCCCGGGTTCAGCAGCCTTCCGGCGCACCGGCACGGTCACCTACGAAACGCCAAACGGCTTTTCAGAAACGCGGGAATTCAAAAATTTAGTACGTCACAACTCCCAAGATGCACCGCGTGCACAGTATAGTTCTGTACGTTACAGTTCTTACAGTAATTTACTGTACAGACTACAGTAAAGCACTGTAACTTATTTCGTGAGTAAATTAGCCCTAATAGGGCCTATATAGTGCCATTTACAATAGACCGTCAACAGGGGTTTCTTCGAACGTTTTTTTTTCTTCTTTTTTCTATCCTGTTTGAATACTTTCGCCGTACAGCAAATATTTTGTGTTTGATGGGGGGGGGGGGGGCAAAAGGACTTGTGATACTGAAGCCTAAAACTTTCTGGATACGTAGCACTACTCATATGTTTTTTTGTTAAATGGGTGTTCAAAGTAATCCCACCTTAGCCTTAGGGGCTGCTTTGGACACGTATAAATTTTCGCCATAAACGAGTTAGCACAATAGCAGTCTCAGTTGTAACTGGAAAAATGGCACAGTTCAAAAAGTGCAGGAGCGCGTGCAGATCATTGCCATCCATAAAAACAATATGAGAATGAGTTAAAGTTTTAAAAAAAAATCACTGGCCCTATGTTTTTTAGTTTGACTCATGATATATATTGATAGTATCCTAGACTTCACAAATGAAACTGAAAGGTTTTGTCAGTATGTAGTGTACTAAAGCACAAAAGAATAAAATTGTGGTAATAAAAGAGATTGAAAAGAATATCACTAACAAAAGTTAAAGCAGGCCTATATATTGAATTATGTTTTGAAATACAGTATCAATGTTTTGTATCAATATGGGAATAACCTGTTTAACTTTAAGATTGGAGATTGCATTGTCTTCATTTTGACAATTTGAATTATGTACCGTAGGCTACCTGTACTAACAATAAAACCTGGGAACAGTGACAAACCTTTTAGGGATAATTTATAGATACTTTTGCAGCTCAGATTTCCGTTTAGGGTTTATCAAAGTACAACTTTCAAATTATGAAACATCTCCGGATGTTTGACATGTTTACACAATATGCTACCAAACAGCAAAATGTCTATTATTGTGCGAATAGTAGGCCTATTCACAAAAATTATTATGGAACAGGGAATGTTTAAAGATTGCGTTGTCTCCACTTTGACAATTTGAATTGTGTATTTGTACTAACAATGAAACCTGGAAACAGTAAAAAACTATAAGGAACAATTTATGGGTACTTTTGCAGCTCAAGCTTTTAGGAGACTCTAAAGGGATCAGATCCCTAAAAATAGTTTAAAATTTGTTCCTTTACCTGCCCTTAAAATGAAATTTGAACAAACATTATGAAATGTTTCTAGAGTTACAATGGTGCAGAACTGACTGAGCCTGAGGGGGCTGGCATTATAAGCCGGGAGAGGGTGGGTGGGGGTGTTCAGAATATTGAGATGATCATACATCGGCTGTTTTATGCCCCCCCCCATTTTTACACGATGTCTGCCCCTCATTTTGTATGCACCTATGCATGCATCAAACCACACATACATGAGCTAGGGGAAGCTGATGTATATCCCATTTTAGAGAGGGCCATTAGTATGTATATAATCAACTGATACCAGGATTATATCGCTTACATAAACAGGGTCTGGTACGTCAACATTGAACGTTCAAAGTAACCCCCTTAATTTGACGGGCACTGACATAATATTAATAGGCCTAATAATAATAATAATAATAATAATAATAATAATAATGATAATGATAATAATAATAATAATAATAATAATAATAATAATAATAATAATAATAATAATAATAATAATAATAATAATAATCACTCATGCAACGCCGAAGTCCATTTGTATTAAAGGTAATACTCGCTTGGCCAGCTGTAGATTAACTAGATGGTGGATTAGTGAAAGATCACACATTAATCCGTTCATTAAATTGGTATCTATGCCGGATGCAGTAGATACATGTATTAATGTTGCTTAATCATCACCATCCTCATGTTGGGCCAATGTTGTGGCAAAGTAGTAGCCCCAACCTTGTATCAACATGCAATCTGCCTGAATGACCGACCAAATGCCAACGGTTGGCCCAACGTTAAGAAGGCAACGGTGACGGTGGCCAACCATCCCAACCAAATCCTGACGTTGGCCCAACGTAAGCATGTTATCTGGGTATTAGCAGGTAAAAGTCACAAATACATATTTCCAGGAACTATTTGTCACTGACTCATATTTTCTTTGATTCATTTTATGTGGATTGAATCATATATAACGGAATTTGATTTGATGAGCCCAGTTTAGTGAAGTTTGAATCCCTGAAAGT
Organism: Hermodice carunculata; assembly: GCA_964020975.1. Taxonomy (NCBI): domain Eukaryota; kingdom Metazoa; phylum Annelida; class Polychaeta; order Eunicida; family Amphinomidae; genus Hermodice; species Hermodice carunculata. The sequence continues at coordinate 24,889,831 of OZ026627.1, forward strand.
CCAAATGGTCCTCATGAAAATGCAGTCGCAAATGCCAGGAAGAATCACCTGAGAGCATCTATCTTTACAATTTTCCGGGGGAGGTCCCCCGGATCCCCCTCCCCCCAACTTCGTGCCTTCGACAATCGCATTCGGGCTTCGCCCTCAATTCGCTGACATACACCTCCCCCCATATTGCAAAAAATCCTGGATCCACCCCTGCTTGCAAAAGTTAAAATTTTGTACTGTTTATACTGAAAAAAAAAAAACAATATTCGATTAGCAATGTTGAAAACTCTTGGTAGCTAATATTACCCTTTAAATATTCCGTATAAATTAGCTAGAACTCGGATATATTTTGTGTCATAATCTTGGGTTTTTTGGCGGAGTTTCTAGGGTAGGAGTATTTGCCATCAGATTTTTAGTAACAAAATGGTGGAACCTCCAAATGGAGCCTTATTTTGTCATAACCTGTGGGCTTTCGGGAGTTTAGTTCCCTGGACAATCAAATGATATCTTTTTGGAACCTCTGTGCTCACATAGCTTTTAAGTGGACCAGACATATTTAAGGCTTGTAAAATGCTTCTCTCGACGTTATGTTTCTTACACATTGATAGCTAAAATATATGCATCCATTAGTTTCAGTATTAAAAAAGTCTGTGAGGTAAGGTGGAAAAAATAATGTACTGTTATGGGCATCTGAAAAAAAAATGTACGATTTACTAAAATGCATAGATAGTCCCCCCCCTTGAGATTCTAATGGTTCGTCCTTTACTTACTTTATAAAAGTAGATGTAAATCATAATGAATTAATAGGCCTATCCAAAACAAGATAAATTAGTATCCCAAATGAAAAGAAGAATGAAGAAAGCACGTGTACTTTGTTTGTAGGCCTATTTGTTACGATATAACCAGTTATAACAGCAACCTTTCAACCATTTGTCATTTTACTTCAACCTTCACCTTGACCTTGTAGTCAACATGATGGAGGCGCTGGACAATCCCACTGGAGCTCGAAAGTTCACTGTTTCGCTGCAAACTGTCAAATTTGTATAGTAGTGAATGAATTAAAAAGGCATAGGCCTATGTACAGCCAGCAATAAAAATATGGTTCAAGTGCATCATCGCTCATGACATCGTGATGGAAACTACTGGGTACGCTTTAGGCCTACATAGCTCGTCCAGGGGCTCTACTCAAAACTCTACTTACTGACACGGTCTCTAGCCCGCTGCTGGCACAAGAGCTGTGCTTGTACAGACTGCAGTCTAAATTTAGGCCTATTCGACAAGGCAAAGGCTTGAATGTCCACGAAGCGATACCGACTTCGTATCTGCTCCCTGTTCAGACATTCAAGAGGATCCTCTCGATTCAGGAAAACCCTTTCACGGCGAATTAAGTTATGATTTCGGGGCTGCACAAGATGTAAGATAGCCGCCATTTTGTCTTTTTAAGACTGCTGAGACCCTTGCTTACATTTTCATCTTAAACTAAGACGAATCTTGCACTTATATTTTTGATGAATACGGCTTACACCTAACATTAAGTTTTGTGCTTAGAATAAGTCAAATCTTGTGCTTAGTAAGTTTTATGAATACGGCCCCAGGCACCCAGTCATCACTTCGTTTGCATTTGACCATGGAAGTTATACCTCCATGATTTGACAAACTTGACCCATTGTTTCCACAAATGATCATCCCTTGGAAAACTGAACAGGGAAACGCGGTCCAAGTTTGTCTAGCTCCAGAATTTCCGCAGCAGTGTTGACTGGCCCGCTTCGGGCGTGCCGCCATTTTGCATTGGACACCTCTAGGTCACATGATCTATTTTTAATGAATATTCATTACGCTTCCCGGAAAAACGCGATCACCGCTTTTTGTTCACAAGGATGCAAGGAGCAGTTTAAAACCGCAATAACTGTGAATACAAAGCCGAAAATCGTGGTAATTTTCATGTTATCGTATAGAGGGGAATCACATTAGACGAAATATGTCCGGTTTCCCTTTTTGAGACCTGCCCTTTTATTTTCCTGGGCAGTATCATGTTTATTAGTAGGTGCAGTATCCACGAAGGTATCTACGTCTGTCGTAATGGTACTGTCCGAAACCACATCCTTAGATCTGTATTGAGTGCGCCTGTAAGGGCCGTTGTCCCGGTTGCCCGGTTGCACAGTTTTTTAGTTTTCCCTTTTGGCATTTTGAACTCAGTCACACTGAACCGCCGAAAATCCAAAAATAGTTCAAAGTTACTCCTCAGGTTGAAATGTGGAGGATTGGAGACTGTCTTGAAGTTGGTATAAGAGGAAGAAATACAGCACGAATGAAACTTGGGTCTTCAACCAGCAACAAGTACGTGATGGTGGACCCTAGTTCTGTAACCCTATCTCAGCTATATGCTAATGAGCTCCTTAGTGCTGGACGAAATGGCATGCGGGTGGTGTGCCTCTCATAAATCATGACCATCCAGATAGGCGTGCATATATATATATATATATATATATATATATATATATATATATATATATATATATATATATATATATATATATATATATATATATATATATGTATGTATGTAAGTATGTATATGTGTGTGTGTGTGTGTGTGAAACACATTATATAAATAATAATTCCTTTGTTAATCATCAAATGACATTAATCATCGACTGATCCTGCGGTATTCATATATCCGATATATTCAACCCAAATGGGTCGTCACAGTTAAAATTTCCATCCAGCCAAGTTACCATTTCTCTCTCCGTGTTATCAAATGTGTTGATGAGTTCTCTCTCTCTGTTATTGAATGTGTTGATGAGTTCAAACTGAAAACCTTAGTCTATTTCTCAATGAACCTTCAGCCTGAATACAAACATTATTTCAGGAAGCTGCGGTGCAGTATTTTCTTTGTAAAATGCTGACTTCCCGTGATTTTTTGATTCCGAGTTTCTATGTTTTATATGCATGTTCGTTTTTCGGTTCTGTTTTTGTATCGATTAGCTTACGTTTAAGTGCTTGAGCATTAAGTCATTATTGTACAATATGTTTTTTGCCACAAATACGTTACTGTTTGTTTGTGTCCATGGTCATTGACATATTTTATGAAGCAACTTGTTTGCTGCTTTTTCGTGTCAGTGATGTGCAATGGAAGGGCTGCTTTGCTTAGGTATTCAATTTTTTATTTCAACAACAGTGTTGGTTTAAACATATTTTTATTTATGTTATATAAAAAAGAGCATTGGAACAGGGAAAACCCTATATCAACCCCTTTCACGGAAAACAGGGAAGTACAAAGAAAAACGTGGTTGGTTTAGATCTAAACACAAAAAATACCGAAAGTAAAGAAGACAACACTGGGACACACAGACAGGCAATGCTGGTAATATGCTGTACTTCAAGACAAAGTAGTACCTCTGCATTACAACCTACCTATGGTTTGAATTTTTGATAAATTCTTGCACAGAAGTGAATGTACTTAAGTTTTTATCAATTGAGCAATTTTCACACCCAAAGAGGAGGGTAGAGAGTGTCTGAGGAGCCAATTCGGCAACAATATTTTGCAATCCAATCCTATGTTAACTGTATCTAGGGCAGATGACGAAGAAGTGGAATGCATCTTCCTCAGCACTGCCACATTGGCACAGGTGTGAAGTTACTCCGCCAATTTTAAGAGGATACGAATTCAGACCACTACAGCCCACGCGGACATTGGCGTGGTGTGTAGCCCAGTAACGATGGCCATGGTTATGTAAGACATTGTGCCTGACTGCACACCTAATTACTGAACTTACTTTTGCTTTGAATAGGTTGACATTATCACTTTTTAGAACATTATTTGGAAGTTTATTCCGGAGTCAGGCTATACTTGGATAGAGTGAATTGTGAAATAATGAAGTTCTTGATTAGAAGGAATATAAATTTGCACGTTTCCTGGTACTATAGTTCGAGGCTGTCGGGGGAAGTTTGTGGGATATACTTGATTAGATAACTTGGCGCAATATTGTTGACAATTTTGTCCCTTAAAATTAATTTAGCTTTTTGCTTACCTTTGGCCAATGACTCCCATCTGGTTTCATCACTTAATTTAAGAGAAGTTCCTTTAACCAGTTACAGCACTGACTGCGGTGGTATGAACGTTTTCCTCTGCAGCCTGTGCACATCCAATTTTATACCATGGAACCATTTTCTGAGATGTACCGAATGGAAGATAAGTATAATGTTTCAAGGGTAGGCCTATCTAGAGTGTATTGAAGTTCTTTCATCATGTTAATCAGAGTAGTTCCTTTGGCCACAATAAAATTGATGCGTTGAGACCATGTCAGATCGTTTTTAATTAAAGGCATTCGATGTTTATAGCGTGAGACATCAACAAAATGGTGTTGCTGGAAATACAGTGGTGGGTAGTTTGTGGAGTTTGTTTTACAAGTTATCAGCATGCTTTTGGTTTTCAATGCATTAAATGTGATAAGGCAAGTTTTAGACCACTCATCAATAGATTGGAGGTCCATGTTCATAATGCGGTATGCCGTATCAGGGTCTTGGACACTAAGATATAGGGTGGTGTCATCGACAAAAAGGTTTGATGTTGGAGCTGACAACATCAACAGTATCACTTGTTAAAATAAGAAACATAAGTGACCAAGCCATGTGGCATGCCAGTATTGATGGTACCCTATAAGGAACACTTGCCATGAATTATCACACGCTGTCAAACAATTGGATAGATAGTTCAGAAACCAATGATTCAAGTTCACAGTAATTCCATTTCTTTGATGTTGGTGGAGCAAAGCTGAGTGCCAAACTTTACCAAGTGCTTTATTGCTGTCGAGGAATACGAGACGTACATCGTTGTGAAGGTCGACTGCTAATCAAAGCTCACGATACAGCGATAACAGCTGGTTCAAAGAGTAGTCATCAGGAATGAAACAAGATTGTTGAGATGCTAGGTTTTCACGAAAGAAGTTAAAAACATGCTTGAAGAAAACCCTTTCCATAACCTTTTTAACACAGCTGAGCACTGATATAGGCCTATAATCACTGCAGAAGTGTTAAGAACGTTTTCTGTGGAGAGGGGGAACACTAGCATTTTTCCACATCGATGGCAAAACACTGTGATGGAGATATAAATTACAGAGTTTTGCTGGAGAATTATACATTACTTGTGCACCTTCTTTAAGCAGTGTAGGGCTAACACCATCAGGCTAAGATGCTTTAGCTGTATCAAGACATGTTAAGATATCCAAATTTTCATTATTGTCTATGGAAATTGAAGAGAGAGAAAAGTTTGGTAACTTATGCCAATCGGGGACAGTAGAGGATGATGATTCAACATTACATTGGCTAAGCAAGACATTGTTTAAAAGACCTGCTTTAGAATAATTGCACGATACAATTTTGTCGCCATTAAGCAAGAAGAGCACATCACAGCACATCAGATTTTTGATTACGTTGAAGAAAATGTTTGAGTTGGCGCCACGAGGACTTCTCACCAGTATTATTGTTCATCAGTGGGGCACACATTTTTTGGTAATAATGTTTTTCTGCTTTTTCCAATCGCTCATCATATTCGTTTCTTATTCTACAAAAGTGAGCGCATTAGTTGTACTATCAGACACAACCAACTTTGTGTTTTAAACAGCGCAAAGAAAACTTATACCATTGAAGTCCTTTGGTCTGATCGTAAGCATGTCATAAAAATGCACTCTCGCAATATTCAAGAAGGAAACGGTCCATACGGCAGTATATTCATTAACGGCATTAAACCGTGATCAAGGTAAGCCACTCTAATCTCAAACCACAGTAGCTCAATATCATCGACTTCTAAATCAGTCAGCCGAGTAACAAACATACATGTAGACTTAGAAACAAGAAGTGCGAGTCTACCACCTAGTCCTAATGTGCAATCACAACATATAATTGGATGGAAACCAAACGTTTAAAATTTATATTGGATTGATTTGTGTTAGGAAAGCGTCCAAAAATGATAACAAATCAAAAGTGAGGCCAGATCAGCCCTAATGTGTCTTAATTTTGTGGTGGACAGGCTACACACATTGGCATGACCCATGGAGATATTGCAAGAGTGGCTGTTGGGACCTGGGTTAATATGTATGTCTGCCGCAAGTAACAGTAGTGGAGGTGAGATGAATATAAGGTGTTTTATATTGGGTGTATTATGCTTACAAGGACTGAAAAATACAAAACATAGAAGAATAACTTTATTTCTGAGCTGTGACAGGTATAATTTAACAGTACAGAAACCTAGGCTTCCATTATAAAGACAAAGTATGGTGGAATTGAAACTGATGAAATAAATATTGGTTCGGTTAAAACAAAATCTGATGGATCCGTGATACACAAGCTCAGAAGGATATATGGATCAAAGGTGATGGCAATCCTCAGCGTGTCCAAGCAGATATGGTAAGAAACACCAGATAAAATCTGGGTGAACTTGATTGTTTTAAGGCAGATGGGTTCAAAACGGATGCAATATATATCATGATTGTTCCCAAATACGTAAGATGGCTATCATGAAATTGCAAATACAAAGCATTGTACGATGTTCTACGCATGCTAGTTGAGTACGTTGGCAGACAGTAATAGGTATATAAAACGGCAGTAAACAGGCGGTAAATGTATATAGAAAGTCCCAACACCAAGCGCATAAAGCAGACATAGAGTACTTTAAACACAGAGATAAGAAAATGGAAAGTTGCGTTCAAGATGCTTTGCAAATGTGCACAAGTATATCTGCGAAAAAGCTGCAGTGTTGACAAGCCACTCAAACATAGTATCATATATTCTGCAAAGTTGTGCTAAAAACATGTTGCTGTATGTTTACCTACAGATACTATGCATTTCAAAAGGTTTATATATCGTACAGATGATTCTAGTTTTTATGTTGGCTGCATTTTGACACTGTACATCATTTATATTATGTATATCTGCTGAATATGTACAAGTGTGGGTGCTTTTTAGTCTCTTTACCATACATTCTCATGATGTGTAAGTTATACCAACGGTTCTTGTTTACAAGCACCTCTTCATTTTATAATTTTACCTACATGCTACATCTTCGATATACAAGAAAACTATATTTAATATCACTGTAGTTAGAACTTTGTCCTTTCCAAATTGTATTTGTATGACTATTTTCATAACTCGTTATGTATGTTTTGTTTGGAACGTAATGTATGCCTATACAAGATATATGATTAGTGACTTGAATTGTTTTTGTCTGCCTGCAGCCTTCCCAGATATTAGTCACCCAATCATCTTATATAGATCAACAACATGCTTGGTTCCTTACCTTCTTGCAATGTTTTCAAACGCACCTCATTTTGCAAAAGACCCTCGTGTTTTACGAAAAAGTTATAATTACAACCATCTTGTCATAGCCGTGGATCTATTATGTCGATGCAAACAGATCCTTGTTATATGGACGTATTTGGGAATATGCAAAGGCATGTTTTGATGAATTAAGCCATAATTTTGTTCATTCAAGCTGCGACAGTTGTTTTGAATCTGATGATCTGAATGTGTGTCATGAAATTTGGTCTGAAAAATTTGCTACTACAGCTACTGGTCAAAATTTAGAAGTTCAAGAAACAAAGAAACTGACCTTGTCTGCTAAGCAAAAGCAAACCACAAAAAGTAAAGCGAAAAAATATTACACTGTGTAATTCAAACAGTAGTAAGTTATGGTAGAAGCTTGTTAAGACAGTTTTAGATGGAAACAAAGCTAAAACGTCAGAATTCCCGCCTTTAAAAAAGGGCAAAGCACTAGTTGCTGATAGCAAAGAAAAGGCTGAGCTGCTCAATAATTACTTTGCAGAGGAGTGCCGTGTAAATTGCGCTAATTCAAAAGCTCCCGACCTATGCTATAACTTATCATGTCTTAGACAACATGATAATTGACGAAAATATAGTAAAAGATTGCATAAACGTACTTGATGTTTCAAAGGCCAGCGGTCAGGATAATCTTAGTCCAAAGCTTCTAAAAGGATGTGTTCATTCTATTTCAAATCGTCTTTGTCAAATATTTAATTTGTCTTCGCAAGAAGCTACTTTCCTGGACAGTCGGGAAGAGGTTAACATTACCCTAATACACAAAAAGGCTTCAAAACAGTTGGCAAGTAATTTTCACCATATACCGCTTATGAGCATGTTGGGCAAACTGTTTGAAAAAATTGTTTTTTAATTCACTTTCAACCATCTTATTGATAGCAAACTACTTACCAAGTTGCAATCAGCCTACCAAGAAAATGACTCATCAGTTTGATAGCTTTTGGTAATATATGATAAAGTTGTAGAAGCAATGGATGGAGGCAAATCAGCTAGATATGTCTTTCTAGATGTTTCCCATGCTTTTGATAGAGTTTGGCATACAGGGTTACTAAAAAACCAGAAGCTGCTTGGATCAGAAGAAACCTACTGATTTGGTTCTAGAGTAATCTTTCCAACTGGAAGCAAAGAGTGGTTATAAACGGGCAAGCGTCTACATGGAACACAGTTAATGCTAGCAATCCACAAGGCTCAATTCTAGGCCCACTTTTGTTCTTGTTAAACATAAATAATATTGCTAACATTTTCGAATCCAAAATAAGACTATTCGCAGACAGTATTTTACTCCTCTTTACTTCAGACAGAGACGATCTAGACCTTGGAGCGATACCTATTAACGGTGACCTCTAAGCAATATCAATCTGGACACATCAGTGGTTCTTCTGTTTGAATGAGTCCAAAACAGAAGTTATGACATGTAGTCGTGTCAAAATTCACAACAAAACCCCTTTTTTTTCTCACAAATAAGCCCGTGAAAGACGTAGACTTGCACAGACATCTTAGTCTCACCCTTGAGTGCCACGGTTCCTGGTCAGTGCATGTGAACAATATATACATCAAAGCAATGAGAAGAGTGGACTGTCTGAGAGGGATGAAATTTCTAGACAGGAAACATCTCAAAAATGTGTACCTCACCTTCATAAGCCCTATTCTTGAATATGGCAATGTTGTCTGGGACAACTGTGGTCAGTCATGTGTGGCTAAATTGGAGTGATGCAGCATACACAAGTAGTAACTGGAGCTGTAGAAAGTGTCAATCTTAATGCACTGTCCAAGGAATTAAAATATGAATCACTTTGGGAAAGGAAAGAGAAACAGAAAATTATACTCATGTTCAAAATTCAAAATGGCCTTGCCCCCTGAGTATTTACAAGACAGAGTGCCCCGTGTGCCATCTCCCCTTTTTGTTCACAAGGATGCAAGGAGCAGTTTAAAACCACAATAACTATGAATACAAAGCCGAAAATCGTGGTAATTTTCATGTTATTGTATAGAGGGGAATAAAATTAGGCGAAATATGTCTGATTTCCCTTTTTGAGACCTGCCCTTTAATTTGCTTGGCAGTATCATGTTTACTAGTAGGTGCAGTATCCACGCAGGTATCTACGTCTGTCGTGATGGTACTGTCCGAAACCACATCCTTAGATCTGTATTGATTGCGCTTGTAAGGGGCGTTGTCCCGGTTACCCGGTTGCCCGGTTGCACAGTTTGTTTTTTAGTTTTCTCTTTTGGCATTTTGAACTCAGTCACACTGAACCGCCGAAAAATCCAAAAATAGTTCAAAGTTTCTCCTCAGGTTGAAATGTGGAGGACTGGAGACTGTCTTGAAGTTGATATAAGAGGAAGAAATACAGCACGAATGAAACTTGGTCTTCAGCCAGCAAGAATTTCGTGATGGTGGACCCTAGTTCTGTAACCCTATCTCAGCTATATGCTAATGAGCTCCTTAGTGCCGGACGGAATGGCATGCGGGTGGTGTGTCTCTCATATATCACGACCATCCAGATAGGCGTGTATATATATATATATATATATATATATATATATATATATATATATATATATATATATATATATATGTATGTAAGTATGTATATGTGTGTGTGTGTGTGTGTGTGAAACACATTATATAAATAATTATACCTTTGTTAATCATCAAATGACATTAATCATCGACTGATCCTGCGGTATTCATATATCCGATATATTCAACCCAAATGGGTCGTCAGATTCAAAATTTCCATCCAGCTAAGTTACCATTTCTCTCTGCGTGTTATCGAATGTGTTGATGATTTCAAACTGAAAACCTTAGTCTATTTCTCAATGAACCTTCAGCCTGAATACAAACATTATTGCAGGAAGCTGCGGTGCAGTATTTTCTTTGTAAAATGCTGACTTCCCGTGATTTTTTGATTCCAAGTTTCTATGTTTGATATTCATGTTCGTTTTTCGGTTCTGTTTTTGTATCGATTAGCTTACATTTAAGTGCTTGAGCATTAAGTCATTATTGTACAATATGTTTTTTGCCACAAATACGTTACTGTTTGTTTGTGTCCATGGTCATTGACATATTTTATGAAGCAACTTGTTTGCTGCTTTTTCGTGTCAGTGATGTGCAATGGAAGGGCTGCTTTGCTCAGGTATTCAATTTTTTATTCCAACAACAGTGTTGGTTTAAACATATTTTTATTTATGTTATATAAAAAAGAGCATTGGAACAGGGAAAACCCTATATCAACCCCTTTCACGGAAAACAGAGAAGTAGAAACAAAAAAGTGGTTGGTTTAGATCGAAACACAGAAAATACCGAAAGTAAAGAAGACAACACTAGGACACACAGACAGGCAATGCTGGTAATATGCTGTACTTCAAGACAAAGTAGTACCTCTGCATTACAACCTACCTATGCTTTGAATTTTTGATAAATTCTTGCACAGCAGTGAATGTATTTAAGTTTTTATCAATTGAACAATTTTCACACCCAAAGAGGAGGGTAGAGAGTGTCAGAGGAGCCAATTCGGCAACAATATTTTGCAATCCAATCCTATGTTAACTGTATGTAGGGCAGATGAAGAAGAAGTGGAATGCATATTCCTCAGCACTGCCACATTGGCACAGGTGTGAAGTTACTCCGCGAATTTTAAGAGGATACGAATTCAGACCACGACAGCCCACGTGGACATTGACGTGGTGTGTAGCCCAGTAACGAGGGCCATGGTTATGTAATACATTGTGCTTGACTGTACACCTAATTACTGAACTTACTTTTGCTTTGAATAGGTTGACATTATCACTTTTTAGAGCATTATTTGGAAGTTTATTCCGGAGTTGGGCTGTACTTGGATAGAGTGAATTGTGAAATAATGAAGTTCTTGATTAGAAGGAATATAAATTTGCACGTTTCCTGGTACTATAGTTCGAGGCTGTCGGGGGAAGTTTGTGGGATATACTTGATTAGATAACTTGGCGCAATATTGTTGACAATTTTGTCCCTTAAAATTAATTTAGCTTTTTGCTTACCTTTGGCCAATGACTCCCATCTGGTTTCATCACTTAGTTTAAGAGAAGTTCCTTTAACCAGTTACAGCACTGACTGCGGTGGTATGAACGTTTTCCTCTGCAGCCTGTGCACATCCAATTTTATACCATAGAACCATATTCTGAGATGTACCGAATGGAAGATAAGTATAATGTTTCAAGGGTAGGCCTATCTAGAGTGTATTGAAGTTCTTTCATCATGTTAATCAGAGTAGTTCCTTTGGCCACAATAAAATTGATGCGTTGAGACCATGTCAGATCGTTTTTAATTAAAGGCATTCGATGTTTATAGCGGGAGACATCAACAAAATGGTGTTGCTGGAAATACAGTGGTGGGTAGTTTGTGGAGTTTGTTTTACAAGTTATCAACATGCTTTTGGTTTTCAATGCATTAAATGTGATAAGGCAAGTTTTAGACCACTCATCAATAGATTGGAGGTCCATGTTCATATGCGGTATGCCGTATCAGGGTCTTGGACACTAAGATATAGGGTGGTGTCATTGACAGAAAGATTTGATGTTGGAGCTGACACCATCAACAATATCACTTATAAAAATAAGAAACATAAGTGACCGAGCCATGTGGCATGCCAGCATTGATGGTACCCCATAAGGAACACTTGCCATGAATTATCACAAGCTGTCAAATGATTGGATAGATAGTTCAGAAACCAATGATTCAAGTTCTCAGTAATTCCATTTCTTTGATGCTGGTGGAGCAAGGCTGAGTGCCAAACTTTACCAAGTGCTTTAATGCTGTTGAGGAATACGAGACGTACATCGTTTTGAAGGTCGACTGCTAAGCAAAGCTCACAATACAGCGATAACAGCTGGTTCAAAGAGTAGTCATCAGGAGTGAAACAAGATTGTTGAGATGCTAGAATGAGGTTTTCACGAAAGAAGTTAAAAACATGCTGAAAGACAACCCTTTCCATAACCTTTTTAACACAGCTGACCACTGATATAGGCCTATAATCACTGCAGAGGTGTTAAGAACGTTTTCTGTGGAGAGGGGGAACACTAGCATTTTTCCACATCGATGGCAAAACACTGTGATGGAGATATAAATTACAGAGTTTTGCTGGAGAATTATACATTACTTATGCACCTTCTTTAAGCTGTGTAGGGCTAACACCATCAGGCCAAGATGCTTTAGTTGTATCAAGACATGTTAAGATATCCAGATTTTCATTATTGGGTATGGAAATTGAGGAGAGAGAAAAGTTTGGTAACTCATGCCAATCGGGGACAGTAGAAGATGATGATTCAACATTACATTGGCTAAGCGAGACATTGTTTAAAAGACCTGCTTTAGAATAATTGCATGATACAATTTTTGTCGCCATTAAGCAAGGAGAGCACATCAGATTTTTGATAACGTTGAAGAAAATGTTTGAGTGGGCGCCACCAGGACTTCTCACCAGTATTATTATTCATCAGTGGGGCACACATTTTTTGGTAATAATGTTTCTCTGCTTTTTCCAATCGCTCATCATATTCGTTTCTTATTCTACAAAAGTGAGCGCATTAGTTGTACTATCAGACACAACCAACTTTGTGTTTTAAACAGCGCAAAGAAGACTTATACCATTGAAGTCCTTTGGTCTGATCGTAAGCATGTCATAAAAATGCACTCTCGCAATATTCAAGAAGGAAACGGTCCATACGGCAGTACATTCATTAACTGCATTAAACCGTGATCTAGGTAAGCCACTCTAATTTCAAACCACAGTAGCTCAATATCATCGACTTCTAAATCAGTCAGCCGAGTGACAAACATACATGTAGACCTAGAAAGAAGAAGTGCGAGTCTACCACCTAGTCCTAATGTGCAATCACAACATATAATTGGATGGAAACCAAGAAGTTTAAAATCAATATTGGATTAATTTGTGTTAAGAAAGCGTCCAAAAATGATAACAAATCAAAAGTGAGGCCAGATCAGCCCTAATGTGTCTTAATTAAGTGGTGGAGAAGCTACACACATTGGCATGACCCATGGAGATATTGCAAGAGTGGCTGTTGGGACCTGGGTTAATATGTATGTCTGCCGCAAGTAGCAGTAGTGGAGGTGAGATGAATATAAGGTGTTTTATATTGGGTGTTTTATGCTTACAAGGACTAAAAAATACAAAACATAGAAGAATAACTTTATTTCTGAGCTGTGACAGGTATAATTTAACAGTACAGAAACCTAGGCTTCCATAATAAAGACAAAGTATGGTGGAATTGAAACTGATGAAATAAATATTGGTTCGGTTAAAACAAAATCTGATGGATCCATGACACACAAGCTCAGAAGGATATGTGGATCAAAGGTGACGGCAATCGTCAGCGTGTACAAGTAGATATGATAAGAAACATCAAATAAAATCTGGGTGAACTTGATTGTTTTAAGGCAGATGGGTTCAAAACGGATGCAATATATATCATGATTGTTCCCAAATACGTAAGATGGCTATCGTGAAATTGCAAATACAAAGCATTGTACGATGTTCTACGCATGCTAGTTGAGTACGTTGGCAGACAGTAATAGGTATATAAAACGGCAGTCACAAGCGGTAAATGTATATAGAAAGTCCCAACACAAAGAGCGTAAAGCAGACATAGAGTACTTTAAACACAGAGATAAGAAAATGAAAAGTTGCGTTCAAGATGCTTTGCAAATGTGCGACAAGTATATGTGCGAAAAAGCTGCAGTGTTGACAAGCCACTCAAACATAGTATCATATATTCTGCAAAGTTGTGCTAAAAACATGTTGCTGTATGTTTACCTATGGATACTATGCATTTCAACAGGTTTATATATCGTACAGATGATTCTAGTTTTTATGTTGGCTGCATTTTGACACTGTACATCATTTATATTATGTATATCTGCTGAATATGTACAAGTGTGGGTGCTTTTTAGTCTCTTTACCATACATTCTCATGATGTGTAAGTTATACCAACGGTTCTTGTTTACAAGCACCTCTTCATTTTATAATTTTACCTACATGCTACATCTTCGATATACAAGAAAACTATATTTAATATCACTATAGTTAGAAATTTGTCCTATCCAAATTGTATTTGTATGACTATTTTCATAACTCGTTATGTATGTTTTGTTGGAATGTAATGTATGCCCACAAAGATATATGATTAGTGACTTGAATTGTTTTTGTCTGCCTGCAGCATTCCCAGATATAAGTTACCCAATTATCTTATATAGATCAACAACATGCTTGGTTCCTTACCTTCTTGCAATGTTTTCAAATGCATCTCATTTTGCAAAAGACCCTCGTGTTTTACGAAAAAGTTATAATTACAACCATCTTGTCATAGCCGTGGATCTATTATGTCGATGCAAACAGATCCTTGTTATATGGACGTATTTGGGAATATGCAAAGGCATGTTTTGATGAATTAAGCCATAATTTTGTTCATTCAAGCTGCGACAGTTGTTTTGAATCTGATGATCTGAATGTGTGTCATGAAATTTGGTCTGAAAAATTTGCTGATATGGCTAAAAGGTATGTTCCTGAGATAACCATAATGGTTCGGATGTCAGACCTTCCTTGGTATAGTTTAGCACTTCGCGTTAAAGCAAAGAGTCATTTGGGCATCGAGAAAAGCTAACGACAATAAATACGCCACCCATTCTTTGGTTACTTACAACAACCTATGTAATCAATTTCAGAAAGATGTCTCAAAAGCAATACAAAAGCAAGTTGAGTACCTCTTTGAAAAACGCAGAATCCAAGAATAAGACATGGTGGCGAGTCAACAAACATTTCATGGACGGTAATCACTCTACTACTACAGCTACTGGTCAAAATTTAGAAGTTCAAAAAACAAAGAAACTGACCTTGTCTGCAAAGCAAAAGCAAACCACAAAAAGTAAAGCGAAAAAACATTACACTGTGTAATTCAAACAGTAGTAAGTTATGGTAGAAGCTTGTTAAGACAGTTTTAGATGGAAACAAAGCTAAAACGTCAGAATTCCCGCCTTTAAAAAAGGGCAAAGCACTAGTTGCTGATAGCAAAGAAAAGGCTGAGCTGCTCAATAATTACTTTGCAGAGGAGTGCCGTGTAAATTGCGCTAATTCAAAAGCTCCCGACCTATGCTATAACTTATCATGTCTTAGACAACATGATAATTGACGAAAATATAGTAAAAGATTGCATAAACGTACTTGATGTTTCAAAGGCCAGCGGTCAGGATAATTTTGGTCCAAAGCTTCTAAAAGGATGTGTTCATTCTATTTCAAATCGTCTTTGTCAAATATTTAATTTGTCTTCGCAAGAAGCTACTTTCCTGGACAGTCGGGAAGAGGTTAACATTACCCTAATACACAAAAAGGCTTCAAAACAGTTGGCAAGTCATTTTCACCATATATCGCTTATGAGCATGTTGGGCAAACTGATTGAAAAAATTGTTTTTTAATTCACTTTCAACCATCTTATTGATAACAAACTACTTACCAAGTTCCAGTCAGCCTACCAAGAAAATGACTCATCAGTTTGTTAGCTTTTGGAAATATATGATAAAGTTGTAGAAGCAATGGATGGAGGCAAATCAGCTAGATATGTCTTTCTAGATGTTTCCCATGCTTTTGATAGAGTTTGGCATACAGGGTTACTAAAAACACCAGAAGCTGCTTGGATCAGAAGAAACCTACTGATTTGGTTCTAGAGTAATCTCTCCAACTGGAAGCAAAGAGTGGTTATAAACGGGCAAGCGTCTACATGGAACACAGTTAATGCTAGCAATCCACAAGGCTCAATTCTAGGCCCACTTTTGTTCTTGTTAAACATAAATAATATTGCTAACATTTTCGAATCCAAAATAAGACTATTCGCAGACAGTATTTTACTCCTCTTTACTTCAGACAGAGACGATCTAGACCTTGGAGCGATACCTATTAACGGTGACCTCTAAGCAATATCAATCTGGACACATCAGTGGTTCTTCTGTTTGAATGAGTCCAAAACAGAAGTTATGACATGTAGTCGTGTCAAAATTCACAACAAAACCCCTTTTTTTCTCACAAATAAGCCCGTGAAAGACGTAGACTTGCACAGACATCTTAGTCTCACCCTTGAGTGCCATGGTTCTTGGTCAATGCATGTGAACAATATATACATCAAAGCAATGAGAAGAGTGGACTGTCTGAGAGGGATGAAATTTCTAGACAGGAAACATCTCAAAAAGTTGTACCTCACCTTCATAAGCCCTATTCTCGAATATGGCAATGTTGTCTGGGACAACTGTGGTCAGTCATGTGTGGCTAAGTTGGAGTGAAGCAGCATACACAAGTAGTAACTGGAGCTGTAGAAAGTGTCAATCTTAACGCACTGTACAAGGAATTAAAATGTGAATCACTTTGGGAAAGGAAAGAGAAACAGAAAATTATACTCATGTTCAAAATTCAAAATGGCCTGGCCCCCGAGTATTTAAAAGACAGAGTGCCCCCTGTGCACGAGTCTGGCATTAATAAACGACATTCACAGGACATCCCCCCCCCCCCTGCAGAACTGAACAACGTAAAAAGTTGTTCTTTCCTTCGACCATCAACTTATGGACAAATTTGGATATACAGACGCGAAATTCACAGTCCCCAGCTACCTTTAAAAGAAATCTTTACAAAAATGCTGCATACACTTCAGGTTTCTGTAGCAGTGGAAACCGCAAAGCCCAAATCCGAAATTCACCACTTGCATATGAGAATGAATTGTACTGTCAACAGCTACATGTTTAGTTTGGGCTTGGTCAACTTGGCCAGTTGTTCTAGCAGAGCTGACTAAGAAACTATTAGCCATTTCCTTCTTGAATGTACAAACTACACCATGACTAGAAATCGACCTTTTGGCCCTCGAACTGCAAAGGGCACACTGAGTCTTCATGCTTTATTATTTGGTGATCAACAGCAAAACTATATATTGAACACGAACTTATTTTGGTCCGTCGAAAATTTCATCATGGAAACAAAGCATTTTTGATGCTCTGCATTTCAGAAAACAGGTGATGGATAGGTATGTATTTCCTCTAGCACTACAGCAACTGTATATAGCGACGACAATGGTGCACTTCGATGTAAGTTTGCAAAAGTGTATCTATGATCTGTATAATGTATGTTGTTTCACTCCAAATATCTGTATATACGAAATGCAGTTAGCAGCATTGTGTATGGGAGAGGGAACAGCATAAGCTCCTGGCTTGTTTTCCAATTCCTGTCTTTAATTCAAATCAACAATATTAGAAAATCGCTGCACTCTCCTAAAGAGACCCCATAGGTATGTGCCAGTTAATATTTCATACCAACTAGAGTCCTATTATAAATAATCCCAAAGATATGAGCCAACACGTTTTTTGCACCTTTCTAGGTCATACAATGATAGATTTACAAAACACCAAATGGAAACCCTACTTGTAGTTTTTTTTAAATGATGTTTTATAGTCACCATGGCCTTTGAGTCTTTCATTACCAAAATGGAAGCTAAAGGCTTGAATTCAACAAGCTACTTT
The DNA here is from genome assembly GCA_964020975.1 of Hermodice carunculata. Taxonomy (NCBI): domain Eukaryota; kingdom Metazoa; phylum Annelida; class Polychaeta; order Eunicida; family Amphinomidae; genus Hermodice; species Hermodice carunculata. The sequence goes on from OZ026627.1 coordinate 24,907,698, forward strand.
TTATGCCTTTCTGCCAGAGAATGCACAATCAGTCCATCATCATACCCTTAACATATTCAGTGAATATCCTCATGGGGACATGTGCAAGATCATAGCAGTTTTCACAATATTTCAACATATGCAGTGTATTCCCGCATACAATTGTACCAAAAAAATCAGAAAAAAACATTAGCCACAAATTCGTCAGTTCTTGCCGATGGCTATTTATATTTTGCGTTAAAATGAATATTTTCCTTCTACGATGATTTAAATCAATGATCGGGTCGTTGCTTGTGACAATTTGAATGATGTAACTTTGCAAAACTGTGCAAAAATAGGGTGATTTCATCGTCTCTATCTCGATTTTTTTTGGTCTCCGCGCCATGTTGTTTATATGCTTAGAATGCTCAGAACCTTGTCTATTTTAACAACAAGCTCTCTCATTGGCTGAAACAAAAGTATTTAAGCGGGAACCCCTTCAAAACTGCGTCTATTTCAAACAGATGCCTCTTTATTTTAGTCGGAAACTACAAGGGCCCAGAATCGATCACATGGTGTTCGCTGTTTAATCAAAAAGTTTTTTCTATCGCTGTTTGTTTCGGTAAAACTCGCTGCCTAGTGTTGTGAAGTCTGGCTTGAAAGATGGGTGACATTTGTGTGAACACAAGTGGTTTAAACATATTTTATTCGTGAAATACAATTTGGAAGGAGGGCAGAGTGACAAGTGACGATTACGGACAATTTATTAAAGCAAAAAACAATTTTTAACGCTGTAAATTGGTCAGAATGATAACATATACTACCACTCTACCAGCCTTTGCGTACAATAGAGCAGAGGGTCCAATTTTTTCACGGAAAGAGAGTAAAATACGCCAGCCGCAGGTGAACATGGCTCGGGTGAAAATACCGCTGCTGTGTGTTTATCATGCAGACAGTTTGTCAGTAACTGCGATAAGTGTGTTTATGGACTATTTACTGCAGCAACAAGCTCTACGACTATAGTTGAATGGCAAATATAACACACAACCGATCTTTAGAAAAAAATAAAAGAGGAACCATCGTTCGTGATGGTAACCAAGAAAAATACACGGACCGGTACCTATGTAATTGTATTCACACAGGTTTGACCGCTTTCATCAAATCGTGATTGAGATCGATATATTTCCTTTGTCTGGGTGTAGGGCAAGAGTTTTTGTTTAAATTGACAAAAGAGCCACATAGAAATGTAGAGCTCTTACTCAACAAAACTTAAATCATGACGTGGATCATTTTGCATAAATGCAAAAATAAAAAAGTTGTGGCACTGATTTGACTTCTAAGATCCCGCGAAAAACCCCGGATGTTGTGACGTCACTCCCACCAAATTGATGGTAGTCCAGAGTGGGCTTGTGCAAGTTTGACAAGTCCCTGGTGTCGGCAGCCGGAGGGAGACGGTCAGCTTTGTCTCGCTTGAGTGGCCAGTGACTAGCCATGCATTCATCAAAGACCACTTTCCACTCGCAATGATAATGGGATTAGAACTGACCAGAAATCAATAGCTGCTACTGTTGAAACCGACACGGCGGCAGTGTCGACCATTTAAAAAAAAATAACAGTAGGACCTACTTAATAACACCGTGTAGTTGGCAGAATATTATTCAGTTAACTATGTGGAGGGGAAAATGTATCGCACTTCTGGGTTGGACCGCAGGATGGGAAAATAGGGACATGCACCAGGGACTTGTGCAAGTCTAACTACAAGTTATAGCCCGACATTTCACCGACGGTTGAGAAATCACAGCCTTCAGAAATATAACCCCACATTTTAAGATACCATTGAGAGATTATAGGCTCACATTGCATAGGCAATTAGGACATAAAATTATGGCCCCACAGGGCGTCATGAAAAATAGATAAAAATATAAAATTGTAGACTTGATTGCTTATAAAGGTGTAACGTGTTTAGAATTATCAAACATCTCTTTAAAAAAAGATGATACTTAGTTACGTGTCTCCAATGCAGGGGTTTCCTTTGATTGGTGGGGATAAGAAAATACATGTAATCCCTCAAGTGACATAACCTCTATCTTGGGAATCTTTGTTCTTTTTTCATCATGTGTGATAAGAGAATGGTGGCACTGCTGTCAGACCATTGACATAGGGATTAGTATGTGTCCATCCCTATGAACACACCCTATTCCTTCCACAGATTAGATGACCACAAAGTTTAATTACCTACAGGTGTTCATTACTGGTTTTACGCAATTTCAATTTGGAAGTTACTGGGATTGGAGCAAGCTAGAACTTGTCAGTTGTAAAAGTAACATGTGTAAGGTTGTGCATTAAAAAAGTCTGTTGCACCTGTATTTACAGTGTAGCACATGATCGAAAGAAAACAAAGTACATACGTATATATATAAACTTAGGCCAAATTTTACCCAAATTAATTTTAATTCCCCAAAGTAATAAATCAATGATAGGTTTATTTCCACCTGGGATACTTGTCATGGTGCCCTTTGGTTCTCTTTAGTCAACCTTGCCGCGATTGGGTGGGGGTGGGGGGGATGAGATGGACCCTTTCACACTTTGTTCCTTAAATCATCACACGTCAATGTATTTGTAAACAAAGCTTTGAAGAATTCAGAACTCTGAGCTCAGAACGAAGGGGTAGTTACTGCGCCACGAAGGCACACATCGTAATAATTTCATATAAATCAAATTGCAACAGTGATGAATAGTCTTCACTAAACATTTAGATCAATACATGTACATCTGAGGAAAGACCAATCACAAATGGTTGAATATGTTGTCTGTTCACCTGTAGGACGATCTTCGATCACTGCTCAGCAAACCCTGAGGTGTCAGCATTGAAATCTAAGATTTTTGAGAACTGATTACTCATAGGCCCTGGGAGGTACTCTTGGTGTTGATGTGGCACATGGTTTTCGTCGCAGTTGGCACTGTATTTTAAACATCAGACCTGGTTGTTCCAACTATCACTTGCGTAGTCCAAATGTGTGTGGCGGGGTCATACATTAGTGGTTGGTATTATGTCCATTAATTCATGTAATCATTTTCGGTCACTTTCATCATTCATTTGTTACAGGTTACAATGTTCATCGAAAAGTTGTACTTGTTTGGGAACTTACACATGCAATTAGTACAGTTTGGTCAGTTTGCTATTGTGCGAGTTTTCACTGTTGCCAAACCAACCATGACCTTCGGAACTGTTGCCAAGCAAAGAGGTCTACTCTGCCCAATTGGTGCATAAGGATGCACGTTTGACATTGTGCTTACTTCATCTACTCAGATGTATAAAAGATAATAATAGGCCAGAACCTACGAGGCTATAAGATAGCAAAATCAGCCAGCAAAGTAGTTAAAATAAGGTATACTCAACCTTGTAATTCCCTGCTGTCAACTTTCCTTAAAACTTTGGTGATGTGTTCTGTGTTGTGTGATGAAAAATGGTCTGAAGTGACCTATTTTTTTGAAATTTATCTTATCCATTTCATCTATCTATTGATTTAAAGCCTAATTTTTCGCACCTTACTTTTTTAATTGACAACTTTAAAATTGATCGTTTATCAGAATCTTCGAAAATGAAAGTGGGTTTAAACAGATAGGAGCACCTGCATGTAGTTTTACTGATGATTACATGATCTGTTGATGTTATAGGGTCTGTGTATCTCAGTAGAACCATAATGATCCCTATGTAAATAGTCTGCTATGACAGTAGCGGCACTATTAATTCTTATCAGGCAGGATCAAATGAGAAAACAATTCCAAAGATTTCGTCATATGACAAATTACGCGTACTTGCATACCCCTTTTATTAAACGATTGTCTCTGTTGGAGACACGTTGGTTTAATACCCACTTTTTAATCACAAAGTATTATATAATATTTTGAAAAAAAAACTTTTATAATTCTAAACAATGTACACCTGAATCAAGAACTTATTCTACATTTTTGTTTTACCCAGTTTTATTTGGCCCTGTGGGGCTTTGCTTTTTCAGGAGTGTGATGTCCAAATCCTCATGAAATGTGGACCTTTCATTTTTGAGGGGTATTTTGTTCTAATCCTATGTGAAATTTGGAATTGTAATTTTATTGGGGTGTGATATTCTATCCTTCATGAAATGGGAAGATATAGATAATAGTTATACATCATAATCCTCTGTGGACAGTTGGGCTAAATAGGAGTCTAATGCAGTTGCATATTTTTTCTTTAGTCTGAAAAATAATATCTGACACCATGGGTGTGTGCTGAAATGGTTCTTCTTTATGGCCTGAATAAAGGTACCTTGCTTTCCTTATATCGCAGAAAGGAAACAGTGTTTGTGCCATAATGGGGTTGTGCGGTCACTTTAACTAACTTTACAAGGGTGCCACTTAAGTGGTTAGGCCTATGTTTTGGAAAATTAAAGGCCATAGTTGGTGAAGAATGTTTCCATGGTTGAGAGAACCGGTTTAAGAGCACCAGTTGCCTTTCATGCGTGACTGGCTGTCTCAAGTCAGTAGTGTGATTTCTTTCTTCACATTTGTATTGGAAGAGGAATGTTGATGTTTTGGTAACTCTTGAATCTCTTTGCTGTAATTGGTAGGGTTAAATATATGAATAGGGGTAATGTTTTTCTGAACTATCTGGGTATTGGTAGAAACGATATTGCTGCTAGCGGTTTTATAATTTTGTCATATATGTACTAGTGAGAAAACACTGCGTGTGCTTGCACTTCTATACCAATTCCGCAGGCTTCCATGCTATGATATTTATCACTTTCCTTAGGTCCTTGTGTCCAATGCATCTTTAAAATTTTCATTAGGATGAGCATCTGGTTCAGTGCTATTTTGAGGGTGCTCGTAAAGATTCTATCACATAACAATCAATATGCATAATAACTGCCACAAACTATACATTGTTGAAAAGCTAACAAATTACTGATTGTTTTTCTTCCATTCTCCTATGTTTTATAGCAATCATACCAAGCGCCATCCTCCTTTCCAAAGAACCTTGAAGGAACTTGGATTCAACTTATTCATTTTCTGACGTAAAGGCATTAAACGTGTGGCAAACTGTTCGCAATTATACTCAGCCTTAAATACAAGTTTCTGATACAGCATATCTTTTGGATAAGGTTTAATTTTAGCACAAAGTGTTTGAGTCATGTCCAATTTGTATTTTGTTATTCCACCAACTAAACTTAGATCATTGTTTTATATTTCAAAATTAATGCAATCCTGAGTATATCAAAGGTCATTTGCCGTATGTCTAATCTGACGCTAAATAAAGATGTGACTATTTTTGTTTTCATGTTGGATGAGCTCGTTTTCCATGGGTCTTGTTCCACTGTAGTAAAAATACGTAAGAGAGGAACAGATATGTATATGGTGATATTTGATACCAGTGTTGACATCAAACCACAGTGGAGCTCCGATAAACATAGTCATAGAGCACTACGCAAGAACTGACGGCAGACAACTGTATGTATGTAACATGGGCTAGTAAATGCTGAAAACATCCAAAATCAAAGTGCATTGCTCTATCTGATGATCATACATGAATGGGACAGCTCCTAATATTTGAAATGTTGGTATAATTTTCAAGTGTTAGGGTGCCTAAATAGGGGCTTGGAGGATATGGTCGCCTCTAACATCCAAAATTTAATTGTCTTGGTATATTTGGCAACTACAGATGAATGATGCTGTTTCTAAACGTTTGTGTGGCTTATAAAGCCATCTGTATACTCATCATGGTGGGAATATGATTCTTATTCTTCCATTCTCCAAACAAAGCCTCTTTCTCTCACAAACATCACAGCATTTTGATTTTCCACAGCAAGGTTTTTGTTAATAATTTTACATTAAATGGAATAGGGCTACATATACATGAATTTATAATTTTGTTTTGTCCTTTAATGGATGAGATGCATTTAAGATTTGAACACCTAAGGACAAATGAAAAACTCACTTATAGAAGACAACTGATCTAATTACATTCTGAATATGAATATAACATGAAAACCTAAACATAAGATTCGTTTTTGCATCTTGTGTACTGAAAATGAAAATTATTTAAAAATTATGCAGTTTTCTGTGTTAATATAAGGTTGTCAATAATAATAATAATAATAATAATAATAATAATAATAATAATAATAATAATAATAATAATAATAATAATAAAAATAATGATGATGATGATGATGATGATGATTATGATGGTAATAATAATGATAATAATATTAACAACAGTGTACATGAGTAAACTATTTTAATGGGAGCTGCGTTATAATTAAGCCAATTCTAGTTACATGTCAAAATGAAATTGAAGGATTGAAATGCTAATTCTCACCATTGAACCATTAGAATAGTTCCAAAAAATTTTCCACAACGGATGTTATCATTTCCGATATGATTTGAGTGAAGTACCAACAATTTGTATTTTTAATGCGAATTTTGCCAACTTTTTAATTCCGAGTGCCTCAATAGAACAGCATATGGGGGGGGGGGGGTGGTTCATTATTTCCGACGACCTAAATTACATTGGCTTATGTGCTTCAGTGAGATATTTGGGTTTCTGATCCGCATGGGATGAACAGTATTACAACCCATAATTCATTATGTATCTGTGTCCACTAGGATGCTGTATGATTTAAACTTGAAATGAAAACTTGTGGCTGAACTGAAGTGAAGTTACATTGGCTATATTTATTGCATTTGCTTTGGTTTGAGTTAACCTTAGGGTTAACATCATCATACACAAAGTAGTTTCCTTCCATTTTCGTTCACTCTCTAACCGTTGCTCCTCTTTATCTAAGTTAATGTTATTTCTTTCCTGGCTGCTATGCATCAATATTTAATTGTAACTATGATGTGATTTGCTACAGGAAAATACATAAGTTATGATAAAATACTCTAGATACAAGGTACATAGAGTATCGACATTTATACTCTAGATACATGGTGCAGTCTGGTTACCATCTGATAACAGCGATTATAACATATTCATTTTTGTCTTGCTTTTGGCGTTGTTAATTTATTACCTTGAGTGCATCTGAAAGGTCGAAGTGACATTGTGGCTTATATCTGAACATGGTGGATCAAGGCCCATGGAAGAGTACAGGAAAATTGATCCATTGCATAAGATTGTATAGAAAACCAGGGCATAGCTAACAGAGGTGAATATCAAGGTCAGCTGCGGATGGGCTGGTCACATAGCCCTCTTGTTGCAAGACAGTGCTGTTGTAGAATTTATTCCGTTTCAAGGACAAACAATTTGTAAATTACAGGAATTGTTCAATTTTCGGTCCTCCTGAACAATGGGTTTGCGAAAGCGTCGGAGTAGTTTTGTTCTACTACTGGATATTTGCAAAAAAAAAACAACGCAAAAGAGAGCTCATAGCTATTTTTCATTGTTCCTTAATACTAACAATGTGCCAAAGATCAACCATTACAAGATATGTCATTATTCTGCACTATCTGTTTATGTTTACGTTTGAATTTTGGGCAGTCACATCACCTTTTGTATAAATCCTGAAGAAATGAATGTTGCTCACCAGTACTAATCTGCAGCGTCCTTGAATGCGCAGCATCATGCAGGTTCCTTTGCATATTGAGCCTCGATTTCACTAGCATAACGTGGTTCCATGGAGTACCCAATTGTAGACAAGCATGCAATGAGCATTGAGTCAGGAAACCTCAGGGAGTGACAAACAGTGTGAGACTCCAGGCCAAGTATTTCGACATCGAATACCAACAGGTGCAGACTTCGGTACATTTGATTATGTTCAGTCCACATCGTTCATTTTCATCCATGAATATTGCAAACAGTGTTAAAACACGTAGCCGCAATTCACTTTGATATCCAAATCAAATGTAATATTGGAGACTGTCCCACAATGCATTACGCCCTGTTCAAAATGGTGCTCTCCAATACATGCATGATTTGCCAGGTTATTAACTCACATACAGATTTGTAATTAAGGATAATAACTCCTTCAGACACAACTGAGTGGGGTGATTTAAATTAAGATAGTAAGTCATGTTGTAAAAATAATTTAAGAACTGTTTGCCATGGTAACTTGGATAATGGGCACCTGGGACCTAGCGAATATTGTCATCACCATCTCCTAACAACCATGGCCTGGCAGCTATGCTGTTTCCCGGGCTGAAATTAACCCTCCAGACAAGCTCAAATGAAATGCTGTGTTTCAGTTGACTTTGCTGCAAAATAACGTCACATGATGACCACTTTCTCGATAAAAATCTTCTAGGGTTGACAATTTTTCACAAGGGAAAGGCGGTATATATATATGTATATATATATATATATATATATATATATATAGTTCCAATAGTCAAACTGAAAAGGCCTGGTTATATGGTTACATATGGTTCCAGTAGCCAAAATGAAAAGACCTCCTTTATCGTCAGTTGAATCTGTTACCAGGGCACAGCCGCAGGGGAGGCTGTTGTCAAGATATAAACCAATATATAAAGTAGTTTTTAAAATGTTATTAGCCACCAAACTGAGATGAGATCTTAGCCTGGAATTTCCACTTGGTGACCCATGCAGAACAAACAACGTGGCTGGTCCTGCAGTGTCTTCTTCATTTCTTTTATTTTCCTGAATAGCAGTAAAAGGGTCATGACTTTATCATATCCATAATAATGATGATGATGATAATAATAATAATTTATTGGAAAACTACCCCTTTACACCGGTGGCACTACCGGGGAGGGGTAAACCCGTGGTGCGTCCCGATAAAACTTAAATCGATGAAATGGACAAGACTTACACTCATTGTCACCATAATATGCCCTCAAGGGCTCACAACAAGGACTAGAAGTACAAATGTATGAAAAAAGTACCGTTGCAAAGCACTAACATATGAAAGTTGCAGGGGCTCCCCGATGGGCTGGGCCCGCCTGAGAGACCAGTACTTGGGAAACAATGATCCCTCGAGTCACCCCCCTCACCTTATGGGAGACCCAGAAATCTTGTGTCCAGTCACATATAAAGTACATTATACCATTTTACCAGTACATTGCCCAAAGGACATGGCTTCATAAATTTAATAAGAGGGGAGCGCAGGTTAGAATAGCCTATGGTATGGCTTCATTGCTTAAGCAGTGTGCCTCAGTAGGACCAGGCTCTTTTCAGAAAATTCTTACATACCTTTTCAAACTTTTCATTCGACAGAAAAATGATAGTTTTTATATATAAAGACGAACTCAAAATAATACCATATCAGATAATCTTTTGAGCCAAGCTGACTTTCGAACTGCCAAAAATAGTCTTTCCTTATCTCGTTTAGCACTGGGCATATGAAGAGAAGGTGGGCACTATCTTCTTGACCACCGTTACATAGTTTACACTTTCGGTCTAGTAGACCCCAGCGTGCCTGGTCAGCCTGAATTCCCAAGCAGAATGCACGAGCCTTGCACTTTAATCTGGCCCCTACAAAATCGGATATGTCGTATAAATAATTTTTCGAAAAAGACGATGTTTTAAATTCTTTATAGTATGAAAGTGTAGCTCTAGCATCTAGATTTTCCGGAAAAGTGTTTTTATATGAGTCTAAGCTTCAGGGATAGAATGAGGCAGGTAGATTGGAATAAGTTCCAAACATCCCATGATCCAAACCAAGCCCTGTCGATATATTTTCGATTTCCTTAAAATAGCACCATCTGTAATAGCACCATCTGTTTGATCCGCTGTTTCTAGGATTTATTTCCATGTATTCAAAGATTCTTTTACATAGTCTGGATTGAGGAATTTGGCACTTCACCCGGCTAAGATAGTTTACCCTGTGTCTATTTAGAATGATATTACATGGCAGCCATCCAAGTTCGCCTAAAGTAGCTGAAATAGCAGCAGTGGACTTCACCCATAGAAGCACCCGTGCTACCGAGTATTGCATTGATTGTATGGCAGAGACATTTTGTTTAGTATTACACAACCAGACCAGACAACCATGTGACAAAGAGGGCAATATAACACTTTTCCACAGGCTTTCATCGAATGATATTCTATTAACATTATCGTGGGATGCCAGGATGCTGCACCTGTAGCCGACAAGACGTGAAACTTTTGGCTTTAAGTACTTATTGATATGATTTGTATCCTTAAGTGATTTACAAAATTGAATCCCAAGATACTTGTATGAAGAGCATTCATTCAATAAAATGTCACCTAAAATCCATTTCCGGCTCAGATTAGTCCTTTTGCCAATTACCATTATTTTGGACTTTTTACCATTAAAGGTCAAACCCCACTTGGAAGCAAATTTACTAACAACATTAAGCATCCTGTTTAACTGATATGATACACAAATTATCTTTTTCTAGCATACATAACAAATCATTCATCACGATGTAAAAGAGTGTGGCAGATAAATACAACCCTGTTTTACACCACTGAATATCTCGAACCATTCGCTCTCAAAATTGCCGAAGATTACTTTATTTTCTACTTTTTCATACAAACCTTTCAGAAGACGCCATGTTTTTCCTTGCATGCCTGCATCCCAAAGACTGTAGAACAGTTGATCTCTATATAAGGTATCACAGGCTTTCCTTATATCAAGGAAAGCAAGCCATGCCAAACAAAGAAATCAAACAAACATTTTCTGGCTACGTGGTCTGCAGCTTTTTGTTGCGTAAAATGAATAAAATGTCTCGGAGATAATATTTTATATTTAAGGGAACTAACATAAAATGAGTGGTCTTTGGATGCCACCTCCTCAAATTACAGATTTTCATCATCATCGATGACGTTGAATTGGATTTGATGAAAGAATTATGTTGTTTTGGCATTAAGTTAGACCAGCATTTGCAATGGGGTAATCATACCGCGAAAAAACATTAAGAACCTTCATAGACTATGGGAGTGAAGAATAACGATGAATCGTTTTCCTCCAGCTACTATTCATCAAACTATCTGCAACTCAGTAACTCCTAGACCAGTGGATCCTTGTCTGGGGTCACAAGCTTGATAGGATTTTAAATCTTCAACAGGCCCTTGGGTTATATGAAACAGTGCACATAAAGCACGCACATACATTATTTTTAAAATATAAGAATCTTGAAAGTAGAAGGAGTACATAGGTTGCTGCAGCTTTAATTTTATCATGACCTACTTAATAGGATCAAGCTTCATTATTTTAGTGAAATGTTACTTGACTCAATTTTTCAAATCCAGATGTATAGCACCAAAAGGCCTGCCATTCTGCCAAAACGAAAGCTGGGCATATTATTTTGCAGAAAGGTGTATAAGGCACAAACAATTGTGGACTATTAAAAGTACTGCAATTCTTTTGAAAGACAAATTTCATACTCATTCCTTAAATAGCTTCTCTGTTGATAGGTAGGTACATGCACATTGTAGCATTGTTACCATACAATAGCAGCAAATGCAACATATTTATTTTGGTCTTGTTTTTTGCCGTTGTTTATTTGTTACATTAAGTAAATTTTTTTGAAGGTCCAAGAGATACAGGGGCTTAAATCTCAGATACAGTTAGGTTGGACGGTGTTGAGAATTATAGGAAAATTGATCCATTGCATAAGAGTGCACAGAAAACCAGGGTGGGGTTTACAGAGGTTAATATGAAGATCAGCTGGTATGAGCTGCTGTTACCACAGCCTCCTGGATGCACGACTGTGCCGTTGTTGGTTGTATTGTGTTTTACGGCAAAACATTTGGAACCAACAGATTCTTAAATCATCCTGGGCTTACGGCCATGGTTTTCCTGAAAAGTGGGTTTGCCAAATGGTCATAGCGGTTTAGACCTACAACTGGATATTTGCAAAATAAACAACACCAAACAAAAGCTCTAGAACTTTTTTTTCATTGGTGCTTAATACTAACGAGGGGCCCGAGAAAAACCATAACTGAGATGTCATTATTCCATACTACCTGTTTATGTTTAAATCTTATTAATAGGCAGTCACATGGCCATCTGTATAATTCCTGGAGACATGGATGTTGCTCACCAGTATTAATCTGAAGCATCCTTGAAGGGGCACCATCCTACAGGCCGCTTTATGTATTGAGCCTCGATTTCACTAGCAAAGCTTGTTTCTCTGGAGTGCCCAAATTGCAGACAGGCATGCAAGGAGCATCGAGGCAGGGAACCTCATAATCTGAATATACTGTCCGCTACCAGGATAAGCAGAGAAAAGTGTCTTTCCAATCAACGTTTGACAAATGGTGGAGAGCAGGCGGAAATAATTCTTGGCTTTGCCAGATGAAAAACAACAGAAGATTGGAAAGTTTAGATTCACGTTTTAAACAATAAATAATACAAAATAAGGCAATGAGGCCCTTGTGATGCAGGCAATGTGGATTTAGAGAGACTTTAGCGCCAATATGGCTTCCATCACAAGACCATAATTGTATAGTATGCCTGACCTGCTGTTATCCATGCAGTAACCATGCTAACACATTCATAAATCTTTACCAATAATTCGTAATTTCGATTATTTGCTATAAAGTAATGAACACGAACATGGCCATGTAGGGAAAACATTCTCCTGAAATGAAACACACATACATAAGCACAATATTTTAATTGGATGAAGTTGAATGGGAAGGAAAGCAGGAAGTAGTGACATGACACAGAAAAATGACAAAAAAGAGGAAGCTTGCAGCACTTCTTAGTGAACAGCTGTGGTTGAACCCTCTATGAGACACAGTGCTACCACTTTCAGGCTTAATCTGAGTGATGGTGGTAGGGCGAACATAGAGAAAGGAACCCCCACCCCACCCCATAACCAACAAAAAAAAAACAAAAACAAAAAAACCATGCTGAACAGATTAAGGTCCAAGTGTGAACAGACATGATATTTCAAGCGATTTGCCTAGTCATACTGGAGACGGGTTTCTAGTATTTGGAAAAAAATCTATGCAGTGAGTCTGTGGAAATGAGTCTGAAAGAGACCCACAAAGGTATATGCTCAACTTGTTTAGAGTGAATATGTTTGACAGCTCTCCAGTAGTCTCAAATTTGAATCGCTACAATAACCTCTTTGACTAACTTTGGAATCTACGCGAGTAAAAGTAAAAATTCATGAAAACACACACAAATTTTACACAAAAATGGAAAGTATAGGATTCTGACTGTTCTCTTCTTACTGGGGTCTTATGCTTGTACAACTGCAGACATAAAGGCTCTATACATGTACTTACTAAGCCCTTTTTGGGAAAGTAAATGGTTGACAAAGAGTTTGATATTACCAATATATTAGCCAATATATCAATATGACGTTTTACAGTCATCGCAAGTGAAAATTAAGAACACAGAAAGAAATCTTGCAGGTTGTGCCTGAATAATGTTTAACAGCTACTATGAGCCTATGATTACAAATTAGAAAGGTATAAGCCATTAAAGTATTAATCATGTTTGATATCACAAAGATATTAGCCGCTATGGCAGTTTACATTCAAGGAAATTACCGGAGGACATATTTTGCAACACAAAAAGAAGCCCCATAGGCAATTTTCATTAATGTTTTACAGCAACCCCGAGCGTTGATCTATTTTTATTACTAATTATGTGACAACCCCCTGGGGAGTTTGGAACCTGTTTTCATTCTCTGGGCAAACTTCTGCACTAAGTTCCATCGTTGAGCCAGCAGCTGATCTAGGCAACTCGGCCTTGTGCTTCCACTTAATACATAGCCTGGGACAACTCCACGTTGTGATAAAATGTTCCTATTCTGGGACTCACCACTGCCCACAACTGTTAGCTTTAAGGTATTGTATTTACATTTTTAGGAAATGCTCACACTAAAATATCTCATGCTACATTGTACATTACTTTTATTCGATAAATCAACCTTCCCTTATGACTAATCGCATATATATTCTGGAAACTATGTATTCAAGATACCCAATCAGGACAAACACGGAATTCACCGCCATTTTGAGAATCGTGGATTTAGCACCCAATACATTGTAAATGATGAGAGTAATGGGACGATCTGGGGGTGGGGGTGGGGGTGTAACATTTGAATAGAAAATACATGTTTTGAAAACATTTCAGAGCATCAATAATAATATGATATATGCTTCTTAATGGTGCATATTTTTTAATGGGGCGCTTACTATCTTCCTACTGGGCCAGGAATAAATTCAGAAGCCAGACCATAAATAAACAATGATCGTCAACAAACAGTGTGAGACGACATGACGAAATTTTGAGAAACTTGGGTACATTTCATTCTGTTCATTCCACCTCCTTCATTTTCATCCATGAATTTTGGGCAGCCGTCCCACTGTTCTTCAGCTGGTATTCTTCAAACTAACTAACACTCATTAGTACTTCCTCAAATTTGCTATTTGGTCCTTCTCTGGGGTCACAAGCTTGATAAAATTTTAAATCTTAAAAAGTTCCCCTTGAGGCATAAGAATTAGTACCCACAAACCCGCACATATCTTTAAGAAACAAGAATCCTGCGAGAGCAAGGTCTATATTAAGCTGCTGTAGCATTAATTTTATCATGATCTGGTCAATAAAAAAGTGCTTCATTATTTTCATAAAAGGTCACTTCACTCAAATTTTCAAACTTATAATAATAACATCAGAGGTCCTAAAATTCTGCCCCAAAAACGCAAAATTGGCATATGAGTTTACACAAAGCTGTATAAGGACAAACAAGTGTGCACTATTAATAGTACAGCAGATATTTTGAAAAACAATTTCATACTCATTCCTTACATGGCGTCTCTGTTTATGTACAAACATTTCCATAACTAATTACGCAGACACCTGTTTACTCTCCAAGAGAATTTGTTTATAATCTTAATTATTAAAACTATAGCATCAGCCTCCATCTATGCTGATTTGTACTGTTATGTTCAACTTTTTTTGCATCCGAATGTTGCCGGCTGCCACCTAATCGTTACTATTTGAACTATACAAATTCAGCATTCTGTTATATCACGGAGGGATAAAAAAACCCAACACAATTCCGTACAGCTCACCCAGTTTATGCCTATTGGAACACTAGAAACAGATTTTACCGTATCCCGGACAGCAGAACAAAGGGAAAATTTAACACAGTCACAATTATCAAATTTTTGCTGCAGATTGTAAAATGTTTGGAAGCGTTGAGATGGGGAATTGCGAGCCAGTGATTTCTTTCGGCAATTCGTGTTGAAGTGTATAGATGACCTGTCTCGGGTTTTCTTTTTTTATCTTTCTTTTTTTGTTTTGCTTTGTTGTTTTGTTTTCTGTTTTTTTTTTGTTGTTTTTTTGTTTTTTTAGTTTTTTTGTCTTTTTTAACATGAAAGGAAAAGTGTTATGTTTTTATCAAAACATATTTTTGGGGTATGTTGTCTGCAGCCACAGCCACAAGTTGTGACATAAATATTTAGATAAATAAGTAAGTAAGTAAGTAAGTAAGTAAGTAAGTAAGTAAGTAAGTAAATAAATAAATAAATAAATAAATAAATAAATAAATAAATAAATAAATAAATAAATAAATAAATATTTCGTTTAACCTTACATAAGTACCCAACTGTCCATTAAAAAAAACTGTATGTAACACCTCAAGCATACCTATTCCGTTCCTCTTCTGCCTTGGTTTGTCATAATAACATGGATGATCAATATCGGAGATAAATGTTCCTGTGGTAAACGCTCTTAACGGAATAGGGGCCTTCACTTAAAGCACAAGATCAGCAACACGCGGTAAGCTGTTAACAATGCTTTTAACCACTGAGCTTGCATAATTACGCAAGTAAATAAATAACTTCTTCATTGCTTTGGTTTTTCTTTTCCACCTTGATTGCAGAACATTGCTTATGTAGCCTGTGTCTGGGCTGCTTAGGTAAAATTCCAAATGATGGGCCCAATTTGTTCTGCCTCTATCCCATAACCAGTTATCATAACTATATAGCAACATGTTCAGTAGAAAAGTGCCAGCCCAATCGCCTGGTACACGTCAAAACACGACCAGCAAATTTTATTGCATCTCTGACAACACAAAAATGATAAAATAAACCATTGTCATTATAAAAAGGTGAAAATGTTATTATACAACAAAAAAATTATTAAAGGTCACAAAGAAGACAAAAAACAGATAAGCGCATCACAGTATCGCTGGTAAAGTTATTATTAACGCTGAATGTATAATGCAGCAAGGAAGGTAACCTCCTTGACGACAGTCAAGCCCCCACTTCTTCAACCCGGGCTTGAATGTCCAAAGGGTTTCCTGCAGCTTTTTAAGACATACTAGGACTGGGTGCCTAAATGTTCTGTTTCTTACAGAATGTTTGGCGTAAGATTTTATTTTCTTCAAATATGATTTGCACCACCCTGCTGTGAGGGCGCAAGGTTATGGCACCTTTGGGTCACGTGGCAAGTCTGCTTTTGTGTCCCCTTTGAAGCTGTTATTGTCATGTGGGAAGCCACAATGATAAGCTTGCTGATGGAGCTGTCTTATTGGGTACAAAAACTTGCTTTAACAGCCAATACAAATTATTGTATGCTGGAAGCAATACATCAAAGATTTCAATTTGTGTGTCTTGAAGCCATTAGCACTAAGCTTGACTGGGATAGAAGGGCGGTATTGTCATTACGGCCAGCAATGTGAGAACAATGGGCCTCAAATTTACCAACACCTATTTGTTTTTTTCTGAAATTTTCTGCATATCAATAAATTTAGTAGACAATATCATCTGGACGCAAGATGATTGGTATCCTTTCATAATTATTTATCTTTTAAAAGACAAATACATGACCGCGGAACGGCGTTTCCGTTTCTCCATAAGAGACTTCCTGCCGAGACTTTTGCAGTGCACAAAATTACATAATTGTTGAAGTATAAAAGAATGTATGGTTATTTGGACGTGACTTGGACCAACCATTGTCAGTGCACCCTCAACTATATTACTAAGAGAAGCTTAAGTCATTTTTGTATCGGACTTTAATATGAATAATAAGAGAATTGAAGGCATTTTTTAGATTTTTTTCTCCCATTAAAGCACACAAAAGATATAGTTTCAAAAAAAAAAAAAAATTATGTGTGAAACTAATTCTGTAAATCTAGTTAAATTTTCCTAAAACCAGGCACTTGGTGTTCAAATGTCTCTTGTTTGAAAATGGTAAATGTTACATACTGCTGGCTATTCACAGTGTAATACATAAATTTTTCAGTCGATAGTTTGTCCTGCTATATCCTTTCCAAATTCTGTGGGAATGTTGGATCAACCAAATCAGATGTCCGGGTCAAATTAGCAGCAAATCGTGATTTTTTAATTCAAAGTGTACAGCAGAGATGCTAATATTTCATTTATTACCATGATGTAAACATGTTTTATGACCTGACTGATATGCTTCCTCAATTCTTTTTTTATTGTGTGAGTAATTGTGACTAATGTTTTGTAGGCAATGAGCATTGAATAAAATCAAACATGTAAAAGAGCGTTCCAAAATAACCCTAAAATATGCCAACTGAACAATTATGATAATATTTTAAAATTTCACGAAATATCACGAGTTTTTAATTGGATTTTTGCAAATTATAAACCAGCCAAACACAATGTTTTACCCCAATGGGACATGTCCATGTGCTAGCAGGATTACATTCTATATCATTTGTGGTGAGGGATATGAAGACTGTACATTTGGAAGTTCTCATACACGTATCAATGTTTCTAGTCACATTAGTTTTTGGGGCCCGAAGAAATGTGAGATTTATCTGTTCGACCATTCTAAGACTCATGCACTCCTGAGTTATCAGATCACGATCCAACCAGCTTCAGCAAACTATCCACGGATCTGAAGGGATCCTTAAAATTTACTGCCAAGCATATTTTCATAAAGTATTTCCATTCCATTATAAGTGAACCAAGTGATGCTATGATTATCCTTTGTGATCAAAACAACGTCAAATTTTTGTGAAGCAATGTTTACTGCGCCTTAGGACGTTTTGGAAGGCATTCTGAGTCATGTGATGGAGTTAAAGGCATTTGGGACATATTCTAAGCAATCTGTAGGACCAAGATGTACCACAATTCTGTGAAATGGAACTATCAATTTTGGAGGGAAGCACTGGCAGCCACATTGGCTTTTAAAACAAAATTGTATGCTGACTCTGCAAATGTTGACCATCTGGGTAAATAAGGACGTGTACCTCTACAAAACAAGGACAACTGACAGAGTATTGTAACATGAAAAGGAAATCTGAGGATTTTCGTACGGTTATGAAGAAATTTAAACTTTGCTTATAATAAGCATTTCAGTGCAAATTTCTGGCATGCATGTCCATGGTAATAGCGAATCTACATGCACATGTTGCGGGTTGCAGCAATCAAGTAAAACTATGCATAGAGTTGGTATAGTCATATGCATTTCTATATGCAGGCATCAGTATGAATGTGTTTGAGCATATACAAAGATATACACACATACAGTATTTAATTCATACCTTTTTTACTTTTTACATATATGGGTTATTCACGAGGAATGCACAACGATAATAGGTGATCCTAAACTAATGGCTCCAAACTGATCCACAGTTGTAAAGTTATCCTAACCGATTCTAATGAATTTTAAGTGATCCTAAGTAATTGTTGCAAACTGATCCTGAGTGATCCTTTGATATTATAATAGGGGGTCCTGAAGAGCTCATTTACAAGCTAAAGATACCAATTCAATTCAATCCTGATCTGATCATGATCCATAAGTTACAGAAGGATCAATTAGTATCATGTTCCAACCATGATCCTTAGTACATCAATTATTTTAGTAAGGGTTTACTGGATTTCCAATCATTGGCATGTCCACAGACTTGGAAAGTGACGACAGACTGGCTATTTGTCTAGCCATGTGCCTCACTTGGTACATTGAGTGCACCAATGCTATCAGACAAGGACGTAAGCCTCTGTTCCTCCCTTCACAAAAAAGCCAACTATCTGTGGGTTCTGTGCTAATTCATTACTCAGCTGCATAACTAAAGCCATTAATAAAAAGCCACTGACAGTATCTCTAATCTTCAGCAAGTGTTGAACATATGAAAACAAGTTATGCGAGGGATGTTCCTAAGGCATGTTGCCACTCCCTTGTGTAAACGTGGACTTCAGCAGCATAGGGTGCATTCGTCTTTCCTTAAAATTGATTATGTAATTAAACACTGGGTGTATATATATATATATATGTATGTATATGTGTATGTATGTGCGTGTGTGTGTGTTTGTGTGTTTATGTGTGGGAGATTGCCTGTCCCTCCTTCCTTTCGTTGGTGTGTCCAGCTGTGGTAGTCTATAGGGATTGTATTATGACAAAAAACTAGAAAATTCAACATAATTATATCTGTATCTATATGTATATGTATATGTATATCTATATCTATGAGTAATACTTCTCTGTAGACCACACAAAATCCATCCCAGCCATCTCTGGCCCACATCATTTTCCCACAAGGGGTTAAAAGAGATAAATGGATATTATGAACAGAGTGGAGTGCATATGGCGCATGCATTAATGGCCAAGCAAAGGGACCCTGTACGCAAGCTGACGACAACACAGAAAACAAAAAATCTAAATATTCAGGTGAATAGTTTTTGGAGAGAACCAATTTCCAGGAAAGAGAGGGCTAAGGTGTCCATAGGTAAGTATTATTTATAAATGAAAATTATATATGTCAGTGTCATTCATTGGCATGCACACGCACACACACACACACACACACATATATATATAAAAATATATATAAATGTGTGTGTGCTAGGGAAACAAAATGACACCACATCTGATGTGAACGTTTTAATCATTGTGTAAGGGAAATGGAGGGCAACACATATTGTAAAACCCCACTCCAAAACTCTATATGTGCAATGGATTTTTTTTTTAATGGAGCAGATGTTACAGAAGATTTTATAAATGTTGAATAGGCTTGTTTTCCATACTCAGCTTCGTGTTGTTGTCTATTGTCCGACAATCTTCATAAAGACCTGTAGAGATCAGAAGTAAGACCTTTGCTTGGCTGTTATAGCAATAGGTTTATTGTTGTCCAGCTACATCTCCATCATCAGCACTGTACCATACATAAGTAAGCCAGCCTTGCTTACCATGACTCCTCTGCTTAGCTGTGCTCTCTAGCTCAGTCTCTCCCCAACTGTTGTTAATAGGCTGTAGACAGCCCCTTTTATACTCTTATTCTGTACTTCCCCAACCCCAAAATACTTGTTTTCCACTTGTTTGTGCCAGTGTAAACTGCTCCTATCTAGATATAAGCAGTTATCACTAGTTTGATCCCGATAAAACTAGTCCAATCTAAATATTTGCAAACATTTTGGAAATCCCATTTCTAAATGTTACCATCAGCTAGCGCTATCTAGCTGTAATTTTATAACACTTTTTATGCTTTTGAACTTCCTGTTTATAACTTCCTGTTGTACTAGATTAACCTTTATGACAAAATCAACAACTTCAATGGAATAATTATATTTACCAGAATCTGTACCAAATAAGCATTCCTATGCTGTGCTTTGTTTTGCCCTATTTTATATATAATTCAAGTTATCCTTTCTCAAAGTCTATTATCCTAGTGGCCTGCCTATCCATCACATTTTGACACATTGTTTTGCAATGCAGCATCAGCAACATGACTCATGATAGGATAATGGTCTGATAAACCAGTTCTGTTTACCAGTCTTACTTGTTTTCTGCTTACCAGTCCTACTTGTTTTTTTGTTTACCAGTCCTACTTGTTTTTCTGTTTACCAGTACTGCTTGTTGGACCTGCGCCAACTTTATCAGTGTGTCATATTATCCATTCCTCAGTTGTTTATTGTGTTGAATGGATGTTTGCTAGTTATGTATGTGTACTTGCCAGTCCTGTATATTATACACACACATTGTTAACCCTCATTGTTAACCACATATTGTCTTTCCTTACACTATTACATACAAAAGTTTTATGACTGATTTCTCTGTTGAGCGGAAAGAAAAACAGGCATGACCTTTACATTCCTCCACCCCTTTAAGTAGTTGACAACTTTTTCAACTCAAATTTACTACATTTATAACACTATATTTACAAGAGCCTTTTTATACAATACTACTTTGATTATAGTTATGATTATATATTGATTATATGTGATTATATATGTTGATTATATGCGATTATATATGGTTATCATATATTGATTATTTGTAGATTATTGAGTACCTCTAGGTTCAGTCTTGTATAATGTTAAAGACTGGTGTATGAGCCATGGTCAGGTATACCCCTATGTTGTTGAGCACCCAAGGTCAGTAGCCCAAGGTGGTGTTATCAGTTCACAATATCATCAACAAAACAACTCTTGGCCTTAACTAAGTTTACTGATTAAGCATGCAATATATACAATGATTATATACAATAATTATATACATGAGCCATTACATTTGGGTTTTCAAGCTCGCCACTATTGAACAAAGTCCATAGAATTATTTACACTGAAGTTGTTATCCTCTATAGCAATACCAGTAAGTATACAATAGTATTTGATAGAAAATACTTCCACCCGAGGACAGTGTACATATTTTCTATCCTTATGCAATTGGCATATTTTACCAGTACCTGGAGCTCGTATCCAAAAATAGTAACTTTCTAGCTTTGGAACTCCCTAACTCTCAACATTGACACTTTGCAACTGCAAAGCTTGAACTAGAAATTTTTCAATGTTGCCACCTTTGTAATACAACTTAGATGTTGTTTCCTGTAGTTCATTGAACAGTTCCTGATAGGACAAAGATGTCCACAATTGTAACTTATTTCCATAAATTTGATCCCAATTTGGAATAATTTGTTTATTAATCAAGATATTAAGCTTATGAATGCTTTGATTTGGTAAATCAGAATATGGAAATGGCAATGTGAATATCACAGCTCCCCATGATGTCTCTCTTAAGGAACCTTGAATTGGAACCCAAGATATCTCCAAAGGAAAGAAAAAGTGATCAAATCGTCTATCACACACCTGCTCATTCAAACCAGGTGTGGAAGATGCAATTATTCCATTCCTTTTAGGTACTCTTTGGAAGACCAAGCAATCATGCTTTTATAAGATGTTGTCTTCAAGTCATTTCGTTTTAATAGTACACCATCCACATCTATGCATACAGATGGTTTAGCCATTGTTCTACTTTCATAGTCCATGTCAAATCATAAGTCATTATCCAAGAAGTCAGCGCTGTATTGTATTGGATCCCTTAATCTTTTAACTATATACAGCTGGAAACAGGCTGAACCTCATGTCACAATTATAATTTATACAAGGAATAACAATAATTTGAGTAAAGAAAGCTAACAAGCATAATTATATAATTCATTTGTCAGATAAGCATAATTCAATACATGCATGGGTCAAGAATGTCCTCGTAAATATTGGAGCATTAACATGAAACAAGGTCATTAATATACCCTACTTTATACAACTTGGGGAACAAGTTAAGTTTGACCTTGTCATTGTTCCGTTTGTAACCTAGATTGAGGCACAGACTCGTTATCAGGTTGGTCAACCTCCATAGGCTGTTCATGTCTTTCAACATCTTTCAGATTCAAATTCTGAAAGTATGCGAACGGATCTTCTGGATTGTTCATCTTAATGTCATTGTTCCGTTCACCAAAGTGAGCACAATCACGATCTCCTTTACCTGGCCAGGGCAAAGTGATCCCAGGAAACTGTCCTTTCTTCTTTATTACATACACACTTAATAATATAACCACAATTGTAAGTGGAACTAGCGAAAACAGTAGACCCCATGAGACATGTTGGCTTTGATCATTCCAATTAATAAACTCATTATCATCATCAGTGGCTTTAATTGGTTCAAGATGGACTCGTTTAACTGGTTTCAGTTGTTTAAGTTTTAATCTATCTGATTTCCTTAAGGCACCCCCCTCAGGAATGAGAACTTTGATGTCAAGTTTTAGGCTGGTATGCACCTGCGTAGCATGTACTTTTACTTTACCAAACTTTCGAATCATACCAGTTAATTTCCAATATGCACCACTTACTGTACTTTTTTCTCGTACAGTTATGATAAATGTCCCAAGTCCCAGTGTCACAGTTCTCTCAGGTGATGATTCACAGTGGGTAGTTATTCTTCCCCCCCATGTTATTATTATATAAATACCCTGAGCTATCTCTGATGCCCTAGTCACTCCCTGGTTGTGACTGAGTATCACCTTACATTTATGTCTTTTTTCTTTGTTCCCTGTGATAATGGCTCTGGCGCACGACCACACGCCCGGCTTGTATATAGGTCCTGGCCTACATACAGTCGGTCCATATCCAGTGCATGCTACTGGATGGAATACTTCCCCAGTCTTTGGATTTAGTCCCACATCCTTATGTGGCAATATCACTCTGGCTGAATAGCCTGACCTATTGTATGGGCTGGGCCACGACTGTAAGTTATACCGCCAATAGGTCAGTTCATGTACCAATGGTACCTTGACAAGGTAGATAAGCGTTTTACCGCCCCACACAGGATATACACGTTTGTATTCATAATACCACTGAAGTGGTTTTACCATCCTTGCTAATGGAGTCACAGCCTTTAATAATATATCCCGCAACTGCGTTGGTGGTAATAGTTCTTCAGTTAATCTACCTAATTGTAATGAAGCCCTTTGTCTATTAAACTTTTCCAATGCTTGTTCCCGTTTGGTTATGATGGATTCATAAGTGGACACAGCTCGTTCAACATTGAATACTGTCCAGAGTTGGTACGCGTCCACTCTGGTCTTATTGTTATAATATACTAGTGAATTAATCTGTCTTCTCAAAGTGTCACTCAAATAATGACTGATAGCATTAATTTGCCTCTGGTCTTCAACCACAGTGTCTTGAGTGTGGTTAACCACTGGCACTACTTGATTTACAAGGTGTACAATTTTCTTTTGTTGTTACCTGGTCTCTTCTACAGCTCGTCTGCAAGCTTCAACATCAGAGTCAGTGGCAGTCCCAAATAAGTAATGTAAGAGACTACCTCCAAGGTTGATCAGGCCTTGTTTGACACTTCTGTTTGACCTGACAGGCTCTGTAGCAGCTATTAAATCATTCAAGGCTTGCTTTTTCTGGTGAAGGGGACTGATCCATTGATCTACTTCTCCTTGAGTAATTTGAGTAAGCCATAAAGCTCTTTTGATGTTACCTTTGATTAGGTTATATTGTGGTACCATAGCATTGTCTATCCTTGGTTGATCCAAGGTAACCAATATGGTCCAATCAGCTACTTGAAGTTTGATTTTTCTGCGTCCAGTCACTAATAATCCATCTTGTAAGGGAACTATGTCAGTCATGTATACTGTAGTTAACAATACTGACATAAGAACAAGGCTAATTCCATAGCCTCTTCTAATCTCTGCTTCTTGGCTTCGTCTTCCGAAATCGGACATCTCATCTGTCTCTTTCTATACCTCGTAGGGTATCTGTGAGTGAAGGTAGTTGCTGGGGTGTTAGTCTCAGCATCAGCAGAAGTGTTAGCTTGTGGTTCTGCTTGTTCAGCTTCTGGTTCCTCAGTGGTCTGCTCTGCTGCAAGGTTGAAACCCAACCGAGCATCTGGTTGTGGAACTACTGACTTCCTAGAGTTCCCTACTGGTCTAGGGCAGTTATCGTCCCAGATTAGATCCGGATTTACCAGTTTTAGCTTGTTTCTATTTATCACGTTGATTTTCCCAGTTTGCTGATGACGTATCCAGGAGACCTTCCCACGTGTTCTAAATACTTCATATTGTGGGTCCCATTTGGAGGTCAAGGTCAATGGTTCATTGGCCTTCAAAATTACTGTGGATCCCACATCTATCTCACCTGTATTTGCTTTGTTGTTAATGCGGTTTCTATTGTGTTCTCTAGATTGTGCTAAGTGTGCTCTAGCTAATGTAAGTGCATCGGATTGTGAACTACACGGGACTAATTGATGACTCGGAACAACTACGAGTGCACACACAGAACTGCTGCCTTTAATAACGTTGATTTTTGTACACTTCACATGACGCTGGTCGCTTACACCTCACCAGGTCTATCCATTTACCACTCAGCGTACATCGCTCATCGCATTAACTGCAATTACATTCATAACATTAAGTATCTCCATATCAAAATCGAACCTTTAACATAGTATATCACATATACAAGCCACATTCATTTATCACGCATAGATTCATATGATTACATTTAAACGAAAAGTCCAAATTGTATACATTAAGCGCGGCCCTTTTGTCACATATTACCATGAACAAAAATTGTAAACCACACAAAGTTGATCCAATTACCGTCAAACTTCAAAGTACTTTATGATAACAAATACTCAATCACTCATTTTCAACTACGACGTGAAAAGCAAATAACTATGCTTACAATATTACGGAATACCTACCCGGCATTTTGCCACCTTCAACACGTCGTGCACAAGTTCCAAAACCAGCAATATTGATACTTATGTGCAAATGAACGGCACAACCGTATATTACAAAAGAAAACCCTCCAATTCTAGTTTGAAACCATCATATAAAATTACAATAATGCTTTTACTTGACACAGCGTGGCATATACGCGTGCATCTTGACACAGCGTGACATATACGCGTGCATCTTACTTGACACAGCGTGACATATACGCGTCCTGGCAAGTCTTACTATAAACATACAACGCGCACATGTATTTCACCAAAGTTTTACCAAACAATACATGAAGTTTGAAAAACCTCAATATATTTCATAAACTCGTACATGTAAGCGCACTTTAACGGCAAAAAGCATGACCCAGTAAAACGCGTTTTCACGAGTTGCCTTTTTTGAACGATGCGTACATTTAGTTAGGAGTTCATTTAAGTATGTACATTTACATTTTAATATCAAGTTTAACTTCTTAATATACTTACAGGAACACTATTGCAGTTTCTGCGTTACAACCACCCCATGTTAGTTACAGAAGTGAACTGTGCATTGGCCAAATGCACGCACCCTACGTGCCTGTAACAAGTGCAGTATTAGCTCCCATGTGTCCGTTAATTATGTACAATATATGGGGAACATAGTCCCAAGGCGCCCGCAAGCGGGTAACGTAAACAGAACTCTTCCACTCCCAGTGAACAGCGACGCCAGTTGACAAGCAGGGGGCCGCAACAAGATTCTTCGCCTTTATATATGCACCGGAACGCGCGGGAAACAGCTGGGTCACAGTCAACAAGGTCGGACAAGTACAGAGTAAACCCACAACGAGAAAAAAAAGGGGAAAGGCAGCAGACAGGGGTGAAACCTGCGTCACACAACGAGGACAACAACAACAAAAATCAAATACGCCTCAACTGTATTTGACACGGATAAGTCACTTGAGTCGGATGAGTCTTCATTTTGTGAGTCTCTCATTAAAGACGCAAATTCCTCTTGTTGACCTTGTTTGATTGACTCAATGTCAAGTTCATCTGCTTCTAATAGAATTCTCTGAATTGCATAATCATCTTGAAATGCATCAGGATCAACCCATTCTTCTGTGTCAAAGACAGTCACCTCTTCCGTGTCAGGTTGAATACAACTTAGTATGTCTGCCCTGATGTTTCTTTTTCCTTGAATGTATTCAATTTTGGCTCCATATTCAGCCAAAATGACTGCCCATCTTTGAACTTTGGTATTGTTCAATTCTTTTGTGAACAATGATCTTAATGGCTTGTGATCAGTATATACTGTGAACTCTGCTCCCCATAAATATGGTCGCAGTTTCTTTATGCCTTAGATCACAGCATAGGCCTCTTTTTCTATTGCGGCCCACTTCAATTGTGATCCACTTAATTGATGTGATGCATATTGTATTACTTGCCCAAAGCCATTTTCATCTTCCTGTCCTAAGATACATCCTATAGCATGCCCACATGCATCTGTGTACAACTTATATGGTTGATTCACCTGAGGATAAGCCATGACACTGTTTAAACCCAGTAACTCTTTCAAAGTTTCAAAACTTTGTTGTTGTTCTTGACCCCACACAAATGGTTCACTCTTACGTGTCAATTTGTATAAAGGTTCTGCTATTTAAGCATATGAAGGTATTTTCCGGGCATAGTAGTTACACATGCCAAGAAATGACCTTACTCCTGTGATATCTTTTGGTGGACAGAAATTTTGAATTGCAGCGACTTTTTCTGGGTTACTTCAGATTGCATTTTTGTTGATAATGTATCCAAGTAATTTCACTTCTGGTTCTGCAAAACAACACTTTGATGACTTGACCTTTAAGCCACCTTTTCGTAACCTTTCCAAAAACCAACCTCACATGATTTGCATGTGAATTTGCATCTTTGCTGTAACTTACCAAATCATCTATGTAAACAAGTACACAATTTCCAATGAGACCAGGTAATACTTTGTCCATAATTCTTTGAAATTGACTCGGTGCATTTGCCAAACCAAAAGGTATTCTTTTGAATTCATAAAGACCTTTGTGACATATAAATGCTGTCTTTTAAATATCTTCTTTTACAGGTATTTGCCAATAGCCTGATTTGAGGTTTAAAGTCGTAAAATAGTAGCTCCACCTACCTGATCAAAGATGTCTTGTATCAATGGTAGAGGATACCTCTCCTTCCGTGTCACCTGGTTCAATTTTCGATAGTCCACACAAAATCTCGTGCTGCCATCAGGTTTGGGTACCAAGGTCACTGGCGATGCCCAAGGACTGAACTAGGTCGTATGGTGTCATCTTGAAGCATCTTCTCAATTTCATCTTCGATAACTTGTTTCTTGACCAGTGGTGTCCTGTATTTTCTCTCCTTGATGGGTGCATGTCCCTCAGTATCAATGGTGATAGCCTCGCCTTCACAACATCCATATGGATCTTCTTTGTTGCTGAACACATCTTTGTATTCAGCTAGCACACTGTCTATTGGTTTATAACCGACAGTTCTTGGTTCTATCACAATGTCCATTGGCTCAGAGCCAACTTGGGCTACTTTGTGTACCTCTCGGTAATCTGTTAGAGGCCACTCTTTGTGAAACCAAGTAAATGTTTTCTTAGGATGGCCTATGACACCTTTTCCTCTCTTTAAGGTATCATTTCCCAAGATCATATCATGAGAGATCCCTCTCACAATCAACACATCAATATTGTCAGCATTGTCCACTTTGACTTGAGTTGTACCAATTACATCCAATTTCTGTCCACATACACTATATATACTGTATGTAGGTTTGAATAGTCTTGTACATCCAGTACACTTGCATAGTTTATCAAATAGTCTTTCATGCAAGATGGTCACACATGCTCCAGTGTCGAGAAAGGAATGGCAATGCACTCCGCTCAATGTAATTGACAGTCCCATGCGACGATCACTTGTGTTAATTCTTGCAGCATCTAGTTTAAATGTTGTTTCTTCTGTGCAGTGTTTCCGGCACCTTTCACAGTTACAGCACTTTTTGTTACGGCCTCATCTCTCTTTTTCTTGAAACAATCTTTGACCTGATGACCTTGTTTACCACAGTAGAAACACTTCATTGATGGAGCACTGGGAGGTCTGAGGTCTATGCCTTTTTACAAAGCACCCACCTCATGGAGATGACAGCAAAGAAGTGTGACCAAGCAAACACCAAGATAGCAAAACTGGAGGCTAAAATGAGATTGGTTGCACGTCCCTGTTGTCACGCACAATACCTCTGAATAACTCTAACCCTGCTTCTTGATGTTCTGTATATGGCATTGCATCTTCTAATGTGTCTGGCCGTTTTTCAACCATCAGTTTCTTGGCTAAGTCAGTACTGTACAGTTCGCTTGCATAAGCCTGTATGATGATTCTTTCAGCATCACCGCTACGTGGCGTTGGATATGCTTTGATGGCGGCCTCTCGGAACTTCCGGTTGTACATTCCGAGACTTTCATACGTAGACTGTTTGTTCTGCTCCAGCTCAGTTTTGAGTCGCTCATTTTCATTGGGTGAGAGGAATGACTTTCCAACATGCTCTTTCACCACTTCCCATGGTGTGCCATATCGGTCATTTTGTTGCCGAAGGAGTCTTTCCAACTCTCTTTTTAGTGACCCAGTTATAGTGCGCTCACACATTTTCACAGTGGCACCTTGTATGTTGGATCTGTGCGGTATTGTCATCTCAATTTCTTCAAGCCATTTGCGGACTTCAGCATTGACACTTCGGTCACACTTACGAATGTTTTTATACAAATTTTTGAGGTTGTTGTTTTTCTTTTCTTCATCCCAATGTTCTCGATAGGTCTGAATAATGGCCTTTCCCATGTCACACATGCCCGATACCAGAGTATCAATTGGGTCAGTTGTCTGTGTTGCCATTTTTCTAATAGTCTCCATTTAAGGCAGCAATTCTTTCCAGGACAGCAATTCGGTTAGTCAATGTGTTGACCTTGTTCCTCAGCGTTCTAATTCTTTGCCGAGTATTTCGCTTATGAGTCTTCAAAGTAAGTCGTTGGCCCAGAGATGACCTGGTTATACCAATCTTAGCAACCTTGTTGATTTAACTTGATGGTGGATAATAATCAGATGGTTTACTTACAGTGGACTCTGTTTCTGTATCAGGTCTCTGACTGTTTTCTTCAGTTTCTTCTTCACTTGAGCTTTCTGATGATATCCAGATGTAGTCTTCTGGTATATGTTCTTGAGCCATTAATCTTCTAATATATTCCTTTTCTTGAAAATCCTGGCAAGCTTGCCAATTATGCAAAACCCCACTCATAAACTCTATATGCACAATGGATTTCTTTTTAATGGAGCAGATGTTACACAAAATTTTATAAATGTTGAATAAGCTTGTTTTCCATACTCAGCTTCGTGTTGTTGTCTATAGTCCAACAATCTTCATAAAGACCTGTAGAGATCAGAAGTAAGACCTTTGCTTGGCTGTTATAGCAATAGGTTTATTGTTGTCCAGCTACATCTCCATCATCAGCACTGTACCATACATAAGTAAGCCAGTCTTGCTTACCATGACTCCTCTGCTTAGCTGTGCTCTCTAGCTCAGTCTCTCCCCAGCTGTTGTTAATAGGCTGTAGACAGCCCCTTTTATACTCTTATTCTGTACTTCCCCAACCCCAAAATACTTGTTTTCCACTTGTTTGTGCCAGTGTAAACTGCTCCTATCTAGATATAAGCAGTTATCACTAGTTTGATCCCGATAAAACTAGTCCAATCTAAATATTTGCAAACATTTTGGAAATCCCATTTCTAAATGTTACCATCAGCTAGCGCCATCAAGCTGTAATTTTATAACACTTTTTATGCTTTTGAACTTCCTGTTTATAACTTCCTGTTGTACTTGATTAACCTTTGTGACAAAATCAGAAACTTCAATAGAATAATTATATCCACCATTATCTGTACCAAATAAGCATTCCTATGCTGTGCTTTGTTTTGCCCTATTTTATATATAATTCAAGTCTATGACCCTAGTGACCTGCCTATCCATCACATTTTGACACATTGTTTTGTAATGCAGCATCAGCAACATGACTCATGATAGGATAATGGTCTGATAAACCAGTTCTGTTTACCAGTCTTACTTGTTTTCTGCTTACCAGTCCTACTTGTTTTTTTGTTTACCAGTCTTACTTGTTTTTCTGTTACCTGTACCAGTACTGCTTGTTGGACCTGCACCAACTTTATCAGTGTGTCATATTATCCATTCCTCAGTTGTTTATTGTGTTGAATGGATGTTTGCTAGTTATGTATGTGTACTTGCCAGTCCTGTATATTATACACACACATTGTTAACCCTCATTGTTAACCACATATTGTCTTTCCTTACACTATTACATACAAAAGTTTTATGACTGATTTCTCTGTTGAGCGGACAGAAAAACAGGCACGAACTTTACAATATGGTGTGAAAATTACGGGAACTAATAAAGACTAGTCAAAAAGTGCATTAGCTTTTACATTTAGGTTGAAGTATGGCAAAAGACCATGGCCAACTGAAAAAGGTCAACCATTAATAAAATGTTTCCTGAGGCAAGTTATGCTTAAACAGCTTCCAGACAGAAAAAGAAATCTACCAGTGCTGAGGAAGATGAACGTCCTTACATAAGAACAAGAAAATTTACAAATTTAAACAGGATTGCAGTTCTGAAACAAAGGGAAAATTAAGCAATTTGTTCTCAACAGTAAGTAAACATTAGCCAACACAAGGGACAGTGTAATGTTGTGTAGCAAAAAGTGAAAATTTGTTTGCGTCATTTCACTTTTGATCAGTCAGTGTTAATAAGTGCTGCAATATGTATTTTACTTAATTCAAACAAAACAAATAACAGCCCATATTCAACTGTGAACAGTTCTGAAATACACGTACTCAAAAATACAAGTCAAACAGAGAATTAGCATTTACATGCAGACTAACCTGTGCAAAGAGGCCATGTATTGCAGAAATGTCTGCCCTGAAAAGATGTTCCCTAAAGCAAATCATGCCTT
The DNA here is from genome assembly GCA_964020975.1 of Hermodice carunculata. Classification (NCBI taxonomy): domain Eukaryota; kingdom Metazoa; phylum Annelida; class Polychaeta; order Eunicida; family Amphinomidae; genus Hermodice; species Hermodice carunculata. The sequence goes on from OZ026627.1 coordinate 24,939,083, forward strand.
GAAAGCTTCAGGGTAAAGGAGTCAATGAATGCCAGAAGTATAAGTTGCTGTAAAGTGGGAACTGGTGAAATGCTAAAGCTTTCACCAGGAAAGCAGTTCTCAAACAGACGTAAAAAGAAAAAAAAAAAAAACCCCGCAAAAACCAACTTTTTTTCATACCAGTAAGATAGCAGAATGAGCAGTGTGATGGAGTCTAACAAAAGGTGAAAGATGTTTACAAAATGTTGCCATATGTATTTATTTTTTAGTTCAGTGAAGAGAAAGAAAAACAAATCTGCGAGCGTGAACGTTTCAAATGACCTGGAGGACAAGTTAAACTGTGCATCAGTGTTTAAATATAGGTAACATTGTGCCAATAGACTGTGCATTTATGATTTTTGTTTTTATTTGGTTGTTTTTTACAGGGGTGGGTGGGTGGGTGGGGTATGTGAGCAAATCTCATTAAATCTTCTCCCAAAGCACTCACCCAAGTGATTTGCTATCACACAGGAAGACTCATAGGGACTCCAAATTCTGACCTTGTTCATCAAGTGGCAATGCAATGTTTTTCTATTTTGTTTATAATTTTGCTGTGCGTTTTCGCTATTTTCAATTTGTCTAGAACCGTCCCAAAGATTTTTTTATGATTTTTAGCTTTTGGTATTCTGAAGGCAACTCTTATAAAAAATCCCTTTCTCCAAATCAGTTCATTCAATTGGTGTGATATCACACTGGAACATTCTTAGGGAGTCCTAGCAGGTGGTTCTTCTTCTTTTTTTAATGATGTGTGTGTGTGTGTGTTGGGCAGGGGTGTTTTTATTTTTTAGCTGTTTTTGAATTACATTGAGCTGAAACTTTGATGCATGTGTTTCTTGTGACAGGGTCAAGGCAATTAGGATACTAGGCACCGCTGTGGATTTCTTATTTTAATGCTTATTTTTTCAAATTCCGGTACTTTTAGGTAAATGTACCGGTCCTATCGATCACTGTGTAAGTCAATGGGCATTCTTATGGTAATTCACATTTTCGACTTCTCTGAAACCATCCGCCGGATTCACTTCAGGCTTGTTGGCAATGTACCTGAGATGGGTTTCTACCTTGTTCCATCGATTTTTAAATTTTTTATGAATTTGTTCTCTATTTTGGGCAAATCTTAAACAATATTCTACTCCAAAAACAACTCAAATTGGTTTGATATCACATAGGAACACTGCTAGGGACTCCAGGTTCTTAGTTTGTTCTTGATGCCTGATTTTAATGATTGTTGAATTCGAGTGCTTGCTGGTTGATGCATGCATTCTATTTATTTTAGTGAAAAGGGATTGCAATGGGAATTTACAGTTTTTGCTTCTTCTTCAGAATTTTTGGATATTTTAATGAGTGTTTTTGTTGTTGATTGTTTAGGCAAAATGTTACTATATCCTCCCGAAAATCACAAAGCCAATTGTTTCAAATTGCTAGGGACACTTGTGGGGACCCTTAGACCTTAGTTTGTTCAACAGGTGGTGCTGCAATTTTTTTTACGCTTGGCAAGGGAACATGTTCGTGGTTAAAACTACGAGGCTTCTCGTCCATCAGTGGATGCTTTAGAATCTGCAAGTTAGCTGGTTGCCATGTGGAGTAATCACAGTGACTGAAAGGTACCACGCATGAAGAACTGATATATGGAAACAACCCATCTAATTTATCCAAACTGGAACATCCTTTGTTTATTGGTGCACGTTTGGTGGAGCTGAAACACGCTAGCCTTTCACCTCTGTGGCGCAGGTTCGATTCACGGCCGGTAAAGCAGGTGGAAAGGGTTCCTAACACTGTGAAAGTGCACAGTGGTTTTCTCCTAGTCTTTCTGTTTCCTCCACCAAGCAAGTAGGCAGGAAAGTATATGCTACCATCTGTACCATAGAGAGTGATTAATATAGGCTTGGCCTGCTTTGCAATCCATGTAAAAGATATGTGTCTACACTATATCCTTTGTCATTCTAATAATTATACCTCTTTTAGCTTATAAGAACACCGTCTCAGAACTATTTCTGCCATCGTATAGGGAGTGATGAGTGTGATTTGTTAAAGGCTGAGCAAGTCTCTGGGAACTACGTATAAAGCGTTAGGATTAGGACAGCTAAAGGACTTATTCTCGTGACAAAACTACTCATATATCTGGCCACTCGGTGCTGGCACACACGAAGAGCCAGGACAACTGCATGACATTTCCATGCCATGTTTTTTTGAAGGTCATCAAGCGTTACTCAACTTAATAGACGAATTTGGAATGTTCTGTTAGTGGTTTTACTGGTGAGGTAGCCTCCGACTCATAGTGGAGGTAGAGTGCATTTAATATGTACCAGATTCATAAATATCACAAAAACGATGTACGCCTACTCTACTCTTTTGCTATAAACTTAGCTGACTGCCAAGTCGGGAGAACTGAAAGGTGATACGCCTACCAGGTGTCTTTTAATTTTTGGCACAAGTAATGAAATTTGTGTTTTGGGTGGTTAGGCATATACTTTTTGGAAGAGAACTAGTGTCTGCGGTTAATAATGAATATTTCTAAGGTTGAGATGACCGGTTTAAAACCACCAGTTGCCTTTTATGGGTGACTGCCTGTCTCAATTCAGGAGTGAAATTTGTTTCTTCATATTGGTATTGGAAGCTAAATGTTGATGCTTTGGCAAGTGTGGAATCTCTTTGCTGTCATCATTGGGTTTGGGATTTAAGAATATGGATCATGTTGTTCTGTACAATTTGAAAAATACTTTATTGGCTATGTTGTGCTGTGGGTTATGTTCTCCGACTCATAGTTATAGTGGAGGTAGGGTGTGTTTAAAATGTTCCAGATTCATAAATATCGCAAAAAGGATGTACGCCTACTTTACTCTTTTGCTATAAACTTAGGTGACTGACAAGCCGGGAGAACTAAAAGGTGGTAGGCCTACCAGGTGTCTTTTTATTTTTTGCAGAAGTGATGAAATTTGTGTTTTGGGTGGTTACCCCTACATTTTGGAAAAAAACTAGTGTCTGCAGCTAATGATGAATATTTCTAAGGTTGAGAGGACCCGGTTTAGAACCACAAGATGCCTTTTATGGGTGACTGGCTGTCTCAAGTCAGGAGTGAAATTTGTTTCTTCACATTGGTATTGGAAAATAAATGTTGATGCTTTGGCAAGTCTGGAATCTCTTTGCTGTCATTGTTGGGTTTGGGATTTATGAATAAGGACTATTCGTTGTTTTTTTGTTTTTGTTTTTGTTTTTTTTCCAGTTTGAATAACTAAATGATCTGTAAGTCATGATGTCAGCATTGCAAGGAAAAGGACACCTGGACATAAAGATAAAGTGTCCTGAATCCACACTTGAGATAGCCCATAGGACTATAAGAACTTATCAAGGGTATGAAAATCAGGAGGAGTTTGATACTGGTGGTGCTACCAGCAGTTTATGTAAAATAATGGTCAAATAAAAAGCAGGTGACCGCTTTACCGTCCTTAATGTTTGACACGTGTTCATAAAAGCTAGTAGGAGAGTGAAGGAGGTCAAACATACTTGCATATAATACTAGTGGCGCCACCCATTATTTGATGGAAATCATGAGCCAAAATATGTTTAAAGGTCATCTTGATTAAATGGGTACCACACATTAGAATGTTAATGTTTAGGGTGGTTAGAACAGTATCTGAAAACCAAAATGTTAAATTTCATTATTTAATAGTGTGTTTCCTGCTCCAAAAGTGCACCACATTTGCTTTATGAATGTATGGTATTTTTTGTCTGATGGTGGCCAAATGTGAGAAAGTGTTAGTGACGTCACAAACGTAACCCGCTGGCCAGGGTGAATGTGCGGTGACCCACAGTGCCCTCAGTAAGCCAAGAGTCATGGTACATACAGCACAATATAATAATTCTCAAGAGTCTGAATTGGGTTTTTTATGTTCATGGTCTGATGAGGATGACGAAGAATTAATAAAAAAAAGATGTGGCAGCAGAAGTAAAGATCATTCAGCCTGACAGACATGAGTGGGACGCCAAGAATCCTGTCGTCACTAGTGCAGCACTGCTGGGAGTTTAGCCATTGGACAGCTAGATGATCCGAAATCACCGTCTGCGCAACGGTAATTCGCTGCACAAGAGATATATCGTATCAAAAATTACTAAACTTCATTTCACAAGAACAATCATGCATGTAATAAATTGGAATTTCCGTCAGGATGGGCCAGGTCTTGTAGTGTTTCTCATCTAGCATTCTGAGAAACAGCTGCAGACTACACCTACAGCATGTAAAGGTCTTACAAGCAGGTAATTTTTCTGTCCTGTCTTATGGTCTACAGATGATTAAATATAAGTTTGAATTTAAAAATGGCTTTTGATATTAGAACTCCAGCCCAGCAGTAACTCCGCGACCCTTGGAGGGCAGTATATTCGGTTTCCATATACACCATCATCAGCACACTTCTTATGATCCTTTATTTCAGATCGTATCCATTATGTAACACTGCTGAATATTTTTCTCTGACTGACTCATTTTCTCTGTCGATGTCAAAGACAAAGATACAGTGAAATGAAATTTTTACACCCACTTATTGTGAGCTGGCCACGGATTGTCACAAATGGCGTCACACGACTGAAAGAGGTCAAAGGCCAGCCCCCCACATGGCAGCTGTGCAGAAGAGGCGTGAAAGTGTTAGCTATCCAAACAAGTGTTATCTGGTTATGGGATTAAACGCCTCGCAATATACAGTTGTAATTGGACATACACATAACAGTGGCAAGCTAAGTAAATCCAGGGACCTGTTATAGCCTGCTCAACCCTAGACATGGGTGTGGAACAAGATTGGTCTTGTTTCCCATCCTTTTTTCCCATCAATTCAATCGAAATGGTTAAATGCGTTAATGTTAGCTTACAATGTAATACTTTGTATCAACAAACAGATAACTAACACTCCGTAACAGTCATACAACTGCTAGAGCTATATTTTGCTGTAATGCAAGCTTTGAAATCAGAACCATACTCACAAATAATTTTTTAAATACTGTAAAGGATAAAATGATGAATCATTGTTCCTGCATGGTTTGATGAGTAATGCCTAACTTGGTTACTTTCATGAATCCTTCCATTGTCCACCGATGGGACCAGATTAGCAACAGCAGTATTAAATTTTGTTTAGCCTAATCTACCCTTCACATTGTCATATTTGACGAATCAAAACCGCTTTCCACCAAATGACCGATACTGAGGTGAGATCGGTTCTCAGGGCTTTGCCATTTGTCCCAGTAAATCTTGACTGCACAGCTCCATGCTACCCAAATTTCAGGTCTTCCGGGAAGTGTGAACAAGCTGTAGAACTTGCATTGCTACAACACACTGAAACATCCTGGGCGGGAACAGGGACGAAAAAGAATATTTCCGCATGAGTTTTTTTTATAAAAATGTGAATAAAGCTATTTGCACCTCTGATTTTTTTTATAAAGTTCGTCGTATGTTTGGAACAACCCATGAGTCACCCGTGTATCCATTTGAAACATGCTAAATCAAGAGGACCTTTAAAGACACAGAACACCATTTATAAAAAGTAATTGAATTAGACTTGTCAACTTTATGGGCTATATAGCCCATGCCCAACGCTGGTATTTTATAAATATCAGTGACCTTGACCTATTTTTGTGAGGTTCCCAAACATGTAAAGTTGAAACATGCGATTTTATAATGGCAGGGGTTAGCTTGCGCAGCAATGGCAAAGAACATTGTGCCTCCAGATCAAAACTGTGCTTGACGACATTGTTCATAAAGTTCACCCGGTAACCTACGTTTTTGTGTCACCTTGACTGAATAATTGTGTGACTTTCACTTAGTGTTCAAGGTCTTCAAGCACTTCAGAAGAGAACACTTAATTCTTTATCTTGAAAAAAAAAAGGCGAATGATGGAAAATGTACCATAGATGTGTATTATGTGGAAGTTGGATGTTGCATAATATCGGTGACGTCGATTAATTTTTTAAAAATTGTAAACAAAATATACTCCAAGAAATGATTTTTGGTGATGTTGGTGAGCAGAGTATTAGGCATTTATCAAGCTTGTGGAGTGAATACTTTCCGAATATGTTTTTTGGTGATTGTGGTCAGCAGAGCACTAGGCCCACTGGCTTTTTGTTTAACAACTGATGGAGTTTTCTCACTGCCTTCTTTTGCTTTTATTTGTTTGGAAAATATTAAGTTGGCACAGTTAAGAGTCTAACATAAAAACCACATGAATATCATTGTTGGTTGAGTGGTATGGGCGACGAGCATATAACTAACTTGAAATTCAAGTATTCAAAAGTAAATCTCCCCTCCCCGCAAATGTACTTTGATGTTTGAAATAGTGCGAACACTAAACACAACAAACCAACATATAGCTCGCATTGGGAACAGCAGGCTTGTGGTGAAAAGACATAATAAATGAGCAAATCTTGGATCGTAAGAGAAAATACAGCCATTGCATGTATAGGTTCTTGCACCACTGGTCACCTGGGTTTAATTCCTCAGCGCTATTGCCTTCGGCCAACTGTTATAAGATTACAACATTGGCTATATCTTTAATGCTTGCCTAATGACTGATAAATAAGAGTGTAGCTAGATTTGTTTTCTGCAGAGAAATGCCGCCACAAAATTACAAATTTCGACTGTAATGTGTTCAATGTGACGTATGTAAGCAAGTAGCTTGCAGAGTTTTTTACAAGTTGATTTGGTATAAATCAGCTCGTTTTAGTAGAAAATGGTTAAAACATTTTACAAGTTGATTTGGCATAAATCAGCTCGTTTTAGTAGAAAATGGTTAAAACAAACTTAGCACGCAATATTGGCAATGGTCCTGTGATATCCTTATGGGCGTGGTACTTTTCTTAGAACACCTTACACAGAAAGCAAGATTTTGCTTCAAACATGTTTTTATATACTCTAGACCTCTTATATGAGATCATATAAAGTATATATTTTCCAAAAATATATGCCTATATTTAGCTATGAAAATAATGACAAAGATGTAAGTATTAAGACATTGATTTTAATTCACTAAATAAAAAACTTCAACATTACCATTTTTTAGGATCCCCAAAACAACCAAAGCACACACCCCAAAGTAACCAAAACTGTTTGAATCAAAATTAATATACGTACATATTTTTGAACATTGAAACAGCCATCAAAATAAAACTTACCTTTTTTAAAAAAAGATATTTTGGAGAGACAATGTGTTCTTTTATCTGAAACTATAAATTAACCAGATTTCATTTTTAAGATGCTATTTTAGATTTTATGAGAAATTTAAGAAAAAAATATAATCAGTGTCAGAATAGAACTTGATGCAATGTTTCCTATCAGACACGGTAGAGTATTTAGGGCTTTGAGTGGCAACCACAGACAGAAATTAAATATTTGTAGATAAGATTTATAAAGTCTACCATACCCTGAAACTTGCAGAAAAGGAAAAATGGCCTTGCTTTAACTGGAGAGAAATGTCTGCCTCCTCTAACGTGTCCACAATATAAATTATATTCGTGTATGTTAACGTAAGATAGGAACAAACGGTAAGATACTGTATGTCTTCTATATGTAGTGTCACAAATGCACACAAGATGAGACCTCTGGCTAGATCAGAGCGGCTTTTTATACTTCCTTAACATAAGGACTTAAACTGTGAATGAAAATAAAATCAATATATATATTCTACTTAATATGTACATATAAATCAGGACGACATAATGTAAAGTTACGATACTTACTTCTCATATTTTAAATTTGCTTTCATATTTTCCTGCTTATGCGTAAAATGTATCATTTATTTGTCGTATAACTGTCAACGCAAATGAATATTTGACATGTACCTAACATATTTTATGCACATGTAAAATGTACATTATATTAGTTCATATTACACTGGAAACCAACTTAAGTTTACTTTCTCATTTCTACGTTCACCCCGTAAATAAATATGATATTTCTTTCCCGTGAACTATCCTTTAATTAAATTTTAAGAGTCTGCTGAAAACATACAAGTCAAAGAGATTCTACCAGTCGCGTGGCAAGCTATATCCAGGTCGATTTTAATCTTTAAAAAAAGAAATTTTGAACAAGTGTACATCACATGGAATTTTACTCTACACCTTGAGATGTATACACTATATTTTTCATTTCATATGCATTTCAGAATAATGGAATATTAAAAAACAATCTTCAGTGAGAACACAACGTCGCGGGTCAATGAATACATGCTTGTACGCTCAAAAGAAAAAAAAAACAACAACAAAAAAAAAAGAAAAAACCCATAAACACAACGAAAAAAAAAAAACCCCGTACTACTACTATACTTATAAAGATACTGAACTCTCATCCGGGAAACATGAAACTGCATGTCGTGCGGCAGAACTCCCGAATAAATCATGTTTCCAATATTCATATTAGGATCACTTATAACCTTATTTCTCAAAATTGCTTTACTGCTTTGTTTGTCAGAAATACGAGGCAAATTGATTAACATTGCTTTCTGCAACACATCTTAAATCACTCATGCTTTTCATAGAAATGAAATGCGCGAAACACGGGACACAATCAAGTCTTCCTTCAGTATAAATAAAAGCCAGAATACTTTCCCTTCTTCTTTGTGAATTGGGATCAAATGGTATTAACTAAACGAAATAAAAGAGTTTAACTTTTTTAACTAGTTTTGGAACCTAATTTACCAAGAGCAATAAATACTTCAAACTTACTGCATTTTCATCCTATCTCACCAACCATATGCCACATGCGTTTTCCCTTTGGATTAGTGTCTACTAGCAACATCCCAAATAATTAAAAGAATTTCAAGTCACATCCTAGTACTGCACATAATGATTTACCGATTGAAGCTATAAAATATATTTATGTTACTATTTGAATTCATCCTACCTTAATAGTTGATCAGTCTTTACCAACCAAGATGCTTCCTAATAGAATAAATAGCAAAAGAACATCCTTTGTTTAAAAAGCACGTTTCAAACAATATCTACCAAGCATTTCCACTTGTATAACTAGTGCAGATTTCATGGCATTTGGTTTAAATGATGCATTTATCAGAAGAAGAAATCAAATTTTCTTATCAAATATAGGTGGACCAACACTATATCTGTTCTATCATGAACTATTGTATAGATTTTTCTTCTGTGTCATGAACTATCATATGTATTTTATTGAAAGTCACGGGATACGTTTTTGCCTTGACAGCAGTAGACTGTTTAATTTACAAATTCAATCATTTGATATTCATATCGTTTTATTAATTGGCAAAATATCTGGGACAGGATGAACTGTATAAATCATTTGTTGCTATGAGTATTTTCAGTTACTTTCACTAACCATTCTAAAACATGAAAATACCGATCTGATTTTCCCGATAAAGAACGGAAACTTTCCACTGGCTGAAATTAACATGTCCAACAAGAAAATGTCGTAAAAGTTTACAAAACTACAGGTTTATCAGTACACAAGTTACCACAGAAAAGAGGCCTTCTCATTGAAATTAGGTTGGGTGATCCTTGGTTCTGTTGTACTTTGGGACTGACGTTTAAATCCCTGTGTATATTCTTCTATTGGACCTGGAAAACAACACAGGCATGCCGACTGGTACGTCATTTTTTTTACTGTAATAAACCTCTGTGATATGACATGTTCATAAGTTTTATTCTATTTTACAATAAAGTAGGAATAAATTAAGATTTTATTTGACCTGAGAGACGTAAAAAAAGGAAAAAATAATTTATCTATTTGAAAACGTTGAAATTTTATTGGAACCCTGGCGGTATCATAACCATTCATTATCGCAACTGTGATCATGATTTGATGTAAGAAATTTTGTATTGTAGGCCGCACATGCCGAAAGACATACCTGTAGTAAAAGAGCCCAACGTCGGCTGTGGGAGGGGTGGAGTGCTATTGATTCTGCATGCCTACCAGGCTCATCCAAGCCAATGGACAGATAAAATATCAAAGATTCAAGATAATTTACAGTCTTGTGGCAAGACGCTGAGGAAATGCACCGCCAGACCAAACGCCAAAGATACAAGACCGGGTATCTCCCAAAGTCACATGACTAATGAGCCATGGTTACACACAGGATACTGAAATCAGGTACACGCCCACACAAACATGATATAATGAAAATAAATAAATACAGATATAACACCAATATTGATATAAATATTTTAATAATGCCACACACTCTTCTGTAAATTGGAGCACAAAGACATTTGCTAAAATTTCACATTAAAAAAACGAGAAATTAGAAAATGTGATACGTAGTATCACTACTTTGATATGAATTGATTTTAACAGAGTTTAATATGAAATAATGTCATTTTATTATACGGATTTGTTTGACATTTTACCATGCTAGTGTATACTGATAACTGAACAATAGATGCATAATGTTTCTCTTCCAAGTGTCTATGCTTCTGAGTATTCAATGAAAATATTCTTCATTTTTCCTTCCTTGATTCATTCATTAATTATATGGCGATTGATTCCTTTTTTGTTTAGAAAAGAGATACGTTAGATCCATAGGAAAAAACTGACATAAACGGACCCATCAGATGACGCCTAGCCGGCAACCAGAAGCAGGAACCTTGAGGAGGATGGAACCAAAAGTGAAGGAAGCAGGAAGGGAAGGGATGAGTCAGAAGATGGGTAGCAGGAAGAGGAAATATCGCAAAGGCGTCACGTGCGCAAGACACTAGGTGTCGTCAGTGGATGAGGACACAAAGTCAAAGTCAAAAAGCTTTCATTTAACCACGGTAATTTTAATTCAGTGTCCACTGTTTTCAAAGAAGGCCCTGAGATACTCGACTCACAATATTTATTTACAAGACATCACACTGGCTAAAAACACACAGGTACAATAAGATAATTTTAAAACTTCAGCACTTAGAACTAAAAAGCACTAAATTTTTAAATCTTAACAGACTGAGAGTGGAATTCTACTTCTCAAAGTTGAATTATAAGCGCCAGATGAAGACAGATAAAAGCAACAATATCATTACGGAGTAAAGTTCTTCCATCTTACTTTGTGGTTGAAATTGAATCTATCACCTTAATTAATTACAACTATCAATTAAAAAAATTACATGCTCAGTTGAATTCCATTATCAGGGTGGAAACCATTCCATATCTGTATTCCTCTAAAACCAAATGAGCGTTGTCCAACTTTCAGGTTGAGAGTATGAAACCAAAGTCGAGCAGCCACGGAAAAAGCTGGCTCTTGTTGAAAGGTGAGAAAAGATCCTGACGCTTACCAAGCACAAGCCACAAGAAATATTCCAAAGTTTCTCGCAATCGTTGGGTGTCTATGACAGTGAAAATTTAAATTAAAACCAAGATTAATGTGATGTCCCTGAACTAAAGAGGAATTGTTATTGACATACAGCTGTATATGACATTTTTCACAATTCATTTCTCACAGTGCTACAAACTTGCATTGGATTTGAATATTTTTAGTCAATTTATTATCAAGCAAAATGTGACACCTTCTCCCTTATTATATTGCCAGATACATGGTAAACAAAAACTTGCCAGTTTGTGTGATTTTGTGTGTTCGTTTTCTTACACTTTTTTTGTACAGAAAACGTATGGCCCGTATTTAACTCTTAGAAACTGCAGCTGCAATATTTGACCAAATTTGTTTTCATGATAAGTATTAAATTTTGAGATGGTCCCAAACGACCTTATTCGGGAGCAGAATCGAGAATCGGATTGGTTGTGCAATATTAAAGCTCTGAAGTTTTATTTTGAACATAATCTGAATCAGTTTTCAAAACAGTTGAATCATATTTCTGCTCTCCCATTTCCAAATAGATATAAAAGTGCTACCAGTGTCAGGTAATCCATACCTTTCATCTTAAGAGAAACTCCTCCATGAAAATTCGAAAAAAATTATATTTATTCCTTACCTGGCTTTACGAAATACGCAAAGTCATGTATTATTAAACATCGTTGTTATTTTTTATTTATTTTTTTGTTTGGGGGGGGGGCTGCAATAAACTTTACTGATAACTTTCAATTATTATTTCAATAATTCTGGCGAAAAAACCTTTTTAAGAGTGGCCTCAGTGTTAGTGAACATCGAACCCTTAACTGGGATCTCCTGACAGTACAAGTTGTGCCTGTCCTTGTGGGGTCATCCTCAATCTTACGTTATCTATTATGTATTGAGCTTAACATACCATTTGAGGGGGATTTTTTTTTCAAACTTAACACCAGGGTGAATGTTTGATATTTCGAACCTTACAGATAAAAAACGTTTTAGTTGTCACGGTGAGCTACATATTTTAATTCTGTAATGAACGTTACTGATTTATTTTCCAGTTAAACTCTCCATGACCAGAGAATTTGATGTTATGTAGAATGAAGGCAGTTCCTATACTTCACATGTATTTCTAAAAACATAGATGATATGTGCAGTTGTCAATTGACATCATTACAAAAAAAAATAACGTCCATAATGACTTATCTATCACCGAGTCACAGTGTGTGCTTTCGTTTTAATATTTAGGCTATATATCTTGTCCAGCTGAGGAATGTGTAACCCCGTGTATTCATTATTAGCTTTTCCATACAAGAAAAACATATGGAGGTCACCTATGGGCTGTATGCTTACCTACAGTGACTTGACAGCTATGTCCCAAGTAAGATGTAACAGCAGGCAAGAACTACGTTGTAGCTACAAAGCAAACCTCCGCAAAACTGCATAACACATCAGCTAGAAAAAGAACGCTGGCTTCGAGATACAGGTCTTCATATGCCTGCAAATTTTATAGCTATTTTTTGTGTGTGCATGTAATCTTCTTTCCTTATTTCAGCATAATTTACTTCACAGTAGAATTCTATCAGAGGAATCAGGATTGTCAAATTCCTCCTGTTTAGATTTTTTTAAAGCAATAAAGTTCCATTAGTTCAGGTTTGGCATTGATACATAGTTCAAAAGAACATTTCTCTTATTGAAAATACCATAGAGCATTATGTGGTGCCAATTACATTAACACAAGCCTACTGCAATCTGCCTGGAATCTCTTGCTACAATCTAAAATAACTGCTAGAAAAACATCTGTCAGGGTTACTTTAAAAAAAAAAACAACTGGCGACAAGGTATCTTCACTTTTCATCTGAAACCAGTTTCACCTTGGGTAATGCTGGTCAATTGAGGAAGTGAAAACACAATGCCTGATTTAAACCTGAGGAAGTAATGGCTATGGTGGCGAACAGAAAGGCAGTTTTACCAGTTTTCTATTCTTCAGAATTGCCTCACCTTTCCCCAACAATATGTCACTGTCTCCATTCTACAAGGCAGGAAGCATAACCTTGAGACCAAATATGACTAATATGTGGTCCCTTGCGGGGCCTAGCATGTGTTTTAATGGATTCACAAATTGCACAATCCGTTTGGTGTGTCGTGTCTTAAATTCCATATTTGTGACCAAAACGGTACCACTATTTGTACCTTTACACCAGGAATAATTAAAACTCAGGTACTTGCACCTTTGTGCCAGCTACTTGGGGTTGAAGGAAGTGTCCCTCTTCTTATCTAAGTTATATTTGATATTACTAAATAGACAATAGCTGATTGTCGGTGCTATGGTTTTTGCAGTTTTCCTTTTTTCCTCAAAAAGTACCTCAAAAACAAACTTACGTAGGTATTTGGATTAATTAGGTATTTGAAAATTTGTTTGGATCTTAGTTCCCATTTTTCTCAGATTTTTCAAATTTGATGGGCATATGATTTTAACACTGTTGGATATATTATTGAATAATTCGCTGTTTGCTTATTCTCAGGTATGTTTCGCATATTTATTAATTGCTTAACGAATTACATACTTCTTACATGGTTTTATATAGAACACCCTATTCATCTGTTTATTGTAGCATTAAATCTTCAGAGTTTCTTGAAATTTTCCGCTGCACCTATTTATGATAATATCAAAATCTGTTGCACATTTGGGATGATAAATATATAAACAATTTCTGGACTCATTTTGCGAGCTGCTATAGATATCTACTTGCTTCCACCAATCAGAAAGTAAGATAGATTCTGTGTAGTCCTATCTCCCTGACCTCCTACCAACATTCTATAAGTTGTTTTCAGATTATTTGTTAAAAATTCTCACGGATTTATTTTGAAACTTGTATTCTTTCTCTGCTTGTAATCAAAAATGTTGGTCTGGTGCTCAAACGATTAGCAAGTCTTGCCATAACGATAACATAATCCTCCTATATACACCTTTCAATACTTGTTCTTTACTAGGTTTTGTTACTTTGGGCTTGCTTGAATTTGATGTCAGCTTGTTATAATTTCGCATAATTTCCTTATAATTATAGAAGCGTTCCTATGTTGTCAAAGGGTCACTTGCTAATGATATTTTAGCACAGACACTTCGTTCTTATATATTATTTTTAACTTAATGATCAAATCGTTGTGATGGTTGTGCCCTGTAATACTTCAGATATATTTGGCGATATGCACAAAAATCGATATTCCTGATGTTACGATCAAACAATACAGGAAATGCAATAATTTCAGAAATGTTTACAAATCATACCTAAATACAACTATTTCTACACTATAGTCAAAGGACCAGAGCATTTCGTCATCATATCTTAGTTCTAAACTTGTGGATTAACCATACAGAACGGCCATTTTTTTACTAGTTTATTTTCAAGTATTTAGCCACACAACTTGAAATGAGAGTCATATATATTGACATATAACAGGCTGATTGATGCATTTGTGACGTGCTGATGATTATGGAAATCGTTTGATTTCATAGATCTACGGTTTCAATATTTTTGTACACAATCATGATAAGAATAAAGTGGAAATACATAGACTTGTCCTGCAATGTGATAAATTGACATTTTGCAACTGCTACAACTATCTTTGATTATAAACACCTTCATTAATCTGTGTATACTTAATCAGAGTGACAATAACATTATTCCAATACGGACATGTAAAGTGGTCAGTTACTGTACTCTCAGGTAGAAATCGGTATATTTAAAGACAGAAACAAAATATCAATTGAGTTGACTCAAAGTAAGTTCTAACCAAATATGACTAAGGTTAAGATGTCCTCTGCTTGGTTCGCATATGTTGACCAGCTACTTCAGTATTGTATCTCTGGTCAGGTGATCTTCATTTGGCCTAAAGTATATGAATCCCTTTTAGCATGCTGTAGCAACCACATTTATAACGAAGCAACGTGCAGTATGAATCTTGATGAAGACTCTAGTAATTACATAACATTTAAAGGACAGCCCTCTGAATATATCTGTATATATCATGTGGAAAACAGAAAAGTTGATCGAAAGTTACACATTCATATTCAAGTACCAAACTCTTTAAAAGTAAATTTTACAACTACTCAAGTAACAGACTCTGGGAAGGCTCTATGTCCAAAGGACAGATTTTGTGTTCTAGATGGCTGCTTGCCAAAGGGTCCAATTTTATTCCAAGAATGCGGAATTATTGAACCACTTACTTTCATTTCGTCCACTAATTTACTTTGTATCGACATATCGTTTCATGTACACGTGCAATCTCGAATCCTTGGGATGTACCAGGTCACATCTGCTGTTTCTGTGACTTCCTATATGCCAACCGAACAATACAGAAATATATTTAAACTCAAATTAACAGTGCAGTTGATCGGACATAACGTGTTCTTACATTGTCAAAACCCTTATGTCAAAATGGCTAGAATACTCCTAAAATTGGCATTTAAAATAATGCAAAAGTGTTCAAAGATGCAAGTCAAACAAAATTATCAAGCACAATTCTCCTGCAAAAAGGAGAATTACTTACACTTACACTGTGAACGAATTTCCTTTCAATTACCTGGTAGGTCATCCTGCTCAAATATACGATACATTATGTGGTATATCATATCACCAATGACATGGAACATTCGATTATACATACTAAAATTAGAAATGATGAATGTAGGTACTACCTGTACACTGCAATGTTTAGAAATAAGGGACATATATTGGGATCAGAACACACACTTTGGGCGCTTCTGTGGTCGTCAAAGAGGCCAGACGTTAACGTCGGCATCTTTCAGAGTGATTATGTTGTTCAAGTCTTTTTTTAATAGTGTATCAGTGTCATTTGTTGTACTGTATCAATTTTTATGCTCAGAAGTACGGAAGACTGTTGCAAAAGAGGTAATCAGAGACACATTCCTCATTGCCTTGCCTGGTCATACCATTGAAGCATATGAGAGAGGTAAATTTATGTATACTTGGAAATTCAATACTAAACCGGGTTTTCATTTCCAGTGTTTTACAAGCACAAGTATACTATCTCCTGAACAGTCACAACTGTTGTATCACAGTGGACCTGATTTATTTTCTTTTGCTCTGCTTCATTTCTATTCAAGGCTGAGGATAAATCATATGTCCAAGATCCTAAATCCCAGAGGCCACATTTTGTCTATTTCATTCTGCTGTAGGATCCTGAAGGGAAAAGTATACATGCATGCATCAAATCACTTTTACATTCCACCAAAATACACAAGACTGCAACTAGGAAGTGTTATATCCAGCCGAAAAACAGTCACTTTTCTGTCACTTGTCTATTCTTCTCTTATAAATTATAATAGTGTTGTACTCTTGTATGTGGCCCCCCAAAACGAATATGCCCATATCATATTCAGGGAAATTAAATGGCTAGGTCCCACCGTTAAATCCTGTGAGTATGGTGGTATTGTTGCATACAATTTGAATATGTCTCATCAATTTTACTTTCTGCCAATTGGTCCATTCTGTAATGCTTTAGATAATTGGCCTGCTATCGCTCATGATATGGCTTTACCTATTGCTTTTTCATCAAATGCAGGCATATTTATATTTTATTCCTATTCGGACATGTTGAGAGTGACAATAGAAGCTACATCAACCCATTGCAAAGGGATTGTGCAAATATTTCAACTTGTGGCTGCCTTGGGATACAGTAGCAACCTGGTAAAGATAAGGCCTTTAAACTGGTTCGTGCTGTCTGTGGTGCTCAAAAGCAAGAGATGTTTAATAATATCGCAATACCCTGAAGAGCAAAAAAATACACGTTTATATTCACAATTACTCATTGTCGGTGATAAGGCCTTTGGACCTTTTGGCGTGATTATAACCACAAACTATAAATACTGGCATAATTATAACCGGACAATCAATATTTGTCACATGGACTTTACACTGGGTAAATTGTATTTTGATGATGAGCTCTTCCCAGTAAGAAAAATGGAGATGATAACTACCACGATTTTCTTGACGCTTAAATATTATGACAACCAAGCTCTGAGGCCGGATCGTATGGAAATATGTAGCATGAACAGCTTTATGGTCATATTGAAATTAACATATAAACATAAATGTGCTACATTTAACACCAAGAGTATAAAGTATTTGTTCTTGCCTCTATGCTTTTTATATTGTACGAAAATATTTATCGACATGCCTTCAACATTATTTCGGCTGTGCTTTAGTGGTCATGTCCGCGATATTGGTATAAATGTGTGGCCAACAGGTTTTCCTGTTCAAGTGCTTATCACTCATGGCACGGAACCTTGCTTCAGTGGATACGTATTCAAAATGTGGGAATTTCCATGGGCGATACCGCATGTATGTGACGAGGAATCGGTAACTGACCGAAGCTGGAATAAAGCTGTGCAAAATTTCAGGTTTCTTTGGGAATGGGGAATGGAGCATTTAACACAGATGGAGTGGGCATTTGAAACGGTACCTGGTATAACTATGTCTATGCCACAAAGTTTGTCACAGCATCTTATGGAGTTGCGAACCAAAAACAGGATTTCCAAACACTTGCACCAATGTTCTATGACCTTAACATTAAAAATATGTGGGTATTCTTCACAAGCAGAAGAAATTAATACCGTTCACAGTAAAATCAGACACTTCAATTTTATTATTGGAACAAGAAAATATAGGGCACTGAGCTGGAATAATGCTGCCTACTTATGCATTGGAATTGGAGCAAAGCTAATTATTCTAAACACAAACCTTAAAGTGAAGTTCATGCAGTATATAGTCTTTGGAGAGTCACGCTGGTTTTTACCATTGTCCCTGATGTTGAGAGCATCTGTTGTCTTTATAGGACTCAAACAAAATGTACGGCTTTTGAGCTTGTTTGAATATAATGTACAAAGAGCTATACTGTCGGCAAACAGACCCAAAACGACATAAGAAAAAAAGAAAGGAAAAATTTAAAAATAAAACAAAACAAAACAAAACGAAACAAAGAACACTTCAGTATAGAGAATATGGACGGCGATTTACAAGGACACACATAGTGATATGAATATGTGTATAATTTATTTAAGTACATTTTGTTTGGTATGGAGATATATGCATGTGTACATAGTCTATGTGATATTATCCAGATTTTGTATATACATTTGGGGCATATATTTATTAAGTCCAGAGACTGCAGTAATGCAATGGTAACTTGAAGCTGCTTTAAAACTGAGATGTTCATGCGTACCATTTGTAAGAAACTTAGCACTGTGTGTGCATCATGCTTTCGCACACTTGCTATTTAAACTTCACCTGCTTTGACAGCCTCACCAGCTGTGCTGATTTTTTTTCGGTAAATGGGACATCCACGGATCCACATGTTTTTGTGTGGCCTTTAAGCTCAGCTTTAAAGCCGTTTGTCAATATAGATGAACTCAGATCGTACAGAATTATATACACTTTTTTTTCTCTTTGCAACATTACCGGATCAGGGAAAGGTCCCACATACCCAAAACTGCTCAGATGAGTGCACATATTATTGTTGCCAAGAACGATAGTAGAACTCACATTGTATTAATATTTACTTTTCAAAGCTGCATTCCAAGACCAACCTGCCAAAGATTTGATCTTTTGGAAAACGACCTTTCTTTGCAGAAGCAGAAGCATTACATTCAGCCACATGTAATACAGCGATAGAAATTATGATATTATTGCTGCTAAAGGAATTCTTGTTACTATTAAATGCGTAAAGTTAAAAGATTTGGCATGTTCAAGGGGTAAATCTATGCACTGTGTGTACCTTATCTCACCTTTACTTATTCAACCAAATTTATTGTACCAGGTCCTTATAGAAATTCAGGAATTTGTATGCCAAACCAGGTGGTTCTGTGTTCTATTCTTCCAAATTAATGGCTTCAATGAATAAATCTGATTGATTTAATTGACGTAAAATAATGATGCTAGAGTATTCACAAGATTTTTATATTTCGACATTACATAACATTGTAGGTGGCGCCACAAATGTCGAAAGGGACCTAGATTTTTTTACATCCTATAAATCCTAAAAGATATATTGAGCTAACTTGGAAACTGTGCACGGTGTTGTTCCCACAAACCAAACGTTTAAGGATGGATGGACAGACAGAATGACAGGCAGACGGACATGTGCGATCATATATTTGCTATGCAACCTGAAGGCAGCAGAGCTAATAATACAGGAGCCAACTAGACTAAGACCTACATCACTGACCTATCTTTGTCTCAGACAGGACCAAGGTCATACAGCATGGTGTGCATCGAATTAATATCAGTGATCACTATATTCCCTTTGTAGTTCGGAAACTGCATGTGCAAAACAGCCATAAAGGATCCTACTGACCGAACAGACCAAAATATAATATCCTCGACATTGTTGCAGCTATACACAGGCACAAACATGGTCAGTAATTGTAAGTCTTGAAGATCCTAAAGACCAGTAGCATGTCTTCACCACCTTACTTGAAGATGCCACTTCCAAACATGCTCAGCTTGTGCAATGCAGAGTTATTGGAGATCCAATGAGTTTCAGGGGAAGTATGTGAAATGATGCAGGAACGTAACAGATAAAAAACTAAGGCAAGCAAATTAAAGGAACAAGAAACGTGTCAATAATACAAATAAATAAGGAACAACAATAACAACTCTCAAGGAAAACAAAATGGAATATTACAGTAACCTAATAAAGAGAAGAATAAAAAGACCAGACAATTTATGGAAGGCCATAAAACAGGTTCTGCCATCTGCCAACGGGTCGACCTTGCAAGGCAAATCACAGAAGAACAAAGAATCTACTCAGTACCTAGTAGCATCTCTGGTTGCTTCAATGTTAAAATAGTATGGGGAGCAAACTTGCCTGTAGTTTTATTAGGCAATCAGTGACTGGTAATGATCCTTATACAGGCATGAGTGCAGGCTTGAATTCCAGGATATTTTGTAAAATTTACTTTAAGCAGTCCACTCAACTTAAACACTAGAAAAGCAACAGGCCTAAACTATACTGAACCATACAAACAACGCAGCCCTTAAACTTTTTAACTTAAATACTTATTGGTACTTTCATATCACAGAAACAAATTAGATCCATATTCTGCAGTCTTCTTGGGATAACATGTGAAAAACAAAAACTTGAAACTGTCAACGAGGGCGCGACCAGCTGGCAATAAACAGGGCAACATTGATTTGTAAAGTTCACAAATTGGCATGTCCACTAATACTGTGTGTGTGACCACCATCAGCATCTGTAATTGCTATGCAACGTCAGCGCATGGATGACACTCGCGGCTGCACCATCTGACGGGGCACACAATCCCACTCTTCTTGAAGAGCCTGGTGAAGTTGCTGGCGGTAGGCGGGCACTGGATCCCGTCTCAGAACACGCTGGTCAAGGTAGTCCCAAAGATGCTCAATGGGATTGATATCAGGTGAGAAGGCTGGCCATGGCAAAACGTTAATTCCTTCTCCTTGCAGAAAATCCATCGTCAGTCTAGTGGCATGGGGCCGAGCATTGTCCTGTTGAAGCAAGTGGAGTTGGTGGTGTCTAATGAAAGGGACAGCAACAGGCTGAAGGATCTCATCCCTGTAACGGGCAGCGTTAAGATTGCCTTCAATGAAGATTAGCTGGGTTTTGGCTGTGAATGAAATTCCACCCCACACCATCACTGATGCACCTCCAAATGGATCTGTTTCCAGCACACAGGCATCTGAGTAGCGTTCTCCCTTCGTCGTCCTACCATCTGCATGATACAGGGTGAAGCGCGATTCATCGGTGAATAGCACATCCCTCCACTGTTGATGGGTCCAGCAAGTATGGGCAGTAGCCCATTGTTGTCGGGCTTGCTTTCTTGCCTGTGTCAAAATTTGACCCCTGTAAGGACGCCTGGCATGTAGATGGTGTTCTTGTAGTCTATTATGGACTGTCTGGGCAGATACTCTGTTATTGGTTCTGCCAGGTGTCTGTTGTGCAGTTCTAGTGGCTGGTCGAGTTCTGTTCCGCAGATGTGACACCCTGATGTGTCTGTCTTGTGCAGGTGTGGTTTCTCTTGGTCTCCCAGCACGCTGTCTATCAGCTGTGGCCCCAGTCTCGTGGAATCTTGTAGCAAGTCTGGATATAGTGGATTTGTGGACTTGCAGTCTTCTTGCCACCTCTGCTGCAGATAAACCAGCCTGTAGCATGCCAATTCCTCTCTCCCGATCTACTGTTGATAATCGACCCATAGTTCTTGGAATACTGTGCCAAATGAATCCCATGCTGTCCTTTTATTGTCCGTGAGGGGCTACACCCAACCGGTAAAGGTGCGAATGTTTTAGTCATGTGGGTAAAACTGAATCCTGCACAACCACCAAACTTTGAAAGCCTCATATCCTCGCACACAGTTATGCTTGGGCTGATTTCAATGTGGCCTTTTCCTGTCCCAGAATCAAAGACTTGGCAACCTTAATTTCAGGTGTCAGAGACTTGCGTAAAATAGCCTGCTGTAGTCACTCTTGATTCATGACAATGACCCCATGGCAAGGTCAGGGTACTCGACCTTGAGGTCACACTACTTGGTGCATTATTTTAGACTGATTTAACAACGGTTCATATATTTCTGAACTTTAAATACAGTTCCAATGTGAAAATACAATCTACCTCAAAGAGAGGAAGCAAACGGTCAGCCTAACTGGCACCACATCAGACCCCCCAGTTACTATTTCCAATGGCCTGTGGAGTGCATCAAGCAAGGATACCTGGGCCTTTTTTCATCAATGACTTCCCAAAGGTCATTGAACACTGTATAATTGGCCTATATGAGGATCATTCAGTCCATACGTTTTCTGCACTTTCATCGTCAAATACGGAAAAAGCACTTCAAAACAATCATCTCGATAACATAAATAAATTACTGGCAAACAGACTTCATTTAAATGTGAATTAGCTACATGGTCATTGATTGGCACCTTTCAAAAACTAGCATCAGCTGAATACATGTTCCTAAGTATCAATGGTTAATCACTTCACAAAGTTTTTGTTTACCAATGTCTTGAGATGAGGATCGACTTTAACATAAGCTGGAACAAGCAAACAGATAACGTATGTGCAAAAATATCAAAAGGTTTGGGAATGTTGGAAAGAACTTAAATTAGCCTGTCCAAGGAGCATCAGACTCTGAAAGTATTATACAACGCACTAGTGCCCCCGCTGTTTGACTATACAAACCTCGGTTACAGTAACTGTGCAACTATACTGATGCAAAGGTTACAAAGCTTGGCAGATAAAGGTGTTAGGTTAATATAAGGCCACCCCTCTAGGAGTCATACCACAGAAATGCTCAGTGAACTAACATGGTTAAATGTTCAACGAAGGGCACACCTTCACCTTGCCTTTCTGGTACAAAAATGTCCACATGACTCAGTACGGAATTATGTACAAAACATTTTTAGTCATTTATACAATGTCCTCCACCACAACACGTACTCAGGTTCAAATTGTGACCTTTTTTCTACCAAAACCAAAAAAACCCAAAAAACCAAAAAAGAACATTTTTATACATATCAGCCAAAAAATAGAACAATTTACCAACCATTATGTGAAATCAAGAAACGCCTAATCAGTTTAAAATATCTGTCTTTTAATACCTTTTAAAGTCGGAGTTACTGCACAAGAACAGTAAATGTATACATTAAAATTGCAGCAAACTAAAAATGGACACTATTTTTAAAATGTATTGATTTCAATGTATATATATGTACTGTGGGTCTCTCTGTATAATTTAATTTGGTGTATTGGCCTGGACCTCAATGTAAACCAGCTTTCAGCTAATTGAGTTATCCGGGGAAATAAAGTTGTCATTCACTTATTTTCTGACTGTCACCTGTCCACAATTACACTATCGACTCTTCCAAATCTGCTAGCCTCATCCTCCTCAAACTAGGTGGGGATCTACCATACGATGGTCGCTAGTAAGTGTCTTAGAATTGTTACGATTTATTGATATATGAACCTTTTTTATGTTAGCTGAGTTATCGTTACAGCTAGGTTTTTAGGAGGCTGAGTCATCTGTTGTCCATTTCTCTTTCGCGACGAACCACAGTTGTTTTAAGGGGGTTCCCATTAATTAGGGGGCGGGATACATGGATAAGGTACCATCATGTTCTTTTTTGCCCCCACCCTTTTTAGAAACAAGAATTTGTACCCCCCCCCCCAATAGTCCACATATTTTGTAACCCCAAGTGCAAGGTTCTCCAATCACCATCATGGTAAATGTCTAGTCCCAGAGATGTTACTTCACATTTTGACATGCAACACCATCTCCAACCTAAGCATAGCATGTAAAACTTTAACTAAAATACTGCAGTGCTTGCACTTAATCTGATTCCACCCATATTTCACTGGGTAACAATTTTGATGCTACTTTGCCCGGTCAAATTTCTCATTCTCTTAGGGGGGGGGGGCTCCTCCAAGACCACAAGTTATAGCATACATTCATCTACAGCTCAAAAGCCTATAAGAGTTATTCACCAAGACTGTTATTCACCAAGACTATTATCATTAAAGTTTTATACCATATACCCAAATCTTCTAACAGGGCCTCATACTGATACCCCACCTAGTATTTTTACTCAGATTTTTGTGTAATGCTTGTAGGCCAAAAGTCAGCATAAACTACCTGATATAGGTTAAGCCCTGGAAAGTGGCATTTATGGTATAGAGCGGAAAAAACAGCATTATAGTTCTTTTAGGAAGCTAATGCCTTTTTATTTACACAAAGTTCATACAAACATTTACTTTCAGTATATGCCCATTCTTGCATGATTTGATGAGTCTCTGTGATGTTTCACTGGAGATGCCCATACATCTTACACCAATGTAAAACAGTAAAACTTGTCAATACATGCAATACTGTAGGCCTCCCTGTATCAGTGTCCCTTTGCTTTTTTGAGCCGTTTAGTGTGCCATGTTGTAATTTGCCTTGGACAATGTTTTCACAAGTGCCTGCTCTTTGGCCAGATCTTGTCACAAAAAGTAACTGTTGTTTCCTTTCTTGTCCCCTTCAGTGTTTGTAGTAATGTCATTGTCACTTTTATCCAGTCCTTGTGGTTTGAAAATTGCAGGGGAGTGGTATATCACTCTCGTAATTGTAACAAGGGCAGTGATGGAGAGCTATTGTATGTCACTGGCGGCAGGTCACTCGGCATGCTAACAGGGTCTGGGAGCATGCCCCCCCCCCAAAAAAAATGTTGAATTTTACCATTGAAAATGGTGCATTTTAAGCCCCAAATAGTCAACTTTTGGGACCACTTCCAGATTGAAAAAAATTCATATTTTTGAGATGACTATTGAGTACGTTTTAACGATTTTCATTGAAACATTGATAAATATATCAGTATAACTTTGGCTTTTTCCATTTCAGCCAGCACAATGAATGAATTTACCCAGCTTTGGAATGGCTGTAAGACTGCGATAACCCAAATACTATCACTCACTATAGGTACATGCTCTAAGATTATTATTTACAAGGGATTTTTCTTTTATCATGCTTAGTAATGTCAACTTTATTGGTGAAAGTTTGCACATCACTACATTGTTTATTGGCCCCAATCTTCAATGAAACCCGTGATTTTGTGCGCTGACCATACCCAAAACTTTTGGGTATGATCAGGACATGGAATCACTGGTTTCAGCTGCATGTTTTAGTCATTCATTGTAATAGGTTCTTATGTTGAATTCCATCATTATTTTTGGTAGTGTACAACTCACAATTTTTTTTTCATGGTCCCCGGTCTATGTACCTACAACAAAACACTTACCACTTCGCTCTTTATGCCAAACGACATAGGTGGCTCCCAGATTCTTTGGCGAACTTTCAGAGTATATGCGCCATGCTTGGGAGGTAACTTTGGTAAACCTTGGAAATTATATATCTGGAGTGTACCAAAACAAACATGGATGATTTTTACCTATGACCAGTGATCACAAGCATTTGCAATTATAAATGTGCAATATTTAAGCAACATTTTAACACATAAAGACACAAGTATGCTCAGGAATGAGGCACGTAATGAATAACTCCTGGCTAAGTGTATTGAGGTGCGTGTTAGCGCGTGACAGTAATCATGCACCTGAAATGATAAGGACTGCCTTCATCTGTGTCACTATCATTTTTATCTAGGTCATTTTGGTTTTGACTTGCGTCGACTTCACTATCACTGTCATCAGTTCCTGCATTGTCACACTCACTGTCACACTCACTTCCGTCATCACCATCATGATCTCCCGCACCGTTCAGTGATTCACTTATGTATGAAACCCTTTACGAGAAAAAAGGCCTTGCAGCTATTAAAGTGTTACTGTTAACCAGTTGATGCTTATCTGCTGGCTTGCGGTTAAGTAGTCACTGGTTCAACATTTACCATGCAAATGACTGCAGCAAAGTGGCAGGGAAAAGAGATATCATTGGTGGACAGTCTGGTTACAATAAGAGGCCACTGTTTAGGCTAAGTTGCGGCTAGTTTGCGGATAAGCTGCCGCTAGATGCTCCCATTGGCAGTTTTGTGCCAGGTAAGGAAGAAACGCAAAAGCTACCGCTGGATAATTCCCTCTGGCTGGTTTTTTGATAGCTAAGGAAGAAATCCCATCGGCTGGTCTGCTGCTAAGTGGCTGTTAATTTGCAGATAAGCTGCCGCTAAGTAATATTTTATTGGCTGGTCTTGCATGCTCACCAACAGGCTAGAGTTTGTTGACTCTTCATTATGTTACTTTGCTATGGTTATCTACTATTACATATTTTGCATTAAAATGGTTTTAAAAACTTACGTTGTTAATGATTGACTCTAGAGTGAGTCAGATTGAAGAGCAACTATTTCATTTCAAATTCTGATTTAATTCAACTTTTGACTTAACATTTTATACTGTTATTTTACATATTTCCCATTCAAATAGTTTTGTAAACCTATGTCACTACTATGTGACTCAAGAGTGAGTCAGATTGAAGGGCAATTATTTCATTTCAAATTCTGATTGAATTCAACTTTTGACTGAACACTTTTGACTGAACATTTCGTACTCTACTAATACTAACAATTAATTGTCTTTATCTTTAGGCTGAAATATGAGAAAAGGTAATAATTGTTAACTCTAGACTGGCACTTAAACTTTATGATGAATTATAAATGAAAATTTCAAATTCCATGTACATGTTATGAGAATATAAACTACAATGTCAACGTTTGTTAATCTTAACATTTAAATATGGTATCTTTTGAAAAATATATGCATGCTGCAGCCTGCTAAAACGTTACGAAAATAACTATACTCAGCTTGTCATTAATACTATTTTGTTATGTTTAAGGGATAATGTGTTTGTCATGTTCCCCCTATCCACTGTAATTTGAAAGTATACTTTTTGCATTGCAACTCTGGCGATTTTAAATGTAGCAGGGGAAAGAATATGTATGCAAGGTATGGTCGAATTTCAGTTCAGTCAGTTGTAAAATGTATGTTTATAATAAGATAAACAACATTCAATGTTACAATGGTTACTTAAAATTCTTTTCTATTCAACAAGATATGGCATTGATAGTGACACTATTGCCAACCATCACTACTGACACTGAAGCAATTGCCAACCATGGCCAGATCACTGCCAACCAGGGTTCAACTTCTGTGATTATTGCCAACCATGTTCAGATCACTGCCAAGCAGGGTTCGACTCATGTGACCATTGCCGGTCCCGCATTGCCTTTGCGATAATGCAATATATACTTAGTTCACTAATTTGTCATGCAGAATTGACTCCCATTTGATGTCTTCTCTTGTCAAGCATGACTACTTTCCGCAATAAGTCAAATACTTCCAGAGATATCGCATACACATCAACGAAATGCCCATATTATTATCTATTTGAACTGTACTGGAACAAGAAACATCTTTCTGTAACATTAACTGGACGGCAAAATCAAAGTGACCACTAAATAGGTGAAAGTAACTTCAAATCTCAACTGCTTCACGTCCTGTAACTTTTAGCAAATAAGCATCGTATTTGAGGGAACTAGTATATCTGTTGTGAGCATCTTAGATATTTTTTTCGAAAATTCTTTCAATGACTGTATCAACATTTCACGACGGCAGTAATGGACAGTGGTGCTTAGAGAGCTATAAATGCGAGCAGTTGTCTTTCAGATTAAGAGCTAAATGTTTATTTATTTAACTCTATCTTGTTTCATATATTCTAAAGGTTGATATAGGGGCATATTATTGATAAGTCTTGCGCATGAGAGATTCAGACATGGAAAAAATATGCTGATAATGCGCTTAACATTATCAAAATGTTCAAATGTTTTATTTTTAGGCACACTGGCATTGAAAACACTTTCATATATTTGGATCATGTACATATCATGATAGTTTTAGAAATAATTTCTTAATCCTGTCGAAATGTCTCCATTTGACATTTTTATAAAATGAGACAAAGATGGAAACATACATATATCACCTGCAAAACGCACATAATGGAGAACATTATATGTACTTGGCAAACCATTCAAGTGTCCAAGAAACAAAATCGGAACATTGACAGACCCTTGTGGGACACCACATGTCGCATTTCATTGACTGCAGAACCATGCATTTCAACAACATGTGTTATACCTGATAAGTAAATTGTAAACAAAACCCAAAAGTATCCTGCTATCTCTTAAATTTGTAATTTCTGAATCGTATACAATGATTTATAATGTCAAAGGCTTTTGACAAGTCGCAAAATACAGCAAGTACAGGTTCAGAGTGGTTTAAAGCAAGAGATAACTAATATTATTCTAACAGAGGACCTGGAATAATACTCTTCTCAGGGAAACTGGCATATGTTTTTATCCCACAATATTGTAAATCCGGAATTAATTTACCAAAATCTGCATTGTCAAACGTCGAACATACCAGCTTGTGAAAGAGGAAGAATCATCAACTTTCTTAAATGGGGATAATGCATGCCAATTTCAATTCAACCCATACAATTCCAATGATGTGTCGCAAAATGGGTTAGGGTTATAAAATATTTCTTGCAACAATTTTAACAATTTTAGTGCAATATTGCCCCATCCTAGACTGAGCAATTTAAGACCTTTTATTATAACGGGTATTTTTTTGTTTTTGTTTTGTTTGTTCTGATAGTGTACTCAAATGAGTCTTGGTAATTACTTTGAAGATGAAATACTTAGTGAATTGCCTCCTATGGTATTTTCAGTGCTAAAGTAGGCTCACTTTGAAAAATAATCATTAATCTTATCTGCTCTACTCTTTCAGTCAGAAATGATAACATGGCGACTTTAATCCGATCATATGATTTATGACCTTCCCAATTTGTTTGAATTGGATACTATACTGTCAATGTTAACTTCATCGAATTTCTTTTCAATATATTACACAGTGTAACCCCTTTTATTTTTGTAAGTTTCAAATTGCCATTCAGGAAGGGGGTGGGTGGGTGGGTGAGTGGGTTTGTAAACATTATTTTTTTTATAAAGTTTTTCTGTTTTACAGAACTAGAACAACATCAGTACAGTATTAGATTTACTGATGAATTTATTTTTGGGGGATTGCTTATGAGTATAAATCCTTAAAAAAGTTTTAAACACCTAGTACAAGTTGTATGCGGGTCAGTGTTTTATAGTACAGTTGCCAATCAGCACCATTCACCCAACGTCTGAAATGACCCAGAGTGTGCTAGTTTGTTGTATGTTTCTCTCTAATCTTATAAGAAGTAGTAGTATTATGTACTGTTTTGTGAATCGTGAGCATAAGATAACGGCCAGAATTCCAGTCAACGGTATTCCATAAGCATTCGATTGCATATCGAAATTGCTGATTAAGATTCGATTGAGCAATTCCCTGTTGAAGCCTGTGTTTCCTCATGAAAGGGATTAATGTTAAACCACCAATTAAATAACAGTATTTGTTTTCCTTAAATATGCTATGTCATCTTTGGTGTTTCATAAGGCAATATACCTCTCTGTTGGGGGTTTATAAATTAGAACAATAATGGTATTTTTGTAACAAAAATGTGCCTTTTGGGAGTTCAACAAACAAAGTTTCAATATTACGTTGTAGAAAGCCCAACTTGAAGTTCACTTATCTTACATTGTTCACACGGTTGTATCCTACAACATTGCATCAATCAGGATTCTTATCAGCCAAACCAAATTGAGTTAAACAATTATGTGCAAAATTAAACAACAGTGGTTCAAAATAAGCTTTAAACCCAGCAATATGGGAAGGATGACATCTCATGTTAATTTGGAAATATAGAGAAAAATATTATCTTGATGATACCTTTGAGTCATTGAAGCAAAGTTGTCTTCAATCAAGTAGTCAACGTTCATTGACATGTTACGTGATCGGTAATCAAACATATTAATATCATGATCAGACTCCTGAAAACATTGAGCATTGTATCATGACTAAAATGAAAAGGAAGACATTGGTTAAGACGTTGTTATGAAAATGTGTACAGCTGCTGGTTTTTATTTGGAGAGGTCACTCTATTCATTCTGTGTGTGCCGGGTCATCAAGTTCAATGAATTCTGTGCAGGGTCACTGCAGAGTCTATGAGTAGGCATTTTTGTTGGTGGCTCACATGTAACTTGTCAACAAGTGGAATAAGCTAGAATGGTGACCTGCATTCTGTTGAGGTAATCCAGACAGGTCTCAACGCACTGAGATGCGTGACTAATTGGAAAACCCTGAAACAAATAAGCGATTTCTCTGTGTTTATATAAAGCAGATATTTCCCTGAGTAAAAAGAGAGGAGAAGAGAGATTTCTAAAGGATCTGACAGAAGCTGTGTATTGTCATCAAGCCATTGGGACTGTGAGCCATTGTTCACATTGTACCTGTGGTATGTGGACAGTGTCTTGAGTGGATTTGGATACTGGTTGCTACCCCTTTATACTTTGTACTTGCGGAGTGTGGACAATGTTTTTGAATGGACTGGTATATTGTACCACATTGGAGCCAAACCATGCCTCTGTGGGATTTGTACCAGATCATTTGGCACCTGTCATAGGAATTGGAATTACGGGACAGTTTCTGTGGATAATCGCACCAAGGATTAGGATGTACCTACGACTGTTTGACTATTGAAATACCAGTGGAGATAAGTTTACCTACTTTGTACCGACTTTGATTCTTGAAGTTATATCATTGTTGTCATTCTTTGTTGAGTTCTGCTAATAATGAAAAGAAGGGGACTGTGGTAAATTGCGGGTGCTCGTCGGTGATCAATCCAAGACAAAAGAGATCAAATTTAAGACAAAACATTGAATTATTTTGCAATAATAACATAATGGTTGAATCATCTGGAAAATTCCGGAAGTTTTCAATACTGAATCTGACAGTTTGAACTCAACAAAGGATACTTGGTAATTACATACATAGTTGTTGGTAAATATACGAACAATAGGACAACATGCCAATAGATCCAAGTGTGTTTCTGGCTAATAAGGACATAACAGTCAAAGATTTTGATAAATTGGGAAAGGAAGACATGGGAAATGTGGCCCAATACTGAAATTTAGAAGTATCATCAGGTATCAGGAAAAGACCTTTGAAACAACTGATTACTTCCCATTTTTTTGTTTGTTTGTTTGTTTTTTTGTTTTTGTTTTTGAGGATGAGGGACCAGAGGATAAAAGTTCGGCAATTCAGCTGGAATAAGCTAAATCAAAACTTGACAGTGAAAGTGAACCAAGAGAGCATGAGCTAAAATTGACAAGAGAGGCAAAGGAACATGAGTTTCAGCTCAGAGAGTTCAAACTTAGGCATTCTAGATCAGATTTTTCAGTACAGTCAGGATTTTTTGATGTAGCCCAGAATGCACGATTTGTACCTAAATAGGAAGAAAAAGAAATGTCAAAATTATTTCTTTCGAGAAAATAGCTGAAACTTTAGAATGGCATAGCAGAGTGTGACCTCTTCTGTCACAAAGCGTGTTTATTGGAAAAGCACATGAAGTTTATTCATCCCTTTCCATAGAACAAAGTTCTGAGTATGATGTGTAGACAGATGAAACTTAGACTTTAACTTAGCCTGATTTTGCAAATGAAAGACATTATAAATATCATCTAACTAAAATACCTGACCTGTCACATTTTTTGCGACCAGTTCAATTCACTGCAAAGAACAAAAGTGATCTATTCAACTTTTCAGCACCATGTTTTGCTTAACATAACAAATTTAACTAAAAGTATAAATGTTTATATAAAATGCAACATTCTTTGAATGAATATCAGTAAATCCGTGTCACAAGTGACCGAATAATGTTACAGTATATGTCATTTTAAACAAAACCAAGCTATTCTATGAAGAATTTACACACAAAATTTGGCTGGTGTAGGCTAGGGTATAAAATGTTAAGCCCGGTCAAGGTAAAATTATATGAGGGGTCAAAGGTGAATGGCACAGGGACCCAATTGTTAGTGCATGACACGCCTATCCCATGAAATGTACAGCAGTGAAATATCCTTGGATTAGGTCTTATGGAACACGATTTAAATATTCTCGCGTTTCAAAGTAAAGTTTGAATTATTTTTCTGAATGTGTTACGCAATAAAGTAGCCTACGTGACGGAAATGGGGTGAAGTAATCACAGAGGACGCGGAACATGGTCATGTGGTTTGGGTTTTTTTAACGTATGCAATGCAGGTATTCAGTCACTTTAGGTCGGACCCTCAATATATACACTCGGAATTTATTAACAATATCAATTTTAAAAAAAGTTTCTGTAACGACTTTTATTTTATTTTATTTTATTTTATTTTACCTTATCTTATCTCATTTATTTTATTTTATTGCATTTTATTTTATCTTATCTTATCTTATTTCATCTTATTTTATCTTATCTTATCTTATCATTTATTTATTTATTTTTTTGGAGGTGCAGTTCGGCATCTCACTCCGAAATGTTGCATGCGCCAAACACAGATTTCAAGAGTTTTGGGCCAAATATTTTAATTCTGAAGGTCTTTTGTCATCTTTTTCATGGGCGGCTACATTGACCAATGAAGGGTAACAATTATTGACGTTTGTTTTTCTATGCATTGGATTGTAACATACATGGTTTTAAACAAATATATATATATATATACATACATTAAAGGTTGGGTTCAAAAGAGGTGAGGTTCGTTTCAGATAAGTGAAACGGTTTTTCTTTATTGCATGCCAAAAAAGAGAAATATGGGAAGTTACTTTTCATGGACATGTGCAAGATAAAGGTTTTATGGGAATATTTTGTTAACAAATCCGACTTCGAAATTATATTAGAGGTGTATTTCATAAATTGTCGGTCTGTGGAAGTGCCCTACCGTGTCAATGTACAAGCCACACCTGCTATAACATCACCCTGGGTCCTCGGTCAACCTTTTTTGGGGATGCCCCGATGGCCTAGAGGTCAGCGTGTTGGACTTTACATTTGGCTCAGGGGCGGATCCAGCATTTAGGAAAGGGGGGGCCAAAAGGCCGGGGGGTGGGGGCCGCCCGGGCCCCCAACGGGGGTTTGGGGGCAGCGCCCCCAATGGGGGTTCAGGGGGCGATGCCCCCGGAAGCTCTTGCATTTTCACCATTTTCAGGGGTAAATAATAGTGTTTCCTGGGAGGAAAATCCTGTAAGAATACATTTTTTTTTGAGGGGGGGCCAAGGCCCCCGCGCCCCCCCTAAATCCGCCCCTGTGGCTAGGCGAGTGTGCCGAAGGTAGTGGGTTCGAATCCCATACAGGTCGACATAAATTTATCGTTTATTTATCATTTACTCGAATATTCAATCATATTTGATTAAAATGTGCTGGCTACCTAGTCCCTCTGTCCCACTGAATGCAATTTGGTGCATAAGTTCTGTGTTAGATGTCTGTTAAGTATAGTTAAGAAATATAGCCTGCACAAGCCGACACTTCTTGTCAGGTTAAAGGTCGAAAAATAGGTCACAGTGATCCAATTTTGGCGCATGACACTTTGCTATCCAAGGAAGTGTCTACACGCAAAATTAGGTTGGCGTGGGCCCAAGGGTAGAGGAAATATATCACAGACTAACTGCTTGACAGACGAGCAGGCGGGTCGCAATCTTACAGTCCCCCTCTCGTTCCTTGTGGGGAACTCATTATTGCATATCATAATTTAATATGACAGTTTAAGCAAAGCATCATTAAACAAAATTTACAAACATTAAATACAAATCAATTTCAACCCAACAAGTTTTACGCAAGGGATTTCGGACCAAATTGTTTCCCTCTGACCAAATTATTTCCCTCAGTTGCCTTGGTATTTCCTTCATGCAAAGAAGAACGCAACCACCTCTGGCATCCGTATCACGCCTGATAGGCTGATAACCAGCAACAGTTATTTCGTTATTACCTGCAGTGTTTTATCAGTCGCTTTTTACTCAGACAAAAATGTTAATAACGTAGGGGTTAAATAAAAAGATTGAGTCGCTTCTCTGAACCAGACTACGGACATTTATTGCCCTGGTTCTACACAGATTGAAGTGAGAATACATTTCGGTTTATCACTTTTTATCTTTCTCGTTTCATGATGTGTACACCTGAGCTACCAACAAAATACATATTTTTACCACCGTTTGTAACGAAACAAATTGCATTTCCGACTAGAGAGTCACGGTTAAAGGCAACTGGAGATTTGAACCGGTCCTCTTAACCTTTGAAATATTTTAACTTTTCCAAAAAATATAGGATTATGTACTGAAAACCGAAATTTTATCATCTGTGCCAAAATGAAAAGATACTTGGTAAGCCAGTCATTTTTTTTTTGGATGGCTGAAGTTCTTCATCATATATAGTTCTTGTTTATTCGGGGTTTTGGTGCAGCTTCTTTAACATTGTGTAAAACTGCTATCCACTCCTATTTGTCATGACAATCAATATTTCTATGTTGTCAATATGACATCTTATCCGCTTTAGATTTTCAATGAATAATGTATTGCTTGGTGCCTCCTCAAGTCTTGCTGTTGTGTCAGGTGACGTTCATGTTAACAGTACTGTTAAGATTCGGGCGGTTTCAGACTTGGACTGATTTTCGGCTAAGGTATTGATGCTTAATATGTCACTATTATTTGGTTCTTCTGACTTGACTGTCACGTTAGTTTACCGCAAATGTAAAAGGTATACCTATATCGTTTTTGTGATATTTAAAAATCTGGAACATTATACAGACACTGTACTTCTATTATAACTATGAGCCGGAGAACAGAGCTTATAGCACAGCGTAGCCAATGAAGTATTTATCCAATAGTGTTGAAAAAACATGACCCATATTCAAATATTACCTGGGCTTTTAACATTTGAAACATTCTTCATTAAACACTGACTCTACTTTTTGCAAGACGTGCAAGCCTAAGGGCTCAAAACCCAAATTTTATCACTGTACCAAAGATAAAAAGTGAGATGGTAGGCCTATCACTTATTTATTCTCCTGACTTGTCAGTCAGCTGAGTTTACTGCAAAGAGAGAAAGTAGGCTTACATTTTTTTCTTTTTTGTTTGGACATTTTTGAATCTGGAACATTATAAACAGACTTTACCTTTATTATAACTTTATGTCAGAGAACGAGAACACAGATCACAGCACAGCATGGTCAATGAAGTATTCATCATATGGTTCAAAAAATAAAAACAAAGAAACAAACATATTAATAAATAATAACCCAGCAACGGCAAAAAAGCGTTTTAAGAGTTTAAGGTTCATCCCACGAATTGAGGAAAATGTCACAAAAGGTTTCTGAAAAGTTGCTCAAAATGTGAAATTTGGCAAGACTGATGGATAGATGAATGACCAGAGACAAATGTTTTACTTCAGAAAGTGATGAAATTGATGTATAATGGCTCATTCGTTGTCATTTGCTGCCGAAAAGAAATTCCTCTGAGTCATCTTGTAAATTCACCAACACACGATCCGCATGTGCATTACATATACATATTTACATAGAGAGTTGTGCAAAGTAAAAAAAAAGTGCTAAAACCATCTTAGTTTTCATCAGTGGATCGGTACGTTGGCTTTGGACACGAAAAGGAATGTACAACTTGTGGCTGGCAAAGTACCAAATGAACTGCAGAAGGAATAAAAATCATGTCTCTTACATATAACATTGTCATTTTTGCAGTTAGATTAATATTACATCTAAAGTGTATGCTATCATAGGAGTAATACTAATGAATGTAAAATACAAACCATTCATACACAACAAACAATTTGTATTTGCTCATTTGTTTGTATTTTTTTGTCAACAAAATGATAGTTTGTATTATCCTTTCAGCATGGGGAGTTTCGTTGGTTAACAAACGACCCTTTTTCTTATTCTGAATCGCAAACCATGGACATATGGCCAAATATGTCATTACAAAGTCACAGATCTCGTCGACCTTATACCCATATAAAACTAATTCGGAATACAAAACGTATAAAACATGGCAAGCACTCTGTTACTCATGTGTCTCAGCGTGGCGGCATTGTTGTAATTTCAACCATTGGTTCTACAACGTGGATCAGTATTCCATGTCATGTAAAGTATGAAAATTCTTTCTTTTTTTGTGAGCAAGATGCTCGGTCTATAACAAGAAAGCACCAAATTTCATTTGAACTTCATGCTAGTGAGTGCAGTTACTTTTGGTCTGCCGTTGATGACAAATGCTTTTATCTATACATGCAAATACATTCCCTGAACTCTTCAGAGCCACTGACGTCTATTTGTTCGCGTTTGTTAAGCACAATTACCGTCCTTCACAACGGGCAGTTCCAGGTTGCTAAAAAACTAAATTCGTACTGGAATTGGGCTCAAATGGAAATGTTTGGTGCCCACTGGACATTCTGTGCAAATGCATTGGAATACCTCAGTGTCATACGCAAATACCATTTGCAAGACATTTTGCATCAGTTTTCTTTGTGGCAGGTTTTCCACGGACGCTTTTCAATTTTGGTAAATATTGCTTCAAGCGCTAACATTACTCTATTTCCCATTGCTCCACGGCTCTTTACGTACACCCACGACCTATACAAAATGTACAGAGGTTATTTAACGAAAATCTGTTACAACCCAAATTATGCATCCCTTATTAAGTACATTCGTCCCTTGTATTTTCTCTCCAACCAGAACAAAGCCGAGACAAGAGGAGTACTCTGTGAAAGACAACAAACAAATCTAGTTTCAAACTGCAGCAATACACATTTTCGCTGCAACAGTGGTGAATGTATTATCTTGTACAATGTTTGCGATGGAGAAAATGATTGCGCAGACCAATCAGATGAACATAAATGTCCAATTATTTGTCACGTGATTGGCAGCATGCCTATGGATATGCAGTTTTGTGTCAGTCTATGTAAGGATTTATGCAAATGCACATACATGTATTTTAAATGCAGAAATGGTGGTTGCATTTCAATTTCTAAACTTTGTGATAAAGTGGTCAACTGTGCTGATAACAGTGATGAAAAACTCTGTGACAATATCCGTGCAAATACTCCTCAACATAGACAGAACGACCATGTAAAAGATATGTACCAATCAGTCAAAAGGATATCTAAGGTAAACATATCCCCACGACCATTTTCACTTGGAAGAATATACCCACCCGATTGTGATGATCCCAACTGGCTACCATGTTCTAATGAGCCAAATGCCTCTTGTCACCACAGATCTACAACATGTCTTTATGAGTATGACACCAATGCATGTCTACTCTACTGCTCTACTGGAGAGCATCTTCAAGATTGCAGTCATGTTAAATGTTCTCAAAGATACAAATGTCCAAATGAATACTGTATACCCATTAGGTATGTTTGTGATGGCAGATGGGATTGTACAAAAAGGAAGGATGAGTACATGTGTGATACACTGCAATGTCGTAATTACTTACGATGTAAGGGATCAGCTGTTTGTTTGCATCCACAGAGAATATGTGACGATGTGATACAATGCATTCATACTAATGATGATGAAGCTTTATGTTTGTTTGCGCAATGTAATGGTAAATGTTTATGTTCAGGATGGACGCTCAAGTGCACCAATCAGACGTTTCAACAGGTTTCTCACATATCTCCCCTGATACGATCATTGGTTCTACTTGAAAATGATTTAGTGATTATCCCTGATGTATTAAAGAACACATTTCATTTTCTCTTCCTTTTAGACTTAAGTTACAATAGGATTAACTATATAAAGCAAATGTCATTTCGAGGAATGCGAGCCCTACACCTGTTAGACTTGCGTTTTAACTCTGTTACGTATTTTATGCGTGACACCTTTTATGGTCTGTATAACCTTGAGGGTCTTTATCTTACTGGAAATTGCTTAAAAGTCATATCTGATGGTTGTTTTGC
The DNA here is from genome assembly GCA_964020975.1 of Hermodice carunculata. Lineage (NCBI taxonomy): Eukaryota > Metazoa > Annelida > Polychaeta > Eunicida > Amphinomidae > Hermodice > Hermodice carunculata. The sequence goes on from OZ026627.1 coordinate 24,976,745, forward strand.
TGCACTAAATAAACTTCCAACGTTAAACTTAAGTGGGCTTTACATCATAGACTTTAACAGTCCCTTTGATGGTCTCTTAAATCTTCAAGTTCTCGACCTTTCTCACAATCAATTGACGACTCTTTCAGATGATTCATTTGATCAACTTTTAAAATTAAGGGTGTTAAACCTATCAGCGAATAAGTTGAAAACCATAGGAAGCTTGGTGTTAAAAAAGTTACCATCGTTGGACACATTACAGAGTGACAAATATCCTCTGTGCTGTTTGGGCATATATCTTAATCATTGTTTCCCAAAGCGTGTATCCCACTGTACCAGTATTCTGTCCGTCTATTGGATGAGGATTCTAATTTTCTTCACAAGTTTTACATCACTGTTGGGGAATGCCGCATCCATTTTCAGTCATTATCGATATGCATCTGACAAAATTCACTCACTTTTATTATTTGCATTAGCTATTTCAGACTTATGCATATCAATATACACAAATATAATCTTGGCTGCAGATCTGTTATTTGGACAGAAATATTACCTTTCCATTGGCCATTGGGTATATAGTTGGCCATGTAGCTTGGCCTCTGTTGTCTCAGTTTCGTCTATCCAGTGGACCGCCTTTATTGTTTCATTGATAACAGTAGAAAAAATTTTTGGAATCGTTTTGGTCTTTCAAACAGGATATATGAATCATTCCATGCATCTAGCTCTGATTGTAATAGGTTTCTGTATATATTTGTTGTTGGGTGTTTTGTTAATGCGAGGTATTTTTTATTCAAAGGAAAGTGAAAACTCGGTGTCCTCTTTATGTTTACCACTTCTGATGACATGTCAATCAAGGCCATGGAATGCTATTTTAGTTATATGTCTTATCAATATCGTGCTTTTATCCTTCTGCATTCTGATTGGCCATATTGCCTGTATAGTGGGGATAAGTGTAACTAGCAAAAAATCAGGTAATCGAGGCCGATACATGGCTGCTCAAATGCACATGTGTGTATCCATTATTGTTACTCTGGTTAAGTATCCACCGTTATTTATGCTTTATATGTTTCTGCAAAGTAGTTACCATATTCCATTACTATTGTCAGCCATAGTATCTTCATGTATTGTACCATTTGATTCCACGATAAATCCATATTTGTACACCATAATAGCAAAGCAATTTACACCCTCTGCCATGATACAGAAATTAGTTGCCATTGTTTAACGAAAATTACTTACATTAGAGTAGGAGATTTCAAAATTTTTTGCCAATGATAACAAATGCATTATTGTTATTGATAAAGCTTTTTGTATCAATTATTCAACTTCTAAGCCACCGAATGTTGTGTTACAATGGTAATGCTGTCATTTCGTCCAAACTACATTGAAATGGGGCTCCGTGCAAGGTGATGCCAGCAGAACATATGATATTGGGTTGCACTATTTTCCCCATGAAGCCTGGTGTGGTTGTAAATTTACTTGCTTCCATTGGAACTGTTATAGGCAAGTACTCCTTAATCATTCACAATATTGACTTATTGCTTCACGCCCATATTCAAAACTGACACTGACATGTTAGTTTCACAAGTGGGCGTGGAATTTGCCAGGAGAAAAATAAGTGGAGCATGTGTTCTTTTTTTAAGCAATTGAATTTATTTTCAGTGTATCCAAGATATGACCTTGGTACAAAGCGTATAGTAATTGGTCTACCCAGAACCTACCAATCAGGTCTTAAACAATGTACTGTGACACGTAACAATATTGGGGAGATTTGATGCCGTCATCCACATAATTTTATTGGTTTTGTGACATGTTTACTTTCGCTGTAGTCTTTTATCTAATTTGTGCCCGGTATACATTGGTAAATCATTCCTCGACCTTAAATATGAAGACCTGGACGATGAATGTGTTTACAGACATTTGAAATTTATTATGTATTTTATGTTAATTGTGTAGTCGAAATATCTATTGCTGATAGTTCTTCTGTCATATTGATGCAACTTCAATTACTATCCAACCTGGCAATGTGTCCACTTGCTACAAGTTAATAGGTCCCAATTGTTCTTTAGTTATAAGTACTTAACATAGATTTGCTCCTTGTCCTTCTGTCTTTCCAACAAAGCTTGTTTGCTCAAATTTTCCAAACCCAAAAAACCCACAACGACTGAATTTGGTATGTGGACACTTCATAGAATGGGGTTTTGTTTTGCAGGACAAAGTAGGTCTGTATAACCTTGTCAATAAATTGATCCTCAATCAGGTATTCCAGTAATCCAGAGTGTTCTGGTTGTCGGTTCGGTGGCATAGCAATATTAAATAAGCATACTTTAAATGCAAAATGTTATGAATTGCCTGTACAGGTGACAGCATTGTAGCAGCAGCAATTACGATTGAAGGTAGCGACATTGTCCGAATTATTGTTTGCTTTTACTTACCATCATATGACAAGTCAAAACTTTAGCAAACTGAAGAGTCTCTAAGCACGCTTGATGCTATACAAACGTTTATAGATGAGCACACTGGCAGGGCTTCTTTTAAGTTCCTCGCTGACTTGAATGTCACTTCCCAGATCCAACAAATTCAAGAAAAGGTGGTACAATAAAAGGATTTTCAGGACACAACATAATATTCAGTGATTTATTTCCTTCAAATAACTTGTGTTGAGCCAACTTGTTATGTACTCAGAATAGAAATTTTACCTATTTTGGCTGTGCCAGTATTACATTTAAGCGAATAGATCGGTTCCCCATCTTTATTAAGGATGTGAAATATGTGTCATGTTGTAATTGTGAAATTTGTGACATGTTGTGCTTCTGATATCTGTGTCATATAATTGGTGAACAAAGCTGAAAATATATGTGGCATCTTACCAATACAAATGAACTGTTCTGTGGCAAATGTGGTTACAAGTCATTTATGTCGAAACATTACGTATACCAGTTTGCATTTTTTTCTGTGCAAAAACGGGATACTATAGATACGAGACTTGAATACAGAAATATTTGGAGGGAACAGCTGTACCTGATAAGTATATTTAATTCATAAATCACAGACCATGACAACTTTCAGAGCGTTAGTGTCAATTAGGTACAAGCCCAAGGACATTTGGTGCCTTGAGTTACTTTCCTTGCTTGACAGAAAATATTTTGGTGGCATAAATGGGTCGATAAATACATAGCAAGAATTGGTTTTAAAATTTTATGTGGAGGGTTTTGTAAGAAAAAGGTCAAAAGACTAAATAGGGCATGTATTTTTAATCAGGGGGCTGATACGTTTTACAGTCTCAAATGTTTGCCTTTTGGTGGTAAATTACCCTAAATTCTGGAGAATACTGAAAAGATAAATAGAAAACCAACCTAATGCACGTTTTCTGATGATCAAGTTTGTAAATGAGCATAGGGATACCATGGGATGTACCGGGCAATGTTTGAATGTGGATCTAGAGATGCAGGTAAAAGAGAAATTTGAACAATATGTAGATAATTACGCAAGAAAAGTCTGTAAAGATGGTGTCAAGGAACATGTAAGGGGGATTGAGCAACTGATGCAACCCCGACGACAGAGTATAAAAATATGACTCAGGTACCTCTTATGAAAAAGTGTGTGGCTGTTTGTTTTCATTTGGACAGGTCACTGTATTCATCCAGTGTGTGCCAAGTTAGCACTTCAACATATTGAAGTTTATGTTACCTCAGGTCTATATCCAGTACTGGTCTACCCTGATCACAATCTCTTAAAGTTTTTGAATAAGTACAAAGACAAAAATCAGATATTGTTGAAATGAAATTTGTACATACAAGGATATAATCTGAAAATTGAGCATGTCTGCAGCAGTAGCAATGTGGTTGCCGATGCACTAAGTAGGGTGAAAATTATATAAATATTACTCACATGAATGTGTTCACATTATAAAACGATTGACAGTAATATTGTTTATATAAGCGTGTCAAATCGGATTATGCATAGAATTAATATTTAAGTAATTGAACAGGAGATTATCCCTATTGTGATGCAAACGAGTTTGTATTGTTTACTGTAACACTGTTCCTCAGTTCAGTGAGATATGTATAAACAGTGTAACTGTGTCAATTTGAATCATGTGTGTGTTTGTTACAGTAAAACAGTTGAAAACATTGTATAATTAATCTATGTGAATGTTAATGCTATAAATAGAGTAGATATTTCTTGTTGGAAATCATTGTGTATTGTAGGTTAGAATACCTAAGAAGTAACATTGATAACTGGGAAGAAATATTGTCCTTATATGTCCAATTTTCTTTCTCCAAGGAAGGAGTGTGTTAGAAAAATCTTTATGGCTGTTTGTTTTCATTTGAACAGGTCACTGTATTCATTCAGTGTGTGCCGGGTCATTGAGTTCCATGCATACTGTGCAGGGTCACTGCAGAGCCATTGAGTTGGCCTGTTTTGTGGGTGACTCACATAAAATTGTAATCGGTGGAAGAAGCTGGAATGGTGACCTATATTCACATGAGGTGACCCAGACTGGTCGGATGTGTGACTAATTGGAAAACCCTGTAACAAATGAGACACATATGTGTATAAGTATAAAGCAGATATTTCCTTACTGAGAGCAGAGCAGAAGTGAAGAGAGAATTCTGAAGGATCTGACAGAAGCTCTGTGTTGTCATCAAGCCATTGGGACAGTTAGCCATTGTTCACATTGTGCATGTGGGTTGTGGACAGTGTCTGGAGTAGACTCGTATATTTGGTGCTACCCATTTACACTTTGTACCTGTATAGTATGGACATTGTCTTTTAGTGGACTAGTATATTGTGCCATATTGGATCCAAACCGGACCTCGGTGGGATTGGATCAGCACCCCCCCCTTTCAGGACCACATTGGACCAAAACTATACCTCTGTGGGATTTGTACCAGATTAATTGGCACCTATCATAGGACGTGGAACTGTAGGACAGTACCTGTTGATAATCTTACCAGGGATTAGGATGTATCTAAGACTGTTTGACAGTTGAAATACCAGTGGAGATAAGTGTACCTACTTTGTACTGATTTTGATTGTTCATATAATCTTATTGTTAAAGTTATATGATTGTTGTCATTCTTTGTTGACTTCTGCTAATATTCAAAAGGTGGGCATCGTAACAAATTTTTGGGGCTCGTCAGGGAATAATCCAAGACAAACGGGATCAAATTCAAGACAAAACATTTAATTATTTTGTCATGAGCACATAATGGTTGAATTATCTGGAAAAATTCTGGAAGTTTCTTAATACTGAATCTTACAATTGAACTCCGCAAAGGATACCTGGTATTTATAAACATAGCTGCTGTTCAATATACAGACAGTAGGACAACATATCAACAGATCCAAGTGTGTTGCTGGCTAATGAGGACATTACAGTCAAGATTTTGATAAATTGGTAAAGGACGACCTGGAAAATGTGGCCAAATAATTAAAGTTAGAAGTAACATCAGGTATCAGGAAAAGACCTTTGAAATAAATAATAATTTCCCATTTGGTTAGAGAGGGGGTGTCCTTGAGGATGAGGGATCAGAGGATAAAAGTTTGGCAATTCAGCTGGAATAAACTTAAAACTTGAGAGTGAAAGAGAAGCAGAAATGGCAACAACACAAGCGGCACAAGCAGCAATAGAGACTGATGAAAGAAAAGCACAGACTGAAAGAGAAGCAGCACAGGCAGCAAAAGAAGGAAGAGAGCATGAGCTAAATAGAGCAAGAGAGGCAACAGAACATGAGTTCAAGATGAGAGAGCATTCTACATCAGATAATTCAGCTCAGTCAGGATCTTTTGATGTAGCCAAGAATGCACATTAAGTACCACAATTTGAAGAAAAAGAAGTGTCAAAATTCTTTTTGTCTTTTGAGAAAATATGTTAAATATTAAAATGGCCTAAAAGGGTGTGGCCTCTTCTTTCACAAAGTGTGTTTATTGGAAAAGGACCAAATGTTTATTCATCTCTCTCAATAGAAAAAAAAAACTTCTGAGTATGATGTGTTGAAAGATGCTATTCAGAAACAATATGCATTAGTACCAGAGGCTATCAGACAAAAATTCAGGGAAAGCCAAAAGGATCCAGGTAAAACTTATGTGCAATTTGCCAGAGGGAAAGAGAATCTGATTGACAGATGCCTCCAGGAAAATAGAAAATGATTTTAAGCAAATTAAGAGAACCTATCTGGTAGAAGATTTTAAAGGTGCATTGCGAAAGAAATTAAGACCTACCTGGATGAACGTAAGGCAGATAACTTACATGAAGCTGCAGCTTTGGCTGATTACTATGAGTTGCCATATATATGCTTCTTTTGAAAACCCAAACACAGTCAGTTCAGATCTAAATTTGGAAAGAAACCTGAGGGAATGGGGAACCTCCTCCCCTGTCAAAAATCAGAGGAACAAAAGCCCAATAATTTTCCTCAGTCTGATACACCTGCTTATCAAAGAAAATTCACATAACCCCTTTAATGGCAGTTACTGCCATTAAAGGGGTTTTGTAAATCTTCTTTGTTTTTTTCTCCAGGGAAGAACCAATAATAATGGGAAACCAGTTCTTTTAGCCAGCATTAAGGGGTGCCCACCTCTAAATATGTCTGATGCACATTCTGATAATATCTATGCTAAATTTGAAAACCCACCTGTTGGGGTGGCTGGGTACATATTGGATGTCTATGAAAGTTTCAAATTGGAAGGGCTGGTGTCAGAGACAGAAAATGCTGTTGATCAGAAGGCAGTTTGATCCTAAGGGATACTGGCGTTGCCCAGTCATTGCTGTTGGAAGATGTACTCCCTTTGTCGAATGAAACTAAACAAAAAGCCAGTGTATTACTTTATGGTGTTAAGGGAAATTACATAACAGTCCCACGTCACAAATTTTAACTGAAGTCTGATTTCATAATTGGACCAGTGATTATTGGTATTATACCTAGTCTCCCATTAGGTGTGACCTTCTTTCTACAGAACGATATAGCAGGGGATAATGTGAAAGGTAAATTGGTACCATATTTAACGGCTGAACCAGTCATGAGAGAGGACACAGAGCATCCTGAGCACCAATTTCTCGGCATTTTTCCCACCTGTGTTGTTACAAGGTCAATGGTTCTTAAAGCTTCTAAACAAGAAGCCAGTGACAAGGCTGATGAATGTCTAGGGCTGGTAGAGATATTCTTGGCTGGTAACCTGGATGACCAAGTAAGCCATGAAGGTAACTTGAGTCCAGAGGTAAGCCATGATGTAACCTCTCTGACCAGATAAACCAAAATAATCATCTGAGTCAAATGCCTCATTTGAATCAAGATATCCTGATTAGGGAGCAAAAAACTGACTCTCAGTTAAGAAAATTAGCACGTACAGCTTTAACTGAAGAAGAGGCACAAAAGAGTCTGTTATTTTATTAAGTCAGGAGTGTTGATGAGGAAATGGAGAACTCCAGGTGGTTCCACTGATGAAGAATGTACAATCATTCATCAAACAGTGGTTCCTACATCACATAGGGCAGAAGTGTTTAAGACAGTTCATGATTCACCTATGGCAGGTCACTTGGCTATTAGGAAGACTCAAGATCGAATATTACAAACAGTAGTATAAACATGTAAGGTACAAGAAAAACAAAACAGTTATCATTCGTGTGAAAAAAAAACGAATATGTGTACCATACAAACAGAACCAGCAAAGGCAGGATGACAGTACCTGTCATGAGAGACCACTTCATAAAAAAAAAAAACATTCCTACTCTTCCAATATCATACCTCAATGAGAGACCACCTCTCTTGAAAGACCACATTCTTTGAGTCCCAAGAAGTGGTCACTGCATGTGAAATGTTCCTTGGTATGAAGGCTTTATGTTTGATTTAACATGAAGTATCAGTAGCAAGCTTTTGGGAATTTTTTTCGGACAGCAACATCAAAAACAAATGAGAGAGTAAGACAGTAATCAAAGATAGGTTGAGAACTGACATTGTTGTTTGTTGTAGTGTTCCGAGCCGAAGACTCCAATACCCACCGTCACTTGACAGAGTTTGTAGGACTGCATCTGGAGCTGACATTCCAGTACCACTACCACGAAGTCCTTCACACAATAGGAGACCTCTTTGCCAGCATGTTTAAAGGTCAAATGACAAGCTCGAATTTGCTATTAAATTTGTGTTTTTTCGATGCGAGGCCCCTCTAATAATCAACAGTTACCAGTTGAAGTAAAAAATATGAACCAAATCTGTCAAAAAGCGCTTTTTTGGCAGCCTCAAAGATGGCCATTGTTCCTGAACATTTTGGACAAGGCCCGCTGGAGCGCAGCACAATTGTGACGTCATTCTTGTCATTGGGGTCCAGTACCCGGTGGCCATTACTGTATTGATTGCCGGTTGTTACAATAGTTCCCAGGCAGTTATGGTGTATTGCGCTGCCGTTGGTTGTACCAACGGTACAAACTTCGGTGGAAGTTTCTACAAGTTTCCAAGAAACAAAAAGTAAAGGCAAGCATGGACGGCAGCGATCAAAAGAGACGGATTTAATCCAAACCATCACGCGCAACCAGTGACAGTGTTGTACAGCGACCATTTTGCTCAAGACGCGTTCGACAAGAACCCAGAGATAGCACGCAAACTTGGAATGCAAGTGCGGCTGAAGAGGGATGTAATTCCGACTCTTCATATTTAGAACAGTCCGAAAAGGCAAAAACCCAGATATAGCACGCAAACTTGGAATGCAAGTGCGGCTGAAGAAGGATGTAGTTCCAACTCTTCATATTTAGAACAGTCCGAAAAGACAGGGAGATATCACAGATTCAGAATGTCCGCCGACGAAGCGAAGGCGATCGAACGCACTGACCAAACGCCAGAACCTCGCGGTAAGTACAGGCGACATACAGTAGCGCTTGTCCATTTCTGTGTTCTCACTGAGTCCCGGGGGGTCGCTTATCGGTGATGGCCAATTGGCGCCTGTAATTCACAGCGTCTCATGTGTATTCATCATCAAACGTTTGTAAATTTGGCTGTATTCAGTATTGCAGTAAGTTATGGTAGTTGTATAAAATTATGTACAGTGAATTACCGGGTTAATTATTGTCTTCTGTTGTGTCGATGGTCTCAATCTGAACGTGCACGACTCATTCCACCTCCCTGGTCAGATCCATTCATTTCGCCTGTTTACCGTGCTGAGTTTCCCGCCAGCGCATAAACACGAGATGACGTTCAGTGGCAATAGTAAGACCAACGTGTGGCCTACATCGATTATGCACAACACCAAAAATGTATAATTATATAAATATCACAATTCTTTTACTGTCACTTAGAGTAAACAATAAATATGTTTATTTGGCCATAGTATTAGTTACATTTTGTGTGTTGGGTTTTGTGCTCGTGAGTTGTGGTTATTACTGACGTGACAGTTTCATCATGTGTTCATACAGTACTGACTTTTTTTATTTTTATGTTTAGCTGATTGCAGAACACGACCAGGCCATAGCAAGAACAGGTAACTGAAGGGACACAGCAAGCTGTATTTGAATTCAATGGGGTAGGCCTATCAGACAGCAAACTGGTACTCAATTGCAAGGGACAGACCAAGTTGTACATAATTCCAATGCGACAGGCCCACATATATCTGCTCCTATCCATGTGGACACACCAAAGGTTATTATAATTTACATTATGCCAGTCCAGATAAGCATGTTTCAGTGTATAGAAATAAATAATGTTTTTATGACTATTCATTTGTGGATAATCAAAAGGTTATTCTACTAGGAACTGCAGAGAAAACTGTTTTTACTTTCAAGTAAGTTACTTGATAAATGTAGATATAGTGATTTCAGATAGTTACATAATGTAATAACATTTTTCACTCAGTAACAACAGTAGGCAAGTAAGTGCCGAAAAAAAGGGGAAAAATGTCAAATAAAATGCTTCTTGGTGCACAATCACCTTATTATTATTATTATTATTATTATTATTATTATTATTATTATTATTATTATTATTATTATTACTATTATTATTATTATTTTGTTTTCATATCATGTACATCCTTTTGCAGTCCCATGGTACTCTACTTTTATTATAAAATAGTTATGTTTTTTACTCAACTTACGCGTGCAGAAAGCAAAAAAAAAAAAAAAAAAAAAAAAAAAAATGGCAGAAACAAAACCAGGTATCTTGAGAAAACCTTTATTACACTCACTTGAACACATTTTATTCGAGACAATATTGCACCAATACGTATTTACAGTAGATGTCAATATTTATTCTAATTAATACAATCACATGAAAATACATTTATTTCATTCACCAGCTGAATATTTCTGGTGTAATTACAGGTTGCTATTGGCCTTGCCTTCACTTCAACGAGAAAAGCAGACGTCAACAGGCAAGGACCAACGATGGAAAGCTTCAGTACAGTGTGTCTTTCCCCAAGGCAAAGAAGGGAGCGCCAACAATAAAGCCGATGAAAGGAAAATGTACATATGGTACGTGTAAATATATCTAGGGGATGAAGCATTGTGAACCAAATATAGTAATAAATATTCCAAATATGAATTACTGGAAAAAGTGCACATGTTGATCAGTATTTTGGAGGCAAAGGTCCTTGTGCTTTTCACTGGTAATATTGTGGTAAGTTGAGGGTCCATTGTCTGATACTTGTGCATCACATGCAGTATTGTCAATTTATTATCGTTTTTGTTACAGCATATGTTCAAGAGCTCACGGAAGAAGTACTGCGATTGAGGACACAGTACCCGAGTTACCGACTTGCAAGGCAACTCGTTCTTCAACTTCAACAGTCCACTCCCATAATCCCACCTATTGCAAGCCAATACGAGAGGCCTGACAATGCAAATATGTCCATATGGGCTTTCACTGGCAGATAGTTCCAGCAGCACTTCCTCTCCTCTTTTGTCTTCATTGGTACACAATGTGTACACTTGCACCTGCAGAAAAAAAGTGTCAATATTGGAAAATTGTACATACTGGTCAGAGATCTGATGAGATAACAAGAATAAAATGTGATTTTGTACACAAATGTGTTTGTTATTCAAAATACCTTGGTGCACAATCAGTAACATTCCTATAGAAAGGTCTTAGTACGATTGGTATTTGATAAAATGTATTTTATATTGTATTCACCAATAAATAGTATCTTGGCAACTATATGCCCCACCCTCATCCTACTTGCCCTGTATGTTTCCTTTGCCTCCACGAGAGATTAGATTAATGATGACATCCAAGACTGAACTAATATTTTACAACTGATAGTTCAAAAAAAGTAATGCTACACAAAATACTTCTGAATTTATACATTCATGATTAACTTTGCTTTTGTTTCAAATGATCTATATTGGCTGTGACTAACCATCAACTTTACGCATACAAAGAAAGATTTGGCAACATAAATTTATCTTCTTCAACAAAGTGGAATGGAAAGTGTAATATTTTATATCATGTTTGAATTACAAAGTAGATTTTCGATAATGAATCAATACTTGGAAAGTCCCAGCAGTTTTTCAGAATGTTGCCTGTCAGACCCAAGCTAATTTTTTCTTTCTTTACTTGTGCTAGCCTGCCTACAAGTGACAAAAATCACAGTTCACCACTATTTATACTATGAACAGGAAAAAGGTTTTAGGAAACTTCTGACAGTTTTAGTGCATGGCTCAAATTGTCACAATGCCCAGTGTTTTTTTTTGTGCAAGTCAAATAAAGAAAGTGAGAGAAAAAGAAAGAAAGCAAGCAAACAAGCAAGAAAAGTAAGAGAAAGAAAGAAAAAGAGAAAGGAAGGAAGTGAAGAAAGAAAGCTTTTGGATACTCATATAGTCTGAATAAGCCTCACTGCCTCCTAGCTATGCTTTGAATGAAAGACTTGGATTTCAAAATTGTCAGAATGCCACCCCCTTTTTTGTTTGTTTGTTTTTTTGTTTTTTCACTTCGCACTTTTTATGTTACAGAAGCAACAACTATGTTGAAAATTGCTACGAACTTTTCACCCATCAAGACAGTATTTGGGTGGGAAATACTTGCTCTCACTCAAAAACCCTTTCATAAGTATGGAATATATTCATAGGGATCAATTCATAGCGTTTTCTTTACCCAGTCGTTCCTCAGCACCGTATTTGACTTTGTATGCACGCCTGTGTATTCTACTTAGCCAGAACAGTAGCTGCCGTTTACCTCCCGCCCCTCACAAACTAATTATCACTGTTAGCATCAGTGATTATGCAATGCGATAAAGCGTGACCCGGTAGCCAGTCTTGTGTGGCCTTGTGTATTACTGCCCCACTCCAAGCTACTCACAATCTGTGCAGACGGCTCGGTGAGATTTGGCTTTTAAAAAATGTCATTCGTTTGTTACAAGTATCATCACATGCACAATACCAATGGCATCTAAAATACAGACAAACTCGAGTTTACAAACGAGACAAGGGGCTTTACTGAAGTTTTCCACGAGCACGGTACTCCCGAGAAAGGGAATGGAGAAATGCCCCAGCATACACACGTCTTTCATTGCCAGCTACGCAGAATTTTTTGATTTTTATAACTTTAATTCGATACGAAACTTTAGTGTACGCTATTGTGACCACACAACACGAGAAAAATCTACAAAACTCTGTCCGAGTGTCGTATGTTCCACTCGCAAAATTGAGGATAGTCCACATACCATGTCCATGAAACATCTGTTGGGTCCTCCGGCTGTGGGTCCCCGGTCCCCCTTCACGGAGTCGCACGACAACACCTCCACCTCCTCAATACGTCTCCTCTTTGCTAAGGGCTCGTACATGTACGGTTTTACAACGGATCTGAAAATTACCTGTGGTCCAAAACAACTCTCTTCATCATCTTCCCAGCCGAACATAGGGTCAAACATGTATTCCGCCATCTTCTTTCCCACTGGCTTTGACAAGAATGACGTCACAAAGCGCGCCATCTGGCCGCCAAAATCCGGCAAAAACCTCAATAATGTTTTCAGTGGTGAAGGTGATAAAAGACGGTTTTTTTTTTCGTATTCCGGAGGTAAAATCATACAAAAACTCTATCGGGTTCGAAAAATATGGTCCTGATGTACACATTAATGCTAAAATGTGGGGAATTACCGTCATCTTTGATATTTGACCTATAAAGGTTTACGTGACAGGTAAGTTGACTATTTCTTACTTTTACGAAAATAATAGGAGAGACGGGACGTTTTCGTTAACTAATCATAGACCCCTGTATCTAGGCTGCCCTTTATGTAAAGAAAATGTATGTCTCTGAAAGTTTATGCTGTATTTTTAGAAGAGCAATGCACTTGAAGTGTCATATATATGTACATAACTTTATTTCACAAGGGTGACTCGGTTAGCAAATCCTCAATAATCTCTCCAGAGGCCTTCAATAATGCAGCAAGATGCTTCAATATAACATGATACAATGTGTATATACCTACAAATAATAATCAGTGATACTGTGGTTACTGGAATAGACAATACTCTCAATAATCTTTGCCCAATACATGTACTAAGTTTCAGATCATCTGGATGACATAAAATATGAGGCACATCTCTCAATCATATTTTTCATCTTGTTTCATTTGTCATATACCCTGACTATGTATATAAATCAGCAGGTGTGTTTAGGAAAAAAAATTTAGGATGAAAAATTAAAGGCATCCTTGCACATTGACCTGTTGTATAATCATAGGCAAAATCATTCATTATGTTTTCATCGAAGACAGTATTCACAAATACACCCAAAGAGTCCAATGACCTTTCAGACGAGATTACTTTGCAAGAATTTAATCATTCCAGTTCTAATTGATAATATAGTTTGGATACTTTTGTAATATGAATTTGTGATAAGACTGCATTTTGCAGCGGATTCTGATAAAGTAAACTCAATGGATCATGTTCTTTATATTTTGAAAATTGATCCACTGGTTCTAGAATCGTTCAAACATCGTGTGCTTCTTTTTGTTTTGAAATAAAGTTCGATAATAATTTAGTCTTTCCAGAGGCTATATTTACCTCATTTAAATAATAATAATCCATTGCAAGAGAAGAAATGATGCTAGTTTCCAAGTAAATAATACTGTTGTAGTACTGTTGTTGTTTTTTTAAAGGAAATTAAATTAGTTTTATGCACAGATCAGTTTTATGTATACATATGCACTCACTGCTTATCCATCATCATCATCATCATCATCATCATCATCATCATCATCATCATCATCATCATCATCATCATCATCATCATCATCATCATCATCATCATCATCATCATCATCATCATCCATAAACTCTTTGGCATCGTCTTCCTCTTCACTGGATTCAGAAGGATGATCAACAATCTTACTGGGTTTTTTTGTTCACCTTCCTTTTTTTTGTGACAGAAGCTGGTTTTATCACATTCACTCACAGCATTACTTATCTTATTCATTTTTTTTTCATAAGCTGGACAAAATCCGTTTTGGAGAAAGTAACAGACTTGTCCTTAAATACATCATTTACACGGATGTAAGGTTTTTGCTTGAAGAAATTCACTGTTTCTCTCAATCGTCCAACCTTGAATATTTGGTTAAAACTGATTCTTTTTTTCGGCATGTTGAAACGGGCTCTCGGTGGTGTCGCAGACAGTAGTTAGCATGAACTGATCTCAAGGAGATATCTTCGTTTTTTTAGATGGAGGAGGAATATTTCCCGTTGATGAACGACAACTTCTATGAGCTATGGGTAGAGTGCTGATCCGATCAGGTAAAAGAAACCTCTTATCAACAAAACAAGACAACGTTTTCCTTCATTTATGAACAGTTGCCAACTCATGATTTTCACTCTGAGTGGAGTGGAAATCGTGTTCCGTTTCCAGATTACCAAACAAAGCATCAACACAGTCCTGGTGACTGATTTGATCTAATGTTGCCTTTTTCACTCCTTTTGCACTTTTAGTTGCGGCCATTTTACATGTGTAGAATAAGTACATTTGAGATGTGAGTCCACAGAATGCTAATATTGGTTCCCCACCAGTTTCATCTTTAAAGCAGCCAGGGTTTTTTTTTGTTTGCGGTGCTATGGAGAAGATGAACTGTCGGATAATTGGAGAAATCTAAGATATCCGCATGATCTGCTAGCTCTGCGTATAGATCAGGAGTGGAAATTTGATAGGTAAGGGAGTGGGTGTCTGTATGTAATAATATTGCATGATCTCAGTATTTCCGCTTAATGGAATTATAATGAAAATCAAACATGAAGGTCTTACTAATCTCTAGGATACAGACACCAACATAACTAGGTTGATTGATACATTCTATCGCTCTATTCATTTAAACTCCCACTAATTGTTTGTTTATGATTTTGAATGAGTGAAAGGTTTGTTTCGATCATAATGGTTGGAAGATATCTTTTTCCTGAAGAGTTTCACGTTAGTCTGACGTTTACTGTTTTGAAGAGTTATTATATGTCGCGTTTGTCAAATCCTTAAAGAACTGTATTCCAAACAAACTTTTTGCCGATTTTCGTTTTACCGCATTTAACTCTACAAATGGCTTCATCCATGGTTCTTGTGCAAATGATACAGCTCGTCGAATCTGTACTAGATCCATGCCCAACATGAAATATAATTTGAGATTCCTTTAATGGAGTATGTACGATTTTTTATCGCACAAGTTTGGTATTAACTTTAACGTCTTTGTGCCAAGCCGCAAATTTAAATCTCGACCTATGCTTTTGGATGTCGGACTCAATTCTCCCAACCTCACCATTATTTTTATCCGGAGCTAAAGGATAATCTTGATGAACAGTATCATCATATGAATGTTCCAGATATTTTAAGTCGACCTCCAACAGATATCTGATATCATTTTCATCGGGGATTTCCATGACATTAAGAACTTTCATTTCCTCTGAAATTAACCAGCGAAACTGAGCATATGTTAGACTCTTCAACATGGTCCTCCCATAAAGAGAGGTACAGTGAAATCACATAATATACCTCGTGGGACACTTTCATCATAATCTGGATTATAGATGTTATTGGCCATGGCCCATTTCTTGCTAAGGACAGATATACCACCCCGGATAGCATTTTCGAAAAGTTGTACATATCTGTCTGTTATCAATTCAAGCTTCACTTTTGTCAGTTTCAAACAAGCATCAAATGCTAACTGCGGTGCAGACAAATAAAGTGCCGGATCCAAAGAGTAATATTCTAAAGAAATTTTCTAGAAATTTTCAAAACAATCAGCTCACAATAGGACATCAGATGTGAGATATACGTCGTGATATGCACCAAGATTCTGAAAGCCCGCCAAATGCGACGACGTGATCGTAGTCTTTTTTTGAAATGTGCATCTTTTTTTAAATGGCTGAAAAATGTTTCGGCAGGTGGTAGGGAAGGTAGTTCAATTTATCAATGGAATCTAAATATTCGTACCATAATACACCTTTCCTCAAAGGAAATGCAATTGGTTTTCCTTCTGTATGTATTTCTTTGTAAGAACAAAAGACTAGCTATCTTTATTTAAAAAATTTGAGACTAAATTTTCAAGACTTGCCGGAAGGAACTGAAAACTGTCAATGAACCTGAAATTCCCAATTTCAACGCTTAAATATCGTTCACTATTTCTAGGAATAACTTTTATTTGATATTCCTCTGCTACTTTCTGGAATTCCTTCACGAGGAAGTGCATGCCGTGTTTTTCGGAATTATGAAGGACAACAGGAATCTTAAAATGATTAAGACTCGCATGAGTCAAAATGTATATGGAACATAAAGCAGAACGATATTTTCCAGTTATGTGACAGCGATCTCTTACTTTTGTCAAGTTGTTGTTAAACATTTTCTGACAAAGAGTACAACGAGTTTGCGCTCTGAACATGATTTTGCTCTTTGTATCCCATTTCCTCAGTTTTACATTGTTCAAAATATGAAATATTTTCCCTCATTTTTGTTTTAAATATTCAAAAAATTTCAAAACTGGACTCGAACCTCTGTATAAATACGGAGAGATAGTGTGCTTCTCCTCAACTGAACAGACCCTTTTCTAATTGTAATTGTTTTTGTTGAAAAGAAAGCTGTGGTTTAAACTAAGGGCTTCGAAGTCTGCATATATGACGAATGGACATGGAATTTGTTTAGCAAAATTTTCAAATTGCATGTAGGTATTTTCATCTGGCATTACATAGCTCTGGCCATCTTTTGCACAATACTCGTAATGCGTTTTCAATCTTGCATCGGATCTGCACTGTGGGAGACAAAAATTGCAAATATGCCGTTTTTATTTTTGTCTGCGGATAAATCCAAATAAAAGAGGCAAAAATGTTCCACCAGATAAGAGTGTTCTCTGTACAGAAACAAATTTACATGATGCTTTTTATTTTTGTATTCTGTGGCCAAAGCAGGCACTACTATCTTACCACCAAGTCTATACATATTAACAGAGATGTCATTAAGTTTTTCAAACTGTTTGACATCTTTCAAACAGACTGGAAATTTGAGACCATCCTAATTGAGCTTAGCTACATGTGCATTATAATTAGTACAACGCGAAGGATGATTATCTGTAGGATAGATGCCGGCTAAAGTGAAAAAGATGAAACATCGATAACCAGACGAAGCCACCGACAAACAAGCCTGCTTAGTAAACATACTTTTTGGTAACCGTTTCACTTTGCATCCCCCAGTAAAGAGTATAGTTTTAGCACATTTTAATCGTAATTCGACTATTTTCTTTAATTAATCAACCCGAACCTTGTTCAATAAATCCGTCATAAAATCCCTCGATCTCTCTTATTGCCTTTTTTGCAATGGATCTTACATTATGTGCTAAATAAACCTGATGATTATGAGACGGAAACCATGGTTCTATTTCTGTGTAATTTTGAGTAACTAGAGAATATTTTCCCAACTTGAATAGTCAGCTGATATTTGACAGAATGTGTCTTTCTAAAGTTTTATTGACGTGAGCTGCAACGCGGGAGAGTTGTTTGAGAGGAAGAGATCGAGATCAGTCCCTTCTCCCTTTTTTTGGTCTCATAACACGTTCATGACAAACTGTTTGCAAGGCACTTCGTGACACTTTTAAGTTTAAAATAACAAAGTAATTATTCAATTACTCTTCAGCAAGCCTGAATATTATATGCATAAATAATTATCCCGGATGCAAACTGCGTTGGATCCCACAGTGAAGTTGTCAAACGATAGAGGTGCTTCAAACGTGAAAGTGTGGGCCCGG
This sequence comes from Hermodice carunculata, assembly GCA_964020975.1. Taxonomy (NCBI): domain Eukaryota; kingdom Metazoa; phylum Annelida; class Polychaeta; order Eunicida; family Amphinomidae; genus Hermodice; species Hermodice carunculata. The sequence goes on from OZ026627.1 coordinate 24,994,913, forward strand.
TACAACGACGACCTCATCATGCAGTGCCAATGTTTTAATCAAAAGACCTCTTCTCCTTTATCTCAAATCCATTAATGGTTTCCAAGACAGATAAGAATGAAACACTGAAATTATCCATGGAGGTTGCTGCGAATTTAACTTTGGAAAACTTGAACAAAAAAAAGAAAATCCTGTCATAAATTTTACTTTATTATTTCCTATTTTAAATTTTGATAATATTTATATTATATTTGAAACAGAGAGAAAATGAATATATTTTCACTTTATTTATCTGTCAAATTTACCTTTACTTTGGAGACATACCGAAAAGGAGATATAAGTGGGAGCAACCACCACAACCACCACTACTACTACTACTACTACTACTACTACTACTACTACTACTACTACTACTACTACTACTACTACTACTATTAATAATAATAATAACAATAACAATAATGATAATAATAATAATAACAATAACAATAGCAATAACAATAACAATAACAATAACAATAACAATAACAATAATAATAATAATAATAATAATAATAATAATAATAATAATAATAATAATAATAACAATTTGAAAAGAAAAACTTTCATTTTGCTAGGGACACAGTTTGACTTTGAGAAACTCAAGCAAGAATCCACTCGTATATGACCTTGAAAACCCGACCATTGCAAATGACCTTGTGTAAGCCAACCACCAATCCTGTTGCAAGCGTCTGTATTTTATTATGTTATATTTTATTTTAAAACGTATTATATTTCATACCCTATATTTTTTTATTTTTTTTTTCGTGAGCGAGGCGGGGAAAAAACATCTTTCAATTTCTCCAATGAGAGAAAGCATCATGTCCTTACACTTATAATTTAAAGTTTGTAAATAAATTTTTGGTGCACGTATCTCCAATTTGCTCTTCTACGAGCATCGTGTCTAAACCAAGATGAGTAAATTCCTGAGCCATCATAGTCCCACTTTCCAGATATAAAGCTTGTCTGACAAACAGAACTCTGGACACAAATTTTGGAAGAAGTAAGCCAACGCTTGAAGCAGTATGTATGTGCTATTTGGTGGCAACACAGGGCAAATTAAATTACAGGCATATGTCCTCGATTTCTATGTATAGACACTTCACAAATGATGCAAGAAGGAAAAGGTGCTAAACCTTTCCAAAAATTTTGTTGTCGTCTTTTTATAACTTCGATTCACCCGTTTTAAGGGATTGATGGGACATGATTGTTCAGCATCCAGAAGAGTTAGAACTTTCTCGGAAGTAACAACCGACAAAAAGCATGACACTAGGTCAGCCAACCTTTTGGTCACGGGGAGTAAAGCCGAAATTCTTCGCAAAAGTATTTTAGAAGCTCAGAAATTTTCTCAATGTCATCAAGACTTGTGACAAGAATAAGCCATGAGCAACTCACTTTGGATAAACGCTATTATATTTAATAGTGAAAAATCTGATATGTTTATTATTCTAGCTATATTTTTCGTTAATAAAGTGTCAAGTGCAGCGAAGAAATCTTCACTCTTAACCTCGGGTATTTGAAGAAATTTAATCTCCACTACATCCTTTTCACTCAACTTGTGAAAATTACTCATCGACTGATAATAATCAGACTGACTGCATAGAGTTCTAAATTCTGACCTCGTTAAAATCATGGTTTAAGAAAATAACTTAGCTTTGTACTGCAAACAGAAAATAGATATGAATGCAACGCCTGCCATTAAATATAAGCTGTGAAAGCATAAGCAAATGAAATTGGTAAATTAAAAAGACGTGGTGACATTTAATTTATTTTTCACCTTTTGATATGCCTCCCAAGAGACTTCTTTGATTGCCTTGCGAGGAGCCCCAGACAATGCTTTGGACAATTTGGGTGATCTCGTCAAGGTGCATATAAATTGGCAGTAATTTTTGCCAACCAAGACTGTTGGTTCTGCAATAATTCTAAAATGTTTTTTTCTCACTTCCAAAGCAGCTTCAGTTTGTTCAGAATTTTTTTCTTGAACAAGAGTTGCTGGTCTGTGACCATCGGCTCTTTCAATTTTTATGTCTTCGTCATCGTTATCTGCACTATCACTATCACCTACCTCACTTAAACTCAGATTGTTATCCAGAACATCGTCTAATTTCAAAGGACAATCAAAACTTACTGGCATATCACTTGGAGAATCACTCACAATGGTATTCGTAACGAGAGTGTGGTATTCGTAACGGGAGTGTGGTATTCGTAACGGGAGTGTTTATCTTCATACGTTTGTTCGAAGAAGCAGAGAGAGCATTTACACTTGTATTTTGACCTAAACTGTCTGTTTTACTGTGTGTAGATGAATATTCACTCACTTTCTTATTTTGTTTATTTATTTTTTTCCTTTCTTTGCGTATTCATTATCGTTTCATGGTCTTTGAATTAAGGCAGTTAGGTATACCATCGATAACTAACTTGATTCCAATGAATGCAAGTTTATTTGCAATGAACTCCATTACTTTAGATAAAGCAACTATAGTTAAGCTATTGTCACTTTTTTTCCAGCTTTCTATACTCCGGACAGTTTAGCTTTATAAAGCAGATAATTTCTTTCTGTAGTTTTTTGTAAAAGTCACTCGAAGGACTTTTATGGAAAATATCTACCAGGCGCTTTTTGTTTATTTTCAACGAACAGCCGTAGTCAGAACGATGATTAAATGAATTAATTATGAAGGAGATAATTCGATCAAGGATGATAGATATACTCATCTTTAAATCGATTCTGTTACACACTTCCAGTAATCTATATTGTTCAAATCATAAAAAAATGATTGTATAGTGCCCTTGTGCCGCTATCTTTAGAACCTCTTTACCGTCTTTTAATCTGATAAACTGAAATTTAAACCTCTCTTCACTGGAATTTTTCAAAAAAAAAAAAAAAAAAACAAAAAAAAAAAAAAAAACAAAAAAAAAAAAACCCCAAACCTTAATTTTATAAATAGGCATACTGATTCAAATGATCTACAGATATGGTATAGTTACACTCTTTATTGACATTTCAAAACGTTGATTTTTTACGAAATGCTCACGTGACCATGAAAAATAGGTAAAGGTCATACATTTGCAGTTACAAGCAAGGTCTTACAAAAGTCTTACATAGAAACATAAGCAAACAAAATGTCAACCTATTTAAGGCAAATCTTTCTCGAGTGCATCTGCAATGATTTTAAAAAGTGGTCATTTGACCTTGAAAATACGTCAAGGTCACCCATCTACAATCCCAACTAGTTGGTAGTATGGAACAAAAACAAGCAAAATTCCAACCTCCCTACGTCAAATCCTTGCAGAGTTGTTGCATGCGTGTGAAATTTAGATGACATGCCCACGTGACCTTGAAAAATATGTCAAGGTCACCCATCTGCAATCCCAAGCAAGATCATATATAGGAACATCTTCACATATAATTTCAACTTCCCAAGTCAAATCTTCCTTGAAATATCACGTCCACACTGATTTTAGACGAAATGCCCACGTCAATTTTACATGACATGCCCATGTGATCTTGAAAAATTGGTCAAGGTCACCCATCTGCAATCCCAACCTAGTTCATATTATGGTACATAATCATGCAAACGTCAACCTTTAAAGTCAAATCCTTGCAGAGTTATTGCGTCCACGTTAATTTTACATGACATGTCCACGTGACCTTGAAAAATAGGTCAAGGTCATACATCTGCAGTTACAGGCAAAAATTCTTACAAAAATCTTACATAGAAACATAATCACACAAAATATCAACCTCTTAAAGTCAAATTTTTCTCGAGTGCATCTGCAATGAATTACTTTTAAAAGTGGCCATGTGACGTTGAAATACGTCAAGGTCACCCATCTGCAATGGCAACCTAGTTCATAATTTGCTACATAATAACCTTTTAAGTCAAATCCTTGCAGAGCTAATGCGTCCGCGTTAATTTTACATGACATGCCCACGTGACCTTGAAAAATAGGTCAAGGTCACCCATCTGCAATCCCAAGCAAGGTTTTCTATAGGAACATCTTCACCAAAAAATTCAAGAAGAAGAATAAGAATAAGAAGAAGAAGAAGAAGAATAAGAAGAAGAAGAAGAAGAAGAACAAGAAGAAGAAACGGACGCAAAAACAATATGGCCCCCTTGCACGGGGAGACATAATAAACCAGAAAAACCCCACAGACATAAAAAGGTTGATTAAATAAAGCAGATAACAAGTGTATGCAGTCCACCACAAAAACTGGAAAACCAACAAAAAACCCACATTGATTTTTTAAAATGGTCACTTTTGTTACAGAACTTGTCTGCTCAAAGTTTGGTTATAGATATTCTGGAAAGTCAGAAGGGCGGCTACAGAAAAAAAAGGATGACAATTAGTTGGCATTTGACAATTTTCAGCCTTAATTGCTTTCCTTCAAGAACATAAAATGTTCTTAGTTAGGTGTCCAAGGGCTGCAAAAACTGTTATAATTTTTTGGGTGGACCACATTAGGTTGTCAGTTTGTTCTTGGGTAGCAAAAAATGTACTCTTACCATTCTCATTTCTAAAAAGAAAGACGTTATCTATATCACTGCTTTTGTTGTAATTCGCAGTTCAAAAATTAGGTCAAATGCTCTTTAAAATATATGCTCTTGCTGAATTAACATATGTATTTGTGCACTAGGCTTGAAAGGCTAACTTATAACATTACGAAGCCCCGCAGAAACTGGTCCCACACACAGACACGCACACACACACACACACACACACAAACACACACACACACACACACACACACACACACACACACACACACACACACACACACACACACACACACACACACACACACAAACACACTGTTTTGGCCCAGAGGAAAATGCAATTCAGAGATCACATCTGGTTTGTGATACAGTTTATGAGTAAATCTACGGGACTATTTTCCTTCCATGCGATGCAAAATAACTGTGAATCACCGGCTCCAAAAATGGAGATTTTGATACAGTGTAAGAGTAAACCTACAAGATTATTTTGCCTGCATGCAATGGCATTGATTTCAAACATTGCAATGCTCGGAGATCACAGGTTGTTTGTGATACAATACATTTACCACAATGAATTTTTTTTGCCAAGAGAAAAATGTAATCCATTTCAGAGATCCCAGTTACTTTATGATGCAGTGTTACGACTCAACCTAAAGGTCTATTTTCCCTGCATGCGATGGAGGAAAATTATGAATCAGCCACTCAAAACAAGGAATGATACTGTCCTCAGCACATTAACACAAGTAGTGGAATCCTTAGTGTATCAGCACAATTTCCCCCCCCCCCCAAAGATAATCATCAACGGGTAAAGTAGACTTCTTATAGCACAACCCAAACAAACATTGGCCTCCGAAGCAGAAATTTAGGCAAGTGCAGACTACATGAACTATGCGATTCCCCCCCCCCCCAAAAAAATAAAAATTATAGAAACCAGTGTATGAGCACAAAAAATACCCCAAGAGCCATAATTATATGCTTAGTTTAATAATAACGATCATTTCCACAAGAAAACAGCAGATTAAAAAAAAGCTGCACGCCTTGAAAGCAATTTTTCCTGAATTTTGTGACTATTTATGCCATTCCCTACACAGATAGTCCTTAATCTCAATAATTAATATCAAATAGATAAGTGTTGTTACTGTTCTTTAGAATCTGTGTACGAGTCTTTCCAAAATATATTGGGGCTGCAGGGGACTTTATGCCTTCAAAGCATGTGACACGAGATTTGACACTCAAAAAGTAGTGGATATGACGAGGGGTCTTCTGGAACTATATCGGGGACGAGCCAGTTGTGTTGCCCCCTCGGTTGACAACACTGACTCCGCCCCAAGTTCCATACCAGTTTTCACCGCAAGAGTTAAACCGCCAAGGCTCGCAAATCTGTGTTCTTGATAATGAGTATTGGTGTTTATGTCTGCAAGAAATTGAATAGCATGCACTTACCACACTTCTACAATCCATCTGTAGCAGCCTGTGATAACTGTTTACCACTGTGGCAGTCATATACAGCCAGGTAATGATCTAATATGAAAATATATAATCCGGCCCATTCCTCATTATAAATACAATTATGTTCAAAATGATTTCAGTACAACTGTTATTTAAATTAATGCTCTGAGACTAAATCTATTTTTAACTTTGAAAATGGTTCTCGCCAAACATGTGTCTAAGAAATAAACAATACATAATTAAGACATTTTAAAAAAGAAAACGATTAATGTACAAATTATGAACATTAACTAAAAAGACATAAACAGCTTAAGTGTTTACAGCCTACATCTACAACTACTTTCTCTCAAGCACAAGAGATTAAATTGCTAACTATACCTATCCAGCTTCGCCTGATCTCACAGGCATAAATAACTGATGAAAATTAGTAGACAATTGACGTTGAGATTTTGAAAAGCTGACATGTTATGTTGGAAGCTACGTACTTCACGCTCTGCTGTTGTCTATTTTTCCTTAGAAGGACGGGAGGTGGTATGTTACATAAAAATGTGTAAAATTCAAGTGGAAACACGTTAACTTCAACCACTACAACACCCTTGAGATGCAGTATGATTCCAAACAGTCTGCAACTAAAGCCAACAAGGTAAAGCTTCCTTTTTAAAATACCAATGATTTGTAACCACTCTACTTAGTTAGACTCCTTTTCAATAAACAAAAAAGTTTGAAATAGATATTTTCCCATCTGCTAAATACAAACGAAGTCGCAAGACAAAACCCAAAGTATTTTATTTTATCTCAGCACAGTCTACACAGTTATCTGATAGTGCACACAAAGCCAATGCTGATAATCTTCTGCTATGAAGCCACATTCGATGGTCATGTTTCAATGTAGGCCATGGTGTGCAAACATTAAAAAATGGTAAGAATTCTGCAAAACTGAGTTCATGCTCCTCTAGAGGCATTTTCACCACAGTTGTAGTTGTCATGAACATTACTGGACTGATTTCTTCACAGATAAAATTATTACAACCGCTGCGGATACACAGGTAAGTAACAGAATGAGTGTGCAGTGCTGCAAAAGTTGTTTAGGTAATGCAACATAAATTTTGGTAACTTAGAGTGAAGTGAAGTATAACATGACTGTATACATACAAAGTAAAGTGAATAAAATATGTGCTTAAGAGGGAAAATCGTGCTTTCCAATTTATGACACTCCTAATTCACAAGCACTCAATTTATGTCTCTGTAGATTACCTAAAGCTCACCTAATTTTTATTCATTCATTTATTTCTCCATTAATGGTTTTATTTCAGACACATGATACAGGAACAGTACAAGTTCCATCGTGAAAAAAGACATTTAAATGAATTTTTTATTTATTTGTTTATTTATTTATTTATTTATTTATTTCCATTACTTCAAGTTATTTTTAAACTAAACAATGAAAAGCATTGGCAGGATGAAGGAAAGCAACACGGGCTCATAGGACCTTGTCTATATTATTACCGTTACAAATATTAAACACAAGCAAGCAGACATCACTATAATATTATAAGCGTCTTTCGGTGTCTTCCGATGCCCTTTGATGTTTGGAGTCAACATGCTCAACCACCGAGATGGATTCCAGGATTAATCAGAGTGGTACACCACCAGTCAGCTGGGTCACAGTCACCCGAGATCAAATTTGTCACGTCAGGAGAATTTAGTACATTTTCTCCCGCTAGAGGTAACGCTCTGTCCAATGGTAATTTTGCTTAATATTTAGTGAACCAAACAGACAAATTCAAACTTGATGAAAGAATATGTGAACAATTTGGCTTTTTTCGTTTTGTTATTTTTTGTTTGAAAAAAAAAAGCTTGGTAATTAGTACGCATATCCAGCTGTAAATGCAGCACCTTTCGGTGAAACTTTGACAACATGAAATGAACCAGGACATGTTAACTTCTAGAAACGTCTATTGATAAAACTGTTTCAACAGTGAAAGAATCTGATTTAAATAGTACAATTGAACTATAAACAAAGCCTTAATAATTTCAGCTGGAAAACCTTTCAGCCGGAAAAAATATTTAAATTTTTTTCCATATACTTTCCGTCATACAATATCGGGAATACTGTTCACTGCAGCCGGGTAGTCGTCTTTTCTTCAACTAGACGGAGCATAGTTCTGGCACCATCATCACAGACACAAAATTATAACATATATATATATATGTATATATATATATATATATATATATATATATATATATATATATATATATATATATATATATATATATATATATATATATATATATATATAAATATATATATATACATATATATATATATATATATATATATATCATATCTTTAGGACAGACTCGTCTTCTCAACCAGTAGGCAGCTAACTGGAACAATTCTTAGAACTGGAGCAGATGGCTCGAAATCGTCAGAATGGCTAAATGCTACACACACAACAACATTTATAGGAGCTTTGTGAACAAAGCAAAGATAAGAACCAATCGAAACGTAATACTTAAATATTTCTTTGTAGTAGATTTAACATAACTTATCTTCCATGTGTTATGTGCAGGAGTTTTATTTGGAACTAAATTTATGCTTTGGATTTTGACTTCAAATTATTCAACTGTCAAAAAAAGCGATTATCAAAACTGGTAAACATATAGTGTGTTAAGGACAAAGGGTCCATCCGAGTTAGTTTTGGAGTAAATGCATGCAGAGAATTAAAGCTTGCTCCACACTGAAATGTCCATAACTCCCCCCTTTTTTAATCACTTTCCTTCACGAGAAAGCGTAACGTTTAAAACGATGTGTCTGTGTGTGTGTGTGTGTGTGTGTGAGAGAGAGAGAGAGAGAGAGAGAGAGAGAGAGAGAGAGAGAGAGAGAGAGAGCAATTCCTGATATGATATATAGCTATCCTGTTCTCCAAGAGATGTTGATTTACGAAATCATACAGCAATGATTCCTGCCTTCTTGTTAATTCAAATATTGACCACACAGAGTGGATGGTGAAAAGACCGGGTTTTCATTACAAAAACGACAAAGGGAAAGAAATTAGGAAGGACACACTTGAAGACATCTTCATGGATACTTATACACACATTGTAGAAGAAAGCGAATGTCCCACAAAGAAAGGCTCTTAAAATTAATGACAGGGAAGAAAAACATTCATGCAAAGAAAACATATTTCCCTCTTAGATAATGATATAAAACATAATGATGGTTACCAGTATGATAATTTTGGGTGAAAGTGCAAAAGTTGAAATAACCCACCAGGGTAAATTTACTCAGCTGACATTGGGGTATTAATTTTAACTTGAGCAACTGACATCAGCCAGGTAACGGACTAATGGATTAACTATTAGCAAGCCGATAAATGTCAATTGTGCAAACTAGTCTTTGAAGATTGTTATGTAAGTGAAAGTTTCACGTGTGTGAGGGCGAAAAGCCAATAGTTGTGTTCGCACAAAAACTCGACCAGGACGATTGAAATTATACAGCGGAGGCTCGGGAAAAGCGGAGGAGTATAGGATGAGATTCATGCAAGGTAAGTTTGTGCGAGTTTTACTTCACGATTCTGTTCACTATACTACTATTACCATTGGGATTTGTTTTTTTTTTCTTCCCAAGAAACGTCTACTGAACAGCACATTTTTAGGCCGGTGGGTGGTTGTAATGTACACATAAAACAAATGGGGACAAAAATTATTGGCAAGCGATAAAGTTGCACATGTGGAGTCTGGATGTAAAGGGGAAAAACAGGAGATTGAAGATATAATAGGGAGCAGATGTTGTAAGCAACCCTTTGGTTGAGAGTAAGGATTGTCTCGTACGGAGATAAGGGTCCAATCTATCTGAAAGCCCGTGCAGCTGTTTTATCAAAACCATTGTTCATGAAAGAGTGAGTAGTTACACACAGCACGTACTTAAATTAAGTCAAATTTATCTCTATGTCAGCACAACTGTTGCATGCAACAGGAACGTGATATTTGGAGTCTAAAATAGCGCGTCTCTGCATGGAAAAAGCTATTTCATGACAGAGAAGTGAACATATACACGGTGTATTTAATTGAAAGGGCGATAATATCGAAGCAGTCGGCAGCTGCGAGGACATTTAAGCAGTGCTGTAACGATATTAATATGTGGTATGCTGGAGAGGATAATAGCAGTCGACAGCTGAGAACGAGTTCTCGAACCCTTTCATATTTGCACATACATGCTCTATTGATAATAGGGACAAATAAAGCCCGCTCTGAGTCAGACCGTATCGATCTGGTTTTGTTTATTCTATGCATCCACGTGTGAACGAATGATAATCCCAAGAAGCAGACAGGTGATGTGTTAAAGAGCAAGGGTCTCGAGCTGGCTTTGGAAAGGAAAGAAAGGAAATTCTATAATTTCTCTTCTCAAATGTCGTGCATAAGGAAGACAAATTCACTGCTTTGAGGACAAATTGGGTTGAAGAGTCTGGGAAAATAAACAAAATAAGTTATGGGGAGGGGAGCAGTCTCATCACTGACAGAGTCGGGAAGGAGGCCAACTGTGTTGGGAAAAAACAACTATCTGTGCTCGCTGGTTGTATATATATATATATATATATATATATATATAATAATCAGTCAACACATAGTCGAACCCGCATAAAGGTGATTAGAAATTCGTAGCTTCGTACGGCCAGGATTCAATTAGCCTATGGTTTTCTATTGGTTGCCACGAAAAGAGTCCAACTCATTTGCACAAAATACCCGGTCTGCTCGAATGTCCTAAAAGTGTCAGTCTTGCAGCCGATTCCGGTCCACAATCATCGTTAAGCACGTATAGTTAGTACACTGTGATCGTCGTTAAACATGTATGGTAAGTACACTGCGACCATCTTTAGCATGTATAGTCAGTACACCACGATCTGAGTGTGATTGGCAAAAAGGAAACTTCACAGGACTTTGGTTGGAGACGTTAAGGTGCGAGCAATTATTAAGAAAGGACTACATATCACATTTTTATAGCATTACCTTTGAACTTTTTATCACGTTTCCATAGCATTAAATTTGAATATTTCAAAAAGCTCGGTGCTTTTGGTAATAAAATAGAGAATCAATCTATTTTTACCAGCAAGTATAGGAAACAAATACAAACTGGCGATACTTCAATTTGGATCACTGGCAATGCAGTGGTAATGCTGTGTCCAAAGCTTGGTTCCAAATTAATGTATCAAATCGATCATAATATTGGACGCAGTACTAAGAGTAAGTACACGATTGCAATGTGGTCTGTCCCGAAACTCCTCTTAATTGGAAGCAATGTTTGAGTACTAGGCACACAAGATCAAGTATATCACAGATTAGAAAGATTTTGTCTTTACTGGAGCGTATTCGCACATTTATGCGGAATGATAGTTGCATGTGCGAACTCTCAGGTGAGATCAAGGCAAAAGTGTAGGCCCAGGTCAAGCATATAGAATGACATTACCAGGGCATGTCAGCCTGCGCCACACAGGTCCACAGCACCATGTGGTTGGTTCAGACATGCCCGAGGCCGAAGCGAAGCAGCTCTTGGGCCCTCTATATTGTCTGCAAAAATTTTTCTTTTTCCTTTTTTATTTCTTTCTTTTCTTTTTTTGTTTGTTTTTTTTTTTTTGAGAGACTTTTACATGTTCATGTAACGCGTACATGCCCCCTTTTTTGGCTTCCATATACCCCAGGTTGCTTTGGTGGAGTTACTTTTAAAACACGTGAGCTCAAAAGTATGAATATTCTATTTTGCATATCTTTACTGGATGTGTAATTGTTTTGATTCTTGTAACCGAGGGGACTAGTTAGAAATATAATTGGTGAATGTTTACGGTAATTAGTATAGTTTCATTTCAACATCACATGCATCATCCAGGTAAATTACTTCAAGTCAAAGCAAAGTCTGACAAGACTTTAACACTTATACAACCCAACGCTAACTGAATATGTTTAATGAGCCATCGACGCTAGCTAGCTGCTCGAATTCAGAGCAATCATCATGTTGCGACAGATAAAAGATCCCCCCAAAACCACACACACATACACGCACACACACACACACACACACACACACACACACACACACACACACACACACACACAGAACCACCACCACCACCACCATTGCGTCATCCAAATAAACTATATATGGAATCAGGTTTATTGATTGCACAACCCACACGAGTGCGTGGTCATATGTCAACGTCAAAAAAAATTGTGACATACAAAACACCGCTACAGAATGCGCAACAAACACACCACACTTCAAAAATTAGGACATACAATACAATGTTAGAGAACATAAAACCAGCACAACAAACTACCAAATATATATATATATATATATATATAAATATATATATATATATATATATATATATATATATATATATATAGCAATATTAACAACTTGACATTCTTAACAAACCTACAATCAGCCCAGTTGTGATGCAAGCATGCTATTTTGGTCCAAACGTAACTATGTTATTTTGCCAAATATTTATAGACTTGTTGGTTTTCCCTCAGTTCAGGCCAACCTTTCGAAAAGTTTTCCTTCAGGATTAGTGACGATAATCGGGAGACAATGTATAACTCACCACAGCCAAATAAAGCAGTGGTGAAATGGAAATTAATTGGCCGATTGCTTGGCAGAAACTCACTAAATGTATTACTCCTGTCCCCTTGAGTATAGTATATAAGAATTTATATATATATATATATATATATATATATATATATATATATATATATATATATATATATATATATATATATATATATATATATATATATATATATATATATATATATATATGTATGTGATACAGATGAATCACGTGATGATGGAAGGTGATGCAATGAGCAACCCAGATACGATCAGCCATATTGACATTAAGCCAGAACATGAAAAAACTAAAAAGTAGGTATCTTCATCACATGTCACCCACATAACTATATAATAACTGTTAGTCGGCGCATTCCCTGGAAGCGTAAGGGCCCTAACACATTGGAATTTGCGCCGGCCATCCGAGTAATTGTCGGTCGGCACAAGCTTTCGTCGACTTGTATGGGTTAAACACGCACTGGCTTGAAGCGGCGATGAAACAGATTAGCGAGATCGAACACACTGACATTCAACCGGCCGATTCAGGATTCGCACGAACGTCGTGCGACTTTTAACGGTCAATTTGATTCAGCGCAGTGGCAAATCCGCGCCGATTTTCAAATACGCACGATTCGATCAAAATGTTTTGATATTGCGGCACGCGTTTCCACACTCGTGCCAGTATTTGTGTCGCACGTGTATATCTACACAATGCAATTTTTTTAAGCCAGACACACTGAGATGACCTGGGATGAGCCACGATCCCTTGGGTATATGGGTGCTTGTTTATCTTATAAAAATAAACGGATTGGATTCAATACGATCTACCGTATTTTCAATTGCTTTGGCGCTGAGTTTGTTCACGTGACCACCGACCTCGATCACATGATCTACATGCAGCATATGTACATTTTCAGCATTGTTCTGATACCTGTCACATTATTTCGTTACAATTTTCCTTAATTGCATAGAGGCCTAACTTTGTGAATTGTTAATTTTGGGTAGGAGGCCCATACTGCCTCTTGACAAAACTTGCCCTGTGCTAATTATTATAATGCTTAGGCCTGCAGTCTATTTGACAATTATGTTCATGGTGAATATGCTTCATTACACTTAAATACACCCAAATATATCGTTCTCCCCAGCTATTCCTATGTGATGGATAATCGCTTGAATGTGTCCAGTCTCTTAATTTTGTAAGTTTGTAAGTCCACGCAGGTGACAACACTGTTGTACTCTTCAAACATGAATTCGGGGGAGGGGGGGGGGGGCAAAAAGGCGATTTTTTTACTTCAATATTTTTTATTCTGCCACATGAAAAGAGAGCTATATTTTCTTTTTTTTTTTAAACATACATTTTACAAACATTTAGGTATGATTTCCTACTTTACTGCAAGTCTATTTAGGTGCGAAACTACCGGAAGGACTTTTCTGCTTTACCGCCGTGACAGGCCTGACTGAAATTCAACATTCACAATCATTATCAAGAAAGACAGAACAGACTATGTGGTAAGTTTCATACCATAATTAAGAGTACGGCCTGGTGCAGCAGAATACTTATTCTTATTTAGCGATCAACTTATTTCATTCTTATAATGAACGAACTTGTGGTGTTGGTTCGATTCGGTGATTCCGTCACGTAAATACGTAAGTTTTTAAGATGGTTCCTACGGTTTTACCAGTTATTTGTTCGTATTTCGTACTCAATGCTGAAATTCAGGTCCTCAGAATCTGTCAAACTTTTTAGCCATATGTAAGCCATGGGCCTATAAAGTGATGGAATCACTTTTTTGCGTTAGGGAATCACATAACTCCCACTGTTTTTGTATATACTACACCTGATGCAGGCGTGCATACTGCAAGTAAATACGAATGATATAACAATTTCCGTTTTGATTATGGTTGAATAATTACAATTCAAATGACAATAATTTACGTATCTTCAAATCCATCTCCAGAATTAATTCCTTTGTCTACCTTCAAATCATAATGAAAACAGTTTTTTTTTTTGTTTCGAAGGTTATTGCGTAATTCCGTCACATCATTTGTTTTCTCTGTCGTATATAATCGCATAGGGCAACCATAGTGCCATAACTTATGCTCTATTTCATGAAACAAATCCACGTTTAAAACCCGAAATCAAATTTTTCGTTCTAGTGCCCAGAACTTGCATCATATGCGTCATAAATCCACCAAAATGTGCGTGACGGAATCAGCAAAGAATAGTTATTTATTATCATTAAACTAGCATATTCAAACAAATCACTCTGCAAAAGTACAATTTTGAATGTTATCCTCACATTAGGCGCTAATCATTGGCATTCTGCCAATAAAATGAGGAGATATTGTAAGGCAAATCTTCAAGAAATAAACAGTTGGTGATAAATAGAATCCGCCCGTTAGGCCTACGTATATTGCCTCAACTTTTCTACAATTGACAGTATTCCCCACACTGAAAATTATGATGAGCATGATTTAAAGGTGTACTTTTGATTCAATATTTCTACACATTTTGCTGTAAATATTCAAAGATGATTAGAAAGTTTGGCTTCATTAACTTGAGAGATTTTAGACTTGCATATTTTGCTATTTAATTTTATCCTTTGTCATCATTCTGTTCAACATCCATCTTTCAGACATTTTAGACCGATTTGCTTTCTGTTAAGTTAAACCCCTAGGGGCTCTAGGTAACAAGCAGCTACCCACGACAGTTACAAGCTTGCCCAATTGTACTTGATATCTGCTTAACAAAAATGATATTGTAATTGCATTTTCTTGGCTTTCATTCTTTTCTGACTTGCCTAATAAATTTAGCTGTTAATATCCAAAGGTTGCTAGAAAGCTGGGCTTCAACAATTTAAGAGATTTTGGACTTGGCTATTTCTCTACTTAATTTTATCTCTTGGCATCATTCTGCTTAATATTCACCTTTCAGACATTCAGGGTAGCTTGTTTTGTGTTAGTTTAAACCCCCAGGGGCCATAGGTAGCAAGCAGCTACCCATGAAAGTTACAAACTTGCCCAAATGTACTTAAATTTGGTAAAGAAAAATCATATTTTGACAGCACGTTTTGGGCTTTAATGCTAATGACTTTCTTTCTTTTCTGACATGCCTAAGTACATATTAACTCAATGGAAAAAAACCTTCAAATTTGACGTATTTACCAAATGTCACAAACCTGACCCATTATACTGAAACATTGACTCAGGGTTGGCAGCGAAATAGAGCTTTATTGTTTGGAGACTTTCTAAGTGAGGAGTAGGTGTCACCATGGGATTTATTTTACATTTCTGGTGCAGCATGTCCATTCTTGTAGTACTTGTTAGGACTTGTACAGGTGGTTCGGCTACAACTGTTTATTTTACCATGACTGGGACTGAATATAATGCCCCAGTTTGTTTCTACTTTAGTTATACACTAGCAGGTGGTTTGTCTTAGATAAGCTATCCAGCTAGAAATGGTACATACTGGTTCAGCGGTAAGTCAAACTGTTCGTATGTTAACTTGTACTATACAAATTTAGTAATTATGTTTGGTTTGACAGGTATTGTTCATTATAATGAAGCTCCGCGTTTATAAGCAAAACTTGAAGTATTTAGCGTATTCATAATTTGCCACGTTCATATTCATTCATTAATAATGTGGGTTGTCCTTGCTGAATATTTAGCTAGGAAAAGCTATTTTCATGTCTCTGAGAGAGACATGTACGGGTATAGGCTCCTAAACATATTCTGAGTAGTTGCCCGCTGAAGACCCTTTAATTTATTTGGGCTAATACAGCCTATGTCAAAATTCTATAGAAGAACGTGTGCAATATAGACAATAGCACTTCCATATGTAGATAGGTTGGACAGTGACAGGTTGGCTAATGGGGAGTAAAGAGTTCGGACTGCAGAATAGGGTAATGGCTAGTAGGAAGTGGTTAGGACAAAAAGACTCAAATACAATACAAATACAAGCCCATTGTCCTTATATCAGTCTTGGTTAAAGTGAGTGTATAATAATGCTACTTCAAAACATTCTATATGACATGTACTTGTTGGTTCTTGGCCATTTGCAAGGTAGAACTGTATGGTCAATTTCTGACAATATATTTTCCAGGAGGCTTAAAACATATTCTATACGATAAAACAGCAATAGACAAGTACAGTTTTGAAACTTAGTTCAGCTCTCCACTGTTAGCAGCTGAGCATATAAATTG
The DNA here is from genome assembly GCA_964020975.1 of Hermodice carunculata. Taxonomy (NCBI): domain Eukaryota; kingdom Metazoa; phylum Annelida; class Polychaeta; order Eunicida; family Amphinomidae; genus Hermodice; species Hermodice carunculata. The sequence goes on from OZ026627.1 coordinate 25,011,694, forward strand.
GTAGCAAGTGCACTCTGGCAGAAATTAAAAACGTTTGAATGAACTTTTTTGGACCTTGTGCCAGTGGATTTGTCAATTTTGTGATTCTGTCATGTGATCTGTTTTACATTTAAGTCAAAATCACAATAAAGTATTTTGGTTTTCATCACAATGGTGATATTTGAATATAAAAATAATTGCTATTGTAATACATAGGTGTTTTATCTGCGAAACGGTACTCCCACGGCTAAACTTTTGCATTGTGTTGTAAGTGAAATTTTTGAGGGCTGGTTTTTGTGATTGCGTCACGCCGGCAATAGTGCTAAATAAAATTCTAAAAACACGTGCACATCTAAGTAGAATGATAAAGTCTGCAAGAGCAGAAAAATGCTCTCAAAACATTATAATCGTAGAAGACATATCGTACATGTTGGCGAGAAAAGTTTGGTCAAAGAAGAAAATATGTCATATTTTGATGATTCCGTCACGCTGGGATTCATGCAAAGACTTTGGTGTCGTTTTGCGAATTTGTGTCTGCCTTTCTGGTGTAACCATAATCTCAGGACCCGGTGACGTTTTATTGACATCTTCCGTTACTTTTAGGTCAGTTGACGGTCGAACACAACGAGTTCTTCCACATCCACGGCCAAAAGGCATCTTGTCAGATCAAGATCTCACGTTCTCCTCTTTTATGACCAAGACACATGGTCATATGACAGACAAGAGCACCCCCTGTATACTAGTTTCTAAACCACAACAGGCTGAAACACCAATCAGCTTGGACTCACACGACAATATCAAAGAAATCCGTACGACGTTGGTACGAGTTTCAAAACCGGCGCGATTTTCCGAAGTCGGGCCGGCGGTGAGACACATTGAACAAACACCTGTACGGGCGACTTGGAACACTCGCTCTTCGTGGAGGAGACAATGCCAAGCAGCATGCAGGCAGGCTTGCAGTGGGGTTTAAGGTGAAACCTTTTTTTCCATTATTTTCACCTGCCAGCTACAAGTCATAATTTGAGGAGTACCTCATGAAGGATCAGTGATTGCAGTGGTGCAGAAATACTAGTAACTTTCACTGAAACATGTTGGAGAACTTTGTGTCAATTTTTCCATACAGCACACGCTTGACTGACTTTGTGCTATTCTTAGGGTGTGCACTGTGACGTCACCTCAGGACATGAGTATGTGATTATCGACCTACTTTCATTCACAGGACAATGGGTGACTAGCCTTGGACATGCCACACATCTGCAGGCAAGTGGATAAACAATAACAAGATGTCTCACATCCATGAACATAAAACCAGATCAAGGTTCAAATCTGTAGGCTCCTCGGACATAGACCCCAAAATACTGGATGCTATACGCATTGTAGTTCGGGAAGAAATGAACATTCTTTGCATTGAAGTGAAGGCAGAAATAAATGAAGTTACGACCGATATTAATCAAATGAAAGGTGAACTAACTGATGTTGCGTCCCAACTGAAAAAAAAACGTTGAATGAAAACTTTAACCAGCTAGAACATGGCATTCAAGACTGCAGTGACAGTATCGATACAGTCACCAACCAGCTTCTGCCCAAACTTGATGCTGAGAGTAAAGAAATTTCTACCGGCATGGTGCTAAAAGCTTTGGACGACCAGGTGCACAAACGCAAATGGGCATTAACTATTTATGGACTAACAGGTCCAGCTGGAGCAAAAGAAAAAGTGACAAAAAAGTGTTGCATTGACTTTGCAAAGCAACATCTGAAGGTGCCAGATGCGGAAACCACTTTGTTTCAAGCTTGCCACCGCCTAAGTCAAAATAATGATGCTGGTATCTTCTTGCACTTTGTTGACCTTGATCAAAGGAACGAATGGTGAGATGGAGCAAAAAACCTAAACAACCACCCAGACAAGATCTCAGTGAGTCCTGATATTCCACCTGTCCTTCTACCTATCAAAAAAGAAATCATGGACTATAGACGTGGCTTACCATTAGAGGTTAAGAAGAGGTCCAGACTTAGGAACCTGAAAGGATGGCCCTACCTGAAGCTCGACATCCCTGGCCAAGATCCATATTACTCAAAAATTACGAAGGAGGCCCTTGCAAGGAACTACCTTTAAGTTGAACTAGGGGTTGACTTTAGCAAGAATTAATATGGAATATTACGAAGCCTTCTACATGTACAATCATGTTGTAAATGGGACCACCATGAGTATTGGTCCATAACTTTTTAACTTGCACATTTAAACAACCTTGTAATACCATGACTTATTAAGTTATGGTGAACTTATATGACTATACTCCACAAACCTACATACCTGCATGTGTGTTTACTTTTCAATGACTTTGTTGTTACCATGACCTATCATTTTAATGGCGACTTTTAAGTTTACATATGACATGGCTTATTCATTCTTGGTGACTTAACATTTGACTACACTTGCTATTATTTTACACACGTTCATGTATGGTAAATGATACCTGTCTTTACCATGACGTGTTAATTTGTGATGACTTTATATGTGACTATATTATCATTAACATACATCCATAGGCCTGCATGTATGTTCAGTGACATTTTCTTTCACTTTAAAGTTTCAAAGTTGCCCTGGGTTACCCCATGTGTATTGTTGGTGACTATTTGTCATCTAGTGTTTCAACAAGTCTCACATTTTTTTTCTTTTCAGCACTTGTTTTCCATGCTATGCTCACATCTAAAAATTATATTGAAATGTACCAATTGGCATTAGGCAGCACAACTACAATGTTCACTTTTATATAAATTCAATTTCGAGCTGGCATGCCCCGATTACTGGTATCTGTGCACTGGTATTTTTATGTAGGTATAGATGACAAGATAATTAATTTGCCACAATTTCATTTTTTGATCTGTTTTAATTGTCGGAATACAATCTTTTGTGTATTAGATTGTTTCACTATTGCTGCAGTTTTTTACAATGTCCATCCTTTTATTTTGTCACTACCTTTTTTATCAGACATGTACGGTGAATATTATGATAGAATTCAAGTTTATTTCCATATATCTTACATAGCTCATGACACCAGATAATTTAGAAGATGTACTCAGACATTTTGGAGGTGTGACTGCAAGTTGTTTGAATGATATTTTAAGCAATGAAAATGAAAATAATTTTGAAAATGTTATATCTATTGCGGCAGATTCTCCATATATAGATGTAAAAAATCTTGCAGAATACCTCAAGCCGTTGATAAACACGTTGTCAGTACTAACTCTAAATATTCAAAGTATAAATGCAAAATTTGACAATTTTAAGATACTGATTGATGATTTAGCCGAAAATGATTTTGAATTTTGTGTCATTTGCCTTCAAGAGACCTGGCTTAAAAACTGTTTGTAAGCTGATTCACTCTTTACTCTTGAAAATTACACGTTGATTCCTTTAATTGCAACATGTAGTTCTCATGGTGGTTTGATTATTTACTTGCACAAAGATTTTTTTCAATTTTCTATGAGAGATTTATCCTCTCCTAACAGACATTGGGAAGGTAAGATCATTGATATAACTGGTAAAGATATGAAACAAAAAACCACATTATGCAATATATATATATAGACCAGCTCGGGATAGAAATGAAGACTTAGATATCTTTTTTCAAGAACTTATTCCAATTATCAAAACTATATCCAGGGAAACATCAGATAAAATTTTTGTTGGAAACTTCAACATTGATCTTTTAAAGCTTAATACAAGACCAAAGTATGCGGAATACTTAGACATTTTGCTTGAAAATGGTTTCCTACCAACACTCACATTGCCAACAAGGTTAACCGATAGAACTGCTACTTTTAATTGACCACATTTTCTGTAATCTATTCCACAGCTTAAAATTATCTACTTCTGGTGTAATCCTGTCTGACATATCTGACCATGTCCCCTCTTTCACTTGTATAAAAACTGAATTAACTGTAAGTCATCCACCTAAACATGTAAAAGTAATTACAAAATATCCCCACTCACTCGTTTCCATGAAAACATAAATAATACAAACATAATGCAAAGTTGTAATCAGGATCTACAATGTGATCCAAATATTAATTACAGTAAATTTCATAGCATAATTAGACAAGCCAGAGAAACACATCTTCCCAGTCAAATTTAATAAATATAAACATAAACTTTCCCGATGGGTAACAAATTGTATTCTAAACTCCATAAAATTCAGGGAGACAATTTACAAAAAGCTTAAATGTTCATCATTACAAAATCAGCCAATTCAGCATGCCACCCTCAAGCTTAATCTCAAAGTTTATAACAATATTCTCAATAAAAGTATCCGCCAACAAAAAAAGAAATATTATCATTCTCAATTCGAAAAATTCAAAAATGACACAAAAAAGACATGGGATGTTATTAGATCTGTTTTGCATTTGAAAAAAAAATCCACCTTTCCATCATTTTTTATCATAGACAATAATAAAATAACAAAGAAAGAAGTCATAGCTGAAAGATTTAATGAATTTTTTTTACAAATATTGGTCCCAAGCTAGCAGATAAGATAGACTCAACGAACAAACCCTCTTACAATTCATATCTAAAAAATCCCACAGAAAAACGGTTTTCTTTACACCAGTCAACTCAGATGAAATTACTAAAATTGTACAAAATTTCAAACCCAAAACAAGTACCGGACATGATAATATATCAATGAAACGTCTTAAAGGATTAATTCATTCTATTTCTTAACCACTTTCCATAGTCATAAATCAATCCTTAACTACTGGTATCTTCCCTGATGAATTAAAAGTAGCGAAAGTGATCCCTTTGTATAAGAAGGATGATATTTCTTACTTTGATAATTATAGACCCATCTCTTTATTTCCGGCTATGTCAAAGGTTTTTGAGAAGGTGGTTTCCAGGCAACTTACAGTTATTTTGTATCAAATTCTTTATTTTATTCTAGCCAGCATGGTTTTAGAAAATTATATTCTACTAAAACAGTATCTTTGGAGCTAATAGATCGACTTATTAATATTCTTGATAAAAGTGAACCACCCATAAGTATTATCTTGACTTATCTGAAGCGTTTGACACTTTAGACCATCAGATTCTCTGTTATAAACTGAAGCACTACGGTGTCTCTGGAACTGCCTAAAACGGTACGAAAACTATCTTACCAATAGATATCAATTTGTTCAATATGATGAGGCTATTTCTAGTGAGTTGACTATAACTACTGGTGTCCCTCAAGGGTCGATACTTGGCCCGCTGCTCTTTATCATTTACACTAATGATATGCATTTTGCATCATCTATGTTTGATTCAATTCTGTATGCTGATGACACTACTCTTGCAAAGTCCCTCTGCTCTTTCAATTTTCCCCCTGCCCAATTTTTAAATGCAGAATCTGAAAGCACGTCTACTCTTATAAATTGTGAATTAAACAAAGTCTATGATTGGTTAGCAGCAAATAAACTCTCTTTGAATATTTCAAAAACAAAGTATATGATATTTCACTTTCCTCAAAAGAAACTAAATTTTATCTTGAATCTAAAAATAAATGATATTCCCATTTCAAGAACTGCAGAATTTGATTTTTTTAGGTTTGAGAATTCATGAAAACTTAAATTGGACCTTGCATATGAATAAAATTGGCAATAAATTATCTAAAGTAGTAGGAATTTTCAAGAGAATAAAAAACTATATCCCCTTAGACACCATGCTTATTATGTGTAACTCACTCTTTCTGCCACATTTAAACTACTCTCTCCTCGCTTGGGGCCCTTCATGTACCAGAATATTTTCAATTAAAAAAAAAGAGTCATTCGTCTCATATGCCAGGCCAGATTTATTGCCCATACGGATCCACTTTTTAAAAAACTTAACATTCTTAAAGTTGAACACTTGTTACATTTAAAAGCATTGAAATTTTACTTTAGATACACTAAAAATGATTTACCTGACTATTTTCAAAATATGTTTTCCGCATTTCCAGCATCTCATACACATTTCACTTGTGGTCGAAATGATACACCCCTTCCCATACCAGCACGAGCTAGATCCAAAAATTCTATTAGAGTTTATTTACCAGGTTTACTCCAAAATCTTCCACCCTGCATTACTGACAAATTAAATTCTCATTCCTTTTCTGGTTTTTCAAGGTACGTTAAAATATTTTATGTAAATTCACATTCTGATGTATGCAATATACCAAACTGCTATGTCTAATATCTATAATTTCATCACGTTATCACAATAATAATGTTATATATTCTAAATGTATGATTTCTAAGCAGTAAGTCTTGTCTCTCAGGTGGCTTCTACGATAGCGGAAACTTGGTTTACTTAGTAGGAGTCATCCGGACACATTAAACTGTTTATTATATGTACTGAAATTTATTGTGACTACTGTGTGTCGAATAAAGTGTTTCTGAGTTCTGAGTTCTGCACGACGCTCGTACGAGCCCAAAATCGGCCGGCCGGCTGGGCAGTGTGTTAGGGCCCTAAGCAATGCTTGCGTGTGGTTGTATACTATTTTATTATATCAAACAAAATAAAACCTACACATATTTAAGAGAATTTTTCTATTACCGCTGCACTTTCATTTTGAATATGTTGATAAAGTTTACTTGGCTGCCAGCATTTTCAACAATGGATTATTCTGCATGCGCGTTGTCTGTTTAAGAACAACAAAATACAACTTTATATCAGAGTGCACATTTTAAGAAGCAAGAACAACACGTAATTTGATGGCACAATAATTAGGTTAGTAATGAAAAATGAATGCATGTTGCTTAATATGTTTGCAAACAGTTGTCCATACTTTGTTTATTTCGACAGAATTTGTGGAGTAAGTATGGTATGTAGGCCGTACGGGAGAAGGCGACGAGGGTGACGGACACCAACTGCACAGCACAGTTGATGCTGAGAGCAAGAGGCACGTACATGTATCTGACGCACAAAACACATATGAAATGATCATATGGAACATTCCTTTATAATTCGTCCCATTCACAGCTTACCAGCTTTAGCAACTGTGTTAGCATCTAGAAAAGTTTAAGAGCTTAGCACTTATAACTTTATAAGAAAAGAATAGCCCCGTGAAAAGCGAAGTCTTTTCACTTTTAGAATATAAAATGCAAATATAAATGTACAAGTCATCAGCATATTTAGGTTTCATATGCGAGAGCCAATGTAAGCCCCACAACTGTATTAAATGATGTTAACAAAATTATTGCTTTATGTCGATGCAACGTGTGAAGGTGTACAAGAATTTAAATCGGCTAATGATTATTATGTTCTATCATCAACCAAGTTGCCAAGTACAGGTATATTCCTACCACGTTTAATCAAAATTATAACAGCAATTTTGGTGGAAAATTTCTGCCAATTGGAAAGACACACAAAAATCCCCAAAACGCGGGACACAACCTGGTGAACATATTCATTAGTCCCCACCGATACATGGTATACAAGATCAAACGACCTTTGTAAAATATACTGAGAAACACATCATGAAAGTGAAATCTTTGGTTCCGGCTTCAAGTAGGATTAATAACAATGCTTAAAATGTCAAATATTTCTGAAACTGCAATGATGACTCATGCACAAGTGAGTACAGTGGTCACCTTGCTATATGAAGAAAAACAGATGTTTGTCCTATTAAATCTAATATTATTTCGGGTGTAAATTATTTGATTCCATAAAGAATTTCAATTTGTCACAGTCTTAATATTTTACGAAGTCATCTTGTAATTTGAAAACGGAATTTGGTTCTTGAATCATATGGGGAGTTATAAAAAAATAATTTCATCTTACAAGTTCTTACGTATATCACACAGTCCTTTGACACTTAACCTAATAGTATATCCCGTTGTTAAAAATTTCCAAACAACAACATGTCCTTTTAATTCATTTTTCTTAGAAAGACTTTATTCCGGTCTTTTAGTCATAGGTAGGATTCCCATTTGTTTTATCTATTAATTTTTAACAGACGTCTGGATAGTATTTTTTCTTGATACCAAACCATTACCAAACATTTAGTGAATAAGTGGCATAAAGATTATATTTTATCGTTTGAATCCAACTGGATTTTCTTTCCAAATGTATGTAGTATGTCATAATCTACAGGGAGTAAGATTCATATTCGTAAATCAATCTGTTCTTAGTCTAATTAAATTAATTACTCTGATATCTGTTCCGTCTCACCTCAAACTATTGCTTTTTTGTTTTTGTTTGTTTGTTTCTTTTTTGTTTTGTTTTTGTTTTTTGTTTGATTGTTTTGTTTTGTTGTTGTTGTTGTTTGAGAAGACAATATTTCAGAAAAAGAGTCGAGTTCAAAGATTGTCATACATGAACTGACAACATCAGGATAATCAAGTATTCTCTATACAACAGAGAAGTTGGATATACTCCTAAAACTTCACAAGTAAGCACGGAAATGGATCTTTTCAGGTGTATTTTTTATGATATATATACAACTCATTTTTCCGATAGAAATCTCTTTTAGTGATTTTGTCTTCATAACAAATTCAAAATAATATTTTTTTGGATTAATTATTACCAAAGTATGAACAGCATGTATTTTTAAGCCTGGGCTCGGAGAAGCGTGCAATTATTGAAAAAAATGAAAAGTGTGTGCTTCTCTTGGTCAATATGTGACGAAACAGTATCATTTTCCTTTTGCCCTTCTTTCAGTGACAATATTTTAACGATGTTCCAGGATGCTGCACCCAGCGCCATCGTTTGTATTGAAGTGTTGTCACGCATCCTGTAATAAAGAAAGCCAGAAGCTAACTGCGCTTGTTATGTCTTTTGTGATATCCCAACGTCATGATAGAAGCATCCTTCATAATCCTATCATTTTATGTCCTCATAGTTATTTGACAGCAGATTTTAACGGCGTTTTCCCGCAACATATATTCAGACGGTGAGGTATGCACTTTCAAACTATATAACAATCCAGAGAAAGAGTGGCTTAGCCGCACACCATGTGACCAAAGAGCAGGAAAAATGAGCAGACGCTGCTAGACAATATTTTCCTGTTTATATACATGTACACACACACACAAATATATATATATATATATATATATATATATATATATATATATATATATATATATATATATATATATGCATCGAACGTCGTAAATTGAGGGTTTTGGGTCGAATTGAAGAATTGGCTTCTGTCTGCATATTCTAAGTATAATTAGCGTCCGTTCATTACAGTAATTGTGCAGTCCAATATTAACACAAGTAATGGTTCTTACAATATTGGAAATATTTTATTGATTTCTTTCAAAAGTGCACAGCTCAATGTGGCATATATTCCAATGTCTTCATGAAAACCATAACGTCCTAATTTGCGACGTTCAAACCTGCATTGAAAATCATGATCCAGGAGATTTATTTCCTAAATGCTTATTAATCATACAAAGCGGCATCTGTCAAATTGTCCACTGTGTACTAAATATTATTTACACGAACATACACACACAAACACACACATACATACATAGTACAAGTTTTTATTTTAAAACGGTGCATGTATCTGAAACACCTATCAAATGAGAATAGCCGATGACTTTCTCTCATTTTTTGGTGCGGGGAAATATGTACAAAATGTATTTAACTCCTGGTCTTGAAGAAAAAAAGCACAGACACGTCGTTGTATCAACATTACGTATATGTGTAAGGTTGTATGGGGGAGTTTGTTTATTCTATTGTACGAGTGCTTTTATTACCTCCCCTGGGAGGATGTAGTGGACCCGAAAAAGAAACCTTTTGGTTTGCTTGAAATCTGCACGCACCGGCAGCAGCTGTTACCACCAAGCGTTTTCATGTAAGCTCACCCACGATTCGACAGCCAAGCACATCCCAATGTTCAATGGGGGACAGGCCGGGGACAGGTCAGGAAATAAGAGAGGCCATGGCAAAGTTTGGATCTTGTGCCGCTGAAGATCATGCATGGCGAGTTGTGCGTTCAGTGCTCATGCATTGTCTCGCTGGAACAGAAGGCTCAGATGTTGCTGGATTCAGGGGGTTAGCGGGATCTCATTTACATAGCGCTGCCATGTTAGAGTCCTATGTATACTGAGTAGTTCTTTTCTTCCTATCCCTGTGATTGCTCCCCACATCATGACGCTGTCTCCTCCATGAGCGTCATGTTCCACCATGCTCTCATCCACATATATCTCTGAAAGCACTTTTTTAACCCGTGTCCTCCTGATGGAAGTATAGGCAAAATTGTGACGAAATCATATCGCACACTTTCAGTGATCTCTGGTTTTACTCAACCAGAAATGCCAACTGTCCCTCATCATCAGGCATAGTTTTTATAGTGTTAGTCTCACATTGAAACTGAGTATTTAGTTCTATTGTCTTTGTCAAATATGCTCTGCCCCTGATGTACTCACTAAAATGTCCCTGAAATGGCATTTTGAATGTTGGCATTTCTGCTCTACATGTTCCTTACACCATTGTGTCCGTGCAACTTTGTGTGCAGAACCAAACGGGATGCAGATGGCAGGGCGGTAATACTTCAATTTGGCCAACACCAGTCTCTTGTGTGTACGCGGTGATGCCGCAATGTTGCAGGTCTGGTACAACTGCTGACAAAACATCTCTGCCACACGAAGCCTGTGTCACTTTGTATACTGCACCAGTTGATGGTCATCGCTCCCATCGGAGAGTTTTGGTTTTCCAGATACACCTTTTCTTTTGCCTCCTCTTGTTGCTTGCAAAGGGTTCCGCCATGTCTGTACCACTGACCTGGAGCACCCCGTTGTCCTGGCGACCTCACACTGGGAAAGATCAGCTTCCAATATGCCAATCATTGGGCCCCTTTCGAATTCAAAGAGATGTTAGTAACTTGTACACCCAACATTATGGATTTATATTTATCCATGTGTTGCCAGTGGTCCCTTATAAAGCCCAAATGAACCCCCAAACCAGACACTCGCGCATCTGTGGCTGTTATCTCATTTCCAGGACTTTTGTTTTTCTGTTCATGCTCAGGCATACGTTTTGCTGTCCTGTCCAAGTTGCATAACAACCTGTGTGACATTCATATATTTTCTACGTGAACTAATATTTAGAAAAGGCCATGCTTACGCAATGAGGGTGCTTATTGCGAGGAGTATACCATATGTAAGCTGCTATTGGGCACAATATGGGCAGCAATCGTAACAAAAACCTATAATAATTATGTGTGTTCAACTGATGTTCATTGCATTGCGCCATAAGGTCTTTAGTTTCAATATTCTGGTTAAGGTTTGCACATTTAAAACAAATTTCTACATATTTGAAATGTGTACAGTGCAGAAACAGCTGGATCATTTATCTTTATTGAGCTAAGACACATAACTCGTGCAATTGTTTTCATGTACATTAATGGCATCAATTGTGCCCAAAATTATATGGGGAAGTGTTTTTTTATCTTTTTTTTTTTCGTAGTGTACAGAAGAAAATAATGTGACGGTTCAGTTTACTGTTAGACGATAAACATGCAAGTTCATGCATTTGTGTGCCACTCTTATAACACAAAGGATGCAAGCGTGAGTACAGTGACACGAAGCTGCATTTATACCTATGAATGAAATGTGGGAAAACAGACCTTTGCGACAATATATTGATTTTCCGCTGGGTAACCATGTAAAAAGTACAAGTGAGTAGACACAAAACTGACAGGGGGTATTCACATCTAGCTCCATAAACTGCAAACTTGCTCTAGTGCCCTCAATTGCTAGGCAACAGAACTATGCTTTCGCCATGGTGAGGCCACTTCTTCCAGTTATGTTACAAAACCATCCAGATATAGCACTTTTTCTACCAAACAAATGAACTATTCCAAAGATTTTTGGGATCTTGTAAGTTTTAAAACTTACTGAGTGACATTTCCTAAGCTTCTTGTTTCTAAAGTTGTTACTCTTATCATAGAAGCTCATATGGCCCTGCTTGATGCATTAATCTACCATCTTTCCTATCAAGTTCCTTGCTGCAGCCTAGATGGCAGCACATGATTCCAGTTACCATAAACACCTTCCAGGTTGAATATTTGTAATTTTGGTACATGTGTATGAATGAACTAAAACTGTACTTGCTGAAGGCCTTGTTCTCCACAATCATAGCTTGTATATTGCTTGCCTTCGATTATTCACACAATAGGTCAAGAATAATATACTGTGAGCAGGTAAAAGGTTGATAATGTGCAATTCCACTTGATGCAAATCGTGACATTTTAAAGACAGATTTAGCATCAAACTTTGGATTTTGTTTGTCAGTGAAATGTCAGAAATGCCAACATTGAACTCGCAATTTCAGAGGAATCCTACAAAGCCCATCAGGGAAGCAAAATGATTAACAAAGATTACAAAAGAAATATCCATGAGGGACCCAAGGCGTAAAATTAAAAAAAAAATGTCGGTTAATTTCAAGGATTGTGCCCACACGGGCATACTTGCCTCAAGACTCAATACTCCTTTATTTGACCGAAAATATACAATATTAGATGTATACATGTGTCATAACAGTGGTCAGGAGACCTCATTTAGGCCTTAACAGCCGCTATCACAGAAGCCACCTACATATACTGCAAAGGAAGCATGGTTACAAAAGAAAGAATAGGTGTAAAGTAGATAAAAATGTTACACTTAGTAAGCTAAAATTTATTTAATACTTATAATAAGGCTAGATATAGTAATTCATGTAATGAAGGTGACTTCTGGAGGCTGTCTAAGAATCAGAGCTATGGAAGATTACAGACATAGCAGTTTGGAATGGAACAAGCAGATTTATTTTTGTTAATAAAGAGAAACCAGTTTTACCATGGGTATGACCCTTGTTCAGTATACAATCTGGAATTGTTCTTAATGTTTTTAATGATTTCATGTCTTAAACAGTTACCTGTCCCAACAATTTTCTTCTATTTGCTAATAAAAGGCTACTACCTTTTGTGTATTGATTATGCTTTTCATAGATAGGCTGTATTATGAAAGTTTTGAAATATTCAGGTAACTGATTTTTTTAAAAACTTAAAGTAGAACTTTAGTTGTTGGTGAATATATATGTCCCCACTTTTTAGTAAACTTAAGCTTTTAAAAATAGGTTCTGTATGTCAAATATACTTGCTGAGGCTTATTATTCTCATGCATTTTTTCTTGAGTAATTCAATTCATGTATTATTATGGCCCCAGAGTTGACAACAATAAGTAAGATGAAGAAGTACTTGCGGAAAGTCAGATTTAAGTAAAACTGAATAATGCTTTATCGTCAGCATACATGATTGGCTTAGAAATGTTGGAAGCATATGTAGATCCTATATAAAATATAAAATATAGCGCTGTGGAATACCAGTGGTGATATTAATGCAAGTTGTTTTTCATACATATGTCCCTGTTCCCGCGTAGAAATTCAAATTCATTGGCTAGCTTGTCACTACATCAGTGAAGACATGTTACTCCTTACGTGAAGTTTTCTCTGTAAAAAAACGGTTGCGTCATATCATGGTGAAAGAGTGAACTTTATTAGTGGCAGTAGTATACTATTCTGCCTTCGGAGTCTGCTTGTGTGTTTTGTAGCGATGCTACTTCTTTTCTCCGAAACGTTGTGTGATATTGCCGCGTTAGTTTTGTATTGGTTTGATTATAGAGACTCCTGGTGGCAAACCGGGGAGTAAGTATTAAAGGTACTCAAGGAAAAAAAAGTAGGCCTGTGACACCACAGGACGGACAGTGCATTTTAGTGCCACGAGATTCACTGGATGAATGGGGCCGGGGAATATAAAGAGACTGCAGTGCAGGCGGTCTTGACTCTCCTGTGGGCGGTTTCTATACGGAACATTACCAGGAAGGCGTTAGGAAGGAACCGCTGTCTGTCCGTGTCCGTAACCTGTCCCGGCGGCTTGAAACTGTAAAGGAAACCAGGTGAGTGCTGATTTATTTTTGCTGTAAAAAAAGTTCTCAGAATATTATGAGTATGTAACAGCACTTGCCTGGTTAATGCTTCGGGAATATGGGGTTCCTCCAGTGATATGTCTTCCTGGTAGAAATTTTTAATGAGGGGCTAGTCATTTAAATTTTGGCAATCCGTAGGTTGTGGTCCTGGGTCAAGAGCCAAATGAATATTTAGTTACTATGTATGCTTAGTATGTGCATATTTGTGATATTGAGTAAATTTCCAAGAGCTCTGGTTGAAATGTATAGCCACAACTTGCCATAAATTATAGGTTATTTTTCTCAATGGACAGTTGATATTTTGCGTTGACCCAGAAGCGGCCTTGCAAATGGAAGACAAAAATGGAACTCCCGTCAATTTGTATGTTCGCTAAAAATGTCACTGGTAGCAAAGTATGAGAGTTTATACACCAGGTAAATTGAAACGGGCAGTAAAGAGTGAACTTGCCAATCGGTAATTTCCTTATTGACTGAATAGTAAGAAAAATGGATATTTGGTCATTCAAAATTCCCGGGGGTTAACGTTGATTCCCTGGACACAGTACAGTGGCCATGTTTTTCTTGGTTGGATTTTGTTATGGAAAGAACAGAATGCTGTAAGCTAGAACTGGTTTCCAAAAAAATTAGGGAGGGTCTTTCTTATGGTTGAGAATTAAAAATGTCTGGTGGGCGTTTCGCGTGTAAAATACAGGTTCAGATTTAATATGCATAAATCTTGGTAAATTTCTCTGTAGATGAAGTTTATGGCCAGTCAGAGAGGTGGGCTTTTCTGTATATTTTTGGGTGCTCATAGAATATGCTAATGTGGTGCACGTGCAGTCGTTTTCCTGGGTGTGTACAGGCTGGTCTTTTCTTGGAAGACTGTCACGGTTCAGCTTTACTGGAAGTAGGTAGTTGACCACATAAATTATGTTAAGTGGATGGGTGTGTAATTTGCCATGCCCACCAGATGGCGGGCTTTAAGCAATAAAAATCTTGTATTGGTTAATTCATGCTGTGGAGAATTCAGTTAATGAAGGAAGAGAAACCCAATTCAAGCATTCATTTATTTCAAGTTATCAATGATATTAAATTATATTATTAATGGAAAAGCGGGTCATTGACCTGGTTGCCATAATTATTTTTATCATTCACTCCTGCAATAATTTTCATTGAATGGTCCTGCTGGCAAGATAGGGAGCTGGCTTTTTAGCAGTGGATTTTCAATTATTATGTATGGATGGTCCTGCCTGGAATACAGTAAGCCTAATTTCTAGCAGTCGATGTCCATAGTCATACACAGAATGGTCTTATTAGAAATACGGGAAGCCGGGTTTCTAATAATTCATTTTTCTAAGGAACTGTATGCATAAATTATATGGAGTTTGTACTTAGGTCACATTTCCGGGCCAGCTCTTTCCATGTGACAGTGTTGAGCACTGGTCCACTTTCTTGGTCAACAGTGATCAACAGCTTTTGGAGATTTATAGGTTTAATTTTATATTTGGTAACTTGACCTAGTTATTATTATTCAATTATGTATTCAACATTTATTTATTAGATTATAGGCACGCTTTCTTCCAGTCTTGCCATTAAAGATTAGGAGGTATTTCTGGACGTATTTTGGATAATTACAGATTCTTTTTTTTTGGAAGTGTTCATTTAGTGGTTGAAATAGAAGTAAAATTTTCAGGAATTTAATATCATGATTTTTCTTGGACCTTGGATTGTTAACCTATTGAATCCTGAATGATTTAAAGCTACCACACCTTACCTGTTCTTTCCAGTCAATAACAATTTAAATCAGAGAGGATTTAATGACTATTAATGGACAAACCCTGTTATCAGAAATGATTCTGGGTTACACAGTTTTTTATGGACAAGTTAAATCAAAAGGATTTAGTGCTAGAGTATTTCGCCAGTCGACTCGAGGAACCTTCAACCTAAGATTGAATAAATTATAAGATAGTGTAAGTAAAGAACTGCCAAATCTTAGACAAAGGATTGATTGCATGAACATATGAGAATATTTTGACAACGTAATATATTGTATGTGGGTATTTTGATAAGGCATGGGGCACATTAAGAAGTTTTTTTTTTTATTAATTATGGCCATTCTTCTTCCAATTAAATTTACCCTTGTGGGTTTCTCTTTTTAAAGTTTACCCGACCCTTGCAAGATTTTAAATAACCACTCAGGATGACCCACGTTGAATTCAAATATGAATTAAGTGATTATTAGGTTATACACCATGAGGGATCATTTATTATTCTGTGAAGAATTAAATGTTTCCTTGTGAAGTTTTGGACGAGGTCTGACTCTGTCTCCATTGAGTTGCAGTACCTGTAAAGGAACATAGGAGGGCTGCATTATCCCTTGGCTCTTCTTGCCTGCTTGACCATGCGAGCTTCCATATTCACGGACTGGGAAAAACATTCTTATACCTGGACTTTCACAGGACCTTCAGCATCCAAGTCCTGTAATTGACATTCATAGTTTTCTGTTGGACTCTTTGACTTCAAAGGTAGATTGTGCTGTAAAGTTAATTCATATGAACTGTATGGAATTTGCGGATTACTTTGGACTTTGCTGGAATTCCGGAATTCATTGTACTTCAGAGATTATTTTGTTATTGGTTGAATCTGGGATTATGACTTAATATTCCTTCCAAATTGTTAAATTATGCTAGATTTTCTTTCGATGTAGTTCTTTTTTTTTTTTAAATAAGTCAAGTGGAGTATGGATCCTGATGTGCATAGAACCGGATTAAAAGCAGAGCTCATTTCAGTCATTCTTCATTGTAAGGATAATGCTCATTCGTCATTGCTCGCTCCAAGACAACAATTTAGCTTGTAATTCCAACAGGTCTCCATGAATAAATGTAGATTTAGATTTAACTTAATTCTTCTCTTTTGTTCTTCGAAGTGTGGCATGTCATGGTTATATGGACGTAAAATCCTGAAGCCGGCCAAGAATGGGTCCGCTCTAGGTTAATGGTTCATTGTCTCAGCCTGGGCCTGGGCCTGTGAAAAAAATAATACATTACAGTTTCCGTGTCATCCACAGCAGGAGAAAGAGCATTGAAAGTTAACTATGGAGCTTTGGTTGCTTGAAGTTCTGGTATCATGTCAGATGAGAAGATTGTTAGCTCTGCCCAGTTCAACAGGCCTCCAAATAATGACAATTTGTCTGAGGACAGTCACTCAGATGAGCCTCCTCCTACAAACAGTGATCTCGTTACCGGTTCTAGGTGTCCTAAGGAGGCCGGGTTGGACTTATTACTAGATCAAGAAATAGACCATTTTAATCTAAATATCCAGCAAAAAAGAGCTCAGTTAGACCAGTCAAAGAAGTTGACGAAAATCACAAAGTTGAAAGAAGAGCTGTCACGATTAGAGAAAAAGTCACTGAAAGCTTCAAAGTCTGATGACGATTGGAAGCATCACAAGGGTTCACGTTCAAAATCGCCAGCAACTTACAAGTTACTTCCCTGCCCGCCCAAGATGCCCAGAAAGAAGGCACGCGGTAAGTGGCGAGACAGGGGATGTCGGCGACATCAGAGGAAGCACAGACGACTCGCGTGATTCTTTAAAGGATTTGTGAGTTTTAAATTGTACAGAAAAACATGGTCCACATTCATTAATTCCGAACCTAACAATGACAGCAAAGAGATTCCAGACAGACATTCAGAAGCAGGCAGAGGCACACTTGGTTAGTCTGGGATTGACCTCCGGCGGTCGTTGAGCATGTAAGGGGCCAGCCAGGGAAGATCAAGGTCACGGGCATTCTGTCACCGATGTGCTGAACGAATCCAGTGACTCTAAGGTAGACCAAGTAAGTATGTAAAAGCAGCGTTAGCCCTGCCAGTAGTGACTTTGAGTTTGAGTTCGAGCAGGACAGTAGCGATTTGGACACAAAAAACATAAGAAACACCATAGGCAAAGTGTCTGAGGTAAGAAAATTAGATCCAGCAGAACACAAAAAGTCTGCGACAATGTTGCTAGAGTCGAAGTTCGGCCTCATATCCAGACTCAAGTCTCCATTATGTCTCTTAAGGTTTGAAATACGAAGATCTTTCCACTCCTTTATTATTGGCAGGATTCATGGAATCCTTGATATGTCCAGTAAAGCAGTCATGAAGAATGATACGTTCAGGAACAAACTTGATCACTTAAAGTGCTTAATGTACGCTGCTTCAGTACATGAATGGTCTGGCGTTTTAGATGTTCATGCAGCTATACTCACGGAAATTTAACGAGGTAACAGAAATTGGGGGGACAGTTTCATTGACTTTGAGTCCAAGGTTTTAGGACATCAGAACAAGACTTCAGTCTCTGGAGGGCAGAAGCATAGTCAACCTCAGAGTAAACAGAGCCAAAATACATCTAACGAAAAGGTTTTGTTCTCTAAACTATTTCAAACGGGTAAATGTAACAAAGCTAAAGAATACACTGGCTATGTTAGTGGAAGGAAGTGTACAGTTGGAAAGTTTTGTGCCTCTTGGTTTATAATTGACAGAGTACAGAGGTCATACCCAGAGAACTCGTCAGATTGTAAAAAATATTACGGAAATCTCTGGAAGGGATTACAGACGCTCAGCAAAAAGTTTGACTAGAATGCACTCCGAATAGTTTTCGTTCAGGTTTTTCATTTCTTTATGGTACTGGATCATAGACTTGTAAAGTTTTACTGAGTTAACAATACCAGATTTGCAATTCCCTGATTTGGATCACATTGTACTCAGTTTGAATAAGGATTCCTTGAATCCTGAGTCACACATACAATCAGATTTGCAGGTTTCTATTGTTTGTGTTTCCGGTATGAAAGTTATTTAAAGTCAAATGACTTGGCGTCACATTCGCACGAAGTGTCTCACAGTGTAGTCAAGCCAGAGACAGGAAGCTCGTCCAACCAAAGTGTAGTGAAGGTTGCTGGTAGTAAATCCATTTCTGACAGTAGTGTGTCTGACAGGATTAAAATATCTGACCCTAAAAAGAGGGTTACGTTTTTTCCTTTGCAACAGGTTAGGGATGGAGAGATAGTTGACAATTGTTTTCCTTCAGTGTCGTGTGACAAGCATAGTATAGGTCCTTTTCCTTTGAGTTCCTCGCTTGATTTTGCAAGCATCTTAGAGCCTCACAACAAGATACGTGCTTCTGGTTTACCAAACTATCTTGGTTGTAGAACCCAAATTTTGTCATGGTCAAATATTCCTGGTTGGAGATCCATGTTGACAGATTCCAATTATTCTGACCCGGACATTTGCGAACTGTTAAAATTTGGTTTCCCATCGGGTATATTTGGAAAAGTTTACCCAAGTCAAACAAGAATCACGGCAAAGACCTTTCATTTGCTTGGCCTGTAGTTAGATTTATTTTGGAGGAAGCGAGTTTGGGAGGTATGATTGGTCCTTTAAAAGCGGTTAGCTCTCCCGTTCAGGTTACGGTCGGCAGCGATGTGTTGCCAGTGTACAACTGACTAAGTGTCATTGCTCCACAGTCAGGCAGGTTTAATTTTTGTTGAAGTGTTTGGCCGACTTGGGAAGGTGGAGATTGAGTGCACTGCCCAGCAGGCTTTTGTACATGGATTTACTGGCATTCTTGGGTCTACAGAAATCTGAAGAGAAGACTGCCGCAACTCAAATGGTGTTTTGGGGTATTTTACTAGACTCAGAAAACATGTCCATGTCTGTACCTGAAGATACCTTGGTAGATATCAAGGACGTTTTAGAAAAGTGGTCAGGCAAGGCCACAGCGTCTAAGAGAGAAATTCAATCTGTGATAGGTAAATTGCAATTCGCTGCAGTATGTGTGAAGCCAGGGAGAGTCTTTATTTCACATATGTTGGTGCATTTGAGGACACTGACACATGTATCTCTAGATCAGGAGTTACCTATCCCAGTTCCTTTTTTAAGAGACGTTCAGTGGTGGCAGAAATTTATAATCACTTACTATGGGGTTTTCATGAGTTCTCAGGACAGTTGGTCTGATCCAGATGCAGTGTTTGCAACAGATGCTTGGAACTTCTTACAATCGTGGTAGCAATGAAACTGTGGGGACATTGTGTTGTCGGTAGGGAAATTCACATTTTTTGCGACAACGAGGTTTCAGTATGTGTGTTGAACTTGGGGAAAACCAGAGATCTTTTTTTTTTGGCTGCATGTTTACGATATATCGCCTTTTTAGCCGCAGTGAACGAACTGGATATTCGTATTGTGCATTTGAAATCTGCCGATAATAGATTAGAAGATCTGCTTTCCAGGTGGCACTTAGATAGTAGTTACCTGCAAGCCTTTTTTCAGCGTGCTGGCTTTACTACATTGAATGAGATTCATGTCTCCTCTGAATTTTTCAATTTCCTGAATGACTGATTACATGTGTGTTAAAGGTTTTCCTTTTTCTTGCAGACCATCAGCTTAGGGCACTGCAGGATCATGTAAAGTTTTCACGGAGAAATGCATACACCACTGGTACTTCAAAAATCTATGTATTCAGTTGAAGGCATACTTAATGTTTCGTTTCCATTTTCATTTAGTTCCTGTTCCCGCCACTTTACCCATTATTGGTATGTATACGCAATTTCTAAGTCGGTCCTATAGAAGTGTTTCTTCCATTATGAATTACGTCAATAAAGTTAAAGTTTTACACTTATTTTTAGACCACAAATGGGCCTCTCTGTCTGAATTCGAGTATAAGCTGTTAATCAAGGGTATTTCCCGGCTAAACCCTTATTGTCCGAAGAGAGCTAGACCCATCACCCGAGAACTGTTGTTGAAGTTTCATTCCACACTGGATTTTTGAAAATCCTTGTGTATTGCTTGCTGGGCCCCTTATTTGTTAGCTTTCTTTCTGATGGCCAGGTATTCAAATGTAGCTTTCTTTCTGATGGTCAGCTAGTCAAACGTGGTTCCGGTAAGTCTCCATTTTTTCGAACCTTTAAAAGATTTAAAGGGTTGATATTATTATTGGTGAAGTTGGGCTACCTATTAACATTAAATGGTCGAAAACAATACAGCATGAGGAAATTGGTCATTCCTCTTTTGAAATTGCCCGACTCTGTGTTGTGCCCTGTAAAAGCTTATAAAAACTTAATTGCTTCAGTAAAAGCTAGACCTGATTACCTAGCCTTCATTTTTAGAACCAAGCCGGGTCGCAACTGTGTTACTCAGCACACTTTCGTCAAGATTTTAAGACAATCTATTCCAAGTTTAGGTTTTTCCTGGACATTCGTTTTCCGGGCACAGTTTTAGAAGAGGTGAAGCCACTGCAGCCTTTTTGGCTGACGTGCCTGGGAACTCATACAAAGTCAAGGTGACTGGCATTCTGATGCCTACATAACGTATTTGGATATGGAGCTGCAATCTGAATTGGTAGTAGGATCGAAAATGAGAGACTATATTTTTGGTTTGGAGAGGGGTGAATTAAAATCTTGAGTTCAAATATGGTTTCTGATTGATATGTATTACACCTTGGATGATAATGTTATATTTAATGTTTAATCGTTTCTAGTACATGTAGTTTCAGTATCATCTTAATGCTTATTTTTCTTGACAACACCTCAATGCGCATTTTCATTAAAATATGTTTTATAAGAGGTGAACAATTTTCCAATTACACGTTTCGACAGACAGATTTGACACCGAAAGTTTATTTTGTGTTTATTGTATATGTACCTGTTCGTTTACTTGATGTAATCTCGAGTGGGATACAGGCTCAGTTTTGGTTTTGTTCTGTTCTCGTCTCGTCATGCTTTTCTTTTTCTTTCCTTTTGTTTGTTGGTTTTTGGCAGAGTTTTTTGGTGGCTCAGTGTTTTCACAGTGTGGTTACGGGAGGTCAAATGTCAATAAACTTAGCAGTTGCTACCCATTAGAATGCCTTTTATTTGTTGAAAAACCAAAAGCCCGCATTGAACAAAAGTATTATACAAGAAAAAATTAATAGCATCTCTCAAAGTTTCAACAGTGTAAGATTTAACATTACTTTTTGAATATTTATTGTGTGACCAATATGCTTTCGTTGTATATGAATTAATATTTATGTATGGTTTACCATTATGTTTAAACATGTTGCTTATTAATTCTGAAAGTGAACTTTTGACTTCATCTATGGGTAGATTTGTGTACAGTGTAGCCAAATCAAAACATTTGATATGTTTTGCTTTTATATCTTTTACTTTACATACAAGCTCGGAAGAATTGTTAATACTCCAAAAACAATTTATTTCACAGTTTCTAGAAATTGCATTACAGTATTTACGAAAACGATTCCTAATGGCAGTCAAACACAATTTACTTCTTTTGATAATTGCTTTGTAGTACATTTTGAAGCACCGGCTATGAATCTAGATTTAGAAGAATTTTTAAGTAATTTGGGTATCCAGAAAAAAAGTGGACTAGAGGAGTCCTCTTCAGAAATTTTAATTTTGAAATTCCTTTTCATCTCATCTTTATGCGTACCTATCAAATTATCAATGGATTGTTTGCGTAATTTATATACGTCATTTCCTCTTATGTCTGAAATATTGTTTATACCAAGTTCCTTTTTCAAAACATCCAGATAATGTTTTTTGCAGATGATCCCAAAATTGTTAACTTATCTAAGTTAGTGACCACCAATCTATTTTGTAGTTCTTTGACTGCTTTAGAAACTTTAGGCTGTTTTAGATTAAACGTATTGAAATTCTAAATGTGGGATTTGTAACGATAAATACTATTTAAAAAGACTCTTTTCAAGTTGAATAACCATCCTTCAAATTTATGAAATTCCATTTTTTCTTTCTTTGCCCATTTCATGCAGTAGGAATCAAGTGCATCACATGTATCCTGAAAAATACTGCCAATATTCAACTTGGGACATATCCGAAAGTTTTTACATTTTCTCATCATTTATTTTAAACCTGAATTTTGTATTATATCCAAGTTACCTGTAAAAACATGTTTGTGGTATGCATCAACAAAATTAGAATATTTATTATCAGACATACAGTCATAATTTTGACTTGCTGTGATATCCTCAAAAGTAATTGAAGCCAGACTTTTTTTTGTAATTCATGATACTTTGTCCAATATTGTTTCCATATTTATAGGAAATGATAGGGGGATCTTTTATTTTGCACTCCTTGGGAATCATGTTACGAACAAATTTCAATTTGAAAAGGGACTGAATGTTGAGTGAGTCAATGATTTTGTGGTAAAAAGGAATGCTGAAAAACATTTGATCTATTTTTTTCTATTAGAATCTGGTTTCCGAATAGTTGTTGTGTAAGCATACACAATTTCACCAACATTTTTCTGAAATGTGTGTTCTGAATCAGTAAGACCCAAACATTCATTTACTCTAGTTATGTCTCGAAATGAGAGTGTTTTTAGAGCTGTATGTAATCAATGCCATTAGAGAAAGGCTGTAGTAAATTTTGGACAAGGTCTTTTGTATCCACGTTCCAACATTTCCTGTTTTTCCATGATTTTCTTTTTCCATAGCTTCATCTTCTTTGAATACCAGCCTGATTATTATGAAAAGGTGTGTGACTGCTGTCAAGAGTTGAGAAGTCCAAATCCCTAACATCACCGAAGCCTAAAATTCTGTCATTGAGTCCGTAAGGAAAAGCTGAATTAAGTGTATTGATCCAAAAATCTTCCATTGGTAATGATTTCCTTGTGTTAACATAACTGTCTTGTTCTAACAAATTTGGCTCTATGTAATCAATAATTTGTGTCCGGCAATCCAAATGTGAATGTTCCGCAGAAATGAAATGGTTACACAAAAAAGTGTTTAACTTGTGATTTTTTATTGTAGTTTTATGACCACTGAATCTCTTTTTAACTGATTGAGTAGTTAGGCCCATATATATATATATATATATATATATATATATATATATATATATATATATATATATATATATATATATATATATATATATATATATATATGTATATATATATATATTTATATATACATTTATAATTATAGACCTCTGAATGAGTGATGCTGTCCATCTCAACATAACTGCTCAATGCCCCTCAGAATCAACATCAGCACCACAGGCGTAAGCCTTTTAGAAAGACCTACATCTGCATTTGTTCTGAACCAATACAGGTGTGGAAAGCACTAAAGTAGACGCATAAACTTAAATGTCTTTTCCTGGTTCATGATTGTATATGTTGTAGTTCAATCTGGTGCAGTTCTGTGCAATCTGGTATAATTCTGTGCAGTCCAGTACAATTCTGTGAAATCCGGTATTGCAATTTGGTACCATCCGGTGAAATCTTGTAAAATACGGTACAATCCTGTGCAATCTGCGAATAGTGACACCACTTTTTCACAACAGATGTCACGCTGTTCTGGCAACTGACCACAAGTTGATTTTCACTACAATGTCTACCATTACCACCATTTCAGCGGGATATATATTCTAAAGGAATAAAGTTGGAAACTGAGTCAAATGCTGCCTGAAAAAGAATGTTCGAAACTGAATTCAGAGCGAATTTATTTTTAGTATTACCCAAAATACCATGCTCTTGACAGAAGTGCTCATTTCAAGATGGCGCTACCCACAAAAACGATGACTTTTAATCGGCATTCCACAGGAGAGATAAAGCTGTCAATATGTTTGTGTAACCGTAAGAGCTCGCTGTCGCTGGCTATTATTTACAGTGTTGACATCTTCCAGCTACACTGTTCTTAGGCCATAGGTGTACTCTCAATCGATGCAATGTGATTGCCTATTACAACTACCATTGTATTTTTCGGTCAATAGCTGAATATAGGATTTTGTTGTTGTTTTTTTTACCCATAACTTTAATAATTCGATTTGATTTAACATCACTTAATCGACACCAGATATACAATTTCAGCTGTGGGTCTCTAAGTATGTAAAATTTCAATGTTGTAGCTTGTATAATGGCTGAAAAAAACTGTGTTACAAAATGTGACAGAAAGGTATTAAGAAATAACGAAAGAATAAAGAACTCCTACAAAATCAATATTTCTGGGTTGGCATCCACACATAATAAGATGAAGGAGTGCCTTGAGTCAGAAAGTTGTCGTTACAAGAACTTGCATTTTTTTGCCCAAACAGCTATTTCCTACAATTTATTGTAGTAGTTTTCATATTTTTTCTACCCAAAACAACTGTTTCCTACAGTTTCCAAGTTGTTCTTACTGTTACCCGTATTTATCTGTCTAAAACTGTAGGGAACAGTTGTTTTAGGCAGCAAAAAACATTGAAAATCATGAGACTAATTTGTAGGGAATGACTTGTTTGCAATAAACTTTGTCAATTTTGAAATTGTGTCATCTCATTGTGGACACTTTCCTTCATTTTCTTGTAACCAGTGAGATGAAGCCTGTTCTTCACGGCCAGTACTGAGACAGTATAGTCCTTGTGTCAGTTCAGAGGTACATGTATATGTAGTTTCGGGAGAGCATCAGTTAATATTTGTTCATGTAATAAAGGAACTATTAAGCCAGTTCTGTATTGCATGTATGTCTATCCCTTTGATTTGTAATATTATATACACTGAACATGTATATGTGGATGTATGAATAATGTATATGTACATGCCCTTGCACATATAATCATCCATACTCTCCAGGAGGGCTTACCCTCTGAGGAGTGGGCACTTTTCTCTGGTCCTAAGGGTGTCCACTGTAGAGAGGTTTCACTCAATGAGTAAATACTTCTTCCTTCCTTCCTCCCTTCCCCCCTTCCTGCCTTCCTTCCTTCCTTCATTTCTTTTTCTTTCTCTACCACCCAAGTTGGTCTGGAGTTTTTGTCAGATACTATTTTTCCGAAAACCACCAAGCTTGCAGCGAAATTGTGCATGTCATTTGGAATAGTCATGGTGTTTTATATTATGAAAATTAGGGGGACTTTTGCCATAAAGCTGCAACACGCAAATTTCCCCTGACAAAAATTAGTGCAAACAGTGTTTCTTACAAAGTTCACGAGTGTGCTAAAATTGTACAGGACACACGATAATTAGCAAAACTTGCTGATAGAGATATGATAAGCCAAGGTGCTTTATATCATGTCCATTGCTCGTCTGAATATTATAGACGGAAATCACAAACTGCAAACGGTGAAAAAACTGTAAATGATATAGAAAAGTCACTGCATGAAACAATCTTTCCTGAGATTGTATCACACATTTAGGAAGCTATGTCTTAACAAGATGTTATGGTTTTCAAGCTTTCGGATCTAGTGGAACAGTATGAGGAGAAAAAAAACATGGTAGAGAAACTGAAGTGCATTAAACAAGGTTGAAAGAGAAATTGTTTACAGAAATTAAAGGCCTTCCATGTCATAAAAGCGGAAAGCATGTATACTTTGTTCATGAGAAATACAAAGGGGATGCCATAATGTTGGGATGTGGAATTGAATCTGATGATTGTGCAGCTCAATTGGCCAGACCTGCTAAAATACTTAGACGTGAAATAATGAAAACATAGTGGGAATTTAATAGCACATCTGAAAGTGACTGTCAGAGAAAATCAGTTCCAGATGCTTTACTGAGGTTGCTAAATATGACACTGTATGGTAATGAAATAACCCCGAAAAATAGTCAAAAGGAAGCACAAGAAAAAGTGGCCCTATTAATAGCACAATTGCTGGTCTTCAATACCTTACACACCTCCAAATCAAAGGCCTGTTTCCGTCATAAGAGAGAGAGAGAGAGTGAGAGAGAGAGAGAGAGAGAGAGAGAGAGAGAGAGAGAAAGAGAGAGAGAGAGAGAGACAGAGAGCAGTACCCACATATATATCTTTGCTCATACATAGCAAGACCAAGACCAAAGATCGTGATATCATAGAGACACTCTGCTAACACGGTTTGGGAGTTTCCTAGCATTGCGTGCTCCAAATATCAACCATTTTTGGTTAGGCAGCTGTTGATAGGTACAGTTCCAGTGGATTAGTTTGCCCTTTGAACTGTACAATGGGAATCACAACTGGTGGGGGGGGGGGGGGAATGGTAGACAACCATGTTGTTAATCCAAAGGCCAAACTGGCACAGGGTGCATTCCATGGTACTGCCATTTCTCTGGCCTAAAGTCCCACTGCAGACAACTTTGGTGTGTGTCCAGAGAACGTGGTAAAATATAACAGATCTATGGAGTTATTATCCATTGGTCCTCTGCCCCCATCATATTCAATTGTTACCTCTGTGACATTAGCCAAAGGAAATCCTGCTGTTCCATTCTCTCCAGATGGTATCATGCAAGACAGAACCATTGTTGAGGAAGCAAAGCTGCACGAATATGGCTGGCTGAAGAATTTGAATGAAATATGTGAAAGAGATAAACTTGAAGGTATTAAGTTTATTTCATGGGCAGCTCATCATGCATCCGATCTACAAGATACGCAACATCCCCCCTCAGTAGTATCCTTATTGCCACTATTCTCAGAAAACTCTAAATCGCCAGCAATGATGTTGCATGCAATGTATGTGGTACGAAGTGTCATTGAGTACCTCAACCCAGGACAAACGCCTTTCATCACTGCTGATCAACGATTGTATGCCATACTCAAACAGTGCCAATGCCAGTGGCCTAATGATGTTGGTGAAAATAAATATTTTGTTCTTATGGGAGGTCTTCACATACAAATTAATGTAATGAAATTGCTTGGGCATTGGTTACATGGTTCTGGTTGGAGCACGGCACTTGTTGAAGCAGACATCACTACATCTGGCAAAGCCGATGATGCCGTGAAAGGGGGGCAAGTAACAAGATCACGTCGCCTCCATGTAGTAACAGTGGCATCCCTTGGGGTACTACACCACCGTGCTTATGACTCATATAAGGCCCCAAAGCTGCAAAACAAGGCAGAATGCTTGAGCAGAGAGCAATGGATAACAATGATGTGCCAGCAACAGCCCTGGCTCCACCATTGGAATTAGACACTGCAGTTGGTTTCAGATACCCTTCTATTTGTGCGTGCAATTCGTGAAGCTGATTTTTTTCCTGTATTGTCATGCATCGGTGAATATTGTTCCTCTATTCTTTGCTTTCGATGACGTGAACTATGCCAGCTGGGCCACAGTTCACGTGCATGATCTATTGATGCTAGAGCATTCACACCCAAAAACTGTTTGAGGAATCCAAACATGGGCATTTGACTGTACGAAAAAACATGCACAAATTGTCTTACATCTCCCTTTGATCATGCTCATGAACAAGATAATGCCAAAGTGAAAGGTGATGGTGGGGCATCAAGGCTTTTTCAAGATGGAAAGGCTTTACTTAGATGGATGGTGGGTGGTCCAGAGTTGAGTCGATTACTTCAAGAATTTGAAATTGTCTCCAAATCTGCACATGACAAAAAATGCACCAGTCATCATGAACAGGGTCCAGCTTTCCAATCTAACTTCAAACACAATGTCAAGTCTTTGGTTTCTCAAATAGGCAAAATGGGAAACCCATTTGTAGATGAATTTGGCACCCTTTTTGCTCGATACCAAGGCCATTATGAATGAAAATGTAATGAAAGCATTGCATGATGCCAGAGCAGTGGGCAAATCTCAGCTATTGAAATTTACATCTGAGCAAATTTCCACCCAGTCACACAAACCAATAACAGATATCATTTCCAGAAACAACCTTCCCACATTTTGTAGTCCCCAGCCAAAAGCGCCTTCAGGAGGAAAGAATGTCATTGACAATCTGAAGTCAGACGCAAAACTGTTTGCTGAAATGTATATTTCCACACAAAGGAGGGATGGTGACATGGCAGATTTTTTCAAACATGAAAATGCTTCATGTTCCCCACCCCTTTCACAAAAAAAGGAGACCTTCCCCGGGGTAAAAACTCTGATCTTGTTAAATGTCTGATTGACCACTGCCAGGAAAAATGCAATGAAACACCATCTGTTGATGCCACAATCCTTGATAGATCTGTATTAGTCCATATGATATTACCAATAGGTTGTAAGATATTTCACATTTACATCAAGGATAAATTCATCCCCCATGTAGAGAGCCACTTAAAGTTGCCAAAGACTTGACATTGTGTGGGATGTGTGGGATAAATAACATAGTTTTAAGGCAGAGACTCCAGCAAAAAGGGACCTTGGTGTTCACAGGAAGGTTACAGACAATACTCCCATTCCATCAAACTGGCCACTGTTTCTTTGTGATGACAAAAGCAAAACTGAACTGAACGAACTCCTGGCAAAAATTGTAATGTCTTTCTGGGCTCATGAAAATAAACAGCTAATCTGTACACATAGTGAAACTGTCCTAGCGTCCCCTATCATAGCCAAAGGTATTTCAATAGTGCAATGTTCCCATGAAGAAGCAGATAGTAGAATCATTATGCACATTGCCAATTGTGTCAAACAGGCCAATCGCAAGATCATGGTTCGAACTGTTGACACAGAAGTTGTTGTATTGGCTATAGCATTTTTCCTACGTATTGACAACATTCAACACCTATTTGTGGCATTTGGCTCTGGCAAGCATTTCCAATATATACCATTCCATGCGATTGCCAATAGTCTTGGTTCTTTACGTTGCAAAGCCTTGCCTGTATTCCATGCCATAACAGCATGTGATACCACCTCTAGCTTTGCTGGCATAGGCAAAAAGACTGCATGGGAGGCATGGTTTGCATACCCTGCCATCACAGACACGTTTGTCACATTGTCATACAAGCCTGACAGTGTTCCTGACAATTGCATGAAATGAGTTGTGCGCTTTGTGGCAGTAATGTACTGCAAAACTTGTAGCTTGACCAGTTGTGATGAGGCAAGAAGAGATCTCTTCACTGCTGGAAGAGTTATACGGAACATACGTCCAACAAGTGACTCTTCGTACAAACATGCTCAAAGATCCATCTTTCTGGCAGGTTACTTCTGGGGATTGGCTTTGGTTCCATGTCCAGATATGTCACTTCCAGTAAACTGGGGTTGGATGTCTGATGAAACAGGCAATTGGTCATCTGTGTGCACAACTCTCCCTCAAATATTTCCTGCATGCAAAGAGATTATTCCTTGTGGGTGCAAGGTGCAGTGCAGAGGAGTATGCAAATATTTTGCCAAAAAAAGAGAAAAAAAAAAACAAAAAACAAAAAAACATAAAAAAAACAAAACAAAAAAACCCTTGAAATGTACGGAACTATGCACAGGTAAAGGTGGTTGTGCAAACAATTGAAGCCCCCCAAAAAAAGGAAAAATGAAATGTACAGATATCAAAATAAATTGATATGCAAATAGGGTGATTTGCGTATTCAGATTAACTACAATCTCATATGGACACAAGTTTTATTTTACAATTGATTTGTGTCAGGTGCAAAGCACTAATTGCTTCAAAATGTGAGTGAACTCTTTTGAGTAATTTTATATGGTATTTTACGTATTACGTATTATACACGTATACGTATTATACATGTATAATACCATAATTTTATAACCGTTTTTATACCTGTTTCCATGGAAACACATTTTCTCTAATTTATCACCTATTTATGTTGAATTAAATATACGGTCAATGATTATGTTTTATATATGAAACACGGTGTATTTGTTTTATTGCTTTCTGTTTGTTCAAGGATACACAAACTTGTCCAATTGCACTTTAAAATGAAATGGCCTGAGATACACTTTATGAATATCAATGGCTATGTTAATAAGGAAATTCGACGATTTCTTACATTAATACATTATGCAATTGATAATATCTTACAAGTGCAAAAAATTCCCAGGCATTTACCCCAAGATTAAAAGATTTATGAGTGATTTTTCATTTTATCATAATTTTGAAGATTTCCATAGAAACGTCTCAATTTGTCCATGTTGTTGCAGGTTATGGGTTGTTTCCTGCATTAAATTTAGAGAAAATCCCTTCACCTCTAAATGTGCCAAATAGCTAAGCTGTACTATGACATGCAAGATTTTTTTTCTATATTACCCGGACTAGAACATGTGTCCTCTGTGTTGGGGGTTGGCAGCAGCTGTTCACCACTCTGGTGTTCTCAGGGGTCAGAACCCCCACAAAACACATGCATCACGGGCCTCCACCTGTAAGAAGATCCGAGCGACGTGGACAACAAACAGTATGTCAACCAGGCAGTAGGTGCAGCGGCTAAAGCCACAAGTTCATACACCGACTCCACCATGTCTGCCTGTGGGGCCCTATACAAGGGGCCAAGTCAGTTGGCGGCATGCGCTATCTATCATTCAGCTGATTGAGTCCCTCTCGAAGCTAAAAAGGCTCTCCAAGTGACAAAGCACGGGGATGACAAGGTGAGCATGGCAGAGATCCCAATGGCAAAGGGCGCTGTTTGTCACGTTGGCCTTTACAGATTAGTGTATGCAGTGATGGCCACCAAGAAGGAAGCTGCCACCAGTGTCCTCCACATGTTTGGCCTCGGCAAGATGGCAACACAGCTGCTGACCGTTGACATTGGGCTAGACAAGCATTCATTCCACTGCGCAGTCATTGTCACAGCCGATGACTCACAGATGCGGCAAATAACAGGGGAACAACTCTCAGGGACTCACCTCAGCACAGCATTCACTGTCATCATCGAGAGGCTGATTTGAAGATGGAGAGCTCACCCCCAGGAAGATGGAAGACAAAGAGGCCTTTCTCTACCCCGCTGTGCCTGGTTCGCTTCCCACTGCCTCTGGGGCATTTTGGCTGACCCGATGTCCTTTAGGCTTGCTGAAATCAGGCGCGTCCACGATCACTTGTAAATCAAGGCATAGTGCCACGGACCCACCCACCGCCACTACTTATGCCTTCACCTATCTTGGGCTGGGGGCAAAAATGACAGCGGCTACAACAGGGGGGTGCCACTGTGGCAACCCTGGCAAGCGACATTGCAGCACCTGTGGCTCTGCCACTGGGCTGCGTTACTTTAGGGGCCGGCACTGTTGCCACCATGGCCAGGTTAGCCAGGAAGATCATAGTCAAGAAGGCAACAGAAGGCTGGCATCTGGGTTGTCTACCAACAGGACACCTCTGGTGGCTCTGTAGACATCGCAAAGGCAAAAAAAAAAAAAAAGGAGCTGAGTGCCTAGGTGCAGGCCCAACTGATCTAGAAGCTTCCCGAGGCTGGAAAATCATCTTGTCAGTAAGCTTTCATAGAGACTCGGAGCATAGCAGCGTGAGGACCCCTTCAACACCTCTAGCATATGCAATATAGCAGCACTACATAAGTGGATGGATAGTATTGACATGGCATGTGTAAATATTGATAAGCCAGTCCAGAGGACACAGATGGCAGCATGGCTGGCTAATACACAACAAACCAGCACAAAAAACATTATCCATGCTGTCGACAACATGTAGTGGGACAAAAATAACTGAGGGGGACAGAGTGGCTGTTAAACTACATGTCGGTCATATCGAAATGGTAGTCCCCAATCAGAATGTGAAAGGCAGGGGTCATTTAGGCATGCAGCCCACTCAGTGCTATTTGCAGTGCGAATGACTTACAGGTAGGATGCTGGGGAATTAAAAAACCGTCAGCCGGGGGCTATCCTTGGATGTCTTTGCTTGGGCCTGCCCAGGAGGGGTTCATGGGGCAGCTGGGGGGGGGGGCACGGGTTGGTGTGGACTCCACCAGGGGGGTGGGTGGGGCTTACTATCATCAATCTGATGCTGCTAGGATGTAGAGCATGATCCCACTTATTCATGTATGTGGAGACGCCCGGCCTACATTAACATTTGCAAATTATTTATGTACGTGAAACCAGCTGCTGTATCAGAACCCCCACTATGTACTTAGCTTAATACGCGAACTTTTGTTTCTAAATACAGGGCTTCATTATGAAAGAAAAATACCTGACAAACCAAACATAATTGCTAAATTTGTATCGTACAAGTTCAGATAAGAACAATTTGACTTTAGCGGTAGGTATGAATGGGTTCATATCGACAAGAATATGATAACAATTCAGCTGGTTGCCTCTGTGGTCTGGTAGCAGTGCAGACTGGTGTTTCTTATAAACAGGGTGCCTCCTCTCGTCACATTATATTTGCAATACTGTTCCAAAAATTTGCACTTTTATGGCACCATGGATTTCCTGCGAACTTGGGTCGTTTAGGAAAATATTACCTTTAAAGGGCAGGTCTCGGAAAAGTAGGTGCTGCATATTTTTACCCATTTCTCATGAAAAACTTTGAATTGGAATCCGAGAAGGGTGTAACATCTCTGAGGGAACTCATAAGATTATGAGTGTTTTGTAGTACACGCAGGTCGTGTGACCTCTATTTGTAGCTCCTATTCAATTAAACTGAAAATAATATATATGTATCTGAATTCAATAGCCCCTGTAAAACTGATTAAAAAAAAAAGACTTAATAAATGTTACATCATTAACATTGTGCCTTTGTTATTACTTATTCAAAGTTCCGGTTTTCATTTTTATAATCAAGTCCTTGGTGTAGTCAGATTTTTTTGGTTGGGAGTCCCAATGTTTATCCAGTCTGTGTTTAAATGAATTTAGTGAGTCTCCTTCCATCATATTCTCAGGTAAGTTGTTCAAGTCATCCACCACTCTAAGTGAGAAATTATATTTCTTTAAATCCAGATGAGTCCTTTCTTTTTCCATTTTGAATGAAGGACCTTTTGTGGTTGTTGTGGTGCTTGGTTTCAAAAGTCCATGAGCCACTCTTTTGTCGTAATTTCCTTTGAGGTTTAAAATCTATATTCTTCCACCATGTCCCCTCTTGCCTGACGATATGCTAGGTTTGGGATATCCAGTTTTCAAAGTCTGTTAGGATAGGAGGGCTCTTTTAGGCCTGGCACCAGCTTTGTTGCCCTTCTTTGTACATTTTCCAATGCGGTAATATGTTTCTTCAAGTGCGACACAATATATTTAGTGTCCGCACTTGAATATTGGTTTGGAACTCGTTTCACTTGCACAAAATGGTAGACATATGCATTGTTGTTGTCGACCTGGATGAGTTTTTTAATGTGGATGAAGTTGAAGAGGAAGATAACGAACTGAGCACTGGTCATAAGCCGTAGCTAAAGGCTGGCGGACAGAGGCGGCCCAACTAGCCAACTCATCCATATGTGGGATGCAGAGAAGATAACCTTCCATGCGAGTGTAATGGACTGTGGAAGCAGTTTTCGGTCGGAGGCATTTTCGGTCACCTCACTAATTCATTAACGGTGCTGCACACTCGCCAGATCATTCGATAGTTTGGTCTCGTTCTGAGTTCGGCAGCAAGATTCCACTCAAGGGTAAGTTTTTTAGACCTAATAGCTGCCGTTATTTTGGCGAAAATTTACCTTTTTTCCTTCTCTATTCATTTCTGTGTGCCACTATTTGGTTTTTACAACCAGATTGTAAGGGCCAAGAACCAAAAAATGGTCAAATTCTGGGTAAAGTCATGTTACCCTTCAAACGCAGACACCAGTCGAATCAGGGGAATTCCAGAACTTTCTTTCAATGTGTCCCATGACCAAAATTTAGTGGGGGACGCCTTAAATTGTCTCTTGTTTTTCTAACCACTGGAAGTCCGTTTTTGGTCACCTCTGAGTTTAAAGCACGATAAGCATATCAGGGTGAGTTGTAATGGAAGAAGTGATGTTGAGTAGCTTGTAATAAAGGTATTTATAATGTTCTAAAGTCAATTTTCTAATGCAGGGTACCGGAGAGCAAATATGATGTGGCTGTCATTCAATCCCAACATGGCAGGTACTCCGTGAACAATTCTAACATGTCAATTTCAAGTCACTTGTTGAAGAAACTCCCGTTATATTCTCATGAAACCCATAAACTGTCACAACTAGGTATATGTTACAGTTTTGCAAAGACATTTACACAAATAAAGCCTATTTTTGTTTCTCGTTGGTATAGACTTGCTGACAGAAAACTGCCCCGCTCCCTGAAAGTCGCCATTTTGCGCCATGAAGAGTGTCATGATTCGTACCGAGCAGGAACCATGTGACATCTATCAGTACACTAACAACTTAGTAGTACCACTGTGAAGTCATATCCGGAAAATGTTTATCAATGCTTTAGGAACTCCGAAGGTATGGACCAATTTATTCTTAGGTGCCCGAAAAACTGCCTCCACTACCCTGTTTGCTTTGATTTTGGATCTTTTAGTGAAGCCATGAAGAACTGATGAAGCGTAAGTTTTGGTACTCAGTCAATCACGGACTGAGGAAAGTGCATGGGGCGCCCAGTCAATGATAAATGTCGCTGTTAAAAGGCAGGTCTCGAAAAAGCAGCTGCTGTCTATTTTTACCCATTTCTTATGAAAAACTTTGAATTGGAATCCACGAAGCGCATGACGTCACGTAGGGAACTTGTTTCACTTGTACAAGATGGCACACAACTACAGTACATGGTCGATGTCGACGTGGAGGAGGTTTTTTCCTCTATGTTGACAAGATTGAAGAGGGAGACAACGAACCGAACATTGGCCCAAAGCTCTAGCAAAAGGTCGGCAGACAGAAGTGGCCCAACCAACGAACGATCCTTATCAGTATGAGGGCTGAGAGGATAACCTTCCTTGGTAATTTTATTTCTTTTGATTTTGAAACTTTCAGCGTGCTCAGTGAAGCCATAAACAACTGAGGAAGCGTAAGTTGTGATACTTAGTCAATCACGGACTGAGGAGAGTGCAGGGTGGCCCAGTCAACGATAAATGTCAGTGTTAACTGTTGCATTGAATAGCATTGTCGCTGGAAACCCATGGATTAAAACTTCGAGTGGCTGTGGCCGCGAGGCAGCTTTGCCGTCTTTGTCACAAGACCCATAGGCATAGGCCTAATATATTATATATTACAACTAACTTACTAAGTTCGAACATTCATTGATTAGAATATGAATCATGTAGAGTTGAAACTATACGTAGAGTTCGTCTTTTCTGGAGCCTTTGAGGCTTTGGTTGTTAAGAATAAGATGTGCGTACAATTATACATAATTATCAAAAAAATCTTGACCATCACCCGGGCCAAGGCAGAATTTTGTCACTATTGACACTGCGCTGTATATTCATCTGAAAAGACTGAATACACAGATCTATACATGCAACTGTTACAATTGTCACCGTGACCTCTTTAATAGGCCTCAAAGTTCAAAGTGGCTTGGTGCTGTATCCATCAATCACTCACTGGCTGAACGACAAAATTATGCTTCAAAATTTGACCATGTTAGCCATTGTTTTACTTCAACGTATACAACTGATTTAGCTGCCTTTGGCTGAAGGTTATTACGTTTGATGACTCACTGTACAAGGTTTTTTTTTCACACTACATAATGGTTATAGACATAGAGTGGTCTTTTCTTACAGTTTGAACAGGGCTAGTCATACATTACAGACGAGCATGGAATTAGATCTTGATACACAAACTCAATCTGGCATAATGCAGTATAATTAAACCAACACTTTCAGATGTAAATGTAGAGGGCTCCAGTTCCATTTTTCAATTTTCACCAAACTTGAATCACAAGTTACAGAACTATCAGGAATCGTATTTGTCAGTAGCAGCATAGGAATCCTGGTGTATTGTAATCTGTTACCACAGTAGCTACAGCTTATTTTTTTTTTTTTGCAGCATTAGAACTGGAATCACGGGACAATGGTCAGCCAAAGGACAGATTAGAAATATCACCAGCTGAGTCTACTGGGGGACAAGTATGCCCCAAGACGGTCTGATGTACGAAGATGGGCATGAAACTTGTAGCTGTTTCTTGTTCAATGTGCAAAACATGCAATCCACTATTATAGGACCAACCTTCAATAACTAGAACAACAGTGGTACCTTAATGGTGACAGTGAAGACGGTACTATACGTATATTGTAGCAAAGCACATGATGCATGTACACTTGGAGTATCGGTATATGTGAGGTATACACTGCCTTGCACAATTTTTTAATAGAGATTGTAGATTCCAAGTACATAATTGTCCCTGTCTTCAGGACTACTCCATTGAGAGACCACCTGTCCTGAAAGAGTGGGTGCATATTGCGTTTAGTGGCCTTTTCCGCCATCTCTACGTATCTTATATATTGAGCACTGTACATTACCTATAGACTACTAATGGGTACTTGACCTCTCAGGTCATGTTTCTCCAAAAATTAATACCACCTGATTATATTTTCTGATCGATCTCTGCTCATGGTAATGGATCCCACTGCATTACCATCTATGCCAGGAAGCTGACCTCTGGCCTTGACTGCATACCTAAGTTATTGTATTCACGGACTTGTCCCGAAGAATGATATGCTGTGGGGAGTGTGGGTGGCCTTCGTTGTAGTTTCCAGGTAAGAATAATCAATAAATATGTCAGATTCACTTCAAACTTAGTGGGGATGTACATCCGATAAGTATGTAGCAACTTTGTTCAAATGGTCATGCTCTATTGATTTTTGGATTTGATTTTTGGGGAAGGAGGGAGGAGCGGAGGATTAACTTTTTGCATTCATGTTGATTATCATTTTGTAGATCTCCCATTTTTACATGATTGTTCAAGTGCAATGAAAACATTCAGTCTCTGTGCATTTTGTTTGAATTCAGATATTTGTACAAGTTAAAATTGTTATGCGCACAGCAACTTCTATATTTTGAATCTTCTACTACCCCTCTCCTCATTGTAATGTAAAGGTGATAGGATTGTAAAAATTGGCATTGGCACAAAATATTTACTTTATTTTACATGTACTTGAACTGTGATGGTCAACATCAACTACACGGCAGATGGTTAGAAGTTCATGATATAGGAAATATAGAGACAAAGTTATAGTTTCTGCTGTTATTTTATAACCTACCAATGATTTTCATTAAGGTTCAAATCAGATCCAAGTTTTTAATTTATATACATGTTTGCATCCATTAAACGTGATACAGATGATTGAAAAGTATCAGATCTAGAATGTAGCACATGTGTAGGATGGGTGGATTTTGATGGGGGTTGAGAGGGCATTAGTCCCTTCTGCCCACCTTTTTTTGTTTTACAAAATACATGTGAATACTTTTGTTTAAACTCTCTTCAAATCTTCGTTGCACTTTAGTCTAAAAATGGCTCAGAGTCCACCATTCCACACAAAACTTTTCGGGGGTAGGACCCCCAGACACTTATTTTAACAAAATAAGTCAATGTTTCGCCACCCTTTCTTCAGATTCCTGGTGCTACTCCTGGATGTATGTTGTTTGTGTATCTGCCACCAGCACTGCTTATGACAGGCTGTCACACTACTGTAAGGTAACCCAGACGTGAAAAAATGCAGTGCCAATTTTAAGTGTTTACCTACAAAGAACAATATCATTTAAACCATAATAATGTTAACATTGTGCAAGCACGGAACATGCATTTGGCTGATAAGTATCAAGACTGAAGTTACCAGCTGAGTTGAGTGTGTCATGCCAGCCCAAGGCTCAGCCACTTTTTTGTTTTTGTTTTGTCATGAAGGCAAGTATGATACAGTATTTCACTTGCCCCTCTATTTAAAGTCTGGTTGTAAAAGCAGAATTCCCGGTTACCTACCCCAAAGGCAAGTGATTCGAAATTCTCATGCCAAGGTGGAATATATGATTGTCCTGGTAAAAGGTGGTTGCCACTAAATGATGAGTAAAATGGTCAATAAGTGATGAAACGTCTTGTTGTGTTTTAGGTGCAATACACTGTATCCAGAGCTCTTTTTACAGTGTAAATGAAGTCAGATGTTGTGCAGGAAAGAATACACCGTTTTGTATTTTGCTGTCTGTGCTTTAAGTTATCATTCTATTTTGGGTATTTTCTATTGACAATATATATTTTCATTGATTCTTGTGTAAATCGATAGGGAGTGGCTTTGTAATATACACTTTACACGAATTTCTCATGTCATGTTAAAAAAAAAAAAAAAAAAATTATCACTCACGTATGAGAGCACAATAATAGTAAATTACAATAAATATGAAAAATGTTTGGAAAGTGACTTCTTATTTTTTGGTTCTCTTAGAACGATTGTTGGTAGGAAAAATCAGGATGATCTTCGTGGTCACTCATGGTTTCCCTACAAAGTACGATCCCCTTTGGGAACAAAGTTACAAACTTTCAGCCATTTAAAATTTTTTATGTAATGGGTATCCTGGCCGTGGTTTTTCATGTGGAATGCATCTTGTGGTGTAATAGGCAGTCATTCTTTGGGAACCTGCAAAATGTTAAGTGCCTGCTCACAGGCGTTAACAAAACAACAAACGATGCTTTTGGTATAAAGACCCCCAGTTGCAGACTATTCAATGTCATTTAGACCCACTTGAAGGGTAATATTTCACTTGAATCACTTCATGACACCCAAGGCAGTAAATTAGTGTTGTAAGCCTACATCTGTTAATATGTGTGGGGATTTATGAAGAAACAAACTGTTCAGAGTAGGATAAATGTACTTTGCAATCTGCAGTCCTTGTCAATTTAGCATCAGAGAAAAATACATGCCATCTTGTCGGTTGAAATGTCTACATAGCAATGAGTACATTACATGTCAATATCGCAGTAAAAATTCAGCCCAAGTCTAAAACCTTCCAAATCCTGACATGAACATCACCAGGCACAACAGTAAGACATGACTAGGCATCAACGTATGCATTATCCACTGATCATCTAAACAGAATATAATGTCACATTGATCACGTAAAATAATGACCCGCATGAAAAAATAGAAGTGCACAACAGTTCAATATTGTTAGAAACGCTGCATTCAAGTAAACAAGAACTATCCATGATCAAAAACCTTCAGTAAATCAAACAAGCCAGGTCAAAATCCAGAAGTTCAACATAGACGTACCAACATTTAAATAATATTTTGATATATCATACAATGAATATGGAACGCAGTATGAACGAAAACATCTTTTTTCTGACTTGAAACAGGTACCAACAAAATTGAGTAGTAATTTAAGTTGATTTGATGCCAGCAACCTTCAATTGTATGAAATATCTTGCCACATACAAGTATTGCATAAAGAGTTAGTTACAATTGTCAGGTTAACATGTTTATCATGTAATTTATATAGCATCTCACATCCAGTGGTATCTATATAACTAATTTTTATTTTTACCAAGAAACTTCTGAAACGATCGTTTCAATTTCATTTTCGAATATCCATATTTCACAGTTGTTCTTTTTTCTTTTTTTTTTTAAAAGCGGTAAATGACGTGAGTCAAAGTTGTCAAAATCAGTGCATACTCTTCCAAAGGCAATTAGCCTTCTGATATAGAAATCATCAAAGCAGGCCCAAGTGGAATATGACTATCCATATGGGAGCAATAATTTCCTGGCTGGGATTTATTACGGGTTGTTTGTCAAGGTTATTGATTGATTGATTGATTGATTGATTGATTGATTGATTGATTTATATTGGCCAACACTTTGGCAGTTACTATTAAATAATTAAGGTGAAAGCCCATGTGGGGTTGGTGATGGTATTTTTACTTTTGACGGTGAGTGACCTTGAAAGGTCAAACTGGCAAATTGGCTGGTATATTTATAGTTGTGAATCCTAGGGGTATGCACACAATTGCATCTAAATAGAAGAATATCCTATTGGTTTCTCTTGGTGTTGCTGATTTTGATAAATCAACTGACATATTAGTTTATTTCTTGACAACACTAAAGTCTCTATTCAAGAAGCAGCAAATTCCATCCAGCAGAGCACAGGACCACCATCATCCTCTCCTATTATCTCCATTTTCTTAAGACTATTTGCATGTTTTTTACAATTTTTCACCAGTCCCAGATGGCATGTTGCATACTTTAAAAACTTGGTGTTAATGTATATTGAGTTTGTCTTTATTACACTTGCTCTGTGCTGATTGCATTTCCTGATGTTTAATTGTTAATTTGTAATTGTGGTTATCAGGATCAATGGCTCTGAATTTGAGAAAAAGCTGAAAAATGTGCACAAGTAATTTATTACTGCCAAACATGAAACACGAGGGAACGGACATCAGAATTAAAATCCAGAAACTTACATTTTCTATTTTTTTATTACATAGAACAATATGTAGTTACGATAGTAAAAAAGGCAGGTTTCTGTCATCTGTTTCATTATTCACCTATGAATTACCTGGTTCTCCACCAATTGAATGTTTGGGTGGACATGTTTTGTCAATAATGATGGCCATAGTGTAGGATATAGCCAAACATTGCAGCACAATTTGCTTATCACATGAGTGATATTCGTTACTACCGTTTGAAATCTATGAAAAGTGACATGCATGAGTCACATAAATTAGAACACAAGAAATATGAGTAACGACAGGAGCTTTGATTGTCGTCTTGTCATGCATTCCTCTGGCAGCGTAGATGACGCTAAATCATTTAAAGAACTTCAATTCCGAGGTTTTTGTTTGCAGAAATATCTAGAGCTGTGCTTTCCAAACCTTTACAATCATTCATGAAAAAATCAGGTAGCTACAGTCATCTAGGAATTGGCCAAACTAACATTGCGAAATTTGGAAAGCAGAATAATTGGAACACCTCACTATAATCGATAAAGGAATAATCGGCTATTCGATCTCCTGACTTTAATGCCCATTGATATCGTCGATACATTTTTTTCCATTGTAAGGTCCACCTGTGCATGCAGACCCAATCTGAATTGAAACTTACATTTCATTCATTCTCAAGAGTGATTCAGTGTAAAGTATAAGTCCTTTTGTACCATGTAAATTGCATCTGTTTGTCAGGAAACAAAAAGACAATATTGTAAACACATACAAGTGATAATATTACCCAGATAGTTATTAAATTCTAATGTTTGGATTAATTGCAGCTATGGCCAGCAACGGCAGATCTAGTCCTGCCTGGATGTATGTTTACCCCTGACGTGACCACCTTTGACTACCGTCATGCTCACTCTGAAGCATCCAGGGCATAAATATTTTTGTTCCTTCTCTGCCTCAATGTAAAGGCTATTCAACAGAGCAAGGCATACATAGAGTGAGATGAGGCTCAGACTGTCTCCAGAGTGAAGAAAAAATAAATGTTTTTCAAAAAGAACACTACTAATTTATACATAATTGGAGAGAAGCAAATATAGGATCACAGTAACCTGAATGGCAGTCCTATGCTTAACTCCACTCAACCAGATAAAGCAGTACATGGAATAATAAAGCTGATAATATTACATTTGGTGTTCACTCAATCGGATAAAGCAGTCCATGGAATAATAAAGTTGATATTATTACATTGGGTGTTCACTCAAGCAGATAAAGCAGTCCATGGAATAATAAAGTTGATGTTAAAACATTGGGTGTTCGCTCAAGCAGATAAAGCAGTCCATGGAATAATAAAGT
The DNA here is from genome assembly GCA_964020975.1 of Hermodice carunculata. Classification (NCBI taxonomy): domain Eukaryota; kingdom Metazoa; phylum Annelida; class Polychaeta; order Eunicida; family Amphinomidae; genus Hermodice; species Hermodice carunculata. The sequence goes on from OZ026627.1 coordinate 25,053,830, forward strand.
TGATATTATTACATTGGGTGTTCGCTCAAGCAGATAAAGCAGTACATGGAATAATAAAGTTGATATTATTACATTGGGTGTTCACTCAAGCAGATAAAGCAGTCCATGGAATAATAAAGTTGATATTATTACATTGGGTGTTCGCTCAAGCAGATAAAGCAGTACATGGAATAATAAAGTTGATATTATTACATTGGGTGTTCGCTCAAGCAGATAAAGCAGTCCATGGAATAATAAAGTTGATATTATTACATTGGGTGTTCGCTCAACCAGAGAGAGCAGTGCATGGAATAGTAAAGTTGATACTATTACATTGGGTGTTCGCTCAACCAGATAAAGCAGTCCATGGAATAATAAAGTTGATATCATAATATTTGGTGTTGTATTTTATTTTGATGGTGATTTGTTACCAAACGTTCATGATAAGAAATTAGGAATTGGATGTCATCATCGGATAATCGTATTTTAAAATGATCGTAAATCTGTAAAGCGGAAAAGTCTATAAAAGGTTACATTCATTAATCTTTTTGTTCTACTGAACAGCCTGGTGCCTTCCGTTGGTTAGTCACATAATGACATTAAAGGTTATTAATAATTTAATGTTAACTATTTATTGTAATGAAAAAAACATTTGATGTGAGTCATAGCATAGCTTTTTCTAAAACATTGGTTTCAATGCATGTGAAAATGTCTGAAGAGATCAACTGATACTTTATGTTAATTGCATTACACACAGATATCACACATTTGGTTCTTCAGGTTCCTCTCACTGTATAAATAAAACCTTACTTTAACAGCCATTGAGATTAAGGAAAGCGTATGGACTGACACAACAACACTGCAATATGAATCAGGACATAATGATGCTAGCTTCTTGAGTAATATGTGGTGCGAACCGTAAAATAGCCGGAACGTCACAAGCGTTGCGGTACTTGCGTTTAAGTGTCGGATTGAAGGGTTTCAAAATTCGAAAGAGAGCAAGAACAACCCCTAAACTGATAGAAATAAGGAAACAAAGTCCTGCAGACATGACAAATTTTTATAATGAATTAGTAAACTCCGACCTTATACATAAAATTAACTGCGATGTTTCTGCTAACATAAATCAAAATGTTGAAATTTATATGAAGTTATCGATAAAGCTATTCAGAAACACATTCCTACAAAAACTATCAAATTTAACAAATACAAGTGTAAAAAGCAAAAATGGATAACTGCAGGAATACTTCGATCTATTAAATACAGAGATAATATATATAAAAAAATGAAGTGTACATCTGTTGAGTCCCCTGTTTACCAAACATTAAAAACTAATTTAGCAACTTAACAATAATATCCTCGGAAATAGTATTCGTAAAGCAAAAAAGGATTACTATGAATCATGTTTTAGAAATTATTAAAATAATCTCGCTAGATCAAAACCTCTGATACTACTGGTTATAAACAATACTTAAACAATCAATATAACCTAAACTTTAACTTTACAAATGTCGACCAAGATATGGTCGAAAAAGTCATTGATAACCTGAAGCCCAAAACTAGCTGTGGTGTAGATGGTATCTCAACCAAATTAATGAAATTTATCAAAAATATCATTTCTGAACCTTTTGTTGAACTGATCAACCAGTCGTTCAATACAGGTATTTTCCCTGATAAATTTAAAACAGCCAAGGTAATTCCAATATATAAAAAAGATGACGTAACCCAGTTCACAAATTATCGTCCCATCTCAGTTCTGCCTGCATTTTCAAAAGTTTTCGAAAAAATCATATTCAACCAGGCATACGAATACTTTCAGAAACACAAACTCTTTTATAGTAGCCAATACGGTTTCCGTACAGATCACTCTACAGAACTAGCAGCCATAGAATTAGTCGATAAAATTATACTAGAAATGGACAAGGGCATTTTACCTTTGTGTATTTTCTTAGATTTATCCAAAGCTTTCGATACCATAGATCACTCTATTCTGTTGCACAAACTGAGTTACCACGGTATCAAACAAACACCCTTAAAACTCTTCGAAAGCTATTTAAAAAATCGTAAACAGTATGTTCAAATAGATAATGTTAAATCTGATGCCATGTCCATTACCACTGGAGTTCCACAAGGCTCTATGTTAGGACCATTGCTTTTCATCATATATATTAACGATATCTCCCATGCAAGTGAAATATTTGAAGTAATAATGTACGCAGATGATTCGACCTTATCAACCACACTCAATTCTTTCAATGTAAATATCAATTCGGATATTGATAGCAATATCAATGCTGAGACAAGAAACATCGTTGAATGGTTAAATGTAAATAAGCTATCACTTACTGTGAGCAAAACAAAGTTCATGACTTTTCATCAAATAAACAAAAAATTCCGTGTACCAAATCTCAAAATAAACGAAAATCAAATTGAACATGTTGATACATTCTCTTTTCTCGGAATTATTCTTGACAAAAGTTTAAATTGGAAAGCACATGTAGATAAATTAAGTAACAAAATATCAAGAGCACTAGGAATTTTGAACAAGCTTAAAAATATGCTTCCAATGACTGCCAAAATAAAAATTTATAATTCTTTAATACTGTCACAACTTAATTACGGAATCCTAGTGTGGGGATTTAATAATTCTAAAATTCTCAAAATGCAGAAAAAAGCTATTCGTGTGATTTGTTGAAAAAAACATAATGCTCACACAGATCCACTACTTAAAAGTCTTGGCCTTCTAAAAATAAATGATATTTTTACTGGATCAAAATTCAAATTTTTCCAAAAATTTGTTAACAATAAACTACCTGAAAATCTTCTAAAATTACCATTATATAGTAATCTTGAACTACATCAATATAATACCCGACAAGCTAGAAACATGTATATCACTGGATATAAACATGCCAATGCAAAAAACTGTTTAAGATTTGATCTTCCTGATACTATCAATAAAGCTGCTATGCATATTTAAGAAAAAGTCTGTACCCATAGCCTTCAAGGTATGACTAGATATATTAAAAATTACTTTATTCAGAGTTATTCTGAAATTTGTAATATTAACAATTGTTATGTGTGTAGGAATCAATAGCTCCTCTATTTTGTTCCTTTTTTAAAGTTGACCTTAACATTAAATGTAATTTTCTGACACGTTATTTGTACTTTTTCACCTAATTGTGTAATTGATCTTTTAGTACAACGTGTAATTGCCATGTAACTATTCTTGTATATTATGGGTGGCTCCCATGATAGCGACATACTTTTGTCTTAATGGGAGTCTCCCAGACCAAAATACTCTGTGTATACCCTTATGTTTCATTTATTTTCTGTTTTATGTCAAATTTAATGTATTTTTTGGTCGAATAAAAGCATCCTGAGTCCTGAGCAACCTTAAAGGTCATGCTCTTCTTCACGCTTGATTATTTAACTTTTCCTTGCTAGTGCAAAGTGAACGTACTTTATAAGGAACACAAAAGCATGGTTACTCCCGTCTCTAAAGCATATTTTGTCCCACATATGTAATAAAGCACAGGGTATAAAAGCTGCGGCAGAAACGCTGCATCAGATATCATATGATGATAGACACACAAGGAATATACTCACAGCTCTGCATTTTTTTTATTTGGTTGCAAAAGGAGGGAAAGATATACAGAATCGAGTATGGATACATCTAGGAAAACCATGATCATCCCTCTGGACAACCACTCTGTATCTGCGATGACCAACGAAAGTTTATATGTCAACCAAACGCGGTACGAACAGTTAAGATAGATCACACGGTATCATACAATGTTCAAAGATGCAAATTTGCGGGCTCTACATTTGTAGCAGAATGTTTCGGTCTTCCAAGCGGTACGTTTATTGATAATTCTTTCGAACGATTCCTTATATCATTAATGCTTTTTGACCCATCGATTAGCTTAGTCAGTTTAAATGTGGATTGAAAACATATTCTGTCTTCCCTGTCACTGATTAAGTTTGATTACAATATATTTCGAAGCCCGATTGAAGCCTGACGCAGGCTTCAATCCTGAAACCTGGTAAACTCGGGTTGGGTTGTTCGAGTTCTGTCAGGCTCATTTATATAAATATATATATATATATATATATATATATATATATATATATATATATATATATATATATATATATATATATGTGTGTGTATATATATATGTATATATGTATATATATATATATATATATATATATATATATATATATATATATATATATATATATATATATATATATATATATATATATATATATATATATATATATATTTATATACATTTTATGCGAGTGAAAGGTCATGAGCAAGGGAATTGTAGTTTTAAGGGGATGAATTATGGTACCGCTATAAACGTTCACCACATTTAGATTATGATATTCTAAATCCTATAAATTTGCATAACAAGGCCTCTGAAAGTCTACATGGCATAATGGCATGGTATCTTTTTTCAAAAAAAGAGTATTGGATTTTTTAGTCTTTCTTCCTTTGTTTCTCTCTCCTTTTTTTTTGTCTCCACCAAATCATTTTGGGCACTAAGCCTCAGACATCCTGCAAATGCGCACAAATTGCTCCTTTTTTACGGACACCCTATTTTGCGTGGCACCACCTTCGCACAAACACGAAGTTTAAAAGTGTAAAAGTTGTCTGGTTAATCAGTGGTCTGTTATTAAATACTATTTAAAGCTGAAGTTATGACTGTAATTTTTCTTTCTTTCTTTCTTTCTTTCTTTCTTTCTTTCTTTCTTTCTTTCTTTCTTTCTTTCTTTCTTTCTCTCTTTCTTTCTTTCTTTCTATCCACAAAATAAGGAGACATTATATATATATATATATATATATATATACATATATATATATATATATATATATATATATATATATATATATATATATATATATATATATATATATATATATATATATATATATATATATATGCTATAGTACATCTCATGTTCTCCATGGGAGGAATGCTACATGTGTTTTAGGTGGCAGTTAGTTACAATTAAAGATGAGTGAAATGTCTGCCTGCTGCCATCTATTTCATTGACTATATCTTACACGCTGGGCCCTGTAAAAAAACCATGGCATAATATATCTCTTATCATCCATTTTTTCAAAGCATCTCCCATGTTAAAAAAACATGTCTTTGGGCTTGGAGATAATAAAGAAGGTATTTTTGTATGATTTAACAGTTTGCTAAGCAGTTTCAGGGGAGATATGTACTCATTTCTGCAAAGAAATCCAACAACTAACTTGAGCATAACGTTTTAAAAACAAAGACAACCAAACTTGAAAAGAAACCAACTTAGGTAAACCACATCATGTTTGAGGGGGAACTTTTTAGGCATTGTAACAAAAATACGTATATATACATTGACTCTTATATCCCTTTAGTATCCATGCTAGCATCTGTTACCAATCATCATATACTTTCAGAAATTTGCAAACAATTTTAATTGACAGCAAGTCCACCTTGTGGCAATATACTTGTAGAACATTGGGATATGCTACATATTCACCCTGGCTGAAAAGAATTCAGCCTCTGGGCTTGGACAGGGTAGTTGAAAATTACAATAACACAATAAATATAACAAAAAAAAGCCCATCTGTTGAATAATCATGGTCTAGAGGTACCTAGAAATGTTCCTATGCACTTTAAACAGTTGACAAAGCAACTCCAGAGAAGAGTCTTTGTTGTGCCTTAAGTCAAAAATGAATTCAAAGGAAAGAGGGCAGATGGATGTGCAGCAGGCGGATGCACAGACAACAACAACAACAACAAAAGAACCCGCCCATCTTTTAACCACAACTGAGTAAAAATTTATGAGGTTGCTAAGTTTGCTCGTATAATGTTACATTTAGTGTCCTGGCAAACAAAGAAAATGAATGAATGGTCGTCTAAGACTTCCTCCAAACTGGCCGAACACATTGACAATGTTCGCAGCTCCTTAAGTGTTCGAGGGCCAAGAAAGCTCGTTTGAAACAAAGTAAAGATGTGTATAGTAGATACAGCATTTGAGCATGTCAAAATACATGTTATGAAATTAGCGTTTAAATCGAAATTATAGTTCAATTACAACGACCTTAACATTCAGACTGTTGCGTGTGTGGCTGCAAATTAAGTTTGCATATAATGTACTGAAGAAATTATACCTGTGTATCTACAGCTGACCTTCACAACCAAAGGAAACACTTCTGTCACAAATGAAAAAAATTCTCAACTAATTACAAACACACAAATTGTTCTAACAGTATAGGCACAACTCACCTACACTGCAAACTTAACTCACTTTACTCGTTTTATTCAGGTCGCTATTAGATTTGTCGAGATCTTTATTCTTCTGTTCACGGTCAATTCATTATGAGTTTCAGAGTCCGTTTGATACCAATTCCATTTTCTTTTATTTACATCCATTTAAAATTATGAGCCAATGGGTGTAACATTGCCACAAATCTGAATAAGTCTGAACTGAAAAAAAAACCTAAAAAAGCTGAAGTATTCTTTTTTATCTACTCTCTGGGAAGATGCAGTATTTGACAACACCGGTTTAGGTCATACATAGAAATATCCATGGAACAGAACTGCCTTTGTGAAAATATGACTTGTTTTCTGACATATATTTCACAGTGACACATATACCACTGGACATAACTGAAGCTTCATTTCCAATAAGTATAGAAAGTAAATTGTCATACTATTCATGTTTAGGGATTTTACTGACAAAAGCACCAATGCCTGCTGTACGAATATGGTACGGCGTAACTTAAATAGGAATGAACAGTTGGAGAAGAGTGGAATGAGTAAATATAGTCGCCGCGAGTAGCTGCCAGAGAGAGAGAGAGAGAGAGAGAGATAGAGAGAGAGAGAGAGAGAGAGAGTGAGGGAGAGAGAGAGAGAGAGAGAGAGAGAGAGAGAGAGAGAGAGAGAGAGAGAGAGAGAGAGAGAGAGAGAGAGAGAGAGCAAAATACGCTGTTTATGAATAGTTACCGAAATATTCTTCAGGCCAACGGTGTCCTTCTAAAAGTGAATACTCTTGCTCCAGCCACAGAGTAATCGCTGACATCATGGTGCCGACTGAGATGTTTCTTGTTTTTGTGTTGAATAAATGGGCTTGACTTTTCTTATCTTGCAAAAAAAAAAAAAAAAGTTTAACTACAATGAGGCTCTGTAGGCAATTTCAACTAAATTTACAGGGATCAACTTCGGGTTACTAGTAGAAAAGACAATGTGAATTCACGTTAAGCAATTTTGTCATACTATATTATCACTATGCTAAGGTACTTGGATCAAACGCTTCTTTTACATTTCACTTAGATATTTGACGCATGACATCTTTTGGGCATAGTTAAATTCTAGCAGAAGATGTTTGATTCATTTCCAAATAAAATTTCGTTATTTTGTCATGTAAACTTAGATAAATGTTTTCCGTTTCTAAATTAATTTGATCCTATGCATATCAATTGGCATTTGTATGTATTATGTGATGCTAAATAAAGATCTATCTATTTTATTGGCATGACGCACTGGATCCTTTTCTATTCGTCGCATTCTGCTGTGATATAAAAAGCTTTTGGTAATAGAGGAAACGACATGTTCGTGGTGATATCCGAAACCAATGTTTAGTGATAAAATCAAATCACAGAGGAACTCAAATAAACTCGATGATAAAGCACAACCGAAGGACTGAAATACAGAACTGTGCGGATATAACATTGCATTTAAATGCTAAAATACATCAAATATCCAAGTGCCATGCTGTACTAAATAAACAAACATGAACGGTAGGGGTGCTTATAATATGATATGTTGTTAATGTGCACAGGGTGGCAGCATGCCATCCCATGGTTTGTGGTTTTGATCGTAATTATAGGATCCCCTTCAAAAAGTGGAAAACAAACCACACAAAAAAAAACAACTCCGCCCCCACCCCACCCCCAAAAAACCAAACAATAGAGCAAAAAAAAAAAAAAAAGCAAAAAAAAAAAAAAAAAAAAAAGCAAAAAAAAAAAAAAAAAAAAAGCTAAAAAGCTAAAAAAAAAAAAATCGTCAGACCATACTATTCATAAACTTTGATTTGGCTGATAAAGCCGTCTGAATTATCTTTTGGATGTCAAGTGGACTCGTTAAATTTCTAAAAAAAAAAAAAAAATCTCTACCTGTCTCTTGCAGGAACACGAACACCATACTGTTATGATTTCACTTTGTGTTGATAATTTTGCATTTTGTAAATCAGAGTTACATTCAGATGGATACACTTTTGTTGCAAGTTATCGAAGAAAACACATAACTCTCGTTTGAATGTACAACCGGCAAGCCCAGTGGGGAAGAAAACCATCCCTCTTAGCAGGCAGAAGTATTTTTTGTCACCGCAGCCATGCTCACTTTGTGGCATTACATGTTTTCTGACATTGGTGGATTACTATGAACTTTGTTTTGGCCCGTTTGTGTGATGATAAGATATGCGGATCGTGCACATGTCCCATTTCTAGGATTTGGATGTAAAGTATTTTGTACTTCCGTTTGACCTATTGAAAGCTACAGCAAATAATAATCAATTTGGTGCCATTAACGTCATTTTGTAGCATTTATATGTAAAGAACTGATGTATGGAATACTGGGGTGTCTGGTAAACAAAAAATCATTTTATCCCGATCTCACACACATCGTAGTGTTTTGATTTTTGATTCACTGTTGTTCAAGGATGAACTGTCAGTCTTTTCATTGTACAATCTAAATTCCAAACCTTTCGAATCATTATTCCCAACCCCAGGCTACTACAATCATCAAGCTGTGGAACGATTTCGCAGTCGGAAATCGGTATAATCAAACGCTTTTTGGTACACTTGCGATCGAAAACAAACATTATCTCCCATTTCCAATTTTTTCTGCATATTGATATTTTCAATATACTTGCTGTATTGAAAGGTCCCCTGTGGGTTCAGAGCAGATCTGAATTGACACATTTTATGTTATTTCTTAGTAACAGTGAAATAGTGTCTCATAATAGAACAGTCTGTTTGTACCATATATAAGTTGCACCTTTTGTTAGAAAACAAAAGAGACGATGTACCAACTAGTCTCAATTACAATGTAACCCAGACAGTTTGTTTATTTTGCTGTTTGAAATCATTTTAGGTATGGCCAGCAAAAACAAAACTAGTCCTGTCTCTAAATATTTTTTAAGCACTGATGAGGCCACTAAAATGACACTCTGAAGCAGCTAGTGTATCGATGTATGTGTGCACCCACCTACTCTGCCACAGAGGAGAAGCTATTCAGCACAGAAGGGCATACCCCAAATGAGAGAAGTCCAGACTGTCCCGACGAAGAGTCGAAAAAAGTTTTGTTCTACAACAAAAGTATTTATTTTATTTATACACATGTGAACAGAAGCACATGTAGCCTAACAATAACTCGCCGCAACCAGGTAAACCAGCACATGGATTGATACATTTGGGTTTGATATATTTAGTGCTGGATTTGCTGTTCACGGACATTTTTTTTTCAACTATTGTGGTTGAAAAGAGAATTGGATATCACCATTGGCAAATCCGATTTTGAAATAATCATACATCTGATAATTAGAACAATCTAGAACAGGGTTAACCCAACAATCATATGTTTATTTGTCTCACTAAAGTGCCTGGTACTGAATTTGCTGGTGCGTTACATTATCTAAACGATATTAGCAGTTTAATCTTCATAATACTGTTTTATCAAAAATGAAATAATATGGATTATAAAATCGCTTCTAACAAAACCGTTGTTTTAATGGATGTGAAAATATCACAAGAATTCAATTGATCAGTTGTGTCACTAATGGCTTTATACACATGTATCAGTAAAATTGATTCTTCAGGTTCCTGTTGCTATATAAGATAAGCTTTTATTTAACAGAAAAAGGGAACAAGGAACAGAGGTGGGATTATACCTAATTATACAATCCATTTGAACAAAATGATGCTAACTACGTGACATTTAGTCAGTACTCAAAATAGAGCTGGAAAGTCACGACCATTACAGTACTGGAATTAATATTTCGGTTTGAGGGATTCAAATTTTGAAAAGAGAGCAACTTAAATGGTAATACTCTATTTGAGGTCTGATTGTTAGTCCATTCCTTGCTGGTTGAAAACAAGGAACAATTTCTATCAGTAAAGTAGGGTTGTGCTTGTCTCTAAAGCCCATTTTGTCGCACATATGTAAGATATTCCTATGATGAACGACGAGACAGAAACTCTGCATCCCATATCATTGACGATGGAAGCAAAAAGAATATAGTGTTCTGAATATTTTTTCTGTTGGTTCCAAACGAAGACAGGGGTGACAGAAACGAGTATTGTAACGCATAGCTCATCATTATTATCATTTTGTACGCTCACCCTGCATCTGCAATGGCCAACAAAAGTTTGGATGTCGAGCACACATATGGCTACAAATAAATAAAAATTTATTATAAAATGTTTATAAATATGCTTATTGCACGCTATATAGCTTTCAACAGAATGTTTAAGCTTTCCGTCGGTCAGTTCATGGTTAACTTGTTCATGAATTATCTCTCAATTAATCAACATGTTGTGACGCAATGAGTAGCCTTGTCAATGTGAATGTATATTGTAGATCCTTTTTGTCTTCCCTGTCGCTTATTTAATTTGATGAAAAATTATTTCGCATGATATGCAACGTTCCACTTTACCTTTTTCTGTCCATTTTATATTCAGAACACATATTTCCGCAATTTTTTTGTGAAATTGTGTATGCTTACACAACAACTATTCCGAAACTAAATTCTAATAAGAAAAAATTAGATCAAATGTTTTGCAGCATTCCTTTCAAATACAAATTATTGATTCACTAAACATTCAGTCCGTTTCCAAATTGAAATTTGTTCGTAACATGATTCCCAAGGAGTGCAAAATAAAAGATCCTCCCATCATTTCCTATAAATATGGCAACAATATTGGGCAAAGTATTATGAATTACAAGAAATTTCTGGCTTCAATTACTCTTTAAGATATCGCAGCGAATCAAAATTGTAACTGTATGTCTAACAGTAAATATTCTAATTTTGTTGATGCAAACCACAAACATGTATTTACTGGTAATTTGGATATTTTACATAATTCATGTTGAAAAGAAATTATGAAAAAAGGTACAAAATTTCAGATATGTCCCAAGTTGAACATTGACAGTATTTTTCAGGATACATGTGATAAATTTGATTCCTACTGTATGAAATGGGCAAAGAAAGAAAAAATTGAATTTCAGAAATTTGAAGGATGGTTATCAAACTTGAAACGAGTCTTTAGAAATAGAATTTATCGTTACAAATCCCACATTAAGAATTTCAATACGGTTAATCTAAAACAACCAGAAGTTTCAAAAGCAGTCAAAGAACTACAAGAAAGATTTGTAGTCACTAACATAGATAAGGCAGGGAACAATTTTGGGATCATCTGCAAAAAATATTATCTGGATGTTTTGAAAAAAGAACTTGGTAAAAACAATATTTCAGACATAAGAGGAAATGACGTGTATAAATTAAAAAAGCAATCCATTGATAATTTGATAGAGACACATAAATATGAGATGAAGAGAAATTTTAATATCAAAATTTCTGAAGAGAACTCCGCCATTCCACTTTTCTTCTGGATACCCAAATTACATAAAAACCCTTTTAAATCTAGATTCATAGCCGGTGCTGCAAAATGTACAACAAAACAATTATCAAAAGAAGTAACATTGGGTTTGACTGCAATTAGGAATAATTTTCGCAAATACCATAATGCAATTTCTAAAAACTGTAAAATAAATTGTTTTCGGAGTATGAGCAATTCTTCCGAGTTTGTGTCTAAAATCAAAGATGTAAAAGCAAAACATATCAAATGTTTTGATTTTTCTACACTGTACACAAAATCTATCCATAGATAAAGTCAAACGTTCTCAGAATTGATAAGCAAAATGTTTAAACGTAATGGTAAACTATACATTAATATCAATTCATAAACAAAGAAAGCATATCGGTCACACAATAAATATTCAAAAAGTAGCGTTAAAATTTTACACTGTTGAAACTTTGATAGATGCTATAAAATATCTTTTTGATAATACTTTTGTTCAATGCGGACCATTGGTTTTTCAACAAATAAAAGGTATTCCAATGGATAGCAACTGCTCCCCTTTACTGGCAGATTTGTATTTAACCTGGCTTGAATTTAAGTATGTGGATAAATTAATGAAAAAGGACTTTCAAATGGCTACAAAATCATCAAACAACGCAAGATATATTGATGACATTGCTTGTGTAAATGTACCAAATTTCAGTGTAATTGCTAAAGAAATTTACCCAAAAGATATCCCTTTGGAGGGTAACAATTTAGATGGTTTTAAAGATGTGATTTTGGACTTGGATATTCAGGTCACTAATGACCGTTTTTTTTTATTAAAGTCTATCACAAAATAGATGAGTTTAACTTTGAAGTAGTTAATTATCCTATCCCGGACAGCAATTTTTCGGATACTATTGGATATAATACATTTTTGTCACAGATTTTGAGATTTGGTCGTATTTGTTCTAAATTTCAGGACTTTGCATCTAGAACCTAATTTATTTACAATAAACTTGAGCCAAGAGCATTCAAACGTGTACATTTGATCAAATATTTCTACAAATTTTGCTGTAAATATCCCGAGATGGTTAGAAAGTTTGGCTTCAATGATTTTAGAGATTTTAGACTTCCTGTTTTGCTACTTAAGTTTATCTTTTGACATCATTCTGTTTAAATTTTCACCTTTTAGACATTTCAGGCTAGCTTGTTTTCTGGAGGTAAACCCCCAGGTGCTACAGGTAGCAAGAAGCGGCCTACGACAGTTACAAGCTTGCCTAATTGTACTTGATATCTGGTCAATATTTTCATTGCATTGTCTTGACATAAATACAAATGACTTCCATTCTTTTCTGATAATTCTACTGTTTATATCGAAAGATTATTAGAAAGTTTGGCCACAATAATTTACAGTTTTTAGACTTGTCTGTTTTGCTACTTCGCTTTATCTTTTGGCATATTTCTGTTTTAATATTCTCTTTCAGACATTTTAGGCTTACATGTTTTCTGTAAGTTAAACCCCCAGGGGCTACAGGTAGGAATAAACGGCCTACGACAGTTACATATTTGCCTAATTGTACTTAAAATCCTGTTAAGCAAAACTGTTTTGATAGCATGTTTTTGGCATAAATGCTAATGACTTTCATTCTTTTCTGACATGGCTACATGCACATTTACTCAATATTAAAAAAGACTCAGGGTTGGCAGTGAAATAGAGCTTAATTGTTTGAGGAGTAGGTGTCATCATGGAGTTTTTTTTACATCTCTGGTGCAGGATGTACATTGTTGCAGTCCTTGTTAGGATTTCCTTTAGTTTATACAGGTGGTCTAGCTGCAACTGTTTATTTTACAATCACTGGGACTGAATATAAGGCCCCAGCTTGTTTCCACTTCAGTTAAATATTGGCGGATTGTTTAACGAGGATAAGCTGTCCAGCCAGAAAGGGTATATATTGGTTCAGGGGTAAGTCAAATTGTTATCTGAACCTGTTATATGCACATTTGGTAATTATGGTTTGTTTGACAGGTATTGTTCTTTCATATGAATCTCTGCATTTGTAAGCAAAACTTCACATACTTAGCTAATTCATCAATTGCCACGTTCATATTTATTCATTATTATGTGGGTTGTTTTTGCTGAATATTTAGCTTAGACAAGGAGCCAAGGCTCCGAAACATGTTGAGTAGTTACCTGCTGAAGACCATTTAATTTATTTAGGCTAATAGAGCCTATGTCAAAATTTTGCAGAGGAACGTGTGCAATATGGACAATGGTACTTCTATGTATATAAGTTAGACAGGGCCAGGTTAGCTTATGGAGAGTAAAGAGTTCGGATTGCGGAATAGGATAATGACTACTAGGAAGTGGTTTTGGACAAAAAAACACAAACACAATATAATCTTAATCACATAACACAAATAAACAAAAAGTTGCATATGCTCCTTTTATATTTCTAATTGTATGAGGTGTGTTTAATGTAGGTAAACCAACAAAGTGGCTTAATTTCGTTGGGAAATACTAATATTGCAACACAATATTACCTTTAGGCCACCTGGATCGGCGATTTTCGCTACGCATTATGATAATAACATGATATTGGTGCCACTGTATATTTTTTGTATATTTGCCCTATGAAACTGAATGCATTATAGGTGCAAAGCATTAAGTCCTTGATATTTGGGTAATTTTCAGCTGCAAAGTAGAATCTATGTGCAGCATGCTGTGCTGCACAGTATCATGTAAGGAGATCGGGAGGGCACTTTTGACAGGAACCTCATCATATGTTTATATCTCTATATATATGTATATGTATATGTTCATGTATGTGTATATGTACATGCATATGTATACATTAGTGCACGTATGTGCGTTGGAGGATGTACATGTATACAGCCCCATGCTGAAACCATAGCCAAGGATTTTGCTGGAACCATTTCTTGGATGTTGGATCTCATCCATACAGTGCTGGCCTGTAAGAGTCCCGTTTACCGTGATGATTTATCTTTTCCCTGTCACAGTGATTGCCCCTCCCCCCAAGACACACACACACACACACACACACACACACACACACACACACACACACACAGACACATCACGATGTTCTATAGTGGTCTTGTTTCACCATATAGCCATCTACTAATATTTTGGAAGGCATATGTGCAACCCGTATCATTCAGCCATGGGTATCGAGGCACAGCCATGGGTCAGCCGACCATATTACACTCCTCCACTGATCTCTGGTCCAGTAAATATGTTTCTGACACCACTGTACCGTGCAACCTTCTGTGCAGAATGTAGAGAGATGCAGATGGCACTCTGGAATGATCTCAGTTTGGCCGGCACTAGTCTCCTGTTGACTGTACACCATAATTTTGCAATGTTGCGAGCCTGGCACAAAACATCTCTGCCAAAAGGAACCTGTGTCTCCCCATGTACTGCACCAGCCAACGGTCGTCCCTCCCATCTCAAAGTCATGGTTTTCCAGATCCAGTTTTCCTTTGCATCTTCTTGCCTTTTTTGTTTTTTGTTTTTTTATTTTTGTTTTTGTTTTTGCTGTGAATAGTCCCACTACGTCAGCAATACAGAACAAGGACACCCCATTCTCCTGGCAGCACAATGCTGTGAAAGACCCGCCTCCAGCACGCCAATGATCACCCTTCTGTGGAATTTAGAGAGCTGTGAGTAGCCTATACACCATGGTATTATGGGTTTACATTCATCCTTGTGTTGGCAGTGACAGTTATGAAGCACACATGCAGTCCATGTGTACCCGAATATATCCGATATACTCAGTCCATGTGTACCCGAATATATCCGATATACTCTGCACAGCTTTGTGGTTGGTAGCTCATTTTCAGGACATTTTGTTCTTGGGTGACCACTGGGGCAACCTCAAGGCAATACTGTACATCTAACATAATGGTCCATGTGAAACTCATATTTTCTACAGATTTTAATATTTAAAGCAGCATACGTAAAACCAATATGGCGCACCTGGCTCTTTGGGCAGCGGTATATCTACACATAACTTAGTACTTCTATTCTGCAAAAGAGGTATGAATGCACAGGTACATGTGTACTAATTTTTGTACCTGTACAAGTATGGGTACAATTATATACACATACATATTTTAGTAGCATGTTGATTAACCATGGTCCAAACACACTTTTGCTGTATTGTATTATAACAATGCCACATTTATTCCAACATGAGGTGTTTCTACCACTTCTGAAAAATAAGTATACTTTCCGAATTTTGTATGATAAGATAAATTAAGGAATATGTCCAAAAGACAGCTTTTCTCCACTTTGAAACCTCAGTTGTTTTTATAATCTTTACTCAATATTATGATTTCAGATTTACATGCTACAGAAAAAGTTTATTGATGTAATGTTGTCAACATGGTCCATATCTGGTCCTCTCATATGCGGTTGCTATACTGTGTGCCTGTGTTGTTGCACAGACGATATTGGCTGTTTGTGTGAGCATGACAGAATGGAAAGCAACCCTACAAAACTGTGGTGCTGTGTTTCATTGGTCGACGTACAATGTTAATGCCTTCTCGTGTAGGTTATAATATTTTGTATATAGCATAGAAATTGTGTGAAAAATTTCTGAATGGTCTTCAAAATAAGTGGAACATTTTTGCCCGTATGAACATTACAACTTGTGAAGTCATATGTTGTTTGCCTACTTTGGGCTTATGCTGTCACTTATTTTCTGATGTGATAGAGAGAGAGAGAGAGAGAGAGAGAGAGAGAGAGGGAGAAAGAGAGAGAAGGTATAAGTTACTTATATTTGAACCTAAATACGCTATTTATGAATAGCTCCAGAATATGTTGTAATATTCCTCATATCATTGTGTGATTGACTAAACCAGAAACTAAATATTCTTGCTCTAGCGGCATAGTTTTGTCTGACATCATGGTGCTGGTTGAAATGGTTCTAGTTTATAAGTTGAAAAATAAAGCTCTAACTCCCATGCACTAAAGGAAAACAACATTTTTGCTATAATAGGGTTATGTAGTCAATTTCAACTAAATTTACAGGGATTCAACGTCTGGTTACTGGTAGAGAGCAATTTTGACATATATGCACAAGTGAAGAACACAAATGGTGTCTGGCAGTATAATTACCTTCAATACCTACCGCTTTGGCACATATGCTATATCTGTCACTATACATAGGTCTTTGGGTTCCAATACTTCTTTTTGTATTTTATAAAGATATAAAGTTTTCACATATCATATTTTTGGTATAAGTGAATTTAGCGGAAAGTGTTTGTTTTGTTTCTTTTTTCAATTTGTATCTCGTTATTTTAGCATATAAACTTAGACCACTGTTTTCTGTTTCCAGATTAATTTTATCTTAGGGATGTTACTAGGCATCGTATGTCATATCTGATACTAAATAAAGATATAACTCTTTTTTTTTTGCCATGATGTACTGGCTCGTTTTCTATGCGCCTTAATCTGCTTTAGTAAAAATACACTCTGATAAGAGAGGAAATACTATGTTTGTGTCGCAAAGATGGAAACCAATGTTTAGTAATGACATCATAACTCAGAGGAACTCAAATAGACATGATAATAGCACAACTGAAGGACAGAAACAGAGAACTGTATGTGTATAACATCGGTAACATTTGGCAAAAAACACCTAAAATCCACGTGTACTGTATTGCATTGTACCAAATCAACATACACAGAGAGTAGAGGTCCTAATAATTTGGCATGTTGCTATTATGTACAGGCTGGCAGCATGCCGTCCTGTGGTTAAGGGATTTGATAGTACGTAAAACATCCAAGCAACCAATTGTCTTTGAAAGCAAGGCTGATCCATACTGTTCCTAAACTTTGATATTCCTCACGGAGCTGTCCACATGGAGCTTCGGATGTAAATATGCCTTTGTTGATTGAAAAAAATCTCTCTCTCTCTCTCTCTCTCTCTCTCTCTCTCTCTGTCTCTGTCTCTCTGTCTCTCTCACACACACACACTGACAAGGACGTTATGATATCCCATATTAAGCTTTGTGTCGATGATTGTGCATTTTGCAATTAAACTTTTGATGCATGCCAGGTAAGAACACACGAAACAACTATTAGTTTAATGTGCAACCCACAAGAGCAGCAAGGTAAGAAAATTTTCACTCTTCGCGGCTAGAAGGATACTTAGTTACTTCAGCCATGCTTACTTCGTGTTATTCCTTATTTTCTGCTATTGGTTGATTACTAGCAAATTTGCTCTCAAGCGTTTTGACACTTAAATGTGATAATAGAAATATCCCGATCTTGCACATGTCTCATTTCTAGGATTGGAATATAAAATGTTTGATACTACCGTTGGATCTCTTGGTAGGTAGAGCAAATAATCAATCTGGTACCACTAGCGTCATTTTGTAGCATTTGCGCGTATAGCGCTGACGTATTGAATTCATTGATGTCTGGTTAATTTAAAACAGTCTATCTTTAGTTCATCCATATCACAGTATTTTGCTTTTTGATTCCCTGTTGTTCATGGATCTCTTGTTAGTCGTTTTCATGTACACTCGAAATTATAAACCTTTCGGATCATTATTCAGAAGTGCAGGTATTTTTTTCATGACATTTATATGGAAGCACATATAACATTACAAGAACCTGAATGACAGTGCTATGTATAATTCGCCACAACTAGGTAAACCACAGCCTGGATTAATAAATGTGGGTTTAATGCATTTGGCCTTGGATTTTTTTGATGAATAATGTATTTTTTGTACTTTTATTAGCTAAAAAAGACATGAGCTATATATAGTCAGTACCTTAAATAAAGCCGAAACGTCGTGATCATTACGGTACTGGCGTTTTTAGTTCGGTTTGACAGATTGATATTTCTAAAAAGAGAGCCACTTTGAAGGTTATACTCTGTTTAAGTTCTGATTGTTTATCCCTTCCTTTCCTTTGTGATGGCAAAAAGTGAACGTTTTTGTTAAGTAAACCAGGGTTACGCTGGTCCCTAAAGCCCATTTGTCACACATATGAAATAAATCCCTGTATTGAATGATGGGGCAGAAGCTCTGCATCCGACATCAAATTGACGATAGAGGTCACTGTTCGGAACACATTTTCTTTTGGTAGCAAAGGGAGGGACAGATGACAGAAACTGGTAGGAAAACACGTTGGGTCATCATCATCCCTTTGCAAACTTTATGCTGTATTTCCGATGGCAAAACGAAATTTTGATGCCCAGCACACATGTGGTACGACAAGTTAAAATACAAAGTGATATATCATAAAAAGTAAATAAAATGCACCTTGCACCTTCCATAGCGTTTAGCAGTGTTTCTAAGGTTTCTTGCCTGTCGATCACCTGTAACTTTTGATCCCTAAAACAATTGCCTTGTTTAGACACATCAAGTAGCTTTTTTTAGTGTAAATGTTGATTGAAAATACCCTTTGTCTTCCCTGTCACCTATATAATTTGATGCAATATATATAGGGGTATACCCAAATAATATGTGATGTTCCATTTGACTTTTTTTGTCAATAATATGAAGACTCCAGAGTGATCAACTCAAAAACGTCTAGTATTTGCGTTATTCATTAAATATATATATATATATATATATATATATATATATATATATATATATATATATATATATATATATATATATATATATATATATATATATATATATCAGAAAGTACGGACAGCTTGAACTGTGTACCTTCATCAAGATTTCAATGACAAAAGTGTATAAAGTCCCAGATACATGTAATTTGGGACAGTTACAAGTTAGAGCAAAAAGTAATGGTATTTAGTTGCTGGTGATTTATCTGGTTTCTGTTAAGGATGAGTATCTGGTTCAATGCTGTTTTAAAGGTGCTTTTAAAGATTATGAATTTGTGCTTAACTATGCACTTGTGCTAAGCTAACAAACTACGGAGCCGTTTTCTTTCACTGTCCTGTGTGTTTGTTGTCCCACGTTTATACTGCAATCGTACCAGGTGCTCTCCTCTTTGTCAAAGGACCTTGAAGAAACTTGGATTCAACTTTTTAGTTTTCTGATACGAAGACATTATTATTATAAGTGCAACTGAATGTACTTCAGATGCAAAGCATTAAATCCTTGATATGTGGTCATTTGCAGCCGCAACATAGAATCAAGGTGTAGCATGTGCTGCAGCATTGTATGATGTCATAGTCTCAGGAAGGCCCTATTCTCAGTAAAGTTATCACGTGTGTGTGTGTATATGTATCTATGAGTGTAGCACGTCGGCATGGCAGGGGGTGTACATGAATATATCTCCACGCTGGAACAGCAGCGCACGATGTTGCTGGAACCATTCAGCAACTGTTGGATCTCATCCACATAGTGCTGGCCTGTAAGAGTCCCATTTACCCTGATAATTTCTCTTCTTCCTGTCACTGTTATTGGCCCCCCCCCCCATATCATGATGTTGCCTTCTCCATAGTGGTCTTTTTCCACGATGTAGCCATTAACAAATCTCTTGGAAAGCATAAGTTCAACCCATATTCTTCCATCATGGAAATCGAGGCAATGCCATGACTCATCCACTGCTCTCTGGTCCGGTCAACATGGTTGTGACACGATTGTATTTCTGTAGCCTTCTGTGCAGGACCTAGAAAAATGCAGATGGAAGGGTGGTATTACCTCAGTTTGGCTGAAACCAGTATCCTGTTGATTGCACACCATATTGTGGAATGTTGCAAGCCTGGTATCAATGCACACGTAACATCTTTGTCAAAAGGAATCTGTGTATTTTCATGTACTGTACCAGGCAACGGTTGTCCCTCCCATATCAAAGTCATGATCTTCAAGATCCAGTTTCCCCTTTGCATCTTTTTTTTTTTTTTTTTTTTTTTGAAATGGCCCAGTTCCTCTGTATCACAGAATGGAAAACTCTATTATCCTGCCAACACAGTGCTGTGAAAGACCAGCATCCAACACGCCAATGATCATGCCCCTGTCGAAAATTTAGAGCACTCTGAGTAACCCATGCGCCATGGTGCTATGAGTTCAACATTAATCCCAGTGTTGCCTGTGGTACTTATGTAGCCCTTGGTTACTCAAATACCAGACATAGTCTTCGAAGGTTTGTGGTTGTTACCTCGTTTTCATCACATTTCTTGTTGTGTGCTCATAGCAGCACTGTCCCTCTTACATAACCGTCCATTTGACACTTAAAATAACAACACAAACTAAAATTTACAGCAGCAGATGTTAAACCAAAGATGTGCGCCTGGCGTTTTGATCAGGGGTATACCTGCATGTACCTACATCTATTCTGCCAAAAGATGCATGGATGCGCTGGCGGATTTTTAATTACTTTCATGCTATTACAGTTCACAGGAATGGGTTACGGATGTAACGTTGTCAACAGCCCTTTGGTCACTAGTGTGCCCATAGGTGGCTGCTTTGCTATATGGCTGTATTGTTGCCATAGACAGCATCTGTAGTTTGTGTGAGCATGACAAAATGAAAAGCAACCTTTCTAAATTTGGGATACTATGTTTTCCTAATTTCGGCATATGCTGAAATATTTCCATGATGTTTCAACTGCAGTGATAATAGTTCACTTGAACAGTCTTAATATTGACCGGCAACAGAATCGTTGGTAGTACATGTATTAAGGGGTAGCAAATATATAACATTGATAACTCTTTATGCTTTCATATTATCACTTCATAACCTATTTGTATGTTTGATCATTCAACATTGCCAATTTGCCATATGTTTTGAGATCCCAAGGGTATTCTGTGGGATGTTCTTCGGTCATACATATTTTTACTTCTGAACACATCTTAGCGGAATTGTTTCTGACTATAATGTCTTCAAAGATACTCAATCTTAAATCATTTCCTTCTAGCTTTTTACTTGCATTGTGTAAATGTATGGCTTGCCTCATTACATAGATGGCTGTCTGTAGTGCGGTTACATATCTATATGTCTCACTGGAATGTAATATTTTCAGATACATATTACATTTAGCTGCAATGGTACTTAAGCTTAATACTTTGCATATATAGAGCGACAAGGCCATGACAATAGACTTTAGGGGAATAAGATTTTTGTTTTGCTCACGTTTGAGATATTTAGCCTGAAGATAAGCAATCATAATATCGTAGAATCCTCAATTGAGACCAACTGCAAATGGAGCCCTTTTCTGTATTAGTGTCACCAATATACTGACCGGTTTTTTTTTTTTGCTAATCTTCAATTAAATTGTATCTCCATTGAGGCCATTTTTTCTGTCCTTTAGGCGGTCTAAATGGCGAGATTGCATTGTGTATATATATATATATATATATATATGTATATATATATATATATATATATATATATATATATATGTATATATATATATATATATGTATATATATATGTATATATATATATATATATATATATATATATATATATATATATATATATATATATATATATATTAAAATTTCACTGGGCCGTTAAAATAGTGTGACAGAATATATTTCTAATCATCCACCATTTTCGAAGCATCCTCAATGTTCGTAAACGCATGTCTTTTCACTGTCCAAAAATATTTGAAGTCATTGGTACATTTTGAGCCAAGAATAACTTATCCCCAAAGCTTGGTCAGTGTTAATAAAGTACATATCATACCTAAGTGTTTACTTACGAAAGCATTGTTCAATTACAACGGCTTTAACATTGAGGCTATTTTGTGTGTGGCTATAAATTTATTTATTCCGTATTTAATGGGATGAAGACATACCTGTGCAGTTACAGCTGACTACACTCCCAAAGGACACATTTTTGTAAGAAAATGAACAATTTTCGATTGCCGGGGGATGAATAAATTGTTATAACAGTGTAGGTGCAAACTTAATTGGGTTTTCTTGTTTTTATTTAAGCCGCCAATAGATTGTCGAGATCAATGTTCCTCTGCTCAAAACCAATTTTGTATCCATTTTCTGTTCTGAATTTCACAGTTTAATGGATACCAATTATAATTTTATTTATTCATATCCATGTGAAATTAGGAACTTATGGGTGTAGTGTTGCCACAAAACTGAACAATTCTGAACTGAAAAAGAACCGAGAAAAAATGAATTATTCGTTTTCGCATACTCTCTTAGAAGATGATGTAGTAGACACCAGTTATGGTCCCATCCAGGAATTTCCATGGAACAGAACTGCCTGTGTGAAAATATGACTTTTTTCTGACATATATTTCACATTGACACATATATACCACTGGACATAACTTAAGGTGCATGGCAAAAAAGTACACAGAGTAGAATGCAATAACAGTTGTGTTTATGGATTTTATTGAGAAACATTAATGCCTTCTGTACGAATATGGGATGGCATAACTTCAAAAGGAATGAATGACTGGAGAAGAATAAACCACTGAGTAAAGAGAGAGAGAGAGAGAGAGAGAGAGAGAGAGAGAGAGAGAGAAATGACTATGACTAAGTAATCCAAATGTAAACATAAATAAGCAGTTTAGGAATAGTTACAGATTATGTTGTAATATTCCTTAGGTCAATGTGTGACATACTATAGCAGAGAGTGAATATTCTTGCTTCAGCTGTATTTTTATTTCTGACATCATGGTGCTGGCTGATGTGTTTTTTCTTTATGTGTTGAATAAAAGAGATATACTTTCCCTGGCAACAAGGAAAACAGTCGTTTTGCTACAAGAGGGTTGTGTACTCAATTTTAACTAAATTTACAGTGATTTAACTTCTGGCTACTGGTACAAAACACATAGCTGATACAAATTAAGCAACTTTGTCATACGTTCACTATTGAGAAAACATAACAGGTGCCTGGCAGTAAAAATTGCCTTCAATACCTACCCCTATGGCACACATACTACATCTATCACTATGATTAGGTCCTTGGGTTTCAATGATTTTTTATTTTTCATTTCATTTAGATATAAAGTTTTGACACATCATATCTTTTAGGTATAGGTGAATATAGCAGAAACTCTTTTATTTATTTCAAATTTGCATCTTGTTATTTTACTGTCCAAATGTAGATCAACGTTTTTTATTCCAAATTAATTTAATCTTAAGCATATCAGTAGGCATTGGTCACATGTCTATCTGATATTAAGTAAAGATATAACTCTTTGTATTGCCATGATGCATTTGCTCGTTCTCTCAATGCATCTTTATCTGTTACAGTGAAATAGATTTTAGTAAGAGAGGAGGTATGTTTGTGGTGATATTTGAAGCCAATATTTAGTAATGACATCAAGTCACAAGGAACTCCAATAAACATGATCATATAGCATAACTGAAGGACAGAAACAGACAATGATATGTGTATAACTTTGGTGCATAAATGCTTAAAAGACACATGGCCAATCTTTACTGTTCCTAACCTTTGATGTGGCTTATAAAACCGTCTACATGGTGTTCCGGATGTAAACATGACTCTATTTATAAAACAAATCTCTACATCTCTGTTTCTGTCTGCTTGCCTGTCTGTCTGTCTGTCTCTAACACATCAGAACGTTATGATTTATCACATAAAGCTTTGTGTTGATAATTGTATATTTTACGAATCAGGGCTTTTTTTTTAGATCGATTTATATTTTTGATGCATGTTAGGTAAGAAAATACTAAACAACTACTGTTTTAATGTACAACACGCAAGAGCAGCCAGGTAAGAAAACCCTCACTTTTAGCTGTCAAAAGGATATTTAGTTACCTCAGCTACGCTCCCTGTGTGTTATTGCATGTTTTCTGATATTGCTTGATCAATACTAACGTTGCTTGTGGTACCCTTTGGCACTTTCGTGTAATAATGGCAATGAACAGATCTTGCATATGTCTCATTTCTGGCATGGGAATCATAGTACACATGTTTTATACTACCGCTGGACCTCTTGAAAGGTAGCGCAAATAAACAATTTGGTACCACTACTATTATTTCAGCACATGTGTGTGAAGGACTGACGTATTGAATCATGGGTGCCTGGTGAATTAAAGTACATTATTTCTTTATCTCACACATATCACAGTGTTTATTTTAAGATTCACTGTTGTTTATGGATGTCTTATCAGTCGCTTTCATGCACACTGGAAATATCACCTTTTGAATCATTATTCAAAAGTCCAGTTAGCTACAACCAGCTAGGGGTGGGACGATTTTACAATTATAATCGCTTTAATCAGAACATTTTGGTATACTTATCAGAAGAATTGGTTTCCGATGTGCGATTTTTTTTAATTAATACTGAAATTTTCAATATATTTGTTTCATTTGCAAAATCGCCCTGTGGGTTCAGAGCAAACCTAAATTTACACTTTTTATCTGATATGATGGTAAAAGTGACTTAGTGTGTCATGCAGAACAGTCGGTTTGCACTATGAACAATGCACCCTTTTGTAAGGAAACACAAAACACGATGTAATAGATACGTCCAAAGTACAATATATCCCAGACAGTTAGTTCATTCTGCTGTTTGAAGGACTGTAGCTATAGCCCGCAAAAAAAACACAACTAGTTTTATGTCCAAATATTTTAGTTCTTACGTGGCCACTAAAATGGCACACTCAAGCAGCTGGTGCACAAAAATATGTGTGCACCTACCTTCTCTACCGCGACAGAGAGGCTAATGATCACAACAGGGCATACATCTAATGAAATGAGTTCCAAACTGTTTGATAGAGTCGATACTTTTTTCTGAACAAAAAGTTTATGGTTTAAAGAAAGAGCAGCTTTTATTGATGAACATTTGGAGATGACCACATCTAGAACAACAATGACCTGAATGCAGTCCTGTGCTTAACTCTCAGCAACCCGGTAAACCATTATATGGATTATGAACTTTGGGTTAATATATTTTATGTTAAATTTTCTATTCGTAGCTAATGTTTTTTAACTATAATGGAAAAATAGATTGGGTATCATCATCGGAAAATCAGATCTTAAAATAAATAGGTATCTGAAATTCGAATTAAAATTCATAATAGGCTCACCCCGAAGATCATTAGTCTATTGTCTCACTGAAATGTCTGAAGCTGACTTCGGTGCTGCCTTACATTAGTTAGGCTCATGACTCACTTTAAGGTGATTACAAGTTGGATCTTTAAGATTTATTTTTAAGAAAAATAATTTTATATGGATTATAACATAGCTTGTAACTAAACATTTGTTTTCAATGATATGATATCTCAAGAGTTCGATGGATCGTATTTATCGTAAATTGTCTTATTTACATGTATCACTGAATGTGCTTCTTCAGATTCCTGTCACTATATTGGACAAACCTTAATTTAACAGCAATAGAGAATAAGGAACAAAAATGGACCTGCACGGCAATCAACAATCCATCTGGACATATTTGATGCAATGTACTTCAGTAATAAGTAGGCAGTTACAAAAAATATACAAGAAGCGTTGCGAGCATTACGTTAACAGCGATTATGCTTTGGTTTGAAGTACTCAAATTTCCAAAACGGAGCAACGTTAAAGGTCAAATGCTTAATGTCTGATTGTTTATCTCTTTCGCACGGGCAGCAGATACAAGTATAGATACTTGTGGGATCATCATTATTTAATCGCCTATCAAACTCATCTTCTATTTGCAATGACAGACGGAACTTTGGATGTCTAGCAAACATGTGACACGAACAGTTAAAAGAATAGCAATGTATAAAATGTGAATAAAGATGCAAATTGCACCCTCTACAATTTTAAGCAGAACGTTCACGTTTTCCTCTCTTCCAGGTCATGATAAACTCCTGGAATGATACCCAAAATAATCAACGTGCTTAGACACATGTTTGCATAGGAAACGTAGATTGAAAATACTTTCTGTCTTACCTGTCATTTATTTAATTTGATGACGATGGATTCAGAGGTACACCAGCATAATATGTAACATCCCATTTGACTCTCCACATTATGTAAAATCCAAAGTCATCAACTTAAAAGATTCCAGTAATTACCAGTAATTTATCAAACGAGAAGCTTAAAATCTGTACCCTTTTCTAGATTTCAATGACAGATATATGCAATAAGGGAAAATCAAGCAATAGAGGAATAAGTGGGGTAAGTATTTAGCTGCTGATGATATACCTGGTTTATGTGAAGTTAGCAAAAATCATGCTTGAGACATCAATCAGGTACCGTTTCATTTGGAATATGGAACAAAATCATTGTTAATCTAAACGGGTACCATTTGTTTCCTGTTTAATTTTGCAGTGGTGTTGTCAAATTATTCGGTAAGTATCAAGGCACCTGTGTTATCAGATTCCTAGTCAAACACGCCTTAAGTCTGAACTGCAGATATGCAAATCCACAATATATTTGCATGACCTACACACACACACACACACATACATACATGTACATATATATATATATATATATATATATATATATATATATATATATATATATATATATATATTTATATATATATATATATGTGTATATATATATATATATATATATATATATATATATATATATATATATATATATATATATATATATATATATATGTAGGTGTGTATGTGTATTCTTTTTTTCTTTATTTCTCTTTCTTGCCTATGATATAAGGTCTTAGTGAAATAACACAATGCGAAAAACAGTTACGTTAAAGCACTGTCCGGCAAGTGAAGCTTCCTGTTTTGAATCTGTTATCCCATATTTATGGTCATTGTACACACTTATTGATTAAAAAAAGTCCCTCTCATTGTAACAACATAGGAAACTCCTTTCTCCTCAAAATACAAAGAATGTACCAGGAAGTACAACCAGAGCGAATTACTCGCCTTATCAGATACATTAGCATAAAGGAACGATTAGGGATACTTGTAAGATTATATGCAACGCTGCGTTTTCCCTCAAATCCCGGGTTGGAGCCCAGTCAATGATTCAAGTATACATGGCAAGTAAACAAAATGTTAACTTTATATATCAGATTGTGGACGACGCATTTGAAATCAGTAAATCAGCAAAGTGAATATATTTTGTAGGAAACTACTGATGTTTCATCACAATTTTGATTTTAGATGAAAAGGATTGCATAATTGCACTACCCTATCTAAAGGTTTTATGATATTAGTGCCAGTTTATAAAATTTGTATTCGTTGGACGATGCAATTGAATGCATTTTAGGTGCCAAATATTAATTTCTTCATATGTAGTCATTTGCAGTCGCTACATTATCATATGTTTACATGAGAATGTATGTGTGTATGCATACATAAGTGCATGTATGTGTGTGGGGGATGGGGGGAGTACATGCATGTAAAATATCTCCATGCTGGAATCAGAGCCTGGGATGTGTGTGTATGCTAACTTTCTATATATCAGATTGTGCACGATGTATTTGAAATCAGTAAATCAGCGAAGCAAATTTATTTTGTTGGGAATGACTGATGTTGCAATACAATATTAATTTTAGATCAAATGAATTGCACAATTGCACCACTCTTTATGAAGATACTATGATATAAGTGCCAGTTTATTAAAAAACTGTACTCATTGAACATTGCAACCGAATGCATTTTGGGTGCCAAATATTAAATGCTTGACATGTAGTTATTTGCAGTCGCAACATTGTTATATGTATACATGCATATGTATGTGTATCTGTATACATAAGTGCATGTATGTGTGTGTGTGGGGGGCGGGGTAGTAGATGCATATGAAATAGTTCCATGCTGGAACAGTAGCCGGGAATATTGTTGAACTATTCAGAGACTCTTGGATCTCATCTACATAGTGCTGGCCTTACCCTGATGGGTTATGTTCTCCCTGTCACTGTGATTGTCACCCATATCATGATAATCCCGTCTTCGCAGCTGTGCTTTCCACCATGAAGCCATCTATAAATCTCTTGGATGGCATACGTGTACCTCTTATCCTTCCATCATGGAAATCGAGGCAAACCCATGACTAATCCGACTGCACCATACTCCTGCACTCATCTCCAGTCCAGTCAACATGTTTTTGACACAACTGTATCTGTTCAGCCTTTTGTGCAGGACTGAGAGAGATGCAGATGACAGGGTGCTATGATCTCAGTTTGGCCGACACCAATTATTTATTGTCTCCATAATTGTGTAATGTTGCAAGCCTGGTGCCCCTGCAGACAAAACATTTCTGCGAAAAGGAACCTGTGTCTCTCCGCGTACTGCACCAGGTAACGGGTGTCCCTCCCATCTCAAAGTACCGATCTTCTAGATCCGGCTGTCCGTTTGCATTCTCTTGTTTTATTTCCGCATGGTCCCACCACCTCTGTACCACAGAACAGGAACATCCAATTCTGCAGGCAACACAATGCTGTGAAGGACAGACTCCAACATGGTCATGATCATGACTTTGTGAAATTATGAGAACTTTGGGTAACCCAAAAGCCATGGTATCATCGATTAACACTGAACCCAGTGTTGCCTATGACACTTAACTCATTCCATACCATTCCCTGATATTTACGTATATTTGCCTAGATTTAAAATGACAATTGCATATTTAAATTCTTCATGAAAAGGGCTTTCGTTCAAGTACCCACATGCCTATCGTCTTAAGTCAGTGCTTCTGGCACTGTTTGGCAAGTCATGCTGCAGCTGCGGCAAGGGCAGCTGCAGCATGACTTGCCAGACAGTGCCAGAACCACTGACCAAGGCCGGTGACCATAGTATGGAATGAGTTAAATAGCCCATGGCCATTCACATAGCTGACATACTTTTGGAGCGTTGTGGCTAGTAGCTCATTTTCAGGACATTTTGTGTTTTTGTGTCACAACTGTGACAAGCCCATAGCAATTCTGTCCATCCTACATAACAGTCTGTGTGACACTGTTATATTCTACTATTGGTTTAAACATTTTTCATTAAGGCAATCGGAAAACTGGCAAGGCCTGTACAATGTCCTCTTGCGAATACATATATTTAGAGCATGTTAAAACAATGGGGTTCACCTGGCTATATTATCAGGGGTATACCCACATGCATCCAACGTACAGGTACATTTGTAATAACGTTCAGACTTATACACACATGGGTACAATTATACACATACATATTTTGATGGCATGTTTATTTTTCATGGTCCAAACACAATACTTAATCTATAACAAAACAAGGCATATTGCTTTTTAGCAAAAATTGTAAAATAAGATGGAAAAAATATATAAAGGTAAAAAATAACAAGAATTTTTTTTTTGTTTCAAATCGCTGAGATGAGAGGGAAGCTGAAAGTGGCATTAGCTGTTTGCCATGATGATGTATATGTATTTGTTGTAGAAAGTGGCATTGTTATTGCTAGACCACAAGTTGTTCCTTCATGCATATATTCAAAGGCACACGACCTCAGGGCGAGAGGTATGCTGGCTCACGTCTCCATATCTACTTTACGTATATGAGCTAAAAGAGAGAATGATACACTTATCGTACACGAAACAAATGCTTTTTAGGTGGGTAGTAAAGAAACAGCTTCAATGCTATTCAAAACAATTTTCCTTCCTCTCCCCATTTTAGTTTTAGTCCTGTGTCAAACATCGATGTTGAAAAGAAACTTACATCCCTCAGCACGAGGAAGGCCACTGGTTATGATAATATACCTTCAAAGCTTCTTAGGCCCATAGCAGGTGTCATATCAAGATCATTAGCTACCATCATAAACCAGTCTATTTCTACATCTCAATTCCCTGATTCTTTAAAAAAAAGCTGAGGTACATCCCGTATATAAAAAGAATGATCACCTCAACAAAAGTAATTATAGACCCCCAAGTATCTTGCCCTCTCTGTCAAAAGTCTATGAAGGTTTACTATCAGACCAGCTAACTGAGCATTTTGAACCTATTTTTTCACCCAAATTATCAGCATACATGAAGGGTTATAGCTGTTGTGCTGTTTTGCTTTACATGGTTGAAGGCTGGCGATGCTCAGTAAACAACTCTAACTTTGTAGGTGTAGTGCTTATGGACCTGGCTAAAGCCTTTGACTGTTTATCACCTTCCATTCTACTGAATAAGCTGAAAGCATATCGTTGCGCCACCACTGCAATCTCTCTGCTCAGTAGCTACCTTAACAACAGACAGCAAATAGTTAAAATTGGTAATATACATAGCTCATGGAAAGACATTATGAGAGGAATCCCCCAGGGATCAATATTAGGACCGCTTCTGTTCAATATATTCCTAAATGATACCCTCTGTATAATACAAGACTGTGAACTCTACAACTATGCAGATGACAATACTATTTCGACTACACACAAAGATCTGAATTTTCGAAAATCATTACTGGAAATCAAGGCTGGTGAGGCTGTTGATTGGTTTAGTGACAATCAAATGCTTGCCAACACTGACAAATTCCAATCTTTTTTCTTGCCCCTGGCAAAAAGAGTGCAATGCAGAAAGTTTGACAGTAAATCAAATAAATATTACTTCGGAAAAATGTGTCAAATTACTGGGTGTTCACATTGTCAATAAGCTAAATTTCAAGGAACAACTGAACAATCTTTGTCAGAAAGCTGGACGACAGTTAAATGTTCTAAGAAGACTTTCTAAATTATTAGACACAAAATCCAAGATCACAATTTTCCAATCTTTCATCATGCCAAATTTCAATTACTGTGCACCTGTTGGGCATCTGTGTGGTGCACATGATGCTGAAAAATTTAAAAAGATCCAAGAGAGAGCTTTACGTTTGGTTTATCATGATAACAAATCCAGTTATGATCGTCCCCTCAAAAGAGGTTAATGTCAGACCTTACATGTGGCCAAAGTAAAACAAATTGCACTTGAAGTTTTCAGGTACATGTACTGATCTTATACTGCTTTTATTGCTATTTATTGTCGGCAAATAGCCTCCCATAGGCTAATGTTTTATTGTATTAAAACCGACGTAAAAGAAAGCTTTACTAACTTACTTACTTACTTACTTACATGGTAACAAACAGGAGGCTTCCCGGTTTGCACATCATAAATATATCAGTTCCGTTCTCGTTGTCCCAATGTTTCCAGTACTTGTCTCCCTACATCATTCACACGCAGTAGGGGTACAGTGCTTGTACCACAAGGTACAAAACACGTCCATACATACATTGACACATACACATTTACATGCGTATGTACCTAAGTGCACATATGCATACAAATGAGCATACAAACGAACACACACACAAGCATATCTAGATTTAATCAGAAAACAGGATCATCAGCATGATATAAAAATAAAGTATACGTGCGACAGGGAGGCACTCAGACGCCAGGCTCTACAGGTCCATATAATAAGAGACCCAATCTGCGACAAGAAAATGCAAAATTTTGTGAATGCTATCAATATATGCACTGGTTGTCGCTGGAGTCTAGCCCAGGGCTGCGGCTATTGCTCACTGTAGAGCTTCCCATGGACAACAGCACTTTCGTTGTAGTGTATTCGAACATTTCCAGATTAATTCAACTATCAAATGATTCCAATCCGTCTAAAAGATAAGTATACTGTTCGAATTTTGCATAGGATTAAGCAGGCAAACGATCCCAAAGGCAGCTTCTTTCAACTATGAAGCCTCAGTAGCCATTATATTCTGAACTAAATATCATGGTTCCTGTTTTACATGTCACAGGACACGTTTATGCATGTAATATTGTCAACATAGTCAATATTCATTTTTCTCCCCCATAGGTTGTTGCTGTGCTACATGCCTGTAAAGTTGCACAGACGATGTTGGCAGTTTGTGTGAGCATGGCAGAATGCAATGCAATGCAACCATTCAAAACTCGGGATATTGTGTCTGACTGGTTGATATACAATCTCTATGCTTTGTCGTGTGCGTCCTGGTGTATTGTATGTAGTAAAGACCTAGACTGAAAAAAATTCTGAAAGGTTTTCAAAATAGATTGAACAACCCTGCCGTCATGCACATGAAAATATTTGTGTACATTCGTGTATTTTTACTACTTTTGGCATATGCTGACGTTTGTTTTATAGTGTTTCGATTCCAGTAATCAAAGTGTGTCTGGAGGGTCTAAATATTGGCCTGCAATGCAAACTTTAGTAGTATATGTAAGTATGGGTAGCAAATATACAGCCCTTTTAACTTTACATAATATAAACATTTAATATTTATCAGCTTGTGACCTGTGCAAGTGTCTTTATTCATCCAATATTTATGATGTAACATAATTATGCATTGAAAGCTCTGGGGATATTCTCTTTAAATTTGCAACAGATGTTCTTTGATGATTCACAATGTAAATTGCATATTCTAGGTTGATTATTTTTTACTATAACTCCTTCAAAATTTACGATCAGAAATAATTATCTTCCATTTCGGTACTTGCACTAAGTAAATGTATAAATTCCCATTTTACAGACACGAGTGTTGGTAGTGTTAGTCTGCATCGACATGTCTCCCTCGAAAGTGATGTTTTCAAACCAGATTGATTCACATTTAGCAGTTATGGATTTTAAGCTCAATGAGTTGCATGTGTAGAAAGGCAAATTCATGACAACATACCTTAGGAAGTTACGATTCGTAGATACTCATGTTTGAGATATAACGATAGGAGTAAAAAAAAAAAAACAGACATAAACAAGTATGATTGCAGGCCATTGTTTGCAAGGTATTATTTTGCATGTTGTATCTCAAATGTATTTATTTATTTATTTATTTATTTATTTATTTATTTATTTATTTATTTATTTATTTATTTATTTATTTATTCATTCATTTATTTATTTATTTATAGGGAAGTAAGGGATGGTTCAGCATAGTCATCATTTTTTAATTAGTACTTAGGCTACTAAATTTCATGACCTCGTCCGTCTCCCAATTAATGCTTCAGAAATGATGATTTTTCCCCCCCCCCAAAAAAAAATCATACCATAATTGCACAAACTAGGCCAAAAATTGACCATCATTTTCCATATTTTGTGAAAGTGTACAGACCAATTTAATCTCCCTGGAACATTAAGTGAATGTTCAAATAGTGATACCAACAGTGCGAAAGGTCAGCTCCATTTCACATGCCTTGTGCTGTTACCATTAATAAACACAATTGTACTGTGTGTACATTAGTCAAACATGCCAAATGTACGCTCTATCTGAATATTAAATGTGTTGCATTTGCTACTGCAAATCTACACATGAAAATACTGTAATTACAGAAATCCACACTGTATCCATTACTAGTATGAAAAACAATGACAGTTTGCTTGAAACTAAATATTTTATTGCCTACAAGTTCCGTCCTACTACAATGGGAAACCATGTATGTCTTAATCAAATGCATAGAAAACAAACGTCAATAAATGTTACCCTTCATTGGTCAATGTAGCCGCCCAGAAAAAAACAGAGATAAAACCTTTAGAATTACATTATTTGGCCTAAAAACTCTGAAACCTGTGTTTGGCGCATGTAACGTTAACCTCAAGAGTGAGATGCCGAACTCGACCTCAAATACTACTACTACTACTACTACTACTACTACTACTACTACTACTACTACTACTACTACTACTACTACTGATAATGATAATGATGATGATGATAATTATAATAATGATAATAATAATAATAATAATAATAATAATAATAATAATAATGATAATAATAATAATAATAATAATAAAAATAAATAAATTAACAAAACTCGTCGCAGAAACTTCCTTTAAAATTGAAATCGTTGATAAATTTCGAGTGTAGGTCTGACCTAGAGTGACTGAATACCTGCATTGCAACCTTACAAAAAAAACAAAAAACAAAAAAAAAACACACCACGTAGCCATGCTCCGCACCCCCTCTACTTACTTCACCCCTTTTCTGTCACGTAGGCTACTTTATTGCGTAACATATTCAGAAACAATAATTCCCACTTTACTTCAAAACGCGGGAATATTTCAATCGTGTTCCATAACACCTAATCCAAGGCGGTTTGGCTGCTGTATATTTCACGGGATAGGTCTCTGTCATGCACTAAAAATTGATTCACTATGACCTTTACGTTTTACCCTGATATGCTTTTACCTCGGCCAGGCCTAATACTCTGCACCTTGCCCCAAGTTAGCCGGAACTTGGTCTGAAAATATTTAGTGACTGGTCAGGTATTTTAACAGTTAGATGATATTTATAATGACTTCCACTTATTAAATCAGGCTAAGTTAAAATCTGAGTTTGATTCTATTTCCATTCAAAGCAATTTTCCAACGAAAGTAAAAGAATTGTGCCTTCACGTGTGCCTTGATCGGCGCAAAAACAATTTGGCAATAAAATATTTTACCTCCAAAGCAGGCCCAGTCTGCGTATTTTGTTTTCTCCAATGGTTTAAACAAATACATATAAACATATATTAAAAATTGTGCTCGAAAGAGGTGAGGTTTGTTTCAGATAAGTTAAATGCTTTTCGTTTTTTGCATGCGAAAAGTTACTTTTTATAAATATGTGCAAGACGAAGGTTTTCTGGCAAGATTTTGTTAACAAATAAATTTACTCCAATGTTCAATCATTTTTGATTAAAATTTGCCCGTTACCTAGTCTCTCTGTCCGGCTAACTGCAATTCCATTGTTAAGTTGTGCGTTACATGTCTTTTAAGTTTAGTAAAGAAATATGGCTTGCACAAGCCGAAACTTCTTGTGGGGTTAAAGGTCGATAAATAGGTCACAGTGACCCAATTTTGGCACATGACACTCGGCTATTCTAGGAAGTGTCTACACGCAAAATTTGGTTAGCGTGGGTCCAAGGGTAGAGGAAATATGTTACAGACTAGCCCCTGCGCACGGGCGGACAGACGAACAGCCGGGTCGCAACCCTACAGCCTTCCTCTGGTTCCTCGTGGGGAACTAATTATTATATATCATGATTTAATATGAGAGTTCAAGCAAAGCATCATGAAACAAAATTTACAAACATTAAATACAAATTGAATTATCTTTCTAAACCCTTTGTATTGTAAATTAGGTTAGTGTGAGCCCAAGGGTATGAGAAATATGGTACAGACTAGGCCCTACGCAATGACTGACAGACGAGCAGACGGGTCCGACTAAGTAACATACAGTTCACGCAACATATTCAACACATATGATGTCTTTGCTCATATAAAAGATCAAAGCAAACTGTTTGGCAAAATGAATTTCAAATACTTGAACTATAAAATGACCTTGCCTGAGTTGACATATTCTAAAAGTTAGCATACTATTCCTTCGTTAACAATGCTTCTGATATTATTGCGAAATGGGTGACATTTTCTCAAATCTTTTGCAATAATATTAGAATCTTTGCTGTAGAATGACAAACATTTTTAACACCAGAGTCTACAGTCTACACATAAAAAAAAACACAAAGAAAAACTAGACATCTTCAATACGAAACATCGACTGAAGGGTCCGCATTAATAAGGCTGTAATTTGCTTCAGATGGTCTTGTTATGCCACAGCATAATCAGTGCAAATATTTCTTTTCCGGCTCCATAAAGTAAAAATAGCGTTCAGGGAACGGATTACTCTCGACGCCTACAAGTTTTGCCTCAATTATGCATTTTTCAGACTTTGCAGAAGAATAATTTACATACAATTTCCATATTTTTGTCTGTGAAATGAAGGAG
Organism: Hermodice carunculata; assembly: GCA_964020975.1. NCBI lineage: Eukaryota > Metazoa > Annelida > Polychaeta > Eunicida > Amphinomidae > Hermodice > Hermodice carunculata. Next base: position 25,090,010 of record OZ026627.1, read on the forward strand.
CACTTTTGAATTGTGTTCTTTGGGCAAGTTCTGGTGACATAGACCACTGTACTGTGCGTCACCCAGTCTGCCATGAAAGAAACACTTAAAAAGTTTCACAACAAGTATGAAAAACTTAGAATAAAAAGTTGGATTTTTAATAGGAATGTGGCCCATTATGATGTGCATCCGTGAAAAAAAAAATTGGGGAAGCTGCGTTGGACCCTTCTTGAGATATCATGAAAACGTCGTCCCAATGTGCACCACTCAGACGGCCTGAAAGACAAATGCTTTAAGGTTCCATAAGAATTTTTAAATTACAAAGAGGAAGCTAGTTTAAAATTGGAACCTGGTCCATCATATGATGCATCTCTGACAAAAATTTTGGAAAGCTGTGGTCAATATTTTTGAGATATCGCGGTAACGGCGACAAGACGAATGGACTGACGACGCAGCTGACGACAATACGCTCCAGCACTTTATTTGCCGATGGGTTAAAAGTGCACATACAAACATATGCAAAGTATCCATTTGATGAAAGGGCATTCACAGAAGTGCATTTTCTGATCAAACGAACTGTTGTTTATGAGACGATTAATTGCAGGATCAGAATTTTTGCCTTTTGTACAATCTGCTGGCCATTACTTGTTTAAAAATGTATACATTGCATATGTCTACTTGAATACTATTTACAATATGCAGCTAACAAAGGGATAGCGCACTTATAACAGTGGGGCATAGCTAGACAACGTTCGTTTTTCTCATGCTGCCAATTCCCCACCTCCTCTTTTTGGCTTTGCTGTCTACTGCTTGTGCAGCCATGGTTGTTGTGACTGGACTTGGAAAAAGGGGTTTATATCGGGTAGATAGAAATTTAAATGTTCTTTTCAAACTCCAGTGATTACTTGCATCATCATGTTATCCATAACACATATTTTGAGGATTAAATACACACATATAAGTTTATTGTTTATCACGCACAGATATAAAATCAGTAATATTTCCATTATTGACCACTGTGTGTGCACTCAATTTCATTTTGACAAACATAAATTTGAAGCCCCTTGCCCCCCTCGTCACGTAGTGCAATCTGTCAATGAAAGGGGACAGCAGTCACACGACTGTCCTCACTGTGCTCACCTAGGACAGGTCAGTTGGCCAGTGTCAGGAAAGGGGGTTAAAGCTTGTATCAAGGTCTTCAGTTGCACAGTGGCGTAACTGCCCCATGGATTAGTTATCCCGGTTATAGCTACACTAGCTTTTATGCATACCAATTTGCTTACACCATGAACTGAGGGGTAACTAAAACTGTTTTAAGTTATACCATGGGTAAGTTACACCTCCTTTATGCATACGGTCCCAGGTGTCCTACCAAAGACGAAGAAATAAAGGAATACTCATGTGAGACTTCCCCAAACTAGCTGCAAACATTAGAGCCCCCAAAGAGCTTGAGGACTAATAAAGCGAGTTTGAAGGAAAGTAAAATTGTGAATGGTAAAGGCTTTATTTTTGAGTCGAGAATTACCCTCCAAAACCACCTCAGCGTTGATGAAGTATGGGTCATACACTAGTGTTTGCTTATGAAATCATTGCTCAAGAACAACTACCTTATCATTGATACTATTGCATGTCTGGCTAAAAAAATATTTAATTCGTATATAATTTAATGGAAAAATCATATCTATCTATCTCCAGCTAACCTACACAATCAAAGGACACACTTTTGTCACAAAATGAATATCTGTCAACTATGTACAAAACGTGCAAAAATAGATATATTGTTACGTTTTAGATACTCCCTGAAAAAATGGATATCTAGTTCATATAAAATTTAATGGAGAAATAATACCAATGTGGTTACAACTACCCGACAGTGAAAACTTAATGGAGTTTGTTGTGTAACTCGAGTCACCAATTCATTTGTCGACAACTGTATTCTGCTGTTTACAAGCAATCTTTCATCGATTTTGTGTCTAGAATGTCATCAATTTATATGCATATCAAATAACGAACCAACAGGCATAATATTTTCAAAAATATAAACAATTCTTCACTGAATAAGGACGAAAAACGCTGAATTATTCTTGTTTTGCTTGCTCCCTGAGGAATTTTGCATAACACCGCACCACTTAAGGTCGCACATAGGCAACTCCATGGAACAGAAGTACGTATACTAAAATAGGAGTGGTTTTCTGACATTTATTTAACAGAGACAAATGAACACTATTGGACCCAACTAAAGCATCGTGGGAAATTAGAACAAGTGGAATTAATTACCATACTAATTTTGTTTATTGAGTTCATTGAGAAACATTAATACATTGTGTAAAAATATGTCATGATATAACTGCAGAGGAATAAAGAGTCCGAGAAGAATGAGCCACTGAGCAGTTATGGTTGTGTTGATGTACCTGTTAGAGAGAAGCCACTACGATCCTAAGTTCTCTACATATAAACCTAACTACGCTGTTTAGAAATACTGAGAAAATATGTCATAATTTTAATCCCATCAGGGTGACTAGCACCTGACCCGAACTTGTATATATACGCAGGACGCCCATGACACTTCCATTTCTACAGAAGAAAATGATGGAAACTACAAGTTATAGCCCGACATTTCACAGACGGTTGGGAAATCACAGCATTCAAAAATATAACTCCACATTTCAAGACACCCTTGAGACATTATAGGCTCACATTACATAGGCGATTAGGACATAAAATTATAGCCCCACAGGGCATCATGAAAAATAGATAAAACTACAAAATTGCAGACTTGATTGCTTATACAGGTGTAACATGTTTAGAATTTCCAACATCTTTTTAAAAAACTTAGAAAATACTTAGTTATAGATAAGTGGGTATTAAACAAACGTGTCTCCAATGCAGGGGTTTCCTTTGATTGCTGGGGATAAGAAAATTTATGTAATTCCTCAAGTGACATAACCCCTATCTTGGGAATTTTTGTTCTTTTTTTGATCATATGTGATAAGCGAATGGTGGCGCTTCTGTCAGACCATTGACATAGGGATAAGTATGTGTCCATCCCTATGCATACACATTATTCCTTCCACTGATTAGATGACCACAAAGTTTAATTACCTACAGGTGTTCATAACTGGTTTTACGCAGTTTCATTTTGGAAGTTACTGGGTAGGCAGCAAGTTAGAACTTGTCAATTGTAAAAGTAACGTGTGTTAGGTTGTGCATATAAACAAAGCTTTGAAGAATTCAGAACTGTGAGCTCAGAACGAAGGGGTAGTTCCTGCGCCATGAAGGCACAAATCGTAATAATTTAATATAAATCGAATTGCAACAGTGATGAATAGTCTTCGATAAACATTGAGATCAATACATGCACATTTGAGGAAAGACCAATAACAAATGGTTGAATATGTTGTTTGTTCACCTGTAGGACGATCTTCGATTACTGCTCAGCGAACCCTGAGGTGTCAGCGTTTCAAATCTAAGGTGTTTTTAGTACTGATTACTCATAGGCCCTGTGAGGTACTCTTGCTGTTGATGTGGCACATGGATTTCGTCACAGTTGGCACTGTAATTGAAACATTAGACCTGGTTGTTCCACCTACCATTTACACAGTCCAAATGTGTGAAGCGGGGTCATACATTAGTGGTTTGTATTATGTCCAGTAATTATTTTAATCATTTCCGGTCACTTTCATCATTCATTTGTTAAAGGCTACAATGTTCATCGAAAATTTGGACTTGTTTGGGAACTTCACATGCAATTAGTACAGTTTGGTCAGTTTACTATTGTGCAAGTTGGACCTGTTTGACTGTGGTCAAACCAACCATGACCTTCGGAACTGTTGCCCATGTAAACAGGTCTACTCCGCCCAATTGATGCATAAGGATGCACGTTTGACATTGTGCTTACTTCATCTACGCAGATGTATAAAAGATAATAATATGCCAGAACATACTAGGCTAAAAGATAGCAAAATCAGCCAGCAAAGTTGTAAAAATAAGGTATATTCAGCTTTGTAATCCAATGTGCTCAACTTTCCTTAGAATTTTGGTGTTGTGTTCTGTGTTGTGTTATAAAAGTGATCTGAAATAACCTACTTTTAGAAATTTATCTTATCCATCTCATCTATCTATTTATTTAAAGCCCAATTTTTCGCACGTTACTTTTTTAATTGACAACTTTAAAATTGATCCTTTATCAGAATCTTCCAAAATGAAAGTGGGTTTAAACAGATAGGAGCATCTGCATGTAGTTTAATTGATGATTATCTGATTCGTTAAAGTGATAGGGTCGCTGTATCTAAGTAGAACCACAATGATCTGTCACAACACAAAACATACTAGGCTAAAAGATAGCAAAATCAGCCAGCAAAGTCGTAAAAATAAGGTATATTCAGCTTTGTAATCCAATGTGGTCGACTTTCCTTAGAACTTTGGTGTTGTGTTCTGTGTTGTGTGATAAAAGTGATCTGAAATAACCTACTTTTAGAAATTTATCTTATCCATCTCATCTATCTATTTATTTAAAGCCCATTTTTTCGCACGTTACTTTTTTAATTGACAACTTTAAAATTGATCCTTTATCAGAATCTTCCAAAATGAAAGTGGGTTTAAACAGATAGGAGCACCTGCATGTAGTTTAATTGATGATTACCTGATTCGTTAAAGTGATAGGGTCGATGAATCTAAGTAGAACCACAATGATCCTTATGTTTATAGTCTGCTGTGACAGTAGCGCCACTATTATCTCTTATCACGCAGGATCAAATGAGAAAACAATTCCAAAGATTTCGTCATATGAAAAATTACGCATATGTGCAAATCCCTATTAATAATGGATTGTCTGTGTTGGAGACACGTTTGTTTATTACCCACTTTTTAATCACAAAGTATAATATAATATTTTGAAAAAAAATCTTTAATAATTCTGAACAATGTATACCTGAATGAAGAGCTTATTCTACATTTTGATTTTTGTTTCACCCAGTTTTATTTCGCCCTGTTGGGCTATAATTTTGTGAGGGCTTTATATCCTAATCTTCTGTGGGATATGAGGCTGTGCATTTTAGGAGTGTCATGTCCAAATCCTCCATGAAAAGTGCACCTTTCAGTTTTGAGGGGTATTTTGTCCTAATCCTATTTGAAATTCGGATTTGCAATTTTAGAGGGGTGTGATATTCTATCCTTCATGAAATGTGAGGATATAGTTAATAGTTACATCACAATCCTCTGCAGACAGTTGGGCGAAATGGGCGTCTAATGCAGTTGCATATTTTTTCTTTTGTCTGAAAAATAATATCTCACATCATGGGAGTTTGCTGAAATGGTTCTTCTTTATGGCTTGAATAAAGGGACCTTGCTCTCCTTATATCCCAAAAAGGAAACAGTGTTTGTGCCACAATGGGGTTGTGCGGTCATTTTTAACTAACTTTACAAGGATGCCACTTAAACGGTTAGGCCTATGTTTTGGAAAAAACTAAAGGCAATAGTTGGTGAAGAATATTTCCATGGTTGAGAGAACCGGTTAAGAGCACCAGTTGCCTTTCTCGGGTGACTGGCTGTCTCAAGTCAAGGGTAAGATTTTTTTCTTCACATTTGTGTTGGAAGAGGAATATTGATGTTTTGGTAACTCTTGAATCTCCTTGCTGTAACTGGTAGGGTTAAATATATGAATATGGGTAATGCTTTTCTGAACTATCTGGGTATTGGTAGAAAAGACATTGCTGCTAGCGGTTTTGACGGTTTTGAAATTTTGTCATATATGTACTAGTGAGAAAACACTGCATGCGTCTCGTATTTCGATACCCATTCCTCTGGCTTCTATGCTTTGATATTTATCACTTTACTAAGGTCCTTGTGTCCAATGCGTCTTTTAAATTTTCATTTAAGGTTGAGCATCTGGTTCAGTGCTATTTTGAGGGTGCTTCTAAAGATTCTATCACAAAACAATCAATATGCATAATAACTGCCACAAACTATACATTTTAGAAAAGCTAACAAATTACTGATTGTTTTTCATCCATTGTCCTGTGTGTTTGTTCTCATATGTTTTATAGCAACCATACCAAGTGCCATCCTCCTTTCCAAAGAACCTTGAAGAAACGTGGATTCAACTTATTCATTTTCTAATGTAAAGGCATTAAACTGTTCGTAATTATGCTCATTTTGTAATGTGTTTGACCTCCACCAACTGATTGTGGACGCTACTAGGGTCACACCTTCATCTAAATCTGCTATAGACCTCATATTAGTGTCTGATGTTCAGAAAGTCACTCAATCAGGTGTCATCCCAACTGGGATAAGTGAGTATTTTCTGACTTTTTGTTCCAGAAAAGCACACAAAGGTAACTTCAATTAACACAACACTATCAAGATCCAATCGCTCAAGAATAATTCAAAAGTTCTGCTTGTTCAGAATCTTGTGGCGATGGACTGGTCTTGTGTAACATCCTGCTCGGATGTTGATAGTGCTTGGCATGTATTCAAAACTTCCTTTCTGTCTGTCCTTGATAAATTGGCTCCTATTGAAGAAATTCGTCTCAATCAAAGAACTTAACCATGGATGACAAATGAAATTTTCAACTGTATCAGAGAGAGAGAGACCGAATTTTACTTCTTTTTAGTAAAACAGGTGACATCAAATTTTATAATTCTTTCAAACCAATTCGAAACTTAGGACAAAGAAAAGTTATGGTAGCAAAAAGTGACTACATCGAGGACAAAGTCCAAGATAATCTTGGCGATTCGAAAAAAAAAAACTGTGAAAATATCTTAAACTTCTTGGTTATGCAAATAACAAGGAAGAATATCCTAGAATATGCCTCCAGGATAATAACGATACTGTCTTCGAAAATTCCAGCATAACCCAGGACTTCTTTACTAACATTGCCTCAGTTTTAGTGGTGAAATTGCCAGCCGCCTCTAAACTGTTTGACAGTGATCATGTTGATAATTTCCATATCTCGAAAGAAGTTCAAGCGGACTCCTTTTCGTTTACCAGCATACAAGTACAGGACATACATAAATTATTAGGCAAACTCAAATGTAAGAGCACTGGGCTGGACAAACGGTAAAGCAATTATTGCTCTACCCCTTTCACACATCGTCAATCTGTCCCTTTCAACGGGCTCTGTACCAAATGAACTGAAGTCAGCTTAACTTATTCCCTTACACAAGAAACATATCGCAATGATCCAGGTAGTTATAGACCTGTTTCAATATTGTGCATATTTTTTCAAAAATTCTGGAAAAGATTGTTTATTCTCAACTAGAGACATATCGGTACAAGTCCAATATTCTGTATGATTTTCAGTCTGGCTTCAGACGCAACTATTCATAACAATCCTGTCTAATTCATTTGACGGATTATGTAAGAATGAACATGGAAAAAGGCTTTTACACAGGGATGGTCCTGCTTGACCTCCAGAAAGCTTTTGACACAGTAAACTATCGTTTACTGTGTCGAAAGCTTAGATCTATCGGCTTGGACTCTGCATCAGTCGATTGGTTTCATTGCTATTTATCTTATCGCTCACAGGTTGTTTATTACAAAGGTGCTAATTCTAAAGCAAATACAGTCACTTGTGGTGTACCACAAGGTTCCTTACTCGGGCCACTATTATTCTTAATGTATGTAAATGACATGCCCATGGCTGTCAACTGCAAACTTCTTCTTTACGCAGATGACTCAGCCTTACTGGTCTCTACCAAATCCATTCACGAAATAGAACATACTCTTTCTTCTGAACTTCACTCCCTAAACCAATAGTTGATCAATAACAAGCCATCTCTTCATTTGGGCAAAACGGAATCAATATTGTTCAGCACCAAACCTAAAATTAAGAAAAATTCGTCGCTCAAAATCACATGCAATAATCAAGAAATAAAATCATCCTCTAAAGTCAAATATCTGGGAATGATGCTGGACCAGAGTGTTTCTGGAGAACTTCATACAGAATCAGTTTTGAATAAAATCAACTCTAAACTCAATTTTTTGTATAGGCAAGGATTGGAGCTGAGCTCAAGAACAAGGAAATTTCTGTGTTCAGCGCTAATCCAACCTCACTTTGACTACGCGTGTGCAGCTTGGCACAGCACTGTGACCTTGAAAACAAAACGGAAATTCCAGGTTTGTCAAAACAAAATGATTTGTTTTATTAATAAATGGCAGGCAAGAACCCATATTGGTGCTGAACAAATTTAGGATGGCCGGATGTTTCAAGCACAGTTGAACAAAACAAACTGACACACATGTTAAAAATAGTGAGGGGCACCTGTCCAGATTATATGAAAGAAAATATGGTCCGCACCGGTGACGTTCACAACCATTTTACTCGCTCAAGCGTGGATTTCCTGGTGGTCCCAGGAGTTGGGGGGGCTGAACTGAAATCCTTCCTATATTCTTTTATAAAACTGTATCGGTTGCCTTCAGAAATTAAATCCAAGGACTCGATTCTTACCTTTAAACGTGCAGTTAAGAAACATCTAACTAATATTATGCTATCCAGAGAATACAATAAGTTTTAATTAATTTACATTTGAATATATTAGAATAAGCATATCTGTGATATTCATAGTTTGTTGGTTCATGCAAACTCGCTTTTCCGAGCCACCCAGTCTTGGGACTGCCAGGGCCCACAATGGAAATAAGTCTTAACGAATTTAATGTGTATATATCCGAGGTAGTCATCATTTCATGAAAGCTTGGATGATTCCACTGTTTTTTTTGTTTTTTTTTTACTGTTATAAGATATTTTACTCGGTGTATTTATATTTTATAATGATTGCCTGAATAAAATAAAATCATATCAAATCAATTCATTCTTCAAAACAAGTTTCTGATACAGCATATCTTTTGGATAAGGTTTAATATTAGCACATAGTGTTTGATTCACGTCCAATTTGTTATATTTTATTCCAACAACTAAACGTAGATCACTGTTTTATATTTCAAATTTAATTCAATCCTAGGAATATCAATGGTCATTTGTGGTATGTCCTATCTGACGCTAAATAAAGATGTGACTGTTTTTGTTGTCATGTTGGATGGGCTCGTTTTCCATGGGTCTTGTTCCACTGCAGTACAAATAGGTAAGCGAGGAAAAGATATGTATATGGTGATATTTGATACCAGTGTTGACATCAAACCACAAAGGAACTCCGATTAACATAGTCATAGAGCACTACACAAAAACTGAAGGTAGACAACTGTATGTATGTAACATGGGTTAGTAAATGCTAAAAGCATCTAAAATCAAAGTGCGTTGCTCTATCCGATGATCATACACGAATGGGACAGCTCTTAATATTTGAGATGTTGGTATAATTTTCAAGTGTTAGTGTGCCTAAATAAGGGCTTGGGGGATATGGTTGCCCTTCACATCCAACATTTAATTGTCTTAGTATATTTGGCAACCACAGATGAATGATAGTGTTCCTAAACGTTTTTGTGGCGTATAAAGCCGTCTATGGCAAGCCAACAGGGCCATAACGCATAGGTCTTATGCGTAGCCGAGCCTCCACTTCACGTAGTCGAGGCTCGGCAATGCGTAGTCGAGTAAACCAATCAGATTGCAGTCTCTACTACGCGTAGTCGAGGCTCGGCAACGCGTAGTCGAGCCAACAAATAAGAATACAGTTTCCACTACGCGTAGTAGAGTCTCGGCAACGCGTAGCCGAGCCAACCAATAAGATCACAGTCTCCACAACGCGTAGTCGAGGCTCGGCAACGCGTAGTCGAGCTAACCAATAATATTACAGTCTCCACTATGCGTTGCCGAGAAACTGTTCTTCTAGAATGCGTAGTGGAGAACCTATGCCTCCCATAGCGTGCAGCCAAACTATCCAATCACTGATGCTCTTGTAAACTTTATTTAGACCTGTTCGACTACGCGTTGAGAAATTACTGGTCATGACGACGCGTAGCCAAGGGAACAATTAAATTTGGTTCTCCACTAAGCGTTGCGTAGGACCCAATAAAAATTGGTTCTCTACTAAGCGTAGCCGAGATACCCAATGAAAATTGACTCTCGGCAACGCGTAGCCATAACAACCAATAGAACTTAGAAGTTAGTTCCGATAGCGCCAGGCTGGCAAATGTATCATCATGGCGACTCGGCGCCGAACAATGCAAAGGCGGGATGAACGACAACAGGTTGGTGCAACTGTAGCTATCTTCTTGAGTCGATTTAGGAGGGTGGTAGATGACTGTAATGATGTCATCAGATGCAGTGCCCTGGGAGACATGGACTCTTTTCAATGAACTGAACACCGCGCCGCTGTGCTGTCTTGAAAAGTAAAATTTGATACCTGTTCAACCTCCGTTTTGAAATATGGGTAACAACCATTTGGCTATGCGTCGTAGAGATCGTAATTTGATTGGCTGCCTCGACGACGCGTTGTGGAGAATTTCAAGTCTCGACTACGCGTTGTAGAGAATTTCATGTTTCCGGTACGCGTTGTAGAGACTCTAATTTGATTGGCTGTTTTAACATCAGTAATGATTGTAAGGACGTAAATGATTGGTTTGCATTTCTTCAGCCAAAAAGTGCCATAAGTTGCTCCACTACGCGTAGCCAAAGCTCAACTACGCGTAGTGGAAAACAAATTCTCGGCAACGCGGAGTGGAGACTGAAAACTGATTGGTTGACTCGACTACGCGTAGTGGAGGCTCGGCAACGCGTAAAACCAATGCGTTATGGCCCTGTTGGCTTGCCATAGCCTTTTGTATACTCGTCATGGTGGGAATATGATTCTTATTCTTCATTTCTCCAAACAAAGCCTCTCTCTCTCTCACACACACATCACAACATTTCGGTTTTCCACAGCAAGGTTTTTGTTGATAATTTTACATTTAACAGACTAGCGCTACATATACATTGGTTTATAATTCTATTTTTGTCTTTTAATGGATGGGATGCATTTAGCATTTGGAACATTTCGTGAACACAAATGAAAAACTCACTTATAGAAGACAACTGATTTAATTACATTCTGAATATAACATGAGAACCTAAATTTAAGATTCGTTTTTGCATCTTGTGTACAGAAAATGAAAATTGTCAAAACTATGCATTTCTCCGCGTCAAATGTGGTTTGTCAAGTGAGGAAATACTACTACTACTACTATTGATAATGATGATAATAATGATGATGATGATAATGATAATAATAATATCAACAACAGTGTACATGACCTAAATATTTCAATGCGAGCTGCATTATAATTAAGCCAATTCTTGTTTCATGTCAAAATGAAAATTTGAATGATTGAAAAACTAACTGCCACCATTGAGCCACTATAATAGTTCCAAAAAAATGTCCACGACCGATGTTATCATTTCCGATATTATTTGAGTGAAGTACCAGCAATTTGTATTTCTAATGCGAATTTTGTCAAATATATAATTCTGAGTGCTTTAACATAACTTAATGATTCCATTGCACAGAACTAACAGCATGGGGGGGGGGCATTTTTCCATCACCGCATAGTACCTTGGCTTATGTGCTTCAGTGAAATAATTGCATTTCTGATCCCCATGGGATGAACAGTATTACAGCCCATGACTCACTATGTATCTGTGTCCACCAGGAGGCTGTATTATTTAAACTTTCAATAAAAACTTATGGCTGAAATTAAGTGAAGTTACATTGGCTATATTTATTGCATTTACTTTGGTCTGAGTTAACCTTAAGGTTTACATCATCATACACAAGTTGTTTCCTTTCATTTTCGTTCACTCTCTAGCCGTTGTTATTCTCTGCCTGGACCCTATACGCCGATATCTAATTATAACTATGATGTGATTTGCCACAGAAAAATACATAAGATGTGATAAAATACTCTAGATGCAGGGTACATACAGTATCTACATTTATACTCTAGATACAGGGTACAGACAGAATCGACATTCCTCCACAATAACAACTATATTTTTTATAAAATGCTTACCCGGCATCTGTTTGCCATTCATATTTGCAATCTGAAAAATCTCTGAAAACGCTTGAGACCCTGGTACTAAAATTTTTTCCACAGGTGGCGTTGCGGTTTTTGTCTTTATGTTTTTTTTTTGTTTGTCTTTCTGAACTTAAGACTTCTTCTCACAAACTGTGCATTGGATTCTCTTGTGGAAGGCTGCAGAAAATGTATCCACTACATGGCAGTGCTTTCAGTTTGTGATTTTTAACAATTAGTTTAAATTAGGTACGTACATGCACATAGTAGCACTGTTACCATTTGATAGCAGCGATTATAACATTTTCATTTTTTGTTTTGCTTTTGGCGTTGTGAACTTGTTACCTTGAGTACATTTGAAAGGTCGAAGTGACATTGTGACTTATATTTCATCATGCTGGAACAAGGCCCATGGTTGGTGTTAAAGAATTAAGGAAAATTGATCCATTGCATAAGATTGCATAGAAAACCAGGGCGTAGCTAAGATAGGTGAATATCAAGGTCAGCTGTGGATGGGCTGGTCACATAGCCCCTTTGTTGCAAGACAGTGCTGTTATAGGTTTTATTCAGTTTCAAGGACAAACAGTTTGTAAATTACAGGAGTTCTTCAATAGTCGGTTGTCCTGAACATTGGGTTTACTAAAGCATCTGAGAAGTTTTGTTCTGCTACTGGATATTTGCAAAATATAACAACGGCAAAAAGAGAGCTGATAGCTTTTTTTCATTGGTGCTTAATACTAACAATATGCCAAAGATCAACCGTTACTGAGATATGTCATTATTCTGTACTACCTATTTATGTTTACGTTTGATTGTTGGGCAGTCACATCACCTTTTGTATAATTCCTGAAGAAATGAATGTTGCTCACCAGTACTAATCTGCAGCGTCCTTGAATGTGCAGCATCATGCAGGTTCCTTTGCACATTGAGCCTCGATTTCACTAGCATAACGTGGTTCCCTTGAGTGCCCCAATTGTAGAGAAGCATGCAATGAGCATTGAGTCAGGGAACCTCAGGGAGCAACAAACAGTGTGATACCGCATGCTAAGTATTTCGACATCGAATACGAACAGGTGCAGGCTTCGGTACATTTGATTATGTTCAGTCCATCTCGTTCATTTTCATCCATGCATATTGCAAACAGAGCTGACAACACGAAGCCGCAATTCACTTTGATATCCAAATCAAATGTAATATTGGAGACTGCCCCACAATGCATTCCGCCCTGTTGAAAATGGTGCTCTCCAATACATGCATGGTTTGGCAGGGTATTAAGTCACATTCGGATTTGTAATTGAGAATAATAGCTCCCCCAGACACAAGTGAGTGGGGTGATTTAAATTAAGATAGTAAGTCATGTTTTAAAAATACTTTACGAGCTGTTTGCCATGGTGACTTGGATAACGGGCACCTGGAACCTACCAAAATATTGTCATCACTATCACCAAACAACCATGGCTTGGCAGCTATGCTGTTTCAGGGGCTGAAATTAACCCTCCACACCAGCTCAAATGAAATGCTGTGTTTCAGTTGACTTTGCTGCAAAATAACGTCACATGACAATCACTTTCTAGATAAAAAGCTTCTAGGGTTGACAATTCGTATAAGGAAAAGGCGGTTTAAACTTTTTTTTCACGTGTCAATAAATGTTCTTTCCCCTTTTACACATTACCTCCTTTATCGTCAGTTGAATCTGTTACCAGGGCACTGCCGCAGGGGAGGCTGATGTCAAGATATAAGCCAATGTATAAAGTTGTTTGTAAAATGCTAATAGCCACCAAACTGAGATGAGATCTTAGCCTGGAATTTCCACTTGGTGACCCATGCGGAACAAACAACGAGGCTGGTCCTGCAGTGTCTTCTTCATTTCTTGATTATTTTCCTGAACATAGCAGTACAATGGTCATGACTTTATCATACCAATACCAAACAAAGAAATAAAACAAACATTTCGTGGCTACCTGGTCTGCAGCTTTTTGCTGTGTAAAATGAATGAAATGTCTCTGAGATACTATTTTAATATTTAAGGGAACTAGAACAAAATGAATGGTCTCTGGATGCCTCCTACCCAAATTACAGATTTTCATCAACAGAAAATTATCCACTTCCCATTCAAATGGATGATGTTGAATTGGATTTGATGAAAGAATTATGTTGTCTTGGCATTAAATTAGACCATCATTTGCGACGGGGTTATCATACCGCGAAGAAACACTCAGAAAATTCACAGACTATGGGAGTGAAGAATGAGGATGAATCGTTTTCTTCCAGCTACTATTCATCAAACTATCTACAAATTGTCAGTAACTCCTTGACTAGTGGATCCTTGTCTGGGGTCACAAGCTTTATAGGACTTTTAATCTTCCAAAGGGCCCTAGGGTTTTATGAAACTGCACATAAAGCGCGCACATACACTGTTTTTACAATATAAGAATCTTGAATGTAGAAGGGGTACACAGGTTGCTGCTACTTTAATTTTATCATGACTTAGTTGATAGGATCACACTTCATTATTTTAGTGAAATGTAATTTGACTCAATTTTTTCGAATCCACATGTATAGCACCAAAATCCCTGACATTCTGCCAAAGCTTTCAATATTATTTTGCAAAAAGGTGTATAAGGCACGAACAATTGTGCACTATTAAAAGTACTGCAGATCTTTTGAAGACAAATTTCAAACTCATTCCTTACATGGCTTCTCTGTTTATAGGTAGGTACATGCACATTGTAGCATTGTTACCATAAAATAGCAGCAAATGCAATATATTCAGTTTGGTATTGTTTTTGCCGTTGTTCATTTGTTACATTAAGTATTTTTTTAAAAGGTCCACGTGATACAGGGGCTTAAATCTCACATTCAGTTAAGTTGGTTAAGGTCCATGGATGGTGTTAAGAATTATAAGAAAATTGATCCATTGCATAAGATTGAATAGAAAACTATGGCCGTAAGACCAAGACGACTGAAGATTCTTCAGTCGTCTTGGTCTTACGGCCATAGTTTTCCTGAACAGTGGGTTTGCCAAATCATCATAGTGGTTTAGATCTACAACTGGATATTTGCAAAATAAACAGAACCAAAAGAAATCTCTAGATTTTTTTCATTGCTACTTAATACTAACAAGGGGCCCGAGATAAACCAACACTGAGATGTGTCATTATTCTCTACTACCTGTTTATGTTTAAATATAATTAATAGGCAGTCACATGGCCATCTGTATTATTCCTGGACACATGGATATTGCTCACCAGTATTGATATAAAGCATCTTTGAAGGCGCACCATCCTGTGAGCCGCTTTACGTATTGAGCCTCGATTTCACTAGCAAAGCTTGTTTCCCTGGAGTGCCCTTATTGCAGACAGGCATGCAGGGAAGATCAAGGCAGGGAACCTCGCAATTGGGAAATACTGTCCTCTACCAAGATAGGCGGAGGATAGTGCCTTTCCAATCAACGTTTTTTTAGATTCACATTTTAAGCATTAACAGATAATACAGAATAAAGCAAGGAGGCCCTTGTGATGCAGACAATGTGGATTTAGAGATACTTTAGCGCCAATATTGCCTCCATCACAAGACCATAATTGTATAGTAAGCCGGACTGCTGTTATCCCTGTAGTAACAATGCTAACATGTTCATATATCTTTACTAATAATTCGTAATATCGATAATTTGCTACAAAGTAGGGAACACCAACATGCCCATGCAGTGAAGAATTTCTTCTGAAATCAAATACACGTACATAAGCACCATATTTGAATTGGGTGAAGTTGAATGGGACGAAAAGCAGGAAGTAGTGACAAGACACAGAAAAATGACAAAAAAAGAGGAAGCTTGCAGCACGTCTTGGTGAACAACTGTGGTTCAACCGTCCATGAGGAACAGTGCTACCACTTTAAGGCTTGATCTGAGTGATGGTGGTATGGCAAACATAGAGAAAGGAACCCACACCCACTCCACCCCATAACCAATCCAAAAAAAAAACACAAAAAAAAAACAAAAACAAAAAAAAAAAAAACACATGCTGAACACATTGAGGTCCAAGTGTAAACAGACATGATATTTCAAGCGATTTGCCTAGCCATACTGGAGAAATATTTCTAATATTTGGAAAAAAATCTATGGAGCTAGTCCGTAGAAATGACTCTGAAGGAGACCCACAAAAATGTATGCTCAACTTGTTTAGAGTGAATCTGTTCGACAGCTCTCCAGTAGTCTCAAATTTGAATCACAACAATAACCTCCATGACCAACATTGCAATAAACGCGAGTGTATAAGTAAAAAAAATATGAAAACACATACAAATTTTAAACAAAAATGGAAAGTAGAGGATTACAACAATCCTGTTCTCTTCTTACTAGAGTCTGATGCTTGTACAATTGCAGAAATAAAAGCTATATACATGTACTTAGTAAGTTGTTTTTGGAAAGTAAATGGTCGACAAAGAGTTTGAAACTACCAATACAGTAGCCAATATATCAATTTGACGTTTTACAGTCATTCCAAATGAAAATTAACAACACAAAAAGAAATCTTGCAGGTTGTCCCCTTTTAATGTTTAACAGTCACTATGAGCTTATGATCTCCAGTTACAAAGGTAAAAGCCATTAAAGTATTAATCATGTTTCATATTACAAAGATTTTAGCCGCTATGTCAGTTTACATTCAAGAAAATTACCGGAGGTCATATTTTGCAACACTAAAAGAAACCCCATAGGCAATTTTCATTAATGTTTGACAGTAACCACGAGGGTGGGATCTATTTTTTTATTGCCAATTATACAACAACCTCCCTGGGGAGTTTTGGACCTGTTTTCACTGTCTGGGCAAACTTCTGCTCTAAGCTCCATCTTTGACCCAGCAGCTGATCTATGCACCTCGGCCTAGTGCTTCCACTTAATTCATAGCCTGGGACAACTCCACTTTGTGATAAAATATTCCTATTCTGTGACCCACCGCTGCCCACAACTGTTAACTTTAAGGTATTGTCTTTACATTTTTAGGTAATGCTCACACTAAAAAAATCTCATCATACATTGTACATTACGTTTATTCAATATATCAACCCTCCCTTATTACTGATCGCACATATATTCTGGAAACTATCTCTTCAAGATACCCAATCAGAACACGGAATTAGCCGCCATTTTGAGAATTGTGGAGTAGCACCCAATAGATTGTAAATGAGGAGAGTAATGGGACGATGGGGGTGGGGGGGTTGTAACATTTAAAATAAAAAAATATATGTTTTGCAAATATATCAGAGCATCAATAATAATATGATATGTGCTGCTTAATGGTGCATATTATTAATTCGGCCTCTACTGAGACAGGAATAAATTCAGAAAGCCGGACCATAAATAAACAATGATCGTCAACAAACAGGGTGAGACAACATGATAAAATTTCGAGAAACTTGGGTACAATTCATTATGTTCAGTCCACCTGTCTTGGGGTTTTTTTGTTTGTTTTTTTTGTTTGTTTGTTTGTTTGTTTGTTTGTTTTTTGTTTGTTTTTTTGTTTTTCGTTTTTCGTCTTTTTTTTTAACATGATAGGGAAAGTATGATGTTTTTACCAAAACATATTTTCTGGGGTATGTTGTCTGCAGCTATAGACACAAGTTGCGAAATAAATGAATCAATCAATCAGTCAATCAATCAATCAATCAATCAATCAATCAATCAATCAATCAATCAATCAATCAACGGCAATGTTTCTTTTAACCTTACATCAATCAATCAATCAATCTATCAATCAATCAATCAATCAATCAACGGCAATGTTTCTTTTAACCTTACATCAAGTATCCAACTGCCCACTAATAAAAAAAAAAAAACAAACAAAAAAAGACAAAAACAAAAAAAAAAACAAAAACAAAAAAAACAAAAACAAAAAAAAACAAAAAAACCAAAAAAAAAAATAATAAAAAAACAAAAACAAAAAAACAAAAAAACACAAAAAAAACAAAAAAACAAAAATAAAAAACCAAACAAAAACAAAAACAAAAAATACAAAAAAAAAACAAAACAAAAACAAAATAACAACAAAAAAAACAAAAAAAAAAAACAAAAAAAACAAAAAAAAAAAAACAAAAAAAAAACAAAAAAAAAAAAAAAAACAAACAAAAAAAAAAAAAAAAAAAAAAAAAAATCAAAAACAAAAACAAAAAAAAAGAAAGAAACAGACAAACAAACAAAAAAAAACTGTATGTAATCCCTCAAGCATAGCTGTTTCGGTCCTCTTCTGCCTCGGCTTGTCATAATAACCTGGATGATCAATATCGGAGATCACGGTTCCCATGGTAAACGCCCTGCGAAGAATAGGGGCCTTCACTTGAACAACAAGATCAGCAACACGCGGTAAGCTGTTGACAATGCTTTTAACCACTCAGCTTGCATAATTACGCAAGTAAATAAACAACTTCTTCATTGCTTTGGTTTTTGT
Organism: Hermodice carunculata; assembly: GCA_964020975.1. NCBI lineage: Eukaryota > Metazoa > Annelida > Polychaeta > Eunicida > Amphinomidae > Hermodice > Hermodice carunculata. The sequence goes on from OZ026627.1 coordinate 25,108,373, forward strand.
TTTCCACCTTGATTGCAGAACATTACCCATGTAGCCTGATTCTGGGCTGCTTAGGTAAAATTCCAAATGATGGGCCCAATTTATTCTGCCTCTATCGCATAACCAGTTATCATAACTATATAGCAACATGTTCAGTGGAAAAGTGCCAGCCCAATCGCCTGGTACACACCGAAACACGACGAGCAAATTTTATTGCATCTTTGACAGCACAAAAAGGATACAATGAACCATAGTCATGATAAAAAGGTGAAAATGTTATTTCACAAAAAAAAAAAAAAAAGGTTTCTTAAAGGACAAAAAGAAGATAAATAAACAGATAAGCGTATCACAGTATTGCTGGTAAAATTATTATTAACGCTGAATGTATATTACAGCAAAGAAAGGTACCCTCCTTGACGACAGTCAAGCCCCCACCTTTTCAACCCGGGCTTGAATGTCCAAAGTGTTCTCTGCAGCTGTTTAGGACACACCACTGACTTGATCAATTGCAGCAGTTTTCCTGGAACTAGGACTGGGTGCCTAAATGTTCTATTTCTTACAGAACGTTTGGCGTAAGATTTAATTTTCTTCAAATTTGATTTGCACCACCTTGCTGTGAGGGTGCAAGGTTATAGCACCTTTGGGTCACGTGGCCAATCCGCTTTTGTGTCCCCTTTGAAGCTGTTACTGTCATATGGGAGGCCACAATGATACGCTTGCTGATGGAACGGTCTTATTGGGTACAAAAGCCAATACAAATTGTTGTATGTTGGAAGCAATACATGAAAGATGTCAATTTGTGTGTCTTTAAGCCATAAGAACTAAACCTGGCTGGGTTGGAAGGCGGTATTGTCATTACGGCCAGCAATGTGAGAACAATGGGCCTCAAATTTACCAACACCTATTTGTTTTTGTCTGAAATTTTCTGCTTATCAATAAATTTTGTAGATAACGTCAATTGGATCTGAGTGGGTCCCAGTGTTAGTATCCTTCCAATATTATTATCTTTTAAAAGACAGATTTATCTTTTTAAAAGACAAATATATTACCTCGGAACGGCGTTTTCGTTTCTTCGTAAGAGACTTCCTCCCGAGACTTTTGCAGTGCACAAAATTACATAATTGTTAAACTATAAAAAAATGCATGTTTATTTGGACGTGACATAGACCAACCATTGTCAGTGTATCCTCAATATTATTGCTGAGAGAAGCTTAAGTCATATTTCTTTCTGATATGAATAATAATAGAATTGAAGGCCTTATTTTAGATTTTTTTCTCCCATTGAAAGACACAAAACATAAAGTTTCCAAAAAAAAAAAAAAAAAAAAATTAAATTGCGGTGTGAAACTAATTCTGTAAATCAAGTTAAATTAACTAAAACCAGGCACTTGGTGTTCAAATGTGTCTTGTTTAAAAATGGTAAATATTGCATCCTTTCTCTACAAAGATAATCACGATCAAAACCGTGTACTAAAGTGCTGGCTATTCACAGTGTAATACATAAATTTTCCAGTCGATAGTTTTTCCTGCTATATCCTTTCCAAAATTCTAAGGGAATGTTGTATCGACCAAATCAGATATCCAGGTCAAATTAGCAGCAAATCGTGATTTTTTAATTCAAAATGTACAGCAGAGATGCTAATATTTCATTTATTACCATGATGTAAACATGTTTTATGACCTGACTGATATGCTGCTTCATTTATCTTTTTATTGAGTGAGTAATTGTGACTAATTTTTCGCAGGCAATAAGCATTGAACAAAATAAAACATGTAAAGTAGCCTTCCAAAATAACCCTAAACTATGCCAACTGAACAAAGAGTTGTTTATGATAAAATTTCACGAAATATCACGAGTTTTTAATTGGATTTTTGCGAATGATTAACCAGCCAAACACAATATTTCACCCCAATGGGACATGTCCATGTGCTAGCAGGATTACATTGTGCGTCATTTGCTGTGAAGGATATGAAGACTGTACCTTTGGAACTTCTCACACACGTAGCAATGTTTCTAGTCATATTATTTTTTGGGGCCTGAAGAGAGGTGAGATTTACCTGTTCGACCATTCTAAGACTCATGCACTCATGAGTTATCAGATCACGATCCAACCAGCTTCAGCAAACTATCCATTGATCTGAAAGGATCCTTAATAATTTACTGCCAAGCATCTTTTCATGAAGTATTTCTATGCCATTATAAGTGATCCAAGTGATGCTACAGTGATGCTTTGTGATCAAAACAACTTCAGATTTTTGTGAAGCAATGTTTAGTGAGCCTTAGGTCTTCGACATTTTGGAAGGCATTCTGAGTCATGTGATGGAGTTAAAGGCATTTGAAACATATTCTAAGCAATCTGTAGGACCAGGATGTATCAAAATTCTCTGAAATGGAAATATCAGTTTTGGAGGGAAACACTGGCAGCCACATTGGCTGTTAAAACAAATCGTATGCTGACTCTGCAAATGCTTACAATCCGGATAAATAAGGACGTGTACCTCTACAAAACAAGGACAACTAACACAGTATTGTAACATGATAAGGAAACCTGAGGATCCTCATACGATTGTGAAGAAATTTACCCTTTGCTTATAATAAGCATTTCAGTGCAAATTTGTGGCATGCATGTCCATGGTGGTAGTAAAACTACATGCAAATGTTGCGGGTTGCAGCAATCAAGTAAAACTATGCATAGAGTTACTATAGTCGTGTGCATTTCTATATGCAGGCATCAATGTGAATGTGTTTGAGCATATACAAAGATATACACACATACAGTATTTAATTCATATTATAGAACATGACTAATTTGATTAACTTTATACATGTATGGATTATTCAGGAGGAATGTACAACGATCATAAGTGATCCTAAAGCAATGGCTCCAAACTGCTCCATGGTAATAAAGTGATCCTAACCGATTCTAATGAATTTTAATTGATCCTGGAGTAATTGTTCCGAACTGATCCTGAGTGATCCTTTGATATTATAGTAGGGGGTCCTGAAAAGCTCATTTGTTACCTAAAGATACCAATTCAATTCAATCTTGATCTGATCATGATCCATAAGTTACACAAGGATCACCTAGTATCATGTTCCAACCATGATCCTTAGTACGGCAATTATTTTAGTAAGGGATTACTGGATTTCCAATCATTGGCATGTCCACAGACTTTGTAAGTGACGACAGACTGGGTTATTTGTCGAGTCATGTGCCTCACGTGGTACATTGAGTGCACCAATGCTATCAGACAAGGACGAAATCCACTGTTCCTCCCTTCATAGAAAAACCAACTTTCTGTGAGTTCTGTGCTTATTCATTACTGCACAACGAAAGCCATTAATACGACATAAAAAGCCACAGGCAGTATCTCTGATCTTCAGCAAGTGTTGAACATATTCGTTATGCGAGGGATGGTCCTAAGGCATGTTGCCACTCCCTCGTGTAAACTGTGACTTCAGCAGCATAGGGTGCATTCCTTTTTTCCTTAAAATTGACCATGTAATTAGACACTGGGTCTTGCAACTGGTACAATGGCTTCATCCCTTAAAAGCTCTAGCCTTGAAATATATATATATATATATATATATATATATATATATATATATATATATATATATATATATATAAATATATATATATATATAAATATATATGTATATATATGTGAATATATATATGTATATATGTGTATATATATATATGAATATATATATGTATAAATATATATATGTATAAATATATATATGTATATGTATATATATGTGAATATATATATATATACATATATATATATATATATTTATATATATATATATGTGTGTGTGTGTGTGTGTGTGTGTGTGTGTATGTGTGTTTGTGTGTGGCAGAATGGCTGTCCCTCCTTCATTACGTTGGTATGTCCAGCTGTGGTAGTCTAAAGGGATTGTATTATGACAAAAAACAAGAAAATTCAACATCATTATATATGTATCTATCTATATCTATATCCACGAGTAATACGTCTCTGTAGACCACACAAAATCTATCCCAGCCATCTCGGGACCACATCATTTTCCAGCAAAGGGTTAAAAGAGATAACTGCAGATCATGTCCAGAGCGGAGTGCCACATGGCGCACGCATTAATGGCCAAGAGAAGGTACCCTGTATGCAAGCTGACGATAACAAAGAGAACATAAAGTCTAAATATTCAGGTGAATAGTTTTTGGAGAGAACCAATTTCCAGGAAAGACATGGTTAAGGTCGTCCATAATTAAGTATTGTTTACAAATGAAAAATATACATTTCAGTATCACACACACATACACACACACACACAGACACACACACATATATATATATATATATATATATATATATATATATATATATATATATATATATATATATATATATATGTGTGTGTGTGTGTGTGTGTGTGTGTGTGTGTGTGTGTGTGTGTGTTAGGGAAACTAAGTGACACCACATCGGATGTGAACGTTTTAATTATTATGTAGAGAAATAGACGGCAACACATATGGTGTGAAAATTCCGGGAATCAATAAAGACTAGTCAAAACGTGCATAAGCTTTTTCATTTAGGTTGAAGTGTGGCAAAAGACCATGCCCAACTGAAAAAAGGTCTACCATTAATAAAATGTTTCCTGAGGGAAGTTATGCTTGAAAAGCTTCCAGACAGAAAAAGAAATCGACCAATGCTGAGGAAGATAGACGTCCTTACATAAGAACTAGAAAATTTACAAATTTAACCAGGATTGCAGTTCTCAAACAGAGGGAAAATTAAGCAATTTGTTCTCAACCGTAAGTAAAGATTAGGCAGTGGGACAGTGTAATGTTGTGTAGCAAAAAAGGGGAAAATGTGTGCGACATTTCACTTTTGATCAATCAGTGTAAATAAGTGTTGCAATATGTTTTTATTTAATTCAAACAAAACAAATAACAGCACATCTTCGACTGTGAACAGTTCTGAAATACTCTAAGATACAAGTGAAAGAGAGCATCAGCATTTACATGCAGATTTACCTGTACAAAGAGGCCATGTATTGCAGAAACTTCTGCGCTGAAAAGATGTTCCCTTAAGCAAATCATGCCTGGAAAGCTCCCAGGTAAAGGAGTCAATGAATGCCAGAAGTAGAAGTTGCTGTAAAGTAGGAACTGGCGAAATGCTAAAGCTTTCACCAGGAAAGCAGCTCTCAAACAAAAGTTAAAAAAAAACAAAAAACAAAAACATTTTTTTCCTGCCAGTAAGATAGTAGAATGAGCAGTGTGATGGAGTCTAACAAAAGGTGAAAGATGTTTATAAAATGTTGCCATAAGTATTTTTTTTAGTTCAGCGAAGGCAAGTGAAAACAAATCTGTGAGCGTGGACGTTTCAAATGACCTGGAAGACAAGTTAAACTATGCATCAGTATTTAATTATAGGTAACATTGTGCCGATAGACTATGTACAACTGCAGAGAGGTCTGCCAGAAATCAGTGTTTCGTAAGGCCAGTTATGCTTAGATTGCACAACTGAATATGAATCAATGTAATGGGAAAAATGACTGTTATACGCATGCATTCACACTCGGAATGTATGGAGACACAGCAACACAGCTTTAGTTTTCTAATCTAAACTGGTGGTTATCTTTATCGAATGGAAGAAAATCTTTGCATGTAATTGTGCTCTACTTAATGACACTGATTTGGTAAATGTGAAATAATTAACTTTCCAATATTTATCGAGTAACAAATGTTATTAGTGACAGCCAATTCGTCTTGAGTTCTATGTTAGTAGAAGTAATTGTGTGACAGTGTATTGTTCAAGCTCAAAGACATGGATTAATAACCATGTTATGTCTTCTGCTGGAATTGGGGAGCCATATCAAGTGCCTGTTTCTTCCATTCCTAGCTTAGCTGACTTGTCCATCACCTGACACATTTTGTGATGGTTAGGCATCCGTCGTCCATCTATCTGTCCTTGGTTCGTCGTAGGTCGCCCGTCGGCGTCCATAATTCATATTTTTGGTTTCTTTTCTAAAACCATTAGTCAGATTCACTTCAAAGTTGGTGGCAGTATATCTTGAGTAAGTTTCGACCATGTTTGTTCAAATGGTCATGGTCTAGTGATTTTAGCATTTGTAATGATTTTTTTATTTGGTTGTTTTAACGGGGGTGGGTGGATGGATGGGGTGTGGGAGTAAATCTTATAAAATCTTCTCCAAAAGCAGTCACCCAAGTGATTTGATATCACACAGGAAGTCTCATAGGAACTCCCTATTCTGAACTTGTTCATCAAGTGGCGATGCAAGGTTTTTCTATTTTATTTATGATTTTGCTGTGCGTTTTCGCTATTTTCAATTTGTGTAGAACCGTCCCAAAGATTAAGCTGAAACTTGGTGGACATATTCATTCTGAAAGAGTCAAATTAAGTTATTCCCTAGGTGGCACTCGTATGGATTTTTAACATTTTTTTTTTCAATTGGGTTACTTATCAATAAATTCAACTTTCCTATTAATTACAAAGTAATTCAAAAGGCATTATGATGCCAATTCACATTTTCGGCTTCTTCTCTAAAACGTCTGCTAGATTCACTGCGAATTGTTGGCAATATACCTTGGTTGTATCTCAACCAAGTGTGTTCAAATGTCATGCCACGAGAATTGGGATTTCAGTCAATTGCTGTGATATCACACTGGAACATTCCTAGCCATTGGACAGCTAGAAGATCCGAACTCGCCGTCTGCGCAACGATAATTCATTGTACAAGAGATATTTCCTGTCAAAAATGACTAAACTTCATTTCACAAGCACAATTAGCATTCAATAAATTGGGATTCCCGTCAGGATGGGCCAGGTCTTGTAGTGTTTCAAATTCTAGCATTCACAGAAACAGCTACAGCCTACACCTATGGCATGTAAGGGTCTGCATAAGCAGATAATTTTTCTGTATGGTCTACAGATGATTAAATATAAGGTTGCATTTAAAAATGTCTTTCGATATTTAAACTCCATCCCGGCAGTAACTCCGCGACCCTTGGCGGGGGGGGGGGGGGGCAGTAAGTTACATTTCCGTCGTATACACCATCATCAGTACATTGCTTATGATACTTTATTTCAGATCGTATCCATTATGTAACACTGGTGAATATCTCTGCCTGACTTATTTTCACGGTCGATGTTAAAGACAAAGATACAGTGAGATGAAATTTCTATACCCACTTATTGAGATAATACGGATTGTCTCAAACAGCGTCACACGACTGAAAGAGGTCAAAGGCCAGCCCCCCCCCCCCCCACTTGGCAGCTCTGCAGAGGAGGCGTGAAAGTGTTAGCTATCCAAACAAGTGTTATCTGGTTATGGCATTAAACACCTCGCAATATACAGTTGTAATTGGACATACGCATAACAGTGGCCAGCTCACTCAACCCAGGGACCTGTTATAGCCTGCTCAACCCTAGACATGGGTGTGGAACAAGATTGATCTTTGTTTGTCCATGTTTCCCATCCTTTTTTCCCATCAGTTCAATCGAAATGGTTAAATGCATTAATGTTAGCTTACAATGTAATACTTTGTATCAACATTCCAGTTAACTGACACTTCGTAACAGTCATACAACTGCTAGAGCTATATTTTGCTGTAATACAAGCTTTGAAATCAGAACCATACTCACGATTATTTTTTTAAATACTGTAAAGGACAAAATGATGACTCATTGTTCCTGCATGGTTTTATGAGTAATGCCTAACTTGGCTACTTTAATGAATCCTTCCATTGTCCACCAATGGGACCAGATTGGCAACAGCAGTATTTTGATTAGCCTAATGTACCCTTAACATTGTCATATTTGACGAACCAAAACCGCTTTCCACCAAGTGACCGATCCTGAGGTGTGATCGGTTCTCAGGGCTTTGCCATTTGTCCCAGTAAATCTTGACTGCACAGCTCCACTCCACTCTAATTTCAGGTCTTGCGGGAAATATAAACAAGCTGTAGAACTTGTATTGCTACAACACACTGAACCATCCTGGGCGGGAACAGGGACGAAAAGGAATATTTCCGCATGCGCTTTTAATCCTGTTGATGAAATGTGAAAAAAAACAAAACATATGACACTTTACAGCCACAGCTCGCTAGCATGGTCAGAGTCTTCCCTGTCAGTCAGCGGTTTGACGTCACTAACCTTTTACGCCTTCAGGGTGTCAGAAATGAACGGAAAGAGATGAAGGCGCAGTGAGTTTGCTTTATAAGAATGTGAATAAAAGTATTTGCATCTCTGATTTTTTTTATAAAGTGCGTCGTATGTTTGGAGCAGCCCATGAGTCACCTGTGTATCCATTTGAAACATGCTAAATCAAGAGGAACTTTAAAGCCACAGAACGCCGTGTATAAAAAGTATTTGAATTAGACTTGTCAACTCTATGGGCTATATAGCTCATGCCCATCGCTAGCATTTTATTTAATATCAGTGACTTTGACCTATTTTTGTGAGGTTCCCAAACCTGTAAAGTTGAAACAGGCGATGTTATAATGGCAGGGGGTAGCTTGGGCATCAATGGCAAAGAACATTGTGCCTCCAGATCAAAACTGTGCTATAGGACATTGTTCATAAAGCTCACTCAGTAACCTACGTTTTTTGTCACCTTGATCGAATAATTGTTTGACTTTCACGTAGTTTTCAAGGTCTTCAAGCACTTCAGAAGAGAACACTTAATTCTATCTCTTGAAAAAAAAAAAATTTAAACAAAATGGTGGCAAACATGCCACAAATGTGTATCGTGTGTAAGTTTGCTGTTTCATATTATGGATGACGTCGATTAATTTTTGAAAACTTGTAAAGGAAATATACTCCAAGAAATGATTCTTGGTGATGTTGGTGAGCAGAGTATTAGGCATTTATCAAGCTTGTGGTGTGAATACTTTCCGAATTTTTTTTGTGTGATTGTGGTCAGCAGAGCACTAGGCCCACTGGCCTTTTGTTTAACAACAGATGGAGTTTTCTCACTGCCTTCTATTGCTCTTATTTGTTTGGTAAATATTAAGTTAGCACAGTTTAGAGGCTAACATAAAAACCAAATGAATATCATTGTTGGTTAGGTGGTATGGGGGACGAGCAAATAACTCACTTGAAATTCAAGCATTGAAAAGAAGATCTCCCCTTCCCGCAAATTTACTTTATTTTTTGAAATATTGCGAATACTATACTTATATAGATACTGACGTCTCAGCCTGGAAACATGAAACTGCAGGTCGTGTGGCAGAACTGCCGATTAAATCATGTTTCCAATATTAATATTACGATCACTCATAACCTTATTCCTTAAAATTGCTTTACTGCTTTGTTTGTCAAAAAATACGAACCAAATTGATCAACATTGCTTTCTGCAACACATCCTAAATCACTCATGCTTTTCATAGAAATGAAATGTGCGAAACACGGAACACAACCAAGTCTTCCTTCAACATAAGTAAAATCCAGAATACTTTCCCTTCTTTTTTTGTGAATTGGGATCAAATGTTATTAACTAAAACGAGATATGCGAAGAGTTCAACTTTTTTTGACTAGTTTTGCAATCTAATTTACCAAGAGAAATAAATACTTCAAACTGACTGTGTTTTCAGCCTATCTCACCAATCACATACCACACGCGTTGTCCCTTTGGATTAGCGTCTCCTAGCAACATCCTAAATAATTAAAAGAATTTCAAGTCACATTCTAGTACTGCACATAGTGATTTACAGATTGAAGTTCTAAAATATATGCATATTACTATTTTAATGCCCCCTCTCTGAATAGTTGATCAGTCTTTACCAACAAAGATACTTCCGAATAGGATAAATAGCAAAAGAACATCCTTTGTTTGAAAAGGTTGAAAATACTTCGGTAGAAAATTACATGCTTATATCAATCCTTCCTGCTTTGCCCAAATATGTGAAAAAGCTGTATACAGACCATTATATGGTTATTATGTTACCCACAAAACATGTTACAAGAGTCAGCATGGGTTTAAAACACTTCATGTGGCAACGCGTGAAAGATTTCTCCTTGGATGTGTGCACAGTGTTCCAATTGCTTGATGCAATTTCAATTGGGCAACAATGTGTTCAAGGTACCCGCGGGGGCTCCTTAGAGTAGTATTGAAATTGGGACAAAAGATCTGTTGGTTAGGACAAATGCAATTTATTTCATCACAGACTCGCTGAATAGGACTGTGGAATAGGTTTGACAGCAGTGAATAATAAGGATATGACCTTAACCTGATCAGAACTGGTAAACCTCTTTTTTGCCGAGATAAGATGTGACTTTGATTAAACAATCCCTCGATTACTCATAGAATGTTCAGAAGTTTTTCAAAAGTTTCATCACAAATGCAAACGAAATATCTCGGATGTGCAGCAAAAATTCTAATACATTTCTGCCATTCAAAGCTTCCTACAATTCCTGTGAAGTTGGCCCCATCCCTGTCCAAAAATCTACTGGTGACACAAGTGATACATAATCAGCAGATTAATGATGGTATGTGTCGCAGTGATCTTAGTTCTTGTTCTCAAGGCAAGTGGCCTGAATATGCTGGATGCTGCCATCACATTCATCAGACAACGCCGTTGGCGATGCGTCAAACGAACCATTGTGCGTAAAATAAATTATATATTCTTTCAGTTTTATGAATTTATTTCTTAATAATTGCTAACGTTTCAAACAATATCTACCACGCATTTCCACTTTTATGACAGTGCATATTTCAGGACATATGGTTTAAATGAAAATTGTCATTTCTTAGAAGAAGAATTCGATTTTCCTTATCAAATATGGGTGGACCTAAACTATATCTGTTCTATCATGAACTACAGTACAGATTTTTCTGCTGAGTCATGAACTATCACACGTATTTTATTGAAATTCACGGGATACGTTTTTGCCCAGACAGCAGTAGACTGTTTAATTTCCAAATTCAATCATTTGATATTCATATCGTTTAGTTAATTGGCAAAATATCTGGGACAGGATGAACTGTATAAATAATTTGTTGCTATGAGTATTTTGAGTTATTTTCACTACCCATTGTAAAACATGAAAATACCGATCTGATTTTCCCGATAAAGAACGGAAATCTTCTTACGAAAAACAAGTTTCCACTGGCTGAAATTTACATGTGCAACAAGAAAATGTCGTATAAGTTTACAACACTACAGGTTTTTCAGTACACAGGTTAACACAGAAAAGATGGCTTCTCATTGAAATTAGGTTAGGTGATCCTTGGTTCTGTTGTATTTTTGGACTGACGTTTAAATCCCTTGTGTATTTTCTTCTACTGGACCTGGAAACCAACGCAGGCATGCCAACAGGTACGTCAATTTTTTACTGTAATAGACCTCTGTGATATGACATGTTTATAAGTTTTATTGTATTTTAGAATAAGCTCAGAGAACATTAAGATTTTATTTGACCAGAGAGACGTAGGAAAAAAAAGGAAAAATAATTAATCTATTTGAAAATGTTGAAATTTTATTGGAACCCTGGCTGTATTATTACCATTCATTATCGCAATTGTGATCATGATTTGATGTAGGAAATTTTGTATTGTAGGCCGCACATGCCGAAAGACATACCTGTAGTAAAAGAGCCCAACGTCGGCTTTGGAAGGGGTGGAGTGCTCTTGATTCTGCATGCCTACCAAGCTCATCCAAGCCAATGGACAGATAAAATATCAATGATTCAAGATAATTTACAGCTCTTGTGGCAAGACGGTGAGGAAATGTACCGCCAGCCCAACCGCCAAAGATACAAGACCGGGTATCTCCCAAAGTCACACGACTGATGAGCCATGGTGACACACAGGATGCCAAAATCAGATACACGCCCACACATACAGGATATAATTGAAAATGAATAAATATAGATATAACACCAATATTGATATATATATATTTTAATAATGCCGCACATTCTTCTTTAAATTGGATGACAAAGGCCTTTGCTAATATTTCACATTAGAAAAATGAGAAAATTTAAAAATGTGTTACGTAGCCTATCACTCCTTTGATATGAATTGATTTTAGCAGTAAGAGAATTTAATGTGAAATAATTTCATTATATTATCCTGATTTGTTTGACATTTTACCATGCCAGGGTATAATCATAACTGAACAATGGATGCATAAAGTTTCTCTTCCAAGCGTCTATGCTTCTGAGTATAAGATGAAAATTCGCTTCATTTTCCATGATTCGTTCATTAATTATATGGCGATTGATTCCTCTTTTTTTCAGAAAAGAGGTACGTAAGATCCGTAGGAAAGAACTGACATAAAAGGAAGCAGCAGGTGACGCCCAGCCGGCAACCACAAGCAGGAACCTGGAGGAGGAGCATGGGAGCAAAAGTGAAGGAAGGCGGAAGGGAGGGGACGAGTCAGAAGATAGGGAGCGGGAAGGGAAATTTTTTAAATCTTAACAGACTGAGAGTGGAATTCTACTTATCAAAGTTGAATTATAAGCGCCAGATGAAGACAGATAAAAGCAACAGTATCATTACCAAGTAAAGTTCTTCCATCTTACTTTGTGGTTAAAATTGAAGCTATCACCGAACTTAATCAAAACTATCAATCAAAAAATTAACATGCTCAGTTAAATTCCATTATCAGGGTGGAAACCATTCCATATATGTATTCCTCTAAAACCAAATGAGCGTTCTCCAACTTTCAGGTTGGGTGTATGAAACCAAAGTCGAGCAGCCACGGAAAAAGCAGGCTCTTTTTGAATTTGGTTAGAAAAGATCCTGACGCTTACCAAGCACAAGACACAAGAAATATTCCAAAGCTTCTCGCAATCGTTGGGTGTCCGTGACTGTGAAAATTTAAATTAAAACCAAGATTAATGTGATGTCCCTGAAATAAAGAGGAATTGTTACTGACATACGGATGTGTATGTTCTTTTTCACAATTCATTTTTCACGGTGATAAAAACTTGCATAGGATTTGATGTTTGTAGTCAATTTATTATCAAGCAAAATGTGCAATCAATTGAGCACCTTCTCCCTCATTATATTGCCAGATACATGGTAAACAAAACCATGCCAGTGTGATTATGTGTGTGTGTTTTGTTACACCTTTTTGTACAAAAAACGTATGGCCCGTATTTACTTCTCAGCAACTGCAGCTGCAATATTTGCCCAAATTTGTTTTCATGGTAAGTATTAAATTTTTAGATGGTCCCAAACGACCTTGTTAGAGGGCAGAACCGTGAATCAGATTGGTTGTGCAAAATTAAAGCTCTGACGTTTTTTTCTTAACATTATCTGAATCAGTTACCGAAACAGTTGAATCATATTTCTCCTCTTCCAATTCCAAATAGATATAAAAGTGCTACCAGAATCAGGTAATACATACCTTTCATCTTATTTATTTTTTATTTTGCTGGGAGGGAGGGGGGCATTGCAATAAACTTTACCGATAACGTTCAATTCTTTTTTCAATAGTTATGGCGAAAACCCTTTTTAGGAGTAGCCTCAGTGTTAGTGAACATTGAGTCGTTATATGGGATCTTCTGACAGTGCAAGTTGTGCATGTCCATTTGGGGTCATCCTCAATATTACGTTATCTATTTTGTATTGAGCTGAATATACCATTTTAGGGGGGAGTTTTTTTCAAACTTAACACCAGGGTGGATATTTGTTATTTCGTACCTTACAGATAAAAAACGTCTTAGTTCTCACGGTGAGCTATAAATTTTAATTCTGTAATAACGATTACTGATTTGTTTTCTAGTTGGCCTCTCCATGACCAGAGAATTTGATGTTATGTGGAGTGAAGGTAGTTCCTATATTTCGTATGTTTTTCTAAGAACATAGATGATATGTGCAGTCGTCATGTGACATCATTATAAAAAAAAGTCCATCATGACTTATCTATCACCCAGTCACAGTGTGTGCTTCCGTTTTTATATATTGGCCATATATCTTTTCCAGCTGAGGATTGTGTACTCCCGTGTATTCATTATTAGCTTTTCCATAAAGAAAAACATATCGAGGTCACCTATGGGCTGTGTGCTTACCTACAGTGACTTGACAGCCGTGTCCAAAGTAAGATGTAACAGCAGGCAAGAACTACGTTGTAGCTACAAAGCAAGCCTCCCCAAAATTGCATAACACATCAGCTAGAAAAAGAACACTGGCTTCGAGATACAGCTCTTCATATGCCTGCACATTTTATAGGTATTTTTGTGTGTGCGTGTAATCTTCTTTCCTTATTCAGCATAATTTAGTTCACAGAAGAAATTCTATCAAAGGTATCAGGATTGTCAAATTCCTCCCGTTAAGACTTTTTCAAAGCATATATTTCCATTAGTTCAGGTTTGGCATCGATACATAGTTCAAAAGAACATTTCTCTAGCAGCATAGAGCATTATGTGGTGCTGATAACAGTAACACAAGCCTAATGCCATCTGCCTGGAATCTCTTGCTACAAGCTAAAATCACTGCTAGAAAAACATCTGTCAGGGTTACTTTTTAAAAAAAACTGGCGACAAGGAATTTTCACTTTTCATCTGAAACTAGTTTCACCTTGGGTAATGCTCTTCAATTGAGGAAGTGAAAACACAATGCCTCATTTAAACCTCAGGATGTTATGGCTATGGTGGCGAACACAAAGGCGGTTTTACCAATTTTCCTTTCTTCACAATTGCCCCACCTTTTCCCCCAAAATATGTCACTGTCTCCATTCTACAAGGCAGTAAGCATAACCTTGAGACCAAATTTGACTAATATGTGGTCCCTTGCGGAGCCTAGCATGCGTTTTAATGGATTCACAAATTATATAATCCGTTTGGTGTGTCGTGTCTGAAATTTCATATTTGTGACAAAAACGGGACCACTATTTGTACCTTTGCACCAGGAATAATTGAAACTCAGGTACTTGCACCTTGCTGCCAGCTACTTGGGTTTGAAGAAAGTCTCCCCCTTCTTATCTAAGTTATATTTGATATTACTAAACAGAAAATAGCTGATTGTCAGTGCTATAGTTTTTGCAGTTTTATTTTTTTTCTCCAACAATTCACCTCAAAAACAAAGTAACTTTAATTAGGTATTTGAAAATAAAATTTGTTTCGATCTTAGTTCACATTTTTCTCAAATTAATAACATTATATGGGCATATGATTTTAACACTGTTGGATATGTGATTGAATAATTCGCTGTTTGTTTATTCTCAGGTATGTTTCGCATATTTATTAATTTCTTGAATTACATATTTCTTACACGGTTTTATATAGAACACCCTATCCATCTGTTTATTTTAGTATTAAATCTTTGGAGTTTCCTGAAATTTTCCACTGCACCTATTTATGATAATATCAAAATCTGTTGCACATTTGGAATGATAAATTGATAAAAAATTTCTACACTCATATTTTGCCAGCTGCTACAGGCACTTACTTGCCTCAACCAATCAGAAATTAGGATAGATTCAGTGAAGTTCTATTTCCCTGACATCTTACCAACATTCTGTGAGGTTTTGTCAGATTATTTGTCAAAAATACTCACTGAATTATTTTGAAACTTGTATTCTTTCTCTGCTTGTAAGCAAAAATGTTGGTCTTGTGCTAAAACAATGAGCATGTCTTGCCATAACGATAACATAACCCTCCCATATACACCTTTCAATATTTGTTCGCTGCTAGCTTTTGCTACTTTTGGCTTGCTTGAATTTGATGTCAGCATTTTATAATTTCGCATAATTTCCTTACAATTATAGAAGCCTACATATCTTGCCAAAGGGACACTTGCTAATGATATTTTACCACAGACACTTCATTCTTATACATTATTTTTAAATTAATGATCAAATCGTGGTGATGGTTGTGCTGTGTAATATTTCAGATATATTTGGCGATATGTACAAAATCGACAGTCCTGATGTTACGATCAAACAATACAGGAAATGCAATAATTTCAGAAATGTTTACAAATCATCGCTAAACTCTTTCTACAATACAATCAAAGGACCAGAGCGTTTCGTCATCATATCTTAGTTCTAAACTTGTAGATTAACCATGCAGAACGGCCATTTTTACCAGTTTATGTTCAAGTATTTAGCCACAAAAATTGACGCGAGAGTCAGATATATTGACATATAACAGGCTGAGTGATACATCTTTGACGTGCTGATGATTATGGAAATTGTTTGATTTCATAGATCTACGGTTTTAATATTTGTGTACACAATCATGATCTGAATGAAGTGGAAATACATAAACTTGCCGTACAATGTGATAAATTGACATTTTGCAACTGCTAAAACTATCGTTGATTATAAACACCATCATTAATTCTGTTTATACTTTATCCGGGTGACAATTACATTATTCCATTACGGGCATGTAAAATGGTCAGTTACTGTACTCTCAGGTAGAAATCGGTATATTTAAAGACAGAAGCAAAATATCAGTTGAGATGGACCTAAAGTATGTTCTAACCAAATATGACTAAGGATAAAATGTCCTCTGCTTGGTTCGCATATGTTGACCAGCTGCTTCAGTATTGTGTCTCTGGTCAGGTGATTTTCATTTGGCCAAAAGTATATGAATCCATTTTAGCATGCTGTAACAACCACATTTATAACGAAGCAACATGGAGTATGAATCTTGATGAAGACTCTAGTAATTACATAAAATTTAAAGGACAGCCCTCGGAATATATCTATATATATCATGTCGAAAACAGAAAACTTGATCGAAAGTTACACATTCATATTCAAGTACCAAACTCTTTGAAAGTAAATTTTACAGCTTCTCAAGTAACAGACTCTGGGAAAGCTCTATGTCCAAATGACAGATTTTGTGTTCGAGATGGCTGCTTGCAAAAGAGTCCAATTTTATTCCAAGATTGCGGAGTTATTGAACCACTTTCTTTCATTTCGTCAACTAATTTACTTTGTATCGACATATCGTTTCATGTCCTCTGGGGATCTCGAATCCTTGGGATGTACCAGGTCACGTCTGTTGTTTCTGTGACTAGCTATATGCCAACCGAACAATACAGAAATATATTTAAACGCAAATTAACTGTGCAGTTGATGGGCCATAACGTGTTCTTACATTGTCAAAACCCGTACGTCAAAATGGTTAGAATACTCCTAAAATCGGCATTTAAAATAATGCAAAGGTGTTCAAAGGTGCAAGTCAAACAAAATTATCAAGCGCAATTCTGCTGCAAAAAGGAGAATTATTTACACATACACTGTGAACGAATTTCCTTTCAATTACCTGGGAGGTCATCCTGCTCAAAGATACGATACATTATGTGGTATATCATATCACCATTGACATGGAACATTCGATTATACATAATAAAATTAGAAATGATGAATGTAGGTGCTACCTGCACACTGCAATGTTTAGAAATAAGGGACATATATTGGGATCGGAACACACACTTTGGGCGCTTCTGTGGTCGTCAAAGAGGCCAAACGTTAACGTCGGCATCTTTCAGAGTGATAATGTTGTTCAAGTCTTTTCTTAATTGGATATCAGTGTCATTTGTTGTACTGTATCAATTTTTATGCTCAGAAGTACAGAAGACTGTTGCAAAAGAGGTAATAAGAGGAATATTCCATATTGCCTTGCCTGGTCATACCGTTGAAGCATATGAAAGAGGTAAATTTATGTATACTTGGAAATTCAATGCTAAACCGGGTTTTCATTTCCAGTGTTTTACAAACACAAGTATACTATCTCATGAACAGTCACAGCTATTGTATCACAGCGGACCTGATTTATTTTCTTTTGCTGTGCTTCAGTTCTATTCAAGAATGAGGATAAATCATATGTCGAAGATCTTAAAGTCCAGAGGCCACATTTTATTTATTTCATTCTGCTGTAGGATCCTGAAGGGAAAAGTATACATGCATGCATCAAGTCACTTTTACATTTCATCAAAGTATACAAGACTGCAACTTGGAAGTGTTATATCCAGCCGAAAAACAGTCACTTTTCTGTCACTTGTCTATTCTTCTCTTATAAACTATAATAGTGTTGTACTCTTGTATGTGGCTCCCCAAAACGAGTATGCCCATATTATATTAAGAGAAATTAAATGGCTAGGTCCCACCGTTAAATCCTGTGAGTATGGTGGTATTGTTGCATACAATTTGAATGTGTTTCGTCAATTTTTCTTTCTGCCAATTGGTCCATTCTGTAACGCTTTAGATAATTGGCCTGCTATCGCTCATGATATGGCTATACCTATTACTTTTTCATCAAATGCAGGCATTTTTATATTTTATTCCTATTCGGACACGTTAAGAGTGACAATAGAAGCTACATCAACCCACTGCAAAGGGCTTGTGCACATATTTAAACCTCTGGCTGCCTTGGGATACAGTAGCAACCTGGTAAAGATAAGGTCTGTGGGCTGGTTCGTGCTGTCTGTGGTGCTCAAAAGCAAGAGATGTTTAATAATATCGCAATACCCTGAAGAGCAAAAAAATACACGTTTATATTCAGAATTACTTATTGTCGGTGATAAGGCCTTTGGAGCTTTTGGCGTGATCATAACCACAAACTATAAATACTGGCAGAATTATGACCAGACAATCAATATTTGTCACATGCACTTTACACTGGGTAAAGTGGAAGTTGGTGATAAGCTCTTCCAAGTAAGAAAAATGGAGATGAAAACTACCAGGATTTTCGTGATGCTTAAATATCATTACAGCCCAACTCGGAGGTCGTATCACATGGAAATGTGTAGTATGAATAGCTTTATGATCATACTGAAATTAAAATACCAACAAAAATGTGCTACAGTTAATACCAAGAGTTTAAAGTATTTATTTTTGCCTCTATGCCTTTTACATTGTACAAAATTATTCATTCACATGCCTTCAACATTATTTCGGCTGTGCTTTAGTGGTCATGTCCGCGATATTGGTATAAATGTGTGGAACACGGGTTTTCCTGTTCAAGTGCTTATCACTCATAGCACGGAACCTTGCTTGAGTGGATATGTATTCAAAGTGTGGGGATTTCCAAGGGCGATACCGCATTTATGTGACAAGGAATTGATAACTGTCCGAAGGTGGAATAAAGCCGTGCAAAATTTCAGGTTTCTTTGGGAATGGGAAATTGAGCATTTAACACAGATGGAATGGACATTTGAAACGGTACCTGGCCTAACTATGTCTATGCCACAAAGTTTTTCACAGCATCTCATGGAGTTGCAAATCAAAAACAGGATTTCCAAACATTGGTACCAATGTTCTATGACCTTAACATTTAAAATATGCGGGTATTCTTCACAGGCAGAAGAAATTTATACCGTTCACCGTAAAATCAGGGACTTCAATCTTTTTATTGGAACAAGAAAATTACGGGCACTGAGCTGGAATAATGCTGCCAATGTATGCAATGGAATTCGAGCAAAGCTAATTATTCTGAACACAAACTTTAAAGTAAAGTTCATGCAGTATATAGTCTTTGGAGTGACACGCTGGTTTTTACCTTTGTTCTTGATGTTGAGAGCATCTGTTGTCTTTATAGGACTCAAACAAAACGTACGTTTTTTTAGCCTGTTTAAATATAATGTATAAAGAGCTATATTGACAGGAAACAGACCCAAAACAACATAAAAAGGGGGGGGGGGGATAGTGATAAAACTTAACAAAACAAAACAAAAACACTTCTGAATAGACAGTACCGCCAGTGATTTACAAGGACACACATACTAATATGAATATGTGTAGAATGTATTTAAATACATTCTGTTTGGTATGCAGGTATATGCATGTGTACATAGTCTATGTTTTATGATCCAGATTGTGTATATACATTGAGTGTATATATATTTATTAAGTATGGAGACTGCAGTAATGCAATGGTAACTTGAAGACACTTTAAAACGGAGATGTTCATGCGTGCCATTTGTAAGAAACTTAGCCCTGCATGTGCATCATGTTTTTATCCACTCGACTTGAACACTAGAAAAGCAACAGGCCTAAACTATGTACTTACATGCCTCCTATGTAGTGCAACACCCATACTAACTAGACCTCTTACTTCCATCATGAACTCGTCTCTTTAGTCTGGTGATATTGCACCTGACTGGAAGCTTGCAAAGGTCCTACCAATATATACAAGTGGAAGTCAGACTGACCTTACAAACTATAGGTATATCTGTAATACCAATTGGCATGACGATTTTCGAGAGGGCTGTTTATGAACAATTGAATAGTTATGTTGTAGAACAGGTGTAACTACTAACCCAGTAATCTAGGATCCAGAAACACCATTTAACTACAACAGCTCTAATTGTTGTAACATATTACCTTTTGGCATACATCAACAATCATAACTAACAGGTATTGCATACCTAGACCTATGGGCAGCTTTTGAATCTCTTGATTCTGATGTCCTCTTTTTCAATCTTTCCTGGTCAGGAACACTTGATACCGAGTGCAAGTGATTTACAATCTACCTGAAAGAGAGGAAGCGAAATGTCAGCATAATTGGTACCACATCAGAACCACTAACTATTTCCGATGGTCCTTGGAGTGCCTCAAGCAGGGATACTTGGGCCTTTTTTCATTAATGACTTGCCAAAGGTCATTGAACACTCAGAATTGGTCTATATGCGGGTCATTCAGTCCTGACGTTTTCTGCAGTTTCATCATCAGATATGGAAAAAGCACTTCAAAACGTTCTCGATAACATAAATCAATTACTGGCAAATACACTTCATTTAAATGTGAAGATAACTACATGGTCATCGATTGGCACCTTTCAAAAACTAGCATCACCTGAATACATGTTCCTAGGTGTCAATGGTTAAACACTTCATAAAGTACTTATTTACAAATATCTTGGGATGTGGATCGACTAAAACATAAGCTGGAACAAGTAAATAGATAACGTGTGTGCAAAAACATTAAAAGGTTTGAAAATATTGGAAAGAACCTAAATTACCCTGTACAAAGAGATTCAGACTCTGAAAGTGTTAAACAACGCAATAGTGTTCCCGCTGTTTACAGTAACTGTGTAGCTATACTCATGTAAAGGTTACAAAGGTTGCAAGATAAAGGTGTTAAGTTAATATTAGGCCACCCCTCTAGGGGTCAAAACACAGAAATGCTCCATGAACTAACATGGTTAATGTTCAACACAGGGCACACCTTCACCTTGCCTTTATGGCGCAAAAGCGTCCACATGACTCAGTACTGAATTATTTATTAACGTTTTATTCATTTAAACAATGTCCACCACCATAACACGTGCTTAAGTTCATATTGTGACCTTTTTTCTAACAAAACCAAAGAAAAATCACCTCAAAAGAACACTTTTATAAAGAGGAGTCCAAAAATAGAACAATTTACCAACCATTATGTGAAATCAAGAAACGCCTAATTAGTTTAGAATATATGTCTTTTGATACCTTTTAAAGTCGGAGTGACCTCACAAGGACAGTAAATGTATACATTAAAATTGCAGCTGACTAAATATGGACATTGTTTTAAAAATGAATTGATTTCAATATATATATGTACTGTCAGTCTCTCTCTATACTCTGATGCGGTGTATTGGTCTGGACCTCAATGTAAACCAGCTTTCAGCTAATTGGGTTATCCGGGTAAAATAAAGTTGTCATTCACTCATTTTCTGACTGTCACCTGTCCACAATTACATTATCGACTCTTCCAAATTTGTTAGCCTCATCCTCCTCAAACAAGGTGGGGATCTACCATGCGATGGTCTCCACTAAGTATCTTAGAATTGGTACGATTTATTGATATATTAACCTTTTTAATCTTAGCTGAGTTGTCGTTACAGCCAGACTTTTAGGAGGCTGAGTCATCTGTTGTCCGTCTCTCTGCTGCTGTCCATCCACATGTAACATAATCCGACTTCTCCAAAATCCCTTATCCAGATTCCCTTCAACCTTCGAGGGAATCTACCTTGGGCATGCTTACCTGCTTTGATAAAATGGATATGTGGTATTAATTTAATCAGGGCAAAACAAATTAAGCTTTGTCGTGATGTGTCGATATCTTCAGCAGCCTTGATATTTCCATTACCATTGACACTTTCAGCTTTACACCAGCACACACACATTCGTTTATATTTACCAGATTTTGTACATGCATCGTTGTTTCATTCTAAATAACAGGGTGTCGCTGTAAATTAATCAATTTAAAACACAAGAAAAATTTTAGCATACATTCATATACAGCTCAAAAGCCTATAAGAGTTATTAACCAAGACTATTATCATTAAGGTTTTATATCATTTGCTCATACATTAGCAGAGATGTCGTTGGTGTTGTCTAAATATACCCAAATGTTCTAACAGGGCCTCATACTGATACCCCACCTAAGATTTCTAATCAGATTTGAACTTATTTGACAAAGTGTAATGCGTTTAGGCCAAAATGATTTAGATTAAGCCCTGGAAAAGTGGCATTTATGGAATAGAGCAGAAAAAAATACACGAACAGCATTATAGTTCGTTTAGAAAGCTGATGCTTTTTCATTTACACAAAAATCATACAAACATTTACTTTCAACATATGCTCATTCTTGCATGATTTGAGTCTCTGTGATGTTTCACTGGAGATGCCCATACATCTTACATAAATGTAATACAGTCATTACATGCAATACTGTAGGCCTCCCTGTGTAAGTGTCCCTTTCCTTTTTGAACCGTTTAGCGTACCATGTCGTAATTTGCCTTGAACAATGTTTTCACAGGTGCCTGCTCTTTGGCCAGATCTTGTCACAAAAAAGTAACTGTTGTTTCCTTTCTTGTCCCCTTATGTGTCTGTAGTAATGTCATTGTCACGTTCATCCAGTCCTTGTGGTTTGAAAATTGCAGGGGAGTGGTATATCACTCTCATAATTGTAACAAGAGGAGTGAAAGAGAGCTATTTTATGCGACTGGCAGCAGGCCACTCGCCATAGTAACGGGGTTCGGGAGCAACCCCCCCCTCTTAAAAAAATGTTGAATTTTACCATTGAAAATGGTGCATTTTTCAGCCCAAAATAGTCAACTTTTGGGACCACTTCCAGATTGAAAAAAAAATCCGTATTTTTGAGATGACTATTGAGTGCTTTTTAACGATTTTCATTGAAACATTGACCAATATATCAGTGTAACTTTGGCTTTTTCTATTTCAGCCAGCACAATGGAAGAATTTATCCAGCTTTGGAATGGCTATAAGACTGGGGTAACCCAAATACTATCTCTCACTATCGGTACATGCTTTAAGATTATTATTCACAAGGAATTTTTCTTTTATCATGCCTAGGAATGTCAACTTTATTGGTGATAGCTTGCACAATGAAACCCGTGAATTTGTCCGCTGACCATACCCAAACCTTTTGGGTATGGTCAGGATACGACCTCACGGGTTTAAGCTGCATGTTTCAGCCATTCATTGTAGTGGGTTCTTATGTTGAATTCCGTCATAATTTTTGTAGTGCACAGCTCACAATTTTTTTTTCATCGTCCCCAGTCTATGCACCCGACAACACAACACTTACCACTTCGCTCTTCATGCCAAACGACATGTGTGGCTCCGAGATGCTTTGGCAAACCTTCAGAGTATATGCGACATGCTTGGGAGGTAACTTTGGTAAACCTTGGAAATTATGTATCTGAAGTGTACCAAAACAAACATGGATGATTTTTACCTATGACCGGTGATCACAAGCATTTGCGGTTATAAATGTGCGATATTTAAGCAACATTCTAACACACAAAGACAAAAGTATGCTCAGGACTGAGGCACGTAATGAATAACTCCTGGCTAAGCAGATTGAGGTGCGTGTTAGCGAGTGACAGTAATCATGGACCTCAAATGATAAGGACTGCTTTCATCTGTGTCACTATCATCTTCATCAGGTCATTTTGGTTTTGACTTGCGTCGGCTTCACTATCACTGTCATCAGTTGCTGCATTGTCACACTCCCTGTCACACTCACTTTCGTCATCACCATCATCTCTCGCACCGTTCAGTTTTCGCATATGTATGAAACCCTTTACGAAAAAAAAAGGCCTTGTAGCTATTGAAGTGTTACTGTTCACCATTAGGCGCTTATCTGTGGGCTCGCGGTTAAGTAGTCACTGGTTCAAAATTTGCCATGCAAATGACTGTGCAGCTAAGTGACAGGGACAAGAGATATCATTGGTGGACAGTCGCATCACAATAAGAGGCCACTGTTTAGGCTAAGTTGCGGCTAGTTTGCAGATAAGCTGTCACTAGATGCTCCCATTGGCATGTTTTGTGCCAGGTAAGGACGAAATGTAAAAGCTAACGCTGGAAAATTCCCACTGGCTGGTTTTTTGATAGGTAAGGAAGAAATCCCATCGGCTTGTCTGCTGCTAAGTGGCCGTTAGTTTGTAAATAAGCTGCCGCTAAGGAGTATTCCATTGGCTTCTCTTGTATGCTCACCAACAGGCTAGAGTTCGTTGACTCTCTATCATGTTACATTGCTATGACTAGCTATATTTCCCATTAAAATAACCCTATGTCGCTACTAATTGACTCCAGAGTGATTCAGATTGAAGGGTAATTGTTTCAAATTCTGATTGAATTCAACTTTTGACTGAACATTTCGTACTCCACTAATCCTAACAATCAATTGCCCTTATCTTTAAGCTGAAATATGAGAAAAGGTAATAATTGTTAACGCTACACTGGCACTTAAATTTTATGATGAATTATAAATGAAAATTTCAAATTCCATATACATGTTATGAACATATAGACTACAATATAAATGTTTGTTAATCTTAACATTTTAAATCTTATTTCTTCTTGTGAAAAATATATAAATGCTGCAGCCTGCTCAAAAGTTTCTTAAATAACTACACTTAAATTTTTCAGCTTGTCATTAGTATTATTTTGTTATGTTTGAGGGATAATGTGTTAGTCATGTTCCCCCTATCTACTGTAATTTTAAAGTATATAATTTTCCATGGCAACTGCCGCGATTTTAAATGTGGCAGGGGAAAGGATATGCATGCAAGGCATGGTCGAATTACAGTTCAGTCAGTTGTAAAATGTATGTTTATAATAAGATAAACAACATTCAATGTTACAATGGTTACTGAGAATTTTTTTTCTATTCAATAAGATATGGCATTGATAGTGACACCATTGCCACCCATCACCACTGACCCTGGAGTAATTTCCAACCATGGTCAAATCACTGCCAAGCAGGGTTCAACTTATGTGACCATTGCCGACCCCGCAAGGACAATCGCCACACACCACACTCTTACCATAGTCAATAATTTTCAACCATTGTCAACCATGCTTAACCATGGCAGGCAATGCTATCATGGTTTACGTTTAGCCCGGGTACTTATTTTGGTATGGCTTCAACTTTTCCCTCGCCATGTAATTTATTTTTGTTATGAAAGTTGAAGCAGTTGAATTATTAGAACACTTTTTTGAAGAAAATTGCCTTTGCGATGATGCAATATATACTTACGTCACTAATTTGTCGTGCAGAATTGACTGTCATTTGATGGCCTCTTTTGTCAAGCATCTGTACTTTCGGCCACAGTTCGACCACCAATTTAAGGGACGTCTGTGTAGGGAGTTTCTACACTGACTGTGATTGTAAACATTTAAAAAAATGAAGGTTGATTTTGTGTGTGTTCTGGCGTAATGACACGCGTGATTGAAGCTGACATCGTGGGTGTGGCACACGCCAGTGTGCCTTGCCCGATGCCAGCTTCAATCACCCGCGTCATTACGCCATAACACACACAAAAGCAATCGTCATTGCTTATATTACATTCCACCTAATTTTTTCTGCTCATTTACAAAAAATTTAGATACTTAATACATAGAATTAAGAGAAATGACTAAAAACAGATTTGTCGAGCATGTTCAACTTGAACATGCTTGGAATTCAAGTGTTAAGTTCCGGAAACCCATGTAGGCGTGGCTTATTGGAATGTGGACGGGACACATGAGTTATGGTTCCATAACACACAAGACTAAAGTGTTATGGTCTCATAACACAGCAGGCTCTCTCCTATACTTGCGATGTTAAAAGTTAGAATGAATGTAAATATTGACTCGTAGCAGTGAGTGCCAGTGTGCTCATGGCTTTCTGGAGTAAAACGGAGATGCAAATGGGAAACTGTTCCCGGTTGTGCAGTCTGAATTCATCCATCATGGTAAACCGTTGTTGGAAGGAGCCACAGGCTACGACAAAGCTGGTCTTTGCTGGTGCAACTGGGACTTGGTCTGTGCCCTACAGACTGCACTGATGGTGCTGTAGCTTCCACGGAAGATGACCAAGCTGGCGATTAGGAAGTTTAACCTAGTAAGGGATGCTTTTTAAAAGTCTTTGTCTAACCAGAAACAGTTCTTCTCCCTAAACTACCGCTAGGCTGGACAGCCAAAAAGTCCTTCCGGTAAAGTTGCAGCTAGACTGTGCAGATACAGAGAAACAGAAATATTTTGTCTAACTGTGCACACTAGCTATTATATTAATACATAGTAACACGATGTGAAGCTGCTACCTTCAGTCTTCCTTGCCTTATCACTTACGCAACTTCCCAAAAGTGCTTGAGACCCAATATATAGGTCAAATTCAAGCATCTCCAATCACAAGCAAGGTCTTATGAAAGTCATATAGAAATATATCACACTAAAAGTTTAAGGGTGCATGGTTGGCTGAGCGGTAAGACGCTCGCCTTTCACCTCTGCAACACGGGTTCGATTCTCGTCCTGGGCAGCATGTGGAAAAGGTTCCTACCACTTTAACCCTGCACTGTGGTTTTCTCCGAGGTCTTCGGTTTCCTCTACTAGGCAAGGTAGGAAGTATACGCCAACATCTGTGCCATGGAGAGTGACTCGATAAGTCAGCTTGACTTCTTTCACAATCCATGTAAAACAAGTGTGTCTATACTTTTTTTTTTTTAAACCTTCTCAAAAGCATCTGCAACGATATTTAAAATGTGCTCATGTGACCTTGAAATTCGGTCATGGTCATCCATCTACAATGTTAACCTAGTTTGTATTATGGTACATTAGTATACAATATGTCAACATCTTGCGTCAAATACTTCCAGAGTTATGGCATCCGTGTAAATGAAATGCCCATATTATTATTTATTTGAACTGTACTGGAACACCAAACATCTTTCGGTAACATTAACTGGATGGAAAAATCAAAGTGACCACTAAATAGGTGAAAGTAACTTCAAATCTCAGCGTCCTGTAACTTTATTAGCATATAAGCATCGTATTTGAGGGAACTACAATATCTGTTATGAGCATCTTTCATATTTTTTTCAAAAGTTCTGTCTATTGACTGTATCAACATTTTACGATGGCAGTAATGGACAGTGGTGCTTAGAGACCTATAAATGCGAGCAGTTGTCCTTCAGATAAAGAGCTAAGTGTTTATTTATTTAACTTTAATTTGTTTCTAATATACTAAAGGTTGAAATGGAGGCATATTATTGATAAGTCTTGCTAATGAGAGATTCAGACATGGAAAAAATTATGCTGGTAGTGCGCTTAACATTATCAAAATGTTAAAATGATTTATTTTTAGGCACACTGACATTGAAAACACTTTCATATATTTGGATCATGTACATATCGCGATAGGTTTAGAAACAATTTCTTAACTGTATTGAAATGTCTCCATTAGACCTTTTTATGAAATGAAACAAAGGTGGAAACATATATGTATCACCTGCAAAACGCATATAATGGAGAACATTTATGTATGCAGCAAACCATTCAATTGTCAAAGAAACAAAATTAGAACATTGACAGACCCATGTGGGACACCATATGGCGCATATTATTGAATGCAGAACCATGCATTTTAACGACATGTGTTATACCTGATAATTAAATTTTAAACAAACCCGAAAGTATCCTGCTGTCTCTTAAAATTGTAAATTCTGAATCAAATACACTGATTTATATTGTCAAAGGCTATTGACAAGTCGCGAAATACAGCAGGTACAAATTCAGAGTGGTTTAAAGTAGGAGATAACTAATATTATTATAACAGAGGACCCGTAATATTATTCTTCCCATGAAATTGGCATATGATATTATTTTTAAAAAATCCAAGAATATACCTTTTATCGCACAATATTGTAATTCCGGAATTTATTTACCAGGATTTACAGAGTCAAACGTCGAGCATACTAGTTTGTGAAAGAGGGAGAATCATCAACTTTCTTGAATGGGGATAATGCATGCCAATTTCAATTCAACCCATACTATTCCAATGATATGTCGCACAAATGAGGTAAGGTTATGTAATATTTCTTCCAACAGCTTTAAAAATTTTAGTGCAGTATTGCCCCATGCTAGACTGTTTAATTTAAAACCTTTTATTATTTCGAGTATTTTTTTTTGTTCTCCTGGTGTACTCAAATGAGTCCTGGTAACTACATTGAAGATGAAATACTTGGTTAATTGCCTCCTCTGGTATTTTAAGTGCTAAAGTAGACTCACTTCGAAAAATAATCATTATTCTTATCTGCTCTACTCTTTGAGTCAGAAATGATAACATGGCGACTTTTATCTGATCATATGATTTATGACCTTCCCAATTTGTTTGAATTGGATACTATACTTTCAATCTTAACTTCATCGAATTTCATTTCAGCATATTAAACAGTGTCACCCCTTTTATTTTTGCAAGTTTCAAATTGCCATTCAGGAAGCGGATGGGTGGGTGGGTGAGTGGGTTTCTAAACATTATTTTTTATATAGTTGTTATTCTGTTTTTCAGGACTAGAACGACATCAGTATAGCAAATTGTTTTTATTAACTTTACTGATTTTGGGGGGTGGGGGTGGTTATGAGTATAAATCCTTGAAAAAGTTTTAAACACCTAGTACAAGTTGTA
Source organism: Hermodice carunculata (assembly GCA_964020975.1). Classification (NCBI taxonomy): domain Eukaryota; kingdom Metazoa; phylum Annelida; class Polychaeta; order Eunicida; family Amphinomidae; genus Hermodice; species Hermodice carunculata. The sequence goes on from OZ026627.1 coordinate 25,137,217, forward strand.
TGCGAGTCAGTTGTTTATAGTACAGTGGCCCAATCAGCACCCTTCACCCAATGTCTGAAATGACTCAGAGTGTGCTCATTTTTTGTATGGTTCTCTCTAATCTTATAAGAAGTAATATTATTATGTACTGTTTTGTGAATCTTGAGCATAAGATACCCGCCAGAATTCCAGTCAACAGTATTCTTTAAGCATTCGATTGCATATCAATATTATTAATTAAGATTCGATTGATCAATTCCCTGTTGAAGCCTGTGTTTCGTCATCAAACAGATTAATGTTTAAACCACCAATTAAATAACAGTATTTGTTTTCCTTAAATATGCTATGTCAGCTTTGGTGTTTTATAGGGCAATATACGTCTCTGTTGGGGGTTTATAAATTAGAACAATAATGGTATTTTTGTAGCAAAAATGTGCCTTTTGGGAGTTCAACAAACAAACTTTCAATATTATGTTGTAGAAAGCCCACCTTGACGTGCACCTATCTTACATTGTTAACAAGGTTGTATCCTACAACATTGCATCAATCAGGATTCTTATCAGCCAAACAAAATTAAGTTTAACAATTATGCGCAAAATTAAACTACAGCAGTTCAAAATAAGCTTTAAACTCAGCAATATGGGAAGGAGGATATCTCATATTAATTTGGAAAAAAAAAGAAAAATATTATCTTGATGATACTTTTGAGTTATTGAAGCAAAGTTGTCTTCAATCAAATAGTCAACGTTCATTGACATGTTACCTAATCGGTATTCAAACATATTAATATCAGCATTAGACTCCTGAAAACAGTGTGCATTGTATCATGATTAAAATAAAAAGGAAGACAATGGTTAAGACGCTGTTATGAAAATGTGTATAGCTGCTGGTTTTCATTTGGAGAGGTCACTGTAGTCATAGTTTGTGTGCCAGGTCATCAAGTTCAATGAATACTGTGCAGGGATACTGCAGAGTCTCTGAGGAGGCTATTTTGTGGGTGGCTCACATGTAACTTGTAAACAAGTGGAATAAGCTAGAATGGTGACCTGCATTCGTTTGAGGTAATCCAGACAGGTCTCAATGCACTGAGATGCGTGACTAATTGGAAAATCCTGAAACAAATTAGCGATTTCTCTGTGTTTATATAAAGCAGATAATTTCCTTGAGTAAAAAGAGAGGAGAAGAGAGATTTCTAAAGGATCTGATAGAAGCTGTGTATTTTCATCAAGCCATTGGGACTGTGAGACATTGTTTTCATACCACCTGTGGTGTGTGGACAGTGTCTTGAGTGGATTTGGATGTTTGGTGCTACCCCTTTATCCTTTGTACCTGTGGCATGTGGACAATGTCTTTGAGTGGACTGGTATATTGTACCACATTGGAACTAAACCTTACCTCTGTGGGATTTGTACCAGATCATTTGGCACCTGCAAAGGACTTGGAACTGTGGGACAGTGTCTGTGGATATTTGCACCAACTATTAGGATTTACCTCCAACTGCTTGACTATTGAATTACCAGTGGAGATAAGTTTACCAATTTTGTACTGAGTTGGATTGTTCAATTTATATCATTGTTGTCCTTCTTTGTTGAGTTCTGCTAATAATGAAAAGATGGGCACTGTGGTAAATTGTGGGTGCTTGTTGGGGATCAATTCAAGACAAAAGAGATCAGATTTAAGACAAAACATTGAACTATTTTGCAATTAGAACATAACGGTTGAATCATCTGGAAAATTCCGGAAGTTTTCAATACTGAATCTTACCGTTTGAACTCAACAAATGATACTTGGTACTTAAACATAGTTGTTGGTCAATATACGGACAATACGACAACATGCCAATAGATCCAAGTGTGTTTCTGGCTAATAAGGACATAACAGTCAAAGATTTTGATAAATCGGGAAAGGAAGACATGGAAAATGTGGCCCAATACTGAAATTTAGAAGGACCATCAGGTGTCAGGAAAACACCTTTCAAACAACTTATAACTTCCCATTAGAACACGAGTTTGAGCTCAGAGAGTTCCAACTTACGCATTCTGGATCAGATTATTCAGCGTAGTTAGGATTTTTTTATGTAGCCAAGAATGCACGTTTAGTACCAAAATGGGAAGAAAAAGAAATGTCAAAATTATTTCTTTCGAGGAAATAGCTGAAACTTGAGAATGGCCTAGAATAGTATGGCCTCTAATGTCACAAATTGTGTTTTTGGAAAGCACATTGAGTTTATTCGTCCCTTTCCGTAGAACAAAGTTCTGAGTATTATGTGTAGACAGATTCTGTTTTGAAAGCAAATGAGTTAGTACATGACGTTTACAGGCAAAAGTTCAGGAACAGCCAAGAGGAACCAGGTGAAATTTATGTGGAATTTGTCAGAAAGAAAGAGAATCTGTTTGACAGATGGTGTGCCTCTAGGAAAATAGAAAATGATTTCCACAAATTAAGGGAGCTAATTTAGGTAGATTTTAAAGTGGGAGCTGTGAAGCAAGTGGGCAGTGAGACTGGCAACTTTGGATCGATATTACCCATTTAACTTTTTTACAAGTATATTAAACCTATATATTTTGTTATAACTACATATCCATATTTTTGTATTCATAGGGTTTTGTTGCAGGATTGGAATTTATGCGATTTTATAGCATTCTGTCTGATTTGGTAGTATTTTCACATTTTTCGCGCAATTCGTACGTTTGTGAGGCGAGATACAAATTGCAGAGGTTGAACAAAAAACAGATCCGAGAAAATCGCATTGGAAGAAAAAGTTGCTAATTCTTATGCATTTATGGCTATAATATGACACATACTCATTCCTTCTGTCCTGTTTATTAATTATTGTGTGAAATAAAGTTGTAGGTTTACGTCTGTGGTGTTGTCATTAAGCAAAAGTATATTTTGTGGCTTAAATCTCGACTATTTTTGACTTGGGAACACCGCACTTGGCTTGTTTGGGTGTGGGTTCACATGCGGCTTTCCATATTTGGGAACCAGTAAGTGGATTGTGCTAATTTGTTTTTACAACAATAGAGAATTTCAAAGTAATCAGAACAATGGTAGTGATCAGTCTGAACTGGCCCATTTTTCTCTCAATGGCTAAAGGTTTCCTGTGAGTGACCCTCGTCAATAGCGCAATTGGTTTCCAGCGGTCATGGACTAATAACTGTGCAAACAATGGCATGGTCCATTATTATGCCCATGCAAACAAAGCCATGTGTCCGGCACTGTTTAATTTTTTTTATTGTAAACAAAAGTTTTCAGATCAATTACTTCATAAAAATTTTATGTTCACACATCTGAGTTTTTGGGAGCATGTAGTTTAAGTATCAGACTATCCAAAAAAATGAAAAAGCGATTAGAGGACATCCAAAGGCACGGCTTCAGACCTTCCACCTTAATATACTGTTATTGTTAAAATAATATCATTGTTGTCACACTTTGTTGAAGTCTGCTGATAATCAAAAAGTGGGCATCGTTACAAATGTCAATGTTTTGGGCTTACTTTAGAGACAGCACATCACAATCAACCGAAAAGTCGGAAGAAATCATAGCAAATTCAAAGACAGCAAAAGGCAGAGCTTCACTAATAACAAGAACATCAAGCTTCAGTTTTCAATACCAATCACACAAAAAAAATTCCTACTCACTTGAGACAGACTGACATTGAATTGTCACCATGTAGAAAAATGGTTTTGAAATATTTAGAACATGGGAACATAATTGATCTGATATTGAAACAGTATTTTGTCTGTAGTCCTCCTTTGAAAGTTATGTCTAGAAATCATGACAATCAATGCAAGGGCCTAACAAACTAAATAATAATTATATATCGTACCGTCCTTTTCAAGACCATGGCCACGCAAAGTAAAACATGAATCTGAAAACAAAGTGTGTTTATAATATCTTTCACAAAAGTCCAGGTTCATTTGATGGAAGACGTTTTGGGAGACCTGAATGTCACCTTGTCATAAGGGCGGCAGGCATACGTACCTTATTAGCTTTATTCATTCACTTTTAGCCAAATTTGTTTTCTGATATGGATCACATGGTTGGGAAAATGTTTGTAAGGGCAGAAGTCAGAATCTTTTAAGTTTTTGATGTTGGCCCATGTGTCTTCTCTTTCCCTGCATTTTGATGGCGAGTGTACATGGCCTATCGCTGGTGCTCTTGGAGGTCTGAAATAAGACCTGTCCTGTGAGCACAATCAACTTCATTTTGGTTGGTTCATGAGAGAATGCAGGAATGGTTTGAATTTATTTTCTTGTAAACACGTTCATCGCGTTAGGGCGTACATCTACAATATGTTATGAACTTGACGGCGATTGTATGTGATGTATGACCTGTCATGTGACCACATTCAGTTTCAATTTTGGTAGGGTCCATTTTTTTATTTTCCTGGATGAAATCTCACATAATACATTCTGTTCGCAGCCAAGTGTCCATATGTGATTTGTTGATGCCCTATTTACACCAATCAATCCTGCGTAGTTGAGTTTGCAGATAGTCAGTACCTTCAATTAGTTGCTTGGTTTCTACTTATAGAGCATCTATGGTCGATTGTATTGCCTTTGAATTTGCTTTACTTGTACCGACTGTGTTTGGATTTCAATAATATCACTCTGTGTATATTCAAGAGTATTTTAAAAACTCGACTACTATCTGGTAATAATCATCATGAATTTGTAGAAACGCTAAATGATGTTTTTCACGAAAATGTCCAGGGAGGATTTGAATTTATCTTCTTGTAAACTTATGCACTCTGTCCATCATGCACAGAACAATTGCAAACTGATCATATTTGTTTAAATTGCAATGGAATGAACAAGAGGCAGGATCATCCCACTCACTCAACACCAATCTATCTTGGTAATTATAAATGCAAAGAAATATTAATTTACTATTTTTTGAATTCTCCTTAAGGGGAAATGTCAAATTTTGCCGTTGAAATAAAATTGAATTTTATGGACGTAGAAAAGGTATTAAGAATAAAAGCTGTTTGATATGGTACAGTGGGTTCTTTCATAAAGTTTCATCACTTTATTTGTCGTAATTCAATTCTAAAGACCCTTGGGCCCGTATGCATTAAGGTGGTTTAGCTATGGTTTAGCTTATTCTTATAGCTTTCTGAATATCAAATGTGTTTGTTCTATTGCAAGTCCACAAGAAAATACAGTAATTACAGAAATCCACACTGTATCCATTACTTGTAAAAAAAAATGACGGTTTGCTTGAAACTAAATATTTTATTGCCAGCTATTCTTGCGCTCATCAAGACATTCATGAAGGCACTATTCTTTTTCTTACATTGAAAACAAAATGCTTTGAATGGAAACAAAATGAAAATAAGACTTTAACTTAGCCTGGTTTAACAAATGAGAGACATTATAAATATCATCTAACTGTTAAAATAAACATATCTTGCGACCAGTTCAATTGACTGCAAAGAACAAAAGTAATCTTTTCAACTTTTCAGCACCATGTTTTGCTTAACATTACAAATGAACCTAAAAGTATAAATGTTTGTATAAAATGCACCATTCTTTGAAAGAATATCAGTAAACTAATGTCACAAGTGACCGAATAATGTCCCAGTATAGGTCACTTTAAACAAAATCAAGTATTGCATAGCAACACATAATCCCGAAATGTTACCGTATATGAGGTACGGCCTGGACAAACTAAAACAATATAAGAGGTCAAAGATCAAGGTCCGAGTGACCCAATTCAGCATGAGACACACCCAGATACCAGGAAGTGTCCAGCCACCAACTGTGGTAGAATCAATTCTTATGGAACAGGGAACATGGCTAATATAGGACAAGGTGAAAGGTTGTGTGGGGTGGAAAGGCGAGAAATAAGTCACATTGACCCAATTTTGGTGTATGATACTCAGCTATTCTATGAAGTGTTTACACGCAAAATTTGGTTGGTGCGTTCTAGGGTATAAGGTGTTAAGCCTGGTCAAGGTAAAATTATATGAGGGGCAAAGGTGAAGGGCATAGAGACCCAATTTTTAGTGCATGACAGGCCTATCCCATGAACCATACAGCAGTGAAATGTCCCTGGAATAGGTCTTATGGAACACGATTGAAATATTCTCGCGTTTCAAAGTAAAGCGTGAATTATTTTTTCTGAATGTGTTATGCAATAAAGTAGCCTATGTGACGGAAATGGGGTGTAGTAATCACAGAGGGCGCGAAGCATGGTCATGTGGTTTGGGTTCTTTTTTATGGATGCAATGCAGGTATTCAGTTACCTTAGGTCGGACCTTCAATATATACGCTCGAAATTTATTAACAATATCAATTTTAAAGGAAGTTTCTGTAACGAGTTTTGTTTTATTCTATTTTATTTATTTATGTATTTATTTAATTAATTAATTAATTAATTAATTAATTAAAAATCTATCTATCTATCTATCTATCTATTTATTATTTATTTATTTATTTATTTATCTATCTATCTATCTATCTATCTATCTTTCTATCTATTCATTTATTTATTTTTTTTGGTGGAGTTCCGCATCTCACTCCTTAATGTTGCAAGCGCCAAACACAGGTTTCAAGAGTTTTAGGCCAAATATTGTAATTCTGAAGGACTTTTGTCAGCCTTTTTTTGGGCGGCTATATTGACCAATGAAGGGTAGCAATTATTGATGTTTGTTTTTCTTTGCATTCGATTAAGACACACATGGTCCTAAATAAATATATATACATAATATGCACATACATTAAAAGTTGGGTTCGAAAGAGGTGGGGTTCGTTTCAGATAATTTAAATGCTTTTCGTATATTACATGCCAAAATAGAAAAATGGCAAATTACTTTTCATGACCATATGCAAGATAAAGGTTTTATGGGAATATTTTGTTACCAAATACACTTACTCGAATGATCAATCATTTTTGATTGAAATGTGCCGGCTACCTAGTCCCTCTGTCCCGCTGAATGCAATTTGATGTGTGTAAGTTGTATGCTAGATGTCTTTCAAGTATAGGTAAGAAATATGGCTTGCACAAGCCGAAACTTCTTGTGGGGTAAAAGATCGAGAAATAGGTCACAGTGACCCAATTTTGGCGCATGACACTTTCGTATTCAAGGAAGTGTCTACACGCAAAATTTGGTAAGCGTGGGTCCAAGGGTAGAGGAAATATGTCACAGACTAGCCCCTGCGCAAGGGCGGACATACGAACAGCCGGGTCGCAACCGTACAGCCCCCCTCTGGTTCCTTGTGGGGAACTCATTATTATATATCATGATTTAATATGAGAGTTCAAGCAAAGCATCATTAAACAAAATTTACAACCATTAAATACAAATTGAATTATCTTTCTAAACCCTTTGTATTGAAGAAGATATATTCTGTGGTACAATACAAAATTAATTGTACCACTTGTGCCTATCATGTGTTTACCTGAGTTTAGCATATAGTTCATGTGACATATAAAACGCAAACTCATATAAATGATCATATCAAACTTTTTGCAAAATGAATTTCAAATAATTGAACCATCAAATGACCCTACATGCGTTGACATATTGTAGGTGTTAGCATACTTTTCCTTCTTTACCAATGTTTCTGATATTATTGCGAAATATGTAACATTTCCTCAGATCTTTTGCAATAATTTTAGAATCTTTGCTGTAGAATGAATAACAGTTTGTAACACCAGAGTCTACAGTCTACACATTCAACAACCAAAAAGGAAAAAAAAACACCAAAAAACTAAAAATCGTCAACACGAATCATTGACAGAGGGGTCTGCATTAATAAGGCTGCTATATGCTTCAGGTGGTCTAGTTATGCCACAGTATAGTAAGTGCAATTTCTCTTTTCTGGCTGCATAAAGTACACAGTGCGCATACAAACATATGCAAAGTATACATTTAATGAAAGGTAATCCATAGAAGTGTATTTTCTGATCAAACAAACTGTTGTTTGTGTGACAATTAGTGAAAGGAGGAAATCTTTGCCTTTTCCACAATTTACTGACCGTGACTTCCTTAAAAATGTATACATTGCATGTGTCTGTTTGAATACTTCTAACAATATGCAGCTTACATAGGGATAGCGGACTTGTAACACTGGGGCATAGCTAAACAACGTTAAATTAAATGTTCTTTTTCCTCATGTTGCCAGTTCCCCTCCACCTCTTTTCTGGGAGAGGTCATCTAGCCAGTGTCAGGAAAGGGGGTTAAAACTTGTACCAAGGTCTTCAGTTATACAGTGGGGTTACTGTCCCATTGACTAGTTACCCGGGTATAACTAAACCAGGTTTTATGCATACCAATTTTCTTACACTGTGAACTGAGGGGTAACTAAAGCTGTTCTAAGTTTCACCATGGGTAAGTTACACCTCCTTTATGCATACGGGCCCATATGATTAATTCTTCCCCCAATGAGGCATGATTTGTTAAACTGTTTATCAAAATATCAAAATCTGTTCAAGTAGATACTAAGAATCTAGCATGCTGTACATCAATTTCAACCCGACAAGTTCTACCAATGGAGTTCTGACCAAATTTTTTCCCTCAGTTGCCTTGGTATTTCCTTCACGCAAAGAAGAACGCAACTACCTCTGGCATCCGTGTGATGCCTGATAGGCTGATAACCAGGAATAGTTATTTCGTTGTTACCTGCAGTGTTTATCAATCGCTTTTTACTCAGACAAAAATGTTAATAACGTACGGGATAAATAAAAAGATTGACTCACTTCTCCAAACCAGACTACGGACATTTATTGCCCTGCTTCTACACAGAGTGATGTGAGAATACATTTCGGTTTATCACTTTTTTATCTTTCTCGTCTCATGATGTGTACACCTCAGCTACCAAGAAAATACATATTTTTACCACCGTTTCTCTTTTCCCTACCCAAGTTCAACACTCTTTGAAGCCACGCACTGATCACTGCACACACACAGACTCTCGGCCAGCTTGTTTGTCACTTTCTAATAATATTTTAATACCTAGAACAGCTGCCTATCACACCTATTCACCTGGACAGAAAAGCTATCATAGCATGGTTGTGGTTCGGAAAATTATTCGGTTTTCAGTCCAAAGCTGTAACAACTGGACGTTCATAGTATACAACTCATCAAAGACATTTTGCATGCTATTTTGCTGTCCCATGAATGTTAGGATATTCTGGGCACACCCAAACTAGCAAGCAAGGCTGTGTGTTATTTTTAGTACAGCAATTATGAACCCAGTTTATACATAGACAATACCGAAGCATATCACCAACGTCTTCACAGGCAGCCTTATCGTCAGTTAGAAAGTATTGCATTGTACTAGCTGTTTCATTAGATTTAAAGACACATGGACAACTAGGCTTAAAAGCATCAACAAGAACTGAAGTAATATTGCAGTTATGTCCTGTTGGGACATGTCAAAGCACATTGTAAAACCCTTATATGTTTTATTTCACACTTTGAAGGATTTTATTCACCGCATTAAAAGATAACTGGTTAAACTGCGTGACTACTATATTTGCGCTTTCTTAGTTGATTATTGCTAAGTCAACGATCCCAAGTGTGCACCTAAGAATTCAGGGGTCACTCTGATCTTTTATCATTCTGTGGAGCACCTGAGCATACAATTAAGGTTGATCATTGTTCGAGATGTGTCGGGTCATGCAGACAAAAACATCTGGGATTTATGACTTCTTTCATTGTATGCTACCCATTGACTAAGGTGCAATAAATCAGAGCAGAAATCGTGAATGACTGTAAGGGAAGATGGTGACCAATATCTCTTAACATCTGTTGCAACAAGGTCATAGTTGAAACCCACATATTACAACTCTATGGTCGGGAGTGTCCATACAAGTAATGTAAGTCAGGAAGTAAGGAACGACACAGGTCTGTGTTATGGTACCTTAATAAAATGTTTTGGAGGACGAACAAGATTGCTTATACGGAACAACTTGCAAGCAAGCCATTGTCAATCATCCTAGTTATCTGTATTAGTGCGAATGTACCCCCAATGAATGTGGTGGCCGTTCCTATGAGTAGTTAAGTACGAACCAGCCCTCTGAGTCTGTATGGCACGGAACTATTAACATTCTCATATTTACCAGTAGGAAAGTAAAGGAATTCAGGTTTCCTACTATAAGGGGATGAAATTTTCATTTAAGTTTTAATGTAGGCAGATGCAATACCCAACAAAATGAGACTTGTTTTATACTGGAGATAGTATATGTATATATGTATGTATGTATGTATGTATGTATGTATGTATGTATGTATGTATGTGAGCTTGTGTGTGTGTGTGTGTACTTTTGACAAATAAGTTATTTGGAGTCGGATTCAGTTCTTGAGTGTTTAATTGACATCATGAGTATGTATGAACAGTAAATCTCCTGCACATGTCAATTGGACAAGCATACAAGGCAGATTAGCGGAAGGCCTGTGCTTCAGGCAAAACCAGCTTTATGGCTAATTGAGGTAGAAAGAACTTTTCAACTTGGTCTTTGGCCAGATAGATGATGTATAATGTAGGTGAAACAAGGCAATTGCCAATTAAGGTTTATATGTTTGTCAAGTATTTTCTTTGTAGGTATAACACAGAGACAAACACGTAAATACCTGCAAACACCCACTCCCACTCTCAAATAATGTGTCTATCTATCTATCTATCTATCTATCTATCTATCTATCTATCTATCTATCTATCTATCTATCTATCTATCTATCTATCTATCTATCTATCTATCTATCTATCTATCTATCTATCTATCTATCTATCTATCTATCTATCTATCTATCTATCTATCTGTCTGTCTGTCCATCCATCCATCCATCCATCTCTCTCTGCATATATATATATATATAAATGTATATATATTTATATATTTGTGTGTATGTATGTATATATGTATGTATGTATGTATGTATGTATGTATGTATGTATGTATGTATGTATGTATGTATGTATGTATGAAAGTCACTGGGAATAGAGTGGCTAATAAAGTATGTAGAAAATATTTGAAGTTCATGATTGTATATCCTGTCTGATAAGACTCTCAGACCTAAGGGAAACAGATTTTATCACATTTGCACAACTCTTCCGGTCATAATTGTAGTAAAACTAGCGAGACGAGGTCCAGGGTACGAAGCATCTCTTGATGACCTCATGGTTACCAAGCTGTTTTAAGGTGTGACTTTAAAATTTAAGCCAAACAATTGCAGAGAAGCAGCATTTAACGATTTTATTGCAACCCCAAAAGTACTTATAACAACATCAAGTTATCAGCATACTGCCAAGTGAACAATCTTGTATGATTCTACCAAATAGTTTAGAAAACATCACCTATATTAATAAATTACAACCTAATAGTGACAGCAAAAATATTCAAGAGCTACTAAAACATTGATATCCATCTTGCAGTACAAATGTAACAAATCAAATTGCATTCCTGACTTGAGAGTGACGGTTAAAGGCAACTGGGGGTTTAAACCGGTCATCTTAACCTTTGAAATATTTTTCATGAACTACAGACTCTACTTTTTCAAAAACATATAGGACTATGTACTGAAAACCGATATTTTATCACCTGTGCCAAAAATGAAAAGATACTTAGTAAGCCAATCATTCTTTTTGATGGCTGCAGTTCTTGATCATGGATAGATCTTGTTTACTCGGGCTTTTGTTGCACCTTCTCTAACATTGTGTAAAACTGCTATCCACTCCTTATTGTCATGACAATCATCATTTCTACATTTTCAATATGACATCTTATCCCCTTACGATTTTCAATGAATGATGTATTGCTTGCTGCCTCCTCAAGTCTTGCTGTTGTGTCAGGTGACGTTCATGTTAATAGAACTGTTAAGATTTGCACAGTTTCAGACTTGGGACTGATTTTCGGGTAAGGTATTGACGCTAAATGGTGTCACTATTATTTGGTTCTTCTGACTTGACTGTCACCTTTGTTTACTGCAAATGTGACAGTTATGCTTATATCGTTTTCTGATATCTACGAATCTGGAACACCATACACACACTGTACTTTTATTTTAACTATGAGCCGGAGAACACAGCTTATAGCACAGCATAGCCATTGAATTATTTATGCAATAGTGTAAAAAAAAAGCAAGACCAATACTCATATATTACCAGGTCTTTTAACATTTGAAACATTCTTCATTAAATACTGACTCTACTTTTCGCAAGACGTGTAAGCCTAACGGCTCAAAACCCAAATTTCATCACTATACCAAAGATAAAAAGTGACATGGTAGGCATAAAAGTTTCTGAAAAGCTGCTCAAAATGTGAAATTTGGCTAAACTGATAGATAGATGAATGACCACAGACAGAAATTTTTATATAAAGGCTGATTCGTTGTCATTGCTGCCGAAAAGAAATCGCTCCGAGTCATCTTGTAAATTTACCAACACACAATCAGCATGTGCATAACTTATACATATTTATAGAGAGAGTTGTGCAAAAGATAAAAAATTTGCTAAAACCATCCTCAGTTTTCATCAGTGGAGCCGTACGTTGGCTTTGGGCACGAAAAGAAGAGTACAACTTGTGACTGGCAAAGTACCAAATGAACTGCAGATGGAATAATTGTCATGTCTGTTTGATGTAACATTCTCATTTTTGCAGTTATATTATTTTTTCATGTAAAGTGTATCCTATCATAGAAGTAATACTAATGAATATAAAATACAAACCATTAACCCACAACAAACAACAATTAGTATTTGCTCATTTGTTTGGGGGGGGGGGGTTGTTAACAAAATGATAGTTTGTATTATGTTTTCAGCATGGGGAGTTTCGTTGGTTAACAAACGACCCTTTTTCTTATTCCGAATCGCAAAGCATGGACATATGGCCAAACATGTCATTACAAAGTCACAGATCTCTTGGGCCTTATACCCATGTAAAACTAATTTCGAATACAAAACGTATAAAACATGGCAAGCACTCTGTTACTCATTTATCTCAGTGTGGCGGCATTGTTATAATTTCAACCATTGGTTCTACAACGTGGATCAGTATTCCATGTCATGTTAAGTATGAAAATTCTTTCTTTTTTTGTGAGCAAGATGCTCGGTCTACACGGAAGCAACAAATTTTATTTGAACTTCATGCTAGTGAGTGCAGTTACTTTTGGTCTGCCGTTGATCGCAAATGCTTTTATCTATTCATGCAAATATATTCCCTGAACATTTCAAAGCAACTGACATCTTTTTGTTCGCGTTTGTTAAGCACAGTTACCATCCTTGACAACGGGCAGTTCAAGGTTGCTCCAAAACTAAATTCGTACTGGAATTGGGCTCAAATTGATATGTTAGGTTACCACAGGACACACTGTGTAAATGCCAGGAAATACCTCCGTGTCATACGCAAATACAATTTGCACTACATTTTGTATCAGTTTTCTTTGTGGCAGGTTTTCGACGGCCGAATTTCAATTTTGGTAAATATTGCTTCGAGGGCGAACATTACTCTTTTTCCCATTGCTCCACGGCTGTTTACGTACACCCACGATCTATACAAAATCTATAGAGGTTATTTAACGAAAAGCTGCTACCACCCAAATTATGCATCCGTCATTAACTACATTCGTCCCTTGTATTTTCAATCCAACCCGGACAAAGCCGAGATAAGGGGAGTACTCTGTGAAAAACAACAAACAAATCTAGTATCAAACTGCAGCGATAAACATTTTCGCTGCAACAGTGGTGAATGTATAATCGTGTACAACGTTTGTGATGGAGAAAATGATTGCACAGACAATTCAGATGAATATAAATGTCCAGTTATTTGTCACGTGATTGGCAGCATGCCTATGGATATGCAGTTTTGCGTCAGTCTATGTAAGAATTTATGCAAATGCACATACATGTACTTTAAATGCGGAAATGGTGGTTGTATTTCAATTTCTAAACTTTGTGATAAAGTGGTAAACTGTGCTGATAACAGTGACGAATTACTCTGTGGCAATATCCGTGCAAATACTCAACAACATAGACAGAAAGACCATGTAAAAGATATATACCGATCAGTCAAAAGGATATCTAAGGTAAACATATACCCGCGACCATTTTCACTTGGCAGAATATACCCACCTGATTGTGAAGATCCCAACTGGCTACCATGTTCTAATGAGCCAAATGCCTCTTGTTACCACAGAACTACAATATGTCTTTATGAGTATGACACCAATGCATGTCTACTCTACTGTTCTACTGGAGAACATCTTCAAGATTGCAGTCATGTTAAATGTTCTCAAAGATACAAATGTCCAAATGAATACTGTATACCCATTAGGTATGTTTGTGATGGCAGATGGGATTGTACAAAAGGGAAGGATGAATACATGTGTGATAGACTGCAATGTCGTAACTACTTACGATGTAAGGGATCAACTGTTTGTTTGCATCCGCAGAGAATATGTGACGATGTGATACAGTGCATTCATACTAATGATGATGAAGCTTTATGTTTGTTTGCGCCATGCAATAGTAGATGTTTATGTTCAGGATGGACGCTCAAGTGCACCTATCAGACGTTTCAACAGGTTTCTCAGATATCTCCCCTGATACGATCATTGGTTCTATTTGAAAATGATTTAACGATTATCCCTGATGTATTAAAGAGCCCATTTCATTTTCTCTTCCTTTTAGACTTAAGTTACAATAGGATTACATATATAAGACAAATGTCATTTCGAGGAATGCGAGCCCTACACATGTTAGACTTGCGTTTTAATTCTGTTACGTATTTTATGCGTGACACCTTTTATGGTCTGAATAACCTTGAGGATCTTTATCTCACTGGAAATTGCTTAAAAATCATATCTGATGGTTGTTTTGCCGCACTAAATAAACTTCCAACGTTAAACTTGGGTGGGCTTTACATCATAGACTTTAACAGACCCTTTCACGGTCTCTTAAACCTTCAAGTTCTCGACCTTTCTCACAATCAATTGACAACTCTTTCAGATGATTCATTTGATCAACTTTTAAGATTAAGGGTGTTGAACCTATCAGCGAATAAGTTGAAAACCATAGGAAGTTTAGTGTTGAAAAAGTTACCATCGTTGGACACATTACAAAGTGACATATATCCTCTGTGCTGTTTGGGTATATATCTTAGTGACTGTTTTCCTAAACGTGTATCCCACTGCACCAGTATTCTTTCCGTCTATTGGACGAGGATTCTAATTTTCTTCACAAGTTTTACATCACTGTTGGGGAATACCGTATCCATTTTCAGTAATTATCGATATGCATCTGACAAAATTCACTCGCTTTTAGTATTTGCATTAGCTATTTCAGACTTATGCATATCAATGTACACAAATATAATCTTGGTTGCAGATCTGTTATTTGGACAGCAATATTACCTTTACATTGGCCATTGGGTTTATAGTTGGCCATGTAGGTTGGCCTCTGTTGTTTCAGTTTGGTTTATCCAGGGGACCGTTTTCCTTGTTGCACTGATAACAGTAGAAAAAGTTTTTGGAATCGTTTTGGTCTTTCAAACAGGATATATGAATCATTCCATGCATCTAGCTCTGATTGTAATAGGTTTCTGTATATATTTGTTGTTGGGTGTTTTGTTAATGCGAGGTATTTTTTATTCAAAGGAAAGTGAAAACTCTGTGTCCTGTTTATGTTTACCACTTCTGATGACATGTCAATCCAGGCCATGGAATGCTATTTTAGTTATATGTCTCATCAATATCGTGCTTTTATCCTTCTGCATTCTGATTGGCCATATTGCCTGTATAGTGGGGATAAGTGTAACTAGCAAAAAATCAGGTAATCGAGGCCGATACATGGCTGCTCAAAAACACATGTGTGTATCCATTATTGTTACTCTGGTTAAGTATCCATCGTTATTTACGCTTTATATGTTTCTGCAAAGCAGTTACCATATTCCATTACTATTAGCAGCCATAGTAGCTTCGTGTATTGTACCATTTGATTCTATGATAAATCCATATTTATACACCATAATAGCAAAGCAATTTACACCTTTTGCCATGATACAGAAATTAGTTGCCATTGTTTAACGAAAATTAGTTGCATTAGAGTAGAATATTTCAAAATTGTTTGTCAATGGTTACAAATGTATTACTGTTATTGATTAAGCTTTTTGTATCAATTATTCAACTACTAACCCACCGAAAGTTGTGTTACAGTGCTTATGCTGTCATTGGGTCCAAACTACATTGAAATGGGGCTCCGTGCAAGTTGAGGCTAGACAGAACATATGACATGGGGTTTCACTATTTTCCCCATGAAGCCTGGTGTGGTTGTAAAGTTACTTGCTTCCATTGGAACTATTATAGGCAAGTAATCCTTAATCATTTACAATATTGACTTTTGTTTGACGCCCATTTTAAGACTGACACTGATATGCTAGTTTCACAAGTGGGCGTGGAATTTGAAAAGAGAAAAACAAGCAGAGCATGTGTTCTTTTTTTAAGCAATTCAATTTATTTTTAGTGTATCCACGATATGACCTTGGCAAAAACGTATAGTAATTGGTCTACCCAGAACCTGTACACTACCAATCGGGTTTGAAACCATGTACTGTGACACGTGACAATTGTTGATGAAATTTATGGCGTCATGCACATAATTTTATTGGTTTTGTGACATGTTTACATTCGCGGTAGTCTTTTATCTGATTTGTGCCAGATATACATTGGCAAATCATTCGTCGACTGGGGGCGGAGCATAATTCTTTATATATGAATCAATTAAAATGCTATGTCCTGGGGATATTAAAAATATAAAGACCTGGGCGATGAATATGTTTACAGACATTTAAAATTCATTTTGTATTTTATGTTAATTGTGCAGTCGAAATATCTATTGCTGATAGTTCTTCTGTCATATTGATGCAACTTCAATTACAATCCAACCTGTTAATGTGTCCACTTGCTACAAGTGAATAGTTCCCAATTGTTCTTAGGTTATAAGTACCCAACATAGATTTGCTCCTTGTCCTTCTGTCTCTCCAACAAAGCTTGTTTGCTGAAATTTTCCACCACCCCCCAAAAAAACCCCCACAACGACTGAATTTGGTGTGTGGACACTTTATAGAATAGGGTTGTGTTTCGCAGGAAAAAGGAGGTCCGTAAAACCTTGTCAATAAATTGATCCTTAATCAGGTATTCCACTAATCCAAGTGTTTCTGGTTGTAAGTTCGGTGGCATATCAATATTAAATAAGCATACTTCAAATGCAAAATGATGTGAATTGCCTGTACATGTGACAGCATTGTAGCAGCAGCAATTACGATTGAAAGGGGCGACTATGTCCAAATTATTGTTTGCATTTACGTGCCATAGTATGACCGGTCAAAACTTTAGCAAACTGAGGAGCTTATAAGCACGCTTGATGCTGTACAAACTTTTATAGATGAGCACGCTGGCTTTTAAGTTCCTCGGTTACTTGAATGTCATTTCCCAGATCCAACAAATTTAAGAAACAGTGGTACAAGGAAAGGGTTTTCAGGGGTCAACAAAATATTCAGTGATTTATTTGCTTCGAATAACTTGTGTGCAGCAAACTTGTTATGTACTCAGAATATAAATTATACCTATTTTGGCTGTGCCAGTAATACATTTACGTGAATAGATCGGTTCCTTATCTTTATAAAGGATGTGGAATCTGTGTCATGTTGTACTTGTGAAATCTGTGTCTTGTAATTGGTGAACAAAGCTGAAAATCTATGTGACATCTGACCAATAGAAATGAGCTTTTCTGTGGCAAATGTAGTTACAGGTCATTTATGTTGAAACATTACGTATACCAGTTTGCATTTTTTTCTGTCCAAAAAACGGGATCATATAGATACGAAACTAGCATACAAAAATATTTGGAGGGAACAGCTGTGTCTGATAATTACATGTAGTTCAGAAATCACAGACCATGATAACTGCCAGAGCGTTACTGTCGAATAGGTACAAACCCAAGGACATTTGGTGCACTGAGTTACTTCCCTTGCTTGACAGAAAGTATTTTGGTCATAAATGGGTCGATAATAGCATAGCAAGAACTGATTTTGATTATTTTATATAGAGGATTTTGTAAGAAAAAGGTCAAAAGACTAAATAGGGCATGTATTTTAAAGCAGGGGGCTGATACGTTTTACAGTCTCAAATCTTTGCCTGGTAGCGGTAAATACCCCTCAATTTTGGAGAATATTGAAAAGATAAATAGAAAAACCAACCTAATGCACGTTTTCTGATGATCGAGTTTGCAAATGACCATGGGGTATCATGGGATGTACTCAGCAACATCAGAATGTGGATTTGGAGATGTAGGTAAAAGATGAATTTAAACAATATGTATAAAATCACCAAGAAAATAGTTACTAAAGATGATACCAAAGAACATTTAAAGGGTATTGAGCACCAGATGCAACCCCTCCGACGAAGTATAATAATACAATTTGCATGGAGTACTGGCCCCAGCTGCTGCCTCCATCCATATAAATATGTAAATTGTGTAAAAGATTGATTGAATTGTTCAAAGCAGACGTCCACCAGGTCCATAACATCTGGTCCAATGATGCAACGAAAACGTGTTTTGAGTTTTTTCCCTCAGAGTTGGACCCACCGCCAAAAGGGTAACTGCGAAGGAGTAACTCAGTCACTGCTCCATTCTGCCCATCTTTACTTCTTTTGCAAATGTAAATTTTGAATAACAAAGTATGACACAACGAAGTACTTGATTCATATTCTTATACTGTGTAGGTAAAAGATAAGGTTGAACAATATGTAGATAATTACGCAAGAAAACAGTCTGTAAAGATGGTGTCAAGGAACATGTTAGGGGGATTGAGCAACGGATGCAACCCCTCCAATGGAGTATAATAATATGACTCCGGTACATCATATGAAATTGTGTATGACTGTTTGTTTTTGCTTGGACAGGTCACTGTATTCATTCAGGGTGTGCTGGGTTAGCACTTCAACATTTTGAAGTCTATGTTACCTCAGGTCTATACCTGGTACTGGTCTACTCTAATCACAATCCCTTAAAGTTTTTGGAAGTTCAAAGACAAAAATCAGAGATTTTTGAAATGAAATTCGTACATACAAGGATATAATTTGAAAATTGAGCATGTCTGCTGCTGGAACAATGTGGTTGCTGATGCACTAAGTAGGGTGAAAATTATATGAATATTACTCACATGAATGTGTTCACATTATAAAATGAGTGAGACTTTTTGACTGTTGAAATACCAGTGGAGATAAATGTATCTGCTTTGTACTGATTTTAATTGTTAAATATATTGTTATTGTTAAAGTTATATCATTGTTGAGTTCTCCTTATATTCAAAAGGTGGGCATCGTAACATACTACGTTGTGACATATTTCATTATTCAAGATTTGCATTTGCGAGGGAAGTAAAGAAAGGGAGGATGGGGCAGTGGCTGTGGCCCTTCCTCCACTATACAACTCCTTTGTGCTTGCACTTTCTCATAAGTTATCACGATGGGTCTAACTCTGAGAAGAAATATCCCAAAATATGTGATTGTCGCATCATTGTACCAGATGTTGTGGACCTGATGGACGTCTGCTATGAAAGATTCAATCATTCATTTATATTTTAGAGCACTAACGTATTTATTTGAGATGCATCAGATTTTGTTCAGTAGATGACAGGAGTGTCATAATTTGCTGCCATTATTTTTGTTTTCTAGAGAATATTTTAATGTTCTTGCCATTTTTGACTTCTCATTTTCCTTTTGGTGGGAATGAAGCTGGAGTAAATCCCACTAAGCTTGTTCACTGCAAATTGTACTATCTGATTCTAAATATATTGTCAAATTCATGAATTATTGCTAAAGCCTTTTATGTCATAAATTGTGATTATCAGGCCCAGCGACTTCGAGTTTGAGGAAAAAGACAATTCTTAAAATTAATATCAGTGAATAGAACTGCTGGTAGTTATGCCACTTAAAAGAAAATTTAAGTCGACTGTAACATTATTCACCTATAAGCTTCCGTGGTTCCCCTCACAAGAATGCTTGTTTGGACAGATGCTGGCAATAAAAGTGGGCACCATGTAGGATCCGACCAAACATTACCCCGAAAATTGCAAACCACATGAGTAATATTCAGTAATACTATTTTAAATCTGATATGCGTGAGCCACCGATATGAGAAGACAAGAAATCTGAATAATATCTGGAGCTTCGGGGGCATAAATGACACTAAATCACCAAAATATCTTCAATTTGGAGGTTTTATCTGCAAATACATCTACAGCTGTATAATCACAACGCCTTGAATTAGTATAGGAGAATCCAAGTAACTTATTTCATCTGGAGGTGCGCCGAGTAAAGATTCGAAAAACAGAAAGTCAGCAAAATCAGAACTTTTTGCTATAATCGGGAATCAAATTTTCAACCTCTGCATATTGATATTGCCAAATATATTATTTCCATCGCAAAGTCCACCTGTGATTACAAAGCAGAGCTGAATAGACATATTTTATCTTATTTGTTGGCAACAGTGAGCTAGCTTCATAGTAGAAGGTCCTTTTGTACTATGTATATTACACCCTTTTGTTAGAAAAAAAAAACACAATGTACTTAATACATCCAAATTATAATGTAAGCCAGAAAATTAGCTCTATCAGTTGTTTGAAGTCATTGCATCTATTACCCGTAAATACAGAGATGGTCCTCTTCAGAAATATTTTTACATGTGGTTTCTTCAGAGAGAGACAGACAGAGAAAGAGAGAGACAGAGACAGAGAGACAGAGAATGAGAAAGAGAGAGAAAGAGAGAGAAATAGATAGAGAGAGAGATAGACAGACAGACAGAGCAATAGACAATGAGAGAGAGTGAAAGAGCGAGAGAGGGAGACATCGTAGGGGAAGCTGAGAAGTACAAAATCCATGTACTTTGATAACTCCATTGTATAAATAAATATGCACACTGTCAAAGTTCATTCCACAATTGTATTATTGTATCTGTCCGTTTTCATAATGCTCCAAACATGCTTATTCATCTCACCCCATTCAACATCCTAAATTCTACATTTCATTTTTCTGTGTATAATTGCAAGTTTAACTGTCAAATTTCACGCGAAAAATATCCTTCACATATTCTTTGGCCCTCAGGGGTTGGCCATCTTTTTGCAGAGCTTCCCACTCTTCTGAATTCAGAGTTGCATACCACATGCTCAATACCGCAGACACCCTGATTAAGTAATTTACTTGGTCCCACCTCGACAAACACACCAATTTGTTAGAAGTAACCAATGCCTTGATATTCAGTAAAGGATGTGTCCAATAAAAAATAAATTCTCGTATTTCAATGTGTATAGAGAAGCAAACGAACGTTTTTCATTATATACGTTGTAATTAATTCCGCTACAAAAGTAGTAAAATTGAGTTTGGTAAATATTGAGGTTGCATCAGAATATTATTTCTGAGCTCAGTGGTTTGAAGTGATTGAAGAACAGTTATCAGGATATGTAAGATCCATCTTGAAAGGGGAAGAGATTTTTATTTCTTCAAAGACAGGGTTTAATGTTGGCCTAGATACGTGTGGTATGCATAGTCATATTAAAAAGTAATAACAGTGGTTAACAGAAAGCATATAGAGCCACGCATAGTAAGCCAGTTAAAGAACAAAAAAAATTTCTTTCGAGAAAATATATATATATATATATATATATATATACACTCCAGGCTTCAGGTTTTTACAGAGGCTGTACCCGTGATTTCAATTGTTGTTAGTCGGGTTTGTATGTCAATAGGCCCAAAATCTTGACTAGGAAACTACAAGTCTTTATTACTATAATTAAAAATTTTGCAGAATCCCAGAGATATTTTCAGTCTGGTCTGTTACTGACATTAATTAATGTTGGAATTGTTACCATATTCTTTCTGTCTTCTTTTTTCTTTTGTCTTTCTTTCTTTCTTTCCTTCTTTCTATCTTTCTTTATTTCTTTCCTTCTTTCTGATGTTGGAAAACAAAATTAATTTTGCAAAGAATGCATTCAACCGTTTATTAATTCATTTTAAGGTTTTTATGATATTGATGATAATGCATGCAAAATTATGTATTAATTGACCTATGCAAATAAATTTAATTTAATTGCCAATATTCAATGCTACACATGCAGCAGCAACATAGTGCAAATCGAAGTGAGGCATGTGATGTAACACTTTGCTGCACGGTCTAAAGAAGGCCCTATCTGCAAAAAACCTATCATACATGTATATGTTTATATATAAATGTAAACTATTTTGGGCGACTGCTGGCAGGATATTCCACATAGCGCTTGCCTGTTAGAGTACCATTGACCCTGATGAAGTCTGTTTTTTTTCGTGTTGAGATTCTCCCTCCATCATGACGCTGGCTCCTTTATCATGGTCATATTCCAGTATGCATTCGTCTACGGATCTCTCTGAAAGCGTACACGTCAACCATATCTTCTTGTTGTGGAACTCAAGGCAAAATCGCCACTGATCCGTCGTCACGGTCCTGCACTGATCTTTGATCTATTCAACATGTTACTGACACCACTGCATCTGTGGAGCCTTGTGTGAAGGACCAAGAGATGCCAGGGCTGTGCCAGGGCTGTGTGACCCCAATTCAGCCTACAGCAGTCTCCTTTTGATTTAAAGCCATGATGCCACCATGTTGCTGGCCTGGCACCACTCTTGACGAAACATCTGTGTAGAAAGGAGCGTGTCTCTTTGTGTGATGCACCAGGTAGCGTTGGCCCTCACCTCTTCTTCTTCTTCTTCTTCTTCTTCTTCTTCTTCTTCTTCTTCTTCTTCTTCTTCTTCTTCTTCTTCTTCTTCTTCTTCTTCTTCTTCTTCTTCTTTTTCTTCTTCTTCTTCTTCTTCTTCTTTTTCTTCTTCTTCTTCTTCTTCTTCTCCTCCTCCTCCTCCTCCTCCTCCTCCTCCTCCTCCTCCCCCCTCCTCCTCCTCTATTAGTAAACCAATACGCCTTCACATCATGGATTTACTGTGTAGCCAGTGGCCCTTTTGAGGCCAATAGGTACTCCCATAACAGACACAGCCATGTAGCTGTTATATTTTAAGGACATTTTGTTATTGTATGACCCCACTAGCATGCTCTTAGCAATCCTGTTCATGTTACATAACAGCCCCGTTACACTCATATTTTCTACACAAACTTGTGCTTAAAGCAACCCATGGCCATGTGAAATCAATGTGTGTGCTGGATTTTTGGTCAAGAGTATACCTACATGTAACTTATAGAAATGTAGCAAAAGAAGTATTTTTGCACAGGTAAATTTTCAACAACACACATACTTAAAAACCTATGCATTTAAAGTGAGTATAAGCGCTAAAATGATTTTCCGGAGTGTGCCTAATTTTGGTATCATAAGGTACATCTTATCCCTGTGGGACTTGCGTGCACTTTCATTACAGCAAAAACATAACTAATTCCATGAAAATTAAGGATAAATTTTGTGAGTTGCTTCAGGTGAATATGCAAGACTTATAACGGTTTTTTGTTCCTTAGCAACCATAAAAGTGACAATTTTTAAACAAAGAGCACATGTAGGTGCCATATCTGGTTCTGTGGGTCAGCCCCAGCATGTGGTCTTAACACCTTTTGAATGTGTTATCAGTACAAATTAAAACTGCAGACATGGGACAGAGGGCAGGCCAGTCAATACTGTCTAATGTTACAGACACCATGTTGGAGAATATGGTCACATTTATTTGATATTCCAAGTGGCATCCAATACAGAATAAGAACATGAAAGTTCTGGCTTCTATCTCTCATGATCATTGAATCAAAAAGGATTCATGGGGGAAAACAACACACATTAATTTTTGTGGTCAGGCCGTTAAGTTCCTGTTACACCAAAAAGATTAATTTGGTGATACAGTGCATCCTGTAAGGCCATTCCAAATGCAACAGAAAAGTGGCCTTATTGGGAAAGGGGGCTTTCTAGAGGGGGCCATATGATGGAATTGTCACACTTTCTGCAAATGAATGGTGGAGATTCAAGAGGGGTGGTGTCCAGTGAGAAGGCCGGGCCTCACAAGAGGGGTACCACTGTAAAGACACATCCTCGCAATAGATGATCATGGTCTGGTAAAATGGAAACCAGCCGGACCTTTGCCTCATCAGCATAAGTGGATGAATAGGGTTATGTTACATAACTGTACAACCACAGTCATGTCCACTGGATGCCCCTCCACGGGTGGGCCCCTGTTCCCCCCCTGTCTCTCTCTGTCTCTGGTATCAATTAACTAGCCATTCATCATACCATTCAACTCCACCCACTTACCCATTTGTAATTATAAATCCAGGGTGGTTTCGGTGATCACCGATTGAAATAACTACTATTTTAGCCGTGACTAGCGAAATAATGAAGCTATATTTTGCACACCCAACTTGGATATGTTAAGACTGAGGTACAACACATATAATGAAGTGACAAAGATTGAGTTGATGAGATGACCCCATTTACAAGGCGTATACTGACTTTAATTATATACACATACGTATTTTAGTATCAGATATTAACTGTGGTACAAATCAATACTTAATTCATATCAAAACAGATCAGTATATAAACAAATAATAAATTATCATTCTTATGAGTGACCAAGAAATCAATGAATATTTTAATAAGTGAGAGGAATACAGGAAATATCAAAAGATATTGAGCATGATGATGTCGTATATTTTGTAAATTGGGCATTACTAGATGTTGTCCGTCCTGCATATGTCCGACATCACACCTTCACTGACTAAGAGGCATGCAGGCCCACGTTCCAATATCTACTTTACATCTATTTACTGATAAATTTAAACGAGCAATTGATACCATTATGATACCGCGGTACATATTCTTCCAGGTCTCGAGTAAAGACGTGCACAGATACAGGCGGCTTAACCTGTACAAACAGCTCTTTCCCTCACTCATTGTCCCAATGCTTCCAGTCCTTGTCCTACCCCATCATTCATACACAGTAACATGTGCACTGCCTTCACGGTTAGATAAACAGGCATTCATCCATGCATACCGATATGAAGAGGTAAATATATATATATATGCATATGTACTTAGAAGCGAACGTGTTATAGAATTACATAAATTATGTGATGTGTTTCACATGGTCAGTAGCTCTTGCTATTTTCTCCAATAGGTGGTAGCCGTGCCAAATGACTGTAATGCTGCACAGAAGATTTTGGCGGTTTGTGTGAAGATAGCAGAATCTAATTCAGCCATTCAAAACTTGGGGTATTTTTGTCTGAGTGGTTGATGTACAATCGGCATAGTTTCTCTTCCTTGTACATTGTATGTAGCATAAACCGTGTCTGTAGAATATTAGCAAGGGTTTTCAAAGTGAATTGGACAATTCTGCTCATCTGCACATTCAAATATGCTTGCATGTTTGTGTGTGTTCTTGCCCTTATGCTGATATATTTGTTCCACGATGTTTCAAATGAAGTGTTAACAGTTCTGCTGGATAGTCTAAACGCTACTCAGCAAGACATGTAGCAATGGATACATTAATAGCCCCACATGTTATGATCGTAAATTATTTTCTTCCACCTCTCTTTTTGTCGTAAATGAATGGATTCCCTTATCACTCAAACGGGTGTTGCTGGTGTGATTCTGAACAATATGTGACAGTGGAAAGAGAAGCTTTCGGCCAAACTTGATTCACATTTTGCAGCAATGGCACTGAGGCTTAATAAGTTGTACATGTACACAGGTAAGTTCATGGCATCCAAGGAAATAAAATATAGACTTGCCTCACATTCGAAGTACTTTCCATAGCAAATAAAAAGGAGACATAACAAACCATTTTTTTGCGTTTTCCTCATTTTTGCGTATTTTGCTCTCATATATATATATATATATATATATATATATATATATATATATATATATATATATATATATATATATATATATATATATATATATATATATATATATATATATAGTGCAGTCTACATCAATTCCTGTTGACATGGACAATAAAGAGGATCTGTTTTCGCTATCTTACAAATAGGAAGAGAGTGTTTTTGGTTTATGCGCTCGTGAGAAAACACAACGTGTGTCTACCACTGCGATTACCTTCAATACCGACCGCTCTAACATCTGTACTATGATATTTGTCCCGAAACATAAGTCATTGGGTTGAATGTTTCTTTCAGATTCCACGTGAGGTGGGAGCCAGGAAGCTAAACTTTGGCAAATCTCAAAATCATATCTTTTCATTTTGAGGAATTCTGATGTATGAAGTTTTATGTCTCCAAAAATCCCGGTTGTGAAAAATATAATATTTATAAGAGAAATCGAAGTTCAAAAATTGGATTGTGTCAGTATCCACTACCGTGGTGCATGTGTTCAGATATGGCAATGAGCAACATCAAAGTACCCCATGCCAAAAAGGCATTAAACATTCAGTTATCCTGGGAGCACAATGAGCCTTTTTATCCAATTAGGATTAATTCCTGAAGCTGTCGCAGGTTAATTGACGGGAGCACAAATGCAATGTTGTTTTGTTAGTCATATACCGTGCGCATCTGTTATTTACCGGCCAGCTTTGCTCCATATATTCATGGAAAGCATCGTAGGTAACAGTCACACTTAATAGCAAAAAATTTTGATGCCTGTCAAGTAGTTACAGAGATGCCGAATTGGAAGAAGGAAATGAAAACACAGAGACACCAGTACCAGGACGCTGGAAATGTTGATGCATCGCACAAAAACCGTGGTCAGTCAGATGTCTCAGTTAGGGTAAGAATAATTTAAATGCTTGACAAATATTTTGTCATCATAATCATAGAACATAAATGAACCGGCAATCAGTGTCCATATAATGACTTCTGTGCAATATTCGTGCTTGTAGAAAAAAAGTGACATTCAGAATTTCAGGAGCGTATACATGATTTTTCACACGTGCGTGATGTTGCTTAAAAATGCGGATTTCAATTGATTATAATTTTTTAGTCATAAAAGCATATCTTTTGCCCTCTGTCAATACGTTTGACTGTAAAATGAAGTCGGATAGTTTTCATATATCATAACTATTGCTTTCTTTCTTTTGTATACAAAAACTTGGAGTCGAAGCATTGAAATAAAAAAAAAAATAAAAACATAGCACAAAGGAAAATGAGATGTTCATAATGCCGCACATGGGCAAGGAGACTAAACGCAGTATGAGTACAAAAGTCCATAAATATTACATAAGCAATAATCATGAATAAACCAAGCTCTTTCACGGGCGGCTAGGTATTATGACATCAAAGTACTTGCATACCCGGATGTCATAATTAGTAATCTGACAATGTTATGTTATATCTTTTCAACCAGGTGACGGTATCAAGGCAAAAAATAATCAGCAAAAAATATATACAAATAGTTTATCTATATATGTGTCTATATCGCAGGGAAATCCTAAAGCTCACACCCAGTATAATGTGTACGTTTACACTAGCAGATCATAGTGGATATGTATTTCTTTTCTAAAATTGCATGTCAGAGCGATCATGCTTGGGATCGTGACAGACTGTACGTTCCCTTTGTGAGACGTGTCTAAATTTCATATAAAATAAAATCTTGGCCTTCCTGACATTGGATATCATGAAAAGAATAATGATGCACTTCAAACCAGTTTCATTTTGTTTGTAAAGTACATATTTTGCTTTTTTTAAAGGAAAAAGAAGTTGGTCCTGAAAGCTGTTATTATACGTTTCCGAATGAGGTCTTGCAGTGTTTGCGAGTAATGCTATCCTTGACTTTGAAAGCAGAATTCGCGAAGAATTCCTTAAGACACTTGAGATAACACACGTTACAGTCAGTTCAAATTTTCGAATCTGAGTTCCAGTTGTGGCTTTCAACACTATAGTATGTGATTATTACACATGCACCAGCTAAAGCCAGAGAGGAAACAGGGATAACGGAAACATGAACTTGCAAATATTTAGGTATCTTTCCAGTAAATAAATACTTCAGCACCTCAAATTTGAGTTTATATGAATTACTTTTGACAAATTGATAGCTCTGTAATGGCAGAAATTACAATTGCCAGTTGCCACATTGTTTGAATTATAATATGGGTGCACATATCACACTATGACAGTTCAAAACCATGGCGACCTGAGGCGTGTTGAAACATACTTGATGCTTTATTATCTTCTTTCTAGATAGGCGAGCTGCTAAGGCTTGTATTTAGCTCATCTTTATCATATTTTGCATTTTGCACAGGTTTCACAACTTTGGGTCCTTTAGGTTTCCGTCACTTTATATCAAGACTTCAACTTGACAGCATAGTCACTAAGCAACAAAAATAGGCTAAAACAGTAATGCACTATCAATAAGGACATCTTGAAAGCAAAATCAGCTGCATAGATAAATCATTCGATGCTATGTTATTGACTTCTGTCAATTCATTGGGGACGTCTTGAGCCACAAAGAGAAGTCACAACGCATCACTTGATTGGCTGCATAAATCATGATATATTCTTCGCAGAAACTATTAGGATATTTACCTAAGTTCTGAAAGTCAAATTTTACTTCACTTTTATGGATTCTGAAAGCGTCTTATTTCTTAGGTTTCTTTCTTTTTAATCCCTGACTTTTTATTACAAACGGTTTCCTGCATCATAATTTGATGCAGACACACCGGCAATAGTTCTCAGGTTCCCCGGCTTTTTAAGAAGTGTTCACTATTGGGGTGTATATTGTGAGCAGTTTTACCAAACACAAGAATTTGACAGTTACACTCCATAAGATATTACAATCATAGGATTTTTTTTCTTTATTTAATTTATTTTAATTTAATTTTATTTTATTTTATTTTATTTTATTTTCATAATTTTTTTTTCAATTCCAACACTTTGTTACACATGTACTCTGTTTGTCACCATAAATTAAACAAATGCACATTATTATACAAGAATAGCATACAATACAATGCTGTTACTTTCAATGACGATGATATAACAATAGCATACACCCTTATTACGTCAGTACCTTCATACCAGTTGCAGTTTGTATCACAGAGTAAAGTATGCAATGCGTGCTGTAAACTTCCTTCATCTCCATAAGTGAACAATAAGCAGTGGTAGTCAATGCTTAGTGACATATGAACATGGTTGTTCTGGAGACTCATGCAAGCTGCATGACTCGGAATTACCCCCATTGACACAGTCTGCATAACCAACACGGCGCTTGCCTTGATTACTTACGTGAAATTGTGTTCCTCTCCTTCTGAAAAAATTCCTCCACTTAACTAGCCTATTAAAGAGTGACTGGGTACATGCATTATTTAAATGACAATCTATATATTATTTACGATATATAATTAAAGTTTTTCCTGCTTTACAGTCCCAAAATAAACTTAAAACAGGAGTCCAATCTGGGCCTTGGGCCACACACTGGGAACAAGCTGAGACCATTTGAAAACAAAGACAAACCATTAGTCGTTGTTTTAAATCACGAGCCTATGGACTATACGTAGGAAGAACTGCAATCTGAAACACACACACAAGTGTGTATCTAGACACATGAAAAATGTGTATTTCATTCTTAAAATATAGTCGGAATATCACAAGCTTTATGATACTGGTCGTTCTTCGCTGGATTGAAGGATTCAAAGTCGATTAAAGTGCAATCGTAAGAGTTGCACTCTGGTTGTCTGAGTCTTTTGTGTTTTTGCAACGTGATCGTACAGACTAATGGTGCGTCAGTCTCTCAATCACATTGGTAACTCATGGGTAATTTTGAATTATCCCTAATATATCTATGACTTTGAAAACATTAATAAGCTTTGTCAGCGTATATGAAGATCAAAACAGGGGTTTTCTTCTCTGTCATTTATTCAATTTGATGACATATTTACAAGGGTCCCAGCATAGCATGGTATAATCCATTCTATAGTCACAAAACAAATATATTTCCGAGAAAGTGATACCCACTGATGTTATGGCAAGAAAAGATGCCTCATAACAGTTATATCACTTATCATTAATCAACCAATGTACATACCACCATTCAGAAAATACAGTAATAAAATGACTTACCATACAAATTCACTAGTTGATCTTGGTTTCTAGAAGCCACTATCCAGCATATATGCTTTTTGTGCCCCTTTGATGTTGGTGGATGTACATATGTACAATCTATAATCCAGGACAAACGTGAATATGTTCTATGTACTGGGTTAAATACAATGAACCGGGCCTTGTCGATTATAGCATACATCATACAAGTCAGGTGTCCACTTATGTTTTTAGAAAAATAGTTTGATTATATCTAAGTAATGTGGGCTACATTTTAAGTAGTACTATCAACAAAAGAACATTACTTTCGTTTTATTCCATTATACATCAACTCGGAATGTTTGCATTGGAAAAATAAAGATGGTGCCGTCAGTTAGCAAAATGAGTAGTCGGGGGATCAATACCACCAAAACAAGCCTTGCGCTGATTTTCAAATTTGATGAATATAATTTTCGTTTCACACATTAATTTGCAATAATGATTCACAACGATCCAGTTTTTCAGTGAATGGTACGAAATAGAACTCTGCTCTTGAAATGTAAGACTTGATAGTGTTCAAACGGTATTTAGGTTACAGATCTGTGTTTGTCAAGTCTCTCTTCAGACTAGATACACTCGAACTCGCACATTTTTCCTTCTGTTTTGAAGTGTGCAAGTTTTTCGAACAAGGTGGGACCAAATTATGTTACATGTTTTTTATGATTTTGGTTTTGTTCCTTGTTTTACCAAAATCTGTATAAAATCACATTCTTGGAAATTGATCTGCAATAGAGGAGAGCAAGAACAGAAGCTTCAACCACCTCCTGTAGAGGGCATTTCAGTCATTTAGGGGTAGAGTTGTTTCCCATTACTTTCCATTGTAATTACAGCTTAATAACTATAAAACCACTTGATGCAGATGCAGCAAAATTAAGTGGTAAAATTATGCACATAGTTGAACCATTAACAAAAATTAAATTGCGGCAGCTTCAAATGTATCTTTTTTAAATTTGAGATTAATTTAACATGCGATGCAATCAGAAAATTCATCTCTGAAGCCCTGAAGAATTCAGTGTACTGGATTGTGTATTCAGCTGACTACACATATAATTGGTAAATGTGACCTCTCCTATTGCATAGGGCACCCGTGCTTACCTTGATATTTGATTCAACAGATGGGACTGCACTTTTTCTACTTTGTGCTTTTTTTGTGTACTTTCTCCCCAATGCCACTAAACAGGATGTGCTGAAATTTGGTGGACATATAATGTGGAAGGTTCAAAGTTAATCATTTTGTTCTATTATTCAAGACTTATGAAGTTATGTAACGTTTTGGAACCGCCTCATGAGCACATTCCTATTGATTGCTAGGTAAATCATTTAGGATTGCAAAAATAATTCCGGGTTTTTGCTTCGCTTTAAAACGCCAGGAAGATTCATTCTAAGCTGAGGGGGGGGGGGGGGGACCTTGGACGGGTCTCCAGTGAGCTTGTTCCAATGGGCAAGCTGAGAGTTGCTTTTTTTTAATCATATAATTTTATGTTGGGGAGGTTTTTATCTTCAGCATAGTCTCCACGGAGCTGAATGCCAGGCACTTGATGGCCGCCACGTTTCCAACTGGCATTCTCCGTTATTTTGTGACCTGTTCTTAGCTAACAGCCATATTTATGGATCCTTCCCCCGTCACACCAGAAACATGTCGCTGTGTCGAATATGCATTTAACTTTAAATCTTAAAATAAAGCTCTTGACGCTTCTGAACCTAGCTATGGAATAAATTGAACAAGTTTGATTTTTTTATCCAGTGGATTCTACATGTTGTAGTTGTCTCAACCTGGCAACGTCGGAAAATGTTTCGCCCTAACTGGTCATCATTACACTTTTTTAGTATGGAATGCAAGTTTTTAACCTTTTTGCCTGAGACCAGCATTTGTAGTGTATATACAGAGTTTTAAATATGTCAGAATTGGCTTTCCTGGACTTTCAATAAATTGTATTAGTGGCCCATCTAATCTTGCACGTCTTATAAAAAGGGGGAAAAATCAGAGAAGAAATATATATCATGAACCTAATCTGTAAGATAAACACAAAGTTGCGAGTTCTTGCCTATCATATGCTAAGGTAGGTTCCCAGGTAACTTAGAACGAAAAACACTAAGAGAGGACTCTGTTTAGGAACAGTTATTGGAGTGGAAGCAAACTTGGAGACAAACATATTTCATTATACCTACCTGAGCAAATGTAATATTAGCTGTCATATTTTGATAAATTGTGCAGGATGCTTTTGTTTTCTTTATACAAATTTGTTCCTGACATGAAGAGAATTGGAGAATCTAGCTTAGAAATGCACGGGGAAATCTATGCACTGGGAAGTCATTTTCAGTGCAAATTTGAGGAAAATGGTTGTATTTGTTGTCAGAGCACATCCTGAAGTTTTAAAACTCGGCTGCCAACAAGCAATGAATAATGCACTACAAGGTCCATGGTATTCTTATAAATGGCTTCGGAATACAATGAATTTGCAATTCGAAAAGATGACAACTAACAGTAAGCTGAACATGACAATGCAAACAAAAATAAAGTAATGCAGAAAATCTCTAATGTTGAATTGTAAGTTACATATAAAACAATATATAGTATTGCACTGCAGTACAAAGGCCCCACCAGACAACAGATATCAAACTTGGCTTGAATGACCGGGAAAGAATGTAATTGAGGTCTCGGTCTGGGAAGACAATCAGCCAAGTAGCATGTGACCCCTTTCAAAATAGCTGCTCAGTTGAATAATTTTTATAAACCAGTTTTATTTTATTTTAGCCGTCTTTAACGAGTAGAATGTGGCTATCAGTAAAGGCCACTGGAACGTTTTGTAGGTCAGCAGCTTTGATGCCTACATAGGCCAAGTATTCTTTCAATATAATGATTTACATTCATATGTAACTGGGCATGAACTGGAAAAATTAGGAGCAGTCTAATATTGATATCAAAGTCAAAGTGAGCCTATTTTACGGTATGAAATATGCCTATTCTACCAAACGTGAAAACACCAAAATTTGTAAATGTATGTGTTGCAGTGTACAAAAGAAGGACCAGACAGTTTTTTAAGAGCCTGGGTAGCTGGCAGGGCAGACAGAAGGAATGAATAACAAATGGGGCAAAAATGGGAAATGGAAAGACCAAATGGACAAAGTATAAATGTATCTATCCCATGCAAGATTTCCTATGGTGCAATTCAGGGTGAGAGGTCAAGATTACGGGGACTTAGCTTTTGTATGCTACAGACCACTATTTAAAGAAATAACCACACATCAAGTTGGTATCCCTTAGAGTAACAGTTAATGAAATGTGTCCCACACAATCATTTTCTATGATGGAGTCTCTGGCAAAAAAGTGAAGCCCTGGTCGATCATTCTACAAATTTCTGGTACCAGGTGCAATTCAGTATTTACCAAACTGTTCCCCGTCTTCTAAAGATGCTCACCCGTCTTGCATTCATAATTTACATCTCATGACAAAAATCTCCTTAATCTAATTCATAAAAATATTTTGTGACCTCCCTTGTAACCTGACAGATTATTGTAAAGGCAGATTCTCTGCCTCTGCCACTAGTTTGGTTACTTCCATTATTGTTCCTGGATTTGGCAAACGAAATATAGGGTACCAGTTTCCAGTACAATCTTCCTCAGAGGAATTTTAGGTATTACCTGCAGCATGTCGTGCCTGCATTACGCCTCAAAGCTGCACCTGCCAATCCAGACACTGTCCTGGGAAATAACTGGAACCATCTATTAACATCTTCGACATCGCCCACAAAACAATGCACCTCTGCTTTTTTGGCTATTACAGGATTTCTGCAGAATATTCAGACATTGTGCAGTTGCTTCATTAGTTGTCCCTTCATGAAAATGAACCACTACTGGCCGCTGTAATTTGGATGCCAATAGTAACACTAACTCCAGTGTTTTTCTTTTGTGGAATTCTGCCCTCCTGTGATAAATCACTATTGCTATCGTTGAGGCTTACTTCTCCCAATGCTACAAGATCCTCCAACTGTAGCAAATCCTCCACTCTTGCCACTAGCATTATCCTATCTCGCTCTTAACCAAATGTTTGATGTATGCCCACTAAAAACCGAACTGTTCTTCCCTGGTACTCTGCCAAACAACTATACCTTTCGCTGTCAACCATTCATTATCAAAACACTGATTTGAGACAACACATTGTAATCAAAACTCTTCAGATGTTGGTTGAGTCTGTAACACTTCACACTAATCCTCACGTCACACTTTATTCAGGAGCTCACCTAATTGACAATGAGAATTGATCACCGATGGCACTAAAGACACGGCAATGACCCTCCAGTGCAGCAATATTGATACAGTATATGTATCCACTAAGACAGAATTGTCAAAGTACCAAAACAATAGACCCTCGGGCTATGTCACGACAGATCCAGAATCTACAAGGTGATTTTTCACCACAAACAAAAGTAGATCCTCAATCCCCGTACAACAACATTTCTCTGCCAGGGTGTCGAACAACCTTGTCATAAGCACTATCCGAGTAAACAAAACTGTATCCGTTAATTGACAACACTCCTCATCTTGATGCAAGACAAAATCTTGTTGCAACTTAGCAGTTTGGCAATCCTGCACTTAACATCCCCAACATACTGTGTGGGGAGCGACATACCAAGGCAGGTATTGTTTTTCATCATGTCTCTTCACATGAGTGTCCCTCTCATCACAAATTGGACAAGGATGTATGCTCTGCTTTTTCTTCTTCTGCTTGGTCTTAACGTAAGTGGTCTCAGCTAATGCCTCTCTAACCTCCTTCCCATTTTGACCATTTTTTTCCAATCACCCAAGTGTAAGCTGCACTGGTTGATCATTATCCCATGCGAGAATATATGTGTCAAATAATCACGTTTCCTCAAAAATTTAAAAAGTTTAAAATCCCAAATTATTAATGTGGCATGGCCATAATTATAAATACCATTTCCAGAGGCACAGATTTTTTGTAAACCTCCCATTATGTGTAATGTTAACTATGAATGGATTGTACACAGATATATATATATATCTGTGTCTCTCTCTCTCTCTGTTTATGTGTGTGTGTACATACGTACATACATACATACATACATACATACATACATACATATGAAGTCGCCTTCAATTTAAACTTGCCCATGAGAAAACCGCCAGAAATTGCAAAATTTGTCTGATGGAGTCTGATGAGCATAGGTTTAAATCAAATATCCGCTATTTGCACACACAGATGTTTTAAATCCTTTGTCTTGATGCACGCGTGGGTGAACAGAAGAGCTTCTGTTGTTCTTCAGATCTGTTGACACTACTTTGCAAATAACATGAATGGATTCACACTAAGATAGACCATCAAATGCGTTAAAACAATGTCATGGCACATGGAATATAGACTACGAGGTCTGACTTTGCTCTACATTACAAAAATACTTGAAAGGAACAACCCCAAAGTCTATTTTTTGCAAAAAACAAAAAACCAAAAAACTACACCAACACCAACACCAACACCACCAACAACAACAATAACAGTAATAATAATAATAATAATAATAATAATAATAATAATAATAATAATAATAATAATAATAATAATAATAATAATAATAATAATAATAATAATAATAATAATAATAATAATCCCAATCCGATGAAGAAAACAATGTAAAATTTAAAAAAAAGTCTTGTAGAAGCCTGAAAAGTGAACATACAGAACAGTACTAGGTTAACTTCTGGGCACTGCTGGTGGTAATTTACCATGTTCATTTAACACAGTCGTAATACTCCTGCAGTAGGACTCCTTTTTTTTTTTTTTGCTCTTAAACATACCAGGAACTTTGTTTACAATTAATCAAAGTGCCTGTCACTAGTTTCTATGAATTTCACTTATATCTTATTTCTTTCCCCTTGTTTTTTTCCTATCCTTTTTCTATTTATCCCAGCTATTTACACTTGGATAGTTATTTCTATTCCTCTTGTGCTTAGGTAGAAAGCACTGTCTGCTGTCTGGCACATGCAGAATTAACGTTGTTCATCAGCCATACCGGAAATGATGCTCGTGCAGTTTGTACATTACAAACACATACACTTTTTCCACTGAATTTTCGCAAGAAAATAATTAATTTTTGGGTGAGGCCCATATGCAAAATGTTCTATTATGACAATTTCGAGTAGCTAGTTAGTAAGGCCATGATTTCGTGTCAAGACAGGCTGCGTGACGTGTGCTGCCAATGAAGACACCAGCCCTAATTTCAAGCCAGGTCATATACCCTTTCCTGCAAAGTTTATGTATCACAGAAAATTAAAATTGTATAAAAAATGCAGCCAATGGTGACCTTACGGGAAACCTTTGACTCGTCTTATGTTGTTTCTGGTAATTTACTGCTGCAAAGTCTAAAATCGTCTAAATTTCCTTGAAAAAATGCCTGTAAACGTGATCATAATTTACATGTCTATGACTGCACTTAGTTTTGCACGCAAGTGGAGATAAATGTATAAGTTGTATTATTGTTTCGATTAAGTAATATCTCGGTACAATTAGGTTACAATTCTTTTTTTATCTCAAAGATTACGAACGTTTCAGATAAATTTACAGATTTTGCATTTCGAGTTAAATTTACATACAATAAACGCATAATGTTTTCTGAAAAAATTGTTGTTTTTTTCACATAGGCCTATATAGCACAAATTTAGGTCTCATGAACTACTAATTTCAATTATCAATGCATTATAATTATAATATTTACATGCCTGGTGCCTTTTGTATGCGGTAGGAACTACCTCTGGGTTAAGAGAATGCCTCGAGCTAGGTCCCAGCCACAGATGAAATCAGACATGTGAATTAATTCTGAATAAGAAATAATACTCTAATTCATTAAATTAGACATAGAGCTACATGGGACTGCTTGTTCGTTTCCTTAGATTGAAGCAGTCTCAAGTCAAGATTTTAATAAAAGGAATAAAGAGAAAACACTCATGGATACTTTTCCCCAAAGCTGATAGGATTTTAATAAAAGAAATAAAGAGAAAACACTCATGGATACTTTTTCCCAAAGCTGATAGGAACAAACTCTGTTTTACGCATGTCCGAGAGTTTTGGGTTGTGAAACATACTTAATGATGTGGCTAACAGTTAAAGGTTTCCCGCTGGTGACCTTTTAATATATTCATTTTTCTGTTTCTAAGCCTATTCTAACACAGAAATACAACAACGTTGATCTGATTATTCTTTAAGTATGACGCAGTTCAAGCCGTGATTCTTTTAGGACACATTATTACGTTTGCGTTTTACTTTCAGTTAGAGAACTAGTTGTTATTTAATCTCGTTTTGTAACTGTGCCTGTTCAAAAACCAGGGGTTCTAGATATGTGTGGGATTTCCAATGCTCGAATGATAAAATGGTTTAATTTTGATAGGCTTTATCATGGAAGTTAGGCTTTCACTTATGTTTTATAAAAGTAGTTTGTATTTAACTTTAATTACATTTATGGAACGCGCGCTACATTTATAAGTAGGCTTATCAGCAAGATACATCATATTTGCTCAATTTCGAAACACACAACTCGGGATGTTTGTATTAAAATACATATATATTTACATTCAATCTTACTTTTAACATTGCCAGTATAGGAGAGACCCTGGTGTGTTATGAGACCATAAAACAATAGCCTTGTGTGTTATGGAACCATGACACAGGTGTCCCGCCCACATTCCAATAAGCCACGCCTACCTGGGTTTCCGTAACTTAACACTTGAACATGCGTGGCAAATCAGTTTTTGATCGTTTCTCTTAATTCTATGTAGTTAGTAAGTTTCTAAATTTCACGTAATTGAGCAGAAAAATTAAGAGGGAAATGTAAATATAAGCAATGAGGGTCGCTTGTGTGTGTGTTATGGCATAATGACGCGGGTGATTGAAGCTGGCATCGGGCGAGGCGCACTGGCGTGCACCACGCCCACGATGTCAGTTTCAATCACGCGCGTCATTATGCCATACCACTCACAAAATCGACCCTCATTTCTTAAATGGTGACGCCAGTAAGCAGAATGACTTGTCCAGAGATGCATGGCAACAAACAGGTCCTTCCCAGGTTTCCCTTAATGACCCTACTTCATATAAAGACTAATAAAGCCAAAGGCTTTCTTCTAAATTTCAAATTTGATGAATATGGCTGGTAAGCTGTACGAAGAAAATTGTTATGATTATTTAGAACTCTACAGTTTTTCAGTGGGTAGTACAGAATAGGACTTTTCTCTTTGGATATTGGACTTGATGGTGTTCAAAAGATACTCGGGCTTGCAGAATAAAGTTTTTGGGCTTCTTTTTAGATTGGACAAAAACGTTATGATTCAATCGAGGTATATTTTTACTGCCCAATGTAAGATGGCAATCAAACCCATGAAAACAACCATGTAAAATATATAACGATGTATTATTTTAACAACCAAGAAATGTGAAGACTACTATTGATGTCTGAATTCCGAAACTGCTCAGCATAATTTTACCGTAAAGGTAGCACTGAATTAACGAAGTGTCAAATGACAAATTAAATGAGGGAATGCCGCATTCATTTCTGTTAACCTTTGCTTAACAAAGGTACTGAGTAACAATTCTGAAGCAATTCAACTTTTTCAGTTTTGCTCAGAAGCTTTTCATTGATAAAAGGTCAAACGTCTAAGGCATTTGTTATAAAAAAAAGCTAAGTAAACTGTGAATTTCAATTCTTCCCAGGCGCGAGACAGAAGGTTAGAAGTCCGATCTGAGAACAATATTGTTTCCATCTGCTTAAATAACATCCATAAAAAAGGGGGAATTGGGCTAATATGTTATCTGCGACTTGCCTAGCCCCTGAAATACTCGGGACAAAGTTTGAAAATATTTACGACTTGTGAAATTCCCATGCATTACAAAGCAAGTGTATTCTTATATACAATTTTTCCCACAAAACACTTCTTAGACATAGCATGCTTGCTATAGTTGCGTCTGAATATAATGAAATACAATATTGATTTAAAAATAAATGTGGGCCCTAACACATTTTACTTAGATATGTGTACTCCATTTGTCCATACATATTTCCAACTGTGCGAGAAAAAAAAGTGCAAAGTTAAGATGAAAATATAACGCTACTCTTGTTTATTTCATTGCATTTTAAGAATACCATGCTTCCTTTCACAAGCTATCTGTATGGCACTATCTACGAGGATGTTTTGCTTTACTTGGGAATTTCCGGAGGTGGTATGGTGTCAAAGGCATTTGAGTAAAACGCATCGCAATGTGAATTCTGCATACTTCAGTGAGTGGAAGGTGATGCTCTATTATGACCACATAGTCCACTTGTGGCCAGCAAAGTACGGGTATCTCTTTACAAGTATGCATTCACGGTGTTTTTTTCCGGCTTTCATAGTACCAGTTTACATATCTTACACCCCAATGCTAAAGCGTATGCATTTACACTGTTGTTGGGAGACTTAAAACTGTTAAGCTCACAAAAGTTGAACCTTGGAATGCAAGGAGTGGTTGATCCCCTCACCAGGAATAGAGTATTTCATAATTTGTCATACTGAAAGGACTTTGTAGAACATTTATGAACACAAAATTCAAACTCCGTTTCATCTTCAGTAGCATGTATAAATTTAATAAACAGTGGTATTTTAAATAAAACAGAATAAGAATATGCAATATAGTTGAAAACTTAATTCCCTTGTTTTTGAGACGCATGCTCGAATTTCGAATGAGCGAATATAAAGGTTATGTGATCACCTCCCCTGCCTGCTGTACTAACAGTGTAGAAAATTAGTGTAATCTCTCATTGCAGGCTTTAAGCTACTGAGTACTAAAATTAGTGCATCAGGAATCGTAATACGATGTTCATGCAGAGTCTGTCTACGCACAAAGAACATACGTAAACATGATACAATCAATGCAGTGGCAAATAACTTAGAAAAATGATAATGTTGAGCAGATACTCTAGTATGGCAGTTATATGCTTAATTCGGAATTCCCAGCTACAGTCTGAAAAATATTACATGGATTGCCTTATAAACGTATGGGCGTCATGACAAGACGCATGCTACAGTTCTGTGGTGCCTGGCATCTATATTGCCCAAATATATATACATGTATATATATTTGGGCAATATAGATGTGTGTGTGTGTGTATTATGCACATGTGCTACGTATATGAGGCATGTAATACATATAGTTTTAGAGAGACAAATGTAAAGTCATGGTTTCAGATACAAAAGGACAAGAAATGGTTGGCTGAAGGGTAAGCTCAACAGAAAAACATGATGATTCTTCACCTGTCTCCTTTAAAACGTAGGCTTAAAGAACGAATGTTCATCAAAGTCAAAAAAAAATGAAGGCAGGGAATAGATGTTTCTCAACTCGGAGTAAGACTAAGGATGCTATTCAATCTGACCACACCTTCAATCCTGTACAGTGTTTTTCCACGAAGCTTTTGAGTACTTAAAGAAACCCCCACTTTCTAAAATCAATGCTGATATATATATATATATATATATATATATATATATATATATATATATATATATATATATATATATATATATATATGCATAATGTATTTTGTTTGTTTTTGTTTTGTTTTGTTTTTTAGTATTTTTCTTTTTTTCTATTTCATTAAACATGACTCATTTTTGTATGTAGCCATATTTCATATTTAATGTCTGCTTGGCCTCTGCAGTCAGGCTGACCCCTATATTTGATATTGGCGACAGGTTGGATCAAAAGTGCTAAGCGTGACCAGTATATTGATGTTTCTGAACACATTATGTTTTTAATCCCTTAAGGGGATGAATTTGTAATGTACAGTTTCATGCAAGGTCAGTGGAGTGCGCAATATACGTCCACACACTACACAGCATTAGAGATTTACACGTTATACAAAAAGGAAAATAGAACAACGCAACATGAATTCAAAGTATACATCTGGCTACGTATAAACTTGATGGTAGTTTACAATCACATATAGTCACAGCCTAATGTGATTGTTCCGGTTGATTTTTATTCAAGCGTCTGCTGCGCCTCTTTTGGTGTGGAATTTGCAGACAAAGGCCTGTCCTTGATTTTTTGTGAGAAGGTCAAGGTGTAGATTGAAGCTTCCTTCAATGCATTTTATTCGACACATATGCAGAGTATGGGCTCCATGGGCTGAAGGACATACCAGACCAATAAATAGGCAACCTGTTATGAAAAAAAAATCCCGAAACATAAATCTTTATTTTGTTCTTTCTTTTTAATTTAAACAAATCAGATTCCCTAAGCCTCTACCACGTATCTTGTGGAATGACATTGCAGAAGAAGGCCTGTTATTGTTACGGTCTGGGGATCAACACATTGCATGGTGCATGCGTATGTGTATTCTGGAATGCATTTCACTTGAAAACATGTTGAATCTGCGCTTCTTGACTAACATGCCTGACAAATAAACAAGCAAGCAAACTTTCTATTGAAAGATTTTTGCAAAATATAGACTCTTATAACGCATGTCTACATTTTTTTAACCACAATCAAAATTGCCCTAATCACCATGGACATATACATATTTTTGGTTGTAAGTGGACTACATTTCTTTACAATATAAAGTCATGTAGCCATGGAGAAATTTGCCTGTACCTGTCACTGTCTGTATAGAACAAAAATTTTAACCAAAAAAAAAAAAAAAATGTTGGGAGTTGCAGTTTCATTTGGACAACTGGATCAAACTTTCTATGAGTGTCTCCATTTGTTTGAGCGTTTTTTCATGCTTATATTTCAGCAGCCAAGGAGACACATTAAGAAAAGGAGAGAAACAACGTTTAAAACAGACCAATGTTCATCACGACAATACAAGAGCACTGTTTTCTGTGTTTTCCATTTTGCGTACAATTAATATGCTCAGGCAGCTTAAGTACACACTCACATACTTTTTGTACTGTTCGCACGTCGTGAATCAAAGAGTTTCGTGTTTATAGGTAGGAAGACACATATTTGGAGAAGATACAAGGAGCTACTTTATTTTGCTGAATTTCATGCAGATTTATATATATATATATATATATATATATATATATATATATATATATATATATATATATATATATATATATAGAGAGAGAGAGAGAGAGAGAGAGAGAGAGAGAGACATACATATACATACATACATACATACATACATACATACATACATACATACATACATACATATGCGTGTCTGTCTGTGTCTGTGTCTGTGTACGTGTTTGGAAATATTGTGAGATTTTGGTTACACGGTCGGTTCCTTTCAGTGTCTTGTTGAAGGTTAAAAAACCACTTTATACAGTATAAATTGTATATTAGTTAGATTGGAAGCTATGCAATTGCTTAAAGGAAGTCTTTTTCCCACGACATTTAAAGTAAAGTCATTGTTATTATTTAAATGAACCACATTTGTTTTCAATTACCAGAAAATACTGGAGTGGGGAGTGTATGGGTCCGTTTGAATCGGGGGGGGGGGCGACAATATTACCATTAATTCCTTTATTATTGTCCGTTGTATCTGCGCGATCCTTTGCCTTAATAGGAAAATAATATGGTACACATCCTTGATTATTTTGAGTGCCAATTAACTTTATATATGGTATATTAGCTGTCAAGTGGTAGTTTAAGTTTGCAAATATACTGAAACGACTACATACCTCTCGAAATTTTGATATGTGTTCAGGTGCTGAAACACATTAATTAATCGCCCCTTTGCCCATACATGTAGGTTGACGGCACTGGGTACCATGTACCCATAGCCACAGACCGATATAAAGCACATGGAAAGTGAGAGTAAGGATGTGAAAAAAAAGATAAATTCATAAAATCCAAGACAGAAAATATTAAATTATTTCAATTTTTTACAGCATGAACGACCACTTCATTTCATGCCCCAGACACAATGTCACCATGATGAGTTTCTTTTTTAAACGTCGATGTATGATTGCTTTCTTTTGACATGCTTATAAGATACAGTTGCTAATATATCATAACTTGTACATACACTTTTCATTTTATGTATTTTAAAACACCTGCCATACAATTTTTGAAGTGTTTTTCTACATTCAAGCAAAAGCTTTGCAAAACTTTGCAATTAAATCGCCCCCCTGCCCTGCTGTTACGATGCCCACTTTCTGAATATTAGCAGAACTCAACAAAGAATGACAACAGTGATATGACTTTTACAATATCAATATATTAACAATCAAAAAAACAGTACAAAGTAGGTTAATGAAATCATTCACCTATCCAAGCGGAGACTCTGCTTCTAAAACAGTTTGTACATTAATCCTTATTCCTTGTGAGAGATTATCCACAGGTATCTCCCACCGTTCATAGTCCTGTGGCATGTGCCTAATAGTCAGGTATGTTACAAGTCGCACAGAGGTAAGGTTTGGTTCCATTGTGGTACTCAAAGGCGCAGTGCTGATCCAAATGCCACAGAGTTGCAGTTTAGTCTCAATGTGCCACACTTAACACCAAATATACCAGTCCACTCAAAACCGCTGTCCAGACTCCACAGGCACAATGTATAAATGAGTATCCCTTTTGCAATAACAATGGCTGACAGTCCCACTGGCTTGAAGCCACAAAGATGCTGTCAGATCTCAAAATTCTCCTCTCTTCAGCAATTAAGTAGCCGGATAATTTTACAGTGAGTGCCAAATTCCAAATTGAAGAATTTTGCAAAACCTACATTTTGTTTGAAAATGTAGGTTTTGCAAAATCAATATATTAACAATCCAAAACCAGTACAAAGTAGGTAAATGAAATCATGCGCCTATCCAAGCGGAGACTCTGATTCTAAAACAGATGATTACTGGAAGTCAACAGCACACTGTAGTGTCAAAATTAGAGCTTAATGGATAAACTAATATACTTAAATAGTTGTCTTAGGTGTGGGAGGAATGTCTTTTCTGTCAGTGGTGCTACATACTAAATGCAGTACAGAACAAGCCACATCTGCATTCCCTATAATGCTAAATTGATTTATGATATAGAATTTGTGTTACTTTGCACTGAGATATGAATATTTTAAATTCCAGTAAGAGAATTTGAAATTAAGTCCAAAGAAAGTGCATCATCATGGGAAAGTTGTTGGCCGCAAGTATAAACAATAATTGTCAACAAATATAAACAGGGGTAATGCATAAAACATTTTACCA
The DNA here is from genome assembly GCA_964020975.1 of Hermodice carunculata. Classification (NCBI taxonomy): domain Eukaryota; kingdom Metazoa; phylum Annelida; class Polychaeta; order Eunicida; family Amphinomidae; genus Hermodice; species Hermodice carunculata. The sequence goes on from OZ026627.1 coordinate 25,181,418, forward strand.
AAATAGATTAACAGGCTACCATAAACATCCTTAAGGGCATCATTAAGTTCCAGATATAGAAGGGAATTCAAAAATAAAATGAACGGGTCAAGTCTCACCACTGACTTTTTGTAACACCACTGACATTTTCAATCCTGACCAGTTTAAGAATTTGTTATACATGCCCATAAGAGTGGTTTTCTGTGTGAGGTAGAGCAAAACAGAATAATTTATCAACTTCATACAATTTTTATTCAGATCAAGCCTCAGATGGTGATCATAATATTATCCAGATGGCACAATTGTTTGAGATATGACCGTACTCGCAGTATGCAAGAATAAAGTTGGTAACTATATATTTGTTGCATTCATACATTCTTTGCCTCTACAATTAAATAGTTGGCCCTTATGCTGTGTGCCAATTAAATTTAAAAGAAGTATTTTAACCAAAAGATAGATAGATAGATAGATAGATAGATAGATAGATAGATAGATAGATAGATAGATAGATAGATAGATAGATAGATAGATAGATAGATAGATAGATAGATAGATAGATAGATAGATAGATAGATAGATAGATAGATAGATAGACATTTTGCAATACCACGGACTGGTGTTACACCACTGATATTTTCAATCATGATCAGGTTCAGAATCTATTATAGATCCTCATAAGAATGCTTTTCTGTGTGAGGTAGAAAAAAATGGAAAATTTATCAAACTTCATACAATTAAGCTGAAATTCATAGCCAATCAGAAATAACCCCACCGCCACCCCCTTTTGAACAAATTTAGTAGACATCTACTCAAGGTACATTGGTGTCCCACCAATTTTGACGGTAATTTGGCTGCTGGTTTTTGAGAAGCAAGAAGGCTGTGTGAACAGCCCATGCTCAGCTGACCTAGTCATTCATCACACTGGCTCTGGGAACTTGCGATAAGATCAAGGTGACCCATGTACTGAGTAAGTCTGACCTATATGGAAGAACACTAAGATGTGCAACATCAAGCTCCCGGTTCAATTAGTTTTCATGTAATATTGAAGAGTAAAATTTATGTAAGTTGCACCGTGACCTCAGAAATGAGGTCAAGGTCACTCATGTACTGTTTAAGCGTGACTTTTATAAGAAACATTTACAAGCACAACATCAAGGTCCTAACTTAAAATATATCTCAAGTTAACAGTAAATTTCATGTCAGTTATCATGTGACCTTCCGAATGAGGGCAAGGTCCAAAAATCACTGATGCATTACCACTTGCATAAAATAAGTAGACATTCATCAAAGGTGCATCCCTACCAAGTTTGACACAAATCTGGCCAAAATTATTTTACTCATTATTATTAAAAGAAATTGTTATGTTAAACTTTCCTGTTAAAACTTTATGAAAGATTTAAAAAGAAAAAAAATTAAATATCATAAACAAAAGGACTGTGACAGTCTTGAACTCAGCTGACATGTACATACAATCTTTCGATCTTTTAAGATTTGCTTCAAAATAGAACAAAGAAATTCATAAAAAAATGCAAGAATCGATGGGGCCTGACCATTTGAACACATATGGTAGAGACCCATGCAAGGTACATTGCCACCAAGTTTGAAGTCAATCTGGATGACGGTTTCTTCGGAGGTGTCAAATTCAATTTGAATGAGCATTACAGTGCCCATTGACTTACATAGCAATCAATAGGGAAGTTGCATTTAGCGACAAAGTACCCGAATTGTAAAGATCATTAAAAATCAGCAACCCACACCACTGCCACTTAATGAATCAATTTTTTTGCCCTTCCACAAGGAACATGTCCACCAAGTTCCAGCTTAATATGATTGCTGGTTCTCGAGAAGTCAAAAGTAGCAATAACACACAAATTATCATTACAAAAACTATCAAAAATCGCAGCACCACCCGGTGAACAAATTAAGAACAAGGAGAATGTAGAAGAGTGTTCCTGTGTGATATCAAAGCAATTGGGTAAGTGTTTTTTTGTAAAGATGATTTGCCCCAAAAAGAAAAAAAAATCATAACAAAATCCCCAAATCATTGGAACGTGACCATTTGAACAAACTTGGTAGAGACCCACCCAAGGTACATTACCACCAAGTTTGAAGTCAATCTTGCTGACAGTTTCTTTGGAGAAGTCCAAAATGTGAATTAGCATTTGCTTGCCCATTGATTTACATAGTAATCAATAGGAAAGGTGCATTTACTGGTAAGAACCCAAATTGAAAATAATTTGTTAAGAATTAGGAATCTATAGCAGTACTCATTAGTGACCACCTATGCTTGACCCTTTCACAAGGAATATATCCACCAAGTTTCAGCTTAATCTGAGTGGTGGGTTTGGAGAACAAGTGGAAAATAGCAAAAACAATAAAAAATTCATTGAAAATAGCATAAAATTGCCTCCTCACGTGGTGAAAAAATTAAGAAATAGGAGTGTCTCTTTGTTATATCAAAGCCAGTGGGTGATTGGTTTACGAGAAAAAGAATCGCTAAGACTTTCCACGAGAAAAGGAACAAAAAAATTCATACAAATCCAAAAATCACTGGAGTGTGACCATTTGAAGAAACCGGGTAGAAACAAAACGAAGGTACATTGCCACCAAGTTTGAAGTCAGTCTGGATGACAGTTTTGGAGAAGAAGTCGAATACGTGAATTAGCGTTAGAATGCCCATTGACGTATATAATAATCAACATGAAATGTGCATTTACCGATATGAATCCGAATTGAAAAACAAAAATCGTTACAACCAGAAATCCATAGCAGTGCCACCAAGCGAACAACTTTCTTTGACCCTTCCACAAAAAACATCCACAATGGTTTGGCTTAATCTAATTGACGGTTCTGAAGAAGTCGAAAATAGTAAAAACACACCAAAATATCATCAAATATATATATATATATATATATATATATATATATATATATATACTATTACTACTAATACTACTACCACTACTACTACTACTAATAATAAGTAAATAAAATAAAAATTTCCAGCGCTACCTAACTGGGAGCTTCCCGGAGTGTCTGTGTGTGATATCGAAGCAATTGGGTGGGCAGTTTTGGAAAACTGGCCCACAAAAGACCCCCCCCCCCGAAAAAAAAATCGTAAAAAAAATCTAAAAATCATGAAACATGATTATTGGAACAAACTTGGTAGAGACCCGTCCATCGTACATTCCCCGCCAGGTTTGAAGTAAATCTGGCCAACGGTTTTTAAGAAGTGGAAACTGTGTACTGTGGATAGAAGGATGACAGACGGACAACGGGCTATCCTATAAGCTGAGCTGACAGAGCAGTCAAGTGAGTTAAATATCATTTTCAAAAAGACCAGAATTGCAGTGTTATCTGGTGAACTTATTCAAGTCATATGAGGCCCCAAGTTGTATAAAATGATCATACTGTAATTAAATAGTTTGGAAAACCTTTCGGCCCCCAAGAGGAAAATACTACTCACAATTCCTGGAGTTATTTGTCCAATGATAAAGCACTTTCTCTTTGCAGTCAATGGTGTTATATTTACGTCAATGGTGTTATCCCAGTGGAGATAAAACTATTGACTGTAACACCACTGACAAATCAGGAAAAAACACTGACTGGTCCCTATCTGCTTGTTCCATGCTAAACACCCTTACCAGCATTGGGCACCCGAGCACACTGTTCTCATGTTTGGGAAACTTTTTCTTCAAATATTTACATTTTTCGTGAATCGCAATGCAAACACCACTGACAGTGAATAAATATAACCTCGCTTTTTACATAACACATTGTCAAAATTAGAAAAACTACAATGAGCATGGTAATTAAACCAATGGCGCCTTCCTATAGCTTCCTTTGGTACCTCTTCCTAGTGATAACTTTTGGAACTATGGGGAGCCATTATTATTTACATCTAAATTTCATCAAAAGTAACACCACTGACAGAGATTCAAGTAGCACCATCTTATTCAGGTAGAACTTCAAAACATGTACATAAAAGGAGCTGGAACCAACTGCTCCTGATAAAGGACATTTTCATCATGTAAATCATGTGCAAATAATAATATTTTAATCTTTTTTCTCCACAGACAAACTACGTAGAAGCTACTAACCTCGAAGAGTAACACATCAATTTCGTCAGTCCCACTGATATTTTGTGTTTCTACAAAGAATTGCACTAAGACATTTACAAAACTTTTGTAAATATGGGCTGTTTTTATGTAAAGTTCTTGTATTGGATTATAAAATATAACAGAGATTGTCTCAGTAGTGTCCGCACTTTTAGCAACTACCTGGTAACAAGAAAATTGCATTTATTGTAGAATTACCCAGCCGCTTTATTTATCTAGACACAGAATTCTCACCAGCATTCCAGCTTCCAATCAGTCACACACCTTACCTCTTTCTGGTCTTTCTAGCTCACCTTTGAAATGTGCACAGACAGTACAATAAAATGAGTCATATGAATGTAGGTCAACACTTTGTTCACAAGCTGCCTGAGAATCACCCCAGCAAAGCAGGCTAACTCTCTGAGCTGGCATGCACTCAATGAATACAGTGACTGCTCCAAATAAAAAAATAGCAATTTTATCAATTGATATCCTTAAATAATACAAATCATGAAAAAGGAAGTATTTTGCTAAGTTCTGATGATTTATGGGAAATAGAACCATACTGGAAATAGGTAAGTGGACTATGAACATATGCTGGGCTGGCATTTTAGGAATATGATCATCAAGGGTGACTGGTTTGATGTCACCATGAAACCAGACACAGGTATTTGTAGGGCTACAAGGTACACTTTTTAGCAACTATAATGTAGCACTTATGGATAGAAACCCTTGCTGCTTATCACCTATCTGCAGCCAACATCCCTAGTACACCATTAGGAGAGCCAATATCAAAGGTAAAACATGCAGTGTGACACTATTGTGCACCAGAAGTAGAGAGGCATATTCAAAATTCCTCTAATAAGTTAAGTGGATGTAAAACTTTACTTTGAATGAAATCTACAGCATTGAAGACATAAATTATGCATTTAATAACGAGGTCCATGGACACTTTACATGAAGGGACTTGCATCCCGCACTTTAACAATCAAAGTTAATTTGATTAATTTTTGTCCCCTGGGTGTGAAAATGATATTAAACTATCTATATTTATCCATCTACCTAATTATTTATCTTTGTCACAGTTGTAAAAAGCTCTGCCTCTATCACGCCAGCATGGATTTCAAGTAGTGGAAAACTGTTTCACCAAATAGCACATTTTTTTACTACTGGTGCTTCAACACATAGGAACTGTAAGTCTCTTCTGTTTCTTTCTTTTTCTTTTTGGAGTCCAGGCAACCTGCGTGTGTACATTTGAACAAACCCTGTTAAATGTTAAAATGACACTTGATTCACTCACATCTCTTCGTTTTGTCTAGATAATTGCAGACTTTGAATCTATCAGTGGCACATGGTGAGGGATTTTCAGATTTTTCGACACAATTTTAGGTTTGTATTATGGTTCTCTCAATCAGCATTCAGGAGAAAGTGCTGTTGTACCAAAAACAGAGAAATTTCTTAGCTATATGATTTTGCCAGGTTTGTCATATCAATAATTCAACTAAGTTATACATATTAAACAATGCAGCCATGCATTCGTATTATTTGACACCTTTTTTTCATTTGTTTGCTATACCCCCTCCCCGAGAGGGGTTTAGTGGGTCAACCAAAACAAATGTGTCTTTCTCCAGCAGAAAACATCAAAATTTACACTTAAGTGCAGTGTAGTCCAAGTGTGCCTGACTTAGGCCACCAAAATGATATTCCTTGTAATTGCCTTTCAGGACCAAAGAGAAGAGAATCCTTGAATGCTGCTCTACTATTTTTCACATAGCTTTCCATCAACAGATGGTCATTTATTTTCAATGTCTTTAGCAAACCTAGTTCTAATTAAGCTACAATCTTTAGATAAATAATGATATGGAAATTATTTCAAGGCCTATTGGTCCTTTTTTGCAAAGCCTCATTTTCCGATGGGCTTCTTATTTATCATCATCATCATCATCATCATCGTCATCATCATCATCATCATCATCATCATCATCATCGTCGTCGTCGTCGTCGTCGTCATCATCCTCATCATCGTTCTTGTAGTCATCACCATCATTGCCACCGTCATCATATTCTCGGGACTTCACCTTTGTGCCACCACTATGGTATGATGATACATTAGGTCCCAAGGCATCTGTGACAATCGGTAGTGCTTGATACTCTGCTTGATTAAGGTCACTGTGACAGATCAGTATTTTCATCTCTTTCATTCCAAAGATAACGTTAGATCTACCAAATGATGCAAGGTAATAATTAGCCAAGGCGGATTACCTGCTTCACAAGTTTTGAGCCTGAGCCCATGATACAGTTTAAAATATGCTTTGGCCTGTGCATCACGTATCCGGCAGACCAAGTACCTTAACAATCTTTCAGGGTATTTGAATGGGAATTTGGGTTTTTTCTTGTTTTTCAGTTGAACAAAAAGATGTAGTTTTCTCTGGGATTCTTTCCTCATGCTTTCTCAGTTGAGGAAAGTAGTGATGTAGCCTTATATGTGATTTGAAAGGTTTTCCATCACAGATATTTGGCGGGGGGGGGGCATATTTTGTAGGACACGTGCTTTATGCCCGGGAAAACTATTTCAAATATGCCCCACAATATCTACGCATAGCTGTCAGGATGTACCCCTTACCGCTGGAAATTTGTGAGCAAGACCTCAAAGGTCTTGAAGAAGTTTGGAGCTTTATCCTAGGGCCCAGCTGTCTATACACAGAGTGTTTGTTTTTCTATTTTTGCAGTAAACAGTGGATTTCAATCTAACACATAACATATAGGGAATATAAAGACATCTAGTTTTATTAATATTCAAAATATGTACTTTGGACCTATTGCATAGACTTTTTTTAACATATTGAGCATAAACATAACATATATGAGCTTAGAGATGCAAGTGACATAGACTTTTGTTGGTATTTCCGGCTCCTACTGTGTTACTTCTGTAGAAAGGACGTAGAACAGAATTGAGTGTAATGAATAGCTGCAAGTGTAACATGATCTAATTAAAGGCGAAAGAATGATTCGTATAGTGTTCCTTGCCCGCAGTTTCCATTTTGTCCCTTTCTGTTCCGAAAATATCAGCTAGAAAGGTGACACCTGCTTTGAAATGCTGGTCTTGATATGCTGACAAAAAACACTTTAATTTACGGCAAGTTGTGTACTGCACAGCAAAATGTGCCCAGCTTGAACAATATCCCGCACTGTGGTTTCACCCTCATATCCCCTCGCAACCCTTACAATTAAAATACCTCTTGAATTTTAGACTAGCGCGCGTCAAATCGATTTAAGCTAACTTTTAGTTAGCAGCTGTCTCAAGTCAGGACAGAGATGTTTGCCTCCATACAATATTTGTGCTGGCGTATGTCTTTCTTGATCTAACTGGATTTCGACATGGCTTGTTTGGTGGCTGGAGATTTTGATCATGGTTGAATCTTGATTACACGGAATTTGGTGCAACCATTTTGACGTGATAGCAAACTGTTGTCTGCTTCTATTTTCATGACATTATTTTATGCCTGTTGTCTGTTTGTGGTTGATGCCAAATGCGTGACTTGATGAACGCTCAGACCTGGTATGTAATTGGTCCTGTTCATTTTTACTTGTCATATTAGGACCGATGCGAAATTAGACTGATTTTGAATATTGATCTTGATAAGTTACGGTTACTGATGATTTGGAAGGGCTCATTTGGCTGTTATATGCTAAAGGTCTGTTCCCCGAAATCACCATCTTACTTGAGGTGAAATATTCATCACTATACCAACACAAAAAGAAACAGGGCGTAGGCAGGCTCCTATAAAGGGCCCTGGGAGAGGTTTGCCCCAAGTGCGGGTCATGTGGATGTTTCGGATGGTAATGCAGTTGAAAATTCAAAAATCAGAAATGTAGAAGTCGCAGGTATGAAACCTGCCCAATCATGAAAACACAATCTGAACTCGTGCCTTTTTTCACTAAGAAAGAGTAACACCGTGCTAGTTCAGATGCACCATCATTTTTAATCATAAATCAAGAAATGTCAATTATTTATTATCATATCAAATGGGTAGATTTGGTATCTTGGAGAGACAGGCAGAACCCCATGAGCGGGCCTGTAATTACTGAAAAAAAGTTCGAAATATAGGTAGCTCAAGGTAGACATTTGTTTAAAAGAAAGTGAGAATTTTGACCTTCAATTTATTGATAAAACCCTTCACATAAAGGTGAAACAGAAACTGGTTAAAGAGTTAGACGAGAGAAGCACGAACTGTTTGGGCAATAATTAATTATAAAATAATTCCTGAAAAAATAGTTTAATACAATTTTGTATCATGTTATTTACGATATATCTTACCATAGACTTCTGAAACCTGCATATTCCAAAAGATAGCATTTAATCAATAGATCAAGGGGCCTTGTTCACTTTAGTACATTAACGTTTTTACGTGTTTAAACACAAATATTGATTTTGAGAAAAGGGTATATTAAATTGCTCCATTAATTATAAATTGGCTCTAATAAAGTGATCTTGTGCATCCCTTTTATACCAAGAGGCAAAGGAAAGTTGGTCCAGTTGTTTTGGTAATTAGCATAGTACGTAAAAGCAAGAAACAGGTTGGATGGGACTTTGTACAATGTGAATGATAGCTGGCCTCAAAGAATTTTTAACTTGGCTAGGGCAAAAAGTGATGGAGGAACAAATACAAATTTATTATCTTAGTGGCTGAGGTGTACTAATCGTGTACTAGTGTTTTGTTTCTTAATGAAATATCTTACCCCTCGCACGCTACCCAATCGTCTTAAAAAAATAAAAAACAAAACAACCCCCCCCAAAAAAAACCAAACAAAATAACAAAAAACAAACAAAAACCAACCAACCAACCAACCAACCAACCAACCAACCAACCAAACAAACAAACAAAGCAAATATACATCTTCTTGACGACTAGGCGATTTACGGTGATACTACCAGCATATTTGTGCTAATGATTCAAAAGTACAGAAAACGATTCAGAAAGTTGGGTATTAGAAAATGCTTCCTATCTATGAGGATTCTGAAGAGATGCACAAAGAATGGCACTGATCCAGCATGTTTTTGGCTTCCAAGTTAAATTTTAAGGTAAAGTTATACCTGGCAGTTTTCGTACAATATACTGTTTTGATTTGTTTTTATCATTTTGATAAATGTGCAATAGGCGTCTTCAGTCTACATCTGGTAGGAATACCTAAGTAGATCCTAGAAAGCAGACTTGATGACCAACTGGAACTCAAGTGCATGTACTTGTGATATGTTTGTGTAACTACTGTCAGTGCTTGGCTGGAATGTGTACATTATTTGCGTGAAGAATTGCAATTCAATGTAAAAGTACTGGTGACTCTCGCATTTATTGTTAACTTTGAAAAAAAGCAACTTATTTTCTTCGGGTACTCCTATTCGGGCTGGCCCCTTTTAATTCCCTGTGTATTCCAGCAGATTACTCAAAGCATGCATGTACTCTATGTTGAATCTTGGCTTCAGCCTCGATATTTTTGCACAAGACCATAGTTGTAAGGGTGTATTACTGTTGATATCAACACCACAGTCTGGTATTTTAGGAAAGCACAGCATACTCTACTCTCCCTTCAAGCGTCCATCAATTTGATTATATTTTTATTTTGGCTTATGGAGGCGAATTAATTTTTTTCTTTTAATGTTTGAGTCTTAAATAATCATTTTCATACTAGACACACGTTTTTACCAAATTTACTATTAACATGGAATTTGTCATCATCCTTGTTTTAGTTTTATCAGAGCTAGCCATCTTTTTTTTTCTTTTGTTTTTTTTTTTTAGCAGAGAAACCATATTGATTTTACAATTTTTATTAAAGGTAGAAAAGCATAGCGTTACTGCCCCTTGAGGCCAACTGTTTCGGTAAATATGGTCTTTGCCGCTAGATATCTTGGTACCTTCACAAAATGGATCTGTGAATTAAATCTGTGGGATATAAATATAGAATTGGCTTGACTATCTTTCTCCAATATCTGGAATGTATTAGAGAGAAGCAGCCAACTCGAACAGTTACGTCTCCCTAGTCCAAAAAAGCCACACAGATCTGTTTTGGCAACAGTCTCATATTATTTTGCATGATGGTCACTAATTCTTGCAGAGTTTACTTCACATTCTGGCACATCTGTGTGTAGAAGACTAGACCTTGGTATAGCCAGTAGCGTTTAATTTCATTTTTATCTTTCAACTATTGTTTCTTATGTTTTTCAAATGCTTACATCTAGGATTAATTGCCTTTAAGCTCAGCTGGCTGGTAAATATGCTGAGCTGATGTGGTGGATCTTTGTTCATCGTCCATTTGTCTGTGTGTCCCTCTGTCTGCCATCCAGGATTAATATATTTGACCTCGTCCAACTCTGGTCCAAGACCTCTTCAAAATTGGTTGGGATCTGCCACGGATGGGCCTCTTCCAGTTGTTTTCCAATAATTGTGCTGCAGTGATTTTTTACTTTTTCCTCAAAACGTTTTGGTATTCCTAATAATAAAAAAAAAAAAAGCTTTCCAAATTCCCCAGGCCCATTGATTGAAATACTTTTAACCTGACTACACGTGATAGCTTGAGAACTACTTTGGCTAGAATTTAGTGCTTGTAACCTTCTATGTAGGCCAGATTAATTAAGTTTTTAAATGAAGTTGACTTTATTCCCAAGGCCACTGGGCTACGTTCGTAAATTTTACTTTCACCTGATAACTTATACCTGTATCAGAGAGGACGTATTTGAGATAGGATTTTGCCATTGAGTGAGTGCCTTCATATTTGGACAGGGAGTCCTCGGCCTTTTTCCACAGGTCACATGATCACTCCGTTTTGTGCATGCAAGGAAAGTTGCGCACAGGAATGTCTCAGTCCTCTAGTTTAAATTTCTGTCTTGTATCAAGACAAGTTCCATAAGTTCAAATCTGGAACAATGTCAACATCCATGCAGATTACGCTCGTTGACCACCATCCCTCTCAATTATAATGTAAAATAATTATTGCAAAAGTACTTGCAACAGTAAGCATGCTTCTATGTAGTTTGGTTTTGACAATATAGGCCTTTATCGGAAGCTCATATTTGATAGTAGTGTAAAGGTGCATCAACATATTGGTTGTTAGTGCTTTAGTTGGGAGGCTTTCATATGTTGTTCTTATTTTAATCCTACCCCCCCCCCCCTCCCAAAGCACAGTAAGCTTGACGCAGGTCTTTCAACAGACCTTATTGTACGTAAAACACAACTGCTTCTTTTTATTGGAGGGACCAGAAGTTTGCTTCCAGCATATGTGCTTACAACATTATTTGGCGAGAAGCCATCAGGATATTTTGATTCCCGAGGTGACATTAAGAAATTAATTCATTTTTGAAGATAATCTGCAAACAATTCAGAGAATCCTAACTGCCATATAATCACAGGATTCAAAAGGTTTGCTTCCAGCACATGTATTTTCAACATTGCTAAGATTGGCAAGGTGAGGACGCGCCAAGATATCGCTATTCCCGAGATTATTTTCGAAAATGTATTGTTCTTTTAGATAATTAAAAAAAAGGTAAATTTTATTGTTATAAAACCACAGAATCAGAGTTTTTCATCATGTCTCTCTTTTCTAAGTTGATAAACCATTGAGAAAATTGCTTTTTATGTATTTTGTTGTAAATTATGTAGGCAAACAATCAATAAGTGTCGGCGATAGTGCATATGTGTATGACTGACAGAATGGTATTTTTGATGTCGTGTTGATATTGAACACTTGTAGCCCTTCATCGACCTGCTTCTTTAATATTTATAAATACAAGCATGTCAAAGTAGAAATGCACCTTCAAACTCAATGTTCAAGGATGTGGCAAATAAAAATTTCAAGTACCACGCTTATCATTGACCATAAGTATTATTAGCTCTAACATATTTATAGTTCACTGATGTTCAATTTCGAGGGTTCCATTACCGACCATGTTAAGTCCTTATTACTACTGAGGTAGAAATCGGTATACTTGAAAACTGAAGTAATATATCGACAGTTAAATAATGGTTGTCTTCTCTTATCATGGCCAATGATAAGTTGTCTCCAGCTTGGCTCTCATATATTGACCTGCTGCTTCAGTATTGTATTTCAAAAAGGATAGTTTTCGGTTGGTATAAGATACACGAATACATTCTAGTATACTGCACCATGCATATTTATAAGGAACCGACGTGGAAAATTAATCTTGATAAGGACTCTCATAATTTCATAGAATTGACAAGACGGCCCTCTGAATATATCTTAATACATCATATGGGACTTAAGAATGTTGATCCAAAGTTATTTATTCAAATTCAAGCCCCAAAGTCTTTGAACATAAATTTTACAGCCATAGAAGTAACGGACTATGGAGTGTATTTTTCTTCAAGGGAGAGATTTTGTGTTCGAGATGGCTGCTTACAAAGTAGCCCAATTCTATTCAAAGAGTGTGGAATTAATCAGCCACTTACTTTCATTTCGTCGACCAGGTTACTTTGTATCAATATATATTTCGACGTTCTCTGGCGTTCTCGAATTCGTGGCTTATACCAGGTAATATCTGCAGTTCATATGACTTACTACAAGGCAAGTTTAAAATACAACAATACTTTGAAAATCCAGTTGACATTGCAGCTGATCGCACATGACAATTTCTCGTATTTCAAAAACTTGTATGCTAAAATGACTAAAGTACTCTGGAGATCGGCTTCTAAAATACTGAAGAGATGTTCAAAGAGTGAAGTTATGCACAATGATTATACACTACCCAGCTGTATAAAAGAACACTGTTTGCACAGAAAGTGTAAACAAATTTCCTTTCAGTTACACAGTGGATCACCCTGCTCAAATACACGATATATTATTTGGCATATCATAGCACCAGTTACATGGAAAATTCAATTATACATGGTAACACTAGAAATGATGTATGTTGGTAATAACTGTACTTTGCTATGCTTGGAAATAAGAGACATATTTTGGGATGAGAATGCCTATTTTGGGCGCTTTTGTGGTCGTCAAAGTGGTCAAACTTTAACGTCTTCATCTTTCAGAGTTATTCTGTTGTTCAAGTCTTATTTTAATTGGGTGCAAATATCATATGCTGTGATGTATCAATTCTTATGGTCAGAAGTACCGAGGACTGTTGCAAGACAGGTAACGGGAGAGCATGTTCTCATTATCCTGCCAAGTGGTACCATTGAAGCATATAAAATTGATATGAGTATGTATATTTGGAAGTTTAATAGCAAAAAAGGTTTTAATTTCCAGTGTTTTACAAGAATAAGTGTACTACCTCATGAACAATCAAAAATATTGTATCACCGCGGACCAAGTGTATTGACGGTTATGCTTCACGTCAATTTAAGACTAAGAATAAACCAAATGTTGAAGATTTTTAGGTCGAAAGGCCATATTTCTTTCATTTCATTCTGCTGTAGGATCCTGAAAGGAAAGGTCTACATACATGCATCAAGTCACTTGTACTTACCATCAAGTTACACAAAACTTAAACTTGAGGGTGAAGTATCGAGAAGAAATACAGTCACTATTCTATCACTTATCAGTTCTCCTTATATGAATTATTATAGTGTTGCTCTCGTGTATGTAGCACCAAAAATGGAATTTGTCCACGTCATATTACGGAAAATCATCTGGTTAGGCCCCAACATTAAATCTTGTGAGTCTGGTGGCATTGTTGCATATGATTTTAATATACTGTCTCGATTTGTGTTGATTGGCCCATTTTGTAATGCTTCACATAACTGGCCTCATATTGATAATGATGTTGCCAAACCTGTTGTTTTTTCTGCAAATGCGGGTATGTTTATATTTTATTCTTATTCAGATAGTTTAACAGTCACAATAGAAGCCAAATCAACACGCTGTATTGGTTTATCGCAAATATTTCACTCCTCAACTGCTTTAGGATACAACAGCAACATGATAAGGATACAATTACTTGAAAATTTTCACACTGGGCCTCTGCTGGCTGTGCGTTTTACTAACAAAAGATGCTTTGTAATGTCGCAATACCCCCTACACCAAGATGTTACATTTTTTTATTCAACGATTTTTATCGTTGGTGACGAAGCCATTGGAGCTTTTCGCGCAATTTTTACAACAAACTACAAAATTTGGTATTATATTGGATGGAATACCAGACTTTGTGAGTCAATCTTCAATGGAGGGAACGAGGTCAGATTTCAGACATGGAAGGCTAGAAAAATAGAAATGCAGACAACCAGGTTATTTTTCCGACTGGAAGATGAACCATATTTCCATAACGAACATACACCAATAGAAATGTGCAGTATGCGAAACTTTTTTTTCATTTTGCATACAACCTATCAACATCTGTGTCCTGTATTTAAGACCAAGAGAGTTAGAAAGTATCTCACCGTGCCTCTATCTTTATTGCATTGCATAAAAATATTTATCCAAATGCCTTCAATATTATTCAGACTCTGCTTTGAGGGTCATATGGGAGAAATTGGTTTAGATAAGTGGCATACCGGATTTCCTGTCAATGTGCTTATTTCGCACAGCAAGAGACATTGTCTTAGTGGATATATGTTCAAAATTTGGGGCTTTCCAAAAAGCATTCCGCTAATATGCAACACGTTGGTTACCAATCAATTGTGGAATGAAGCATCCAAAAATTTCAGGTTTGTTTGGGAATGGGAATTAATTCGTGAAAGACCTATACAATGGACATTTGAAACGGTACCTGGTATACCTGTAAGCAAGGTGTTTGACAATGTACGACACATAATGGAGTGGCGAAACAAAAACCATTACTCCTTGAATTTGAAACCTTGTTCGATATTATTGACATTTAAAATGCGTGGCCATTCTTCCGAGGCAGAGGAAATTTATACTGTTCAACAAAATAACAATGGCTTCAACATCATTATTGCAAGAGAACAATTAATGATATTGAGCTGGAATAATGCTGCCAATATATGCAATGGAAATGGAGCAAATTTAATTACTCTCAACACAAAGTTCAAAGTAAAATTAATGCAATATGTAGTCTTTGGGGTGTCCGACTGGTTTTTACCATTGTCCTTAATGCTGACTTCCTCTGTTGTTTATATTGGGCTCAAACAGCACGTACGTTTTTTTCAACCACTTTAATGTGACAAATTGTAGAAACAATATCACAAAACAAACAAACAAAAAGAAAAACCTTCCTAAAAGCAAGAAACAAAACACCAAAGCAAAAAGCACAAACACCCCTCACTCACGAAAAAACACAAACCTTCTTAACGTATTGCTTTCGAAAGTGAGGACAGCATAATGAGAAGCTTTTCTACATGAACATAACTTGTAAACCGTCTCTGTGTTATGACCTATAGAACATGGATGACAATAAACGAATAACCTTCAAAAACAAAAACGAAAAAACATTTTCCAGAATATTGTTTCGCATAATGGTCAACTAATCAGTGACAAAGTCACTATAGCTAGTAAGTTCAATCAGTTTTTTTACTCGTGTTGGCCCTTAATTGGTTTCTCAGATTACACATCCAGCCACTGAATACACAGAATACTTGCACGATATAATTGACACCCGCTTTGAATTGATAGAAATCGACGAGAAAATATTATGACAAGCTATTGATCACCTTAAATCTAAAAATAGCTGTAGCATAGATGGCTTATCAACAAAAATATTAAAGTTCATTTAAAATACTCTTGCTAAAGCGCTTGTAATAATTGTGAATCAGAGCCGTAAAACAGGAATTTCCCCTGAAAAACTTAAAATTGCTAAAATTGTCCCTTCATATAAAAAAGGTGAGAATACTTCTTTCACAAATTGTCCGTCAAATTCTATATTACCTGCTATTTCTTAAGTATTTGAGAAAATAATTTTCGATCAACTATGTGACTTTTTCCAGAGACACAAACTTTTTTATAATAGTCTATACAGTTTTCGAACTGATCACTCAACAGAATTCGCCACAGTTAAGCTTATAGACAAAGTAATGTTGGAAATGGATCAAGGAAAATTACCACTATGCATATACCTTGACTTGTCAAAGGCATTTGACACATTTAGTCATGGCATTTTATTGCATAAGTTAAATCACTATGGAGTCAAGGACCTTCAGCTTGGGCTATTCGAAAATTATCTTAAGAATCCCAGACAATACGTTAAATGTGATGACGTAATCTCAGACACACTACCAGTGACTACAGGCGTACCACAAGGGTCTATATTTGGACCGTTACTGTTTATATAATATATAAATGACTTCTCTCAGGCAAGTAACATTTTCGATTCAATTATGTATGCCGACGACTCAACCTTAACAACAACTCTAAATTCGTTTAGTATTGATGTCAACGATACGTCAGCCAATGATAAAATCAGTATTGAATTGAAGAAAATTACTGACTGGCTGTACGTAACTAAATTGTCACTTAACATCCAAAAAAACAAAGTCAATGATATTTCATCAACCTCGAAAAAGATTTAGAAAACCAACTATTAAAATAGATGAGACTGAAATTGCATTGGTTGAAAACTTTAATTTTCTAGGAATTACAATCGATCAACATTTGAACTGGAAAGTCCATGTTGCCAAAATATCAGACAAGATATCAAGATCGTTAGGCATTTAGAATAAAATTTAAAAAAAAATACTCTACCCTTAAGTGCCAAAGTGAAAATATATAATTCAATAATACTGTCATATATAAATTATGGAATTTTAGTTGGGGGTTATAAACATAGTGAAATTTTCAAACTACAGAAGAAAGCATTCCGCATAATTACATGTTCCAAGTATAATTCACACACATAATCATTATTTAAAACTCTTCGAATGCTCAAAATCAATGACATCTTCACCATTTCCAAATACAAATGTTATCATAAGTATACTAATAATAATTAATCTTCAGCAATTACCTTTAAGGACCAATCAAGAATTACGAAGCTGTAATACGAGACAAAATCAAGACTTATCCATCAATAGATGAAAATATAGCTATATTAAGAATTGTTTAAGGTTCGATTTACCTGGTACAATAAATAAAAAGCCCACCTCAATAAAAGATACACTTTATACACATAGCTACCAGGGATTTACTAGATATATGATGAATCTCTTCATAAATGATTATGAGGAAGACTGTGTCATACTCAGCTGTTACATATGTTCACGCCACTAGAGTGTCAGTTTAATTTATTCTCTGTTTAATTCATATTATTATATTATCCTCAATGGGGTAATATCTCATTTTTATTATAGTATTCATTTATGCCGCTATTTGTTTGAAAATTTGAACATATGTAAGCCGTCTGTAGAATGTAATTATTTTGACAAGAAAAGGGTAGCCCTCATGACAGCGACAAATATTTGTCTTTATGAGGGTTTCCCTAACCAAAATGTGAGGCATGCTTGAAACATACTCTGTACAATTTGGTTCAATAAGCATATCCGGAACTCTGAATCCTGATAATGTGTAGGTTGAGTCCATATTTAAATATATGAAGTGTTGAGACGTGAGTAACGCACTTGCAACCTTATGATTTCATGATCACATTTGCGTTTTTTTTCAAAACTAAGCACTGTGTACCTCGTATTAGCTAGCTCTGATGCCATAGTGTTACTAGCAATATGGATATTTTTCAGTACACCTTACAGTCAAGAGTTACGAGTAAAGGCTATTTGTAATCAATGATGAAGTCAGACTTCAAGGTATTGTTAAATTGTTTCCTTTCTCAGTGGAACAATGTTTCAGTGCACTCCCTCATTTTGATGGGATTACGTCTCTCTGAACACACGGTATGCTAGATGACTAAAAATGCTGTATGGAGGCACTTTTAATGCTTCATAAGGTGTCATCTTTGTTGCCTCAAATATGATATTCAGCTTTAGTATTGTCTTGTATATGTACTGTCGTGTTGTAGTGCGTTGATAACTCTGCCATCTCGTGGTATATACTTACACTTGTTTGGTGTAGACCACTGTTCAATTTCCTTGCTATGGAGCGTCACTGTCCGTACCTGTCTTTGTTAATTGACTGTAGAAAGGTGTCTGATCCCCTTCTAGGGTATTATGAAAAGGCGAACTTGTCCGATCAGGAGCATATCGCATTGAGACTGCAATTGGGTGCTGACGTCTTCTCACATAATGTTTCTCGGGGCTTTCAGTGAGTTCTCTGTCGGGGCTTTCACGCAGTTCTCTCCCGATGCATACCATAGGCTACTATGAGCGATCCTTTTAAGTGTCCATACTTTGCCCAATGCGTACGTTTTGTTGCAATTCATAAATTTTGGAATTTCGCTTGATATTTTCCATTTAGAGTGAAATATTTATTCATTTGCAACATTTTTTCTAGCTTGCCAATATGAGGGTTCATGTGAGGCTTCATTTGTGCCAGTCGCTGTTATGTGTTATCATGTTGGATATAGGCCGCCAAATTTCCATGTTAGATATCAATTTATTTCTATATGTATTTTGCATTGCCCTTGTGATATCATATTGCCCGCTTAGAGATATATAGGTACGTAAACTCGCGCGTATTTTGATTCACTTGCACAAAATGTATATTTAAAATTCTTGGTGGTACGTGTTAAACGAATTTTTATGTATTCTGTTACCAGTTTTGGATAACACGTCTCATCGCGTACAGGTGTACATATATATATATGTCAAGTACAAAACTTGGGAAATGAATTAATATTTACCCTTCTCGTGTGATTTCAATTTGCATGATCAGTTTGTATGGGCAGAAGATACTGATATTCATTATTGTATATTGTGTAATGGTCGATATCGTGAAACAATTTTTAGGTTTTTTGGCATGGAATATATATATTTATATATATATATATATATATATATATATATATATATATATATATATATATATATATATATATATATATATATATATATATGTATGTATATATATATATATATATATATATATATATATATATATATATATATATAAATGCGTCGCGGTATAACGTAGGGTATTCTGGAGTAAAGGTTTCACGGCACGGAATGTATACACGTTTAAATTAAGTGACTAAAGTAAATGTATAAATAACATGAAATATATTGGTATGCGTGAATAAGATATATTCGTGAATATGAATTTATATTTACTTTATTAAAAATGTATCGTTTATATCGAAGAAGAAAGTAATGAATGTACGCGAATTATGATAATAGTGTTCACGAGTGTGGTGCACTGTAGGTATTGAAAATATTAGGAAAAATGTGTATGCATTTCACTTTTATAGAACTCACGGATGTCGACAGGACGTGAAAAGTGTGCTAAACTTGCCGATGGCAATTCTTCTTGTACCGTGCATATTTCTTGTATCGAATAAAATGATCAACGGTGGTCAACCTACGTGCTTCGTGTTTTATGTGACTTTTAGCAGGGAAAGACATTAGCATACTCATGAATCAGTGCTGGTCTTATTCGTCTAAATTCACTCAAATAAGTTTGATCAAGACATTTCTGTCAGGCACGATAGAAAAACTAACGCCCTATTAACGCCTTACAGCACTGCATTCCAAGACACCCACCTGTCATGCCATTAATCGCCCCCCCCCTCCCCTCAGAGGCATGTCAAATGAAATACGGGCAGCACAAAAAACTTCATAAATATGGCTTCTATGCCTAAATATGTACTTTAATTGTTGTGATATGACTTCAGTATATATATGTGTCTAGCATATAATTCTTTTTCACTTACAGGATGGTTGTCATCTGTCTGTTGATCGTTCGTCTAACACCATGTTTGTTTGTTAGTTGTTCTTAATATCACTGTATACTTCTTTCCCATAACGTTTGGTCACTTCCTCTTCAAACATGTCGGGAGATATATTTTACATGATTTTACACTTAGGATTCGCAAATTGTCCAGCTCCTTTGATCTCTGATTGTTTTTGTTCATTTACGGCACAATCTGAAAACATCAATTTATATTCCATGCTCGATGGTAGCATATATTAAACAGTAGTGTAATGTCCAATTAAACTGCCTTTGCAATTAAACATCTCCCCCCCTATAATAGTTTTTCTTTCTTTAAGGAGGTACATGAGTTATGAGAGATAGTTTGAATGCAGAAAAGACACTAAGCTTATTGTGTGTTGAGTCACTGTTTACTTATACAGTTCATTGTGTGCTTGTGTAAATATGTCTCTCCGTGCAACGAGGGGATATATTGTTTCTGCGTCCGTTTCTTCCGCTTGTTGTTGTTGTTGTTGTTGCTGTTTTTCTTCTTCTTCTTCTTCATCTTCTTCTTCTTCTTTTTTCTTCTTCTTCTTCTTCTTCTTCTTCTTCTTTTTCTTTTGTGAAGATATTCCTATATAAAACCTTGCTTACGATTGTAGATATGTGACCTTGACCTATTTTCAAGGTCATATGGGTATGTCATGTAAAATTGACGCGGACGCAATAACTCCGCAATGATTTGACTTAAGAGGTTGAAATTTGGCATGATTATGTACCAAATTTTGAACTAGGTTGGGATTTTAGATGTGTGATTATGTTTTCATGTAAGACTTTTGTAAGACTTTGCTTGTACCTGCAGATGTATGACCTTGACCTGTATTTCAAGGTCACATGGGCATGTCATGTAAAATTGACGGGGACGCAATAACTCCGCAAGGATTTCACTTAAGAGGTTGAAATTTTGCTTGATTATGTGCAAAATTATAAGCTAGGTTGGGAAAGTTGATGGGTGACCTTCACCTATTTTCAAGGTCACACGGTCACTTTTAAAAATCATTGCAGGTTCACTCGTGAAAGATTTGACATAAAGAGGTTGATGTTTTGTGTGATTGTGTTTCTATGTAAGATTTTTGTAAGACTTTGCATGTAACTGCAGATATATGACCTTGACCAATTTTTCAAGGTCACGTGGGCATGTCATGTAAAATTGACGCGGACGCAATTACCCGCAAGGATTTGACTTAAGAGGTTGAAATTTTGCATGATTATGTACCATAATATGAGCTAGGTTTGGTATGTAGATGAGTGACCTTGACCTATTACAAGGTCACGCCGCCCCATTTTTTAAAAAGCATTGCAGATGCACTCGTAAAAGATTTGACTTAAAGAGGTTGACATTTGTGTGATTATGTTTCTATGTCAGACTTTTGTAAGACCTTGCTTGTAATTGCAGATGTATGACCTTGACCTATTTTTCAAGGTCACGTGGGCATTTCGTCTAAAATCAATACGGACGCGATAATTCAAGGAAGATTTTACTTGGGAAGTTGAAATTTTA
This sequence comes from Hermodice carunculata, assembly GCA_964020975.1. Lineage (NCBI taxonomy): Eukaryota > Metazoa > Annelida > Polychaeta > Eunicida > Amphinomidae > Hermodice > Hermodice carunculata. The sequence continues at coordinate 25,202,751 of OZ026627.1, forward strand.
TGTGAAGATGTTCCTTTATATGATCTTGCTTGGAATTGCAGATGTGTAACCTTGACAATTTTTTAACAGTCACGTGGGCATGTCATGTAAAATGGACACGCATGCAACAACTCTGCAAGGATTTGACAGTGGAGATTGGAATTTTGCTTGTTTATGTTCCATAATAGCAACTAGGTTGGGATTGTAGATGAATGACCTTGATCTATTTTCAAGGTCACATGGCCACTTTTTAAAAATCTTGCAGGTGCACTCGAAAGATTTGTTTTAAAGAGGTTGACATTTTGTGTAATTATGCTTCTATGTAAGACTTTTGTTAGACCTGGCTTGTAACTGCAAATGTATGACATTGACCTAATTTTCAAGGTCACGTGATAATTTCATAAAAAAATCAACGTTTTGAAATGCCAATAAAGAGTGTACCTTCGCCTTATCTGTAGATCATTGGAATCGGTATGCCTATTTATAAAAATAAAGGTGACAATGGTAAGGGCGCACTGGGAGACATTTGATTTTCTGTTGGAAAATCAGCCTGATTTAGTTGGAGAGGTGAACTACATAAACAAAATTGCTCATTGGGATATGAGGTGAACAAAAATCCATGAAGACCCTGTATGGCTGAAAGCAAAGTGTCAAATCATGTAGATATCACATGAATGATATATAAACAGTCACGCACTTTTTCTATGACAGAGTGAAAGCACAAACAGAGTTTACATGCCTTACTAAAATACCCAGAATGCAAAGGTCAGCAGCTCAAGAACGGACGGTGGATAAACTATAGGAAACCGTCCTTTCAAAAGAATGTGACATGCCCTTTGACTTATCGGGGACTGTATTTGAAGTCCATGGACTGTAACTATTGCTTATTGAGTGTATTAAACCTGGGTTAAAAACAGGCTGACTGTGGCCTGTGGTCAGTGCAGGGATAATCTACTAAACACACCCTTCATAATTTTTACTTTTAATTCGCATTAGGAATAATATAACCATTTACATGAGAAGTATTTTTTTATTTTGTGCTCAGTTTGTTCACAGATTCCAGGAGTGATGGGAACATACAAAATAACTTTAAAACCAAATTACTATTTCTAGCTATAAATTACAGGTCAATTGGTAAGTCAAAAATGAAGTGTAAACAACGTGTTCGAACCTTGACTTCATGGGCATATATGATGGCCTGAATTTAAATTAGGTAATTAAACTGAGTCACTAGGTCAAATGAGCGGCGTATGGTGATCAATTTGAGTACTATTTGTTTTTAGGTAAATACGTCTTTTGATTTTGTTTCACCAAAGCTGATGAAGTCACGCTGCTAGACAGGACCATAACGTGCCATGGTAAAAAACTAGATATATATACATATATACATATATATATATATATATATATATATATATATATATATATATATATATATATATATATATATATATATATATATATATATATATATATATATAACCTGTCAATATCTAACCTGTATAAACATGGAAAAACTATAGTCACGTTCTTTTGTATAATCTTGACGTCGACTGTATTAACCCTCAAGAATTTAAGGGTCTTTAGCTGGTAACTACTCGGAACATGTTCTCACAAATGTCTCTCTCAGTAGTGGCTTCTTCTCTGCGATAAATATTCAGCAAAGACAACCAACATCATAATTAATAAAAATGAATGTGTCAAATGATGAATTAGCTAAATAACGAAAGTTCTGCTGATAACTGCAGAACCTCAATATGTGTACAGAATACCTATCAAACCAAACATAATATATGAGAAGTATAGAACAAGTTCAATTAAAATAAATTGAATTACCCCTGAACTGGCATGTACCCTTACTAGCTGGATGGGAGACAGTAGTATAACCACCTGCCAGTGTATTATTGAGGTAGAAACAAACCGGGGCTATATATTCAATACAAGTGATACAAAATAAACAGTCACAGCCAGACGCCTGTATAAACTGGGAAGATCCTAACAAGCACTGTAACAATGGATAGCCTTTACCAGAAATGTAAACCAAGCTCAATGGTGACACCTACTACTATGGAATTCTCAAAGGCATTCAGGGCTATTGAGTTGTCACCTCTTAGTTCAGGTTTAAAACGAATGAACCAAGTTTGTTATCATGAAATAAATCCTGCCAATGTCTGCTAAAGTGCTTGATTGACTCCCGGCTAAGAATGTATTGTTTCAAAGGAATGAATCCAGTTTGTGACAATTGAGTTGATACTGCCAATTTCTGCTCACGTGCCCAGGGCATCCTATGACTGACTCCTGGCCCTGTGGTGGGACAGCCCAATTGAGTATTTCTTTCTTTCTTTTTTTTTTTTTTACATAGAGTAAATGTGCACTTTCATGTTAGCCTAAAATGTCAGAAAGGTGAATATTAAAACAGAATGATGCCAGAAGGTAAAATTAAGTAGCAAAACAAGCAAATCTGAAAACTCTAAAATTGTTGAAACCGAATTATCTAACTACATGTATCTCTGGATATTTACAGCCAACTTTGTACAAGTATTTCATCAAAAGTACTTGTTTTGGAAGAGTTATCTATATACAATCAGCATTCCAATAATTCTAGATCAAAACAAAACAAAACAAAACATAAAACGAAAAAAATAAAAACAAAAAAAACAAAAAAAAAAAAACAAAAAAACAAAAATAAAAAAAAAAATAAAAAAAAATAAAAAAAAAAACCCAGAAAAATAGACTGATACCAAATTAAGTAGCATAATAAGTGTACAATCTCTAAAATTGTTGAAACCAAATTTGCTAATAGTGTCTGGATGTTGACAGCCAAATTTGTACAAGTGTTTGATCAAACAATTCAATTTGTTTTTTATTTTTAGTGCAATAAGGAGTGTCACTCGTTTCAATACCCATACTTTTAGTCCCAATAATCATCAGTGGCATCATAATGACTCCTTATGTCAGAAGCCTATACCTGTATAACGTTCCCGTAAAGGTGTGTGAATGTATGAAAACAATCTGAAATGTAATGACTATCACCAAAAGATCATTTCATGAAAAGCATGTCCACTGTCACTTTTACAAAAGACGTCCAGGTAAATAATGCAAACCATACAATGCAATATCAATATCCTACATATCATAAAAATTGGCAGCATATTTGGTAGTGTAAACCTTATTCTTTCTTAACGTTTTGAATTTAATGCCCTTTTCAGCAGTGCCAAATGACCTTGAAAATAGGTCAAGGTCACTCATAATATTTGCAAAACTTGATTTGGCGTAACGCCTAATTCAGGTGTAAGACAGTAAACCGCTTAGACAAGTTGGCCCAGTTTATTAGATAAACATTGACCCTAGCAAAAAAAAAAATGTTAAAATAAAACATATGTGAACACTTATTGCCTAAGACTTTTTAACAGCAACACACCTATCTCAGCATGACAAAATCAGTAATTTATTTCGTTACAGCTATCATTACTGCATTATTACTTGAACTTGTTTGACTATCGAAAATGACAAATATAAGGAATGTTGAAAATACAAATAACCCAGAAATACTGTAAACATAAGGATAAAATAATCTTTCGCCGATGAGAAATCTGGTATGCACAATGTTCAGTATACTGGTGCTTACGTCAACTTGCACACACTGGTAATAGCATCGCACTGCGGCAACTAAAGTAGCACAGGAATAAAAAAAGTAAACAGAAGTCTGAATGATTGTATAAATGTTCATCATATCATAATAATGTGACAAGGTCATGTAACTGCCAATGTAAATTCAACAATGTTGACAGTATCAAAATATGTCACGTCATATCATTAGTATGATAAATATAGCCGCTAGGTCACATAGCACAAATGCTGCATTGTCTGTTATGCGAGGTCCGGACATGGAGGGACAGAAGGTGTGTCAGTGGTGAAACCAGCTTCCGCATGAATGGTTTACACAATGCATTGTCCATTTATCCATGCAACCTATATGTATAATATTTATTAAATAGCAATTTTGTTCTGACCACCATCAAGCACCAAAGTCTACAACAAAACAACGGATACTGAAATATATATTCCATTTGCCTTGATATGCAACCACTCGACTCTGACCCAATAGTGTAGCAAGTGCAGCTTTACCTGCCCGACCCAGCTCTGTGGCTGACAAGCCCTGGCTGCAAAGTGCCAAGAAATGCATCAGCATCCACATTCTGTGACCTGCCTAGCTTGCTAACATCATAAACACAGTGCACTAAAAGTAAGCAAAAGTACAGTTTAAGCCACATAATTACTATAAATGAGCCAGTCTGAAAACCTTCATGGACACACCTTACAATTACATACAGGTACAAACTATATAATGACGGAACACCCATTTCGGCAGTCTTACTTCATGAACCTTACAGTGAATACTTATTATAAGCGTATCTTTAAACAATTTAGGGATAACCTTTATCAAAGTTCTGCTAAATTTGACTACCTCACACTCTGTAGCAGCAGCCTTGGAAATGGAAATATGAGTAAAGAAAGAAAGGGCCAAAGCAATGTGGCTGTTACCATGTGGGCAATACATTGTTGCCACACGGGGGCAGCATGTCCACTTCCCACATTAAACAGTCCCAACAGGTACAGGGCAGCACCGTTATAACTGACCAGTTTGCCTTTTCACAGCTGGTTTGTCCTGCCAAAGGTTAAAATTTTGCAGTTGCATCTAGATTTATTATAACAAAATGTAATGGGGTATTTTTTATACCTGTGGGAGTAGTTCCAATTTCTGCCACCAGTGGCCCCACCGTCATATCTCATGCAATCAGAATCCTGGCTGTAAAATGAAACTGTCATGGTATATATCCTCAAGTTCAGATATTTAGACCATAAAAATCTTTTATTGAAATGCATTTTTCCATGGTCTTTAGAAACAACGTCAAGGTCATCCAAATTATGCAATATCAACCTTGCGGCGTATGGTTCATATTTGTGGTATATTTGGTAGCATTACCCTTATCTATGTTTGATCTTGAACAGTGAGTCAAGGTTACCTTAACTTTTACAAGGTCTGACTATTGACACAAATGGGTGTTTGGTGTTCAAATCTGTAGGTCTAGATCAGTTTTATTATTACCTTAATGAATATCATGTGATTTTAATACATATAATGTTGATTTCCAAATGGTTGCACCATGACTTTATATTGTATAGGCTTTTTTCTGTATAATATTGTGTATGGGTGTGTGTCAACATATTCAGATATAATGACCATCATAAGAAAATATTTTTTTTGAAATGTGTATCTTCTGTGACCTTGAAACAGATGGCCATGGTCACCCATATTCTGTAATATTAAACTTCACACATGATACACATTTGTTGTATATTTAGCAAAATTAACTCTATAATGTCTCAAGAATGTATTTCATAAGGTTTAGCAAATAATGTCATATTTCCTGTTCTCCTATCGTTGACGCCACTAGTATTGATCAGATTCTAAATGCCTCTATTTTTTGTTCACAGAATTATATGCGGACTTGATCAAAATCACAGACAGCAGAGGCTGTCCATTTTTTCCTTTTGATCCCTGCACTAGGTAGTTTACTTTGTGGGGCCACCAATAAGGAAAGGAACCTAGATATTTGTTCATATGTGTTCAAAAGTTTCAAGGGGTTGACCTTAAAGTAATAGATGTTATCATGATGACCAGAATATGTTTGCCGGTGGACGGAATGACAAATAAACGGAAGGGCTGATGGACATGACTAATAGCAAAAGCTCTACCACCTACGAGCAGATGTAAAACAGATGTAACCTGTTTGTGTCTCTCCTTTTACTGGAATTTTTACGTGTAAAAAAGGGACTTGTTAAAGCATAATGATAAAGAAATATTTTAAATGTGTGTGTGTGTGGTTCGTCTGCTTCTAATAAAATTAGATCAGGTCTTACAATACATTGATTTGTGTTCATTTAATGCAGACATATCAAGAGGTAATTGCCAGAGAGTTGTATCTTCAGAATGTACAATTTACAATACCGGCGAACCACTTATTTGATATAATATTTAAATGTGAAAACACTGAAATGATTGCACAGAAACTGACACAGCACAAAACCAACTGTTTGCTTTTCATAGCTTTATTGGCTTTTTATTCAATGTAATGGTTAAGGAAATAGAAGCAATCTAAATGTCAAGGCCTTTTTCGCATCACGTCGTGTTAAACTTGTCACTTTATTCACTGTGCCAAAGATAATATATACAGATAACATAATGTCGTTATCTATTTGAGGTGAGCTGGTCTTACTCATTTATGATAAAAGGTAGTATCTTTATATCTATATTTTTGCGCGCATCGATTGCAGACACAGTTATTTCATTATACGCCAGAAGGACTCGGCCGTGGTAGATACTCTGTGCGCCTTCTTCTCGATAAAGAAATATCATTCAAAAGCATGGTTAAAATTGCTCCGTAACCAGTTACCCAGGTTTAGAAGAGTAGAAGTATCCACAAAAATCATCAAATAATCAATGTCAAATCAGACCAAAATGACATTGCTTCATATCTGCTGCAACACTTTAAACACTACTCAGATAACACAAGTCATGTCTTCTGTAGGCTCTAATGAAAGTGTGAAAGTCAAGTGAAATTATATAAAAAGTAAGGTGATAATTACAAAATAAACAAACTATTACCATTTATGCAATTACTATTAAGTCAAGATTTTTTAAATTCAGCATTAATGCATGCTGTCTGGTTTTCTTGGTTAATGCTGATGTTCCATATAGGCTGCTAAGTTGGCGTGGCAAAGTTGTCCCTTTGACTGGTTCCACGACGTCCTTTATGAGCTCAGAAATGGCTTCCTGGACAGTGGACTATTTTGACACCAGGACTCGTCTCTATTTGCCATCTTTACATACTTTGCGTTCCCAGCGTAGCCAAGTGCACATGTCAGTTGTATCTAATTTTTTTATGATGCTCCTGAATACGTGTACTGTACACTTGAACATTTTGCACACTTCATGGCCACACAGTCTAGTCTATGAAACGTTTCACTTTCTTGTATTTGGCACACTATATTGTCAAAGAACCCCTGCTCATCTTGTATTTTCATATCAGGCGGTTTTCCACTTGTCGTCACAACTCTGTTCAAGGCTTGTACCTTGTACTAGACATTGAGGCAATATGGGCACATGCATACATCTTTATGGCTGATGGTTTTTAAAAGCCTTACGTTTGGAGGACGGCAAACTGTGAACATGGTAAAGCCCATTTTGATACCTGGATGTTGTTCCTTGAAGAGTGTATATGCACCTTTCAGTGTAAGTTGCATAACTCGTGCTGCCCCATGCTTTGTTGCATATCGTTTGTCTGGTAACTGACGTGAAATATCGTCACGCTGGGAAAATTCTTTTACCACTTTTTTGTTATCATTGCTAATTTTGTTTTTATGAGCTATGTGGGTTAAACCATATTTCCGGATTCTACTTGTCATCTTACGGTTAACTTGGAGGGATCTGCTGATGCCTCTATCGCTAGCTTTATTTGTCCGTTTCTGTGCTCTTGAAACGAGTGCATTCTGTCATTTTCTATTCTCTCTGTGTTCTTTTATTTTCTCCACAGCTTTTTTTTTCAGAATGTCTTGGCTTTCATCAGGGCATAGACGTTTTGGTGAAATACCGATATTCTCAAATGCCTTCCTTTCTCTTGGTGTAGCGTTCATCATGCTATTCCTAACTGTCATGGCATGCTTGCGGGGACTTTTTGGCAATGCCTTACGTGCTGACCTTGTGATATTATACAATGTTTCTTTGCTGGGATAGCTTGTGCTCGGAAATTGTGATGATGACGAGGATACATCTGTATCTTGAACACTTGGTCCCGGGATCGGTGGTCTTTCCCCTGCATCTGTGTTTATGGACCTTTTTTGTGCTCTGTTCATTCGTTTATACAAGGCGTCTTTCGCGCAGTCACGTCTTTTCTTCTGGTTTGACCTATTTTCTCTGCTTTCCTGCTTTTTTTCGCGAAAGTATTTTCTCTTCTCGTGCTGACCAGCTCTGGTATGAAGGGGCCACTTAACTTTTAAGGCTTCTGTTATTTGTTTTTTTTCTTATTTGTTTGGATTTCGTTCCTTGTTTTTGTTGTACCTTTCGGCTTTGGTGTTTATTTTTAGCTGCTGGTTTTCAGACTGCTTTTCATTTCCCTGTATCGCCGATTTCGCTCTTTTGCTTGTGACCTTATCTTAGTCAATATGTGTTTTGCTTCTGCTGTAAGATGCGTTTCCAGTGCATACTTCAGACTGGCTCGATTTTGCAAGTTTCGCTCTTTCTGTTTTTTCAGATATTCTCTATATCTCTCAGGATCACCTTCTTTTAATTTTTGTCGCCATATTGTAACTCTGGAAGTTGCCTTTTTTGTAGAATTGTCCTGTGAAAAACAAATGAAAGCTAAAATATTAGCACACAGATGTAGGCCTATGTATACATGTATTTGGCGGCTGGAGCTAATTAAGGGAGGTCCATTTGAGATGGGGGGGGGGGGCGCTAGAGCTTTGTTTGGACATTTTTTTTTTCACATCCCGCGGGTCCACATTATTTTTGTTATGCACCAGTTCAGGCAAGATTTTTATTTTCATATTCGTAAGGAGCCAGAATATTTCTTCCGTGATTTTGGGAGCCATGATATTTTTTCCTCAAAAACTGTAGTCCCCCACCCACCCCCCGAATATCAAATGGTCCCTCCCTAAGGTTTGTTATGGGGTAGCTATGAGTACTCTTCTAAATTAACACAAAACAATTTTAAAAAAACAACCAAAAAAAAAAACAAAACAAAAAAAAAAAAAAAACAAAACTCAGGGCTATTCTCTGTGTGATGCAAACCAGTGGAAAAAAGGTAAGTGATGAATTTGCAACATTTAGTACCAGCAAAGTATAATATGCTTATATTCCTTTTCAAGTTTTGATACGCTTAGATTTCGGCCCGTCTTATCATAACATTAGGTATACGACCTATTATATGTGTGTGATGCAAACCCGTGGAAAAAAGGTAAGTGATAAATTTGCGACATTAAGTACCAGCGAAGTATAATATGCCTATACCTTTTCAAGTTTTGATAAGCTTAGGTTTATCATAACATTAGGTATACGACCATTATGTAATAGGCCTACATGTTAAACTTAACAATACACTTTTTTGAGTTCCACAATATTATAGGTTACTTATTAACACAAAGTTTTTATAAGATAGACCTGCTCAAATCCTCACTATATATTGAAACATAGGCATAGCCTAACCATTACTCCATGCTAATTAAGTCTATTTGATAATCATTAATCTGACGGTTTTCGCCGATTTGCTCTTATCTTAAACTAGGGAGCGGAGCAATAACTAAACAATCTCTTTCCGAACAGGGAAGGCTATTTATTTTTTATTTTTTGGTTACTCATTATTTAGGATTAGGCCTAAGAAGTAGTTCTGAGTGAAATGCCAAATATTTGTCTTGAAGAAGGGGAGGTAACTAAATGATTCTGCCAGAACGTGACGATAGAAACAAAATGTCTGTCAAAAATCGTGTTACGATAGAAAGAATCCGTGAGTGTCTGTCCAAAACCGTGGTACGATTGAAACAATCCGTGACGGTTGCATCGTTATGTCCGTCAAAAATATGATGCGGTAGAAACATAGGTTGTTTTGACACCCTTTACCAACTTCGCTGGGCGATAGGCATGTATTCACATTCCTCTCGGGATGTAAAGGGAAGTCTTTAGACTCTGCTTGTAATCTGGTGTTACCTAAACACTCGCAATTTGTATCATATGTCATAATGTTCCAAAACTCATCATTGTAACTATCGTGTCATTTGTTGACACACAAGACATGTCAAAATTTTGGAGAAAGAGATCTTACCTGAGCGCAGTTTTCAACATCCTGGTCTGCCGACATCTTGATCCCCTATGATCACGTGATAACATTTTTGGCGGGTTGGCTTTTGTTTTACACTGAATGTTCGTTTCTACCGTAACCAAATTTGACAGACATTGCAATCGTTACGATAGTGACAAGGAAATAAGGTGGTAAGAACAAAGCAATTAATTTTCATTCACCTGTATTTTGTCATAGCATGGATGATAGACTGTGATATCCACATATGGCTTCCTTTTGTCAAATCAGTTCTCTGGGTGCATTTTGGGGGGACCATTGTTTTTCCGTAAAATTTGACAGACGTTGCACGACGATAGTGACATTTTTTAAGAAGGCTCTCAATCTTTACAGGCTTGAAATAAATCAAAAGATATGGCAGTGTGTGGTTGGACATTTCCCAAGAATAAGAAAACGATGGAAAGCGGCATATTTATCTTTATGAATGAATGGAATCAATAAACAAGTAAAGTCATGTCAGAGTATTGGTTCATGCGTTTGCAAAATTTCGTGACGATAGTAACAGGTTTTTTCTTTCCTGTCCTCAAAGTTATAAACCTGGAGGGTTAAAATTATTACGGTTATCTGCCCTTGGTCTAACACGTGTGTACAAAAAATGTAGCATACACATCATAATACAATTCAGTATATTCAAGTCCAAAGTTTTGGCAGACGCATGGCACCCAAATTCATGAAATGTGCCTGCAACACTTTAAACACTACTCAGATAACACAAGTCATGTCTTCTGTAGACTCTAATGAAAGTGTAAAAGTCAAGTGAAATTATATAAAAAGTAAGGTGATTATTACAAAATAAACAAATTATTACCATTTATGCAATTACTATTAAGTCAAGGTTTTTTTTTAATTCAGCATTAATGCATGCTGTCTGTTTTTCTTGGTTAATGCTGATGTTCCTTATAGGCTGCTAAGTTATGTCTAGGTTCTGGGAAGAAAAGTTACGATATTGAGAATCCGGTACACAAATGGATGATGATCATGGCGGGCTAAGTTGTGTGCACGTTGGAGCTCCTGAAATATATTTCATTTTAGTGCCTTAAAGGCCAAACACAGCTGCATTTTCCTATGCCAACCGACCTTACATATCTCTAGGAGGGGGGGGGGAGCAAGGGTATTTTCGTGACTCGTGATCCTATCTTTTTATTATCCGTGATCTGTGAAACAATAAAGTTAATTTTCGGGATTCGTGATTAAACCATTGCTCATGAATCGTGAATATGCATATAAGCTGAATAATTTTTCCTGTGAACTGTGAAAACAATTTTTTTCCTGTGATCTGTGATCAAGACCCCCTCTTGCCCCCCCCCCCCCCCCCCAGGATTTTGTGATCCAGGTAAGGCCTCGGACTGTTACGATTTTGAACATTCACATGTAGATCCTCAGCCGACTGGTTTCACCCCACTCCTGATGGACATCATACCCTTGCTGCAATCCTGGCTGAACCCCAGGATTTGGAACTTGGTGTTTGCATACTTGCTCTGGACAAATCAGTTGCCCACATCCCAAATCAAAATTCTTGGTTGGTGGATATATTCTACTTGACAAGCATAGTTTGTTGATACTTTAAAATTGGCAGCAAGAAAGTGACACTGTGAACTTTCAACCGAAAATGCCTAATCCAAAGCCATCCAACAGAAGGGGTAGAAGCCATTCTCGCGACGACGACAGTGACAGGGCCATTGGCGAACTCACGACCGCACACTTTCGAACGTTATTCGATCAGTGGTCGAATCTCTACCAGATGACAAGCTAGAAAATCAGACACGCTCTATTATCAGTCATATCGATGAAAACTTTAGCGTAATTGGATCAAAAGTGTCTGCCCTTGAAGCACACCGTGACAGGGTAAACAAAGAAATTACAGATCTCACCGAGTGCACCCTGTCCTTACGTAACGAATTAGACCTTTTGAAAAGCAAACTACGTGTTACCCGAAAAGACCTCAACAACTTGGAGCAGCACGGACGCAGGTGGGCCATTAGGATACAAGGTCTTGATGCCCCAAAGGACTCTAAGAAGGAAAAATGTAAACAGGTAGCATCTGATTTCTTCTCAAGGCACCTTGGACTGGACATCCCTGTAGAGGAACTTGATGGTGCCCATCCAGTCTGAGAAAGATCCCACGGAAAACAAACACTTCTCGTTCGATTCCATCGCAGGGATTATGTCGACCTGATCGTGGGGGTTCGTAAAAAGCTTAAAGGGTCAGGGATGGTCATTTACGAAGACTCAACATTTCACAACCGGCGGCTCATCAATTGCTTCAAGTCCTCCAAGGAAGTGGACAACATTTGGCTCACCAGGGGTAAGGTGTGGGTAAATATCAAGCACGGAGACCGACCTATACATGTACAAATGTACGATGATGTTGATGTTGAAAGATTCTTATCATCAAGCAAGGATATGCCTATATTTTCGACACCATTTGTTCTTTTTTTCAGCAACAATAAACTTTGTGAAAACTGTCTCATGATCAACACCAATAAGCGATAGCAATTTTGGCTTTAACACGTTTTTCTAATGCTCAACAAAAGAGAGCGAGAGAGAGAGAGAGAGAGAGAGAGAGAGACAGAGAGAGAAGGAGAGAAGAGAGAGAAAAGACAAGAATCAGAATGTATAGAGAAGTTAAGCCTTTCACAACACTTTTATTTCTTGTCACGATAGATCAAACATAATCTTGTAGGATACAGTTTAAAAAACTGTTGTTTTTTTTTTAGATGTATGGTAAAGCTATTCAAAACCTTTTTTCTACATTTTTGCATTGTGTATACCTGTAAATAAAAGAAGGACATATTTAGTTTTTCACCCTCTCCCCGTCGTGAAAATATATAGATTATATAGATAGTGTAGACCTATTCATTTACACAATTTTTGTAATTCCAGTTATCAAATTATGGAACAAAGGGAGAGACGGCAGTGGCTAAGGCGGGTGCGGCGTCTCCGGCATCAAAGAGGCTTGGACAGGGATGACACTGTCCCAATGATTATTTTTTCATATATCACTGGGTAAAAACACAACATTTGACGAAGACCTGTACACAAACTGCCATATCTCCGAAGCTGAAACTAAATTAAAAGTTTGTTCTTCCACAAAATACCTAAGGTTTAACACGTTGAAAAACATAGTGTTATAGATTTTGAAGCATTAATGTTGCCACCTGCTTCCCCTATTGCTATCAGACAAGTTTTACATGTTCAAATATCACTTGTTTCACTTTCATGTGCTTATGCACTAACAACATCTCAGCACCCAGAACGCACTATGGCACCCTAAAATGCCCATTTGAGTAAAGCATCACCCTATATCTCCCCACAGGTACCACGTATTCTACAACAGGCCACTTCCGGGAATAAACTTTATCATGGACTGTATGCCCGAGCCGGTTAATGCGGTTGACAGATTTGCTGTCCTAGTGGTTGCTCCTGATGGTGATACAATCCCTGATAATATCTTGGATGAAGAAACGAGAGCCAGGGACCACCAACATGTTTGTGATGTAGTTGGGCAGATCATTGGCCCTGTTCCAAGGCAACTATGTAAAGTCATTTCAGTCAGTATGAACATTAGACATATTGTAGTGCGAGCAGTGTGTATCCACACTGGAGGAGTAGTACAAGAGGGGCTCAGAGATGGAGGAGGGCCACACCTTCCATGCATATATATGTTAGAGTTTATTGACCACAGAAGAGCTATCATGGAAGCTGTGGCCTTCCTCAGGCAGTTCATTGCCGAGAATGAATTGTATCTGTGAAAATGTAATCCACAGCGCATGTATGGGTTTGTTGTTGATGCCATGTTCTTTTCATCCCGAAAACTAAAGTGCATGTCGTTCCTCTGTACCATAAAAATAATTCGTTATGTTTCTGTAATGTTTAAAGAAGAGCCTGTCCGACAAAAAAAACACAACTGTCCTTAGGAATACTAGCTAAACATGAATAGTCTAGGGGAATTCCCTTTGACTATCCATGTACTATATAATCAGCGGCTGGCAACCAATTATTAATTAATTAATCATCAAATTCATGAATAAAATAGCCGAATGAAAGACCTGTACAATGATGCAAGAAGCCCTGCATTAAGCAGCATTAAACGGTGTCCCCCAGCATTTCCTTTGGTTTACCAAAAGGTAAGGGCCACATCTCGAAGTGGAATATTCAGTGATTTTTTTTTTGTAGAAAATGCATCGTGTGTCAAAGGGCATGAAGGCACAATACAATCCATTAAATGTAGGGAAAGCTGCAGTAAAGTCAGGCATGTCATATCGACAAGCAGCAGCAACATCATTTGGTGTGCCCAAATCTACAATAAGGGACCATGTGGTAGGGATTGTAGAGGAGGGATCCAAGCCTGGCAGGCAACCAACGTTCCCGCCAGAAGTTGAGAACCGCATGGGGGAGAAAGTGAAAGTCGCAGCAGCACATGGATTTGGCATCACGAGGTTACAGTTAGCAGCAAAAGCCGCATGGATTGCCAGGCGTATGAACATTCAAACGCAATTCAGAAATGGGATCCCAGGAAAAGACTGGCTGAGTGGCTTTCAAAAGCGTCATGGGATCAGTGTCAGGTCCCCCACTCCTCTGACAACAGTACGTGCCAGAATGTTAAACAGGCAAATCACTGATGCCTACTTTCAGGACTTGAAGGCTTATCTAGTAAAGTTAAATCTTGAGGATAAACCTCACTTAATCTGGAATTTGGACGAAACTAGTGTCCCTATTACACAAGCCATCCAAAGTTTTGGCACAATCAGGTGCCAAAAACATTCCCGGAAGGGTGGGAAATCAAAGAGAGAATGTGTCTGTCCTAGCTTGCATCAATGCTGCAGGAAATGCCATCCCCCTATGTGCATTGTCAAGGGAAAGACCCCCAAGGCTTTGCAAGCTTACAATGTGTCTGCAAGTCCTCTAAATGCAAAATACACCTACCAACAAAGGGCATGGATGGAGGATGTCCTGGGGGAGATCTGCTTCAAGGAGCATTTCCTGGAGCACTGCGGGCCAGAACGGCCACAGTGAAGTCGTGACGATCACTGGGAAACCAAATTGGCAATCTGCACCTTTTTGTTTAACTGAAAAAAACGGAGGCTGTGCCAGGTCCATGCCGGCCCAAGGTTCAAATCAAATACTCCAAGCTCCATCTCGCACATATCTAACGCTTGGGAAAGTTGAATGTCATCCAGTTTGAAGTCCAAATTTATATGATCAACACTTTTTCTGCAGCTTCATTTTCTGCCTCTATCAGATCCATTAGTTGTGATAATGTCAAATCATCAACAAAATCAGCCCTTTTTCGATGATTTTGCACGGCATGTGGTTACTGTGTTGATGAATAATGATGGCGAGGCGCCTCGATGCCCCTCTGGACCTAACAGCTTTGACCATGTGTTGCAAAAGTGCGCGTTCGTGGTATTTGTGCAGGAAAATAAAATCAGGATTTTCAGCATGCGACGGTAGACGTTGTCATCTCAGAGGCCGCTGATTGGCTTAAAAAGAATTATCATGCTACTTGACCTGGAAATTTGATTGCAATGGAATGATGTGGCACCGTAATGGGATAGGCCTAGACCCAGATGTTGGACAAATGTCGCGTGAAAACAGTTTGCTACATTCACGTCACAATACAAAAGACTAACCAGGAAAAGCCTGAAAAGTGGGCAGGGCCTATCGTATAAATCCGTCATATACAACAGTTCGCTATCCTACAACTAATACTTTCACATGGCATTGTAATCCTGAAATAACATGCTAATTCATGTAGAATACAGAACTTAGCGAAACTTAGCGTGATTGACCATGTACTAAAGGGGAAAAAATGTTTCTCTGTAGTGTCATGGCCGGGTACATCTTTAGATGAAACTATCGGTAAGTTATTGAAGTAAAAACGGAAGTTGATCATTGACTAGTTTGTGATTAAAATTGTAAGACCTGGTATTTATAAAAGTCCTCTAATTTTCACATGTTCATGTGTTTAATGATTGGCTCAGTATGTGCATTATATTTAATTTTATTTATTACTCTTACTGCCTTTTTGAACCGAGAAATGATGTTTTCAGGTTAAGGGACAATAGTTGAGACGTAGTATTACCAACGAGTTCTATATGATAAGGAGCGTATTTGCACATGGTGATTTTTTTCAATATATTCAGTTTAACTGTATTTTGTGAGCCATTGGATGCAGCTATTTGTGTGTGTTTGTTTCAACGCATTTGTGTGTACAGCACAAGGATAAAAGAAAGCCATATTCTACAAAGTCATAATCTTTACTTTCGATTGTGACTTAAAGCACGGTCTCTTGCTTTAATAGTTTATAATACCGTGTTAACCCTCTAAGCATGTGCTTATTTAGTGCGGCTGCAGGTTAATAATGTTAAAAATATTACCGTCATTTGGCATTGGTGAAAGGCGTAGATTAATAAACAGTGTCGCTTCATCAACATATATAATGAGTTTGAAAAATTTAGAGGCTGTAAGAATATGATTTGGTTAAATGATTAAAAGCAAAGGCCCAAATATTGAGCACTGAGGCACACGAGTTGTTATGTACTTATATCTGGATTGTACATCATTGAGAACACCGTACTTTTTCCAATTGCATATGTGGCTCTGTTACTCCTAATGACTTTCTGTAAGATGATGTTTCATGTGAGGTATCAAATGCCTCAGGTAAATTGATGAATATATTAACGGGCACTCTAGCCTTGTTTACAAAAAGAAGTGTCATAGACTTTAATCATCTCCACCCAGTGACTGTGTGGATTCTATGACCGACGTCGAATATCAAGGTCCATGAGGGGGGGGGGGGGGCAAGGGGGGGGGGGTCTTGATCACAGTTCACAGGGAAAAACAATTGTTTTCACAGTTCACAGGAAAAATTATTCAGCTTTCACAGTTCACAGGGAAAATAGAAACTTTCACAGTTCACAGGGAAAATAAACTCCAATTCACAAAGATAAATTCCCAGTGAGTTTGCTAACCCAATGGGCACCCCTAATATGGGACAAAACAAAGCAAAGTTAAAGGTCATTTGAAATAGCATCATTCTGAGACAAGCGATCATATTGAGTAAATATATTATTTTTTTTCAGTGAACATCTTTCTTGTCCGTGAACTAGATTTAATTACATACTGTTTGACTAGACCATACCCAGCATACACCCATCATCCACACCTTTGGCATTCTGTCAAGGAGATGATGATGATGATGATGATGATGATGATGATGATGATGGTGGTGGTGATGATGATGATGATGATGATGATGATGATGATGATGATGATGATGATGATGAACACACCAACTCTGTAAAACTACTGATCATAGACAATATTTATTGTGTTTATGGAGTACTAGTATTCACATTACAAGCACCTCTTCATTTGAAAAAAAACATTAGATTATTCACATTTTGTGCCTTTTTAAATTCCATGTCTCCCATTCTTTTAATAATATTCAACGTCAAATAGTCACTGTTGACTCTGTCACTCATAAGTCATTCAACCCTCAAAACAAAAACAACAATGCAAAAGTATATCATCTATCTGCAGGCTTTACTTACCTGCCAATCCCCAAAACAAAAGCAAAATGCAAAAGTATAATATCATCCATCTGCAGGTTTTGCTTACCTGTCAAAAACATGACACTTTCTAACTTCTAGGAAGTCTGTATTAAGATAGTCTATTATAAGTAGAAATTATAAATAAATCACATGGGTAAGCATCATGTCGGTCCCTACAAAAAATGTATTATAACCAACTTTTCTTTAATACTGAATATAACCTGAGATTGTTGGTGTGTAGCCTTTATTCATACATTACAAGAATAGAAGCATAGTAAGGAATGACTAGGTAACAAAAATAGCGAGAACTAAATTAATAGTGCCTGACTAATTACATGTATGTTTATAATGTAAGGGCTTAATTTCCGCTCTTTATCACAATCTTATGTGTCAATTATGATATTTAAGCTCAAAAACATTGAAAACACCTGAAAAATACTGGCACAACTCTTTAGCACCCTAACCATTACACCATTCATTTCACCATTTTTTTTCTGAAATACACCTTTTTATCTCAAAGATATATATACATGGTGTAGGTTTATAACCATTTCAGTGAGCACCAGCATTTACTGTAATACACCTTTTAAAAAAAAATCTCAAATACATGCCTACATGGTGTAGACTTACTACTATTCCAGTGAGCATCAGCATTTACTGTAATACACCTTTTAATCTCAAGTAAATGTACATGGTGTAGGCTTATTACTATTCAAGTGAGCATCAACATTTACTGAAATTAACTACACCTTTTAATCTCAAATACATGTACATGCTTATTACTTTCCAAGTGAGCACCCACATTTACTGAAATACACCTTTTAATCTCAAATGCATGTACATAGTGTAGGTTTGTTACTGTTCAAGTGAGTACCAACATTTACTGAAATTCACCTTTTAATCTCAAATAAATGTACAGGGTGTAGGCTTATTACTATTCAAGTGAGTACCAACATTTTTTGAAATACTTCTTTGAATCTCAAATATATGTACATGGTGTACAATGGTGTAGGTCTGGCTATCACTATTCCAGTGAGCACAATCATTCCAAGTTATTGAGCAGCTGATAGCACTTTGCAAATCTACAAGAAACATCATTCATACATGCAGCTTTACATGTACTTTAGACTGACTATACCCATACAATCAATTTCTCCCACCATAAAACAGAAGTTCACAAAAAGGGGCCCCTGCCTCGAGAGACTACCTCTAGGCTAGGTCAAATGTGGCCTTTCAAAAGATGCCAAAAGTGTGGATAATTATGATAAAGACTGTGCATCATCATTCAAACTGAAACTGACCACAGAAAAAACACATGAACAATTACCCCATTCTCACTTTGTTAATACTATGCAGCAGAGACACAGTAGTTTCCCATAGTTCATGTACAGCGCTAATCAAATATTAATGACAGTTTCAACCGAGTATCTTTGTAGGGTACCGCTATAATAGTATCACTGTCTGAAGGGTTAGTAAAACCAAGAATATGTCTCTATTGCATACTGCAACAAAGCTAGCTGTGCAACATTGTTCAGAGCCATTCTGTACCAGTATCTTAAAATGACAATTTTCCATATTGATGGAGAATATGCCACCTACATCTTGTGTGAACACAGCAAAGATTGTATCATCCCTAACACACAGAGACACAACATCATGACAGCTGACAGGATATGGAGATATCACTTGAACATCACCTTTCATTTGGACACCATCAGAGCTCATCTCTATGCGGTAAAATGTTTTGTGTGCATTACTTGCACACACGAGCAGTCCATTGGACGACTTTGCAATGCAGTCTGGTTTAATTTCTTGATTAAGCTGTAGAAGGTCAATTTGTTTGTTGCTACAATCTTCCTCAAGGAAATCTGTTTTTAAGAGTTGCAACATCCCCATGAGTGGGCAGTTCTCTTTCTTATTAAACTTAAGCTTAGGCCTAGTAGTGATGGTGGGGGCACCTATCCATTATATACGAGTTTACCTGTTTTGAAGTAAGCCCTAGTGGAGGGGGCACTTATCCATGATATATCAGTTTACCTGTTTAAAAGTTAGGATCCATGATATGTGTGCCTACCTGTTTAGGTCTAGGCCTAATTTTTTTACTTTTATACAACAGGTACACTCGCCTGATAGAACAGCAAAAAATGTAATCTTGCAAGTAGGGGGAAGGGGTGTGTGTGTGTGTGTGCACTTTTCAGTGATATGGGAACTTACCTGTTGAAGGTCAGGCATACATGTAGGCCCTGGTGGTTGTAGGGGACATTTATCCATGACACATGAGCTTACCTGTCAAAATTTATTCAAAGTCTCATAGTGGGGGAGCAAGAAATATATACATGATACATGAGTCAAACTGTTTTGGTCTAACTTTTAAACAGTCAAAATTGGCTGATTAAAGTACAAAATAATCTTCCAAGAGAGGTGTTTCTTATCCAGTTAATGTGAGTTCACCTGTTTTAAAGTAAGCCTAGGCCTGGTAAGGGGGTTGGGGTGGGAGGTCATTGATGAATGATACATGAGCTTGTAAGCTGTTTTAATATATGGTCTACGACTAGTGGTGGCACTTGTACATGAAGTTACCATTTTTGAAATGATGGAGGCTTCAGCCTAGTGGTGGGGGCTCCTGCCCAGGATATCTGTAGTTTACCTGTATAAAAGCTAGGCTTTGACAATAAAGACAAAACTTGATTGGCAAGTAAAGGAGGTACACTTTTCCATGACATGTGAGCTCACCTGTTTTAAAGTTAGGCCTAGTGGCGGGGGGGTTATGAATAGCTTTCTGTCTCTCAATTTTCAACAACACTTTTTGCTTTATAGTAAGGCATAGGTAGGCCTAACTTTTACAAGAGATAAACTCAGTAGGATCTGTAAGTTCATCTCTCTACACGTAGGTTTAACGCGGACGCCTAACTTGAAATAACACATATAAACATCAATGTGCACTCTTCTGACAAAAGTGCAAAAATTGATCTTGTATGACTGGACCTGAAAAAAAAAACAAAAACAAAAAAAAAAAAACAAAAAAAAACCAACAAACCTGGTTCAACCATATTTCCATAAGTAGTTTACGTTTTGGTCCCACTTGCTTTTTGTCATGTGACACTGGAATGGTCCCGACACCGAAATGAAACATCATATTGACATATTCTGTGGTCAGGATTGCCACTTTATAATAACCGTGATTAATGCTGAAAACCCACCTTGTAACGTTGCACCCCCAGCCACATTGTGAATTTCCCATAACGACTGCGTGTTGATGGTGTGAGCCTTTGTTGTTAACTTTGTGTTAGATTGATTTTAGGGGGAATGGCTTCTCCAACGAAAAAAAGTTTTAGTACTATGACTGAGCCTAGGCCTGCCTTTTTTGTATGCCTCTTCCGCCACACCCCCTTCTTGTTTAATTGTTTTGATAAGCTTTTCCAGCTTTTTGTACTCCTGTTTGATGGGCAATCTGAGACATTCTTTACACCCAATGAACGATGTCGATGATATCGATGCAGGGTCCACATAATAAACGACAAGTTCTAGTAGTTTTGGCGGGTTTCCTTCCTCCATCATGTCCTCTGCCATGATCATGATGATGGATGATGTTACCTGGGCTCGTATGGGCGTTTCTCTCCTTTTCTATTTTGAAAACTAAAGAGTTACAGTAATAGATGATACATAATTAACTGAATGGATGGCGCTTATGTTCGTTGTCTTTGCTGGCTCAAGTTGCCTTGGCGTGAACATCAAAGTGCCACAAACCTTTTTTTTTAATTTTAAACAAAAGGCTGCTCACGATCACGCAAACAATTCTTCGATTTCACGATTCAGAATAAATATGAATGCATATTCACGATTCATGGGCAATAGCGTAATCAGGAATCCCGAAAATTAATTTCATTGTTTCACAGATCACGGAAAATAAAAAGATAGGATCAAGAGTCACGAAAATACCCTTGCCCCCCCCCCTCGCGCATAGGTCATAATATCCGCCGACAAAGGTCATAGAATCCCCAAAATCACTAGATGGGAAGTGTTTTAGTCTATTCTATCATGGCAAGAACTAATTTAACCGTAATAATGACCCCCATATGCAACACTTTTCGCAAAGTAGGCCTACAGAGGTGTGTCAGCCACCTTGCTGATCTCCAGGTAAAGTGGCATTTCATTGCAATCACTACGAGTAGTGCCAAATTGCCCCTCCAAATTCAAGTATTCATGATTCTACCAAGCTTAGAGCATCACACACAAACACACACAAGCACAAACAAACACACAAACACACAACCCCCCCCCCACACACAAATACTGTTGGACTATGAGTAAACACTGTGTTCAACTTTAACATCACATTTGAAATCGATAAGAAATGCAAAAACGGTAGGTCAACTGTTTCAAAGGAAGGTTTGTAATTGTGTCAACAGGTAGCACTATCTGTATGATAACAAAAAGTTCCGGCCTATCTTTGAAAAATTCTAATAGTCTAAAACTTTGTTTCAAATTTGAAGCATGGAAACACAAAATTATAGTTTCTTTTGGATAGATAAATGTATCTTGCCCTCATAAAACCAAATGGTAAATGCTGATGCTAATACTGGTCAAAGATTAAAATGCGTGCTGGAGCCGTGGTTATTGCTGATACTAACACTGGTCAAAGTTTAAAATACAGCCATGTGATTAGCTGATACCCGCTGCCTATGATTGAATCTGTCTTTCAGTTCAACAAGCGAATTCAGTTGAGAGTAATTCCAGGATCTGTAGAAGTCATAAATTTGAAAAGCTGCATTAAATTGAAATAATGCATTATATTTGTGGATAGTCTTATTTCATATTTTTTCCGGTGAGTAGTTGCTCATGTGTTGCAATTGTATTTTAAGCGCAAGTGGACTGACTAATTTATTGTGACAACGATGTAATTAAGCTCACACTCCGTGGTTTTGAAGGGTATTATAAACGCAGTGGTCAAGTGATCAACTGCCTAAGGGCGCTTTCTAAAATGACACTCAGAAGCCGTTATGAAACTGCAGACGATTTGTTAAGGCTTGGTAGTTATACTTTCCAATCGCGATGCCAATCTGCCCAGCTTACGCTGCGAAGTGAGAGTTTGTTTTGACAGCAAAACGCAACCCGGGTTACCATGATCACTGAAGTACCCATGACTGTCGTTTTACCTCATGCAGAGTACATTGTATGATGGGAAATGCATAAAAAATTAAGAATAAGGTAATAGGCAAAACAAGTGGCTTTTAGCTCAACATATTAATCCAGGGCGATGCACAGTTTAAATATGTATCACATTGTTCGCTAGTCACATGTGAAAAATGTGGCATGACGTTTGAAAGTATATCTGACCAGTCTTGAGAGAAATGAGCCATTTTGTAAAAGCGTTTCAAAGATCCGCTATTGTCACTGGGCATGCAAGTGGATCTGGGCGTAGTTAACTGGAAAGCATTGCATGGTCACTACCTCGAGTAATTTCATTATAAACTGAAAAATTGTTTTCTGACAGAATGCATCGCAATTATTATTGTCAGCTTTCTGCATTGTAAAGTAAAATATGTGGGGTTTCCTCAAAACTTTAAAATTGAAAAAGTTAAAAAAAAAATAAGAGTAGTGCATTGCATAAAAGGCTGCCTTGCCTCAATTTGGGTGATTTCAAACAATAATTGGAACTTTAGCAAGTTACTGTTGCACTTTATCTTTTTTTTCGGCATCTCTAATTTTCATTTGACCTTGAATTGAAGAACGGACTGGCATTTTGTCATTAATCAGTATAGTATATATTATTATTATTATTATTATTATTATTATTATTATTATTATTATTATTATTATTATTATTATTATTATTATTATTATTATTATTATTATTATTAAATTTATTGTTTTCCATTCCATATATGATACGTAATGTCGTATGTGTACATTAATCCTTTCACTCTTTTATGGGTTGCATAGGTATATGTTTAAATTATGAATCTTATTGTGCTTTTTAATTTGAATATGCACCATTTGGTTTGTTTATTTCAGAAAATTCTGAAAAGAGAGTATCAAGTGGACATTGATTATTCACTGGAAGTCCATGCTGCAGTATGTAGCTTGAGGTTGTTGGCCTGTTCCCCATCGTCTCAAATATGGCAAGGACCACCAGCAAACAACATCAAACAGGGTGCCTGGGCAACACAACATAGTTAGCTTACTGCATTGGCAGGAGGTAGGTGCCTTGTAGAACAGAGATTTTAATCTCAAAAAGTCAATGACCATGTATTATATTTTTAATTTGCAAGAGTCACAAGCCCAAAAGGAGGCTCAAAGAGAAGTCTAGACCTTTATACTATTAATTTTAGCCCATGATAATTCATTTTCTGATATCGTGCTAAACATCATTCAGGACTACATAATCACCCCGAATCAAGAGGACCCATGTTCCATTTTTCAAAAATCATTATATCTGGTGGACAAAATAAACAAGCAATTAGGTCAGAGTCACATATTCGTTATTGCCTTGACATTTCAGAGAGGTTGGGGAATTTTAGTATCTTTTCTGCATCACAGATTTGGACCAAAGGCAATTGCAGCTCAACTCAGTCAAATAGTTATCCCTCTGACCTTCCACCTGAAAGTGAAAATGACAACTCTAAACCAAATTCGAAGAAGATTCTTAGACAAAAAAAAATGCTCAAACACTGAGCAGACACTGTGTTTCGTATGTTTCCCTTCCCTGATACACTGTTACAATCTTTTCATTAATATCAAATGACATTTTTTATGAAGGAAAACACAAATGACCTTTTTTCCAAAAATTCTGGGTCAAGTAAGAGGGGAATTTCTTTTCTTGAACAGATTGTTTCAATCGAAGGGATGGTTACTCCGAGATTATTATGAACAGAAAATTGCCTGTATAAATCGTCAGTTGTTTTATCGGGATATTTTCCGTATATTTACATGTTGTTTACATCTGAAATAGTAACTTCACACGTGATATTCTGTTAAGACTACTTCAGAACTGAGTTTTCTTTTTATACAAAATTGAAAAGGAGCTTCTTTGGATTTTTGGAGGTGTTTGAAACAATGTACCTTGGGGCTTAAATAGATAGCTTGGACTCAATAGATTTTTATGAGTATACTTAAATAAATTCACTGAAATACACATATGACAGGTTTCTGGGCAAATGATATGTCAATAGAAAATAAACGGGGTTGCATACTCATTCCCACTCCAATTCGTTATATACTCTGACAAACCAATTGAATAACTGTGCATCCATACTTATGTCAAGTTTACATGGAAGCTCCAATTGGAGTGCAAATAATGGTATTAGTATTGCATTGTTAGAAAGCTAGAGTTTATTAATTTGTCACATATTCAAAAGAGAGATCAGAAAGTGAAAGTGATGTGCAAAACAAACTATATACTTCCAAACACTTCACTATAGTGTGACAAGTAGTTGAAATTGAGAAATGAAACATCTATGAGAATGTGAACAGGTACCGAGCACATAGTTAGGGATTATATTAACGTGATGGCCATTTTATTCAGTTTCTTTAAAATGTTACATTTTGGGGGGGGATGTTTGTTTGTTTTGCTTTTCCTTTCTAGTATACTTAGAAGTGTCATGATTGAAAAAAAAAACACCTACACTTATCATTTCCTGAAATGAAAATCAAGCAGTGATATATTAAATAGTGAACACAGTGGTGACGAACATTTCTTTAGTTTCAGGGTTGAATAAACTGTGGTGACGTGCCTAACAGCCCTGGTCAAAGATCATCGAATCCAGCTTTACTACTGCAACACTGTTAAAAGAATGGTCGGGCTGGATTGGTACACAATAGGACTTGAATTGGGGTGTTAAAACAAAAACAAATTCCTTTGGTTGTGATCCTCGACATCACTGCCTCTGTTTAATAATTTGTTTGTTTACTTGTTTGTTTGCTTATGTGTGTGTGTGTGTGTGTTTTGGGGGGAGGTATTTGTTCTTTTGTTTTTCTTTTTTTGTTAATGTTTTTTTTTTGTATTAAAAGTTGTTATTTTGTTGGAGTCGATACGTATTTAGACAACATATTTAGAACATCACAAATAGCGGGAACGTATCGATTGAATGCTGATGCTTCTGTAGGAGCTGTGCCACTAAAATCATAGTTTGAAATTCTATAGTTCTTCCAAACGGGTTGAGGTTGAGTAAAAATAACTTCGTTTTGTTCTGTTTCTCATAACTCTGATTAATATTTTCAGGATAGGACCGTCAGTCACTTTTATGCCACCTTGTGCCTTTGAGGTGATAAAGAGACAATTGTGTATTAAGATTGAAATAAAGATATAAATTATTGAGTCTTTATTATTAGTTAAGAAATGTTTAAAATGATAACTGCTTGGAATTTCCCACCATACTACTTTCGCCCTGAAATTAGGAATTTAGTTAGAAATTTGCCATAATGTTGCCTCATATAACCAAGAGGTGCCTCATTTGACTGCCTCTGGCTGCCAAGATGGATGCAGTATACCCCACGTGACCTTTTACGCATATCAATATTAACAGGTGCCTCCCACGTCAAAACCCCTACAAAATTTACAATGGCAATCCAATCACCCATGATATGGTGGGAAAGAGTACATGTTAACGATGATATGTATCGCAAATTCGTGCTTCTCTCACGTATCATAACTGCAAAGGGATAAAGGAAGGCGAGTCCACATATACGTGGACTGCGGCTGCATGGTAATGTGCATGAGTCCATGTATATGTGCACTCCGACTACAAAATGTTTACTATAACAGCAACCAAACAAAATTTGTTACAAGTGCAACATTTTGAGGCATATGCAAAATAAATGTATCTGATGTCAGTGTCACCAAAGCCTTTTATTTTTGGAACAAATGAAAAAATGTCATAAGTAGGTGGGTTTGTCAAAAATTTGAGAAAAAATTTTATAACTGTATTTAGAATGGCCAAAACAAAGAACAAATTAGAAGAAATGTTCTGATGTGACCGTATGATGGAGGTGGTATGAAAATGTTACATGTACAATCATAAAATTATGCTCCACAATTTATATTGTTTAAGAGATTAAGTGAACCTGATTGTCCGGGTAAATGGAAGGAGTTGATGTCTGTAAAGGTGCTGTATATAATTGAATATATAGGGAAATATGATATTGACGTTTAGAACTGTAGCATTACTAGTTTATCAAACTACAAGGTAAGTCTGTGTTTTACAAGCAATGGTATGAACATTGTATTGAAACTATTTCATGTGTTAAAAGAAACAATTTTTTTATAATGAATCTTTTGTACGAAATAACCAAATATAAGTCAATTTAAGGACATACCACCGTTTTATATTTATGACATTGACGATAATTGAGATATAAACTTG
Organism: Hermodice carunculata; assembly: GCA_964020975.1. Lineage (NCBI taxonomy): Eukaryota > Metazoa > Annelida > Polychaeta > Eunicida > Amphinomidae > Hermodice > Hermodice carunculata. Next base: position 25,229,562 of record OZ026627.1, read on the forward strand.
TAAAAAACGCAACCAGAATCAAAGTACCAACAAAGATTATTAAAATGCGACACAATGTCCACAAAAAGCATCTCATTTATTTACTAGACATTAATAGGAAATACTGTAAGAGGTCATACATTTGTACAAAGTAAGTTGATTGAGGAACTTAGTGTACCCATTTACAATGATTTCTGGAGCAATAGGTTTTCACAGATCTGCCAGGGTACAATTTTATAATGTATATGGATTTTGCGATACAAAGCTTCACATAGGATAAAATACACTGGTTTTAGGTTGCACAAAATGAAAATTGCAGATAGTCCTATATGTCCTATCTGTAATGAAGTAAGTGAACTATTATTTATGGGATTGTCAAATGACAAAACACTTTGGGGGATGAAGTATTTGATTGGATAAGACAGACATTCTAGATGTTGCTCACCTTTTCAAAAAGAGACATTTTCCTCAGGATAAGTTATGTCGTGACTTAATTTTGGTCTCTAATTTTTGGATGTTGAAAAAATATTTATTTACATGTAGCGAATTACACAAGATGTTGAAACAATAGAACATTGCAAAGCTTTAAAAAAAAACAAGAGTAATGACTTGTCAAAAATGTAAATGGAAAGAAAAGAATTGTAGTTTCAAGTATAAACATACACTGAGAAGGTTGCCCATGAAAATATATGATCTGAATCAGCAGTAGATTATCTGATACTTATTTCAGATATATTGATGGTTACCCCTATTTATGTTTATTAAGTACCAGTTGATCTTTTTATGATAGCACTGGATTGTTTATACTTTTGTATCGGTATTTCTGTTTTCAATAAAAATGTTAGTTTTTCAGGCCAGGTGCCCTTACTCAAACAAACATGCCTTCTAAGACTTCCCCTAATCATGACCGAATAGTAGTCTTCAAGACTGGATTGTCTGTATGAGGAAAACAGAAAATTACACGACAAATTACTTTGGAAAGGCGTTTTTCGTGACATTTGATCTCTATTTAGACTAGTCTCTGAATACATGATCCATTGTGTATTTTATGTGTATGTATGTAATTTGTGCGTTGCTTTATATACCCAAAGGATAAATCACTGCTTTAGAAACATTCTGGAATATTCACCCACTTGGGGACTCTATGTCTTTTTAGTCCTATGTGTCCGTGTAAACTTGATAGTTAGTGATCATATACCATTGAAATTTCCATGTAAATGTTCATTGTTAAAATGTATTTGTGAACGAGTTTGACTGACTTAACTTCGTCATATATTAACTGTATGTGTACCAAAGACTCCATTTTGAAATAGGATTGGATTATAATTGGTGCATGCATACAACCTTAAAATATCCAACGGGACATTGCACGTAATTGAATTAGAACGAGGTTTTTATGTGAAATCGTGTAGTGGCTTTTAATTGCGTGAAAAAGCATTTACTTGAGCATTCTTTATGTTAGCTGGAGAAGTCATTTGACGTTCCAAACTTACGGTATTGTGTAAAAGTAGTGGGTTTTACATCATCTGAAAAGATGTGCTTTACCTGCCCGATTATAATCTGGTATTCTAAACAATTTAGAAAACACACTAAATATAAAACATAAAGTGTTGTTTTACCTTTCTCTTAGTTAAAGATTACCTGGTGGTACATTTGACTCATGCCAGACTACTAGCACTTTGTTCTTTAAATTTATAAAGGGTGGTTTCCAAATAAAAAGTTGCAAAATTGCCACACTTTCCAGTCAGTGGCAGCAAGACGATGTGCATAAAATTGTATCATAACAGGTAATCACTAACATGACACAAAAAAGCTGTCATACCATTCATTTATAAGCTGTCGCACATGTATTGTCAGATGTTTTCATATGCATCTAGATTGGGCTTGACATCAAAAGGTAACGCAATGTCTAACATCCTGTATACCATAATATTCTGATTATCGAGAACTCTCTTTGTCCATTTTTCATGCTAGGATGTAACAACTTTGTTATTAATCTTTTTATTGTGTGAATTTAAGTGTTCTATACTGGAGAACTGTTATAGACTTATTTTTTGAGATTTACTATACTGGGCCTGGTGATATGAAAAAATACTAGCACATAATAAATATCTGTAAAATTGAAAAAAACGTAGAACCATTTACGTTTCATGAATGCTTGTATACAGTCAGGAGAGGCAAAGAAACTTTTTCTGCAGCATTTAACTTGGTGTCAACTGACCAATATGTCCATTTAAAAATGTAATATTTGTACATACATATTTTGAGACACCACATAAAAGATCAAGCCATGTTAAGGATCCAATACTCCAATCCTTTCAACCTCAGATATACATATACATACAAATATATCCAATGTGCACTGTTTCCCATACTACCAGCCCTGGAACCTAATTGCGTTCCTTGTAATAAAATCACCAACACACATAAACACACACACATGCACACATACACATACACACACATACGTATATGTATATTTATACCTGTTCAAGAAACTCGTTCGAGCACAATCTATGACAGTCAAAGTGTCAAATTCATTTTATCAATGTATGAATTATATCTTTTCACTATGACATTTCTTCTCGAATTGTCAAACGAAATTACCACCAAATGTAGTATGTATATCTCCATCCAAGTATGATCAAAATGTAATGTAAATAATACAAGCATGGCAAAAAATGCTATGAGAACATTTATTTCTTTTCTTTTTTTTTTTTAATTCGTGGCAGTCCGTTTTATCGTTTCAGCATGGAGAGTTTCGTTGGATAACAAACGAACCCTTTTCTTATTCAGAATCACAAAATTTGGAAACCTGGCCAAATGTTTCATTGCACTGTGACAAATCTTTTAAAACCTACACCCACATAAAAAGCATTTTGGATGTAAAACCTTTACAACACAAGAATCACTCTTACGATAGTTTAACTGAATGTGGCGGAGTTGTTGTAATTTCAACCATTGGATCAACCATGTGGGTCAGTTTTCCATGCCATGTTAAGTATGCAAAGTCTTTCTTCTTTTGCGAGCGAAAAGATAACTTTGTATCAACAAAGCATCTTATTGCGTTGGTATTAACTGAGTGCAGTAACTTTTGGTCAGCTGTGCATAACAAATGCTATTATCTGTACATAAAAGCATTTCCATTGAAAACTTCAAAAGAACCAGTGTCTATATGTACACGTTTGTTTACCAAACTTGTCACCCTTGACAAAGACCAGTTCAAAATTGCCATTAACTTAGCTTCTTATTGGAATTGGACATATTGGGACATTGAAAGCCATGCAAAACAATTGGAAAATGCAAGTATATATCTTATGCTCATAAGAAAATACCAACTGCATCACATTTTGTACCAGTTGTCCTTGTGGCAAATTTTAGATGGACGAATTTCAATTTGGATAAATATTACTTTTTTGGGAAACACTACCATACTTCCTATTGCGCCACGGCTGTTCACATACACGCAAAAGCTATATCTACATTACAAAGATTATGTGGAGAGGATTTACTCCCGTGAATATGTTTTACCTATCTTTAAGTTCATTCCCCCCTTGTTTTTTCAATCCAGGCCAAACAATGCTGAGTTAACTGGAATACTCTGTGAAAAACAACAAACAATTCTGGTTTCAAACTGCAGCAGTAGACATTTTCGCTGTAGCAATGGTGAATGCATTATAATATACAATGTCTGTGATGGAGAAAACGATTGCAAAGACAAGTCAGATGAACAGAAATGTCCAGTAATTTGCCACATGATTAACAACATGGTAATGAATACACAGTTTTGCGTTAGAGCATGTAAGGGACTATGTATTTGCACCTATATGTATTTTAAATGTGCCGTTGGTGGTTGCATTCCAATTTCTAAACTTTGTGATGAACAGGAAAACTGCCCTGATAAAACCGACGAAATAATCTGTGGCAAGGTCGATTTTAATAATATTCAGCAAAATTCACAACATGAACATGTCAGTATCATTTACCAAACAGTCAAAAAGGTACATAAAGTAAATAGGTTTTGGAGACCATTTTCACTTGGCAGAATATACCCATCCGATTGTGAAGATCCCAACTGGCTACCTTGTTCTACTGAGCCCCATGCCTCTTGTTACCACAGATCTACCACATGTCTCTATGAGTATGGCACAAATGTTTCTTTACTATACTGTTCTACCGGAGAGCATCTTCAACATTGCAGTCATGTCAAATGCTCTCAGAGATACAAATGTCCAAATGAATACTGTATTCCCATTCGATATGTTTGTGATGGTAAATGGGATTGTGCTAAAGGGAAGGATGAATACATGTGCGATAAGCTGGAATGCCATAATTACTTTCGATGTAAACGATCAATTGTTTGTTTGCATCCACAAAGAATATGTGACAAGGTGATACAATGCACCCACAATAATGACGATGAAGCTTTATGTTTGTTTACACAATGTCTGAGCGGATGTGTATGTTCAGGATGGACATTAAAATGTACCAATCAGATGTTCCAACAGGTTTATCACATATCTCCTCATATACGATCGTTAGTTATCAATGGAAATGATTTCAAAACTATTCCCGGTGTCTTAAAGACTACATTTAGTTTTGTCTTCCTTTTAGACATAAGTTTCAATGGGATAACATGTATCGAGTCAATGTCATTTCGAGGAATGAAAATCCTACACATATTAGACCTGCGTTTCAATGTTATTAAATATTTATTCAGCAGGACGTTTTGTGGTTTGAATCAACTTGAGAGACTTTATCTTACTGGCAATTACTTAAATATTATAGATGATGGAGCCTTTACCTCATTAAATCATCTTCCGATATTAAATTTAAGTGGGCTTCATATCATAGACTTTAAATGCCCCTTTCATGGACTTTTAAATCTTGAAGTTCTTGACCTTTCCCACAACGAATTTAAAGCTCTTTCAGATGATTCCTTTGATCAATTGTTCAAAGTTAGGGTCTTAAATCTAACAGGAAATAAGGTGAAAACTATAGGCAGTTTAGTGTTGAATAATTTGCCATCGTTGGATACTTTGCACAGTGACATATATGCTCTGTGCTGTTTGGGTATATATCTTAGGGACTGTTTTCCTAAACGTGTATCCCACTGTACCAGTATTCTGTCTGTCTCTTGGATGAAAATTCTAATTATCTTCACAAGTTTTGCATCACTTTTGGGGAACACTGCATCCATTTTGAGTCATTATCGATATGCATTTCACAAAGTTCATTCACTGTTAGTATTCCTATTAGCTATATCAGATTTTTGTATATCAATGTACGCAAATATAATCTTGGCTGCAGATATATCATTTGGGCAGATACATTACCTTTATATCGACCAATGGGTATTAAGTTGGCCATGTAGATTGGCCTCTGTTCTTTCAATTTGGTCTATCCAGGGAACTGTCTTCATTGTTTCATTGCTTACATTAGAAAAAGTGTATGGAATTGTTTTTGTCTTTCGAACGGGAGAGATGAAACATCCTATACTTCTTGCTCTGATTGCAACAAGTACCTGCACATATTTGCTGTTGGGTGTTTTGTTAATGCGAGGTATTTTTGTTTCAAAAGAAAATGAAAATTCTGTATCTTCTTTATGTCTACCAATTCTGATGACATTCCAGTCAAGGTCCTGGAATGCTGTTTTAGTTTTTTGCGTCATGAAGATCTTGCTCTTATCTCTCTGCATAGTGGTTGGTCACATTGCCTGTGTAGTGGGGATAACTGTAACTTGCCAAAATTCAGGTAATCGGGGCCGATATATAGCTGCTCAAAAACACATGTGTGTCTCCATTCTGATTACCCTGGTTAAGTACCCAGTGTTGTTTACTCTGAGTATATTTCTACAATGCAGCAACCATGTTCCACCAATATTATCGGCTATGGTAGTTTCGTGCATTGTACCATTCGATTCTATGATAAACCCATACTTATACACCATCATAACCAAGCAATTTACATATTCTTCCATGATGCAAAAAATATATGCCATTGTGGGGCCAAAATTGATTACACGAGAGTAGGTGACTACTACATTGTTTTTCAACAATTGAAAAAAGGATTGTTATTGTATAAATTTTTTTGTATCAACTATTCATCCACTGTTAAACCAAATGTTATGGTATAATAAGTTCCTTCCATCGCATTGAAACTGCACTGAAAAGAGACTCAGCTGAAATATATTGGCAGGACGAAATGTAAGAAGGGGTTGCACTACGTTCGTCTGAAAGCCTGCTGTGGTTGTAAAGTGATCTGTTAACATTGGAATAATTATAGGAAATTTTCATTAACGCTGTAATAGTTTTGATTATTTACAATCTTGACTTTTTGCTTTAATAAAGCCCATATCTATGACTAGCATTGATATTTGCTATCGTATTAACTATCATTGACTATAAGTCTACTTTTACTGTTGGACATGGAAAGTGAAAAGAGAAAAGCCAGTAAAGCGACAGATACTTGGTAAATTAAATTTATTTTCAGCATACGCAAGATAGCACTTTGGCTAAAAGTAATTGTGCATGGTCTTTCCTGGGCCAACACGCTACCAGTCGCATCTTACACTGTGAGCAGTGACCGTTTACATATCTTTCATTCAAACTTTCAAACTTAAGTTTTACCTAGGCTTTATCGCCGTCACCCATATATTTAATATTGTTTCGTCAGGTTTTAATTCCATGACGGTTTGTGGTTTCACATTTGCCAGATACACAATGCCACAAGGTTCTTCGACTGGAGTCAGAACATACCTTTCTATATATGAATAGATATTCTATGAGATGGAATGATTTAAAAATATGAATAACTGACACGATTAATATTTTCACATCTTGAGACTTAATTTACTCTGCTGTGTTAATTGTGTGGTCGAATGTCCATTATTGAAGTTCTCTGTTCATATTGATGGAAGTTTAATTGGTATCAAAGCCTGTGGTGTGTCCACGTTCTACAACAAAATAGTTCCCGGTCTTTCTTTAGTCACCAACAAAGAGTTCCACCTTGCCCTTCCATTCGTCATTCTGCCTGTCCTTCCAACAAAGCTTGTCTGCTCATATTTCCTTTGCCGAGAAAATAGATCGGGCCATTGGTGTCAGGAAACTTCATCAAATAGGGTTGTGTTGCGTTGGAAAATTAGATTTATTCTATGTTTGGCAGTGACTCGTGACCTCCGGTCACTCGTGATTTTCCCCACCAACAACGATCCCCCGTGAGAGGAAAATCGTAACTCACTCACTGCCTTTTAAGATTCTATATTTATTCTATGTTTGGCAGTGAGTTATCATTTTCTGGAGTGAAATCCAGAAATAGTAACTCACGGTAGGTCACATGTCATGCCCATTGTCAATTGACCAATCACATCATTTCCCGCCCGAACTACTTTTTCTTGAAAAAAAATCGTCTGTTTGTTTGTCAACATTTAAACGTGTACCGGTACCTCACTCCGAGCACGACAGAATGGCCGCTAACTTTGATCTTTGCTTTGCGGACTATAATGATGATGAATTGGATGATTTTTTTGTGCGGTCAGGAGAATGAGAGAACTAAACGGAAGACTCGAGTCGATGTTGGGCTGTTCAGAAGCTTTTTAGAGAAGAAACAGGGGATCTCTACACCTATACATGAGTTGCCGGTGAATGAGTTCGATCGTCACCTCGCAAGTTATGTGGTTTCGGTCCGCAAAAAAAATGGAGAGGAGTATGAACCTACAAGTCTGAGGGGTTTGTTTTCCTCCATTGACAGACATTTGCGGAGACACCAGTATGGCTATTCAATTGTCAATGATCTTGCCTTTGATCATGCCCGCAATGCGTTGAAATCAAAGCAAAAGGAACTCAAGTCACAAGGCCGTGGAAGCAAACCAAACAAGGCCGATGCACTGACGGATGATGACATTGAACTCTTGTTTCAGCATGGTCAGTGTGGAATGGATACACCAACAGCCATTATTAATACCATGTGGTTGTTCAACAGCATCGTGTTTGGTATGAGGGGTGGACAGGAACATAGGGATATGTGCTGGAGTGATGTAGTCTTGAAGTGCCCGGAGGGAGGTCGGCGATACCTGCAGTACACGGAGCGGCAAACCAAGACCAGATCTGGCGCTTATCCCAGGGATGTACGACCAGCGGCCCCCAAAATGTACGAAAATGTTGACAATCCTGAACGATGTCCAGTGAAACTTTATGAAATCTACCGTGACGCCAGGCCAGAATCAATGTGCCATCCGGATTCACCTTTCTATCTCGCAATCAACCATAATGCAACGGCCAATGGATGCATGTTTAAGTGCAATGCACTGGGACAAAATACTCTGTATGGTATCCTTAAAACAATGGTAAAGAAGGCAGGCATCGACGGCGATCGGAAGCTTGTTAATCATTCAGCCCGTAAATATCTGGTTCAAAAACTGTCTGATAATTGTCTTGCACCCACCCAAATAGCCCAAGTATCTGGACATCGAAACCTTCAAAGCATAAACAACTATTCTCATCTGAATGTCCACCAACAAGAAGCCATAAGTGATATTCTGCTGACGACAAAAGGCCCCGCACCATCCACTGCTTGCCTCACCGGTAGCGCCGCTTCGGCACCCGTCCCCTTGCCGCTGATGCCTACCAGTACCAGACCTGTTCCCGGTAGCCTGCCTTTGATGCCCGCCGAACATCTGCCACTTTCCGTTCCTGAACCCTGTATTGATGGGACTGAAGCTAGTCAAGGCGTTGCTCTTTCTCAAACAAGCACTCGTAGCTTAGCCGAAAGTTACATGTCATCAATGTTTGCGGGAGCAACTATTCAAGGAGACATAAATATGACAATAAACATTAATCGGCAACAACATCTGCAAAGAAGGAGAGTTGTCCCGATTATTGATAGTGATATCGAGAGCTCCCAGGATTAAATGTTTATGGCGAATGTTTATAGTCATGCCACTTGCAAAGCATCTGTGATATTTTAGCAATGTCACGATGTCTATTTTATTCCCTATCTTTAAATTGTTGACACAATCTTGTTCAAAACAAACCCAATGTTTCTCAGCAAAATTGAAACGTTGCAGCGGGTGATAAGTTTACGCCCTTTTTCATGGTTGTCATGGACTCGCAAGATGAATATGCATGAACGCTGGCTCCCCTGGGAACGATATTTTTATAACTTCTGTCTCTAGAAGTGTACCCTTGTGATGTATCATCACTTAGATATATTACAAATGTTAAGAGATTGTTAATTGTCTTGTTATTTTCATTTTGAGTGTCTTACATTTCGAACATGCGGATCTATTTAAAGCGCGCAATGGTATATTGTGTTTACACCCGCGGTGCATGTATATGTGATTTGACATTTCCAAGTGAAAAGTCTCCGCTTCAAAATGGCGACACCTAAGCAACAAGAGCGACAATTTTTGCGGTAAATACTCGATTAAACATAGAATAAATAAAATCTTACATGGCAGTGAGTGAGTGACGATTTTTCTCTCACTCGGGATCGTTGTTGGTGGGGAAAATCACTCGTGACCTGCGGTCACTCGTGATTTTCCCCACCAACAATGATCCCGAGTGAGAGAAAAATCGTAACTCACTCACTGCCATGTAAGACTCTATATATATATATAACCTTATCAATAAATTGGACCCTTATGCTTAATCAGGTACGCCTCCACCAACCTGAATTATTCTGGTCGCCCGTTGCAATGGAGCTGCAATACTGTATAAGTATACATCAATGTGAGTTTACATGAATAAACTGTGCCAGGTGAGAGCATTGTAGCGCAGTAGTGGTGATATTGTTAAACAATGGTGTTCGTGTACACATTGATGAGTTTCTAAATACACTGGATGCTCTACTGCCTTTTTAGATGAACGCACTGCCAGGGCTCGTATTAAAATTCTTGGTTACTGGGTTGTCACTCCATGCAGTTCCACCAAAATCAATTGTGGTGCTGGAACAAAAGATTTTACTAGACACAACCAAATATTATATGTTGCTGTCATAAAAGTAAAGGTAAATATTTTATCACGTAAAGACAGGGCGCCGTTGCCAAATGAACGTATCCCGGATTTCACGATTACAAAAATCCGACATTAACATAAAACATTTCGAAACGCAAATGCAACTCACTAAGTTGGCATGTCCTCTTTTCAGTCTTTTTATTTCGTCAAAATAATAATGGCTGATGATAAAAAGGAGTAAGTATGCTATGTGTTTCACATGGATAAACCCGAGTGTAGGTGATATTTAGTACATTGAAGAGCAATTCTGGTGCATTATTGCGAGGGATTTATTTGCGACCTTACATGTAGGAGCTGAAGTAGCCGTGGTGAAGTGATTTTTTATCAGGATTACATTGCAAAGGATCCCGGGCAAAGCATACCAGATAAAACGTACCCTCCTAAGCAGGGATCTCATATTTTACCAATGAAATCGATAGGAAAAGGCACTGTCTAAAGATGCATGTAGCTACACTATGAAAATGACGCATTTGCTCGTGGTAGTTGTGTATTACTATGTTAAATATATGCCCATGGCTGAGGATCTCTAAAGTTAGGGCTTTAATGGAGTTGTACGTTTTTGCGATCCTGGTTTTCACCCCAAATGACAGGAAATATGATGGCTGTGCACGGGCCCAGCGCTGAAGCCTCCATTGGAAAGTTGATCAGGCCAAAATGTGACGTCGGGGGTGTAGGGTGGCCATTTGTTTCCACATTTCAGAGGCACAATATTTGTTAACTTCATGATCGATATTGGAGACTTTATAAGTTTATAATTTGTTAACCTCACTTCCTTGCCTGCAAAATTCAAACAAACGGATCATAATGAAATGTGGAGTGAAGTCAGGAATCAGCGCTAAGTGTGCCTAAATTCAAACCACTTATCATTCAAACAAGAAAAATGAATATCAATTTGACAGTAGAACTTGTCGACTTCTGGTGTCAAAAACTAACTTTGGATTTTGTGCGAAACAAATGGTCAATTAAACTCAATTTACCAGTCAGATACTGGCCATATAAAACATGCTTGTACTTCACAGAATTTTTTTTACACGATCCATTATAATACAATTATGGATTTTTTTGGGGGGGGGGGGGGCAGAGGAGAATACTAGTCAAGTACACATTATTGATGCATGCAGATTCAGTAGTGTTAATCAATTCTTTTATATTATCTTGTAAAGTGACCGGTAAACATTTCCGCATAAATGTTATCACATACACTGGTCTAGAGTGGCACTGGATTAATTTTGAAACAGGAAGAGTCAAAGATTATTTTATGTGTACATTATAGCACTTAAGGTTTTTTAAAAAGCCACTGCAGGGTGAAATCTCCATTGATAGAGTGTTGGTTGTCATGGCACAACGCTAATTTATTCTTTTTAACTGCTCATTAAATCTTTATTTTGTATTTAACCATTTTATATTCAACAGTATGTAAACATATTGATGTGGTGCCAATCATGCTGATTTGATGCAATTTTGAAACTTGCAGTCAAGGGAAATGCCCTTTGCTTATATGTGCACATCACGTGATCCATTTATATTTTGGCCTACTTTGACCAAGTTTACAGACTAAAGTATCCAATGATCATGTGTTGTTTTCACCATCCATATTATCGTTTTTGTGCGTTCTTTTTTTTATTTTTCTTTTTATTTTGACAATTTGATGTTCAGTAGTGGGTGTGGTGTTGGTTTAAGTTTGAAACGTGTAACTGTAGTCACAATGTCCTGTTCAGATGCTGGATGTCATCAATTCTTATGAAATTTAAGTATATATGGCTCCAGATAAAGAAATACATTGTATTTCAATAGAGAAAATGTGATAACTTTGTCCGAACAAAGGTTTACTCCACATACATGTAGTATGAAGTTCTGTATATTCATTAATGCATATTATAAACATATTTATTTTCTCTGGATTGCCTAATAGTACACAAAGACTAACCTGGAGGCTATCTAGTACATAAGAGGACGCACAGGAATATATACAATACACACTGGACGAGAGCAGAAGATTAAATTCACGTCTTGTACACGAATAATACAATTAATGCCAGATAATGGAGACTTATAATTAGATCATATACTAAATTAGTAAATAAAACGTCGAAATTCTGATGAGAATGTCTGGACAGCCTCATGAATACATTATCAGTGTCTGGCAAGTTCTCACTACTTTTCAAGAGAATATTTAGTAAAATGTCACTAGGGCACTGAACTATTTAAGTCGGATTTACACCTGGAGTGGGTAAGTGACACACAGTGTTCAGTAGACTGACCCTTTGCACAGTGAACTTGGGGCAGAACAAAAGGTAATGTTTCACATCTTCAGTAGTATGAGAGCATGCACACGTTGGGCTGGAAGGATATTGACGTGATAAGGATGGGCATTTAAAATAAAGAAGTTTATATATATATATATATATATATATATATATATATATATATATATATATATATATATATATATATATATATATATATATATATATATATACATATATATTGTTTAATTCAGTAACTTTATGGATCCTAAAGCCTAGAGATGGAGTAAGTCTTCATTGGTTATTATTACTGCTAAATAGTTAAGATGCACTGAACTGTGTTGCAACACCAGATTCTCTTTTTCCTGAAAAAAAAATACTGTCACACATTTGTTTACACAGTGTTATAAATTTGTTGAAATGCCTTGTTCTTAATTGAATTGAATTTAATTATCCACTTTACATTTTTACTCAACAGGGGAAAATATAATTTATATAACAAAAGACAATGTGCTTAATATTACATTCATGAATATGGTCTTACAATAGGGGTGATCTGGGTTGATTTAATTTCTGGACAGAAGGCCTACGTTCCCATGATACATTTTAGTAACACCTAGCAACCCATTAGAGGTCAAATGGGTCAGCAAAGCCCATTACATTACAGTGAACCTGAAAGTTTCACCTTGCATATGAGGACGATTTTTGGAATTATCATCTTCTAATCTAGCTGAAGTGCATAGCATTATCTTTCAATTACACTGAGGTGTGATAAAATGAAACTTTAATGCTTATTTGGCAACATATATAGAGGTTAAATTTATGTCTGCTAGTTCCCCATGTTAATCTATGGAGAAAAAGTGAGGGTCATGGAAAGTGACCCCAAGATGTGGGCAGTCAACCATGAGCAGGATGGGCAGCACTACCTTTAGGCGAATTTAGAACTAACCTAAATATAGACTATTCAGTTTGAAATGTTTTGAAGAAAACCTCCTGTTCAGTATTTAATAAATAAAAGGACTCAAAGTCTTCATAATAAATTTGTCATGGAAAGTGACCCCAAGATGTGGGCAGTCAACTATGAGCAGGATGGGCAGCATCACCTTTAGGCGAATTTAGAACTAACCCAAATATAGACTATTCAGTTTGAAATGTTTTGAAGAAAACCTCCTGTTCAGTATTTAATAAATAAAAGGACTTAAACTCTTCATTATAACTTTGTCCTTAACCAATGTGAAAATTTAAATTGCATTACATTTATAGTGCTGCAGACGTCATTTTAGGGGTCTGTAAACACATAAAATGCAAGAGCTTCTCGAGGGGGTGCGCTGCCCCCTAGACCTCTGCAACCCCCCCCACGCCCCCCGGCCTCGGTGTGGGTCTGGGTGGCACCTACACCCCCGACGTCACATTTTGGCCTGATCAACTTTCAAATGGAGGCTACAGCCCTGGAAAAGGAAAAGTTTCTGCTAGCACGAGCCCCAATGATGTCACGGATGACCTCCTCAGAGAGACTGTCATCGTCAGAAGCCGGAACCATGCCTGTGTAAATAGATATGACAAGGTCACAAGCGCATAGGTATGTAATATTAAATTTTTGGATGGCATCTTTGTTGCGCACATAAATAATCAAATGATATATAGGTGAACGGCTACCTTTCAGTGATATCTCGGAGCATATTTTTACACTTTTATTGGGGCCCTGGATACATTTTTGACAAAATTTAGAAGATATTTTTTGCAATCGAGATTCAACAGGTGTATATCACACAACAGACTCAAAGACATACAATTGGTGTTGCATGAAATATTGAAAATGCATCGTATACATTTTGTCCATGCAGTAGAAAATTTTGAAACGTGTAGATTGGAAAAAGACTAAAGCTTGTAAGCATAGACGGGCATACAGCATGATTTATACAAGCCATGTTTCACATCAGAAGAAGCATTATCAAACTGGGCAACAAGTATGTAATCTCTTGTATGAAAGGGTTTGATGACTTTTCAGCCGAACAAAATTGGTGACAACACACTTCCCTGTTTAAATACACTGCGTGCATCAAAGTGAATAGGTCTAACCAACGAATCCTCACAGTCTGGGATGTGAATAGAAGAGCAGTGCAAGAAAGCGCACAATCAAGGGACAGAATCGTTTTCGTTTCATAAGCGAGTGATATTACCTACGAATTTGAATGTTATTTGTAAATTTACGCTGATGACAACATTGTTCTACAAACCCAATATTTGAAGGCTATGCAGTGGTTTGACACCAACTGTGTGTGTACACAAAACGTCTTTAGTGTAAGTTGTCAAATGATTCGCTCCAAATCACACGAGAAAACAGTATTAACAAGTCAAACAGAGTAATTCTGCCAGGCGTACCTATTGACCGTGCTTTAAAGATAGATAAACATGATATGGGTCAAAAAATGTCTGAAGGCCGCTCGTCATCTGTATGGTCTAAGCTAGTTTAGTTTAAACGATTCTGATAGGCTGTCTATGTTTAGTCCTTCCTCAGATCGAACTTCCTTTACTACCCCTCATCTGGCACTTTTTGTAGCAAGGTTAGTTCAAACAAAGTGGATGTAATTTTAAAAAGGGCCCCCGACTCGTCTTCACCGGGTAATGGGCTTCATACATGGATCTGTCCCAGCCAGGGGGAGGGGGAAGAATACGCTGGTCCATGGCTTTTGAAGTCTTCAAAATCAACAATAGCATTAGCCCCAACAGTCTTATGAGATCTATCCAAACTGAAATATAGCAGTTACAATCTACGAGGAACTGCTATTTTGTAATTCCTGGTTTTAATACAGTTACTTTGTTGTGCCAAACATAATAGATTTGAGTGAGCAAAACTGTCGAATCATATCCTTCTTCATGTGTTGTCAGCTTTTTCTAAAGAATTCAGAATTTTAATCAATAAGTGGACCGGTTGTTCTTGAGGCATTTGGAGAAAATTTTTTTTTTATTATTCTTTTGTGTGCTTCGGTAATCTACATGTTCATATTTTAAGGCTGAGCTTTTTTCCACATCTCTAGTTTTCTTCTACTTGGGGCTCTATTGTTATTATTCTATACATAAATTTTGGGTGTTGTTTCGTTGTGGGGGCCATGTCACTTGTCACTCTAAACGGCATATGATGCCCCCTCCCCTTCCAGACACAAATTCAGACCTTTTCCTCAGCGTAAAAAGTGAACATCCGTGACACGTAGCTGTTCTTAGCCTTGAGGACCACAATTCTGCTCTATATCTTGATAATAGGCCAAAGAGACCTTGGCAAGGCCCAGGTAGGCGCTGGTCTATATTATATGTGTATTGGTCTCTATTATATGTGTATTGAAACAGGCCGACCAGGGAATTTCATTTTTTTCCTGTTCTGTATAGTTCAGCTAACTTGTCAGTCAGCTGAGCTTATGTGGTGGCTAGGCATCCGTCGTCCGTCCATCCGTCGTCTGCTGTCCGTCTGTCGGCGTCCACAATTCACATTTTCGACTTCTTAAAAACAAAAACAAAAACAAGAGAACCACTGTCCAAATTTACCTCAAACTTGGTGGGAATGTACCTTGGGTGCGTCTCTACCGTTTTGGTTGAAATGGCCAGGCTCCATTGATATTTGGATTTCTTACTCCTTTTTTTTGGGGGGGGGGTGTCGTTAAAAAAGCTTTTTTTTAATTGCTTAAAGAGGCTTCTTGGGACCCTTCTACCTTGATTTGTTCAACAAGAAGTGCTGTAATTTTTCATTGTGTG
This sequence comes from Hermodice carunculata, assembly GCA_964020975.1. NCBI lineage: Eukaryota > Metazoa > Annelida > Polychaeta > Eunicida > Amphinomidae > Hermodice > Hermodice carunculata. Next base: position 25,245,547 of record OZ026627.1, read on the forward strand.
TGTGTGTGTAAGAATGTTTGTTTTACTATTTTGGACTTCTTCTCAAAAACCATCAATCAGATAATGCTAACAATTGCAGAAATATTCCTTGTAGAAGATCTTTACAAACTTGTTCACTAAATGGTGTTGCTGTGAGTCCCTGATTTTGAATTAATTTTTCAATTTGGGTATTTAGCGGTTATGGCATACAGTGCTATTCTTTACAATTTAAGTGAATGGGGAGGCAAAATCTTACAAAAATCTTCTTTTGTGAAAAGGCTTGGCCATTTTGATGCGAAATTCCGTAAGGAGACTTCCGGAGACCTCAAGACCCTAATTTGTGCAACAGGTGGCCCTCTGATTTTTTAAAATCTTGTTAAGGCAAACCTTTTTCGATTTCTTCACAAATACTGTCCTTTAGATTGTGCTGAAACTAGGGTGGAATGCTCCTTGTAGAAGGGCCCGCCAAAGATGTTCAAAAGATTGCACTGCAGTGAATCTGTGAGTTCAAATGGATTTTTCAATTCGAGTACTTACTAGGTAATGTATACAATCATATTGATTTCTATGGAAATAAATGGGGATTGTAATGGTAATTCACGATTTAGACTTCTTCAAAACCATTAAGCAGATTCACTTCAAACTTGATGTACCCTGGGTGGGTTGCTACTAAGTTTGTTCAACTGGCCGTGCTCCCGTGATTTTGGATTTTTTCTGATATTTCCTGTCCATTGTTTTTTTGGTCAAATGTTAAAAAAAACTTCTCCAAAATAGCTCAGCCAATTGTTTTGAAATTGCATGGGAACACTCGAGGGCATGCGAGCGGGAGTTAAACAGTACATGGGTGACCTTGATCTAATTCTCAAGTTAACAGGGCTACTTAGGTATATTTAACTCTACAGATGATAGCTACTTTAGCCTTGACTTTCCTGATTTGCATTGTTATGATCCTCTATGAGGGCCATATTCACACAGTACATGAGTGACATCGACTTTATTCCCAAGGTCACAGGACAAATTACATGATATTTACTGTTCAGTCGATAACTTAAGATCTATTTTAAGTTAGGACCATGATGTTGCACATGTTAATGTGTCTCTGTAAAGGTCATGCTAAGACAGTACATGAGTGAATTTAAACTCATTTGCGAGTTCACAAGGCAACATGCATGAATTTTACCCATCAGTGCTATAAAATGAGAACTACTTGAACTGGGACCTTGATGATGCAAATGTTAGCGTTCTTCCATTAAGGTCAGACTTACCTAGTATATGGCTGACATTGATCCTATCTCTAGGTCAGTTGAACATGGGCTGTTCACACAGCCCTTGCTGGATTTGTTATTATCTTTTTTAGTTTTGGGGGGAAAATCTTAAAAAATCTTCTCCAAACAACTCACCCAATTGTTTTGATACTATACGGGAACACTCCTAGGGACTACCAGTTCTTTATTTGTTCACCAAGTGGTGCTGCATTTTTACACTTTTAAATTAATTTTTGTGTGTTTTTGCTGTTTGGACTTCTCAACCGTCACTCAGATTAAGCTAAAACTTTATGGATATGTTTCTTGTGAAAGGGTCAAACAAAGTTTATAACTATTTGAAACTGCTGTAGATTCCTGATTTGTAACGATTTTTTCAAGGCGGTTACTTATTGGCAGATGTACATTTTCCTTGATGGATTACTATGTTAGTGAAACGGCATTCTAAAGCAAATTCACATTTCTGACTTCTTCTCTGAAACCATCTGTCAGATTCAGTTGAAACTTAATAGCAATGTACATTGGGGTCTCTACCAACATTGTACAAATGGTCACGCTCCAGGGATGATATTTTTCCTTTTTTTCTTTTTTTTTTGGGGGGGGGGGTAAAAAATTCTTCTCCAAAACCGCCCATCCAATTACTTTGGCATCAAACTCGGTAACTCGTAAGGACTCATAGTTCTTAATTTTTTCAACAGGTGGCGCTTTGTTTTTTCTTTTTCTTTTTTTTTTTTTTTTTTGTTTTTGTTTGTTTGTTTGTTTGTTTGTTTTTTTTTTGATTTTTTTAATATGATTTTGTGTTCTCACTGTTCTTGACATCTGCTCCCGAACTATCACTCACATTAAGCTGAAACTGTGTGGTTATGTTCCTTATGAAAGGCTCAAACAAAGTTGTTCACGAGGTGGAAGCACTTGGATTCCCGATTTTTGACGTTTTTGTTCTAATTCGAGTACTTATTGTTAAATGCACCTTCCCTACTGATTACCATGTATGTTAACGGAGATTCCAATGCTAATTCACATGTTTGACCTCGTCTCTGACACAGTCATCCAGTTTCACTTCAAACGTGGTGGCAACATACCTTAGGTAGGTCTCTACCAAATTTGCACAAATGGTCACCATCTATTGATTCTTTTTTCTATAAATTACTCGGTTCTTTTGAGGGGCAAATGGTAAAAACTCTTCTTCTCCAAAAGCACTGATCTAAGTGCTTTGATATCGCACAGGAGCACCTCTAAGGACCCTTAGGCCTTAATTTGTTCATGAGGAGGCGTATCTTATTGTATAAAGGTCAAACAAATTCATTTACTAGGTGGCACTGCTGTGGATTCCTGATTTTTAATTATTTTTTTTCCGATTTGGGTATGTATAGGTAAATGCACCTTTCCTATTCGATACTTTGTAAGCCAATGGGCATTTGAATGCTCATTCAAATGAGCATTCATTTGAATGAAGAAACGTAGGTCTGCTGAGCATTGGATGTTCATACAGCTCTATAGATATTCCTTTCTGTTTTCTGTCTTATTCGTATTCCTGGTCACGCCTTGAGCAAATTAACGTCAAAAATCGATGCTCTGTCCACCCCTCAACGTCAAATGCCGTTAAGCATAGCAAATGACGTCACCCCTTAGAAATTGTACTTTACTAGACATATGCGGCATGGTGAATGATGTGTAAATATTGTGTAGCTGAACGATGAAATAACGTTATGTAATAAAGTATGAAATCCAGGGGTTTTCATGTCCAGTCGTGTAATATTTCAGAGCATTTTATTACCTCGTTATCATAAATTGTGAAATGATTTGAGATACTGTAGATAGGGTAACTTTTAAGAACAATTTTGGACTGAGGACATGTACCTTTTTTAAGGCGAGCAGAACCTTTTTGACAGGTAGCCTTTATATAACAAAGATGCATGGACACAATGCTACCTCTGATGACATAATGTTGAATAGTTCTTGAAACATATCGCACCTCTGCAGCTAGCATCGCCCAAAACTTTACAGGAAATGCAGTGTTGATGACCCTTCTCCCAGGCTGGGGAGGATTGAAAAGGGTTGAAACGCACTCATAATTTCAGCGTTTTCAAGAGAGTTGCTCCTGGGCTAACACTCCTCTGTCCAAGAATTGTGAGCCCCACCAGCAGTGTGTATTTTCAGAGCAGTGACCACGTACAGCATACATGACAGCGCATTTGTTATGGTTTTACATCTTAGTCAATTTCACTTATTACCACAATTTCAAAGGTCTTATCCCAATGAGATTCAAGCAGGTAGAAAAGACTACAAGCATCATAGTTGTACTGGTTTAGCTGAAAAATATATAATCAAAAAGTGTGAAATTGGGCGGCTTTTTACATATTTCATATTGCTTTAGAAACTGCGTGAATTGCAAAACAAAATTATCACGGTACCCTTTCAATGGGAACTATTTAAATTTTGGCAAACAGCTCTGAAAGTCGCTGCAGATTAGGAACAGTCCCATTGCCATGAGGACATTCGCCAGTCACAATTATTCTTATTATCGCTATAAAAATGTGCACACAGTCAACTGAGAAAGCTATGCGATTCATTAGCATTTGAAAGATAAAGTGCTGCGTATTTTGAATAAGATTGGAGATAGATACATGCTTTTTTCTCCTATCAGTATGTATAACAATTAAGAATATGAATAGGCACAACCATGATTTCAGCGGGAACGGCAACAGGATATCCGATGCTCCACGACATTTGACTAAACACACAAATTAGCTTCCTGCCCATTATCTTTGTGTGGTTATGCTAGTGATAGAACAATTGAACGTGAAATGGAAATTATGTACATAATAAGCAGTGGAACAAATAATATATTGTTGGCCTGTGAACTCCATTATGAGAATGTCATTAAGTGTTCACATTTACGTGCGTTTGCTGTATTATTCACAAAAATGTTGCGGGTGATATTTCCGAAAAGGGTCAACATCATGAGCTCGTCTGGTGGGATATATGGGAGTCCTCATTTAGTTGATGTGTAAATTTCTGCAGATAAACTTTCATACTGTGTCCGAATACATGCCCTTTGTGATCCCAAATTAATGTTGATGGACTTAATGACACCTTAAAGCCTGCAAGAGAAAATCCTTCTGAAATCGATCCTACCTGACAATGCACTTGCGTTAGGATAAAAAATCGCATGTGTATGTAACCGACATGCTTTAAAAAGTATATACCCAGTGCCCAGTGTTTGCGTGTCTTTGATGCTAATTGTCGAATAAACAATCGGATGTTCCCCGCAAACTATCCATAAAGTACATGTCCAAATAGGTGACTAATTATTTCCAAATAGCATAACTACCTTTGCATCTTAATTCTGACATATTGGCCAAAAAAACAAACAAAAAAAAAAGGTTTGTTCCAATTTCGATGCCCCAAAGACCGAATGTTTGTCATGCGGAGCGGAGATGTCTGTTAATCTGCCAGCTTTTTAGTTGGGAGAGGACAGTAATGCAAAGTGCACATAACAATGATATTCTTGGGATTAATTGTTCCGATCGTCTTTCAGCTAAATCTCACCCAGAAGTAGTAGTAATTGCAGGCGGTCTTTTTATAATTCATCAGAAGTTGGCTTAAAATTTTAGGGGGCTTATCCATGTGAGTACATCTTTAACAAAAACAGTCTTTGTTCTTAGATTGGTTTATGGTTGTGGCGTAGTGCCACTTCAGGGCACCGAGCTTGACGACTAGGCTCTTTTTAAGGTGGCTCATTAAAACAATGCTTACGTTTGGGAAAAAATCCCACCTATCTATATTCTTCCAGGCAATGACTATCCGGTAAGTTTCACCCTGTTCTACGCAACACATATACATTGGGGGGGGGGGGGGCGGAGGGCAGTGGTGATGGCCGTGACTTTTGTTCTCATTTTGCAGCTAAACACTTGAATCAAGACTCTATTAACGGGTACGTTACTCGAGCAAGTTCTGTCTTCTGAATCCTATTGGGGACAGGGCGGGGAGCCTGAGACACACTGACAGATGGAAAGATAGACAGGTGAAAGGATGGTTAGATGGATGGACGGGCGGGCAAAAGAACGGAGAGAGAGAGACAGAGAGAGAGAGAGACAGAGAGAGAGAGAGAGAGAGAGAGAGAGAAATAGCAAAGCTACTAGCCCCTGGAGACAAAACGTATTTTTGTATTGGTGTCTTTTTGTCCAAAACCACTTCCTAGTAGTCATTACCTTATTCCGCAGTCCAAACTCTTTACTATCCATAAGCTAACCTGTCGCTGTCTAACCTATAAACATATAGAAGTACTATTGTCAATATTGTACACGTTACTCTGTAAAATGTTGACATAGGCTGTATTAGCCCAAATAAATGAAAGGGTCTTCATCGGGTCACTACTCAACATGTTTAGGAGCCTTTTACCCGTACATGTCTCTCTGAGTAGCGGCTGCTTGTCTAAGCTAAATATTCAGCAAAGACAACCCACATGATGATGAATAAATATGAACTTGGCAAATGATGAATTAGCTAAATACGTGAAGTTTTGCTTGTAAATGCAGAGCTTCATTATCAAAGAAGAATACCTGTCAAACAAACCATAATTACTAAATTTGTATAGTAAAGGTTCAGACAAGAACAATTTCACTTACTCCTAAACCAACTTTACCCTTTCTAGTAGGACAGCTTATCCTAGATAAACCACCCGCCAGTGTTTAACTGAAGTGGAAACAAGCTGGGGCATTATATTCAGCCCCAGTGATTGTAAAATAAACAGTTGCAGCTGGACCACCTGTATAAATCAAGGGAAATCCTAACAAGGACTGCAACAATGTACATCCTGCACCAGAAATGTAAAACAACCTTCATGATGACACCTACTCCTCAAACAATTAAGCTTTATTTCACTGCCAACCCTGAGTCAATGTATCAACCTAATGTGTCAGGTTTGTGACATTTGAGAAAATATTGTCAATTGTGAGTAATTTTTTAATATTGAGTAAATGTGCATTTAGGCATGTCAGAAAAGAACGAAAGTCATTAGCATTTATGCCAAAAACATGTTATCAAAACAATTTTTCTTAACAGGATTTTAAGTACAATTAGGCAAACATGTAACTGTTGTAGGCCTCTGCTTGCTACCGATAGACCCAGGGGGGTTTAACCTGACAGAAAACATTGAGCCCAAAATGTCTGAAAGTGAATATTAAAACAGAAAAATGCCAAAAGATAAAGTTAAGTAGCAAAACAGACAAGTCTTAAAACTGTAAATTATGTGGCCAAACTTTCTAATAATCTTTGGATATTAACAGTAAAATTATAGGGCAATTCAGAAAAGAATGAAAGTTATTTGTATTTAAGTCAAGAGAATGCAATGAAAATATTAACCAAATATCATGTACAATTAGGCAAGCTTGTAACTGTCGTAGGCCGCAACTTGCTACCGATAACCGCTGAGGGGTTTAACCTAACAGAAAACAAGATAACTTAAAATGTCTGAAAGGCGAACATTAAAACAGAATGACGCCAAAAGATAAAATCAAGTAGCAAAACAGGCAAGTATAAAATCTCTAAAATTATTGAAGCCAAACTTTCTAACCACTTTGGGATATTTACAGCAAAATTTGTAGAAATATTTGATCAAGAGTATATCTTTGAATCCTCTTGACTCAAGTTAATTGTGAATAAATTTGGTTCTAGATGCAAAGTCCTGAAATTTAGAACAAATACGACCAAATCTCTAAATCTGTCACAATAACGTATTATATCCAATAGTATCCGGAATATTACTGTCCGGGAAAGGAAAATTCACTACTTCAAGGTTCAACTCATCTATTTTGTGATTGACTCTAATACAAAACCTGTCATTAGTGACCTGAATATCCAATTCCAAAAACACATCTCTGAAACCATCTGAATTGTACCCTCCAATGGGATATCTTTTAGGTAAATTTCTTTAGCAATTTCAGTGAAATTTTGTACATTTACATAAGCAATGTCATCAATATATCTTGCGTTGTTTGATAATTTTGTTGCCATTTGAAAGTCCTTTTTCATCAATTTATTCATATACTTAAATTCAAGCCAGGTTAAATACAAATCTGCCAGTAAAGGGGAGCAGTTGCTACCCATTGGAATGCCTTTTATTTGTTGAAAAACCAATGGTCCGCATTGAACAAAAATATTATCCAAAAGAAATTTTATAGCATCTATCAAAGTTTCAACAGTGTAAGATTTAACGTTACTTTTTGAATAATTATTGTGAACAATATGCTTTCTTTGTATATGAATTAATTTTCATGTATGGTTTACCATTATGTTTAAACATTTTGCTTATTAATTCTGAAAGTGAACTTTTGACTTCATCTATGGGTAGATTTGTGCACAGTGTAGAAGAATCAAAACATTTGATATTTTTTGCTTTTACACATTTGATTTCAGATACAAACTTGGAAGAATAGCTAATACTCCAAAAACAATTTATTTAAGAGTTTCTGGAAATTGCCTTTCAGTATTTACGAAAATGATTCCTAATTGCAGTCAAACACAATGTTACTTCTTTTGATAATTGTTTTGTTGTAAATTTTGCACACCGGCAATGAATTTCGATTTAAAAGGGCTTATATGTAATTTGGGTATCCAGTACAAAAGTGGAATAGAAGAGTCCTCTTCCGAAATTTTGATATTAAAATTTCTTTTCATCTCTTTGTAACCGAGGGTATCGGCATCCGGTACGCTTTTAAAGTCCCGTAAATATAGACTTTATAATATTTTGTGTTGTTTAAGCAGGAATGAGGTAAACATATTTGGCATATTCCTAGTTATTGCCACAGCTGTAAACATGGTAACAAACACATACACGAATAGCTACGCGGAATGAAACCAGCTCTTGGACTCCGCCAAGATTCAAAAATACCATTGCAGCTGTCCAACAAATAGCGAGAAGACCAGTCTTTAATAAATATCAGACGATCGTAATGGTTTACAGTATTTATTACAATAAACGTAAATTTAAATGTCAAGGGGAAATGAGGTATTACACAATTAACATTTATCTTGGCCATCTGGTTAGGAAATCATCTTTCCGTATAGTTTTAAATATATTGAAATAATTGTCGGTTGGTATTTTCGGTAGTTATGTAATCCGAACGCCTTTTCTTGAAAAGATAGAACAAGTTTCCTTGAAAATATTGGGAAGTTTTCCATTTACCTATTTTAAAAACGGCCCTCTCTCTTCTTCTTCTTCTTCGTCGTCGTCGTCGTCGTCGTCGTCGTCGTCGTCGTCGTCTTCTTCTTCTTCTTCTTCTTCTTCTTCTTCTTCTTCTTCTTCTTCAAGTGAAAGTGAAAGTGAAAGTGAAAGTGAAAGTGACCCGAGTTGCGAGCTTGAGGAAGACCACGAAACAGCCCCGTCACCGGAATCGAGTATAATCAAGGAGGGTTTTTCTCTCTCTACTCTCCTTCGTATAATTGTGTAAAATTGCTTCGGCAGTCTGCAAGAACATTATGCTAGGCACGGAAAATATCACGCTAAAGCGTTACAACATACCAGAACATCAAATCCGTTCATCACAGCCATTTTATTCCAAATTCATGATGTTCATTTTACAATTGACAACCTAAAGGATATCGCTGAATTGAGTACATTCTACTGCTGAGGTCCCATATATAACAATCGTCTCACTGTTTTAGGCAATGTGGCACATTTCATATTGAGAGCAATACCTCATACTGAATAAATATGCCAAAGACATAGTTAAAGTATATCCTCGCCAATTTTGACAACAGTTTTGTACGAAGCGTCAATGGCGGAGAAACGATAATACAAGTCAGTGTGACACGACTTGTGCTCCCACCACAGTGGGAAACATATACACGTTTATCCGTTATCATTATCATCTTTATCATTTTGCTTCTTTTCCGTTATTGTTTTTTGTTGTTGTTGTTGTTGTTGTTGTTGTTGTTGTTGTTGTTGTTGTTTTGTGAGTGTGTTTGTGTGTGTGTGTTTAATTTTTGTTTTCTTATTGTTGATGGGCGAGATTTGTGGATACTTTTAGGACCAAGCAAATTTTGTTTTAACCAAAAAAAAATTCATCAAATGTTGATACTTGTACTGTAAGGCAGGCTTGTTAAAGCGAAAATAAACCCCACTGTGAACAAAAGGTGTTTTTTTAAGGTAGAAAACTTTTAGATGTAAAGAATCTGTAGATCAGATCAGTAATACAAATTGTTCTGGTACTTCTAAGTGTCACCCATATTGTGGCTTGGAGGCTGCCATTTTCGTCGAAAAGAAGCCCAGAATACTGCAGTGAAAGCATAGCAATATCTGAAGGCGTTCGTGAAAATTTTGCTAAATAGCCATTATACCTGTCAACTCATATAAACTCATTAGAACAATTTAAAGCATTTTAATTTTGTAAGTTAATTAAAAGAATGATATTTTGCCTGTGAGGGCACTATGTCACCATTGCTGTATAGTGGGCTTCATAGTTGGCGAAGATGGCTGACAGAGTGTAAAGGCAAAAAAGTAAAAATATTGTATTTCATTTCATTAAAACTAATGTTTTTACAGCTCTCATTCACACCCTGTTTACATCATGATATTCCTAATTTCAGTTGGGTTCATAACAAATTATATTTGTTTCTGGTTTACTTCAGCAGTAAATCATAAACAATGATACTTCATTCACACCGAGCGGCTCAGGCACAGTTTAACCCTCTCAGTGGCGCCTTTCAGCTGAGTCAACAGCTTTCCTTGGCGCACTTTGGCTGCTATGCATGCACTCAGAGCACCCAGAGGAAAGCTTTTGACCCGAGCCATTATATTTTCAATAACAAGCTATATGGTACTTAAATAAAATGTCTTTTGCAAGAAATATAAATCTATTATCCTTATTATCATAAGCATTTGGATTTTAGCTGCAGTTGGCATTGAAAGAATTAAGAATCTTTGTGCAGCGTGTCCAAGGTCAAAATACCGAATAACATGATAGTTTGATACAGAAGAACACAAACGGGGTTCCCAAATGAATGTAAGACCTGCAAAATTAATCAGGACCGCTTTAACTCCCGAGCGGCATTTCAATAAAATTTAAATGTTTAAGCCTTTCTCTGTGTCATAAGAAGATTTAAAATAAAACGAGATAACCTTTTTGTCTAAAATCAAAATTTCTCGCCTGGAAAGAAAATTGATGGTTGTTTATTTATTTATTTATTTATTTATTTATTTATTTATTTATTTATTTATTTATTTATTTATTTATTCATTCATTCATTCATTCATTCATTCATTCATTCATTCATTCATTCATTCATTCATTCATTCATTCATTCATTCATTCATTTATTTATTTATTTATTTATTTATTTATTCATTCATTCATTCATTCATTTTGACAGTGTGAAAAATTATGAAAGATATGTTAATCATGCCAAGGATCTGGATTACGGTATTTTTATAATCGACTTCATTGACGTCCCATGGGCGACGCCGCCCAGGTCTGTTGTATGTGTGTATGTATGTATGTATGTATGTATGTATGTATGTATGTATGTATGTATGTATGTATGTATGTATTTATGTATGCATGCATGCATGCATGCATGCATGTATGTATGTATGTATGTATGTATGTATGTATGAATGTACACATGTATGTATGTTTGTATGTATACAACATGCACGGGCTACCATAAATTATTTCAAACAGACGTCCAACCTTTCCAGCTTCGGAATGCACTCATGCATTAATAAGTTAATGGCTTGCCACAAAAATTGCATAGAATGAATTGAAGGTTGAAGATAGCATTTGTAGACTTGCTGGTTTTTATGATGGAATTACATTACTTTTAACACAATAAGGTGTGACATTTAACTAACAGAGAATAGTGTTTCAAACCCAGAATGAAATCAATTTAGCACATTTCTGCAAGAGAACCCTCTGGACTCAAAATTTGGCCATGCTGGCAATGTTATTGGGTATTGGACCCCCCCCCCCCCCTCCGTTGATCCTTATTGTTGCGGGGGGGGGTGTTTTCTGCTGCAAAATGTCAAAATAGGCAATCTTATGTGTGCACTGGCTTTTTACCTTTACCGTATAGTGCTTGCATAACACACGTCAAAAGTATGGCATTAGAAATAAGGAAGTGGAAGGAAATAAAAGGGACTTCGCATATCTTGCAAGCGACTTCAACTAGATATTATTAACTCACACTGTGGTACATAACCCTGTTCACTTTATTCTGTGTGACTCATGGGCAGCTAGGAATATACCAGTTTTGTATAAGTATTTCAGGATTTTGCAGAATACCAACATTTGGAAAAGTTATGTGTAATCGTTACTGTATTAAGGGTGCTGTTTTTTGCCTTTCGTTTGGAACTGGACAAGACAGACAGTGGTCAGGATTGGGTGGTACCGCACAAAAGGTTCAATAGTTCATAACCTTCGTCAGATAGCAGTTATCGGCTTCATTGGAGGCAATTATAGCTTCCTATGACGGAAAACGCATAAAATGTAGTAGGTGAGAATACTCGCTCTGGTGGTTTTGTTTTCTTTTGACATAAACATTACCCAAAGGCCACAGCAATTTTTTCTGGTTTTTTTTGGTCGAAATATGCTTTTGATAAAATAAAATAGCAAATAAAAACTGGTATATACTGCCAATGACAAGCAGCGTGTCAATTATGTTACCCCCTTCAAAAATGGACACATCCAAACTAAGATTTATAAGGGTAACACATCAGAGGCTCGGGTATTCCACTGGCGGCAGCTGAATGTTCCAAATGTCGCGTATAACATTGGTTATCCTTGTGTTGGCTGCCGGTAAGTACATGTATTATCATGTTGTTCATAGGTTGTCTGAATACTTGTAATACTATTTATCATACATATTTATTGGCTTTTGGCGCAGGAACTACTACCTCGAACATTAGATTCCTTTGGTATGAACGACAGTGCGATATTCAAGTAAATTGAATTGTTCCCTTGATGATGCCAGTATCTTCAAAAGGAGCGTTTGCTATTTCTGCCTGAATGTCTCTGAAAACTATCACAGGATATCAGAATATTATCGACACAGTGGGAATAGTTCACAAGAACTACTATTTATTTTTTCATTTATTTATTTATTTATTTATTTATTTATTTATTTATTTATTTATTTATTTATTTATGTACATTTTTATTTTTTATTTATTTAGAAATAGATGTAGTAGAATTTAGTGTTACTTTTTTTGTAGCAAAGCAGTCTTCACGGCGTTACGTTTTCGTCACAGTTTTCTGTATATCAGTGAAATATTTTACAACCATTATTTTTACATTAAAGCCCGTCAGTACTAGACATAAGATTCAATTATGTTATATATTCTTATCGTGTTTGAACTAAGATCGAAATTCTCAGACATATTATTATGATACTTGTATATAAACGTGCTGGATTTTGTCGCATACCATTCAATGTTTCACATTTAGATGGACGACTTCCACACTAAGCTTTGCAAGAGCAGCATTTTTTTCCATCTTAGGTATTTCTGTAACGTATACCCTAGCAGTCATGCGAGTTGATATTGATTGACTTTTAATTGGCACTTTTGCACAAACACTCCGGATTAATTCTGGTATGCTCCGTTTGACATGATGTGTACCCCCAGCGCAAATGATATAGTCGCAGTCGTGGGGTCCTTGATTATTTTGGTACATTTCTCAAGACAGATTCTTCGTGTATTTTGCATCATCCGCCACATATAACTGGCTTACCAGCGTCATCATTGGAATTTTCATTGTGCAGGCAGAGGAAATGGTGAGAGGCTAGTCTGCAATGTATCATCAAACACTGGTGCTACTTTGTGGGCGCGACGCGCTCAGGCTAGGCTCAGCCAGAGCTTAAGAGCGTGACAATCGTGCCCAAAGGTTAATGCTTTTATATGTGAAAACATGTGTACGGCGTCTATTAAAAGTCATTTGGCAGGAACATACTTTACGCAAATACGTGCCACGGGTGGATTTTGCTATAAACTGCGACGGAGACTCTTTCAATTCGGTTGTCATCAATCTCTCCTGTTAGTTTTTGTCGCCACTTCAAAGGCCCCTCATTGCATCCTGAGACTCGAATGTCTAAATTGCCGACCATTGACCTTCGAGTTGGTAATTGTGGAGCAAAATGACCAAAACGTGTTTCCTAGCAGTAACAATGTCTGGCTACAGTAGCCGATATGACATACATGGAACGGCTTTAGCAAAAAATTAACAATGCCAGTAATTTTGTGTTGACCTGGGTACTGTATACCAATTACAGATCATTATACATTCCGTTGTTAGCCTGGTTTCCGACCAATATTTTGTCCCAATAAAGAGGTTATTGCGTTAAATTGTAAAAAAAAGGAAAAGGCACAGAGTCGCCGAAGGCGCTGACGCATTCTGTGCGAAAAAAACTGACCAGTTAGTCGCCGAAGGTGACGTACCGGTCGGGTTCAAACCGCAGGGTTCAAGCTGCTGAATACAGAGGGCGTGCACTGTCCGACCACGTTTCTTGCCGGCCTTGCTAAGCGAAGAATATGAAGGTCAAGGACAGGACTTTCATATGGTTCTTTGCTTTTCCATAAATTTTTGGTGGCGGAGTCATGCGTGGTATGGTCCCACTATCTGTTTGTGACACTTTCTGAAGCTGATTGCCACCAGGACTTGCTACATCAGCATCGGCGAGCACGCCCTTTTTCAAAACAAAAGAATCAAAGTGTTTAGTTTGTAGCCTGGCTGGAATTGATGCCTAATAAAGACGTAATTTTCGGGATCGCTATGGTAACTACACGTCCCTGCACACAGACCTTCAGGACAATGTGAAACTATAAGTGCAACCGAACAGTTTATGCGCATGGCATGCTAATCTTACCATTGCAAATTTATAACAGCAAACAATAAGCTTGCGGCAAAGTTTAATAGCACAAGTACAGCACACTTAAAAAAATATGCAGGCATAACATGGAATACAATATACCAAAAGGGCCGTGCCCACCGATGCTGATGTTGCAAGGCCTGGTGGCAATCAGCTTCAGAGAGTGTCATCACCATCGCCGTCCAAGTTACGTTCCAAGAAAACAAAGGTGAGAAGTTTACTTGGTTAATCGGAAGGCCCAACCTCAATTAACATAACACGACCAGTGGAAGTGTCTGGCAGTGCATTGAAAGGCAAGGTGTCAGTGTTGACACAAAGAGAAAGTGGGACAAAACCACGCATGACTCGGCACGAAAAATTATGGAAATGCAAAGAACCATATAAAATCCTTCCTTTGACCTTGAAATTCTCCGCGTAGCACGGCCGGCAAGAAAAGTGGTCGGACAGTGCGCGCCCTCTGTAGTCAGCACCTTCAACCCTGTAGTTTGAACCCGAACGGTACGTCTTCTTCGGCGATCAACTGGTCCGTTTTTTTCGGAGAATTAGTCAGAGCCTCTGGCGACTGTGTGCCGCCCCTCCCCCCCCCCCCCCCTTTTTTTTCTTTTTAATCTAACACAATAACCTATATTGGGACAAAATATGACGAACCGGTCGGAAACCAGACTAATTCCGTTGTGAGCACCACTTGTTATATGATTTACCCATTTTAAGTGAATATAGTCATTTCCGATTCCAAATGGTTAATAAAATAATTATTCCCTATTTCATATTGACAGCGCTAGTGCAGCAGAGCCATGGATCCTGTCCGGCCAGTGCTATGCTAAGGGCCCGGATGTGCATGCGACCACTCAAGCCCCCACCGAACGCAGTGCCAATACCTGGAGGTGCCGATCCGGCTTTCGTTGACAGGACGTGCGCGTAAGGGTCTTTGATATCCAGTAGTTGCATATACATGTCGAAAGTACTACGCGTATCAATGTTGCTATGTATTTGATTGATTGATTGATTAACAGACAGACTGACTGACAGACTGGTTGGCTGTTGATTGACTGACTCATCCATCTTTTTGCTCGCATATCTACCCGTCCACCTGTTGCATGTAACATGCAGGATTGCCACCAGTTTTTCCACTTTTCCACTCAAGTCGGTCGACATCGACAGATAGTCTCTATGCAAAGCATTACCGAAAATTCATTGTGTGGGCAGGAAACTGTTTATTCAACAGGGACATAAGTATTAAAAGGGTTCAGTGATTTGAAATTATAACAAAGAAAACCACCTTTCAATTTAGGAATGTCGCCTCGGGTATCCATTGAAGTTTGCAAATTTGATACAAATAACCTCATGTTGCAAATGGCATACTTATGAGCAGAGGAAAGGCATATATATATATATATATATATATATATATATATATATATATATATATATATATATATATATATATATTTTTTATTCAAAACATAGATGTCAATCCCTACAATATCTTGGAATATCGATTAAACGCACATTCTATATTTAGGAAGGCTGCCCCCGGCCTGTTACTTAAAACGAGTTCCGCATCTTATGAATGTATAGGCCTTTTTGCCTTCGTTGCATATGTGATATGTGTGCCACGTGGATCAGGACCTCAGATTAAACTTCTTTTGTGACATTACTGGTCATATGGATTCACTTATTTTTAACTAATTCATCTTTACCTTTTTCTCATATGTCTTTTTTAACGCAACTTGATAAGTTAAACAGCTGTGTGTCAAAATTTTCCATTCTACCCTAAAAATCTACATTGAATTAAGACCAATACTGTCAACTTTATCCTTCTTCTTCACAGAGGAAAGAAATATGAGACAGCAATCGACTGCCTGACAAAAATCTTTAAATCGTGTCCCATACGGGTGCAAATTATCATCAAACAGGTCCTGGATGCGAAGAGAATCAAGCTGGCGTGGTCTCAACTGTGTTCGCGGAAAACGTGTAAGTTCCCGAGTCTTGTTTCATGATACTTGTCCTGTAGGGGTATTTGACATTTGGCCCCCTAATGTGTCTACAAATCTTGTAACGCTCACCAATTTGTGGTGAGGTACTTGTATATACGGAATTTCACGCGTTCATAGAACTTGTAACTGCAGTGAAAGCCTCATATGAAACAGCATGTGTTCCATGAATTTTCAAATAATATCTGAATATGTCAGATAAATAAATTCAACGCCAAAGCAATTTCACTTTTATAAGTTTCTGAAAGCTTGAATCTTTTGTGAATATATCGGGTGGTTGAGTGTGCTTATTATGAAGTTCCACGGTACTGTCCGACCTCATGTCAGGAAATAAGCGTCGGTTGGATTGTGCAAAGTACTTTCATTTTTATAGGCCCAAGGACTAGGAGAGTTAAGTGACAGGTACGTGCCAAGCTCACATCTCAGTGTATTCCATATATGTGTCGCGCTACTTGTATTTGCTAACGATGCACTTGGTAATAATTTCATGTGGAAGTTTTCATGTGTATGGATATTTTCAGATTACAGAAAGTACGCGCCATGCTACAGAACCAAAAATTACTACGTCAGGAGGTGCCTCCTCATTGCAGCCTATACTGTGCGGTCTAAGGTCAAGCCTGGAATGTCACAGGCGGCAATCTTTCAGATAATCTGCAGGTAAGTATAAGAAAACCCAGAGAAGAATGCTGACTGTTGCTCAGGATGAAGGTATTCATAACCAATCATGTAATGTACGACTGCAAGGGGGTTACAGTAATCTGGTACTTATAAACAGAAAGCTTAATTTGATATAGCAATACCTCCCACGGCGCCCCTTAACAATGTGGCACAAATTGCAGCTACAAGTGGATTCCTGGTGAAATAAGTTTGTTACCATAATCATATCCATTTTGTCAAATTTTATAGCATGAAAGTGCTCTTTGAAATAGGAGAAGTATTTCCGAACAGTTGCGGGTATATATATATATATATATATATATATATATATATATATATATATATATATATATATATATATATATATATAGATAGATAGATAGATAGATAGATAGATAGATAGATAGATAGACAGATAGAAAGATAATTGCACACCTGCTCTGCAGGGGTATGGCTGTGTTTCCCATCCCTACGTGGATAGTTTTAAAACAGGCGAAATTAAATAAAAGGCCTTGAAAAATAAAAAGTTTTGCTTGTACGCAAATCTGTCTGGTTCCCGTAAAATGCGAGCAGTTTAAAATGCTACGCTTTGCCTTTGTTCAACACAAATTAAATTTTGTATATCAGACCAATTTGCATAAATTAGAATGGTAGAACTTGGTTCCTTTTTGAGGAAGAGTTTCTTTAGATGTGACCATGTCACAAACTTATCAAGTGAAATTTGAATGACACTACAATCTATATTAGTTTTGAAGCTATTCAACATTTTAATATTGTATCTTTTGCCTAATTTGCATAAATTGAAAGCCTATAATGTTGGATGATGGTTCATTGGTTGTGTCACAAAACCATAAATTGAAGTTGGACTGACACCTCTATCTATAATAGTTTTGAAGCTATTCAAGATTGAAACTTTGCATATTCACCTAATTTGCATAAGCTAAAGTCCTACAACTTTGGTTCATGGTTCATTGGGTGCAACTTTGCCACAAATCTATAAATTAAAGTTGGAATGGCATCTGTATCCATAAAATTTTGGAGATATTCAACTTTTTACTTTTTCAAATGCCCCTAATTAGCATATTTTGAAATTCTACAACTTTCATTTACTGTCCATTACATTGGCAGATGTGATAAAGCTATGTGAGCACTTTGAAATTTTGTGTCTATCTCACTAGTTTCGAAGATATGGAGCTGTTAAAATTTTAGTTAGCCCCAATTCGCCTAATTTTAAACATCTTGTCCATTCAAAACCAGAAGCAAAGTTTCACTGGTAGGTCAGTCACCATATCAAGTTTGGTGGTTTTGGAATGAAAGTGTCCGAGATAAACTCCGGACAAATTTGGTTGTAAGGAATAAAGAAATAAGAGAAGAAAGAAGGAAAGAAAGAGAATTCTCGGAAAAATAAAATGTCTGGTTTGGCACCCAGAATAATAAAGAGCCGAATCAAAATATGTACCTCGAGAGCAATATAAATCCCTTGACCCTGCGTTGGGTCTGACAGTCTCCACGATATAAACCACTATGTCCAGCTTCAATGGCTTTCGATCATCTTTACAAAACAACGAGTTTCATACACTGTCCCTCCAGTTTAAAACGATAGCTAAGAAGAAAAGTTAACCGTCCTAGATGACGTCTCTCAAGGTAGTTATACGTTTCCACGTAATGGAAGTTTCAGTAAAATTGGACCACCGGTTGTGACTGTCATTCTCTTGTACCGTGATATTTTGTTGGAGATCAGTTTGTATAATTTCTATTGGTTAAAAATATACTCTCATTTATCTTAGGATGAGAAGAGAACGTTTTAAAACCTTGTCTTAAACATTGTATCAACAGTATGAAAAGAACCAACAATGACTTGTAGCCTTTGTGGTGGCAAGTGGTGAAATATGCTGAAGGTGTCCACACACGATCATAAGCCTTGCATAAGGTTCATATAGCAGTGTCTTCATGGTAGATACAATATACATAATATCGGATAATATTGCGCGTAAAATTAAGGTGTTTGATTTATTGCACTGGAAAAGACTGATAGATGAGGATTTGTTTGTTGTTATGGGTGATTACGTTAAATAGTTTGATGAAGAAATACAAATGAAGTCGAGAGAGGGGTATACAACTAATGGCACTGTTATGTGACCCTGACAATATCACATGCGCCATCTGGTGCCGGGCTTGCTGTTCCCATCAGCTGATGGTACACTCATTGTGATTGCAGAGCGACCAGAGCTGCTATTGTGTGCCAGCACAATGCCCTGATACCTTGTCGCAGAGATGCTGCCAAGATCATCACGGACTTCAACAACCTGACTCTGCCCCCAGTATGCGGTAGGACGGGGCGCCGCAAGAGAAGCGCAGAGGAACCCATCACAGAGGAAGAGATTCACGCCATTTTGTCCGCAACTGCGATGCGTCAACTGGGAATTTAAATTGAAATGACTGCCTTTCGTCTCTGAAAAGCAGTCTTGCACATTGGAAACAAGAGAAACACAGCAAGCTTTGCAGGCATCTTTACCGGAGGAATAATGATTCCGAAAATGTGCATTGTTTCTTTTCAATAAATTTACATTTGCACAAAGACTTTTTTAATTAGTTTATTTATTTATTCATTCATTGTGGAGTGTACGGAATCAATCGGATACATCTGTGGCCCAAATACACTAAAACTACTCAATTATGGCACGCTGCGCATCGCTAAGCAGAAAAAAACACTGTAAATTATTAAGGTCAGCTGGTCAGGTTTTCTGCAAGAAGTCTGAAGAAAATAGTTGATTCATTTAAAATGTGATATATGCAAATTCTTTTTTCCAAAGTACCATTTTCTTGGTGATCCAAAAGGCCACATTCTCCAAACTGATCCCTATGATAACATGCAAAGGCCACACGTAAGTAATCCCAACCATGCCATTATTTAAATTCTGTCATCATGTGAACGGTAGCCCAGCACGTCTCAATCATTCAGATGTTACTGCACACTAGTTGGTTTAACCATAGCCGGGAAATCCACCTGGGTTGAATATGTAAGCGTCAAATACTTACAAACTATTTTTAGAAAAAGACAAAATGTCAGCTTTACTCCTTAATCTCTAGTGAAATCTTACGGAGGTGGCTGATTTGGAGCACTTGAATGATTTGCACTTTCACGATATTGAACACATAGGTGTTTTTATTGAACAGTATTGCCCTCATTTGTAAATTAAAAATATTGAGGCCAAGCGTTTAAGCCAATGAAGGCCTATATTGAGGACTTTCTCTTTATGAATTTTCAACCTCCAAATTTCATGCATAGGCATTGGTAATTGCGGGTTTTAAACTTTTATGTATTGTTGAAAAAGGCTTCTGGCAGGACTATACTAAACAGGGCTTAAAAAAAGCAGACTAACACACAAATAAATGTTAAAAAACACTTTTATACTTAATTGTTGATAAGTGGCGTTAGCATTGAGGTATGTGTTGATATGGCCTATTTTATACAGAAGCAAATTAGCTTATCGCAGAATTGACATTGTTGTACAAAAAGCAAGGGTGCCACTCATTTTGTTGATCGTGGTTTTTCGGAGCACTATATCTATTTTGACGATGGGTCAAAAGCAATACGATTTGTGTGCAGGGTGGAAGGGTGAATTAATGTACCGAAGCCTGAGGGGAACATCAAAAATAGAAGTTGGTCCAAAAGTGAAATATTGACGAAAAAAGAGGAATATTCGGCCCTCTTTTCTTGAAACCAGATGATGCCGAAAGTCAAATATTCAAGATCAATGTCAAATTGTCGAGTTTTTCCTTTTTAATGGGGCCTTGCAAAATGGATCACTAGATCTACTGTTTTATCGGTTTGGGCACACTTCGGCTTATGCGTATGCAACATCATAGATTTAAACGGAAATGGACACAAAGGACCGAAGCACGTTCTCGGCAAATGAACAAGGCACCCGACATATTCAAGCACCAATGAAAAACACAAAAAAAAAACCAAAAAAAAAAAAACAAAAAAAAAAAAAACAAAAAAAGAAAAAAAAAAAAAAGAAAAAAAACAAAAGCCAAGCAAACTCAAACCATAAAGGAAAATTATATATACAACAGCATGAATGACAAGCTATAAGCTTTTAAATTGACCAAATAAAATACTGATTATCACAGTAAATAATAATTTTAATTGCGCACAGCATGTCAAAATGCATTTCAATTTTGCCACAGCATGATGTAATTTGACAAGTATCAACAACAAATCAACTAGTTAAAACTACAGCAAATATTAGTAGCAGTATCTCAAATAAGTTTTGAAGCAGTCCCCCACCCTAAAAAAAAAAAAAAAAAAAAATGGTGGAACCCAAACAGTCATAAAAGAGGAAAGGCATTTATTAAAAGAATAACACTTAATTTCAACAGAATAAATCATGACCGAAATGACTAAATTGACTCCTTCTTGATAAAGAATGGCTTTCAAAACACCCCCAAAATTTTGTTAGCATTCCTGACCAGTGACAAAGTGGCTACTAGATATTAAGAACTATCCGCGGCGCTTTTCGACTTTTATAAAAAACCTGTCCGGGAGTGTTTGGAATTTTGTAGACTGCAATCCAACTAAAGATGAAAAATGTTTTCCAACATGAGAAGAATATGTTTAATTTTTGCAACATTGTAGGAAATCAAACTCTCGGACTATATATGTTTCGGTAAGTGTTAATAGTGCATAGTTATGTATTTGGAAATATAGATACTACATGGGACACATGAATATCATATGTAACATACAGATTCTCCCACGATGGGCCTCTGCGGATTCAGTTCAAAACGTTCAGATGCATTTTAATTTTGATCCTTTATATTGCCATTTCCCCGTTGTTTTTCGGGACTCAAACATTTTATCTTTCAAAATCTGATCGGCGAATTGCATTGATATTGCTAATAACGCCACCTGGTGGCACTTAGATCTTACTTTGGTGTAAATGTAAGATGCAAGACATCAAACTTTGGGACCATGTGTTGATGAGCGCTACTACTGTGCAAATAAATAGCAGCATTGCAACTATTAGAATGTTTCAATGTTGCGAAGACTGGGATGTAACCTTTTGTCTTTTAGGCAATGCTCCACATGTGAACTGTCACAAATTTGTGAATGAGATGATGGTTCTATAAATTAGCATAGTTTATTTACGGTGTTTTGGGAATTGGAACTGTTTTCACACAAATCTGACTAATGGCCCCATGCTTGCTGTCAAAAAGGTAAAGGGTATAGATGCGGGGTTTACGGTGGTGTGTTTTATTTCTGATTTTAAATCACATTGTAAGGTCAAACTGATATATTTGCTTACAATTATGCCTGTCTACCACTAGGAAATACTTACAGTGTACATTGAAGCAGCATTTACTTTGTATTTGTGGTTTGGTATCCCAGACAGAGTGCAATAATATGAAGACATTTTAAACGATGCAATCGGGGGGGGGGGGGGGGAGGGGGGCTGTCCAGCGCTGCCACAGGTTATCGTTGAAAAGAAAATTATCGATGCCAATAAAGTAAGCGTTTCTCTTATGAGTTTCTAATAGTTTTGTCCACCAGAGTAAAGGTCCACGTCGAAAGGACTTGAAACAGGGACGCCTTTGTTGACGTGACGTAACAGCCAGAAGCTGGCAGGCAGACATGCCCTCACATAATAAAATTCTGCGTCCAATTTTGGACTAAGCATAGTACTTAAAACAGTCCCGAGTCATTTAACGAAAAGTTAAACTACGTGGTGTTCTCCATTATGGCACTATTTACTACCCACATTCACATGCTGCAGTATATCTCGTCCAGCTTGATGTGAACATGGAAGGTACAATAACAAGGAAGTTACACGTTTCTTTATGCAATTTCTTGGTGTCAAATACAACTTGTAAATGACTGATCACTTATTTATTCATCTATTTTTCTATCTTTCTGTCCATCTGTCTGTCTATCTATCTATCTATCTATCTATCTATCCTTCTATCTATTTTTTTATTTACTTACGTGCAAAATAATATCATTCTTCACACATATGGGGAATGAAAACATCAGAACAGTTATTCCGGTATGTTTGTGTTGTAATGATATTCTGCTCAAGGTCAAATATGCAAACATTCCGTCAACTCCCCACACTGGTGATGACACTGTTTTTGGAAATATAAAGACCGAAGCAGCAATCGTTGTCACGGGAGTTTAACAAAAGCAACAGCTTGTACATGAGAAAACTGCGACCTATTACCGTCTGAAAATGATCTGACCTAAAAGTTTCCAAATATACATTTTGAAACAAACTCATTACTGGATTTATTACACTGCACTCTTTGCCAAAAAGTTAAGGGGGGGGGGGTTGTAATCAAGGTAGATGGCATGAATAGAAAATTCGGAGGTCGTTCTTTTGGGTAAATAGAGATCCGGTTTGCAAAATTTGTCATCATGAATTTTTACTGTTGGAATCCATCAAGAAAGAGATGACCTCTTCGCATCAACGTATCTAAAACTTTTAATATGAGTATTTTGTTACATGTTTGTAAGTTTTCCTTGTTCATTTACTCCCCTGCGTCGGACACAATGCAAACCGCGATGCTCTCCATTTTTTTTACATAACTGTGGATAACTGGCCGTGCAATCGAACGAGGCCATCTCGATTTTCTTGGCCTCAGAACCAGATAACTCATGTATCCATACCCGGCCAGCTATTTCTGTGTTATAAGACTGAAATTGTGGCAGAAGTTGGCCTGAAAAGTTTGTCTCATAACACATTTTCATTTGCCATATGAGCATAAGAGTATGCTTGACAACAGTACATGGACTAGCATGATTAAGTGAATGAGAACAACAATCTTGTAAACAAACATTGAAGTGCTTCTGTCAACAAGCGTCAAGTGTGTACTTTGGTTGTACCATACACCAGATAGGAAGCCAAAAGCACACATGGTGAGAGGTAAATCAGATAATTCGAAGTACGTGTCTGAGTTACTTTTTTATTCCAATGTGTTGGTTAGGTACAACAAAATGCTTAAAAAGCCCATCCAGTGTGCAAAGTTAAAATGGGACTAAAATTTCCTGTAGCAAAGGTGCTTGTAAAGACAACAGTGTTTCTGTTGTTTGCAATATGCGAGACTACCTTACAGGCAAAATGCAAGGTCAAGTAAAATTTAGTTTCCGAGTTAATACATCACTGTCCCTGATAAGAGTATGAATCTCTTTCGTCATGACGGCTTTCTCTGCGCTTTGCTAGCGGCGTCCTATCTTGTTGTAACATTAGGGCAGACAGGTGTTGAAATTACCATTTAGCTGTAATATTGCTTCATTTATCTTAATATTTGTATATCAAATAGTTTCAAATTTATGAAAGATAATGCAATCAAATCATAATTTATCTGCCTTTTTCCAATCCAGTTAAATCCCATGCCTGTATTCTACACACAGACACACAGCCATACACATACATACACACACAGTCTATGCCCACACAGCGGTAAATGCAGCATGCATGAGATTTTGTCACAAAAAGCGTGACCCATAGCAAGTGGAAGCGATGGGATTCAGCAGACAGGAGCGCCTTGCTGCTTGGGTGAAAAACTGGTGTTTTCGGTAATGAGCCAGCTGTTTAAATCACATTGGATGTAATGTGTCGTATTTAACATCTTAACATCATTATCCCAATAAGGATTATTATATTTTAAAGCCTCAAACTAATCTGGTAAAAATGGTAAAGGTGTAGCAATTTTTTTTTTAATTCATAAGTCTGTACGTTGGCTACCTGTTCCACGTTGCCGTGCGTGACTGCAGTTACACTAGAGAATGACACAAGTGATACACATGGCGTGAGTTATATGTTAGAAGTTATACTTGGTCTGATCTTAACTTCCAAGCATTCATGATCGATTTCACAACACCTCCCATCATAATTAACATCTGTACATATGCGTGGCCTTAACAGCATTTGTATGGTGTGGAGATGACACACATCTATATCCCATTCGTTTTAATGTTGCAACTTAGCTAAAAGAGGGGCACCAGTCTTAACTGGTAAGCAATCCTTTTTATTGAGCTTGATAAGTTGTCTCGTAGCACAGGCTCTGTCGGAAATGTAAAGCGTAGTTGTGGCGGTGTTAAATAACAGGAGCGGAAATGTAGTGTACAAGATTTACCACATCTAACGTTTTATGATTTATTTCATTTTTCATGTGACAATATGAACACAAAGATGTTCTTTTATATCTCTATAATAACACAATGCGTCGGAACCCTTCCAGTAAGTATCGAAAATATAGTGTGCAGCATTTGCTTCATCTAACGTTATATGATTTATTTTACCTTACAAATTGAAATTTGAAAATGAAAAATTCTTCTTGTATCTCTAGAATTGTAAAATTGGTCGCAATATTTTCAGAAACGTCTGTCATATGAACGTAAATATAAAGACTGAAATTCGAAAAAAGTGGTGATGGTGCCATAAAAGTGAACGTTCATGTATAATTGGCCATTAATTCCTGGCACTGTACGTTATATAATACGAAGATTGTGAACTGAAATAATGGTGTTAAATTTGTAACATTTTTGGCCAACCAACACCGGGGAAATGGGACCAAAGCTATAAAGGTCTGCCTTTTATATATTTTGCACTGTTTCATGAAAGTAAGGTTGATTCTTAAAGGTAGCGTGACACACAAATTGGACATACTTGGTTAATGACTACTCACCTCGATATTACCGTGAAATGAAAATCATGTCACCATTGATCATTTTAGCAACATTTGTTATACTTTCATAGACAAGAATCCCTGAACAAGTGGCATTGAGATCTAATGATGTCGAATAATTTTTTAATCAATTTTGTCCTAACATAAAGAAAAATGAAAAACGGAAAACGATACCTGAAATACCTCACTTTCTATATTCGTCCGTCTCCCCTAATGTTCGTTCCTCTCTCGACAACAACTTGCCTGTGTGCTTTACGACTATTCTAAAACGGGCTTTTGCGCTGTAGTCTAGTCATTTCGATAGCATCGGGCACATTCTTCGAATCGTGCAGCCGTTTTGTTTCAATACATTTTAAAGTCCAACAAAAAACGGACGTAAAAGGAGACATTGTACTGTATGCAGGTACTTTAGATAACCATGGAGCATATGGAAATAGAAATTTCTAAGCTTAATAACTCCTTGCTTCATGCGTGTATACGAAACTGCAATTAACCACGCACACACACACACACACACACACACACACACACACACACACGCACACACACACAAAACGATTGTAAAATTAATACAGCAGCATTTGTGGCTGTAGTCGCAAAGAAATTAATCTGATTATGAATTTGATCCTGAGATTAACTGCTGTTGTTTTGTCCCTAAAAGTTATAAATATTGGCTAAACATGTGATCGAAAGTTAAAAAAAACAAAAAACAAAACCAATCTATTTTGGAGGCTATTAGTAGTTTCCCCCATCCCTGCCACAAAGGATATCACTTCGTGTACACAGGGTTTGCAAACTGCGCACATTTATATTCAAATAATTAATATGGTACCGGGTGATCAATTCTTAGTGTGTACGATTGCTGCGAGAGGGCAGCTTCAGACTGTTTGAGCAAAAACTCAGTTGAAAGAGATGCATCGTTTCATTGAAAAAATAAAATGTCCATGGATGTCTTTTAACAACACAGAACAAAACTATGGACGAATGGAAACATATGAATACAGCTGAATATAATGGGAGCAATATATATATATATATCAATAGAAGAATGCACACAACATTACCCTTAATACCAGGAAAATGTGTGAAAAATCTGCACACTTGAATCACATACATGTATAGTGTCAACAGAGCCTTTGCATCCTCTACAAATTGGAATAGAACTGGTCTGGCCATCTCACCTATCCTTATCATTTGCATCTGAATATGGTATCGATGGAAACCAGGGAGTAGTTTGAGATGTATAAACATATAGGTATCTATATTTGCCATATATGTCTAAAGCGGGCCGTCATTGAGCCCTCAAATATATCTGTTTTATATATATATATATATATATATATATATATATATATATATATATATATATATATATATATATATATATATATATATATATATATATATATCTTAACCAGATATCAAGCACAATTAGGCAAGCTTGTAACTGTCGTCAGTAGCTACTTGCTACCTACAGCCCCTGGGGGTTTGACCTAACAGAACACAAGCTAGCCTAAAAGGGTTGAAAGGTGAACATTAAAACAGAATAATGCCAAAAGATGAAGTTAAGTAGCAAAACAGGCAAGTCTAAAATCTCTAAAATTATTGAAGCCAAACTTTCTAACCATCTCGGGATATTTACAGCAAAATTTGTAGAAATATTTGATCAAAAGTACATCTTTGAATCCAGTTAACTCAAGTTTATTGTAAATAAATTTGGTCTAGATGCAAAGTCCTGAAATTTAGAACAAATACGACCAAATCTCAAAATCTGTGACAAAAACGTATTATATCCAATAGTTTCCGAAATATTACTGTCAGGGAAAGGATAATTAACCACTTCAAAGTTAAACTCATCTATTTTGTGATAGACTTTAATACAAAACCTGTCATTAGTGACCTGAATATCCAAGTCCAAAAACACATCTCTGTAACCACCAGAATTGTTACCCTCCAAAGGAATATCTTTTGGGTAAATTTCTTTAGCAATTTCAGTGAAATTTTGGACATTTACGCAAGCAATATCATCAATATATCCTGCGTTGTTTGATAATTTTGTAGCCATTTGAAAGTCCTTTTTCATCAATTATTCATATACTTAAATTCACGCCTGTAGAATGGCAGCTCACTGCACGGAACCATTCTTCCAAATACGACTCAATCAATCTATCTATCTATCTATCTATCTATCTATCTATCTATCTATCTATCTATCTATCTATCTATCTATCTATCTATCTATCTATCTATCTATCTATCTATCTATCTATCTATCTATCTATCTATCTATCTATCTATCTATCTATCTATCTATCTATCTATCTATCTATCTATCTATCTATCTATCTATCTATCTATCTATCTATCTATCTATCTATCTGTCTGTCTATCTATCTATCTATCTATCTATCTATCTGTCTCTCTGTCTGTCTGTCTGTCTGTCTGTCTGTCTGTCTGTTTATCTCTCTGCTTGTCTGTCCCTCTGTCTATCGATTTGAAACCCTGATTCTCACACCTTTTTCATCAATGACCTTAGTTCTGTCAGATCTGGGACTTTCCTCGTGTTCCATGGTCCCTATTTCTCTAATACAAAAGCTGAAAATGTTTTTTTTGTCAACATCTTTAGTGTATCCTGCCTACTCTGTCGGACAGAGGAACAGCCTCGTAACTTATTCCCAAGCCAGATATCGCCCCAGCATGGTGCACCCTGTTTTCATCTAACCAGGTTTGGACGGCTACTTTATGATTGGAAATTAATCAGGTTCTGAATCCTGCCGTGACAGATAGTTCATGTATACTGTTATGAAAGTTGTCATCCTGTCTGACAAGTCACATTCTTCCCCGTTTTTAATTGAAACAAGTGCCATTTTATGCAATATTAGGGTCGTAAAAATTGGATCAAGTTCATAACGAGGTCGGACGCCATATCCAATTGGAATCCCGCATTTACTGCTACACTTATCTTACTGTGTTCAATGCTTAAATATCCCAAAAGGTGAAATGTGTCTTATTTCATGGAGAAAATCAAAGAGAAAAAAAGATGAGACTGTGCGCGCCATTTTGTTACATCAACAAGGTTATACATTGGCATGGCACAATTAAAGAACGTTAAACATTATCCAATGACTGTTTTGTACAGCAATGCGCACTTGATCCATATGGCAGAATGGTTTAAATTATTTTGCCTTACACAATATATTTTGTGTAGCAAATGTCCATAATTGCAGAGAGGTTGTACACGAAGTGTGCTGCTTTCACTGGGCGATCAACTTTTACTTTTCTCTTTCTTTCTTTTTCTAACACAATTATGTGGGGAGGGTGGTGGAAGGTAGTCACCCTGCTGGAACCACCCCCACATGGTCCTTGGCTGTAACACCAACCACAACAGCGACATCACTGAAGTTGTGAATGTGTGACAGTGGTTATGTAATAAAAACAGTGACCAAGATCGAAAGGCCAGCGTCCAACAAACATGCCCGGAATGAATAACAGAAACAGTTCAGTATGGTATATAACAAATGTAGCACATTTTAACACCCCGTTCTTTGCACAAAGGAACATATATTACCATGAAACTGCCTTGCATGAAGAACACCAAAACGGTATCTTGCTAACGGTGAAGATAACGCACCGGTGACAGTTTAACACCTTGTACGTAGAACTTTAGCACGGCAACTTACCAAAGGTGAGGAGAACACGTCGTTGAGAAGTTAAACTTTTGCAAGAAGACAGGTAGAACGGCATGTTGCCAACGGGGATATTAACACATTGATGGCAGTTTAGCATTTTCACGAAGAACGCCAGAATGGCAACTTGCAGACGGTGATGAGAACACATCGCTGACAGCTTAAAGTGCACGAAGACGCCAGCATGGCAACTTGCTAACGGTGATGAGAACATATCGTCAAAAATTAGAAACTTTGCGTGAAGAACGTCAGAAGGGCCACTTGCCAACGGTGATGAGAACATATCATTGGCAGCTTAAAACTTTAAACAGCAAAGCTGCAATGGTTCATTGCCTTGTTTTGTTTTTTTTTAAAGTCTTAACTTTCATAACGCCAAGTGCGACAGAAGTCAATCTACTTAACAGAAATAACAGGAACTGCTCTGACTTATTATAAAAGAAATATATTCATGTCCCTTGTAAAAAGACATTTCAGTCAATTACCAGCATGCCAAGTTACATGGAATATAATAGTGCAGGTCAACAGCTGTTGACTTTGTCCAAAATGAGGCACCAAATAGTACAGAAACACATGATCCATATTTCATAAAGAATTCATAAATACGGACACTTTCACTTTTAAATAAAATGTGTGCATTAACGGTCAAATTTCAGTTTTACTTTTTGACGATTCATATAATTTTCTTTTATACTGCCTTTTTGTAGATAGCTTTCTATGTTGAAAGTCAGGCAGCCTTATCCCAGCAAAGGGATATTCTCTGGACAATGAAAGTGAAAAAGGGCATGTGCACAGTAAATTTATCTGTGATATCAAGTCATAACTTCTGAAATATGAATGTTGGGTTTCTTTCCTTATTTCTTTTTCCTCTCCTTCCTTTTTTTATCGTCAAGCCACATCAAAAACCGCTAAACGTATAAGGAGGGGAAATTATTAAGTGCTACAAGTGAAACCAGCAAAGCGGCAAATTTTGCTCCTCCCAGTTGCCCACTTTGGAGAAATTGACCCGCTCTACTTTTCCGTTTGGTTGAGAACAAAATCGGGCTAATGATTTGGGAAATTGTCGTAAATTATCAAAACACACAAAAATGAATCAAAAGTAGCAATCAGTGCTGTATTAACTCAGACTCAAGCTTTTCAAAACAGTTGCTGACATCCCTTTCATACAAAACAACGACCATCTATAGAGGCTTACTTGTAGTCATTTGTTGGCATTATTAAAAAAATCTAAATTAACATCGATCACGGAGTCCATTCCGCACGCCAAATTGCCTGTGTTCGGCCCGGGAGTCAAAAAAGGGAAAAAATTTTTAAAAACCTTACCGCTCTAAATACGCCACCGGTAGATGTGCTGCATCCTGGACGGCAGCTGAGGAAAGAGCACGTCGGCCATCACGCTGATTTTCTGGAAAATACGAAGTAATGTATGGTATGCGGTTCAGATGTAACACTGACGCATTATGTTCGTGGCAGCCATTCACTATATAAACTGACCAATAGTCTGCGCAGGAGTGCTTGCTTTCAATACCAACTAAACGAAATTTAGTTTTCCAATTTTTACTACCAGGATTGCGCAACGAGATTAAAGGGTATTTCGTGGGAAGTGGGACACTACTATCAGCAGGTCATCGACAGCCATATTAAAGTCTATAGACGTGAAGAAAGTAGGGAAGTTTGAAAGCGTCATTTTGACCAAGTTAAAAGTTCACTGTACCTGAAATATGCCTGTGTACAATTGCAAGGTACCAGGTTGAAGCGCTGAGATGCGCAAATTGTCGAATCTTGACAAACATCAGGGGATGTGTGGGATTAAATGCCACGGTTTCCCCCATAAGAAAAACCGGCAAGGACGCAAAGAAAGGGTGAACATGGTACGCCGGCTAGCATATTGGGAGCCCTCCAAACATGACCGTATCTGTTCAAGGCATTTTGTGAGGAGGCAAAGAACCTACAACAGACCATTCTGTGCCAACCCTTTTCCCGTACAACAACTTGAAGTTGACCCCATCGCTTGCAGAGCCGAGGCATCGAAACCACACATAAAATAGCGATTACGAAACCACAGCATGCACTTTTGCGGGTACAGAAGACTTGGCATCAGAAGAGATTCGAGCGACGGATGTCACTGATTACAGTACTTTACAACTTACACTCTTAGAAGCTACGTGTCCAGTTGTGGAGCTGAGATCAGAATTGGAGAAGAAGCACCTGTCACCTTTTCCATACCATGTAAGTCTATATTTGTATGCTTTAAACAACTATGAACTGTGTGGCGACCTTCCCCGCTAAAGTTTATATCAACTATACTTGAGTGATACCAATAATTCAATTTTAACGTTTTGTAAAATACCTGACCATAGGATTCAAATATTTTATTCCTCACTTTGAATCTATACTTTCTTCTAAGTATAATCATAAACTCTCTTTTTATTCAATCATTTAATCAGTCAGTGGGCTCCAATCAATAGTTTATGTCAGTTCTTAGGTCTAACTACATTGTCATGATGCAACACGTACATAAAAAAGAAGAAAAAACACAGTTTAGTGTATGTTTGACATTTTCCTGCAGAGTTGAGTTAATTTGTTATTATAAATATACACATAATTATGATTGAAATGTAGACCTATGCTATAAGTGTGTGTGTTAAATAAATTTAAAAGCATTTTAATTGTTGCAGGCACAGAGCAAGAGACAGTCATCTACAAACCAACCATAGATCACAGTTACTCAGAAACATCCATCAGCAGTTTCACAGAAAGTAAAGACAGTGCCTCACAAACACAGAAAATCAAATCCAAGACAGGTACCATCTCCACACAGACAGACCGGTCTGGCCAAGAAATTGGCAACATCATGCAATTCAATTTCAATTTACCAAATTTTATTAACAATACACAGACTTGGACAGCAAAAACATGTAATACAGCCCAGGATGATTGAATGCAACATTAAATTAAAAGTTTTTAAATACTATCAAATAATATGAGGTTTCCTTTACACGCACAGTGGAAATAATGTAAGCTTTATCCTTTTCTGCAAGGCTTTAGAAGCGTGGTTAAAAATGTGCATTTCTATAAGTTTTCATGTAGTTAACAGTTTTCAAAATAATGATTGTTTGCCTCTCCGAGACAAGTGACATTGCAAATTGTTTTGATAGAAGTTCAATTTGTGGTCATATGATAGTAAGTTGTCTTGGTCTACTAGCCAACAAGTGGGAACTGTTTCTTATTTTAATGACTGAGTAAAATTATACACAATGCATTTTCATAGAATATTTTCTATGCTGCAGTCTGCGGGAGAAAAAATGAAGTATTGGAGTGGGGCAAAGAGAGCTGGGCCCTTATCCTTTGAAGAAAATGGGAAAAAGAAACTTGGTCGAAAGAGAAAACTGAGCATGTTTCAAGAATATGTGTTGGTGTTTATGCATTTTCACCTCGCAATCCCAGTTTCAATGCTTCAATCCTCAACAAGAAAAGACTCAATCTGGCTGCAAATATTAAAACAAGATACATTGCTAAATTCAGGATACACGTTGAAAGCGCCATTGAAATGTTGACCCTTTGCCCCTTGAATTAAGACTGAGTCAACAGCTTTCCTTGGCATGGGTTGGTCATCCAACCCATGCCAAGAAAAGCTGTTGACCTGGGGCATGTGATCTTGATAAGTCTCTTGTACATTTCTCAATCAAATTGTTTTTCATAACTGTTAAAATTAGTTGAAAACACTGAAGCAGACGACATTTGACCACCAGCCACTTTTGGCCGGTTTAAGGGGGAAAGTGTTAGAGAACTTCCGAATTCTGTCAAACACCATGCCCACAAAATTCATGATATTATAGGACAACTAGTTGTGGTAGGGCAGCTTTATGCATCTTCTACCCTCCTCTAGTAAAGTGAACATTATAAATGATTCATTTTGGTTAGACAGGTGGCTGGGACAACAAATAATGTGTTCACAAACTATGCAGCATATGCTTTGTGTTCTATACAATACATTTTGGTTCTGGATAAATAAGCTCCTGTGATGTCCACAAATTGTACTTTAACCTACACTGCACCTATTATTGAAGAGCATAAACTGTTGACCAGTTGTGCAGTGCATGTAATGTCTATTACTTTCATGTGTTTGATTTTACACATCATTTGAAGTGCTTGAATTGGGATTGTTGTGACTGCTGACCACAATGAATGTGCTTGAATCTGATCCCCATGAACTGCAAGCTATAGTGAATGAAAAGGTGATCTGTGTTCTTAATTTGAGCTGCATAAACTGTTGACCTGTTGTGCTGCATATTTAGTGTTGAGTAATTTCATGTTTTCCTTCTTATTTAAATTTTCAACCATGTGCTTGAATTGTGACTGCTGAACTGTTCGCTGTTATGAAAGAAAAAGTGGTCATTCAGTGTTCTTCAAATGATTTAGACAAACGGTTGACCAGTTATACAGTATATGTAGAGTAGTTTGTATTTTCGTGTGCTTTATTTTGCAAAATATGTGCTTGAATCTGATGTCCATGAACTGTTGGATCTGGACTGCATAAACTGTTGACTGAAAAGCATGAACTAAACTTGAGTCTTCAAATGATATATACAAACTGTTGACCAGTCATGCCGTACATGTAGAGTAGTTTATATTTTCATGTACATTACTTTAAAGGTTTTTAAAAATGCATGATTGAATCGCATTTCCATGAACTGTTGACTATCATTTATGAAAAAGGTGCATTATTCTGCAGGTTAGATAAAATTCAAGGAACGGGTTGAGGATATAATTATAAATTATGAAATAATCGTGAGTATATGGCAAAATACATACCTCAAATGAAAAATTTTATGGGTCTGAAATAAACCAGTTAATTGTATTATATAGAACGTTTTACTGCTTTTTTGATAGACGAAGGTTAACCCTCTTCTGCTTCTTGTACTACACCTTTTCCATGCATTTTGAAGTACATGAACATGATCAGAAAGTAAAATATAACATTGTCATGACAAAATGGAAAATAGTGATGTCCTGTGATCAGGACAGCTATGTAGGCCTCAATTAAAAAGAAAAAAGAAATAAGAATTTAACTGGGTGCTTCTTGGCTTTTTAAAATTTTTTTTTATATAAAATCAGTTTCTTGTGAAAGAGGTTTGGTTTCTCAACTGTTAATTTCTCATACTTAAAAATTGCTTTTTAATACATTAATATTTCATTAAAAGCATATTAGCCACTTAAATGATATAAAAATATATATGATATTTATTTCCCAGATTTAAATCTTATTTTACATTAGAGTGAACTTTCCAGTAAATGAAGTACCGGAAGCCAACCATGCGGACTGGCAGAGGCTTGGACTCGACTCGTGGCTTATCCTACCTGCAGGCTGTGTCAGTTCCTACCTTTGCACTCCTGTCTTTGTTTCTGCCACAAAAGTTAGCCACTGAAAACAACCGAGCTATAGCATGTTTATACTTCCCGTCATCACTGAAAATAGAAATAGTCAAGTCTTTGTTATTTATCTGAAAAAAAAATATATACATGCATGCAGCATTGTTTTCTGAGCACATGATTTTAGAGTTTTAGCCATTATGTGTCCTCTGGCTCTCTGAAGCCACATATAAGGTAGCCTAAATACCCGCCTTAAATAGTGGTAACTTCATTCATGTTACCAATAATCAGCAAACCGTTTCCTTCAAATTTCATCTGGCTGAAGACCATCTTGTTGTTAGTGATCTAACAATAATTTAATCATGGTTGCATTAGTATATATTTAATATTTCATCAGTACATTGCATTCACTACTTACGCTGTACACTGGCAACCGCCTGCATGTATTAGCCCATCTCTTCGAACGATACCCCCACACTCTATATGGGGTTTCACGTTGCAAGTCTGCCTTGTGCATTTTCCTTTTGGATACATCATAGTCTCGCTGGTTATGTTTTTAAGTTCACACATCTCAAGTCCACGAATATGGTTTTGCTGCGCCAACTGAAATCCTTTTGACCACTTACAATCCTGAATGTCTGTTGCCGACCAGGAACAATTTCTTGATAAATATGCAATAACATGCGCCAATTCAACATCAGGCAGCATTTGCAAATCGTCGCTCCACCCTTTAATACTGTAGGGGCTTGGCAACACAATTTTATTTTCGCCATCCAAATACTGCTAGTGGAACTTGATATGTATCATCCTCTGCCGGTATGTTTTCTACCCAGACATCGCTTGCCGTTCTTATAAATATTGTCTAAAGTCTGCCACTTTCATTTTAGAGAAACATTTCACACTGTCTGCATTGGTATTTTGTGCACGGAGCACAGAGCCATCTGGCTTTGTCGCCATTTTGATACACAGAGTTCGGCTGGAGGGCCAGGGTGTTGATCCTCCGCTGTGGTCACGTGTCCATTGCATGTCCCACTGGCGACAGCAGACTAGCGTGACTATGAATTCAGTCATGCGCGTTATCGTCCCAATAAGGTAACAAAAGGCAGAACAAAGATTCCGTTCGGCCCCGATTACAGATGGATTGCACCCTAATGTCTGATCAGGCTGGCGGCGGTAATTCGCAATAGAAACTGACATATAGGTAATGAAGGTGTGCGTTCTTTGAATTAGCGGTAGAACAATAGCCTTTAAGGAATTCCTTTTCCTTTCTTTAATTTTACCTTTCAATCCTGGTACAGGTAGTTTAACTTAGAATGCTACAATGGTGGAGGTGCTAATGATTTAGACTGGGACAGTTGTGATGATATAGTGTGCATGGTTTGGTTAAGCATAATTGAAATTTTAAATTCATGGATAGGACAACCTGTACCAAAGGGGTAAAATGAAGAGACTGTAAATGCCCCAAGTGCCTATCTAAAAGGGACTTTAACGTGAAGTGTGTATCTCGCACCGAAGCAATCAAGGCAGCATTACGGAGCATGAATTATTTACAAGGTCTTGAATATCAAGGTTGATCCAAATGGGAAACTGACTCTTATGCACGAAATCCACGGCAAAACACTGACATAACCACATGGTTCAAAGTACCGCAAGGAAGCAGTATGTAATCAGGTACCCTACATACTTGAAGGTCTTAATATTGATACACTGGGGAACCACAGAGTCTATCATCAAAATTTTACAGAATCAACACAGGCTACAGCAAACAAATCCCCAGCCTACAACATCAAAGACCACCATCTCCACGTAAGTAAAGTCGAGCTACAGTCTCTCCACACGAGTGTATCTTTTAGGGATTTTCAATAAGACCCAGCCTACCAAAGACAGAGAGATGTTTCAAGGGTCCATTAAGTCACAAGCAGGAGAACTTGGAACAGGAAATCTGCTCCGTAAAATACGGAGTTTTGACCTGTTAGCAGTTGAGACAAAGCTCCATCCAAGTAGCCGAAGGAATTTTCAAACCAATACCATAACCACTGCCGTGCAAAACATAGAGCCAGCAGCAAGAATGTCTCAGATCAGGCCGTCTCTGTGCAGCTCACAATTGAATGGAGTAATACAATTATTATTTCTTCCAAAGATGTACATCCACAAAATAGATGAAAGTGATTTCTTTAATCAGAACCACAGAATTGAAAACTGGATGAGACAATTGCAAAACCATCATATCAGCAACCATTTTAGCTTACAAGGTAAACCCGGTATTCACGTGAACCAAACTCTACCTTAGCCACCAACACCAGATGCTCTTTGCATTAAGTAGAAACGTCTTGCAGAGGAACTTGTCATTTTTTTAATATTGCCTTTTTTAGAAAGCCTGAGTTTAAAATGGAATATACCAAACTTGTGGTAATGTCGATTAGTCAAGATGTTTGTGCATAGTCACTGATTGGGAGTGAAAACTCCGCTAGTGTATTCCTCTGTGTACAATTGGTCACCACATGTATCGTAGTAAACAGTTAAGAACTATACTCAATCATCTGTGCCACAAGATTTTAAGAGTGAGATGGAGGCAGCCTTGGAGAAAGCTCCTGATGAGATGTCAACTTTGCCGACCTCTCAAATTTTCAAAAAAGAGGGAAATTTGTTTTTTCATTTTGAATGGGATCATCTGACGAGGTTTTGACCGACGTGTATGGTTTATATACAGTCAGGTTTGCTGGTATAATATATATATATATATATATATATATATATATATATATATATATATATATATATATATATATATATATATATATATATATATATATATTTATTTATTTATATGTATATATATATATATATATATATATATATGTGTCTGTGTGTCTGTGTGTATGTGTGTATAATTAGGATCGCAGGAGTGTAATATTGGTACGGCCCCAAGAAATCATGCGTAGGTACATAGAACACATCCTGCAGCAGGTGTTGTTTCATCGCATCTGATTAAGTAAGCAAATACGGTGTAACATCTAATATATATATTGGGATTGTAGTCTTATCAAAAATGTAGTGCCCCTAGAAAGCATGCTTAGGCACATAGCATACATCCTGTTGAAGGTGTTGTTACACCGTACCTGCTTTTTGTTAATTTATACAGGCCTGGGCCTTGCCCGGAGTGATGTACAGACTATTATGTTGTAGATGCGTATTTACATGCATATATTTTATACAGTTATTTTTCTACCTAAATAACATTTTGTGTTTGACTTCATTAACCCTGAACGTTCCAAGACCTGTTATTCCAACTACCAATATTGGAATTAGCTTGCTTTTTGAACACTAATTAAGCTGCATGTACATGTAAATATCAACGATTAATGCAAATAAACATGTTCCACTTCTACAGACTTTGGCCTATCTCGCGAATTTCTGAAGTTTTTACGTTCATGACGCCTTATGTTTACACTTATGTATAATAACATTATTATTAGATTAGACCTGTCATTCTAGTCTAAGCTATAAAATTGATTGTAAAAGTAGATTTAAAGATACCAACTGCTAAAAAATCTTGAATGCAGCCAATGAACAGATATCCATGTACGCCCATCATTGGTGTCTTGCAATATCAATAACAACTTGCCACTGGCACTGGTATTCACGCAAGACAGGGGCATGAATGGAAGGGCCACTGTTTGGGAATTAATGACGTAAGGAGGTCCCGGGTATCTTCTGCTAAAATCCGCTCATTCTATGCAAACCCGTCCACCACATTTACCTAAAGAAACTTTGGAACTGTCTTGGGGACGTGGCAAAAACACCCATAGGATATTACAACCCAATAGGAGCCATGATTCGGATATGTTTTAGTTGCTCAAATGCCATGGACAGATCGGTGAAATATATATATATATATATATACATATATATATATATATATATATATATATATATATATATATATATATATATATATATATATATATATATATATATATATATTCTTCATTCATGATACCTTATTTATGGGTTTGTGAACGGATTAATTTGATTCACAACAGACTTTCAGTTGTTTATATACTACTGGCCAAAAGTCCCATAAAGTTCTGTTCATATAATATCTTTATTCATTTATTTAGTTATATTCACTTATATATATATATATATATATATATATATATATATATATATATATATATATATATATATACATATATATACGTATATATGTGTATATATATGTATATATATGTATATATATACATATATTTATTTATCTATCCATCTATCTATCTGTCTATCTATCTGTCTATCTATCTGTCTATCTGTCTATCTATGAATAACTGAATATTTATGTACTTGCAAAATGGTGTGTTCATGGTGTATTCATGAGGAATTTAGAAGTATTTATTATATAAAAATTGTAAGACTTAAACAAATGGCAGTTATCAAGCCCTTGGTCAGTACATTTTAACTGTTTGAGTGTGCATGTTCAATACCAGTATTTAATATTCTATTGCTGCCAGTATAGCATAAAATATTTCGATTTTCAAACACTGCAAACAGTTTCCTTCAAAATAAGTAACTAATGAGCCACCACAACCACCCAAAAACAGGATGCCGAGAAACTGAATATTTTACCTGGTGTGGCATTGGCAATGGTACGTGTATTTGGGTGCATGCACAACACAATAAACAATGAAAACAAACACTTAACCCTTGAAGTAAGGAAGAGGTGGACATTTTATAGTAATTGTTAAGAGTTGGATTCCACCGCCCAAACAATGCACAACGATACTTTACTCACAACACAATACAAGTTATTTGTATATTGCACATGTTCCTTGTTTATTTTTATGCCAATAATTTTTTTGTGCAAATAAATCAAATACGTTTTGAAATCATGTTAAAAGATGACAGTTAAATGCAGAATGACTGAGGCATTGTATCTGGCTGCAAAGGTTTATACTTATTATTGGGAAACTATATCTCTATACTGTTTTTTCGGAGAGTATTGTTAGGCTAACCCTATTGATTGTTGTTCTACAATTCTGGAATATTTAATTTTTAAGGGCCTTTGTTTCCAGTTCGAAAACAATGACTTAAAAATAATTCAGTTCTTGACACATTGGACTGACAAAAAATACAGTTTGCTGTTATAAACAAATGGATGTATGATTGGAATTGTAAGAATTTTTATTCTATGTGGATTAACCTTGTTTTTTTTTCCAGTGAAAAGACACCCTTAAAAATCCTTTAGCTGGTTGTAAATTACCTCTGACACTCAACAGCATAGCTTTTATCCTTCTTTTCAAAGTATCTTGGACATCATTATTTGTACACATAAAAATGACCTACGGGACAAAGAGAAGGAAAGTTTTGTCTCTAGCAGACATGCATATTCAGGGCATGCGCAGGCATGTTCTGAAAGTGACGAAAGCAATGCCCCTCCATATCAGAGAATCCTATGCAAGAGACACCTTAGGTCCCCTGGGTCAACAACCAACTAGAGCTGTCCCCTGATCAAAGCACCATGTTTGTAAAAGTATATGAGAAGCTCACAACGAAATTATAGCAGCATGAGACGCTCAGTACATACTCTCAGATTATGATAAAGATGTTCAGTTCTCACTACCATTCAATGCCTCGTCTGAATACAATGATGCTAATGATGATGATGACACAAACCTCAGGCCAGATCTTGCAGATTGGGCCGTACCGCATAAGATAACACATGTGGCACTGTCTGGGCTGCTTGGCGTATTGGGCAAAGGAAATTTAGATCTTCCCAAGGACCCGCGAACTCCGCTCGGTACAAATGTTCAAGTTGTTCCCAAAAACATAGACGAAGGATACTGCTGTCACATCAGAATAGACAGTGGGATTCTGTCCCAGTTGCCTAAATACACTGATATAAAAATGGGTACATAAATAACATTGCAAGTGAATGTGTATGGTTTGCCCATTTTTAAAAGTTGAAAAGCATAGTTTTGGCCAATTTTAGGATTGATTGAATAAATGAAAATGTTTGTATTTATAGAATGACACATCTATCATGTCTATAGATATATGGACATTACAGAAAATCCCAAACTGTTACTTCAAAGGCATATCCCATTACCTACTGTTCACCAAAACTAGCAGGAATATTATTTTTTTTGTGAAATGTTAGGAGAAAATATGTTCGAAGTTTTATTTGGATGTTAAGGTGAAAAGAAGAAAACATGATTCACAAACAATTGTCATATTATTATCAAATATTGTTCCCAAACGACAATGACAGATTTGATGGCTTTGGATGTGGTCCACTTGCTTAACTAAAAATGGTCTGTTTCACATCACCAAATAACATCAATTCTTCATCGCAAATTACTTCTCTGGCTTCTTTAAGGAGTTAGAATGTACAGGATTGTGTGTGGATCTAATTACAACTTAGCTCATGAGGGACTGTTGCTGGACAGGCCAGTGCTGGAGGTAGGAACACTACAAAAATATTTACTCCCAGAAACTAAGAAAAAATAAGCTTGCACAGAAACATGTTTC
Source organism: Hermodice carunculata (assembly GCA_964020975.1). Taxonomy (NCBI): domain Eukaryota; kingdom Metazoa; phylum Annelida; class Polychaeta; order Eunicida; family Amphinomidae; genus Hermodice; species Hermodice carunculata. The sequence continues at coordinate 25,286,578 of OZ026627.1, forward strand.
ACAATTTTCATCAAACGTAATTTTCCTTATCATAAAGATATGATAAATTGCTCATAACTGATACATTCGTAGATATCCAGGTTAGAATCAGGTTTATGGCAAATACCAAGATGTACCTCCAACACAAGAGAGCAGCGAACAATTTAGCCGCAGGGGACGCATTTGTGTGCAGAGAAAGTAAAAATGCGTTGAGTCTCCGAACTTTCGAGAAAGGTAGGGAAAATTGTCGATGTGCAAAGCATTGAATGGGCAAATTTGGCTTTGGATAACACATAAATCTAGGAACCCAGTTCACTAGATTTATGTTTTGCTGGGACAGCGTTATTTTAAAAAATGGAATAATGCAGTGACACTTACACACACACACACACACACACACACACACACACACACACACACACACACACTGTAATGTGTGCTTGTGTAAACAATTCAACTAGACAATCAATATCCTTTTATGCTTGATGTATTGTATAAGTGTGTTGACCATGGGTTTGCTGTATGTGTGTTGACATATAATTTTGCATTGATAATAAAAGTAGTGTCACAAATTCAGATCTAATATGGTGGACATTACAGAAAATATTTCTATTTGTAATGTGGATATTGCGGTAAAATGCAAAATATATATTTGTGGCCTTTTAAACTCTAAATGACATCATCCTTGTGGGAAAGCTTATTAAGACTGTACATTTCATTTCTGTATATATATATATATATATATAGAGAGAGAGAGAGAGAGAGAGAGAGAGAGAGAGAGAGAGAGAGAGAGAGAGAGAGAGAGAGAGAGAGAGAGAGAGAGAGAGAGAGAGAGAGAGAGAGAGAGAGAGTGTGTGTGTGTGTGTGTTCTGGAAGCAATCCGAAGGAATATATTTACAAAAGATACAATAGATACAGTTGCACAAAAAGAGGTGTGCAGGTACGTGAAAATAGCAAAAGACTAGAAAGGTGGAAGGGCAAACCCGAGGGAAGCCCAACAGCTCTGCTCGTGGTTCAACTGGTCTTAGTGGTGCACCTATAAGTGATGGCTCTCTATCAGACTGATCAGTTATTTTGTTGATAGAAACTACGATAAATACTCTGTACTGGAAATAATTGAATCAGCCACAAATATTTTGTCAGTTCATGAGCACTGCTTTATCCAAACACTTATCGATATTTGAATATTCATTGAGCAATCAGAAAATGCACTGGCTTGTGGGATAAAGAACTTGTCTTTTTTTAAACAGGATGAATTAAGACAAAGGTGTCCATAGCTTCCGTTCATTAAAGAATGAACAAAGAACATTGAATATTGCTTGTGCATTTGTATAATCACTCTTTTTGTTTCTCCGCTTAGGACAAACATTTTAAAATTTATTGGTATTCATTAGACCACTTCAGGGTTCAATGTTGTAATTTGTGGAAATCGAAGGTATTTACTTGCAATGAATGTTACGACATTTATTTTGTAAAGCAAACAAGGGTTGGGTGGGGGGGTGTTATCACCTCTATTACCAATTTTTATTATGTTGCTATTCTGCTTTATGTGTTTACAAAGCTTGAAAAGTGTGATTTCCTTGAAAACACAGACACACACTTTGACGGACTGTTGAGGTTCTATCTTAATTCTTTCTGATAAAGAGCCTCAGGCACAATGCCACAAAAACTGCCCTCTATTTCTTCAAGTATCAGCATCCGGGCACCTGAAAGGTCTGTTTACAAAGAACTTGCACGGAATTTAATTAGGGTTTTTTTGCACTTAAAGAGATATGTTGTCGTGGCACTTAAAGACATTACGTGGCCGGAAAAAAAGAGAAACATTATATCATGAAGTATGGACATGCTGGTACTTAAAATGTCTTTATACGAAGAATTTGAATAGAATTTAACAACAGTTTTTGGAACTTATATGGATATGCTGTCACGGTACTTTAATGAAGATATTACGTTGTCAGCAAAGGTACAAATAATTGCATTTCTAAAGTTATTTTGCTTTAAAGACAGTGACCATGAAATTCAGTGAAAATAGATACAACCTGACAACCTTCTCTGTAAACTTGCAAAATCAGCTAAAATTGTCTGATAAACATTTCTGAATTATTTTGTGTAATATTTTTCATACCTTAATTGCAGTCATAACTTTGATAAAGTTGGTTTGTTTTCTTTTAATGCAGGGATGTTATACACTGTTTCTCCTCGATAATGGTCGTTGGTTTAGTGTTCGAAAATAAAAATGAAATTTGGAAAATTATGACTGGCAGGCTCGCCTATTGTAGGATGCCAATAATTTCATGTGTATGATGTCATTAAATTAGCTCAGTAAACATTAAAATGAAGAAGGAAGTTTGAGACCCTCGGCCAATATATGATGTAAAGTCACTTGGTAGCTAGCCAATGATGGGCCGTCAGGAAACGGATGAGCAAAACTTTGGCAGGCTCCTGGGGGCCACCACCAGGTGACCACCGGATGTGCCATCGGAGGACCGCCAGAAGACCACCACTGTCTTGCAGGCTAGGTTGTATGACGGTCCCACCACCTCTGTACCATTGACCTGGAGCAGCCCTTTTCTCTTGGCGACCTGGGATAGAGCAGAATTCAGTACTTAACATTCCTTGTGATAATCATATTTTCTACACAAAGTTATAATTTTTAGCAGCCCATGTTAAACCGATGGGTGGAGTCGCATTTTTTGTTTTTTGCCAGGAGTATATAATATATAATAATTTCTTTTGTGTCGATTGTTTAAGTGCAATGGCACATTTTGTCCGAATGTCCTTTCTTTATTGTCTAGTATTATTATTAATCCTTGTGCACATGGATTGAAACGTAAGCAGATTTTGGGCATAGTATAATGACACACCATTATTTGAAAACTGCTATATATTGGTTGGTGTCACTGAAAACATGTGCTTATGTTTGGTAAGCAAAGAACTGATCAATTTTGCCTGACTAGTGCTTAAATTATTTTTCATGATTAATCCACACATTTAGTTCATATGCCTACTTCTAGAACAGTATGTAATTAAACTGGGCAGGCAATACAAATTTCGTCGAGATCTTCGTTGTGAATTGTTACATTTTTGCTTGCGGTTTTATATGCCCATACCACGTATAGGTCATGGTCTGGAACTACATGTCCTATCGTATATGACACAAGAACGAGGTTAAACTCTTTTGTGGTTTCATGACGCTGACCTATGAGTTACTGTATCTTTCGCAGTTTGATCCAAACATCTTCAGACTCGTCTTTCTCCATGTTCCATAAATAATTTTTCATGGCTTGAGTTCATACCTTTGAGGTAATGTTCCGCAAACTGTAATCTTATTTGCATCTGGACCAGTTTGTGACAAATCCGTTTCAGAGCTTTTATAATCCTTAGCATTTCATGCTTATGGTTATTCGACTACGGAATTCGATATATCATTTAAAGTACAAACTTGAACAGAGTGCATCGATTACAATCGATCTATTACGTACAATATGTTTATGCGGCAACAGTAGACGTACTCGGGGTACAATAATATGACAAAATGTTCAACATTTGTGATTTCTCTTATACATGCACGCATTACTAGGCCAGCGTCTAAAACGTTCTGCAGATTTGTCATTTAACAAACAAATTACACGAAATGCTCATCCGTCCAATGGTGAGTATTCAGGATCAGACGAAAAGGCGTAACGAAGTATGTGATGTGGAGTCAATATTCATATAGAGAATGTCATTTAACATGTGCAATTTCCTCTTGAAATATCTAGCACTTACTGTTAATCAAGCCATAATGGTGCTTACATTTTGAGTTGATTGTAACCTAGGTCAAGGACTAATTCCTGGGTGCAACTGCGTGTCTGTCCTAATTCAAAGCACTGAACATAATTTCAAAGCAGAAAGACAGAAGAGTTTAAATCGACCATGCAATATTCGGTTTAGGCACTTTTATCGAACAAAGGGGTGCAGCATAGACTACCAACATCATTACACTGAATACATCTGGACCTTCACCATGACTTCTTTCTGCATGATCAACACCCATCGCATGAAAGGGAGCTCCCTTTCACGGTAATTTTCATTCAATGTGCCTTTAAAGCGGGCGAGGTCTCCGTGACGGCATGGCTCCTCCTCGACAGAAGTCAACATCATGAGGCAGCCGTGCGTCAGGCTTCGCCTAATGTCATCCTTTAAACGTGCGACTTCTTGTTTCCGCGTGAAATACACATCGGTTGCCGAGCAGGCGCATGCCATAGTATATTTAGATCCCTATATCCTTGATATTATACTTCGCTTCCCCTGGGCTTGCCACCAAGTTCGGGGCGGGTACCAAATGACGTGGGTACTAAAAACGTTTGTGCTTGGAGCCCTTTTTGTTCGTGTATGAGTCAAATTGAACAAAATTAAGGGTCTCATGCCTGCATAACACGGGTCAATAATACTTAAGATAAGCTAGTAATTTTTTGTGATAAAACTCTAGGATTGCACGTGCATACTTTACACATTTGTCATGGCAGAATGATGAAATTGACTCCATATCGTCGCCAAAGCTTCTGAAGACCAGGGTCAGCTCTCAAATTGAAAACAAATTTGAAACCATTCACGTTCCATACATATTGGATATCCTCCGAGTAGTTTAAAAAGTAATTTAAACACATTTCTGTTTTGTTGTAGTTGTAGTGCAGGGGTGGGGAGATGAGGTTGGGGCAACCCTAGTATTTTCTAAAAGTGCCTCTGGCACAAAAATGTGAAATATGAAAGGATTATGTACACATTTGAATCATTTTTCTTTAGGTTCCGGTGCCCTCTTACAAGAAGTTCAATTTTACAGATGACTGCCTTTTTATGCATCCACCAAATGCCTAACATATTTGTGCTAATTATGTTTCTTTCAAAATAAATCTGATCTACGTTCTTGTGTATTTTTAGTTGTATAATCTACCTTTTAACCTGGGTGTAGCACAGTAAAATAAGGAAGCTGTATTATGTATAGTCATGGGGGGGGGGGGGGGTTATACTATAAAATACGTATCAAAAAATTATGAAATAAAGATAGCTGAAAATACGTTTATCGTATTTAGATTGGCACTATCCATATATACATATCGGTTAAAACTTTGATTTTTTAAAAAGTTATTTTACGTTATCTTTCAATTCTATTTAGCATATCCTTATGGATAACATCGATATCTTTTTTTTTTAAATACTAACCACTCTCTTGACAGATGAGCCTCATTATGCCACTTTCCTGATTAATGCTCAGAAGTAACAACGAGTTTCTAAAGAAGCGATAATGTGAGCAATATACTGGAGATGCCTTTTGTTTTGTAATCATAGAGTGGCGCCTTCTACTATATGTACCGTATTCCTTTACCAAGGGCTCATTATCGTCGATATTATGCCAAACACATGACCTACATTCTTCCTCGTCATCAGCGCAATGCATGCTGGTTATGTTTTGTCTACCATGAGTACCATCCAGTTGCTACTGGTCCAATCTTTCCTTAACACAAAAAAACCCATACTGATACGTGTAAATCTATCTACACACACACACACACACACACACACACACACATATATATATATATATATATATATATATATATATATATATATATATATATATCTATATTTATATACATATATATATATTTATATATATATATTTATATATATATGCTAAAAAAATAAAATATTATATGTAGTTTTTTTTATGTCCAAAAAGTTATTAGAGCTCACGCAGAGGGATCTTCCCTTGCAAATTGACATCATAATTTCTTCCATACATGAAGCCCCCCTTAGAACATATCCGTAAGTCAATTTTATATCTTCATTTACGAATTTACGATATCGTAAATGGAATTTAAGATAGCCTACATACTATTTAAGGTACCTGTAATTAAGTTTAAGATATCTATAACTCAATGAGAGATGACAAAGCTTCAATGGAATTGAAAAACATATTAAATTCAACTTAAGACATCTAAAATCAAATTGTACATATCTTGAAATGCGTGTTTTATAGTACAATGGCCCTTGTGGGAGACACCCGACAGCTACGTGTTACCAGTATAAGATCTGCAAGAAAGACAACCCTCTGTTCAACTGCTATGGCAGATCCCAAATGCGCCAAAGCGAGGTCTTTGTTTTCAGTGTTCTCTCTAAGGCACTATTTTTCGACAGATATTATTGAAAACATTCAGTCCCTGACCTGCTCCAGCCAAAATGCACTGAAGCCTATAAAACTGTTAAAAAATCTCATCGTAGTTTAATATAATTCGGTTGCTTTTGTACCGAATAAATGCGACTTCCCAACCTATTCGAGGCTAATTCATGGAACTCCTCAATTTAAATCTCTTTATTCAGTTATCTGCTTTGGATGTTTTTTTTTTTTTTTTGCTAATATTTTGTACACCGACCCCTTGGAAAGCCTGCCCGCCATGAATATTAGGTGGAGTTCCCCATTGCTATAATGTCAGATCGTCCCTTCACTACCATTACGATAACATTTGGCTTATAGCTCCCATACATGGGCAGTCCCAATTGTACTTGAATCAAAAGAATTATTACTTCAAAACACACCATGTACACTACAACAACCAATATGGACGTTGATAATTACACTCTACAGAACTAACTTCCATTGAAGTAATTGATAGCATATCCAAAAGCATAGATAAACAAGAAATTAAAAATCAGTATTTTTATGGATTTGTATAAGGCTTTCGACACATTAGACCACAGGATATTAATAAATAATTACAATATTATGGTATAAATAATATTGCACTAGATTAACTCAAGTATTATTTAACAAATCGTAAGCAATACGTAGAAGTAGGTGACACGAAATCAGATCTATTAAACGTTTGTACGGCAGTTGCTCAGGGCTCTACCTCTGCTGTTCATTGTCTATTTAAATGATTTACCATCTGCATCTAACCTTTTCATGCCCTTTGGTATAATACAGATGACACCACGTTAGTCAGCACTCTGCAAGCTCTAATTAAGTGTGACATCACCCAAGGTTTAACTTAAAATATAAATAAAGAATTACTCAAAATAAAATGAGCAATTTGGCCCGGTCTTGCCACTCATCGCCTGCACTGGACTATTTGTCGCTGTCAACCTTCCCACACCCTCTCTTGCTTTGTCTCCCTTTGCCCATTTTCACCCGTGCAGTGGCACCTGAGTACAAAAATGCGACATTACTTCACTTGCAACCCATTTCCTGACTTTGCTGATGTCCATGACTATTATGCCATAACCTGTACAGGGGAGCACAATACATGTGACGTCACTGTTTCAATATTACTTTTGCTGCTGTCAGTCCGTCGTTACTCTGAGTGACAGGGTTTGGTTTAATCTAGACTACTTTTGACCTTTTATAGTGTTTATGTACTTAACAAATTATAACTCAGAGGATTTTAAAATTTTAAACAAAAAATCTTCATCTGGTGGGGGAATAGCTTCCTATGGTGCAAGTGTCATTAGAAAATAAGGAATTTAACTTGATTTTTTGGAGCAGTTTGTCGGTGATCAGATAATATCTCTGACTGTAGAAATGATTTTCATATCCAGAATCAGTTCCTTCTAATTGCTATGCTTTGGAAGAAAGTGTGGTGTTTTAGACACGGGCTGTACTTGGAGCACTACGAACAAGGTAGTTGTGGAAAATACATTGCATTTTAACTCATATCAGTGCAATAATGCAATGCCACCAAGGTCAACAACACTTATCAGAATATATAGATAACATAGTAATATTGAAAGCAGTAGTTACCATTCATGTATGTTTGTATGTATGTATGTATGTATGTATGTATGTATGTATGTATGTATGTATGTATAGATTATATAACTGGCAACAATCTGCTGACCGATATATCAGGGTAAATTTCACGTGCAATGCTCCAGTCTTTAGGCGAGATCATTTGACGTGTATGACGCCCTGGTAAATCCGCTATTGCACTGTCACCAATAAGTCCACTAGCTCTATCAGTTGAGCATGTCCAGTGAGGTGTGCTGCTCTAATTAGGTCACAGGTCATTCAATACAAACTTTACCCACTTAACATAGAAATGATCAGACTTTAAACATAAAGCTTTGGAAAGGATTGTTATAGATGATAGCTCCATTTATTAAGAAGCCCGCTAGTGTTCTTTATTATCTATAAACTATACAGTTTTAACATATTCATGAAAAGTATTCAAAAATGGAAAAAATGAAAAGTTTGATTATGATTACACGGGTAACTTAGCACGTTAAAAAGAGACAGGCACTTTCAGTATTGAATGACCTCTGGCCTCAACCAGCTGTCTGTGGGTAAGGCTGAGATAGCGACTTGGCTTATTCTATAAGTTGCTTATGATCTCAAGGGCAATACTCCCAAGATGCACCCACACGCACAAGTATCTCTGTGCTTTGCTTGTGTTATTTTTGAACGCATATTCATATGGTTGTCAATCAAATATCGTCGCCAGCGAGACCCGATACCCGAAATATCGGACTCTTGAGGGCACCGGAAACCAAAGCGTTTTACCGCAAGAGATCTTATGTATGTATGTATGTATGTATGTATGTATGTATGTATGTATGTATGTATGTATTTATGTGTATTAACGTCTGTATATATGGATGGATGGATGGATGTAGGTATGTATCTAGTAGTGATTTGATGACAGTGAAGTATTTGTACTTCGGCAAAATAAAGCTCACGCAAGCAAGCGGAAATAGTTCAGATGTTCTATATATACACGGCATAAACTTAAATTGTCCAACACTGGCACGTTTTCCTATTTTGTTATACAGGTATAACCGTTCCGAATGTAAATGCTTTTTTGTTTAAACTACAAGCCTTTACCATTGAAAAACATAATGGTTTACGTTTAAATTCGTGGATACGGAAGCCAACGTCAGTTTGTGAGAAAATATGTTTCAAACTATTCTGCTAATAAAAAGTTCTTATATTTTGAAAATTAAGACAGAGAATGGATATAGAAAAATTCTTTTGAAAACAAGGATGTGTTCCCATGAGGATATATGTCAAGAAATATTGAGCAAAATAAGTGTTATGTCATTTCGGGAATTATCGGTGCATGATTCTTGTCCACCATTGTGTCCATGTGAGGCCTTCGTATTTAGTTTTCACGAGGTGTCGGTCTTAATTAATTCATGCAAAATTTAGAAGATACCAGCGGCGCATTATTGCTGTTATAATGCATAGTAGAATGAAAGTACACTTCTAAACCATGTGGATTTGTAATCATTGCATGCAATATAGAAGCTGCAGACCCGATTTAGTTGTGTTTAAGTTTACTGCCAAATACGGGCATGACCATTTCTGACTTTACGAATCCCTCTACTACAATGAAAATGAACAAAAAGAATTATAATACAACAGGTATGAAGCCAAAATATGTAGGAGTGCAAATTTTACTTCTTGTTCCGATCATTGAAAGCAAATTCCCTCAAAGTAACCGAAGTTTAGTTAACTTTTACATGGACATATTTTATTATTTAATATGTTAGTTGAAGGGGAAACCAACCGTATGTAAATCCTACAGTGCAACTTATGACAAAGTTACGACCACCCTCACCACCCCCCATTACCAAAGTATTACAAAGTTACTATGCGGTTGATTGGCGGAAAATTGGATGCAATCATCATGACAATTGAAGGTCTCTGTCAAGGCAAGGGAACCACAATCGTGTATATTTTATATGGTCATGCATTACAGTACATAAGAGGTTAATGACTACACAATAATTGATGTAATTGAAGTTCATTTTTTATCGGCAATTTTGGTGTCCTACATCGCCTGGTGGACATATTAACCATGTTGCGAGTTGTGGTGCTTGTATTTATTCTACTGTCGGGTGAGTATTTTGACTTGAAATAATGCCATTTGAAATTGGAACATTTGCTTGGTTTCCTCGGATGTGTACGTTCAGTTAGACCTACCTGAATTAAGGTTATCATATATGCCAAAAGGAATCATCATAGGCAGGTAAATGCGTCCAGGCACGTCATAAAACGGCTGTGGGCCAGTCAGCCAGCCAGACAGATAGTTAGTTAGTTAGTTAGTTAGAGAGACAGACAGACAGACAGGCAGACATACAGACAGACAGACAGACAGACAGACAGACAGACAGACAGACAGACAGACAGACAGACAGACAGACAGACAGACAGACAGACAGATAGATAGATAGATAGATAGATAGATAGATAGATAGATAGATAGATAGATAGATAGATAGATAGATAGATAGATAGATAGACGAACATTGTATACGTGTCAGCCAGAAGAAAACTGTGCACTGAATTTCGGGAAAAAGACATGTATTATTGTCATCCTGTAGACAATTTATTGTATATTTAGACTAGGGCTCTTTCTTGAAATAAAGTATGACAGCATGTGGTTACTCTGTTCGGGTAGGTAAAGCAAAATAAATATGGTGTTAACAAAAAGCTTAAAGAAATTAAAAGATTGAAAATATTGAATATTTCAATTTTGATATGCATGATTTAAAATGCTAAAACGTTGACGTACTGTCACCACGTATACAAAAAGCCGCCGGTCCAGTCAGAACTGTATCCAGTATCAGGGAAAACTTCTCCCCTAAGCTCTATCTTTCACTCAGTAGGGGTGCTTGGCAGGTCCGACTGGTGCTGCTGCACAATTTTTAGCCTGTGGGCGACCTTAGTGCCTGATACAATATCCCTTTTTTTCTGCTCGGGTATGTAAAGACAAAGTATATAGTGTCTTCGTTAACAAGAGGCTTAGGGAAAATTCGTGATATCAAGCCATAGAATATACAGCTTTAAGTAATGCACACACTGGAAAAAATCCTTTATATACTTTACATCACGTTCATTTGACTAATTAACCTTCCGTAAACACTAATCACACATTTACTTTGGGATACTTTCTATCCAAAATAACGAATCTGGACTAACCCACATTAGGCTGCCGTTTTGAAAATTGTGGATTGCACACCCAATGGTTTGTAAATGAGGAAAGTAGTATTCGGGCGATCTTGTGGGGTTATGATATATGAAACCAAATGTTTTAGAGTATGCATTCACTTCCTTTTCAGTTGTTTCTTATTTTGTAAATTCCTTCTTCTATGCACTAGGTTTGGCCTTACACCCCCCCCCCTTAATAGAGATACCGCATAAAATGCTCCACGACCACTTATAGAAGGTAATATCTCCTTTGATATTATGACACTGATGGAGCTACATTTATGTTTCTGGTCACATGTTTACAAAGAGTGACTCTTGCCTGACGTCGCACCTTTTGAATCTTTTATGGTGTACACTGTAATTCCTGGCCAGTCAAAAGGACCAATATTCATAAAAGGATTTATGCCGTCTACCAAATTACACTTATGGAAAATGATTATCCCTGCTACCTACTTGTGAACTTTCGGCAAAAACATAGGAAATGGGTCAAATGATCGCTAAATTCAACTGTAATCATTATGGACTTCTGGGAAAAAACACTCGGACATGGACACTCTAATTTGATAAGAGTTTATGTGATCTGGTTCTGATGTTTTCTAAACAATGCAGCCAGGCTGGGTCACGGTTTCACGTGGAGTGTGTTAAGATGGGGTCCTTTCCCCCACCAGTGATTAACGTCTATGTCAACAACCTGGCCTATTAGTCTGTTATTAGTGGGTTGGGTTGTAACATTTGCGGTAAATTAATAGTCTTATCTATATACGGGATAAGGGTTTTTTGAGCCCTTCTGTGAAAAACATAAATAAAATATGTTAATGAACATCATTGTCAGACAAATCGAAATCATCTCATGCATTAATATGACACAAATATTCATTAAATATCAATTCTGTACACCACAACTTCTGAACTTTTTCGTTCAGATGTACATCTATAAACATAGGAATTGATGGATCAGATATATGCCAACGGTTATTGAACTTTTGCAATTTATATTCTATAATTACATTTTTGGAATCGGGATATTGGTCATTTCAGTGACAGGGACGTTTTGATGGATTATAACAGTTTCATAAAAAACCGTCTGCTTCTGGACTTACTTAGATCATCACCAATACTGACATGAGATGTTTAACTGGTTGCTTAAAATGTGCATTCTTTTGCTTTGTGACGTTCTATATTGTGTTGTAGATTCTGATGTTCTTGTTGTAAATTGGTTACCCAAGGAGGTTTACAAAAATGCAAAATGGCATGAACCATTTCCACATCTAAACCTTTGGATATACATTCTGGGCTGTTATTTGTGGATATAAAAACGTGAAGAAATATAGTAAAACGAATACCAATTGACTCTATCCCGTGTTGGAAACAATATATGCACATGGTTTATTTCAATAATGCCTGCAACATGGTAATTACACTATACTATGAGGAAACACAGATATTGTGGACATGGAAAGATGCTAGTTTTAGACCTTTTGTTTTGATCAAGTCAATATCTGTATCCATGTATGCACACTCACAGTTACTCCCATGGCAATGGGTTTCATAATAAGAAATATGTGTTATATTTTCGGTTTCTCTGGCGATATTTCCAAGGAGATATGAATATACAGGAGGAGAAAGTACCGAGTTCCTCTATTACTCCCACATTAAAATCTATTTCTATTGCGAAATGGAATGAAAACCTCATGGTAGCCGGAGCATTCAACAAAACGTTAGAGGAAACGTTACTGGCTATAAAATGCCCAAACATGTACGTCGTATGTTACTGGGTTTTTTTCTGGTGCAAATTTTACTTTGTGCTGTCTATTTACCCATTGAAGACAGGAATGGTCTGTGGTTGATAAGTTGCTAGCTGTTAATGTCCGCAGGCAGAACAATCACCCATTTGGATAAAGAAGTGTACCCTCTCTCAGAGATGATGCTCCATGCTGAAGATACCAGCAGCCTTGAAATGAACGCCTTGCACCATTGATCAGTGTGCAAGAAGTCTTTCCTTTCATTTCATGATTTTATATCGGTGAATAAATAAAACCTATGAACAACACAATGTTTTAATTTTTTGCAGCTCTCGTCGGCTCAAGCCATGATGTGTGTACTAAATATGGATCTATGTCCAAGATTCAGAATTGTCAGCAAAAGTTACAAACTCCGTCCAATTTAGCACCAATTCCTGGCGGTGGCAGCAAGAGCTTTTTGCAGAAGTTGTGCAAGTAAAACAGTTATTATCACATATATGAAAGTTTGAGGTACCTTTTTTTCACACACTTATCATAAGAACTATGTGTGGTGTAATTGAAGCAAAATCGCTATGTTCCGTTCCGGTTTTATTTGATATTGTGCATTAGGATAATGCCACTGAAGATGATTCATCAAATTGTTTCAGGTCTGTAGTTAGTATTAAGGTAATTTACAAACCTGGCAAAGGGCCCTCACTTCTGGACCCAATATCACAGAAATATGCATCCGTATACAAAAAATATGTATACTTAATTGACCAGTGGCTTTGTCTCCACTAACAATGAAACTCTACATTCAAAGTTCTTGTATAAACTGCAGAATTTGTTGTAAATGTGGTTTTTCTAATTTTTAGTTTGGATATGTCTTTACACTATTAAAGAAAAAATGTTAAAAGTTTCCTATTGTGATCTGAATACATGTATCTACGAAAAGGTATGAGGTATTTTTCATAACGGCATCTGTTTTGTTTACAATGGTGATACAAAAATTGCAGAACGGTTGATTTATTCCAAATTGATACAGTTGGTAGACTCTTCATTTTTAACACACATTGAAAAAGAACAGTCCATTTCTTACAAAATCTTGATTTTTTTTTCTTAGCTCTAAACAAAGTTTGGAAGAAATCAGTTTTTATTTGGACAAAATGAGATTTTACTGTGATATCCACATGAAATGAACTTTTTTGAGGAAATGCCTATTGTCTGTAAAAAAGATTCAGATGTTACCTCGGTCCATTGAATACAAAGTCACCATCACAAGTATTTTCCTAGTTTCTTCAGATTGTATTGGCATTAAAACTACACAATATGGAAACCTGATAAACACTATGTATGTTTACCAAAATCTCGAAATACAAAAAAAAAAAAAAAGAAAAGAAAGAAAAAAAGAAAAAAGAAAAGAAAAAAAATCATCGAAAACTGCTGGACATACCTTAACTCCTTCAGCAAAATGTTTTGCTGAGTCACCACCATGCGCCATTTCCATGGCCTTTACAACTGTATCATGGTGGTTGAACGGAAGGTTGGATTTCACACAAAATGAATCTAATATCCTGACACCAACCAAAACATTTGACAAAACTGGTATTGCTAGGATAAATAGAGTTTATATTAAATATTACAATATGCGCATAAGGAATTCAGCATTTACCATGTTCGGTACCTTGACCAAATGTAACAAAGAAGAAAGTGTAGTCAGAAGACCTCTAATTTTTGTTTCTTTGATGTTTACAGAAACAGGCTCTATGTGTCTGCGTCTTCATGTATTGCAAAGGTATCACGTTTTCATTCCACTAACTACAAATGATAGTAAACCATCATAGTAAAAGCATATCTAAATAACTTTTATGAAACAGATAAATGTACATAAACTCCGGGACACTCGTATTAAACATAACAATAGTTTTCTGTGCAAATTAAAAGTAACAAAGTAGAATTGAAATGTCCCATTCGCACAGCTCCGAAGCTGTTCCAGGGAAAGTTATTACTTGGGAGGGTGCATTCATGAAAGGTCTAATATACAATTATCGGCCAAAGGGTTTTTTTTATTAGCATAAAATTTGGATAAACTATTAAAGCAAATGGACATTTACATTCAAGTGCTTTTGGGCGATTATGGCGGTGTCAAGAATATCATGGTTTTCTGGGTACTGTGGCTGCACGAGAACATTCAGGTCGCATGCACATTGCCTAAGTCCCTGTCATTTCTTCTCTCGCGTTCATTCCAGGCATATTCCAAAAAATATGGAATCAGTAAAGAAAGGTTTTCTGAAAAAAAAAAAAATAAACAACAGGCGTCAAAAGTAAAAAAAAAGTTACGGAAGGACTGATATATTAAACACCATTTTGATTATCTTGATTTGGTAAAAAATAAAGCGTGATAAAATAACTTATTTTCGAATTTGTGTAAATTTGTGCCAAAAATACCTTTATTATTAGATATGGAACACTATCAAATATAATTGTATTTTAGTGCCAACATATCAAGGTAACAAGACTTTATGCAGCTTGGGCTGAGTTGTGTGGCCGCAGACACGGTAAGCCATCAGGGATAGTTTGACAGGTTTTGCGTTTTAGTTAAAGCTTTCATCTCATGTGTTTTCGTTAAAGCTTTCATTTCATATGTGGACACACTTTTTATGATAACTTCTGGTTAAACAGTATTCATTTGTACTTTTTTCAGCAAAATTAAATGAATATAAATAGGTCATTACTAGCGTTCAAGATGAAATATTTGAATATTTATATGAAAGGGGGCTTGGTTTACCAAGTTTGCAATTCACCAACTTGACAAATTGCAGCATTTTGTTCTACCAAGTGACGTAACCCAACGATGTACAAAGAAAAACTGATATTTAAAATGTAATAAAAATATAATTAGCATATAATCGAGGCTTAGAAGCCTTACTGACCGTAGGTGATGGAAGTTCCTTGGACTCTATATATACTGTACGCCGCCGAATCAGGCTGTCTGTTTGGTATATGTCAGTTAGTTTGTATGTTTCGGTTACCATTTTGGAAAATGTGCAGGTACACCTTTGAGATACACTTCAAATTGACCATTCCATTCGCCTCTGCATTTGTCATTGGTACAGAAACATGCAATTTGGATCATGTAAGTGGTCACAAACCACTGTAATAAAACTCTTTTTGTATTGGTAGTATAACCATTATTTCTGTTTTATGTTTGCATCAGTATATTTCCGCTACACAACATGCTATAAATCTCTTCGGCCCTTTATGCTCTCAAAGTGCCTGGTGGCAGAGCAGAACGAAATAAGATCCCAAGTACAGGCTAAAAAACCGAAGACTGAATATGCGCTGGCCAAAATTATATGCAAGTAAGTTATCTTTGTTCTTGGTAAATCACCCATAATGTCCAAACTGGTAACCTATTGGGAAGCAGAGAGATATAAATGAATTAACTAGACCTATTATTCCATAGGCGATACGTCATCAAGTACACTTAATCTGAGACCTCAATTGCATTTTGTTGGCTTTTTTCCGTGTCTTATCATTAGCGATAAATATTCTACATTTAAATGAC
This sequence comes from Hermodice carunculata, assembly GCA_964020975.1. Lineage (NCBI taxonomy): Eukaryota > Metazoa > Annelida > Polychaeta > Eunicida > Amphinomidae > Hermodice > Hermodice carunculata. The sequence goes on from OZ026627.1 coordinate 25,302,812, forward strand.
CGAAAGATAAATACAGAACATTAATACTTTCTTCATAGATACAAAGAGTCGTCAGACTTTGAACATACTGTTGCTTTTCAGTGACTTGATTTTGAGAAGACTTCTATCGTTTGAATCTACGGAATATAAAATTATTAGAAGATACGTCCACTCTATATGCAACAGTACTATACATGATCAAACTATGATTTTTAGGGCTTCTCTCAACTCAATAAGCTGTCAGGACAATTTGATCTCCGGAAAATGCGGTATTGTGGCAGCTGCAATTATCCGTGATTTCAATACTAAGGTGTTCTCACTTCAATGTAATTATGACGGGCGGCCAAAGCGAACTGTGGAGTTACTCATCTAGGATGACGCAGATGCTGTCATGATGGCCACATCTCGGGTACTACAGAAATCACTTTTATAGTGTCTGGAATATATGTCATGACATCGGCTGCATCGTGCATTTCTTGTTTTTTGTGAAGAAAAACCTTTGACCAAAAGTGAAATATGAAATCCAATAATGATTTATGTTTAATTTTGTGTTGTTGACATTAGGATAAGAATATCTTATCATGAATACATACCACAACCATACAACTAAAGCATTATTATTTTGCTGGTTCATAGAACAATTTAGACCTAAAAGCTCGATAATCATCAAAAAGCATATTTTACAGCCCATTCTACCAAAGCCTGCAAAGATTTAAATTGTAATTACTCCATCATCATATTAACAGGCCTGGACATAGAGTCTGACGTTGGCAAATCACTGACACATGTGTAATTTTGTACATTCTACAATCAAAACTTTTATACAAAAAATTCATCATCTATTCAGGTAAATGGCTATGAACAAAAGTTCTGCCTCCCCCTCCCAACCCTCTCCACCGAAACCCCCAGACATTTTTGTTTTAGAAAACAGATTCAATGTGGCAAAAATCATTCTCAGCCAATGATGTGAAAAAGCTGACACGGGCACTTTTGCATCTGGGAATGATACCGTTTACTTTTCTGCTATTAGGGGACACAGTTCCCTTCTGTTGCCAAAATGGCCCTCTTTATTGGCAAAACAGACATTTCGGTTAGTATAATTCAGTTCAGTTCAGCTAAGCTCACCCCTGGCTAGCTCAGTACAACCCAATCAAACCCAGCCCAGGTCAGTTCGGTTCTGTTCAGTTAAGCCCAGTTCTAGTTTAGTTCTGTTCATTTGTAGTTAAGTTTTTTTTAGTTAGAGTTTACTTCAGTTTGGTTGAGCTTAGTTCAGCTCATTTCGAATAGGTTCAGTTAAGTTCATAGCTGTTTAGTTCAGTACTGTTCAGTTCATTTTAGTGAGTGCACATGTCCTTCACTTATTATAGCTCCCATGCTGAGTCAGTGCTAAACAAAGAAACTGTGTCAACTTTAGCAATTTATATTCACTCCCTTGTTATGACAAAGTGTTGCCGCCAGTGAGGGCATTCCATTTATATGTGATTATTCTCAGCCAATGATGTGAAAAAGCTGACACGAGCACTTTTGCATCTGGGCATAATACCAACTGCTTGCCAACTTATGATTAACTGTATGTTATGGTGTATGTAGCTTAAATATCTGCGATTGTAGTGGATTAATTTTGATTAAATAAAGGAGCTAAGTTGAATAAAATATGCTTTTCTCCTTTTCAAGTATTTTTTACATGTAATTAACGATCGATGTTAATAAATTACAAATGCAATAAATGCCCAAATTATGGTATTACTCATCACTAAATGATACAATATATTGTTCACATCGTCTGAAATTACTATGATGTGTAGTATTTAAACTGCATAACAGCTTCCATAGAACTGCTTATTTTGCGTGCTGTCGTGAAAGGAAAAAAAACAAGCAAATTAAAACAGGCAAAAAACAAAAATATTAAACTAAAAATTGGTAAGCCAATATGACGTCTTTTGGACAGAATGTTTAAATCGTTCACAACTTTAGGCAACCGGAAGGTGGAAGGGGATAATAAGCATAACTGAGATGAATACATTTAGTCTATATTATAGCTGATATTGGTACAGTGCCAAGATTTGTGTACCCTTTGTTAGTTTAAAATATTGTAGAATCACAAATTCCACTTGTAAACAAATGGAACAATGATCTAAAAATAAATAGGGAGAAAAATAATTGAGTACCCTCATTGAGCTGATTTACACAGTCACAATATCAAGCGAATTATGCAGCTTTCTTTTTAAGTATCTACACACAATCATATCCATAAAATAAAAACTTTTGAAATGGAAAATACTACATTCACCAATATGTAGTTTCTTTACCAATACCACAAATTCTGTGAAACACTTTTTCTGGGGTTGTAGCTGTGTGAATTGGCTCTGGAACCTGGTTTCAGCAGATTTCGAGGTGAAATTCAGAAAAGAGACTTTACAATAGATGAAGTTCTTTTCGGATAAACAAACTATATTCCAACTCATGAGATGTTTTTCATCCCAGGTAATATATATATATATATATATATATATATATATATATATATATATATATATATATATATATATATATATATATATATATTATATATATATATATATATATATATATATGCTTGTTAATATAAAGAATGTTTTCCAGCTACTCATGATATTTTGTTAGAAAATTAAAAGAAATACAATATGTAGGAATGTGTTTCTACTTGAAAAAGTGAACTGGAAAAACATGTTAAAAATAGAAGTTATTTGATTGAACTGATTAGCAGCAGGTATGTTCTGATAAATATGATAAATTATACATGGCTACTCTGACTAATTTTGGAGAAATCACTGTTATTTATTACTTGGAGAATCTCATGTGGCCAAAGAAGAAAATACATGAAAGAATGTAAATGCCCTTTATATATACAACATAAAATGTAAGCTATGTACATATATGATGTGTTTTTTGTAAATATAGCAATTGAAAAAAATGAATGCTCTAGACATGAAAGCGGTTTTTGTTCATCATATTGGAGGCCGTCATATTTATCAGGCACTTTAGAACTGCACAACTTCAAGAGTTGCACACATTTTCGTCCGGTTGTCATCGATTTTATTGAAGCAAAGTTTCACTCACCGCCATGGAAATCGGTGCGGTAACAAGAAATGAAAAGGCAGATAAGCAACATTCAAATTATATGTTTATTTCCATTACATACAACAATCCCTTGAAAAACAATCCTATTTTAGTGATTTCTGATTGTTTTCAATTATCACTTCTCTTCAAAAGGGGAAATACTCGATAACTCCAATGGACAGGATGAGGACATATTGCTGCAAGATCGACGTTCCTGTTCCTGCGGCAGTCACTTTGAAAATTTCCCACAAAGTATCAAAGAGCATTGATAGATTCAACAAATAAACCGAATTTGAACATGGTAAAAGACTCTGGACAATAATTTGCAAGATGGTCAGATATTTTATGTTAAAGCATGGAATATTAAATAAAGTAAAGAAGCATTATTTCATTGTGTTATGCAGCCCCTCAAATACACTTTATTTTTATGCACTGTTCACACACGTATTAAGAAGTATGAATATAGAAAATCCTATGCAGTTTCCTAAGTTCTTGGCAGGAACATTCGTCTAATTAAAAGTCATAGGCAAAATAAATGCTGCATATGTACTATTATATGTGCATAAAGACAAAATATTATACTGGAGAACGTTCTGAAACTATTACTTTAGCATGTTTTGCTTTTTGGAACTTTATTTTTATTTGGTAATATTTCTCACGGTTCTAGAGAAATATGCATGAAAAATGGCTGCCTATTTCCGTGTATTTGCGCAGAGGAGTTTGAGTGGATTTTCCCTTTTATACGACATAAATGCTGTTTTCGGTTCTAGTATGTAATATAAATCCCTTGATAAATATCCTTTTGAATATAAATGTCTGAACAAAGTAATTTTACCTAAAGCTATTATGCCTTCAAGGGCAAAATTTATGTTCATTTTTCTTCGTTATAAGTTCCTTTGTCAGAACCGAAATCCGAAGTATTCTTTGAAGAAGTGTCATGAGCATCAAGTTTCTGTAAATAATTTTGTTTTTCGCAACAATGAATCAGAGTTTGTAATTTACCAACTTGTTTAAAAAACCTGACCAAATCTTTTTTCACATGCTAGCTGATTTAGCATTATTTGAATCCGTCAAGTAACGATAAACTTAACTATCAAAGGCCGAATTGTCAACCATATACCGCTCTCGTAGCTTCATTCTCTATTTTCTATACCAGACTTTCTAGCACTACCGCTTTTTTGAGGACATGACCATGGTATGAGTAGTGTTACGGCCTTTATGTAGCCAACAATATAAAGTTATCCAAATAATTACGATATCAATTGTGAAACATATTGGGACATGTTTTGGGCAAGTAAAGTTAAATCAGAGTTGGGAATGGTACTTTCCCTTGACAAAGGAAGGATTCACCAAGTTAAGATCAATTTGCAATACGCTTATCATTTTATGCAACCGAATATTACACGTCCGACCAATTCAGGTACAATGAATGTATTTTCCTAACCATTCGTCCTTATTTAAATTGCCAACAATTAATTTTCTCAAGAATGGTACCATTCGTACATGTATACACATCTGATATAATGGATGTTTCCTTTTTTCATCAAAACAAGTCTTTACCCGTATATCGGTCTTACATAACATTTTTTTTATGAGTAAACCTAGAACCCAACATGTTTCAACAGAGCAGCACATATGACATGATATCCAATCTACACAAAGAAATGGAACTGTGACGTCACCAGACACGCCTGTACATGCACAGAAATTGTCATTTTCTAAAATTAGTCAGCCCTATATTTGCCTAAAAATACCCCACCCCACCCCACCCCACCTCCCAAGTGGCAACATGACAACACCAGATTTATATAAAAGAGGCTCAGTTTTGGAGATGGATATCAGTTGTTCCGACATTGTCCAAGAGACCAGATCTACACGAACAGCACTTCTAAAAAGAAGAAAAGAAGACCCTGAAAATGGCTACTACATTCCAACTCAGTGAAAAGACAGTCTTGGAAGTGAGACCTGGCTGCTATGGAACTTCCTATGTTGCTTTAGGGAGAATCCAAGGAAAATCTACTTGATAAGTGTTCCTATCAGCTGCAGCGTGGCTGATCTTGGTTACATTTGTACCACAAGTGGATGGCATAGCCACAGAGGGGTTAAACAAAGAAATATGCCTTCAGTTAAAGGGCTGAGAACTTTTGGGAGTATAAAACTACAAGGACAAGTACTATGTCGGAATGCATTGTGTCAACTTTCAGGGTCAGCAGGTCAGAGGTCGTGAACTGAATCTTTCCCTTGAAGAATGCCCTGACACAGAAAAAAAACCCTGAAAAGGAATCAGCCTGTGGTGAAGCAATACCGATGGCGTAATATATCAGTCTTTTCTGATGATGTTATTTGTGAGCAAGATTACCTTTGGGTCTTCTAAAAAGAGCAATATAAAGACAGATTTGTTGATTGCTGAGGAATGTTTCCAGACATTATGGCAGCTCTACAGAAACCATAATGACCGGGAATGTATATCTTTACCTTCTGTTGAGGAACTTTTATAGTGGGCTATATTTAAGAGAATGCCTTCAGATCGTTAAAATTAAAATGAAAAAAGATGGCAAATATCTGGCTTGTGATCTTCCTAGTCAAACAGATGACATGGAATTTGGTCATTTGTTGTTCTGGCATGTGGCAGTGGACAAGTATTTTCCAAATATAAATCTCACAGACATTCATAGATTTTTGTTGGAAAGATATAATTGGGTGTTCGAAGCTATGTAAATAGACAATCCATCACAGTAGACTGATCCAGCAACATTGTCACAAATGATACGATATGGACAGTAATTTCATGACTCACGTAAAAAACTATGACTTTGAATCTGGTCACTTTATTGAGTTGTTATTCATATTTGTTATGATGTTGTTGGCCAGAAATATGCCTGACATATGCATACATCACTTATACATTGTATAATACAATTATCAGATTGCCAATTGAATTTTGAGAGCCTCTGCTCTCTGTATTACTAGGGTGTTTGCATGCGAATGGGAATTCATTTGAGTGATAAGGCAAAGGTATAACATGGTCCAGGTGACGAATGTGGTGTCCATGACCCAACTCCAGTGTGAGATTGATTTGAAGTATTAAGCTTCTGTATCCCGAGATGTTGAGTCCACTCTTCACAAGCACAATTGTCTCATCTGGTGACATAAGCAGATTACAGGTTGTTGTATGCTTTCCAAACATGATAAGACGATGTGTAATGGAGCTGCTTCCTCTATCCCTGCAGCCAAGGAAAGGGTGAGATGCTCTGCCTAATTGATCCTGAAAGCAGGCTACCCTGTACATCTCAATACCATAAGAGTGCTCACCACGTCTGCAGTTCATACTTTGACTACTCATCTGAACTTGGTTAAGGTGACGAATGACTTATGTGCTCAATATGAAAAGGGGCTTTTCTCAGCAGCCACACATAAAAGAAAAGATAGTCATTCTACACTTTTTGCAACCGGTAAAATTATCACAATAGGTGTCAAACAACTATCCCAGATAGAAAATACAGTCTTACTATGCATCATTGAGTTGGAACTACTATCATTACTTATATATGGAGCCCATCTCACCTCCTCCTCTTTGCCACCACTACTGCCACCACCAGCATCACTAACACCACCAATACCACCACCATCACTGTAGCCACCACCACCACAACTGCCACCACCACCACCATAGCCACCGCTACCACCACGACCATCGCTAACGCTGCCACCACCACCACAACCACTGCACCCACCACCATAGTCACCACTGCCACCACCACTGTCATTGTCACCACCACCATTACCACAACCACCACCACCACCACAACTGCCACTGCTGCCACAACAGCCACCATCACCATCACCACTGCCACCACACCATCACCACAGCCACCAGCGACACTACTGTCACCACCATTGCCACCACCACAATATATATCTCACTCCAGCTGTAAGAGTTTATAAGTAGACCAGCTGTTGCAAGAACCCAATAGAGGGAGGGATAAAGATGACACACTTTTGTCAAATGTGTTAAGACACTGAACAGGATTTAGAGCCTTAAAAAGCATCAGAAGTCTAAATATCAAAACAGGCCACATGATCCTGAACCACAAAGTGTATTTTAGTCACTGGCGTCCTCTCGGGTTTTAATAAATCAATGTTTCCCAAAAGACTGTTGGAAGAGAGCCTGATTAATTCCCTGCCTCACAGAATCATCTGGTGTTATTGACAGTGGCAGCCTATGTATTCAGCAATGCAGAGAAACAAACCAGCAATTAAATTTATGGAAGGTATACCACGAAATTCAAAAGATGGCAGTTTTGTCAATACAAGAAAAACAAATATTCTGATGTTCGATGACGTGATAAGTCAAGTCGGCAACGATACAAGAATCACAGATTTATTTACCAAAGAAAGCCATCAAGGGAATCTGAGTATCCTTGTATTGATGAAAAATGTTTATGAGCCATATACAGTGACTATACAAAGAATATGTCTTTATTTTGTTTTGTTCAACGTGCCAACCAATCAACAGCAGGTGGAAACCATGAGTCAGCACATATTTACACACAAAAACAATTACATGATTGAGGAATACAAGGGAGCCACAGCCAAGCCTTATGGCTGTTTACTGGTAGACCTCAAGCCTGAGAAGCTGGAACATGAGAGGATCAGAACAAAATATTTTCCCTGGAAACAGAGAAAAAATAGAGAAAGAGCAGATAATTAAGCACGAAAGGCCGCACTCCCACAGACTGTCCAACACTTAGAAGTAAACATACAGTGCCGCCAGAAAGTTTTGCAGTGTCGGTCTCCTCTGGTGGCCCCTCCGCGTGGTCCTCCTCAGGTACAACTTGTACAAGGGACTCCTGCAGAGAACACTGTTACAAAGTTTAATGTTAGTTACTCAGTGTGCTTCTTGTACCTACATGTGGCCCCCAGCGGCCCTAAACTGGTTATGGTGTCAGAACTATAATGTTTATTACACTTTGAAAAGTAGTACCTGTAAGTGGTTCCACTGGTGACCTCCAGAGTTTTGGAGCAATACTTTCTGCCGGCACTGTACAGGGTCACCAACTGTTGGGAAGAGGAGCTGAGAAGACTCTAAGTTCAAAACAAAAAAATGTCAACGAAACAAAATGTTGACCAAAAAATGTTGACCAAAGCATATTGTTTACCTTGAACTGCTGACCAGTAAAGTATTGCCCTGTTGCATCGTATTGCAATAAAAATGTACATTATCTGTTCATTCATCTGAAAAAGTACATGGTTTGAAAAAAGTAAGAGAAATGGTTAAAATAGGCTTTCAAGAACATAAACGCATTTAGCAAATCTGGGCAATCACAGAAAACACCACATATTACTGTAGACACACTAAGGACCATACTGATGAGTCATATTTCTGATCACGAACAACGGCAGGCGAAAGACGCTATTATGATTGACATAGAACAAGTGATGCAACATGACAAGATTAGATTTCAAGAAGCACTGAAGTCGGCCTAGAATTATACAGGAATGTGGATAAAGAATATGCTGCAATTATAAAATTCTATGGAGATTCTATGAGTAAGGTTCAGTGGGATATATTCCATAAATAGATATCATGATTCAAGTGTTTTTATTCCTGTCATAGCGAGACTATAAAAAAAGTACCCCAGGAAATTATCCGGCAGGTTTTAGAATCCGTGTACTTGCCCTGATTTATCTCGAGAACAAGTTTGTGCACACGCCTTATCAGATTGTGGTGTCATCGGATGTGACTGAAGAACCCTACATTAGCGATAAACAGTGGCCCATGTTTAGACGTATTCCCATATACACAAATTAAGACGTAGACCGCACCTCGGTGGATCGGTGGGAAAGACCATTCTGAAGTCTGATTTAACTTTTCCCGCCCAAAACATGTCCCAGCTTCACCACCCATCTTTATTTTTAATCATTTTTTCTTTATTGTTGGCGACATAAAGACCATTACACTACTTGTATTGTATGGTTTTACACCCCCACACAAGTTACCCGTAATCGTTACGTTACTGTCTCATTCACAGGGGAACATGTGAGTCCCCTGCCAGCAGTTCCTCTGTTACCCTGTTCAGCTGTGTGCAGTATATAAGTTATGTTTTTTGCCTTCAATGGCATGAAATTCGAATTTCATCAACATCACAATCTTTGAGCAATCAATGTAATTTTCATGGGCAATTTGTTTCATACTGGATTTTGGTACACCTTTAACTTACCTCATGAGTTTGTCATCAGACGTTTTAAATGAGTATATATTTGACTCCAAACCACAAAACTCTATCAGCGGAACTCCTGCTGTTTTGTCTTAAAACAATCCCGGCTTCTTTCTGCGGTAGGTATCATATAAAAAAGGATCTTTACGGTGGTTCGAAAAAATCGATTTTTTTTTTTTCATTTCAGTGAGATCTCGATATACATCACCTGTTTTGTTGTGATACATAAGGGCACCTGTATAAGTAACCAGCCGTTTTACACGATTGTAATATCTGGAGTATATGCATTCGTAATAGAATTCGTACATCAAGAACTTGCTAAACTCCAGTATGCATAATTCAACATAAATAGGTCTGTTTATACAGATTTTACAGTGTCTCATTTCGACTCACACTACATTTTTTGTTATATATTTGGCTTGAATGAAACGTCCATTTTGATGACAAGTTTTTAATGGTCAGTGAGGAGTTTACAAGGCGTACATTTCTTATATTCTGACATTCTCTAAGGTCTTCCCGGAAGCACTATTCGACATACGCTTAAAGAAATCAAAATCATTTGTTGACTTCTGCCGCATTTTGGCCGCATTTGCGTATAGAAATTTATATAAGGGTACATCCAACGACTTTGCTTAAACGCGAGTGCTTTATGAATAGTCTTACGTCGGAGTCCTCACTCAACATACAGTTTTAACTTGCTGTACTGTACGATGTACTTTGCTTTGCCGTATAGATTTGGAATTAATTTTAGGGAACGCGTGGCTAATTTCAGTTTGAACTTGGCACATATACCTTTTGCCGCTGGGGAAAGCATTTCAGAAGACACTCGCATTTTTTTTTCTGCCGCCAAAGGATAGCAGTTATGCGCATCGCGCAATAATCATGTACCTTCGAGATGTATTTCGAAAACATATCCTTTTTCAGACTCATCTGGGTCCTTAATGAAATTCATTGGTTCTATCCCTTTATTCCACAACCATCTTATATTCCCGCACCCAACGGTTGCTTTATGCACTAATTATACAAGGCAATACAGTCGGTGTACCTATTTTTATTTTACGAGTCATATCTTTCGCTCTGGCGACTATTGGTCTCACTCCACCTAGTTGTCACCGAAAAACAGCCCCCCCCCCCACTTTTTTATTGCAGATTCCACGAAGTTGTATTGGTCTATATCGCACTGAAAGACTTATTTTATGTTTGTCATTTTGAGGCAGGCATCCCACCTCAACTGCGTACTTTGACGGGTCTAGTTCATAAAACTGCATGCGGGTTTCCCTAATGTTCTCGACAATATCAGAAAATAATAGTACATCAAATTTCAGGTACACATCATGATAATCGTCCAAGGTTTGTCACTTACAAATATCCAAACGTTTTCTTTTGTGGGTGTAATCACCCTCGGGAATATGTGCGTGTGATCATTTATTGAAAAATCTCTATTTAGTGGTACTATATTTTTTTCTCTTAACTTTACAGAACAATTTTAATAATCGTAACAAAATATTCCTTTCTTCGTCAATAATTTTATTTGTTCCACATTCATAAAATACTTTCTTGTCGGTTTGAAGGCATTTACTCCTTTACTCATAATGTTACTCTGCCAGCTCCCTCAGACTGGCGTTCATAAGCTGGTAAATAAGGGGTACCCCATTTGTAATGCTAATTTTTTTTTTGTTCTTTGTGCAATCGTTTCATGTCACGAATCAGACAGACATAATTTGATGTGTTATGAATCACTACGGCAATTTTTATGTTATTAAAACTGGCGTACGTAAGATTACATGCATTGTAACATAACCACGGAAAATCCCCGTCAATTAACAATGATTCTCATTTATCTTCCAGGGCGAATATATTCTTCACTATCTTATCTCGGACCATTTGTAGCGCGTACACATTTTTTTCTTTTTGTAAATGTAATAGTCCTTATCTCTCAAGCATTTATAAAACCTTTTAAAGCAGTCTTTACCGTGGTATAACATAAGCCTGCTATTACGTTCGTCTGCTCCGCTAAATGTCAACAAGCAAAAACTGATACGGTAATCTGGTCCCTGGCAAAAGAAATTGGAGCCTGTCGAAACGGTGGTATCGACTTGGAATTGACAGCTTCGCAGTCTGCATACATCACGAAAGGAGCCATGTTTTGCTTAGAATAATTAAAATCTCTAATTGCTCAATTCCTTTGGCAGGGAGTTCATAGACCTGACCTTGCGTGGACCACAGCTGACTATGTAACTCTAGCGCGAAATGTACAAATGCAGAAGCTGCATATGTGAACTCTCTTGTGCCTCTTGTGCTAAAGCCAATATACTCTTAATAAAATAGAAATGTGCCCCGTTTTATCATAAGCAATTACACTAATTGAAACATCATTCTGGTTTTCTAAACATCTTATACCACGTCGATTAACTGCAAAGGTAATGGCTTTTAAATTTGATTTGCCTAAATGCCTGGAACAGTGCGCCATTTGTAAGAATTTTGCGTTCACAGGAAACATCGCAGCTAGAACGGAACCAATAAAACATTTAACATATGTTGCGTGTAGACTGACAAATGCCTTCTTATCAGTCATGTACTCAGGTTGGAAAATTCCGCCGTAGACGCCCCTGAAGAGAATAGTCTTATTCAATTTAAGTCTCAGTTCCAATATGCAACTTAAACCCCATCCAGAACTTGTTTGAATTAATGAATAATACGACGCTATTAATTCTCCCATTAATGCCTTTATGGTTGCTGCTAGCCTGAATCGGTGTCTTGAGAGGATGTGAACCCTAGAAGTAGCAAACCAAGATTCAATTGTAATGACCTTTAGGTCCATCTACACCATCTTACCTAGTTTTACCAGACACTAAGTAGACATTTGGCAACATGTTCCTTAATGTTGTAAATATGGGTTTGACTCTGTGACTCAAAAACAGACCAAAATTATGTCGAAGAGCTTTAGGTGGCACATAAATGTACTCGAATACTGACTTTTTCAAAGCAGTCTTATATTTCCCCCACCGCATGTCCACAAGCGGAAATAACTTGAACATTAATTGCACAATGTATCACAAGGCTATATTTGCAAGCACATCTCAGGGCGGAAGACCTTGCTCTCCTAGATAATTGGCTTCATTTCCTGTGTCACAGTTAAAATCCGTTTCGTCTACACATCAAACTAGTTTAACAGGACAGAACATGTATAATTGACGGAGGTATAATATACAAATTTCCAGACCTTTTTTCTGGTGCGAGGCACGACTGCACGAGGTTCTCTCCGTGTCCTCCTAATTGATGAGGCAGGAATGTGTTTTGAAATTACTTGGTTTCCTTTCTGGAAATTCCAAGTCGGTCATGAACACCAGGAAACACGATACAAGGTATAATATCTAAACACGACTGGACATAATATTACTTACCTGTCTATTTCCTGTTGTTGGCCATTTTCATTTCTTTACAATACAATTACAGATGCACTTATGCTAATTCTGTTGGATGTGGTTTCTTTCCTATAGAGGCTACTCCATTCTTTGACAAAATGCTGATTTTTTTTGGGTTGTGTGTTGTTTTGTTTTGTTTCAATTTTTTTTTTTTTTTTTTTTGTTTGTTTTTTTTTTTGTTTTTGTTTTTGTTTTTGTTTTTGTGTGTGTGTGTTTGCGCTTTTGTTTTTTGTTTGTTTTTTATGGGTGGGGTTGTTTGTACGTTTTTTTTGTTTGTTTTTTGTTGGCTTTTGTCCGGATCGGTACCCGTCAGAAAGACGTCGTCATCCTCGCTACTGATATTGCTTCAAAATCTTTTCTTTAGACTAGGCGGTAACAAGTTTTTAATGGACCAATCAACTTATTGCAGACTTTTAGAGCCAAAATAATCGTCATTTCCGGGCTTTCTATTCCAAAATATACTGGCGATCTTGCATCATACAGAAATCGTATAAAGACGTGTAAGTAGGCACTTAATGTCAAGCAAAACGAATTAAGCTGGTGTTCCGTAAAGGTACCATTGTTGTGTTTTACTTTACAATACTCTGAATTCAATAATTGTAAATATGATTAGTTTTGAGCAATTCTTGACATTTTGGAGACGGTTCAGTCTGTCATATTATGTCAACCAGTTATCTCTTCCCGCATTTTGCTGTGGGCACGTAATTTGTTCTGTGCAAGTAATATTTTTCAAGCATTGAAACAACACAATCTGGTGCTGTAAAAATAATTTCAGTTTCTCAATTAAATCCTCCTAAAATGCGATATTCGCTATAGATAAAATGATAACGATGTATTTTCCAATGGGTAGCACCTTAAGCAGCGCATTAGTAGGTACTTTATTCCTATATATAAATATTTTGTAACGGACGCAGAGATGTCATAGAAAACTTTGACCAGATCGCTACTTAACTGACATGATTCAAACTCCTTGATTTTTTGTAAAACGTTTGACACACTTGTTCTAGTCTCTTGTAACCTTACTTGATGCTAGCAGCACTCAACTGTATGTTATTTGTTCCATACACAACTTTCCACACTTTTTCCTTCATGAACAATGCAACAGTATCGGCTAGTTATTGCAAATAAATATGAATATCAAGCAACGTTTTTTTCTTCAGTCAAGTAGAAAATGTCCATTTTCAGCGAGTCTAAAAGAGAAATGATACAAATCTATCCGCCTGCTCTATGAAGAGATTTATTTGTTCGACGACGAATATTGACCACTGAACTTTGCTACGTTTACATTGAAAGGCTGTCCTTTACCATCGAGCAATCTCGCTGTGATCATCACTAAGTTTATACATAACATGAGAGTTGCATTTAAACGGGTGTTACCTCAGTAAGCGTCCAAAAGATCATACATGGCTTGCATTTTTTGGCATTTACAGATTGCATAAGATTAAACGGCACCCCAACCTGATTCAAAGAGAAAAACTAAAAAGCAGCTTCCACAATACTGACAAATAATAACACGATGGTATGATATTTACCAAGGAAATCAGGTGAAGTACTTTATCTTATAATGTGTCTCAGTATCATTACACTATTCATCCATGGCCGCTGCCTGATCCACCGAATACATGTATCTGAAACAAAGTGAAATTGCATTTACCTATCATTCTCACAAGAAATAGTCCGTCAAAACTTTTAAAGCATTCAAATTCCACCACGTTATAGCAACGGCCAATGGAAGCTGGCCTTAGACATCTCTTACAGAATGTTCTTGTTCTGTTGTTGACTGAGTTCTGCAAGTTCGTCGTACGCCGCCTTTTAATGCAAACCTGGGACATTCCTACTGAAAGTAAAGGGACTAAAGCGGTTATTGGTCTCCACGGTCAGTACAAGATTCAATGTAATCACTTTGTTTCACACCCTTTTAATAAAGTCCATCCAATAAGTTTGTTTATCCCTACCTTTGCCAAATTTGGTGCGGAATGCAAAAGACAAACGAAAGAAATCAAAACTTGTCGCTCCTCAAACAATCGTTTTCCATCCACGCCAACATATATCTAACATGAGTATATCCAGGCAAATGACGAAGATTATGTATAATCCCAGGTTATGTGACCAGTAGACTTGGACGTCCAATTTTCCTGAGACTACCCATGTCTTACATACATACACCTCCATGCACATGATCAAAATGCATTAAATGTTGGGAATTGTGCACTTGTAGGTGGTGAAAGCTGGTAAGGGAATTCGGGTTGTTAATCGACGAGGCAACATAACGCACTCGTCCCCGGTATAGTTCCTGGAGACCCCCTATCCACCATAACATATCTACAGAATGAAACGCGACATGTACAGACAAAGAAGGATGTATGTTATACATGGTCAAAAGTCAAAAAAAAAAATATTTGTGTTAAACAAGGTAAAAATGTACCAAATGCCAGAATACAAAAAGAGAAATTAACGACTCAAGAATGACAGGGTCAGTGTCGCTGCAAACATGTAAAAGGAGTACTACAATTATCTCGTATAAAAGCCGTGTCGGGTATGAAGCAGGTTAGGAAGATGGGAAATGTCTGTGTTCAAAGATACAGAAAATGTGACCTTGGAAGAATACATATTCACGAACAAAATGTTGTACTGACCTAGAAATAGTCGTGGAGACTAAATGTAATGCCTATGCAGACAGAGGTAAGGAATTAAGCAGAGTAAAGCAAGGTTAAACCTTATTTGGGTGGCACTTACATCTTAGAAGACCAGGAACTTGCTAATATATGAAGCAACCATGAGCTTGCGCCGTATGAAGCAATAGCGAGACAGGTCCTATCTTGTCCTGGCAAGAGGAAGAAGCAGGAAGCATGATCCAAACCAAAAGCCAATTTTCCTTCTGTATTTTTTTTTTACAATAAACGAAAACTACATTTTAATGGTACCATACTTCCCATAACTTTTTTCTCTTTTTATCATTCAATGTTTTTTTGGGAGGGGTGTGGGAGGGAGAGGGGTTACAAGGTAATTTAAAAACGCACCGTGTCAAGTATACTGCACAACATCAGTTTTGTCTGGAGAGCTAAAGCAGACTGTCTATTGGTCATTGGTATTTTGCGCACTAAACTAATCCTTGCAATTATTAGCAATTGATTTATTTTAACACCAGAAAACGATACGTCACATTTTAATAAAGATACACTTACTTGTCGAAAAAAATCGGGAATGGACAAAAAAGGGAATTATAGCTTCTCAGACCTTCTTACAATTTGTATCATGAAAACAAATGCATTGCGCAAAGAAAAGGGATGATTAAAGTATAAACAAAACATACCACCACTTCAGTTGGTTCTCGAAATGATATCGTCTTCTACTGTCCTAAATATGATGTACGGGGTGACGTTATGCTATAAAAGGCACGTGCGCATTTCAGTTCTGCTGATCTAAACAACGTTCTTCAACTTACACCACCTAGCCTGGCTCGTATTTCCTTCAGGTTAAGAAACAACCTACTGCTTTGCCAAGTTGGTAAGGAATGATCCTCAATAAGCAAAAACTTTCTCAAACCAACTTGTTCGCTTACACAAATCCTGCGTTGGATGACGCTCAAAAGATTTTCCCGACCTGGCTTGAGTTTCTGCAGAAATGTATTTTAATTTCCATCCGGGAGGCAAAAATATTTTTCTGAAACATCTCATTACTCTGAAACAAATGACTTCAACAATTCGGACTAACTTTACAACGGGTCTTTTTGGTTAACCGTGTGTTGGATGTAGATCTGGTATACCTTTATTTTATTTCAACTATATTTATGTGTGTGTTTGCGCCAAAATAATTATCTTCTTGTAAGTGAGTTATCAACGTCATATTGATATTGTAAATGACACTTTACCATTTTTATCGATCTGCTTTGCATAACTGACCATGGGAGCCACACTGAGCCACCCTTGCCTGCTTCTTCGCGGATATTGCTTGCCACGCCACCTGTGAGATGTTCACGGGTTTTGTCCACAACAGTTACGTTCCAGGACCATTACTTCTACCAGGATGCCGAGGTGAAGGCCGGCAGCTGTAGCTACCCACTGACACGAGACAAAATTTACGTACAGTGATCAGAAACGACAACAGAAATGGTCTCCATTACCCACCATCTGGATTTGTTACTTTTATGGACTAAAAGGTTCCCTCAGAATGTCTCTCAATGTTCACCTGTAATGTACACACCCTTTCGAAGCTTCGGACATTTTTCGATATTCATGACCGGCCAAAACTAGGGCCATGTGCACTGTCTCAAAAGAAAATTTGCCATCAAAACCAACATCCTTAAACACAACCGCACCACCCAGGCAATATTGGCCAGGACATTTCGTATGTATTACCCAGGAAGATTGCTCCCAACGTGGGCATGTTTTATGATCTTATTTATTATTGGTGTGGATATACATGTATAACATATTGTTTGTATTTTAAAGTTTAGGTATAAATCGTAAATTGAGTCAAATTTTAATTCCGCCGTGGTGTGTTTTGTTCATGATGTCACTAAAATGGGATTGTTTTCTTAAAAGATTGTTATATGTGATTATTAATCGCTACTTTTTAATTAATCCCTAATTCACAATAAATTTTTTATGGATATTTTTATCTTTGTGAAGTAAATATATAGATAAAATTTTGTGTATCTGAATTTTCGTTTTGTGTTACCACATTGATTTTCAAGACGGAGTTTGAAACTTCCACTCAAGAACATCGACGAAAAACGGATCACAATGCGGTTGTTGGCAGCTACTGACACCTTCTGTGTATGATCTGTTCCTCGCTTTATATCGACTTAATCGTACATACATGCAGTAATTTGTAGTGGTAGCGATTAACTGTCCTGTTCTACCTTGTCGGGTTGATAGAAAGAAAAAACCAAATCACTGTTGTTTCAATGATACAAAATACCAGGAATCAGGACTGGGGTATGCATGTAGGTTCGCACCTATTTTTACGTTTGCGTAACACACACACACACACACACACACACACACACACGATGCTCCAGACATGAAAGCCGTTTTCGTGAATTATATTTAACGCCGTATATGATGACGTCATATTAGCCGGACACTTCCGAGCTGCACCACTTCAGGTCCACGCTCGTGGAAGGCCATACACGTTTCCCGTATAACTGGTGGTGATACTGTCATAATTTTTACAGTGAAGGGAACTTATTTTCGGCTCCAGGAGATTTACTAAATCACAATATAAAACCGTAAGCAGGAACTGGGATTTCACGCGTAAAGCAAGAACGCGCCCACTTACCAGAATCAGTCTGCACTTGCGTGATCCAGTATTCCTATGGCAGCTGATCCGAGGAAAAAAACGAAGTTTCAGAGGCTTTCCTGAGCCTAATGTTCTAGTATCCCCAGTTGCATATCCTATTGCTGTCAACTCACCTGATTGACAAGTCAGGAGAACAAAAATAAAAAAGGGTCTACCAGGTCTTCTCTTTAGCGCACGTAACAAATTTGGGGATTTGGGTGGTTATACCTGTATCTTTTTGACAAAACTGAAGTCACAATTTTTTTCCTTGTTTTTTTGTTGTTGTTTTTTTTTTTTGTTTTTTTTTTTTTTTTTTTTTGTTTGTTTTTTTTTGTTTTTTTTGTTTTTGTTTTTGTTTTTGTTTTAATAAAAGCAGGCTTTTAAATACATGTCTGATATTTGGACTCAAATGTTGCTAAATTAGCCAGGACAACACCGTTTGGAATCTGCAATAAGGACCCTTTAGTTGCTATTGTCAATAGTATCATGCCTATCATCTGAGCCCCATATATCTATCAGTCATTGCACGTCTTTATATGATTGTCCAGAATCCACAGACATTTAGTCATACCTCGTTTAGTCATAGAAATATTCGTGGTGTCTGATGTTTGTGAGCCAGATTCTTAAAAACTTCCAAAATGTCGAAATTAAAACACTTAAAATCTCACACACAACAGGTGAACAAGATGAGCAAAACACTAATCAATGGTGTATTTGAGCTACGTATGAACACAATCTCAAGCACTAACGCATACTTTTTATTGCAAGTTGAACCACTTGATCGTGTAAAAGTACGATGTTGAAAGAAAGAAATTTCAATGTAAGCTTTCCATGATAATTGAATTAAGATAGCCAACACTTTGATGGGTATTTTCTTCCAAAAGGGTTGCTCCATGGTGAAGTCATTATTGAACCTATGTGTCTACTTAAAGGGTTCAGCCAGGAGTGTTTATTTTGCAACAGTGTATTTGGATTTTTCTAGTGGCAATGGAGACTTTTCCCCGCACAAAAATGTAAATAGTGACAAAAGCAACTCATTCGTCTTGATCGGTATGTGCTTTCTTTACTGTCAACAATTTCAAAGAGAAAACCGGCAACTCAACACATGTGAACATAAATATATATCCACGCTGAGATAATTTACTTAAAGGATAAAAGGAAGCATTTTTTTAAATAATAAAGTAATTGGCCAGTGGTTTACGAAAAAAATGCTGAACCTGCATCGTATCAATCCAGTTGGCACTAACCTTACCTTGCAATGATTCATCCCCACCAATGTCCACCCGGTCGCAGGGGGACTCATCGAAAGGTGTTTCACGGGTGTAAAAATGTTGCTATGGACGCCCCTGTCTCCTATGTGTTTAATTATTGAAACCTTAGCTGACCTGTTCAGCGGTAGGATACTCCCTGATACTTGTAATTGGTTCAGATGACAAAGGCATATAGATTAATAATGTAGATCTTATCACCCTTTTCTTACATGAGTGTTCCGGGAATACAAAAAATTACTCAAGAAATTACGCTGATTGTGAAAATTGGCGAACTGGTAACTGGGGTAAGACAGGCCACCGCCCTTGCCCGCTTTACCCCACAATGAAAGATACGTTATATCCAAATGTCCTATTAGGGCTTGAACTGTTGTTTGCCTGGTTTGATATCAATATGAGCCATCTTTAATCACATTAGCTTAGCAAAAGAAACCAATATTGTTTTACTTTAAATAAAATATTTCATTTCTTCAGTAACCACAAAGTATGGCAAATCTCGCTGCCATTTTGAAATTTAAAATCAGCATAAATCCATTGTTTGTCTGGTGGGATGTTTATAAGTAGGGATTTGCCTCAGCTATGCAGATATATTTACTTGACTTTACACTGCCTACTCTTTTATGTGAATAATGGATTATCAGTAAGTCTGCACACGTTACACTAGGTGGGGGCTTAGTTTACCTCAAAACACGCAGAGGTTTTCATCCCAGTCAAAGCCCCTAATGTAGTACAACATAAGAACAGGTATCTTCTTATGACTTTATTATCAAGGCTGTCATAATGAGTGTTTAATGTGATTTGAATAATTGTGAATTATGTTTTGATGAAGTCTGTCTTCTTTGATAGTCCTTTGTCTTGAATTCCGCTCATCGCGTTTTTCTGTAGGTTTATAAGTCGTAAAAGCGGCTGCAACATGACTTGCCGGGTTAACTAAAGTAACGTACAAATGCCTTTACAATTGTGGTAGTGAATCGGGTAATTAGGTTTAAATTAGGTAGCAAATGTTACCCAGGTAATGAAGCCACTACAAACATAAAAGTAGTACGGTTTTGGTGCCAACTGCAGGAAAAAGCGGTAAAAAACGTTGCTCTATGCCAAAAAGAATGTTTCATGAACAACCACAGAAGGCACGCTGTGTGTTTTTCTGTTCTCTTACAGGAAGAAATTGTTGAAATGTCAGGTAGAGTGGGCGAAGGAATTATCCTCACCGATAGAATAAGCGATAGTCAATATATTCTTTCGTACATAAGAATAGATAGAAACTGATTCGTCAATAGAAAACTATATACGCCACAGATAAACACCTACCTACGCCGCCCCAATGTGCTGAACAGAGAGAAGGTGCTCTTGCGTGTCGTCTGCTTACGACCGGTGCAACTTGGCAGAGGACTGACGTCATAATTTATGTACATAATATTGACTGATCATAAATGAAACAGCGTTGGCTGCCGCTTTGCAATAGGTGTCAGACACACGGAAAAGACTACGAGGAACGCACTGGACCTCACGTTGATGACTTTATTACTCTGAAGATGCTATTACACAGTTGCAAATGCAAGTGGACGGAATTGGCCGCATGGACGGATTTACCCGTATCTACTCTATAAAGTAAATTTTCCTAGAACAAAAAATAACCCTTGTCAAGATGTTATGCATGATGTGCGCACCTCATCTACCAAGAAAATGGATTTCTGTAACCCCATTTCTCTTTTCCCTACCCACGTCGAACACTCTTTGAAGCCAGATACTGATCACTTCGTACACACTCTCAGCCAGCTTGTTTGTCATTTTCCCTTAATATCTTAATTACTGGAACAGATGCCTGTGTCCAGTTGGCTTTGGTTCATGGCACAAAATAGGTGCAAACGTTCACTTTCTGTCAGCCAAATTTTACAATCAATGTGTCAATTCAATATACCATTTTCTGAAAATTAACATGATTACCACAGTTTTCGTTAAAATCTGAAATGAAAAATTTGTGGATGAAGCTAATTAGAGCCCCTGATCTATTGACTAAAGTGATGTCTCATTGATTACATAATAGCAATTACGTTGAGTTACTAGGTGTTGTTTGAAGTCCAGGTCAAGTCTGACCCCTGCAGCCAAGGCCTGTAAGAAGAAATGGGGGTGAAAACCACCCTGTAAAATGGCTTTTAGCCGGGTATCTTTTGCTGAAGTGTCGCAGCATGTCCCTAAATATGTTTATTTATTTATCTAATTTAGCTACTTGGTTATGTAGTTAGTTAGTTAGTTAGCTAGTCAGTTACTTATGTACTTGGTTTGTTGGTTGGTTGGTTCGTTGGTTCGTTCGCTTGTTCGTTCGTTCGTTCGTTCGTGGTTGGTTAGTTGGTTTGTTGGCTGGCTGGCTCACTGGTCATTAAATTAGTTAGTTAGTTAGTTAGTTAGTTAGCTAGCGAGCTAGCTAGCTAGTCAGTTAGTTAGCTAGTTAGTTTGCTGGTTAGTTGTTTGGTTGGTTGGTTGGCTGGCTGACTGGTTAGTTGATTATTTAGTTAAATAGTTAGTTAGATAAAGAGTCAGCTAGCGAGTTAGCTAGCCAGTTGGGTAGTCGTTGGTTAGTTAGCTAGCTAGCTAGCTAGTTAGCTAGCAAGCTAGTTAATTAGCCAGTTACTTAGTTGTGATTCGCTTACTTTTTTCTTCATTTTCCTCATCTTATTATTTTGCAAAATTTATATCGACATATTTATATGGCCTTAATTAAGATTCATAATATGATATGGTTCCTCTGTCGTTCTGTTGACAAAAATCCTTTTCATGACGTTCTGGCGCTAACTAAATAACTAATGCGGCTACTGTAAGAGTATTTTCTTTCCACTTGTCCCTGTGGTATTACATATGCATGTTTGTAGTGATCAACTCGAGTTTAAAAATACAAATATGGCCTGTATTCCCATCAACTGTTCTGTTTTGCACTCAGTCACAGAACTGTCCTCACTATGCTTCCCTGGGACAGGTCAGCTGGCCAGTGTCAGGAAAGGGGGTTAAAACTTGTACCAAGGTCTTCAGTTATGCAGTGGTGTAACTGTCCCATGGAGTAGTTACCCCGGGTATAACTACCCGGGGTAACTAATGCCTACCGATTTTCTTACACCATGAACTGAGGGGTAACTAAAACTATTTTAAGTTATACCATGGGTAAGTTACACCTCCTTTATCCATACGGGCCGTGCAGTTAAAAAAAGTAAAAATATGGTTTATATTCTCAACAGCAAATGTTCTGTTTTGCAATCGTATGTAGGCCAGTCAGTTAGGGCGAAAAATAATTGTCATATTGCTTTTAGTACTTTGTGAAGCTTCGGCTGATAACCCATTGCCCTAAAACATCTATGAATGGAGTAGTGCGTGTCCACATATGCAATTTGATATTCGTAATAGCGACCAATTATTATTAATTTACCTGAAATTGTGTCTGGAATTACAATATACGAGATAACATTAAGTTCTGGTCTGACTCAACATAACCAATATTCTAGTGATTCATCCTAGCCCACAAAAGACCTAATTATGAATTGACGTGGCCTTTAAATGTAGCTTTCAACGACATAATTTAGCATATAGTTCACATGGGACACATCTCTTCAAGATCAATTCGGTTGATGGCTCGATATAAATATATTTTCCCCAAACATAAGTTTCTTTGCTTTTCGGAATTAGCTTCTGTTCGACATTTGTAATACGAATAAGAGAACGTTAAAGGTTCTCTGCTACATCCTTTATAGGACAGAAACTTAGCATCAAAAACTGACCTGATCAGCTGACCAACTACTTATATAACATATATGCTGTACTAACTGTAACCCAAGTAAAGAAATTCACACGTGCTGTTATATTAGAACTCGGATTTGGGGCCACATTTCCCGCGCAAAAAGTAAGAATTTTCACATCTGAATTCGCAAAATTGGCTCACCGTAGATATTTTTTTTCGCCGATTTATTTTTTATTTTTAAGATGTGTGTGTGTGTGTGTGTGTGTGTGTGTGTGTGTGTGTGTGTGTGTGTGTGGTGACAAAGCGACTGTGTGTGTGTGTATGTGTGGTGACAAAGCGAGTGTATGTATGTGTTTGTGTGTGTCCACCCTCCAAAAAAAAAGTGAAAACAAAACAAACAAACCTCCACAAAATTACAAACTCTCTTGTTTACGGAAAATATATATCATGGAATATTACCACTCGTGCCATGTAGGAAATTATTAGTAATTGTTGTGATCGCGTGTGGTGCTCCAGGGTTGGTAACTAGAAGTTAATGACTGCATTACATTGATATATATGTCCCATAATTTTCTCGTTTTTGGCAGATACTCTACAGTTGGTGCGGTGAAGATCATGGCTCGTTACGTTCTGCCTCTACTTGTGCTTCTGGGTGAGTATCCATCAATAAATTGCGCCAACTGGGGGTAAGGAGTCTTTTTGTAGCAAGACAATGCCAGAAAGCCACAAAATGCTCCCGATGATTACCTAATTGGTGGTCAAAGGACATGTATCCAGCCCTAAACATATTGTAACATAAGTTCACAGAATTGCAGCTGTTAAAAATACGAATAATGTATATGGAAATCTCCACATATCGTTAAAAACTAAGGAGGCCATATATAATTTTGGGTTGAAATATCTTCCATCCACAAGAAACGAACACAAATTTCAAAGATTCGCTCCTGTTTTTGTTATTTCTTACTGGTTGCTGACGACCGACAAAGATCCTTGCAAGGTTTGAGTTTTAGTTTGCTACATTTTATACCAATGAAAATATTCTGAACGGAATATGCATTAAGAGGATGTGCTATATATTCTTTTGTTTCTCGAAACTTGACAATTACCTGATGACATAATCCGTACTTTAGTATGAAACGTGGATCACCAAAGTGGCTCAAGTTATTTTATTCCTGAAGGCAAAGCCCAGACAATTTTACATCTTCTCTTATGTTCTAGCTGTCGCAGCTTCAAGCCGTGGATGTTCACAGTACACCATTATGGCCAAGCTTGCACAATGTCAAAAACGGATACAAACCCCTCCCAATTTAGTGCCAATTCCTGGCGGAGGCAGCAAAGCATTCATGGAGAAGTTGTGCAAGTAATATTTTGAGTCCAATCTTTCTTCATACTATCGTAAAATATGAACATGGGTTTCAGAATGAATTCCAGTTTCAAAGGCTATGAAAACACACTGCATATGAAAAAGGAATATTGGTATAGAACAAAGATGTATAATGAACGAAACCACTTGTAGCATCTCATAATATTTATTTTATTACATTAAATGAACTTTCAAAATTTCGATAAAAATCAAAGTGCTCGAATCTGAATTACAACACTTAATTCATATGACAGATAAAACGGCCTTTTATTCACATTCCAGTATCCATGCAACTTCACAGATTATATAAGATAAGAGCTGAATGGACCACCTTTCGAACGAGGAACCTGTTGGTCCTTGCCCACCTGATAAAAATTCATGTTAGATATTATTTATTTCTTGATGGACTGTTTGATTTATTTTCTGATGAACAGTCCGATATATTTCCAGATGAACAGTCCTATTTAGTTCTGGGTGAACAGTCCCATTTAAATCCTCATGAACAGTCTGATTTTTTTTCTTCATGAAGAGTGTCATTTATTTATTACTTGAAGAAAATTTTGGCTCATTGCCTGACGAAGAGTCTGATGTATTTCCTGAAAAACAGTCTGATATTTTTCCTGAAGAGCAGTTTGATTTGTTTCTTGATGAACAGTCTGTTGCTTGCACTGTAAGCTTCCATGCGTAGCACACGTGTGTGCAACATGACATTTTATGTAAATATATTTCATTCCTATGCAACGTCTCTCCCGTAACTAGCTCATCACTTGTACTAGCATTTTGATTTTCAGGAAAAACACCCGCGCGTGTATCATGTCGTCTTTCAGAGCAAGAAACGAAAAAAAAAATGGTTGTCTTAAGTCACCAGTCTTACAATAGTTGGTTATCCATACATCCCCATAGATATATGTATGAGAAAGTTACATATTTTCCACGCTGTTTTCAGTATGAAGTTAACCAGTTTCTACTAAATGATGCTTTGTATTATTGTTCAACACGATTATCTTTTTTCAACCTTTCTTTTAGCACATTTCAGAACTTGATGATGGTTAAAGTGTGATGTTCTCGGTACAACTAAGAAAACAATACACTGTGTAAACTAACCTATACATGGCTTTTGCATGATATACAAATTTGAAGCAAATCAATGTATGCTATTTTCTGCGGGAAACATATATACTGTTTGGCTGTTCCTATGCTGGATTACAATAAATGAGGTGAAGCAACTGTATTAGTAAACATAAAAATCTGTGTTGTTTCTGTGTTTCTCTTTATGAGCATCAGTTGACATCCAAGGCGGAAATAGAACAGCTGTCGACAGCCAAACAATACATGGCTACTACATCACTTAAGTGCAATAGGCCGAGGGCCAAAAATACAAACAGATGATTCGGAAAAGCAGCAAAGAGAAAATGTTTCTGTGACTCACAGTAAACGCAAACCGTATGTTTATGTTAGCAATGCCGTTTTATGAAAATGTTTTAGGGTTGTTGATTTGTTGCAGGAATCAATACTATAAATCGGCAATATCCTGTATTGTGAACGTTTTCGACTCATGTCCTGCTAAAATAAAAAGACTACTAAACCGGTTCATGAACGTAAAAGCTCTGAATGGTGCCTGGTCACAACTGTGTGCGCGCAAACACGGTAAGTCAGACAATACGACAGTTGCCCAAAGAGACGAATCCTTGTACTCTTGTGCACTTGAAGAGTCCAGGATGCCCACTTGCTGCTGCCCATGGGCCTCAGACACACTAGCCAATCTTGAAAGATATACAAACGTACGCCCACAAAGATTCGAGCCGTTGCCCATTAACTCAACACTGATTTAATTCATCATAGTAAAAATGTCCATAACAGAAAGTTTAGGCGCAAAAATCACACGAGGAAAATTTGCACTGCTTATTTCACTGAAATCTTCATTAAACCTGGATATGAAACAAGTGCTTCTTTCGAATATTCATAAGTTCACTTCGGTAACAACGCAAGCAGTTCCATCATCTTTTATAATTTATATTCATCTGACTTGTTTCCAAGTCGTAAACTTCGTAGCTGTTAAAACTGCTTTGTCTTCTCTTTCGCCAGTATATTTCCGGTATACAAAATGCTATAGCGATCTACGTTTTCCCTTGCTGAAATGCATTATGGACCAACAGAGAGAAATCAGGTCCAAAATGCGGCGTGGTATGCCTGAAAGTGAGATGAACAGAATTATATGCAAGTAAGTAGATCCAAACGGTATATAGCAGACGGTATACAAACACGTAGTATCAAAACCAGTACATGTTTTAAGGTGGAAGCTGTGAAGCTGGTGCGCAGTGAGACTGGCAACTTTGCATCAATATTACCCATTTAATTTTTTCTCAAGTACATGAAACCTATATATGTTCTGATTACTACATATCCATAGATTTGTATCCATAGGTTCTTTTGCAGAATTGATTTTTTTTTTTTTTTTTTTAGATTTTAATGGATTTTTTCTGACTTGGTAGGATTTTCACATTTTTCTTGCAGAAATCGCACAAATTTGTTGTTGTTGTTGTTCTTTTTTCAAGTAAAAATCAGAAGAAATTTAAAATATGTATCCATGTCCAGGATCGAATTCAATGGAGAGTCCTGAAAAAGCACAAAGAAAAAGTTATAAAATCTTTAATTTGGTCCTGACACGTTGTTTATTTTCTTTCTTCAAATTGCTACAAAAGTCATGGAAGGGGCTGACAGAAAAAAAATCCTGGGAACCGTTGATTTTGTTGTGATAGGACAATTCGTACGTTTGTGTAGCGATATACAAATTGCAGAGGTTGAGCAAAAAACACTTCCGAGAAAATAGCATTTAAAAAAAAGTTGCCAATTCTTACACACTTATGGGTGTAATATGACACAAACTCATTTCTTCTGTCCTGTGTTTTAATTATTGTGTGAAATAAACTTGAAGCTTTGTTGTCATTAAAAAAAGTATATTCTGTAGCTTAAATCTCAACTTTTCTAACATGGGAACAGCATGTTTGGCTTGTTTGGGTGTGGGTTCGTATGCGGCTTTCCATATTTGGGGACCAGTTAGTGGATTGTGCTTATTTGTTTTTACATCAATAAAAAAATTCAAAGTAATTTGAACAATGGTAGTGATTAGTCTGAACTGGCCGATTCCTCTCTCCACGGGTAATGGTTTCCTGTGAGTGACCCTTGTCAATGGCTCAATTGGTTTCCAGGGGTCATGGACGAATGATTGTGCAAACAATTACATGGTTCATTGACATGCCCACGCAAACAAGTCCATGTGCCCAGCACTGCTTAAATTTTTCAGTGTAAGCAAAAGTTTTGAGCTCAATTTTCTCATATAAATTTAATGTTCACACATCTGCGTTTTGGGGAGCATGTAGTTTAAGTATCAAACTATCCAAAAATGTGAAGAGTGATAAGAGGTTATCCAAAGGTGTTGGCTTCAGATATTCCACCTTAAATGGGGTAATTTAGAACAAAATGTTCCAGTGTCAGCGTAAACGAGAACCACTTCTCACACCATGCCCCACACGGAAAACCCGCACATCGAATAAGAATTTCACGTGTTTTAATTCCCTCAAATCCTATAATCACTTAATCATTTTCCAAATAGATAAAGTATGTTATTTAAAACGCACCATTAAAAACATTGTTCTAGCTGGAATTCCCCCATACCTGAAGTTAGCTGTTGCAAAACATTTCAGATTAATTGCTGTGAACACTGGGCATTCCTTATTGGACTGCTGCTGCTCAACCTTGTTAACCCTTTCATTGTCAGTTTCTACATAAGTGGAGATTATCTTAGTAGATATAACGCTATTTGATCCATATTTTTTTATGGAGATACCTCCATTTCAAGCACCAATGCAACATGCTCACAGTTGTTGGGACCGTAATAGTGGTCGTCAACGGTTTACTGTGCGTGCCATACATAAGTGGAGATTATCTTAGTAGATATAACGCTATTTGATCCATATTTTTTTATGGAGATACCTCCATTTCAAGCACCAATGCAACATGCTCACAGTTGTTGGGACCGTAATAGTGGTCGTCAACGGTTTACTGTGCGTGCCATAGGCACAAAAGCTCGCCGAGGAGAGCTGTCGAACAGGTAGCAAGACAAAATATCAAATGATGGTCACAATTCTTACTGGACTACGGTTATCACCTTTATAATATAAAAGTGTTTTTGGCTTCTTGGCGATTTACAGTTACCGGAAGATAAGCAGTATTAACACCAGACCTTGACATGAAATCCGTAGATGTTGCTTTATTCTATGAAGTACAGAAAAATGGATGGTTCCTTCTTGTAATAATGCGTTAAATGAGAAATAGTTGCAGGGGCAGCACTCTTTTAAAACTAAAGGACGTTACACTATCGTTTTAGAGGGTTCAATGTAATTCCATATGGAGCTATATAATGATAGTTCCATATCTCCCATTTTCAGAGCACATGCACTTGTCGGCTAACCCGTTATTTCCGAAATTTGATTTTAGGGCAGGTCGCAAGGGTATTGCCTGTCAAGACAAGGTAATCACCAATAAATGCCGTTTGGTGGCAGCAAAGATCATCCGAGACTACAACCGTCAGGTGTTGCCAGCTGTATGTAACAGCACTGGGCGGCGCAAGCGCAGTACAAGTCTTCTCACTCAAGACGACATAGATGTCATTATAGCTGCATCTTCTGAAATACTTCAAAACGCATTTTGATATGTGACATAAATAGATTCTGGCTGAAATAGGTAATATGTAACAGGTCAGTTTGGAAAGCGAGCGTAGACAGTTAAGGTAAAAACAAATATATTTTGACCATGAATTGAACCACAATAATGTTTCCATTCATCAGTATGGCTATCCCATTCATAAGTATGGCCAACACCTTCCACATCCAACAAGGCACTGAATGAACTGTTCTAAAAACCGTCTGTTTCCAGTCATATATGAGGAAGATTGGCTCCTGAATATGTATAACGGGAGGGGCGTGGTAATCCTCCATGTATATAAGAAGCCCATTTGTCGTTAGTCAACAGAATTATCCAGTTGTGTGGAAATGTAACCATTTCCTTTTTAAGTTTTTTTCCACTTACGATCATCATTCAGCGTAATATGATTCATCTGTCACAACATATTTTCAAAGCAGGCACGGTCGACAACCTGGCTCAACTCAAGTGGGCAGAATATTAAAACTGCAAGTGAAATAAAGAGCATGGGATTATTAGTGGATAAAAATACACAGATGACAGCGAAAGTTTATTATCCAGTTTATATAACTTTTATAATCTATGTTTTTGGAGAACTCACTTTTGTCTGATGAGATGTGAGCTTTTCTGCGGAAACATAAATTTCCAGTTATTTATGCAAGGCATACGGGAAACTCGTGTTGGTCGACTCGAAGAATCCGTGGCCCTAAACAGAATGAAGGAAAGAATCACAGAACGAACACATGTAATGTGTCATGGAAGAAGGTCGTCTACGTTCGCTGTTTTATGTGTATACATATGCTAGTTTTGGTGTAAATGAGAACTGATTAAAAAGCGTAGTATACATGTATGTGCGTTTTATATTTACGTATACTGATGTTGTCTGCATTCTGTTAATGCCTTGTGGCTTTTGCTTCGATTAAAATTTAGAAAATGAATTCGATTAAAGTTTGATCTAGATATGCGTGTGTAAAATGGAAGAAAGTGAACTGTGAAGTTGGTTTTGCGTATAGCCGTAGGAGTATAACCGTACAGAAATAAACAACTGAAATGAGGAACTCAAAAAAGTTTTTTCAAAAACGCCAATAAAAAAACCCAAAAACTTCTCAAAATCGATGGACATTAGACAAAGGCCGAATTTGGTAAATGCAGATTCCGGTTGTATACAGAAAGTGGAAGGTCCACCAAATGCAAACAAGTGTCGTCAGCAGCCCTATATATTATTTTAGAAAAAGTTTTTAACTCACTTTTATGACCCTCTCATAAATGTGTACGGAACTAAAAAGGCCGTTTACCTTTGTTTTGGCAAAATGGATAACAATTTATTACGATTTTGAAAGTTAAAGAATGAAATGTTCCATGGGGAATCACCTAATGAAATCAATTCGTCGGAAAGAAAAGCCACAACATTGACATCTATACTAAATCTTGACAGAAGTTGTAAAGTATTTTAAGCTCAGCTGACTTGTCAGTCAACTTATGTTTTCAGAGGCCATCGTCCGTCCACAATTCACATTTTAGACTTATCCAAAACCGAAAGCCAGATCCTCTTCAAATTTGATGGGGATCTACTTTGGGCCGGTCTCTTCCAAATTTCTGCAAATGGTTATGCTCCAGTGGTTTTGCGATTATTATTTATTTATTTATTTATTTTTTTTTTTTTTTTTTTTTTTTTTTTTTTTTATTATTTTTTTTTGTGAGTCTTTTTTTGTTATTATTGATTTCGTCTCTGGAACCGTCACTCAGGCAAAGTTGAAACTAGCTGGATATGTTCTTTGTTTTGTTTGTTTGTTTGTTTTTTGGGGGGGATTTTTTTTTTTTTTTTTTTTTGGTTTTGGTTTTGTTTTTGGTGGATTTGTTTTTGTGTTTTTTTGGTTTGATATTTCCCAAGTTGACAATGCTTTGTTCTATATAATTTTGTACATTTGCACATTTCAATGACAAACTTGTATACAAAACAAAGAGCTATATATACACATATTGTCTATCGTGATGTTACCCTGTAACCAAAGACCATCCAATAGGAGCATGGTATTGCCAGGTCGTAATACCAGTAAAACGACCTCCCAGGATTATTACAAACTCCCAGACTCTTTTTTTTCAAATAGAGTAAAGACAGCTTTGATTTTTTTTTAGATTAAACTTTATTCATGTGAAGATTATATAAAATATGCATAAATTTATACTTTTTGCAAGGTGTTGTTCATATGGGTGTCTAAGACAGTTTGTGTCAACATGGCCACCAAAGGGTTTCTCTTGGGTCCTCTTCGGTATGAAGATGGCGAAAATTGAGCATTTTACAGGGAGTTGTCCCATTATTATTTCCATAATCAATGAATCTCGACACTGGTAACTGTACCAGGGGGCATATACACGAATTCGACATGAGGACAGTCCATGGCGAAGCCCAGATACTGCCGATGCCGATTCTACTATGGTCGAGTGGTCAGGCATTGCCGACATAACATGCTAAACTGCTCCTATAAATCCATCTGCCCCTCCATCGAGACAGCCTGAAAGATATGCTCGTCTAACTGACGAAGAGTTGAACAGGATTGTTGGGCAACGTACAGAAAATTCCACCAAGAGGCAAACTGCGTGGAGAGTAGAGCGGTTGCACTTCTGTGTTTACATGCCTGCCGTGTGAAAGTGTGTCAATAATTCCATAGCCTTGACCTTGTAAACCGTGCTCAAATGTCACATTTTGGTCATGTTCCCGTTTCAATTTCGTTCAAAAATAAAATGTTCCAGTGCCCCTTTTAGATATCCCCTTGTTTTGTGCTCGTAATAAAGTGCTATAGTGGTGAAGCACATCCTTGAAGTCGAGTGATATCGCCATGATCCTGGAGCAATGAAAAGTACTGGTGCCATACACGGCGTCCTTGTTATAAATCTAAAAAGATTTTTTAAATCTAAAAAGAGCAGATAACAGGAAATGCACTTTTTCAAAAAAATCAATGGTTTAATAATGAATGCAAGCTCTTAAAAGCAAGGTTAAATTCCTTTCAAAAATATTTTGGTATCTCCATGGCTGAATACTGGGATGCGTACAGGACTTTAACAAGCGAGTATAGAAAACGTTAACAGAGAAAAAAAACGCCAATACAAGGCAGCAAACCTGAATGAATTTTAGAATATGCTTACCGAAGGTCCAGATAAGTATTGAGAATTCTGGAAAAAAATTATTAATATCATAGATCTTGACAAATATGTGAACTAATTTGCTGCTCAAAATGAACCACCAGCACTAGATTATTTCGATACTGAGTTTATGAGCAAGATAGGTGATATTGTATAAAAGCTCAGTGGTTCTGACGCATGTGAACACGGCACAGACATCTTTGATGATTTTCCTAATGATGTTATCAGCAAATATGAAGTAAAACTTCATTTGAAAAGGTTACAATCTAATAAAGTTTATGGTAACGACGGTGTTGCTTTTGAATTCTTAAAATGGGCTGCTGAGCATGTTGCGCCTTGTCTGACATCAATGTATCACGCTATACTAACCAAAGGAGCTTACCCTTCTACATGGGCTGAAGGCATAATCCATCTATTACATAAGAGTGGCTCAAAATATAACCCAGATCACACCAGAAAAATAACAGTTATGGTTGCAGTTGGCAAACTGTTTGAAACCATCTCACTCTATAGATTAGAATTTTTAAATGAACCTATGGATAAAAATGATGTGTATCAGATGAGACTTAAGAAAGGTTGTAGGTCAACTGGTCAAGTTGATGAAACGTGGTCTATAGCGAAATTTCTGTAAAGTGCTCATGAATCTGTTTCAGAAGGGAAGTTGTTGAGTACGACGACAGGGACGATTTAGCGAAAAGTTAAATAGTCTCTTCAAGGCGGCGTAATAAGCCCAAAATTGTGTGATGAATATCTGAGTGAGCTTGGTGTATATTTAAATCGAACTAATGACATTGGAATAGCGGATGTATCTCTTTACTACATACTATATGCTGATGATCTCCTTATGTCTTCTGACACCCCAGAGGGCTTACAAAAGCAAATTGATGGGCTCGTAGACTGAAAAAATGGCACTTGATTATTAACTTGACCAAAACAAAAATCCTTATTTTGAATACAAAAGCAAATACTTGTGAATTTTACTTTAACGGAACAGAAATTGACCAAAGTACTCGATATAAATACATGGACGTGTGGTTAAATGCATGAAAGTTGACAACTTTAGTTAGACATATGAATATTTAACAAATCAGGCCCAAGAATCCATGTTTGAAGCCACCACATTAAGCAGCCCTATAGTCGGCAAAGTCCCATCATAGCATTAACAGTTTTTGGTATACAAATTCTGCCAATTTAATATAATATGGTGCTGGGAAATGGAGCAATGGTAAACATGTTGATATTATTGACAAATTCCAACTAAAGTATATTAATGATGTACGCTGGGTCAGACCCTAAACTCTTACAAATACCATATACGCAGAAACAGGGAGACTGTCCCTCGTGTTGAGGCACAAATTGTAACTGCCAAATTATTGGTTAAGACTTAATTGTCTACCTGAAACGCATGTCCTGAAAAAAGCGTATAATTCCTTAAAACTACAAGAAATACTTGGGCAGAAAAAAATATGGTGTTACAATATAAAAATGATGATACGCAACCGTAATCCATTGCAGTTCAGGGAAAGTGAAGGAAATGAGAATATAGATCCATCTCTCGTTATACAGCAGGTCTCAGATAGACTTAGAAATAACCGTATTGAAAGATTCTCTAGCTCTGACATCATCACACAAATGAGGTTATACAGAAATTCCAGCACCAATACATTCTGGAACCACACCTACTACGAGTTCTGACTCAAGATACCCTGTTGCCCTGTCCCGTTTTCGGCTGACGGTATATAACTTAGAAATAGAACTAGGTTGACGTACAAGAGTCAAGACGGTAGTCGAACTTCGAATTTGTAATAAAATTGTCACTTAAATTAAACTGGTGATAAAGTACACTTTGTTTTAAAATACCCAAAAGTAAACACACTAAGATCACCACCTTTAAGTCATGCTAGCTTGCATTTCTCGGACATGACACCTAAAAATATATTTGAACAATTGCATTTACTTATGACGACCACTGACTCCAAGTTTGTAATTCAGGTGGGAAAGTTTATTTACCGAGGGTTTGAAATATCTAGCAATGAGGTACAAGTTCCCCGTTGTAATCTAGGCTAAGATCCTATATTCCCATGCTGCCTGCTAGCTCATACATAGTAGTCATAAATATCCGCAAGCAACATTTACATGGTTAACAAGTGGTCTGTCCCAAGCTGGCCCTTTGCCAAATTGGTGAAATGTAGTTGATTTTCTATTTTCATGTAGTTGACTTCGTCAGATGTCACAAATGTATATATAATTTGGTGTTATGACACAAGCTGGGTACATCAACCATAGGTATAGGGTCGCCAATATGCTGACCTGTAAGTATGACCAGATGTTATCAGGCTTCTTTGTCAATAGGCCATAAGTACCTAGTAGTTCACAAATTGTTATTTTATGTGGATGACTGATGTAGTTTAGTTTGATAGCCATATAAATACTAAGTTATTGTCTATTCTTTTTCACATATTTGTGTGTTGTAGATCGATGCTAGTAAGGACAATATACTTACAAGTTTTAGAAGGTAAGATGCCTGTGTGCATCAAATTTTCATTTTCACTTTTATTGATATTTTGTCAAGAAGAAAAACAAATCACGACAGTGTTTTATTGCCTGAGAGCATTATGGTGTATCTTTTTACATATACGTCAGCATTGACCTATTCTCTATATGTCAATAGAATCACTAGTACTACAACTTCTACTACTACTACTATTACTACTACTACTACTACTACTACTACTACTAATACTAATACTACTGCGGCTATGCAAGGCAATTCTTTCGAAAATAACCGATAGATGGCAATAATTTGCTTTGCTGTGTGAGTGTGATTTTTTCAGCCTTTTAGGCAGTTTATCATGAGAAAAAAAGTGATTAAAACCTTTTACTCGGGGTATGTGCCTGACTCTGATCCGGCTCCCACCACAACACTAGCTGGCGGCCGGGTCAGGGTACAGGCACAAACCCCTCGTTGGCGGTAATAATGCCTTAAATTTTGCCTCTGCGTGATTGTCACATCAGGCACAGCTGCTTTATTTTCCAAGTTTAAAGACAGGTAAGACACCAAAAACCTTTGCATGGGGGATTTTGATATTTTAACGGTTTTTACAAGATGAATGTTATTTTTTAAAATTTGGCAAAATTTCAAGCTTTTAACTGAAGTATAAATATGAGAAAAACGCAAATAAAAAAAAAACACACACACACACACGCATGGGACATCCGAACGTCCATGTGTCATTCTTTTGCTTTTCAGCCACCAAGCGGAACAATGCCACCAGTCAATCATAATTAACAGTCTGTCACGTGGCTACAGGTAACAACGGCCCATGGCAAAAGGAGAGTGCTTTCCCGGCGGCACCGCGAAATCAGGCGGCATGCCGAAAGTATGTTAGAGGGCAGGGAAAAGATGCAAACATGCTAACATACCATAGCCGTGGTGGTTTACTTTACAGCTATCTTGCTTTTTTGCGTTCTAATGAAGGAAGACTTTAAATGTTCAGGAGGAGCGAGAATCGTCAGACGATGTCCCTTCAAAGGCCGTGCCGCGATGGATTGCGCCCAGTGGTCCTGCACACTGAAGAAGGCAGGCGTGGAACAAACAGCCACTTTAATCAACAATACCCACGTCAAAAT
Organism: Hermodice carunculata; assembly: GCA_964020975.1. Lineage (NCBI taxonomy): Eukaryota > Metazoa > Annelida > Polychaeta > Eunicida > Amphinomidae > Hermodice > Hermodice carunculata. The sequence continues at coordinate 25,338,643 of OZ026627.1, forward strand.
AATATTTCATCGAAACCAAGGATGAGGAAATAAAAAGTACAAATTAACACATCGATATCAGCATAAACGTGAACATAAGAGAAAAAACACACAAAATTGCGATACAAAACTCAGGTTGGAAAAAGAAATGAAACTCATTGAGAAAATAACAACAAAATAATGACAAGCTAACAATGTAAACTGCACAGACAAGTCTAACAATCTAACAAACATAAAGTATACAGATAGCAGTACATAAAATAATACACCATCCTTAAAAACGTTATGAAGAGGTAGGGGATGTAAGGCCAAACCTGCCACCCGTCCACTGACAACGAGCGGCCCCAAACCACCCAACTGTAGCAAGGCAACACAACTTTAGTTGACAGGCTTGAGGTCATGGGGCCCGAATGGCCGCCTCCATAACGCCACACTTTGAAACCAGATTGTCGCTGTCGCTGTCGCCGTTTGACAGATCACTGATAATGTTTTCCGTACCTCTGAGGCTCTCTTACTCATGTGATTGGCCAATAATGGATTGATAACCTGACCAAATGTTAAGGGACGATGTTTACTACGTTTTGCACATATATAAGCTCAACTTGAGGAAATAGTATTGTTTCAGAGGCAAATAATCCACATCAAAGGCCTTTGAAGCTTATTTTCTCAGAAAAGATAATAGGGTCAGAACCCCACCTGAGAATGGTTATTCCAGGAAAACGGCTAGGGGAAATTGAATCCAGTTAACGGCTTTTGATTCTGTAATGTCTGAACTGCAAAAACAATACAGCGACTTTCAAAATATTGCTTCGTTCTTTTTCTATGAAATGAAGAAAATGGACATCTTGGAAACCCAAGGGAAAATTGAAATGTCAAACTTTGAGGACATATAACAGAAAAACTTAACGAAACATAAAAAATTCGCAGGATCTTTTTTGTTGCCAATATGTCAGGATTAATATGCAAGTATAATTATGACTTAATTACAAATAATTAGTGACTTATACCGACATTTATGAGGTGAATGCTTTGCGGTCAACTTTCAGTTGTTTATTCAACAATTAGCAATAATAAATGAAAAAGCGAAATATTAATTCTTTGTAGTATGACAAGTACACACATATATGATTTGTTATCCTCACGCAAATACATTTTGAGCTAGGATTGATTAAAGTGTTTTGTGTGTGTGCGTCTTAGCTGTCCTTAAGTCATATAACTGTCACTGAACTACATAACAAGAGAACTGAAAATGTTGAATTTGGTATAGCCAATTTCGTACCTAAATCATATATACCCAATATTACTTGTAAGATTGCGTGATTGTGTGTGCTTAGGACAGAGAGAAAGAGACAGACAGAAAGAAAGAAAACGAAAGAGAGAGAACGAGAGAGTCCGTCCAACATGAAATTGTATGTGAGTTGAGGTTCCTGGAAATAAAAAATATATTGCGACTTTTTAACTAAAACTCTCCCGTTACTGTAAGTTGTTTTTAGCAAGAGAGTTTACCGTATTATGGTAACGTGAAAGTCGTTGTCTCCCTGTTTACCTTTACATACCCACCTACCTGTCCGCCTGCATGTCTGCATGCATGCATGTAATCATCCATCCATCCATCCATCCATCCATCTATTCATCCATCCATCTATATATACATACATCTATATATACATACATACATACATGCATACATGCATGCATACATACATACATACACATACATACATACATATATACATACATACATACATATCCATCTGCAAATTTTTTATGTGTGTCATGTAACTTACAATCAATAGATTTCCATTCCAGGCACATATACAGATCTCCTGTCTTTCCCTATCCATGTCACTAGGAAATGATATACATCGGATGTCCCGTAAGTTGTTGTCCTTTATTATTTCTTGTATATATAAATGATATTGTAGACGATTTGAAATGTGATGTCCGCATTTTTGCCAACTACACTAGCATAAATCATAGATTGAAGTTTCCTATCTCCAATCTATTATCCCGATTCATACCAGTTTCAGGACCTGTCTTGTACATTTTAAATTTTATAGATTCACGTATTTTTCCTTTTCCAAAAATTGGGCTCAAGGTTAAAGGTTTGCATTCTTTCCAACATATTCATTTTCCACAGTTAAGACAGTGTTCTGCTATCGCCGACTTGTTAATTTCGCCTTGTGTAACTGCTTTCCTGTGCTCAGAAACTATTGCCGTCGGGGGGGGGGGGGGGCGCCCCGTTTCACCGATATACGACTTTCCATATTCACAATCAATTTTATAATGGTTCCTTTGAAATTGCGCTAGTTGATTGAAGATAGGATTCGTCTGTGACTCTATTGTGAAGCAAATATAATAACCCATGTGCGAGTATACAAGAACAATGGCTTAATTAACCTGTAAATAACTGAATACACAAGTCACGTCCCAATGGTCTTGCCTGATGTCCTGCAAGAGTGTGGGTATTTTACAAAGAAATACACTAGGAATATGTACATTTTCCCTAAAAACTGACCACAGAAACCAGGGATATACTTTGTATGAAAAATGCTGAAAAGAAAGTTTTTCAGTCACACTTAGTGCGTTACATACTTAAATTATGAAATGCCCAGTCAATAGTGGAATACATACTTTATTCAAATTTATCAAAGTTTGCAGGACTTTCTATTGTTCTTTATGTTCACTCATGCATTTCACGCACATGCACTATTGAATAATTCCGTAGTAGGCTTAGGCTGTATTTTTAGCTCGTAATGAAAATTTCTAAATCATTTTATTATTATAAGTATAAATATGTTGTTGAGTTTCGTTTCTACGTAAATGACGTCAAAAATTACAAATAATTACGTTCTAGGCCTGTCTGACCAGTCTAACGCTCAAATAACATCTTTACCTCCATTGAGAAAGCTGGGGACATCGCTGGCGAAATATCTGGATATCAGAAATATTATAACATGGATTAAAAGTCCAATATAAACTTCAATTTAAGATTTACTAATCAACATATAAGAAAAATGTCTTTGAAACAATATATACACTAGCACACTTGATCTTTCAAAACCCTGCCGACTCAGCACACCACTTGAACACAAATCTTTCAATTCTCTGTCACTGAGTTAAATCATGGCCCATGGTTTTTAAAGCCATAAAATCCATTTCAGTTATTTTCACGGCCAAAATAAAAAACCTCATCATCCCCCTGTCCTTCTAAGTGGTACTGCCATACCAGAGGAAGACACCCATACTCACCTTGGAATTACTTTGGCCAATATTTTTCTTGGCGTGCGCATGTCAGACGCGTTGCAAACATAGCCAGCCAGCGTTTAGGACTTGTTCGAAGATCTAAATTTAAGTTATCCCGAAAAACACTGGAAATATTATATTTTTCAATGGATCGGCCAATTCTTCATCATTGGTGTGTTACATTTGATAATTGTGGGCAAGGTCTGAGCGATTTACTTGAGTCGATTCAGTACGAAGCAGCTAAAAATGCACTGGCGCACTGAGGCACACATCTCATAACCAATTCGCAGGTGAACTTGGCTGGCCTACACTAGCCAGTAGACGCAAATATTTCCAATTAAACCTTTTCTATAAAATATATTTTAGCTTAATTCCTTCCTATCATGCATGTAGCAAGTGACAGATAATGTAGTATCTTATTATTTTTTGGGAGTAAAGAACATTCAGAAGAATGCAATACAGTAATTTTCAGAGCAGTGCAAAATTTTATTGTTGAAACACATCGATTTTTACTGTAACAGTGTAGTATCTTATTCCATATATATGTATATACAGGGAGACCTGTCTATTGTGGACAACTCTGGGACTGGCAAAAAGTGTCCACAATTGACAGGTGTCCACAACAGACAGGTGTTTTTAATAAGAAAATTGACCATTCGGTCATGGATATAACTGTCCACATTATACAGGTGTCCGCATTATAGAGGTGTCCGCATTATAGAGGTGTCCACAGGGACAGGTTTTACTCTCTCTCTCTCTCTCTCTCTCTCTCTCTCTCTCTCTATATATATATATATATATATATATATATAGTTTTAAATTTGGTCGGGACTCGAACCTGCAACCTTTGGCACAAGTCCCTAGCTGAAATATATATATATATATATATATATATATGGAATAAGGATATACTATTGCAGTGTATTTATCAGTGTATTTTACCATGTCAACGATTTGCTAGCATCTGTCATACCCAGTAACGATTAGGATTCTCCAGACTCAGTTCCAATCTCTATTAACTAAATATCATTCGACAGCCCACCTGTGCCTGCTCCCAAAACAACTGAGTATTTTAAACGCTTTTGTCTCTACTGCCCTAAATATGACCAGCACAGAAAGAAGCTCCTGCCATGGACCTACTATCTGATAGTAGGTCCATGCCCCGCTTACCACCACTCCTTTGTTAGCCCCTGGTGTTAATCCATGCATGTTGAAAGTGACAGACTATGTCGTATCTTATTATTCGGGAGTAAAGAACTTTCAGAAGAATGCAATACAGTAATTTTCAGAGCAATGCAAAAGTGTATTGTTGAAACACACCGATTTATATTGTAACAGGCTAGTAACTTACCCCATATGGATACGAAATCAGCATATACTATTGCAGCGTATTTATATATTCAATGCATGTACCTTTAATACTACCATCTTCTCTATCGTGTCTCATTTGCATATTTATACATCAGATCATTGGTTCATCCAACAGGTCTGTAAGAATACATTTACAATGCTTCAACATATGGGTCAACACTCCACAGGTGACAAAATGGGAAGGAACACCCGAGCTGCTGGGTGCACTGGCGGCTCCACGGTGGCAGTCTGAGTTTGCAGCCAGGGTGCATCGGCCGCGCCCAGCTGCCTCCCCTTCAATCGCTCTCTGTGTTGAGGATGCATTAGCTTGTAACCAAGTCTATTTGTGTATACATGCCTAGTTTTGATTGGATTGCAATCTTAAATATTGAGTTTGTTATTTAATTGTATTACAGCATGTGTACCTGAGTGCATAGTCACATGTCTGTACATTGTTTTGTCCAATGCGTCTTGTATATATCATTTTGTGCGTCTCTGTGTATGGAGAACCCCTAGATTAGTTATATTCTGTACAATTGGGTAATCCAGTGAAAATAAATATGTTTAAACTAAACTAAACTGCAGCTGCTCTCCCAATGTTGAATTTACTGAATTCCTTCAAGAATACTACAATTTGTATACTCAATTTTGTGTGTTGTTGTAATATACTTTGTTACTTTAATGAGGATTAGACAAATAGCCCAAGGCTAATGCAGAACTTCTCTTCATGTATACACGTGCATTATTACACAGTTTGCCACAGTCACGTGCACGTTGCAAATAGGAAAGAAAAAAATAAAATGAAGAAAAAAGAAATATATAAAAACATAACAAAAATAAGTAAATAAAAAAATACAAAAAATATAGGAACATATGGATTCAAATGTATGTACATACAAAAGAAATGACCTTCAAAAACAGGCAATAGTCATCAACATTGTTATTATCATTATTATCATCATCGTTGTCTTCGACTCGGACTGGTCTTTTAAAAAATGCTTTGTATTGCATATGTAGTTCATAGCTGCATCAACGATACTGCAATTACCGTCATGAGAAAGTTGGTCATGACCAAATAAACACAATTTACTTTTGCCAGCGTCGGGGAGATTATAAAATGAGAGACCAGATTGAGAATGTAATTGACCCTTGCCAAAAAGTGCTGTCTGTGCAGCGTGAAGAGTGGACCATGCAACAGAAAACGTAACGGTAAGGTTGTTTTGGCATGGTAGCCGCAGGCACACGCTTGGGTGTCACACAAGCGTCAAGAAAATAAATGGGCATTCAAAACAGTGAAATCAACTCTTAATCGGTTTAGTAGTATGTTTGGCCTGAGAGGGCCATGTTTCAAATGATCGCGTCTGGCCGGATTGCCTAAATACTTACAAAGAACAAATCTGGAGGGTCTCAACAACAAGATGACGCACAAAGAATATACAATACGAACAGGACATACAATATATGAATTGGCACGTGGTTTGCCATAAATATTCGGTACAATTGAAGGCACGTGTGCATTGTACAGCCAGACCCCACCATGCCAGTGTACAGAAGAACAGAGATGTTTTGTAGGCACCTACACTACAGTCGAACTGGCTAAAGCGAAAATAAAAGGATACCATATTGCCGACATTTATGAGGTATAGGCCTACCATTGGTCACAGCAGACTGATCGTAACACTGGCACAGGGTTATTCACGGAATATGTAGACTGTTTCCTGCGTATAAAACAGCAGGCCTCGGTCTATCCAGAATGGGTATGTAATGAGGAATTGGAGAAAAATATGTCCAAGATTATCTTAATCATGAAAAAATACGATTACATACAGACCATATAGCATACACACACACACACCCCTCGTGGCAAACTGTGAAGTCTTTGCTGAACTCTTTATGAGGGAAGATGTGTCAGAACCTATCTCTTAGACAGCATAAGGTGGTCCATTCTCCGGAACAGTTCTATTCTTATTTAACAGATCCTAGAAAACAAATTAGAGATTTTCACATCATAAAGGACGATGTGTTGCAGTAGAATATGATCGCGATCCAGATTTTATCCCTGAAAGTTCTAAGAGCAATATTTATGTTGCCGCATTTGTCACCTCTTATGTCCGCTTGCAACTCTATGATTTGTTAGACAGGTTAGGAGACAGAGCCATGTATTGCGATACTGCCTGTGTGATATATAATCTATTATATAGTCGGGCCCGGGGACTGTGAATTGCCCCATGGTCCTTATCTTGGCCTGCTGACAAGTGAATTATCTGCTCATGATTATATAACCGAATTTGTTTGTGCCGGCCCGAAAAATTATGCCTATGTTACACTTAAAGGACAAACAGTGTGTAAAGTTAGAGGTTTCACATTAAGTCATTCTGCCAGCCAGCTGTTAAACTCAGTCCATAAAAGAAGTTATCCTACATTGCCATGATCATCAAAACCACCCTCTTACGTTGCCACAAATAGATGTCCCATCATGCTCCATAACCGTAGTTACCCCCCCCCCCCCGAAAAAAAATAGAAAAAAATATGTCGCAATAGAAGAAAACACAGAGTATTCAACAGGGAGAATAAACGGTACCGCCACCTGTATGATAAAATAGCCATTGATAAGTCAACACTCGCACCTATCCCTATGGATTTTAAAAGTTCCCGTTCAACCCATTTGTCGCATAAGCCACCATGACTCCCAAGAGTTTATTACCATTCTCTCCGTTCACATCAAATGCTGTAATTGGTCCCACTCAGAATGGCAAGACTTGGTTTCGGGAAAATTATTGGACAGTTACCTCACATGTACTCAGAGCCCCTCCCCCCCCCCCCCCAAAAGTTTTATAATGTTATGGCATAGATCAACCAATTTTTCATGATATGAATGCTACGATTCCTGATATCCGAATTCACAAAGGATTACCCGACTTATCTACTATTGACGAGTTAACAGAGGGAAACCTCATTGTCATTGACGTTTTGGGGGCAGAATTACTACAGTCTAAGTCCATGGAAAATCTATTTGTAAGAGGGTGCCACCACCGAAAACTGACAATCATTTTCGTTTTACACAAAATTTACCAGCAAGGAAGGGCGGCTTAAACAACTACTTTGCAATGCCAGTTTATGACTCTTTTCAAGTGTCCCAGGGATCTCCTGCAAATTTCCATCCTTGGGAGACAAATGTTTCCCCTTCAACCTAATCGTTTAGTTGAGCCATACATGAACGCAGTCAGAAAGCCTCGAGAGTACCTGCTTGTTGATAACACGCCAACGGCACATGATAAATACCGACTCAGAACACGGATATTCCCCGACCAATATCCTATTGTTTCTATGCCCAAATCCTGATCTTTATTTCAGCGTTATTTGGACCATATAAGGTAGCCCCAGCTCACCTAAGAATCATTTACGATGCAGGTCTCTGATCAGTTCACAACACAGAGAGGTCACCACCCGTTATTGATCTCTTCATATTGTCATGCGAAGATTGAAACACCACGCCACTTTTTGGCAATTTTTGCCTGCTGCAACAGTGAAACAACGTAAATTTATATTGAAGGTGACAAGCAAGGATCAAGTTTTGACTTAATCCGAATTTTTTCTAAATATACTGGCAGAAAATTTCAAACTTACAAAGAACCAAACTGCAAGATTATCAAAATACAGAGACCTCCTTCGGCGTGCAGGTGTCAAAACGGGTCTATTGTTGAGAGTAAGGCGTAAAATATTACAACAAAACACTGTAACTGTCATAAATATATTACGTTTTATCCGTAAGCATATTGAAGTATGAAAGAGAACGACAAAAATGTGCTGGATCCCTTGGAGAATACGTTAAGTCGACCGGTGCCCCTGCTGAACCCTCCAGCCAAAACCGTGACTCTAGCCCCGCCCTACTGCAGACCCGTCTCTTGATCCCCTGGTTAACACCTTGACACACTCTGAGCAAGGGATCATATGGGTGCTAGTTAATTATTTACATCTCTTAGACACAATTTGGGGGTGGAATGACAAAGGGGAATTAACAGTCAAAGAGAGAGTAATAAAGGGTACCAGCATAATCGACATACTGATGTACATGCGCGGTAAGAGTTCTATCATGCCCCAGGATGGAAGACATTTAAGTCTCTTCAGGCACGATTAAAACGTTCGTAGGTCTAACAATCCCAGACTCCCCCCTCAAAGGGTAGTTATGTCAGAGCACAATTTGCCTCCCCCCCCCACCCCCGTGTTTAATTGGGCGGCAGAAAATGAAGACAGGGACAAACGCTCAGAGACGGGTCAAACCCCTCCCAACTACCAGCAAAACGTTCGGCGTCGAGTGGACTGCTCTGTCAACAAAGATTATAAGCACAGGTTTTAATATACATAAACCCCATCTACCTGCCGGAACTGATTTATCCTTGGAAGGCAACGCACGCCTCATCATGTGGATATATATCTTTTTGTACTTATTAAGAGATGCTGTTTGGGCAACAAGTAGCTGCGATGATTATCAGTGTTACTTAAACCAGACTGTTGTGATGTGTGTGGAATTGAACTTGACTCACTTGCCCACTTTTCCCACCCACTTGGCATCGATAGTGCAGAGATTGAGCCCGGTGGCCAACAAAATTAGTTGTGCGTATCCCAATGATACTGTATCTTTGCCAAATTTATGAATGTTAGACTTAAGAGCACAGAGAGTAATTTAAACTGCATCTGGATAGAGGCTATTCCTCCTCACCTGATTGTAATGAGCGACTGTCCCTGCAATCACACTGTTCAACCTTATACAGTGTTTTCTATAAATGAAGTCTTGCCTTTTTAAAATGAAAGGTCACGCTTTTCAAAATTATGCAAATGAGGGCTAATTAAAGTTTAAAATCTTCAATATCATATATACTATAGTAGATGTGGTTCCGAGTGTATAGGAGTTCGATCATAGCAAGGCAAAGGTCATCTCAAATGTCAAGGTCATGTCAAGGTCAAAGGTCAATTTTAGGTCAAAATGTCATTTTAAATGTCAAGGTTCACTTCAGGTAGAGGTCATCTCAAGGTCAAAGGCCAATTTCGATGGCGGCTTTCTCCTAGCCATAACTTGGTCAATTTTTAACCAATTTTGATCATGTTGGGCTCAAATTGTAGCTATTGTAACACTGCACATGTTTGATAGAACATGTAACCTCTAAAGGGCAAAAGTGAAGGTCATTCAGCCCTTCAAAAGTTTCATCTTGTCATAATTTGGTAAGTTTTCATCTGATTTGGTTCATGTTGGGCTTAAATTGTTGGTATTGTAACACTGTACATTTTTTTGCAATTTACATGCGACCTGTAAAGTTCAAAGGTCAAGGTCATTTGGACTTTGAAATTTTCTTCCAGCCATAAACAGAATGGAATGTAAAGTACCACAGGACAAAAGATGTAGCATTTCATATTTACAACTTTGGAAGGCACACAGAAAGATTTGTTTTGAAGTATATCTTCGTTTCTAGTTTGCGCTGTTCTTTTTGTCCATCCCACTGTTTTACTGCAAATGATGATGTGACCCCCTGACCAAAGTCATGATGTGTGGCGATGAATCTCAACAGTAGTATGCCTATGTACCCAATTAGAATACTTGGGTTCAACTTATCACTACGCATGTAAGTATGTGAACTGGGTGGGGTGGGGTGGGGGGGGGCGGTGGAATCCCACGCTGTTTCATCCGTTTGTCAAGGCATGTTATCACAAATACTAACGTACATGCATGTATGTGTGTTCTGTGCCATTTGAAATGAATTGTAACAAGAAGAATTATGCTACAAAAGCAAATAGTCTAATTTAGCTGCTGCACTGAGAGTTTAAGTTATTTGGATGCTGTTCATACATGAAGCTTGATGTATGCGGGGTAAGGTGGATGGGGTGCTATTATGCTGGTACACTGAACTATTTTGCCCCAATACAAAGTACAGAAAATAGCAATATTCCGAAATACTGGCCAGAACGAAAAATTAGAGGACTCTAGTATATGTTGGTACTTTAAAAACAATATGCCCCAGTGCGGCAGTTCAGAAATATACTGTACCCTTACTCTCCATCCACACCCGCCACCCCATCCCAATGTATTGCTGTAGTTTATTATTGAATTCACATAGTTTTTTTATGATAAACATATTTATTTTACCTGGATTGCCTAGGTAGTACAAAATTACTAATCTGGAGGCTCTCTAGACATACAACGCAACACATGGTCTATGTACAAGACGCACAGGACAAGTACAATGAAAGATACATGTTAAACGGAAAGCATTACAGTCCTATATATCACAAGAAAGCATACTTCGTCAAGTTTATACCTCATATAAAATCTACAAATAACCCATCTATTAACAATTCAAATTAGTTTCAGCAACATATGACACACCAGACCTTAAAAGTGAAACCTCCGAGTATTAATGATGAATTTTTGTACACTTGAAAAAATTTGTAGGTTAACTTCAAGTGTAAAGTCTGTGTTGCCATATAACAGAATTTCCACCAAGCGTTCACTAGCTACATGGACCATTAAGCTTGAGTGAACCCCTGGTGCGACGATATCTCTAATTTCTTTCAACAGGTTTAAACGGGGGGCAGCATGTAGTGGACAAAAGAGAAAGAAATGAATAATATCTTCGACGGGGTGACCACAATCACACGATGAAGAGGATATAACGTTTATTTGGAGAGATGTGCGTGTAGACCTGAGTGACGTCGACGTAGCTGGGTTTGGCAAATATTGGCAAAACGGCCACCATGAGTGTAGTATGGGGGGACATTATCAGTGGCCAACAAAGTTTGTTTGAGGGTTAATTTGAATTTTGATAGAGAAATAGAGCTACGTATGTCGTCCGGTAGGTCGTTCCACGATTTAATTACTGAAGGCAAAATGAATCACCAAACCGTTTTGTACGACATTTGACCTGTCTCAAATACTGCGGTGTTCTAAAACTACGACCACTGGTATCGGCTGGTTTTAAGGGTACTATACTTGATAAATATTCGGGACACAATCCGTGGTACATTTTGAAGAAAGCAACTAGTTTGAAATATTTACACCGGTCTGCTAGAGTTTTCCACCCTAATTCAGAGAGTAGACGGTCAAGCGAAGTGTGGCGGCGAGCCCCCGTGCAGATTCTGGCCGCTTCATATTGCACGGACTCAAGAAGGTCCTAGAGTCCTTTGCTGCAATTATCAAAAAGTACACACCCATATTAAGTATTGGACGCACCATAGTGAGATATAGTTTGCATAAAGTATTTCTAGATAGTTTGAATTTCAGTCTCTTCAAGACAGCAAGACGTTTACTGGCTTTATCTATAATTCTCTCAATATGTGCATTCCACGTTAAATTTGAAGATAGAGTTATCCCCAGGTGAGTATGGCTGGTTGTTTCTGGTATGACTTGATCACCCAGAAGTAATGGAGGATGCTCATATTTGTCGCGTTTTGTCGAAAATATTAGAGAAAGAGATTTCAATGCATTAAATAAGACGTGCCAAAGATGACCCCACTGGTCAACTTTTCTCAAATCACCGTCCATGCGGTTCGCTGAGATGGTGGCACTTTTTACAATTTCAATGATGCTAGTATAGTCGGCAAACAGTCTTATATCACATGATATGTTATCTACAATGTCATTTACAAATACAAGAAATAAAAGGGGTCCAAGCATAGATCCTTGGGGAACTCCGGCTTCCACAGGGAGCCATTGTGAGCAGTGCCCCTGGATGACCACTCGTTGCCGACGATTTGAGAGATAACTACGCACCCAACGTACCAATGATGCTTCAAAACCCAAATGACGTAGTTTGAACAATAGTCCCTCGATCAAAGGCCTTGGAGACATCTAGAAAAACTATTCGAGCTTCGTTGTGGTTTTCTAAACCGTTTTAAATATTGTGCAGTATGCTTATTAGCTGATTTAAAGTCGAGTCATTTTGTTTGAATCCTGAGTTTTTGGACGTTAATAGGCCTTGACTAACTAAGTATTCATAAAATTTATTAAACACGAGACGCTCCAATACTTTGGATACATTGCATAGCAAGGAAATTGGACGGTAGTTTGTTTTGCTTTGTCGGTCGGACTTTTTGAAAACTGGACATAAATTTGACTTTTTCCAGCAATCGGGAAATGAAGATGACTGCATTGAAAGATTGAATAGCTTAAGCAGTTGGTAGCTGATACCAGCTGCCACATTTTTTAAAAGGAAATTACCAATGTTATCGGGACCAGTTGCAGAGCTTGTTTTGAGGGATAGAAGAACTTTTTAACCTCTTCTTCAGTGAATATAAACGTTTTGAGCCTCTTATTAGTACGATATTCGAAAGTAGGTACAGTAAAGGTATCAGCAGTTTCAAGCTTGCTCTGACTGGCGAAGTACTCCTTAAAAATTTCGGTCTTCTCTATATTCTTTGATATAACATTTTCATTTTCAATTAAAGGCGGTATATTTTGATGGATCTTGCAACCCAGTATGGATCTGGTCAGGCTCCACCATTTTTGGGGGTTTAAATTTTTGTTATCTAGATCATCTCTCAGTTTTGAGAAGTAAGACTGGATCGCAGATTTATTAGCGTTTGCAGTTATGTTACTAAATTTCTTATAGATTTGATAATGAACATCGTATTTAGTTCGTTTATAGCGCCTCCATGCACGATCCCGTTTTCTCCTCATTCTTTTAATAAACGAGTCGATCCAGGGTTTGTCTTTTGGTCTCACAAAGATTTCCTTGCTTGGAATATAATCTTTGGTAATGCTGAGAAGCAGATTAGTCCAATAGGTTGCAATATCATCAATGCTGTCAAAAACACTAAAGCCAGTATCCCACGGAGCATACAGCAGTGAAGAATTTAGCCCTTCAAAATTTGCATTTTTGAAGTCCCATATGGTGCGTTTAAATGGACGATTGCGAATTACAGTTAAAGTAAGGGTACAGTATATAACAGAATGGTCGGATGAAGAGACTGGGGGTAACGTTTCGCTGTTGATGATAAGACCGGGAGAGTCAGTAATCAGTAAATCTAATAGACTTTCAGTGTATTCAGTGGATCTCGTGGGTTCATTGATAAGTTGGAAAAGATAATTTTGGGAGATGATATTAAAGAGTTTTGTACCCAGCTCGCTGTCAGTGTGATCCGACTCCCAGTCTCTACATCTATCGTTAAAGTCACCGAGTATAATAAGGGCAAAAGGGTTGCTTTCTAGTGCAAGAGAAATCGAAATCGAAATAGTGTCTAAAAAATGATCAGGGCACTCTGCTGTTTGGCCTGGCGGACGGTAATAGGTGCCGATAAGGATACTGCCTCGTCGCGTTTGAACTTTTATCCATAAACTTTCAACACTGTCATGTTCATACTCCTTGCAATGAGTAAAAGGAAGTGAATCCCGCACATACAGTATGACACCTCCACCTGCACCCGATGCCCTGTGTTTCCGAAGAGGGGGTTGGTAGCCGTCTAGTGAGAGAAGATCGTTAGGAAAACTACTAACAAGCCATGTTTCAGATATCCCCAAGATGTCAATATCTTCATTTTGCATTAATAATTGAAGATCGTCTAACTTTCCATCACTTTTAATACTTCTAATGTTGGCACGGCCTAATTTAAGTTGTTTTGTATCAGATGGTCCAAGATTTGGATGGACATCGGATGCAGTCAGGAGGTGCTTAGTTACAGATATGCAAATGTGACGTAAGCATTGGAAAACATTTAACATGAACAATAAAGAAATTAAAAAGATAAAGCACAGGGCACCTTCAGATCATCACTTAAGTGATGAACACACCAATAATTTCAAATTGGGATCTTCATCAGATTGAAATTACTTTGTACCATTGAGTATATTTCAACATTTGCGTGTAAACTAAACATCAAATTTTAATCTATCAAATGGACATTTTCATTGATCTTTATTTTGCCACTTACAATACTGTACGCACTGGTTGGGTGTCTTCACTCATATAAAGTAGAGAGCTACTATTTAGACCAAGGATGCATTCAAGGGAGTATTTTCACATGTTGCGATGTGTTGTCCGAATTTTTTTTTGTTTTAATTTTTGGCGTTATTTGCTTGTTCAGTTTTGTGTTTTGTTTTCTGTTGTGTTTATTTGTATTTTGACAACAGACTCAAATGTGTTCTAAGGTCAATTTATTTGGATAATATAAAACATGTTTGAATCGTTTGAGTGTTAAATTATTTTCCTCGTTTGGAACTGATGTGGGATTACAGTGGTGACAATTGAGTGTTTCCACTCATCCAAGGCGTCAATATAGATACAACCAAGGTCTTAAGGACAGTTAAGACACCAAAAACATTTGCATGGCCGATTTTGAAATTTTAACGGTTTTTACAAGATGAATGTCCTTCCTATTAGTTGTCAAAATTTCGAGCTTTTAACTAAAGTAGAAATATAAGAAAAACGCCAAACACCACACAGGCATGTGGACATCCGAACGTCCATGTGTCATTCTTTTGGTCTTCACCCGCCAAACGGAACAATGCCACCCGTCAATCATACTTAACAGCCTGTCACGTGGCTGCAGGTAGCAACGGCCCATGGCAAAAGGAGAGTGGTATCAGGGCGGCAATGCGAAATTAGGCAGCATGCCGAAAGTATATGTTTGTGGGCAGGGAAAAGATGCAAACATGCTAACATATCATAGCCTTAGTGGTTTACTTTATAATTATCTTGTTTGTTTTGCGTTCTAATGAAGGGAGCCTTTAAATGTTCAAGAGGAGCGGGAATCGTCAGACGATGTCCCTTCAAACTTCAAAGGCCGTGCCGCAATGGACTACCCCAGTAGTCCTTCACACCAAAGACAGGCGGGGGGAAAAAACTGACACCCTAATTAACAATACCCACGTACATAATAACATTTTATCGGAACCCAGGGATGACGAAATAAAAGTACAAATAATCACATCGAAATAAGCATAAACGTGAACAG
Organism: Hermodice carunculata; assembly: GCA_964020975.1. Lineage (NCBI taxonomy): Eukaryota > Metazoa > Annelida > Polychaeta > Eunicida > Amphinomidae > Hermodice > Hermodice carunculata. The sequence goes on from OZ026627.1 coordinate 25,354,159, forward strand.
CAGAGAAAACACACAAAATAGCGTTACAAAGCTCAGGTTGGAAAGAGAAATAAAACTCCTTCAGAAAACACCTGCAAAATAATGATAAGCTAACTAAGTAAAGTGTAAAGATAAGTCTAACAAGCTAACTACATAAAGTAATAGTATACAGGTAGGAGACGAGTAAATACAATAAAACACTATCCCTTAAAACGGGATGAAGAGGTAGGGGGCGGAAGACCAAACCCGCTATCCCTACACCGACCACAAGCGGCCGCAGGCGGCCGCACCGAAGCAAGGCAACACAACTTTCGTTGCCAGGCTTGAGGTCACGGGGCCGGAAGGGCCGCCTCCATGACGTCATACTCTGAAACCAGACTGTCGCTGTCGCCGTTTGACAGATCGCTGAATAATGTTTTCCGTACTTCAAAGGCTCTTTGATTCATGTGATCGGCCAAGAATTGATTGACAACCTCCCCAAATGTTCAGGGACGATGTTTACAACGTTTTGTACAAATATCAACTCAACTTGAGCAAATGGTATTGTTTCAGAGGGAAACGATCCGCATCAAAGGACTTTGAAGCTTGTCTTCTCAGAAAGGATAATAGGACGAGAGCCCCACCTAAGAATGGTTATTCCAAGAATACGGCTGAGCGAAATTTAATCCGGTTAACGGCTTTTGATTCTTTAATGTCTGAACTGCAAAAACGATTCAGCGATTTTCTAAATTTTGCTTCGTTCTTTTTCTATGAAATGAAGAAAATGAACATCCTAAAAATTAAAGGGAAAATTGAAACGTCAAACTTTGAGGATGGATAACAGAAAAACGAAACCAAACATAAAAAATCGTAGGATCGTTTTGTGTTGCCAATATGTTAGGAATAAGATCCAAGTGTAATTACGATTTTATCACAAATAATTTGTGACTTATATCCACATTTATGGGGTGGATACTTTGCCGTCCACTTTCAATTGTTTATTCATCAATTAACATCACAGACACCCAAATACGGGACATTTAAATTCTTTGGAGTATGACGAGTACAGACATATATGATATGCCATCCTAACGCATAAACATTTAGAGCTAGGATTGACTAAAGTGGGATTTATTTTTGGTGTCTTACCTGTCCTTAAGGTAAAAGGTGTGAAGCTAGTGCGCAGTGAGACTGGCAAATTTGGATCGCAATTACCCATTTAATTTTTTCACAAGTACATTAAACCTATATATTTTCTGATTACTACATATCCATAAATTTCTATCCATGGAGTTTTTTTGCAGGATTGGATTTTTTTGAGATTTTATAGCATTCTTTTTGACTTGGTAGGATTTACACATTTTTTTGAGCAGAAGTCACACAATTTTTTTCCAGTTGAAATCAGAAGATATTTAAAACATATATATCCATGTCCAAGATCGAATTCAATGGTTAGTCCTGAAATAGCATAAATAAAAAATTATAAAAATTTTAATTTAGTCCTGACAGGTTGTTCATTTTTCTTCTATAAATTGCTCCAAAAGTCATGGAAGGGGTTGTCAGAAAAAAAAAACTGGGAACCGTTCCTGGATATGACATTTTTCTTTTAATGTCCGTTGATTTTTAATGTGATAGGGCAATTTGTACGATTGTGAGGTGAGGTACAAATTGCAGAGATTGAGCAAAAAACAGTTCCGAGAAAATCGCATTGAAAAAAAAGTTGGCAATTCTTACGCATTTATGGCTGTAATATGACACATACTCATTTCTTCTGTCCTGTTTTTTTTTAATTATTGTGTGAAATCAACCTGTAGCTTTACCTTCTTTTCTTTAAAATGTACAATAGGTTAACTCCACAATACCTACATGATCTCGTTCCTCGTGACGTTGCATTCACTACTGGGCGCCTTTTGAGAAATCGTATTGAATTACGCCAAATTAGGTTCACCACCAATCGCTTCGGCGATTCATTTCTCCCGTCTGCTATCAAATTATGGAATAACCTCCCGGTTGATACTCGTCTCACCAATTCCCTGCCGCAGTTTAAATCTAAATTAAATCTATTACTCTTAAGTGTTGACAAAAAGCCCACATACTTTAAACATGGAAGTCGTTTTCTGAACATATGCCACACGCAGTTACGTCTTAACTTCTCTGTTTTAAACGCCCATCTACATCATGTCAATATCCTTCCAGCCTCAACGTGTGCATGCTCTCATACCACTGAAGATACGAAACATTACCTTTTGTTCTGCCCCAAGTTCACTGTGCAAAGGGTCCGTCTACTGAACACTGTGTGTCACTTACTCGCTCCAGGTGTAAATCCGACTTTAATAGTTCAGTGCTCTAGTGACATTTTACTAAATATTCTCTTGAAAGGTAGTGAGGACTTGCCAGACACTGATAATGTATTCATCTTTGAGGCTGTTCAGACATTCTTATCAGAATCTAGACGTTTCATCTACTAATTTAGTATATGATCTAATTATAAGTCTCCACTATCTGGCATCAATTGTATTATTCGTGTACAAGCCGTGAATTTAGTCTTCTGTTCTCGTCCAGTGTGTATTGTATATATTCCTGTGCGTCCTTTTATGTACTGGAGAGCCTCCAGATTAGTCTTTGTGTACTATTAGGCAATCCAGAGAAAATAAATATGTTTATACTATACCTCTGTGATGTTGTCATTAAACAAAAGCATAGTTTGTGGCTTAAATCTCGACTTTTGTTAACTTGGGAACACCACAGTTGGCTTGTTTGTGTCGGTTATCGGACAATTCGTCGAAATCAACTTCGCCGTATATTCACTTCGTCGGAGGTTAAAATTGGCGACTGTCTGAATGGCCATGATGACAATATGTCGAAATCAATTTGGCCGTCTGGTCAAACTGGTCGCGATCAACTTCGGCGAAAGTTCATCTTGTCGCGATCAACTTCGACGAAAGTTCATTCGGTTTGACCGAAAAGACAATTGATTGCGTGTGCGACCAGGAGGGCTACAGTTTTAACAGGTTGAAATCAAGCTGTAAATAAAGTTTGCCTGCATACATGATCTGGGTTTTTTTTTTTTTTTTTATTTGTTTTGTTTTGTTTTGTTTTTTTTTTTTTTGCTTTTTGTTTTTTTTTTGTGATGTCATTAAACAAAGCATATTTTGTGGCTTAAATCTCGACTTTTTTTAACATGGGAACACCACACTTGGCTTGTTTGTGTCTGGGTTCACATGCGGCTTTTCATATTTGGGGACCAGTTAGTGGATTGTGCTAATCTGTTTTTACATCAATAGAGAATTTCAAAGTAATCAGAACAATGATAGTTATTAGTCTGAACTGGTCCATTCTTCTCTCCACGGCTAATGGGTTCCTGTGAGTGACCCCTGTCAGTAGCTCAATTGGTTTCCAGCGGTCATGGACTAATGACTGTGCAAACAATGACATGGTTCATTATCATGCCCATGCAAACAAAGCAATGTGTCGGGGACTGTTTAAACTTTTCACTGTAAACGAAAGTTCTGAGATCAATTATCTGATAAAAATTTTATGTTCACACATCCGAGTTTTTGAGAGCATATAGTTTAAGCATCAGACTATCCAAAAATATGAAAAAGTGATTAGAGGCTATCCAAAGGTGCAGCTTCAGACCTACCACCTTAATGAGTGTTTTCTCTCATGTGGACCTCGTTTTCGATTTCTTATGCGAGCTGGTTTGAGTGTTTCCACTCACTGATGGCTTTGGAACCGAAGCACCACAACTCGTCGAAACCAATCTCGTCGAAGTCACAGCCCGTCTACGCAACAATTAGTCGAATTCCATCTGGTCGATTAGACAATTGGTCGCTGTGACAGTTTGTCGATGACACAACTAGGCGAATGAACATGGACAGCAAACATTGCCTCCATAAATTAAATGTCATTGTGTTGATGGTTTTCAAATGTAATTACTTTTCACAGTTGAATAAAACAATTAGTACACTTCAATTTTGTCTGGTTTAACTTTGTCCAATTGTATGAATTTTATACGCATTTGCCATATGAACACCGACCATGTCGGACGCCGAAGGTCTGGCTCAACAAGCCCAAACAGTCAAGACGCAACGAGGTCGAGACAAATTGTGCTTCCAGGGGTACAGGTACACCCTTGATAGGCGTACAGCCAATGCCAAGTACTGGAAATGTGAAAACAGAGCATGTAACGGTAGGCTGATCCCGCGGCCGTCGAGGTATCTTTTTTTCCCCCGGGGGGGGTCACTTTACATATCGCATGTACCATGGACATTTTTGTCTCTTTCTGTTCTTTTAGTTTAGTTTATATTTTTGTTTAGTTTCGTTATTTCGTTCAATGGTGAAATAATGCCTGTAGCCTTTTGTTTGTTACCAAATAAAAGACAAGATACGTACGTTGAAATGTTTTCAGCAATCAAAAATCAGATAAGGTATGACGGGTTCCCCATTCAATTTGAGCACATGGAGGTCAGATTACGAAAAAGCATGCATGAATGCAATCAGTGAAGTTGCCCCTGGTGTGAAACAGGAAGGTTGCTACTTTCACTTTAGTCAAAATGTGTGGAGACACATTCAGTCATCAGGTCTGGTAACTAGGTACACTGAAGATATAGAGTTTGCATTACAGTGTCGAATGGTCACAGCTCTTGCTTTCCTTCCAGCGGATGATATACCTGGGGCTTTTGAGCAGCTGAAGGAGGTAATTTCTGATGAGGCTGAACCCTTGCTAGGCTACTTTGAAAATACGTATATAGGTAGGTTAGTTGCCAGACCAGCTGCTGAGGGAGGTTTAAGGGTGCGTGTGCTTCGTGGGAGTCCGCCTTTCCCACCTAATGTGTGGAGTGTGTATGACAGGGCACTTGAAGATTTCAATGAAATCTACAAACCCAATGTCTGTTTGATATTGATATTCACATATTGATTTTGTTTCTGTTTAGAATTACATACTTCTACATATTTGGATAATGAAAATGAGATTTACATATTTATATTTACATACGATGTTCTGATAGTCACGCACATTGTTGATTGAAAACAGAGACAATATATTGTGGAAATTATATATTTCATTGATACATATATATAAACATTGACATTCAGAAATATTGACATATGTTGATATTGACATACAAAGACAATGAGATCTACATATTTATATTTACATATAATAGTATTCTGATTGTCATGGACATGGACATGGACATTATTGTTGATTAAAACAATATATTTCATTGATACAAACATATAAATATTGACTTACAGAGACAATATTTGGACTTAATATACTGGATGGATACTAAAACTAGAATATACTGTAATCATGTCTGGGAATTTATAGCCGAGTTTGTTGTTGTTGTTTTTTTCCCCCTGGTTGCACATATACCATTGCCCATATCATGAGTGACACCCCTCACATATGCAGGCTGGTCGCGCTACAGCGACATCTGGTGTTAGGTAAGTTCAAACTTTTTTTCCAGCGTATTTTGCCTTTTTCGATCAATTGTTATTTCGACCATTGATTCATTCGAGGAGATGACATTCATCAACCTGTTACATCGACTAATTGGTACAGCGACCAGCTCATGTTTCGACCCGATGGTATTCGACCAGTCGTTATAGATCCTTTGCTGATAAAGGAGGTCGAAGTGAGTCTGTTTACAAGGTTTTGTATGAATTTAGTGCGTCTACTCATGCAAAATTGTAGATATGTGGACCTACCAGGTATTGACATCCAGAAATGGTGGCAAAAAGTCACCAGTTTCTGTAAAACAAGCCAAAAAACAGAAAAATAGAATTTCTGTTTTTAAAGTAAAACGTGTTAACTATAACTCTCTATTAATAGTCCAAAGAGACCGGACCGTGTAATACATGCACCCGCTGCCCGCTTACCAGATCACTATCAAATAATCCCATTGCCGCAAAGATGGTCGACCTGAACAAAAAGACCGAAAGTGGACTCTCCTTTTGTGTAGCCTCCTTGTTTAGCCACATGGCTGAAATCAGATGTATACCCCAGTACACATTATCAAACACATGGCTCACAGTGGTTTGGAAAACATTAAATTCATGAGCAAACACCGTATCAAGAGGGTGGGTAAGGGGTTTCCCGTACTGGCGTACTGGGGCTTTTTATTTACCGTACTGGCGTATTGAAAGCTCTCTTATTTTACGTACTTCGTACTATCCAAAATTTTGAAAGATTTTTATTTTCCGTACTGCGTACTCTAGAAAAATAATTACCTGTACCAGCGTACTGAACCCCCCCCCTTACCCCCCTTCTATCAATGCCGATTGTTCAGTGACGCAAGGTGTTTAATCCTGTTAAGTTTTGACAAGCTTTGAACTCGCATAGATGGAACCTTCCAAGTGTCAAGTTGGCCAACTGCTGTGACGCATTTTACGCTCCATTTAGATAAATCACATCATGCAAAATACCTCTAGATCACCAATAATGCCATCAATCACAATATGTCATACACTGAAATTCGGACACATTTGAGAAAAGGTTGTGTGTTATTCAAGGTACACGGGAAACATGAAACGAAAGTCAACTATGGCAGCTTTACTTGGTGTGGCTGAAAAACTTGGCAAAATGGTTGAATCAAGCGGACTTGACGTAAAAACAAAAACAAAAATACAACGGTACCCTGTGAGATTAGTCAAAGTATAGATATGGCATCAAGATAACAAGTATCGCACAAGAAAAACATTGCTGTGGAGGATTTTAAAAGACAGATAGGAGAACTGCATGGAATAAAATTATTTAAGTTTTTATTTATCCAACAATAGGAACTAATTAAGCATTTGGATACTGTATTCATGTCTGTGAGGGTTAAGTAATAGTGTACTTGACAAACCCGAAATGCAAGCAACAACTTTGAATGCAACTTAATTTGGGGACCTTTATGTACGTTCTGTGCTTCACCCTGCTTTAATGTAACTTTATTATATCTAAGCAAGTTATTTTGTTCCTGAGGCAAATTTTGCATACTCTTTTAGCTTCTGACCTGTAGGGGATGAAGCAATCGTTTTCATTGCGGTAGGCTACTGGTGTTTGTGTTGACTTGTTTGGACGCAACCAAGTAAGATAAACTGACTTCGGCTTTTGGTGGTAACACAAGTTTTGTGTTAGTCATGTGCTACCGCCTTGCAGCAATACCTCTCAATGCTGTAATTCAGATCCGTATCAATACAGTGACTGTGTCACTACTGTACTTCTGTCCTCTATCGATACCATCTGTAGCGATATGACTTCAGTGCTGCATCAGTGTTTTACTGTAGTCTCATATCTTGTCGCACTTCGGGGGGGGGGGGGAGTCAGTGGTATTTGCAAGTGTCGTTTTCTTCCACTGTTTGCATATGTATCTGAGCAGCTGATCGATTACACATTCACGGGAAGTCTCATAGGTGCAATGTCAACACGGTCAGTAGTTCTGTCAGGGCTACTCTTGGTGTTCCAGAGGAAATTATGTAACATGCCACCTATTTCCCTTTTCCGTGAAAATAACATAAATATATACGACAATGAGGGTACGATCATTATAACAAAACATACCTTGCTATGCACTTAAATAGTAGTTGACTGAGGATCAGTTTCAAGGCCAGGGCACTGTGCACTATGTTGTTAGGCAAATATTTACCAAGAAATCCCTTGCTCACACAGATTTCTAACTCAATAGATCAAACCACAGCAGTATCCATTTAGTGATAAGTCGTGAATTTTAAGACTACCGTTTTCAACTACTCGTGTTAATTGAACCACAGTTTTATTATTTCACCAGACAGGTAGGTTTAGTCATTTTACTAGAGTAGCAATGCAAGTAGGTTTTCCTGAAGAGATAGGAAGTTCTAATGTCTTGTTTTAATTAATTTTCCTTTGAAGTAAATTTGAGTTTTGCATCTGTGTACATAGTTTAAGAATGGACATTGAGACGTATAAACTCGTACATATACCATATTGCTCTTCTGTATCTCCCCCGCACCGTGATTAAACTTACAATTTATATATTTCCTGAATTGGGCGCAGTCGTCTGCACAAAACGGAATATATGGTCGTGACAACTTTCCTATGGATTTTGTCTTTCGTATGAATGTTCGGTAAAAGAATGGCAAGGCTGTATTGAATAGCTTCGCCGTGTAAAAGGTAGCGATAACTACACTTTTTTTTATCCACTATGAAATGAAAAGTGTTTAGTAACGATATAAGATTATAATGAGAATCACGTATCTTCCTGATGCCGTGCCGTGTTATATACAAACTTCAGAAATCCAAAATTAATGAGTGGTTCCTTTGATCTAGGAAAGGTATGCTGTGCCAACACCATGTTTCACTTTCTATAATATAATCGAAATATGTTTTTTTCCCAAGCCCACTAACATCTGGGTAACAAAGTAGCATTTCTTTCATTACATGGTATACTGACAAAACATGAAATGAATGATCTGCTACTGCTTATTTGCCTCTTTCCGTTCGCATTACTTATGATTATTGTGTACAAACTAAGGTACCCTGACAAACCTTTACAATTTTAATATATTGAGCCATGCGTGAAATAGTAAGAAAATTGAAAAAAAAATCAAAGTCTAGCATTTCTGGTCACCACAACAGTGGTGTTTCAAAGGAAATTCAAATTAACAATGGATTGGTACGGCCCAACAGTAGAGTCGTTAGAAATTACGTACCTCTTTCCCATCATATTTATTATGTCCTGTGCGTTCTCTGTGTGTTACCTAGATGTTATCCACTTTTTGTTGTATTGTCAGTTCATGTACAAGAGGCCTTCATATAGGCAATGTGCCTGGTGCCCAGTTGTTTTTGCGAATGATATAGGTTTAAACCAACGTAGTATGTAAAAAAAAATTCCGTAAGCATCTGATATGAATATAGGCCTAAGCAACAGACAGGTTAGGACTATATCGGTACGACTGCGAACTAACGTGGTACATTCTGGTCAAATAATAATTTAGGATTCACAGATATGTCCCCCACTATACGTAAACAGGACTTGTTGGAGATCTATCTGTGATAAAATCTAAACATAACTCTTGTTGCTAAATTTTCAAATTGCTTTCATGCAGGATGTCACGAGAGGTTGTGTCTACAGCATCACGTTGGCTGTTATGCCTGTGTCTGCTCGCTGTTACTTTACGTGAGTCCATTTTTCGCATCAATAACTCTGTTTTAAATAAAATTTAAAATCCAACATTTCATTTTCAATTGATTTAACTGTTCCATAATAACTCTCCTAGTGAACGAAACAAGTGGCATCACTGAGTCTGAAATTACAACCTTTAGACAGCATGGACTTGCGCTTTTATTTACAGCGGACCGACGCTTCGGATTTGCCACGAATCCTCAAGCTGCCACCACTTCTGCACCCAAGACCGAAAGGATATTTACAACGTCCGGCGTTTTCGTGGTACCACAGGGGGTGAACAAGTTGGATGTCATATGCATTGGTATGAAAATATGAACGTTCAATCCATTGGTCGTGGCTAGCTTATTTTTTCAACAACATAACGTTGGGGATTTATTATTTTTACATAGAAGTATAGATACTGATATAGGATATGGGTACAAGATTATGAAGTCCACGTCAATGGTCACAGTCAACACAACGCAGTGCCCCCAAATGCGCCAAGACAAGCTGTTGACCTGGACTTTCATATTTTATGTAACTACAGGCATGATAGTGGTCCTTATTTTGGAAATTTTAAGTGTGAACGCTGAACTGTTACAGTTCAGATCCCAGAATAATGTTTTTTTATTCACCCCTACAACTGGTATATCTGATTGAAAATGGCGTACCTACCTACCGTGTATATGGGGTCTGGCCCGTGACATGGCATGTGCAGCTACAGATCGCTCTGAATCCTTTGCCACGTTGCTGACGTTTGCTTTGTTAACGGCAGATGCGGCAATGTGGTAAAGGAACGTTTTTGAGGCACGTTGTCATTTCCATATTACCGTGGATATTTTGAAGGGTGTGCAAGACCTGCCACATGATTAGGTCTATAATTTATGTTTTGTAGTATGTATATATATATATATATATATATATATATATATATATATATATATATATATATATATATATATATATATATATATACATATGTATATATATACACATATGTATATATATATATATATATATGTGTGTGAGTGTGTGTGTGTGTCGGTGTGTGTGTGTGTGTGTGAGTGTGTGTGTGTGTGTGTGTCTGTGTCTGTGTCTGTGTCTGTGTGTGTGACTAAGAAACTCTTGTACATGATGCGGCTAATGAAAATATTAGAAACACCTGTTTTTGAATTTCGTTGTTTGGAAGGTAAATGAAAACATCTTTCGTAAATCATCAGAAAATGGCAATGCTATAACCGGGAACAAAATACCTGACTTTGTCTGGCTATTTGATTAAAACAAATATCAACCTTTCTGCAAAGGTAACAAGAAATAATAATTTTAATTAAAGTGTGTGTGTCAACACACACTCTTCTGTTTTCCCTATCTTTCTTTCTTTCTTCTTTACCAGTAAATTTGTCCGACACTTTTCTAGGACACTATTATACATAAAAACTCCAAACTTGGCATAATTAGTCCTCAATACAAGCAGAGGAATGAAAATGTTTAAAAGTATGCAAATTTTAAATCTTGAATACCTTCAAAAGTATTATAGTTAGAGATGTCATTCTAACCTCTACTAGGGGGTTATTGACCATTGCGCATCTAATTAATTTAAAACAAAAGTTGTAGCAATTTAAATTATGCTAGTTAACAGCATGTGAAACTTTAAATCTTGAATATCTTCAAAACTAGTATAGATAGAGATGTGATTTGAATTTCTACTAGCGGGTTATTGACCATTGTGCATGTAATGAATCTAAAACCAAAGTTGTAGCAATTTAAGTAATGCTAATTAGCAGCATTTGAAAACTTAAAACTTGAATATCTTCAAAACTATTATAGACAGAGATGTCATTTCAATTTTTACTAGGTGGTTGTTGACCATCGCGCACCTTAAGAATTAAAAACAAAAGTTGTAGCAATTCAATTTTGCTAAGTAGCACAATAAGAAATTTTAAATCTTTCATAACTTCAAAGCTTTAATAGATAGAGATGCCATTCCTACTTCTCCTCCTGTGTTATGGAATAGTTGTATATTGCCATACTAATATGCTTTGAAGACACACACTGATTTGCTATGCAGCAAATCATCTTTTCTAGTTTTAATTGTGTAAGCTTTGCAAACAAATCTTAACATTCTACATTATCTTGCATCATTTATGCATTATCATTGTACATTGTATTTTATTGACTGGGTTCAAGAAGGAGCAGTGATAAACTGATTGGGTATCCCCAATAAAGATATTCAATGTTTGTGCTTCTCCGGAATCCGGAGAAGTATATTGTGGCTTCTGCTACGATTGTACCAATGCTTTTTATGTAATGGCGTATTTGGTTGACCTGTAGTATCTTTGATACCTTATGTTTGTGTAGCTTCCTGCAGCAGATAGTACATGAATTGTTTCAATTGCTTTGTGTATAAATACAATGTAGACGCGTCGGTCTTATCGTAATAACACACATGTAAATAATTAAGAAATGAGGGTCGATTTTGTGTGTGTTATGGCATAATGACGCGCGTGATTGAAGCTGACATCGTGGGCGTGGCGCACGCCAGTGCGCCTCGCCCGATGCCAGCTTCAATCACCCGCGTCATTATGCCATAACACACAACATTTCCCTCTTAATTTTTCTGCTCAATTATACGAAATTTAGAAATGTAATGCATAAAATTAAGAGAAACGTCTAGAAACTGATTTACCCAGCATGTTCAAGTGTTAAGTTCCGGAAACCCAGGTGGGCGTGGCTTATTGGAATGCGGGCGGGACACTTGTGTTATGGTCCCATAACACACAAGGCTACTGTGTTATGGTCTCATAACACACCAGGCTCTCTCCTATACTTGCAATATTAAAAGTTAGATTGAATGTAAATATTTTTCTGTGATTACCTCTTTGGTTAAGTAGCATCATAACATAGTGCCTTCGTTTTGACATAGGGCGGACTTAAAGGTCTTAAAAAGAAATCGCGCCTTCTGAGTCGAAAGCTCTAGAGGCCGTCGAGTCCTAGTGGGGACCCAAGCGACGAAACCCCTGGACGCTCCTAGATTTTTGCAAATTCAGGTGCAATTCAGATTGTTTGGGGCCCTTTGAAGCAAATAAACATCAATCAAAAGATTGAATTAAGACGTTTTTAATCTGTGAGAGACAAAAAAGAGGGACACACGCCCGCAACGCCTCTCTCCTCCTCCCCCTTAACCTGCAAGCGTGACATCCTAGGAGCTCTATGGCGTATCGAACACGGACTCTTCACGTTGCTTTCATTAAACAGTCGCTCATACTTCGAAAACTTTCCCATTATGGAAATCTGTTGCATGCTCTAAAATGACTCTTGCCCACAGCGTAATAGAGCAACCGACTGAACTTACTTTAGACCCATTATAATTTTTCAAGACTGGCTCGCCATTACGTAATTTCCCATCGCTTCAACCAGCCAAGTTCATTGTTCACGGTACTTACTGTGGATCATTGATTTCACCTAATGTTTCTTTTTTTTCTCCGTCAATAGGTCCAGGAACACATACCCCCAGAAACCCCATGCTTCGCAGACACCCCAGATGGACTGGGGGACTCTTTTGCATATTTGTGCTTTGGTGGAAGTTGTAATAACATATTAATACACATGATGAAGATATCTGAATATCAATTTATGATGACATATTTATTGCAAGGCCGCAAATTTGTGGCAAAAAGAGAGTTTCAAAATGTAGGATAAATTTGGGGTAGAACTGTTTCTTCTGCGAATCATCTTTTGGGCTCATCCACACACATATTTTTCTTTATGATGAGCGACAGGTTACTTCGTTCTCGTTTCACTACATTCCTTTTCACCCTTTTTTGCATTACCTCCGGTCTGTCTGTCTGTCTGTCTGTCTGTCTGTCTGTCTGTCTCTCTCTCTCTCTCTCTCTCTCTCTCTCTCTCTCTCTCTCTCTCTCTCTCTCGTTTGGAGGGGACTCGCGCTTTTTGTGTGCTCCCTCCTGGATCCCCCCTAAAAACGTAAGGCTGTCAGAGCCCTCTCGTACTTTTACCGATTAACAACACACTAAATATTTTATGGATGTAAAGAATTATTTTTTAACATGTAGTGGTGAATTAACTTTCGTTTGTATGAGTCACCCTTTTACAGCAGCTGACTTGTCAGTACAGCTGATGTTTTAAAAGGTTCATTCGTCCGCCGTTCGCTCGTCATTTCTCGATTTTTCCACTTCAAAATTGTGTGGCAAAATACACTACTTGTGCTTGCAGCAAGGTTTTTCAAATGGTTACAGTCCAGTGAATTTGGACTGTTTTATGATTTTTTTTCCATTTTTAGGTAAAATCTTTAAACCGCCTGCCTAATTGTTTCCAAATATCACAGACCGCCTCTGTGAAAAACTTGGACCCTAATTTGTTCAACAAGCTCAACATGGATTTTTCTTTTTGTTACTTTTTTTACGTATTTTCGCCTTTTTTTCCCCAAAACTGGCAATCCGCTTGTGCTGAAATTTTGTACACATATACCTAGTAGAAGGGTGAAAGTTGTTCATTGGATGGATATATTTCTTTACCCTGATCTTTGCCGATTTTCTTTTCGAGTACTTGTGGGCTTAATTCATACATCCCTGTTGATCACTGTAATGAAGATTGCAATATTAAGTTACATTGGCGATTTCTTCTCCATAACCAACATCCAGATTTAATTTAACTTCCGGGGATGTGAACTTTGGGAACCGTAGGCATGGTAGGTCTGTAGCAAGTACCTTAAAATGGTCACACTCCCATAGCTTTTTTTTGGGGGGGGGGCTACTTTTTTTCATTCATTTTGTGCAAAACATATTTGTCAAAACCTCCATGTGTAAAACCACTTGGCCCAATGCATCATAGGCTTACTCTTGGTTACACTTAACCCATTTGTGTCCATTTTTTTAAATTTTGCTTCTCTAAACCAGCACATTGGATTCTCTTTTAACTTAGTGAAAGTGTAACTGGACTCGTTCTCCAATAAAATTTGTTCACAAGATGGTGATAATGTCATTTTCTGATTACTCAATTTTCAAACTTACGAAAAATCTTTAAGGGTATTTGTACATTTCAACATATCTTGAATAGGGATTGCAGAAAATATCAGCCATATTGGCTCATATCTCGGTAGCGATGGATCCGAGGTTCGTGGTTATCATGAACACTAATGCGAAGGTACATGAGGTGTTTTTTGTTGGTGTTGGTAATTTTGACTTTGAGTGACATTGAAAGGTCAAACTGATACATAAGCATATAGGTTGATGACAGAAGAGCCGCTCCCTTTTCATTTTGAAAATGTTGACTTCTAAACTATACGGGTAAATAATGATATTACAAAGGTTAAAGGTGGTCTTTAACAAAGATGACATTGCTGTAGTCAGTAGATCACAGGACCACTTCATTGTGTGTACCCAAGATCAGCTCATGCTGCGCACGGGCTGACCAAAGTCTTGCTGTTTGACACTTCGCCACTTGATATTATCTCTCAAATTTAACAGTAAGCGTTGTTTTGCACCTTGGAGTTGCACGTATCTTTGGAGTGATACTACAGTGTTCTATGTATTGGGTAAATAAAACCATAATCGGGTAACAAATATGATACTGTCTCGCTGTCTTACAAGTATTGTTACGATTTAAACCGGTGACTTCTTTTTTATATTGTCATTAAGTTTACCGCTCAATTGATATTGTTCTCATATTCTTCAAATTTTGATCAGGTTATTACGCAAGAGTGAAAGACGTCATTATCGCTGGTAAAATTCGTGAGCAATTTTTGTATTTGGGGAAAAACGGTTTAAGTAAATACAATGGCAGAAAATACCTTTGCTTTATTTCTATTGAATGCCCCCTTAAACGCCTGATGTTACGATGCAGGTGCAGGCGGTGGCGGCCGCGATTCCCACCAGTCCGGATCCTATGGCGCTAACGGCGGAAACTCTCTTTTTGGAGGGTACATGATGGCCGCAGGAGGAGGAGGGGCAAACTCCGACGACTCCGGTGCGCATAATTTTTTCATTACTTCAAAACCGGCCAATAGATTTTTTTATATTTGAAGAAAACCGCGGAGTTAGTTAACTATGCGAAGAACATAGAGGTTGCACCACAATTGTAAGCATAAATAATTTCAATCACGTCATTATATCAATATCATTAAATGTTTTCTGGGTCCACAAGAATGTGATCAAAAGACCCTCAGAACGTCCGTAATCACACCGATGTATTTTGGTATACGAGGTAAGATAGTACAACAGCGGGAATTTCATCATCTAGACGATTGGTATATTTTGGCAGGAGGGTTAGGAGGTAATGGTTCTTCGTTTAATGGAGGAAACGGCGGCATTGGGGGTGGCTGTAGCGCCGGGGCGGGTGCCGCCGGGGAGACTTCTCCAGGAGACGGAATGCTTTTGGCTGGTTCTTCCAATAACCCTTTCTGTGGAGGAGGCGGATCGTCAGGGAACACCACATGTGGGCAAACTTTTTATCTGGCTGCAAGATCTGGACCAGGTGGCGCAGACCCAGTGGGCCGTAAGGGTGGGCTTTACGGTGGAGGCGGAGGGAGTCGTGCCGGGGGCAGGGCAGGAGGAGGAGCTGGCTATTCCCGTATGACCCTCCAAGTGACACCTGGAGAACAGATCACCGTTACCGTAGGGCAACCGCAAATGCCTTATTATGCCTTGCCGGGGCAAGGCATAGTGGTGGTATCGTGGGGAATGACAGATAATACGGGTACGACATGCTCACTCACTGGTCTTGTTTTGTCTGCTTAAGATAGCCTTTTGAAAAAAGACGTTTCTGTATCAGGCATCTTTCATGGGGGGTATCATTTCATGGGAATAAAAACGTAGACTTAAACACTAATCAGTCATGAAATATATAATAATAATAATAATAATAATAATAATAATAATAATAATAATAATAATAATAATAATAATAATAATAATAATAATAATAATAACAATAATAATAATAAATAACAAAGACAATGAGAATAATAAAATAACAACAACAATATTAAAGTTCGTTAAACTTGGATTGTTTATCCATCTTAGGAAATTAATAGTCGGGGAAAGCAAATTTCTTCTAGAAGGCACTTTTGTTAGTTTACTGTAAATAGTGTTGCATAATTTACAATAAATCGATTCTGACATTAATTTAGTGTCTTCAAATTGCAAGTTTGTTATTGAGGTTTTGCACTTAGTGGTCGTTTTTTACAGAGCGCAAGCAATTTATGTCAGTTATTTACTCGTTGCAGAGTTGCCAATAACACCATTTCATTTATTTATTTATTTATTTATTTATTTATTTATTTATTTATTTATTTATTTATTTATTTATTCATTTATTTATTTATTCATTCATTCATTTTTTTATTTTCGAGTAATAAGATGCATACTTTGTTTCACCTGTGAGCTTTTGTTTAATGTTGACACAAAAGATGTTTTATATCTTTTAGCCACATATTTGGAAGCTAAATTTCGAATATAAATGGCTAAAAAATCTGAAGTTGACAGTAAGTGTTCGTTGATAATTCAGAGAATTTGACGCTAAAACAATTTTAAACGCATATCTCAATATCACTGTATATGTGATTTTATCCACGCATTTTTACGAACACCCCTTACGATGCATTTACTTTATACAGATCAAAATTCAAAATTCACCCGAAAGAAACCCAACCGAACCTGGTTGTGACAGGTTTATCACATATAAAACTATTTTTTCTTTTGTATATCATGGGGTTTGGCACTTTACATCTTCAGTGTAGTTCTCAACACAAAATATATCACAATCCAATCTGTCAACCCTCCCCCCCCCCCCCCCGTTCCCCAACGGTCTGGCCTGCTGGCCATGGACCTCGTCCCTGAATTCTTTTCCCATGGCTATTGTCTGTCGAATATCTATCACATACAGCTTCGGCTGGGTCTCCATAGGCTAAATTTTGATCTTTCTAAGATACATCTGCTCTTTTCCGACCGAAAATAGTGCTCACTTCTTCTTTTCTTGCCCAATGCATTCTCTCTTTGGGAAGAACCTGTTCAACAGCACTATATTTCTCGTAGATCCAGGGCCCAGTTTCTCAAACTTCTGAGCAATTACTCACTCAGTAATTTCTCAGCACATGTTGCCATTGATTGGTTCAGGAATATGAGCCAGCCAATCAGATGTGAAGAAACCAATAGATTGAGAAATATTTTCAGATCTGAGTAATTACTCATTGAGTAAATGTTTAAGGAAAAACCGGACCCAGGTGTTCGTCATAACTAAATAATCCATATCGCTTGTGAGAGACTACTTCAAATTTTCATCTCTGGTAGCAAGGAACTAACGGATGTCCTAAACATACAAACATTTGCTGCAGTACAAAATCATGTAACAGATAGTAGGCGTTTTACTATTTAAACTTTGCAATTATAAGCAAAATTTTGCAGTATTTCCTATTGTGCAGCCTTTTTGATGAATTGTATGTACCACTGATAATATTCAATTATGTATCTATTCAATTAGTTGATTTGTTCATTTTCGTGACTTCTATTCAACAGTAAATGACTGTTAGTGATGAAGTATTATTACTTCCACCATTGCTATAATGATGATGATGATGATAATAATAATAATAATAATAATAATAATAATAATAATAATAATAATAATAATAATAATAATAATAATAATAATAATAATAATAATAGTCTATTAAGCCTCCGCGAACGGAGAAAATAAAATACATAAGAATAGTACATCGAAGTAAAATGTCACAATATCACAAGGACTCATCCAATACGTCGAAATAACATATTACAAGGAATCAATAAGTACATATCATAAAGAGAGAAATAGGACAATTAGACTAGACCAACATAAGTATTCACAACTATATTTAATAATCGCACATAAATAGTAAAAATACTTTAAGGTTACTTAAAATTATGACCATGGGGAAAACTAAAATGTTATTATAACCAAGAGTAATTTCAGTGCATACAGAGAGCCCACAGCGGCCAGCCTTCTGTCCAGACAATCTAGACAGTGAGGTAGACATTAGAAGGCCCAGGTCAGCAGAACAGTGAGCACATGCTCATCTGACCAAGGCTTCAAGAAGTTTTCGTGAGCGGTCAAATATCGCAGTGAATCAAAAACTCCGTCAGATTCATGTTTATGATTGGGGTCCTCGCCGGGCCAATGCTTTCCTCTATCAAGGGCAGCCTGAACCGGCGAGGTTCACATTCTCGCAACTTTTTTTTATAAAAAGGGTCTCTTTAACTAGGGTACCACTGAGAATATACAAGGAAAGTATGTGACTTCATAAAGATCGAAGGGGGGACGAAACAAAGAATGATATATTATAGATAGATAGAACATCCCTATCAATTATGGATTTCATAGTATGTATATTTAAAGCACTTAAAACTGTATGTATTATGAAACTGGCTCTACAATAACCATTCCAATAGCAGTGCTTACATTTCATGTGTATATATGTATTGGTAACATAACTTGTGATGTCCTTTGTGTGTTGTGTATATACTGCGTGTCTCTCCGTGTCCGGAGAACCCATCTTATTAGTCGTATAATATACTAAAGGGTAGTCCAGAATAAATAAATATGCTTAAGTTAAACTAAATTATACTCATATAAATTTTAAAAATCCCCATCTGCACTTATTTAAGTTTGTTTGTCTCACCTCGGACCGAAATCAGTTTCACAGTTTCCTTTTTTAAGACTCTGATATGGTACTAAGAGTCCAGTTATCAATAGCTTAGGTAAAATCGGACTGGTTGTTACCCAGAAACTGTTCAATTGTAAACACGGCGTAAATCTTTGGGTGTCACCCATGTAACTGTATTTGCAAGGGCTTTGACAAAATTAAAAGCAAATCGGTACTTTATTTCAAATATTCGAAAGATATGAAAGTTAACATTAGTTTTCTAAAGAGACCTGTCAGGTTAATGTCATTATACAAGCAGGATCAACTGTTCCAATCACACGTGTAGTTCTCAACTCAGTTGAGCAACAGTTATTTAGAAATTCTGTGATAACGGAGCACCGATGTTCCCCGATACATTATGATGGGTAGACGTTAACTATGAACCATTACCACGTAAATATGTTGATATGGCAGCTAAACGTTAAGTTCCAATTACCACAAAGTGGTAAATAAAGGTTGTTTCATCTATTAGTCCTTAAATATGTGAATATGACAGGTAGATGTTAAAATGATAATTGTTACCGTGCAAAATGTTCAAATGAGTGATCAAGGTTAAGTATGATCTATTCACAGGTATCTCAGTAAATACCCTGGCTAAAAGTTTTTTTTATCGAGCAAATTTGTTGGCATGCCGAGCATACGTTACATATTAACTATCTAAAAGTAAGTCTTAAAATGTTGGTTGAAGGTTATTTATCAGCTTCAACGAGTAAATCGTTTAACATGATGAAATTAGAATAGTAGCTATCCCTATCTTTACAGCTTTTCCGTATTGTATTGTAAACATACTTATTTCCAAAAACTGGATAGCCAAAACGTTACATTCCGTACAGCATCTCGTAAGGCCCACTGTAAAAGCGGTCTTTGAATGTTAGGTCCTTGATTGTAATTGTATATTGTACTACTTTGTAGACACCTCTAAAGCAGATGCATCAACAAGAAAGATGGACATTACAACTGAAGACTCCAAAAGGTATCACTGATTCGAACTAACAACTATCACATTAAAATTTAACCCTGCTGTACTTTTTTGTAATGTTGTGGAAATGTTTGACACAAGATATACGCTACCTTAATATGTTTTCAATAAACCGTTATCTGTACATTCCTCCTCATACTCTCCGATGTGCTAAAAATCCATGGAGCTTTAAATACTTGCAAAAATAACAGAAAGAGTAAACACATTGAACAGCATAAATTGTGAAGGATCATGTCACAGATATAGAGGAATGTGGCAGCCATTTGCTTTCCACGTTTTTGTTTTTATAGAAAGATTAGCGGTAAAAGTAACAACGGCACAAATTGACAATGTACTGATGGAAGGAATATTGTCTTATTAAATTATTTTTGAACTTTCAGCGCTGGTGTCACGGGGGCTGAACCAACAAAATGTAAGTCATAGGTCGCACGCAATTCCTTTTCTCTGTACCAGTCTGATTACAAACTTAACATGCGTCTCTCTCTCTCTCTCTCTCTCTCTCTCTCTCTCTCTCTCTCTCTCTCTCTCTCTCTCTCTCTCTCTCTCTCTCTCTCTCTCTCTCTCTCTCTCTCTCTCTCTCTCTCTCTCTCTCTCTCTCTCTCTCTCTCTCTCTCTCTCTCTCTCTCTCTCTCTCTCTCTCTCTCTCTACCTACCTACCTACCTACCTACCTACCTACCTACCTACCTACCTACCTACCTACCTACCTACCTACCTATCTATCTATCTATCTATCTATCTATCTATCTATCTATCTATCTATCTATCTATCTATCTATCTATCTATCTATCTATCTATCTATCTATCTATCTATCCATCCATCCATCCATCTGTCTGTCTGTCTGTCTGTCTATCTATCTATCTATCTATCTCTTCTTTTATCTATCTATATATCGATCTGTCTATCTATCTATCTATCTATCTATCTATCTAACTATCTCTGTCGGTCTATCTGTCTATCTATCTATCTATCTATTTATCTATCTACTTTAAGGGAGAGACAGCCACACAGGCATAAAACAGGTTTAATCTGAATAGTAAAATTTTGTGAATATCATTGTCCTTAATGCCCATGTCCTTTCATGATTATACAAATTGGTAGATTATACTAGCCCCAAGTATTCATATAATCGTTCACAAAGGAATAAGGACACGCTAATGAACTTGAAGTGCTTGAAGTGAATCGGTATTGGTAATTCAAAATGGGCCAGATTTGTGACAAAACATATAAGTAAATGAAGTTGACATTGGTCGACATCTACATTTGATTGCTTAGATCGCAAATGGGACACGACGTTTGACATTTTATTGTGTGAACGCAGCTTGCATACTTCAGATTGTCATGTCCAAAAGAACCCACTTTCTTTATCTAAACGGATTTCTGTAGCTTCATTGACAACCAGGGTGCCATACCTTATCGAATGCTTTCGGTATTCTTGGACGTATCGAAAGCATTCGATAAGGTATGGCACCCTGGTCTCCTTTTTAAGCTCAAACAACTGGGCATCTCGGACAATCTTACATCGTGGGTGGAAAGCTATCTATCTAACCGTTTTCAGCGTGTAGTTATTCATGGACAGACATCTTCTTGGTTGCCTGTCGAAGCCGGAGTACCCCAAGGATCCATTCTGGGCCCTTTGTTATTTCTGGTATATGTTAATGACCTTGTAGATAATCTTACATGTGATGCCAGACTCTTCGCCGATGACACCTGTCTACTGGAACTTGTTAACACCCTAGCTGAGTCCTCGCAACACCTAAACACAAATCTTTTTTCAATATGGAACTGGGGAAAGCTGTGGCGAGTAATCTTTAACGCTCTTAAATCATTATCTGTTGTGTTCTCTGCTAAACGGCCAAAACCTCATCACCCCCCCCCCCCCGCTTGTCCTTGGTGAATCAACAATACCTGAGGGAGATATCCATACTCATCTTGGCATTACCTTAAGCAGTAATCTATCCTGGCGTTCCCACATTACTCGTATTACCAACAAAGCCAGCCAGAGGATTGCACTTCTCCGTAGATTCAAACACAGACTTTCACGTAAAACTTTAATCAGGCTTTATCTATCCTTAGTTCGCCCCATTCTCGAATACGGCTGTGTCCTTTTTGACAATTGTGGTCAAGGTCTCTCAGACCTTCTTGAATCGATACAATTTGAGGCCGCTAAAATTTGTACCGGAGCACTAAGACATACATCACGTGTTAATCTACTCCAGGAACTTGGGTGGCCCACCTTGGCTAATAGACGAAAATATTTCAAACTCGTTCTCTTCTACAAAATGCATCACAAGCTAACTCCTTCCTATCTTTCTGACCTTCTACCCCCTATATATCCTGGCCGAGTATTGCGTCAGCCTGGTAATATTCGCTTTCCCAAATGCAGGACTCAACGTATGGAAAATTCTTATATGCCAGACGCAATTAAGCAATGGAATAACCTTCCATCCGATATTAGAGACTATATTTCTCTGCAAATCTTTAAGTCTAAACTGAAAAAAACTCTGTTGGCGGTAGATACAGTCCCTCCCTACTATTCTCATGGAAATAGGTTTCCCAACATATGCCATACACAAATGCGCCTAGGTTTCTCTAAGCGGAACTTTGATCTTTATGAAGTTAATATCCTATCCCATCCAACTTGCCATTGTACTCATCCTTGCGAAGATGTTACACATTTTCTTCTCTTTTGCCCACTTTATTCTCAATCTAGAAAGGACCTACTCGACACTATCACTTCCATTCTAGCCCCGGGAGCTCATGTGCACCACAAATTACTTGTAGATATTGCTAGTGAAAGGTTAGTTGAAATAATGCTATTTGGTAGCACAGATTTGCCCCGATGCCATGAATGTACATATTTTTGATGCAGTAAAAATGTATATAGTCAGCACAAGACGCTTTGTTTCTTAAGGTGCTAAACTTTATTTGTAATTCATATTATTAACTTGTCTGTAGTTAGTGTATTTATATTTCTAGTGTCTAATATGTATTGTAAGTTCACGCTTTTTGAAGTATATATATGTACTGCTATATAGTAACTCATAACTGAATTGGTAACATAGCTTTGTAATGTCCTGTGTGTTTTGTACATATACTTTGTGCGTCTCTCCGTGTCTGGAGAACCCATGTATTAGTCTTTTTGTACTATAGGGCAATCCAGCTGAAATAAATATGTTTAAACTAAACAAGTTAAGCAGAGAACGTGAAATCCATAATGAGTTTAGATTTATTTATTTTTTCTTTACTATTTATTTACAGCATCTGCAGCACAGCATGCGGCAACTACGTTTTCATTTGCGGCAATCCTCTTTATTTGCTGCGACTTGGGATTGTGATTCCGCAAGAACATCAACAGACACACTGAGGACAGAATGCGCTGTATGCGTTTGTCGACAACAGCGATCATCTAATGAAAGTGTTCATCAATTACTAGAATTATCGAACGGAATACCTTCTTGTCTTAATGTGACATAGTGGTCATTTTATGACTTTTATTTGATCTACATTAAGTACATTTAACAATAAGCCCACGTTCAACGATATACATCAAACCGTGCAATGTCAAAACAGCATTCTGTGAGCGTGTTCATGCTTCTGATAATTGATGGAAAGGAAAACAAAATTACTTTACAACATTTATTTTGCTGCAATATTGATTCTTCTCAGAAAGCAGATTATATATAGTAAAACGTACAAGGTTCTTCAAGTAAGTTTAGCTAAATCCCGCGTAAAGATGTTTGCTGAAGATGTATAACGTTTTTTAAACAGTTGTGTCCTATGTGGCCAGTATATATCGTTTTCACACGCAGAGTTTAGACTTTTTCTGACAATCAGTTTGTATTTGATTTATCGCATTCTTTTAAATACGTAACGCTCCCCGCATCAACATGGCAAATTGTATCTCTCGCAGAACTAACACCTTCAACCAAATTTTCTGTTAAGAAGCCATAGCCAAGGTCTCCAAATGCATATTGAGCTTGATGTAAGAAGTTGTCATGTGTTTAGAATTATAGATATTCCAACATGTAACAGAAACGTCACTGATTTTTACTAAAATAGAAGAGATCAGACACGGGGACGACTTAAACAGGTTTAGATAGACAGCGCGTACTTCAGACATCTAATTTTCACTTGCAGTTTAGTATTGTGGTGATGCACCTTTTCTCATAAGAGGACCTATACTTATGATCAAGAATCGTCCAATTCCTGTTGAACAATCCTTTTTTCTTTCTCTCTTTTGACTATCAACTACATTCATGCTCCCGTATGCAGATACATGCTTTGACATTTTACCATCATGTTGCACAGGTCATTTGCATATGAATAACTACGCAAACTATAAGATGGATGAACTTTTCCAAAGTGTATGGGTGCTATTCATCCATCGACTGTTGCCTCAGTCCATTAATTCGGCCAACAGCACAGAACCAATGTTACCAAATCCAGGTAGCCTTGCTGCTAGAAACTTGTTTACTCTTTGTGTTTCACTGGTGTTAAGTTGGGCTTGTTTGCGCTTCAGACTCTTCGTTCACCAGTGTCAGCGGCGTCCTGACCACAAAAGCAAATACGTTTCATCAAATGTTATTTCTGTTTGTTATCTATGTTTCTTCACTGTGTCTCTTTTTGTCGGGGCTTTCTTAAAGATAATAATGCTAACTATGTATATATGTTTACTTATTCGGGATAAATTTAGCTGTCGTTTGGACGCTGGAAAACATCAGGAGATGTTTGAACTGTTTATACATTTTTTGTTTTACTTCTGGAAGTGTAAAAGCAATTGCTATAACCTGTTGCATAAATTTTACATATTTATATTGTTTTCACTGACAATCGCCACGGATTTTGTATTGTCATCATGTTTATCAGTACAGATAGTTATTACTAGATTTACAATCTTTAAGTTAAGATTTGTGATAAACAATAATGTTCTCTGGTCATTTTTCAATTCAGTATTGGATTAATATTGTTTTATTTTTACTTTTTGGAGTAATGCCAGTTCCAAAATCTCAGAGAGTATCTGAGACACTCCTTGGTGTCACGTGATACTACCTCACGACATAAACTTTTGCTTATACGTTTCTCCAAAGAGACTTTTTACTATTATAGTAAGCACTATGTCCACTGTAAAAGTCTCTTCTCTGACAGCTTACTCGACAGTTTGAAATTATTTGGTTACGCCGTCATTTGTATTTTACCTTATTTTGGATTGGGGCTGTTTTTGCATATATTTGTACTGAAACTCTGCATTGCAGTAATCATTCGCAGTGCTCACTTTTCACACATTCATTACAGCGGGCTGACTATTGCTACATATGCTTTGTATTTGATATCTTATGGCAAACTGGAAACGTATCTATATGTAATGGTAATTTATCCTGCTTGCTTTAATTTGATGTGGTTCAAGTATATGTTTATTATGGTCCAGATATATCGCGGTATCATTTGTTCGTTTAACAGATTTATCAAGGTACAAGTACCTGGTACCGTCGATCGAATTTATTTGTATCACCTGTGCACGGTCGTCCCAGACCATAAATCACATCTGTTCTCCTTTCTTTCAGATCTGCGTCTCATACTTGTTATTTTACGTATGGTTGGCAGGTACCTTTAACAATAAGTTCCGTCATCTTCACAGGCAAGGATTACTTGCAATTTATATATGTAATACTATTGTGTCCAACAATCGTTCGAACATGGATGTCTATCTACTCATCATTGCTCCCTCACTGATTTTATTAGCAGGAGATATACATTTAAATCCCGGTCCTAACGACGATTACTGTGAAATCAGTTTAAGTCATATTAACATTAGAAGCCTATCCCGGGATAAGTTGAAGTGTAACGGGCCGACATTGCCCAAGATTTTGATATAATAGCCCTTTCTGAGACCTTTTTGTCAGGGGATACACTTGATGATGACCTTGCTTTACCTGGTGTCCCTCCTATCATGCGAAAGGACCAAATGCATGGGATAGGGGGGGTGTAGGTTTGTATGTTTCTCACCAACTTCTTATTACTAGACGTTATGACTTGGAAAGCCCAGATCTTGAGCTACTATGGGTCGAAATCAAACTGCACAATAACAAATTCTTAATAGGAGTTGTACACAGACCACCTGATTCACCGGTGTCATTTTGGGATAATTTACAGTCCAACCTTGACCAAGTAAAAACTATCGGTATTCATAATATTATCATAACCGGGGACTTCAACGCTGATTTTACAACAGCTCCAGGTAAAAACTTGGCTATTTTATGTAGTAACAATTTTCTTGTCCAGCATATTCACGAGCCCACTCGTATAGCCATTAACAGCTCCAGCTGTCTGGACCATATTATTTCCAACATCCCAAGATGCATGCACCAAGTGCATTGCCACCGATCTCTAATTGCGATCACAGCATAGTCCCGGCTAACACTTTATTTTAGCGGAAAACGGAGCTTCCTTATAATATATTAATATGGCAATGTGAAAAAGCAGATTTTGATCGATTTCGCCATCATTTAAGTAACATTAAGTGGGATATCTTCTTTCTATCTGATGACTTAAACAAGTGTTGTATTTCATGAACTGAAGGTGTTTTGCGTGTCGCTAAAGACTGCATCCCACATAAAGAGGTCCTAATTCGTCCTGATGATCTTCCATGGTATTCTTCTTCACTACGCTGTTAAAAGCGCAAAGTAAATGCGTGCATCTTATGAAGCTAAAAACTGTAACGATGGAGTACAGAGCCACAATCTGAGGGCTACCTACAACCATTTAGGCAATCAATACCAGGAGAATTTACGTACAGCTGAGCAACTGCACAACAGGAAACTTAGCAGTTCTTTAAAGAATCCTCAAAAGAAAACTAAAACGTGGTGGAAGGCTGCCAAATATTTTTTACACAGGAATCACCTTCAAAACATCCCCTCTTTATCATGTGATGGGAAGCACATAACCGGCAATGCATCTAAAGCTGAAGTATTTAACTCTTTTTTTCTTACTCAGAGCAATCTCGATTTCTCTACGGTCAACACTCCTACACGCCCTCCCCATCCCCTACATACTATTGGAGATTTAAACATTTGTGAAAATGAAGTGCTGGATATGTCTTGATACAACCAAGGCAACCGGCCCAGATGGAGCAAGTACTAGACTTTGGAAAGAAGCAGCACCAATTATTTACAAGCCGCTTACAAAAGTAATTAGCATGTCCTTAAGTCAAACCCCGTTTCCATCAATTTGGAAAGAGGCCCACTGCTGGGTCACACCACTGCATGAAAACGGTGATGACACTATTTGCAATAATTATCGGCCTATATCCCTCTTAAGTTGTACTGGTAAAATTATGGAAAGATTTGTGTTCAAACATGTGTTTAACTTTTTTAGGGACAACATGGTTATCTCCGCCTCCGGATTTATGCTTGGAGATTCCACAGTCAATCAGTTACTTTCCCTTTACCATGAACTATGTTTGGCAGTAGATGAACAAAAAGAAGTCAGAATCGTCTTTCTCGATATAAGTAAGGCCTTTGACAAAGTGTGGCATAGATGCCTCCTACACAAGTTAGAAGAAAATGGTGTCATAGGAAACTTATTACCATGGTTTAAAGATTACTTTCATAACAGACAGCAACGTGTTGTCCTTCACGGTCAATCGTCTGATTGGGCTGCTATTACCACTGGCGTCCTCCAAGGATCAGTTTTAGGTCCTCTTCTGTTCTTAATTTATATTAACGACATAGTAAACGTTGTAAATTCTAATGTTAAACTTTTTGCCGACCACACGTCTCTCTTTTTCACATTTGATGACCCAACCAATGCCGCTACTATCCTTAATCAAGATCTTGCCTCTGGACGCTTGGTCCAAAGAGTGGCTAATTTCTTTTAACGCCCTAAAAACTGATACTGTGCTTATTTCTCTTTACAAAAATCAGATCACCCGCTGCTTGTATTCCAAGATCACCAACTACAGAATGTATCTGAACATTGACATGTAGGTGTTACCCTATAATCTGTTTTAAAATGGAATGCTCATATCAAACAAATCGCCACCAAAGCCTCACAGCAACTGAATATCATGAAGACTCTACAATATCGCATAGATCGCGATACACTTGAAGTTATTTACTTTTTCATATATTCGACCTATTTTAGAATAGTGTGGTTTGGGATGGCTGTGCACAGGCCGATGAAAGAATGTTAGAGGATTTGCAACAGGCTGCCACCCGCATCGTTACAGGAGCTATGCGCACAACCAAGTTATATGAAGACACTGGCTGGGAGACCTTTTCCAAACGAAGAGAGAGGTCGAAACTTACTATGATGTATAAAATTATCCACAGGCTAACTCAAAACTATTTGTATGCTTCTCTCCCTAACGTCCCAGCACCAAACGAAAATCACCCTTATAACACCAGGCGGCGGTCTGATATTG
The DNA here is from genome assembly GCA_964020975.1 of Hermodice carunculata. Taxonomy (NCBI): domain Eukaryota; kingdom Metazoa; phylum Annelida; class Polychaeta; order Eunicida; family Amphinomidae; genus Hermodice; species Hermodice carunculata. The sequence goes on from OZ026627.1 coordinate 25,382,349, forward strand.
ATGGACGGTCTGAAGTGCCTTTGTTCCACCCAAGAGTAATGTTTGATAAATCCTTCTTTTCTTCAGCCGTAAATTGTGGAATCTTCTGCCACTCGACGTGCGTAATTTACTGACTTTGAATCAATTTAAAATGAGAATTTCTTGCCCCAAGAAATTGCCGCTGAAATAGCCCGAACTTTGTAATATAGGTAAGCGGTACATATCTATTTTACACTCCAGATTGCGCATGGGTCGCAGCCAATTGAATGAGCATCTGTTCCAAATATGCGTGAAGGCGTCACCAGCCTGTTCTTGCGGTCCTGCTGCCGAAAGCGTCTGGCATTATTTTCTCACTTCCCCACGATATGTTATTATACGTAGTAGCCTTCACACATCAGTTAATTCGGTTGATGCATCGTTCTGTCTAAATACAATTTTGTTTGGTGATTCCTCCCTTTGTTTGGAAGACAATGTCTCAATATTTCTCTCGGTGCAAGAGATTATTGAAAAAAGCGAACGCTTTGCGGTTGAATCATTAACCTAACCATATGCATATTTTTCACAAGCTCCTCTATCTGTGTTCTCGTACTGGTGGTGTCACGCCTTCTCCTTGTTGTGGCTCTGCATCACTACCCCTCGAGTGCTTCTTGCACTCGATGTGTGGTGGCGCATCCGGTTGTGTGTTACGTTTGTCCTGTGCCTGCATCCTCCTTCACAAGAGGGATTAATCTAGGGCTTTGCCCTCCTTCCCAATTCTATTTCACGCATAAAATATGTTTTAAACCATCATCAATTTTCCACCACAGAACCTTACTGATACGTTGCAATTTATCATATTCAAATAATTTATTTAAAATATCTATTATGAAAGAACGAAATCTTTGGCGGTAAATTATGAATTAGCCAAGGAATACACTCGTAACATACTGCTCTTTGTAGGTACAAACGAGAAATTCGTATCTTGCCTACCATCTGGAGTATGAAGCGCAATAACACTGAATAAGAGGGTACCTTTTTGTTACTCGTGATTTTCCCACCAACAACGACTCCCCTGTGAGAGAAAAATAGGAAGTCACTCTCAGGCTTGTAAGGTTTTCTATATATGTTAAAAAAAAAGTAGCCATTCTGACCCCCTATAGCGGTTTAGGGGTGCCGAGGTGTTGATTTATCATCTGACATATAAGAACACAAAACAATGTGCAAGGTTTAAATGTATGCCGCTCCTTGTATTTATCAATTCTTTCATTTTCTGTATTTACGCTGTCAATGTGTTTATCATCATGCATTTTACATAACCAGCGAAACTTTGAATATGACTACGAGAAATGTTTTGAGAATTAAGTTGATCATAAACCACGTCCATGTATTTTATTTTAGCAATTCAGAAGTACTTTTTGAATTTCATATAATCAAAAAGAAAAAAAAATATTCGCAATAAGTATACACTTGTACCTGCATAACCATATATGATCAGGTGTATTATATGGTTGACAATGGAGGCTGCAAAGAAGGGAGAACAGCCTAGTGGGCGTTGATGTGTTAAATTTCATGATCGGCATTCCTCATGGAGTATCTTTACAATGGTGTCTTTGAGATACCAATGGGACCAAATTCTTATAAAAGGATGCAACCAGAGTAATCTTAAAATACTTTGTAATCATAAAAATTCATTGAACAAATAGCAAGTTTCCATTGTGATTCCATATAACATGTTGCACCAGTGTCTTTGAGCAAATGAACAACACACACTATCACACGTTTTACCAAATGTTTGTTACTATATGCAACTCTTTGCTGGAGACAAGATATTTGTTTGTACGATGGAGAATGAAAAGTATTTACTCCATTGGAAAGCATTGCACTGACACTTTAATGGCGAGAGTATCTCTAAATCTTTTGAAGACATAATTGTGACAAACACGCCGTTTGGTAAGTATGCTTTTGCCGAAAAAATTTCCGCAAAGGGTATAGTACACGAAGATGCAGTAAGACTTATATACAGTTGAGGTGGAGGTCGTATTGTTCAAATCCACAGTTTGGACGATCTCGGTCCATTTCAACAGGAGTGATCGTGAACTATAAATTCGTGACCGTTCAACTGTGATCCTTGTTTGTGTCAGGTGCATTTTCATGTACAAGCGCAACTCAGGCATGTTTCAACTCCGATCTGGGGTTACCTGAAGTTGATCATCCCGTGACTGGCTCTTGACTCTCTGATGCCCACTGGTAATCCCATTAAGTCTTGCTATGTGTGCTCTCAAGTGGTTTTTCAACGAACAACATTACTGTGGAAGCCCAAAGCTAAACTAACTATCAACTGAAGTTGTGTTCACCTTGTGAGACAATCAATTTGCCTGGTTACCTGTTCCTGACATATTATACTCCTAATTGTTCATGATCTTATCATCACACTAGTTCCCACTAAAGAAAATTATTTATCATACACATCTGACTGATGGCCTACAATTTAGTTAATCGTCATCATACTATCATAACACAATGTTTTCACTATGGTTTTGTTTGTTGCTCAGCCATGCAGTGTTTATATATTGTCTAGGTCCATGGAGGTGCATGAATTTCTCACATGCATCTCCAAAGTTATAGAAAAGTGTTACAACACCAAACTGGTAGATTTCAGTAACCAAATTTTATCATCTGTCATAACTGCATATAGAAAGGGTCACAGCTGTCAACATACTCTTTTGATGGTTACAGAGCTTTGGCGCAGTGCTTTGGACAAAGGTAAGGCTGTCGGAGCTTTAGCGATGGATCTGTCTAAAGCTTTCGACTGCCTACCCCATGATCTCATTGTGGCCAAACTCTTAGCATATGGCATGTCAGAACAATCAGTCACTCTATTTTGCAGTTACCTACGAGGTAGGTTCCAAAGAGTCAAAATAGGCAATGCCAAAAGTACATGGAGGGAGATATTGAAGGGCGTTCCACAGGGTTCTATCCTTGGGCCGGCGCTCTTCAATATCTTCCTCAATGATATTGTTTACTTCTTTGAGCAGTCGATTATTGCAAATTTTGCAGATGATAACACCCTTATTGTACAAGGTGAAAATCTACAAACAGTTGTAAACACACTCGGACAGGAAGGCTCTGTAGCTACCGACTGGTTTGCTTTCAATCTTATGAAAGCAAACCCTGACAAGTTTCATTTTATGTCAGCAGCCAAAAAGGCAGATGCTGCAGTAAATTTTAATTCCATTGACATCGAGTCCAATTCAATACAAGCCGAAGACTCAATTAAATTATTAGGTGTTCACATTGACAGTCGTTTGAACTTCAACAAACAAATTTCTGAAGTATGCAAGAAAGCTGGTCGGCAAATCAATGCCCTAAAACGATTATCATCTTATTTGAATTACAATGCTAGGCTCACAGCTTTTCGATGCTTCATTCTTTCCCATCTGAACTACTCTCCACTCGTTTGGATGAACAGCTCTAAGGTTCAGATGGACAAGATTGAAAAGTTGCAAGAGCGGGCCTTGCGTATTGTTCTTAGGGATAACAAGTCAGCATATGCCAAACTTTTGACCATGGCTGGTGTCCCATCTATGAGGGACCGATATCAATCCTGTTTATTGAAAGAAGTTTATAAATCTGTCAATCACACAAATCCCAGTTATATCAATAATCTATTTACAGCGCGTGAAACAAACTACAGTTTAAGAGGAACCCACATGCTAAATCTACCAAAAGTTAATACGACTAAATACGGCCTAAATTCCTTCACTTACAAAGGGGCAAAATCATGGAACTCACTCGACAACACCCAGAGGTCAGCTGAATCGCTTCAGAAATTCATGAAATTGATCTAACGTTTTGGTACTCATAGGTGTAAAGCCTCTGGGTGTCGCCGAGTGAAGACCTACACATTATAAGTATCCCCCATGAGTGGGACATTGGCCATGGTCAAAGGAATTATACAAAGGAATTATACTGGTGTGTATTAAGTATATTGTGTATATTTTAGTCTTATGTGTCAATCTTTACTTTTTATACATATATCTTACCTTTTATTCCACGTCGACTATACTAGTCCCTAGTGGACTAATGTTCTTTGTTTGTAATGTTCCACGAAAAATAAAATCTATCTATCTATCTATCTATCTATCTATCTAATATTAATCGGTTATCCGATGCCGTTAACCACAAATTAGCGCTCATACTTGGATGCCTAACTTTATCATGGGTTGGTTTTTAGAAAGTGGAAACATGTATTCAGATTTTGAGCTCTAATCACACATGCATATCAATTCATTGTAAGATGTGTCATAATTATCTTAAGACAACTGTGGTACATATATGCAATTAAGATCCAGGAACTTTTGCAAGTTACTACTCATTGCTTCTCTAGCGCGCGTCGTACATGGATTTCACTGCTTGCAACAATACATACTTGAATGTGCTTGTGAATTCAAAATGATGATTATGTAACGATACATGACATGTATGTTCCATCATATTCTAGGATATATGCTGAAGTACCGGTCTGCCCTGTTGTTTGATGATTTTGATGTGTACTTTGAGCTGCTGTAACATATATATCTTTGATGTACCTGCTGTCGGCTGTATTTATGTTCATAATATTCTTCACTGCCAGCTGAGGTTCACTGTGTTTCACAGCATCGATTGAGTCTTAGTGTCATAACTTCCCACATGATCTTTGTTCCACATACTACATGCACTAAGACACATGCACACTGAAGCACCGGCTTGCTTCGTTATTCGATGTCTTCGATGTACAATTTGAGCCTCCGTAACATATATATCTACTACCACTTGTTGGCTCGATCATTAACATTTGCGGTATTACCAGCTGTCATTTAATCTTAAACTTAGTTGATTGTATGTCTAACCATGGAGCCATATTGTAGCTCCATGGTCTAACCTTGAGTAAGTCATTGGGTCTTTACACACACATGTATCGATGTGATAGCATCATTAACTTGTTCCCTATCATTTATGCTCAACAACCTTGGTTATCATGTTGATTTGATTTTTTTTTCTTTTTCTGATAATGTACAGGTGTATATAACATAGCTTGTAGACTCTTAAAGTCTGTTTACTCTTGTTTTGAGTGCATTGTCTGTAAAATTGGTGATGCGCACCAACGTCATCAGGTTATTATTAGCCTAAATGCCCATGTTTGAAAACACGTGTTACTACCGATATTTGTCATTAGTTACAAACATTTCACGCCACTGATAGTACTTATTTAAACGTTTTCCATATCTAACGGATAATTATTCCAGATATTGTCTCATTTTTGAACCATGCAAGGTTTACTTACTGTTGTAATGTTCATTTCATGTTTCTATCTTTTTTGTTTTTTATGTTGTTTTCTAATTGGTGCTTATGCACACGCTTCAATGTTTGTGTCAATCAGCTACATTCATCGCATATTTCATGTCACTTATGTGTTATTTCCTATTTGCATCATTCTGTTTGCCAAGTTGTGTTACGTAACTTTCTTTAAATCATCTGATGTGTATCTTGTAAGCTTGAATCTATTGAACTCTGTTCGCTACTGTATTTTTGTATTTCTGCTGGTAGAATCAAGCACAAAACAGGTCTCAGTAGTTGCAGTTAAGATTTTTACCCACTTCATACCGACATGGGCTGTAGTTTAGAACAATTCAGGGCGGCAATTGGGCTTTTTCACTTATCCAAATTTCTGCTGAAAGTCACAATTGAAAATTATGACGCAGACCAAGTTGGCGCAGCACTGTCGTTCCTACCTGTATTATTTCTGCTACTCTCGTACAATAATTTTCTTAGTATGCGACATGCCCTCGTGGTGTTATATTACTTCTTTTTATCAGCCATTGATATTCATACAAACCCTGGACCGCAAAGCTTAAAAAAGTTAAACTCTGTCATATCAATATTCGTAGTCTTAAAAGTGATGGAAAGTTAGATGAAGTCCATGTCTTTGCCCAAGCCGAAGATATGGACATTATCACTTTATCCGAAACCTGGCTCGATGTGAGCTACCCGAACCAATTATTATCCATTCCAGGTTACCAGCCTCCTCTCCGACGCGACCGGGTCAGCCACGGTGGTGGTGTTGCCATATACGTCAAAGAATCCTTACCATGTACCCGCCGCTCCGAACTCGAATCGGAAAATTGTGAATGTCTCTGGGCTCAAATTGCTACAGATCGTGGCCTAGCCTTAGTTGGAGTCTACTAACGCCCACCGGGTCAACTTGCTTACGAACGTGATGCATTTCTCTCTGATTTTTCGGAATCTATATCTAAAGCTATGGAATTAAATCCCAAAACTATTATTATAACCGGTGATTTTAACGATCGCTGTTCAACGTGGGACTCAGATCATGCTGGCAGCGAGCTTGGTACAAAGCTTGTTGATCTCATTGCTCGCAATAATTTATTCCAAATCATAAATGAACCAACTCGCTCAACCGAATTTTCGAATAACCTCCTTGATCTACTCATAACAGACTCACCTGGGTACATCCTAGATAGTGGTGTTCTTCCTCCAGTAGCAAATTCGGACCACTCTGTTACCTTTTGTACAATTTCTATCACCTTTCCCAATGACCAAGCTTTTAGAAGAACAGTTTGGGATTATAAACGTGGCAACTTTGATGAACTAAATGATGCTCTTTCCCATGCCCCTTGGGGCATTGGCTTTGATCTTTTCAATACGGTAGAGGAGTACGTAGATTATTGGACTCAATTGTTTATTGATACTGCAAAAGAATTCATTCCTTGTAAAGAAGTGCTCATCAGGCCTAAGGACAAACCTTGGGTAACTGGCCATACTAAACTCTTAATACGTAGACGGAACCGAGCATGGAAAAGTTATAAGAAATCTCTTAAAAAAGACAATGGCAATCCTTCCCCTGTTACCGAAAGGCTCTACCAATTTTACAAGCGCTGCCGGAATATTTCTGTTTCGGCAAACAAAAAGGCAATCCGGACCTATTTCTCCAAACTTCGGTCTGAACTAGACTGTAGAGAAATTAATGTAAAGAAGTGGTGGAATTTGTCAAAATCTATATTAGGGTGTAAGTTGCATCCTAGCATCCCACCCATCATCGAAAATGACAACATCATCTCTAATAATTCTGAGAAAGCTGAAGTTTTTAACCAATATTTTGCTAGCCAGTGCAGAACACCCACAGACGACAACTCACCCCCATTACCTGCTTCTATGTATCGCACAGATGCCAGGCTAGACCCCTTTGTTTTGAATGAAAATGATGTCCTTAAAGTCATTACCTCGCTCAAAATTAGCTCCGCGACAGGCCCTGATGGCTTGAGCAACTTTCTTCTCAAACAAACTAGTCCAAGTATTTCCGAGCCCCTTACTAGATTATTCAACATTTCTTTAACCAATAGTAAATTTCCTACGCAGTGGAAGAAATCAAATATATGCCCGGTTCACAAGAAAGCTAATACTCAATTAAAATCAAACTACCGACCAATTTCCCTATTATGCAACGTATCTAAGGTCTTCGAAAGATTAGTTTACAATAAATTGTATGAGTATTTAATGAGTAATAATCTCCTAACTAGGCGAAATTCTGGCTTCGTTTCTAATGATTCCACAATAAACCAGTTAATTAGTATAGTTCACAAAATCTACAATGGCCTAGAACTAGGCAAAGAGGCCAGAATGGTTTTCCTTGATATTTCTAAAGCCTTTGACCGCGTGTGGCATGAAGGCCTCCTTTTTAAAATGCGTCAACTGGGCATTTCCCCACCAATTATTGAATGGTTTGATAGTTATCTCAGTAATCGACACCAAAGGGTTGTCATTCATGGTCAAAGTTCTTCGTGGTTACCTATCGAGGCAGGCGTGCCCCAGGGCTCTATACTCGGGCCCCTCCTATTCTTAATTTATATTAACGATATTGTTGATAATATTACGTGTGACATCAGGCTCTTCGCCGATGACACTAGCATTCTCGAAATAATTTATGATCGTGAAGTCTCTGGGACTCGCATTAATACTGACCTCGGCCATCTCTCTATGTGGGGTCGGATCTGGCGCATGACATTTAGTGCCATTAAATCACTTTCGGTCCTGTTCTCATGCAAACGAGACAAAGTAACTCACCCCACCTTGTATCTTGGTGAGACACCCATCCCGGAGGCTACACACCACACTCACTTAGGTATCACTCTCTCGCATGATTTAAAATGGCACTCACATATTAATCGCATTGTCACTGCAGCGAGTAAACGTCTATCTGTTCTAAAACGGCTTAAGTTCAAACTTTCCAGAAAAACCTTATCAAAATTATATCTGACCATGGTTCGACCCATCCTAGAATACGGTTGTGTCCTTTTTGACAACTGCACACAAGAGTTATCTGATCTCCTAGAAGGAATACAGTATGAAGCTGCTAGAATATGTACGGGTGCTATGAAGTTTTCGTCACGTGATAGACTATTGGCTGAAATTGGCTGGGAACCGCTTCACACCCGCAGACAATTTTTCAAATTAGTGTTCTTCTACAAAATGTTCAATAAGCTTACCCCCCCCCCCTTACCTATATGAATTAATCCCGAATTACGACTTACCCCCGACCGGCCGCCTCCTCCGCAGGCCCCCCCCCCCCCAACAAAGGCAAATTAAGTGCAGGACTGATCGTTACTTTAGTTCGTTTCTACCATCCGCCATTCGCCTTTGGAACGACTTACCTGATGATGTCAAGCTTTCCCAAACACTTTCAATCTTCAAAGTAAAACTTGCCAAAGTTCTGTTCTTTCGCCATGAAATTCCAAATTACTTCGTGTTTGGTGATCGCTTTGCAAATATAACTCACACCCAGCTTCGCCTAGGGAGGTGTATACTTAATTCCCACTTATATGAAGTTAATATCCTGCCCTCTTCTGCCTGTTCATGCAACGACCTAAATGAAGACACGCGTCATTTTTTCCTGTTTTGCCCACTTTTTAAACAACCTAGACTTACACTCCTGAGGTCTGTTGCAAATGTGCTTGCTCCTGGTGTACATCCTAACTTATTAGTAAATCATGTCGGCGATAGACTTCTAGAAATTATGCTGTCTGGTAGTACCAGCCTTTCGGATGTGTTAAATATTGAAATTTTCTCAGCTGTTCAATTGTACATTACCCAGACCAGACGGTTCATTAACTGATAATTGGTACCTTCTGTTATACCTGATTGTATTCCAACTTGCAAACTGATTTGTACCGTCCTGTGTGTCTTGTATATTTATTGTGTGTTCTGTATGTCTGGAGAACCCCTCGATTAGTTATTTGTAATAGCTACTGGGTAATCCAGTTCCATTCTTGGAAATAAATACGTTTACATACATACAGTTAAATTGGTCAATTGCGGACACCATTGGGACTCAGCAAAAGTGTCCACAATTGACATGTGTCAACATATGGCAGCGACCTCTAGCTTTGTTTCAGTATTATGGTTTATCAATTGAGTTTGTTTTCTTTCATTAACTGAGTAACTGTAATAACCCTACTCAACGGAATAATCAATTCCTTTTGATCGTGGAGTAAGACCCAAATGTTTGTTTACGCATTCTCCACAGCCTACTTGGTTCACTTACTATTAGATAACTTCACTCATTTTAAGGTGGAAGATCTGAAGCCAGCACCTTTGGACAATCTCTAATCACTTTTTGATATTTTTGGATACTTTAAGTACAAAGTACATGCTTGCTGCCAAAAACTCAAATGTTTGAAAAAAAATACACAAGAAACCTGATCTCAAAACTCTTGCTTACGCTGAAGAGTTTCAGCTGTGCTGATCACATGGGCTTTGTTTGCATGAACATGATGATAGACCGTGCCATTGTTTCAACAGTCATTAGTCCATGACCCATTGAAACCAGACGAGGCACTGACAAGGGTCGCTCATAGGGAACAGGAAAGCATAAGCCATGGAGAGAAGAAAGGGCCAGTAAAGACTAATCACTACCACTGTTCTGACAACTTTGAAACTTTCTATTGATGTAAAAAAACGAATACCACAACTTACTGGGCCCCAATTATGGAACGCCGCATGTGAACTCACACCCAAACAAGCCAAGTGTGGTTACGTTTGATGTTTCCAAGTGAAAAAAAGTCAAGTTTTAAGCCACAAAAAGTTTTTGTTTTGAATGACAACATTACAGAGATAAAGATATAAGTTTATTTCATACAATGATAAAAACACAGGACAGAAGAAGTGAGTATGTGTCATGTTACAGCCGTAAATGCATAAAAATACATTGAAATCAACGGACATCAAACGGAAAATATCATATCCAGGAGCGGATCCCAGGAATTTGCTTCTCACCACCCCTTCCGTGACCTTTGGAGCAATTTTGAGAAAGAAAATGAACAATCTGTTACGACCAACAAAAAAATTTTATAACTTTTTATTTATACTATTTCAGGACTCACCATTGAATTCGATCCTGGACATAGATATAAATTTTCAATTTCTTCTGATTTCAACTTGAAAAAAATATTTTGTGCGACTTCTGCACAAAAATTTTTTTTTGACCAAGTCAGAAGGAAAGCTATAAATTGTCAAAAAAATCAATCGTGCAAAAATCATACGCATACAAATCTATGGATATGTAGCAATCAGAAAATATATAGGGTTAGTGTGCTTGTAAAAACATTAAAAAATGGGTAATATGTATATAATTTGATCCAAGTTTGCCAGTCGCACTGCGCAATAGCTTCAGACCTTCCACCTTAGAAGGTCAAAGGTCAGTTGTCTGTGATTGAGATTTCAGCTGCCTGCGTTTCCCCAGGTATCATCATTGTATATACACCTGTCCAGCTTGCTACTGAATGTTGAGAACAAGGGAATTGATGGTGACTGGCAAATTTGTTATAATATGTACATATATCCACATTACGCAGGTTATTTTTGCATTGACCATTAAACGTGTCCTCATTAGGAAGGCGCTCCTTAGATTAAAATGAATTAAAATGTTCCGGACTGGGGAAGTCTGTCCACATTGGAGAGGTGCCCAGAGTATGGAGGTATTCACAAGGACAGGTTTTATTGTATTATGTTCTCACATCACCAGAACCGTTTTGGAAACGCTCTGAACAAGTATACGCCCGCTGAAAAAGGTGGAAGAGAATGTTTCCATTGGTTAATCATGGTGTATGGTAAATTGGAAAAGACGGCGTTTTACATAAAGGGGGTGAACAACTGTATGAGTGAACAAACGGGTCACCAACTGTATGCCATAAACTTGCTAGCAAATGTATATTTTTACGGTGCCATGATATCCTTCTGACGTCATGTGAGTGTTCCATTCACCGAGTTGCCACATAGCGTTGCATAAAGTAAATATTTTTGAATCCCCAAATCGACACTTCCCACTCTATACTTTTGAGGAAGTCTAAACCCTAATTATAAACCTGATGAACAATTTTCAACGACAAACCATTAAATAAGTTGCGATGATGAGCTTGAGCAACTGTAATAACCCATGTTTAGAGAGTACTAAAATTTCAGATAAAGTGAAGAGGTATAAAACTGCAACACCGTGATAAATGTTTCCCTTTTCTGGTAAAGTACCCCCAAAATGTTAGAGTGTCCATTCTTTGTCATGTCACAACTCACCAAAATAGACACTACAGTGCTTAAGGTTTATACGAAGGAATTTGGTCCTTCTCAACGCAAGCCATGTGTCCGTCTATAAAGGTTAGCGCTACTTTAAGCCATCCCCACCTTGAAAATATAATTTTGCGTCATTGCCCGATTTCTTCCAAAGATTGAACGAAAGGCCTAAATAATAATTGTCCTAAATAATAATTGTGGAAAAACTACATCATTTCTAATGGGAGAGAAGGTAAACAAGCCACGCAATTGCTGAATGACTTTCAAAGATGTTTTAATTTCGCACTGTAAGGCACCATGTACACGATGTTGGCCTAATAATAACACGATGATAAAAGATCAGGAAGAAAATGGAAACAGTGGTTCAATTAAAAAAGTTCCCACGTTTGCAGTAATTATATTGTTAATGTCAGAATTTTGTGTAATGTAACGCAACATGAACATTATGGTATACTTATGTCAGTTTAGACAGTAAAACTGCTGGTTATAAAATATTATTTGTCACTTTATATTGGGCCTACAAAAACCTTTGCGCATCGCACTATGTCTTTAAGGACTTTCGATATTGCACCCGGCTCGTTAAAAAAATTCTTGACCTATCCCCAGAACCTCCGTAATAAACCAAAACCAATGCAATAAATTCAGTTCGCATCGGAAAAAAAAGATATAGAAAGAAGGGCACAACATCACAGTGAATAAACGGCCAAAACATTTATCTAACAGATACAGTGGACAAAGTAAGTGCTCAGTGACGTTATTCAATATTTTTCGACAACTTTACAGGCTTCTACATGAAAATCTCTCTCTCTCTCTCTCTCTCTCTCTCTCTCTCTCTCTCTCTCTCTCTCTCTCTCTCTCTCTCTCTCTCTCTCTCTCTCTCTCTCTCTCTCTCTCTCTCTCTCTCTCTCTCTCTCTCTCTCTCTCTCTTAATGAAGGAATTCTTAATCTTTCGTTTTAGGTTTGAAAACTGAAAAATCGTCGACTTGACTATTTGGCCTGATTTCATGTCTTATTAACTGGATGTACAGGTTCGACAACTCCGGTCCGGGTGCATCTTTGCATCCTGCCCTGAGCCAGTCTTATCTGGCTATGAACATGTCCAACAGGTATGAAAATGAGTGTTTTCATGCCCCTACCTTTTACGTAATACTTTTTCGAAATAGAGTTGTCGCATTACGCAATAGTATCTGTATTCGTAAAAACTACCCCCGTGACAATAGTACAGAGTTAATCTTACCACACAAATACAGGCCGGAAGGACTGCTCCAACGACTAGTCAGGATATCAGGTGTGGCCAGCGTAGACCATATATTGGCCAATAGTAATTGAGTTCTTTGGCAATTTCCAAAAACTCATATATAAACTTTGAACACGCTTGTTTACGTGTGAACGCTGATTCGCAGTTTTTAAAATTAAATCGGTTGTTTCCTTACCCAAACCACACACACAAAATAATGCAGGTCGAAAATGTACCCATTAAACAATCATTTATTTTTAGCTTTGGTGCACTGATTCATCAAAATAACTTTATCACTTTTTTGCACGCATGGATTTAAATGATATTTGCATGCGAAGAAAAAGCATTAGGTATAAGGTAGGTTACAGCAGGTTATAAACTGTTTTAATGACATGACATAAACCAAAAAAATCTTTGTGAGACCCCACTTATTATGTCAATATTTAAAAGATAAATTGCATTGTTGCAAGCACACATAGAATTTCAATTATGAAACCGTAACATCATAAGAATACGAATCCAAGGAAGTTAAATCACATGAAATGTAGGTGCAATAACTACTAAGAAACATTTTCATACGATACATCTATTTGGACGATGAGAAACATTTATTGCAGATATCATAAGATTAAACACAATATACCAAAATGCTGAAATGTCCATTTGCATTGAAAAAAATCTCTCTTCAATAGTTTGTCAGCCATCAACTACATAATTTGACTTTACGAACGTTGGGGTATCCGCACATTTCATCCCTTAAACTCTTTCAGTGCCACATCTCGGACTCAATCAACAGCATTCCACGGCATGCTTTGGGCACAATGAAAGCTTTTGGCCTGGACTATTACATTCTGTGTAACTACAGGCATGGTCCTACTTGAATAAAAAGTCTTTTTGCAAGGAACTTGAATATAGAATCCGCATAATTAGTCAGTCCAGTTCCTTTTCAGTAGTTCGACTTTTGTTGCAAATTGCACTTAAAGACTTAATAAATATGTATGAAAGGGTGTTTTAAATCCATGGCACTGACGGAAAAAAGGCAATCCAGGGGGTGTTTGACGTAGCAGGCAGGTGCCTTTTAGTCTTGGACCAACGTAACTGAGACATAAAATGTTTTAGTGCATCATGGGTAAATGTAGGGAGAACCTTGGGTTTATTGTTTTAATTTTCAACACGTACGCATTTATTATCAACACTCTTCTTTCCAAATCGGTTTAAACTAACTGGTCGTCAAATATCGCATCATTCAATGTTTTTATTTATGGCAACAGTAAAGAAAAAAAAAGGAAATGACTCCGAATTGTAGACGAGGCCAAGCAACATTACATGTCGGGTTAACAGCTTTCATTGGTGCGGTTAACCACGACAAAAAAAGCTGTTGAGTCAGGTTTGAACTCAGTCTTAACTCATTCCATACTATGGTCACAGGCCTTGGTCAGTGGTTATGGCACTGCCTGGTAGTCAAGCTGCAGCTGCCCTTGCGGCAGCTGCTGCATGACTTGTCACGCAGTTCCAGAACCACTGACTTTAGACTATAGGCATGTTGGTACTTGAACAAGGGCTCTTTCTATGAAGAAATTAAATATGCAATTGTCATCTTAAACATACGGAAAAATCAGGGACTGGGATGGAATGAGTTAAATGAAGGAATAAAGGGTTACGCCAAGGATTCCACGACCTTGGTTAAATAAACGTTTGTCATGGACAAATGCGACTGCTTTCAGCAGAGTAGAATTCAGCAAAAACCAGTCCATTCCCATTTTCCAAAATTAATACCAAAACAGGAACCTCAGGAAAAATGTCACTTTGGAGTAAGGTGGGTGTGTTAGATTTTTTGCACTTTTTGTGGGAATGATAATACTATTAGGGAAAATATGTGTCAAAAAAGACAGGTCATTTGAAATTTTATCTGATCTGTCGGGGTTTTTGTTTTTCTTTATTGTTTGGCTACATCATTTTTTTTTTTTGGAATGAGTGAAGGATTTTTTTTCAGAAGAAATCCATCATCTTGTAAATAGCTTTAACCGGGACACCTTATGAAAGCACTTCATACATATCGCAGCTAATATTCCTTGAGGCTCATTAATGCAAGTACCTTAACAGGGCACTGTCAGGCAGAGCTGTTGTCCTAGGATTCTCTTATCTCTGAAACTGGGGTAAGGGGAAAATTCTGGTGCCCAAACACACATTAGCATAATACTGTGTAAAACAGATATGTATACGGCTATACTAACAAAAGTATGTATCATTTATTCAAGGACAATACATGCGGCTATACTAACAAAAGTATGTGTCATTTATTCAAGCACAAATCTCTTAAGTGGTAAAAAATGTCGAATTCAGTTCTAGTTTGAGTATTTTTTTCAAAGAAAACATATGTCTCTTGAAGAAAAATATGGGGAACTCTGATATGAAAAGTTTAATGTGACAACAGGTAGGGATACACATGTCTCAAACAAAATACCTATCCGTGAGGTTTAATATACTACCTAATTGTGAGTACAAATAAAACAGGTATATGATATAGTCACAAACAGCTGAGTATTTTGATTTGGTGTTCATTGTTAAATTTTTAAAAAATGCATGTTTTATTAGTACATATATCACAGATTCTAAATTATGTGATTTTGTTCATCATATTAGCCTGTAATAACTGGCATAGGTCACATCGGCTGTACTCATAATGAAAGTAATACGACTACTAGTATCCAGCGGAACAATTTAATAGAATCCTTATCATGACGATCATGCGCATGACTGTGTCATAGTTACGCTGCTCTGCTGTTACCAAATGGGACAAGCTATGGACGCGCTATCGTGCCATGTGGAGGCTTAACTATTATAAAACTGTGGAACGTAACCCCACACATCCATGGATAGTTGTCAAGATTCGGCAATTTGTGCGTCCATGTGTCAGCGCTACAGCCTGGTACCTTCTAATTGTACACAGCATTATTTCAGGCACAATACAGCTTTAACTTGATCAAAATCACTCTTTCAAACTTCCCCACTTTCTTCACATAAAAACACTTTAATGTGGCTGTCAATGACCCGCTGATAGTGATGTCCCACTTTCCACGATGTGCTGTTTAATCTCGTCGCTCGATCCTGGTAGTCAAAATTTGAAAACCAAATTTCGTTAGGTTCGTGTTCAATTATGTACCAGCAAACAAGAGGCTGCAACTAGAAAAATAACTACCATCGTCAGATTATTTAGCACATATAAACGCAAGGAAATGTAACAAAAGCGTTATACATACCGTAGGTGGTCTTTAAAACTTAGGGATAACATTTCATAGTGTTTAAATATTATTGCAAACCGAAGGTTTAAGATATCAAAATCCCTGTCACTCCACATGTGCGTGAAGTTGATAATAATAAAACTACACAAGTGTGAGTGACTGGCCGTAAATTCTGCATAGCACGAGCGTACCCGTGGAGAGGAAGGATACACGAGATGCACGCCGCCGCAGAGGGCCTCGAGTGTATCCTTCCGCTCCATGGGTACGCGAGTGTCATGCAGAATTTACGGCCAGGTAATTGCAAGAGTGTTGGTTTATTTTTATACCATGCATGTGTAATCCAGAGTATTCTCCACCATTTCACATAAAAAAATAATAGTGTTGTGTCGAAACAACAATCAACGACGAATACCGCAGCAGACGATAAATCAACATCCTAGGTGCGCACGCATGTAAAAGTGGTCAGCGCAAAGGTAGGGCATGCACGCGACCTTTCTACACGGGCGTGTGGGTGGGCAATAAATTCTACACTGTGCAGAACGGCCCGTCCGTGGTAACTCTGGACTACACATACATGGAATAAATTGTAATATTTAATACGTCATGGTGGTGACGTAATTTTTCATGTTTTAAGACTCCAAACTTAGAATGTTCATTTTATACGCTATCAATAATTTTCCGTGAGACCATTATATCAGTGACTTTCTCCATGTCTTGGGTAACCATATTTATGTTATTCAAATATCTGATAATGATGTTGAGATGTACATATAAAAATAATGATGAGATTGATATCTTTATTTTGAAGGGTTCGAACCGTCATTGTGGCGGGAGCAATGAAAACAACTCCTTGTGAAAAATTGTATGAAGGAACTGGTTGGGATACATTATAAAAAAGAAGGGGGCGATTTAAACAAATAATGATAAATAAAATAGTTCAAGGGATTAATACTGAAGGTGACTGCGTTGCGGGCGTATCCTGCACTGTACGCGCTGCCAGTGCAGGGTACGGCCCCAACGCACGAACCTAAAGTACTATTAATCCCTTTTCTGTCAGGATAAAACGACTAACAGAAAAGAAAGAAACAAACAAACAAACAAACAAAAAAATCTATATATGCCCCAAAAAGCTGGTTTCATCATTCCGTGTCCCGACCTAGCTGATGCATTCGTTGGTCGATCAGTGTGCATCTTCTGCATCATTTCGTTAAATGTGATTTAACAAAAAAATAGGTTAAAAGAACCGGAACAGCATGCTTTCTACATCACCTCTATGGATTTAGGCTCACATACATGTACATGCCCATAGTTATCCACATTTTATATATATATATATATATATATATATATATATATATATATATATATATATATATATATATATATATATATATATATATATATATATATATATATATATATACATATATATATATATAAAAGAAACACAGTGGATTCAATTAGAATCACATTTCGCATTGCTTCTTTATTTTGGTACGAAGATTTATCACGATGAAGGGTAATGAGATATGGTCTTCACAATTTTCAGTTCCAAGTACTGATGAACCTGCCTTCTTAGGTTCAAGCTTTTTCTATTGCCAGCAAACTATGTTAACATAATATATCGGCACCTCATAAGACAAACGTAAATATATTTTTTAAAACTTGCATGCAACTATACATGTATTATCAGTGGATATCATCTATGAAACAGCAATCGCCCATTGCATTGCCACCTGTCAACGGTTTGCTTTGAATTCCAGATTCGGAACTGATACCACATGTCAAGAGAGAATGGACGACAGGCCACCAACATGGGGCAGCGACGAGTAGCGAAATTATTCAAATGACAGCCCTGTTTCAGAGGACAATAACTTGACTTTTAATGACCAAGCGTCGCCTAGAACACAATCATTTCGAAGGACATAATATACTCTAGCCATTAGTGGAAGTTTCAGCCGCCGTGCTTTGAAAAATTGACTTTTGGACGTCAAAGTTGTGTGCTACAGCACACAACATTGACGTTCAAAAGTAATTCCAACATTGCTACCAGACGGCGCAGCAAGTAGGCCTAAGTAAACAAATTGGATGTGTGTGAAAAGCGTAAGTAGCTTGGAACACTTAACTCCCAACATTGTGTGGCGACCTGTGGATTTCTTTTTGCAGGAAGATTTTCGAGATGTTCTTTTGTCAATGAAGCAAATTTTTCGGGTATATTGGGTTCTGGAACATCAACGGGCACACGCGGTATGGCCGTTGCACCATTTCCATCATCCATACGACCATAATAGGACTA
This sequence comes from Hermodice carunculata, assembly GCA_964020975.1. Classification (NCBI taxonomy): domain Eukaryota; kingdom Metazoa; phylum Annelida; class Polychaeta; order Eunicida; family Amphinomidae; genus Hermodice; species Hermodice carunculata. The sequence continues at coordinate 25,400,701 of OZ026627.1, forward strand.
GCTGGGCATCAGTAGCCCGTTTGTCAGGTTCATGTATGAAAGCTACATTACTGCCTGTGTCCAAATCTAATAGATGATAGTTGAAACCAAGTTCATTGGTTATGTTATAGTACGAGAGTACCATACGGACGCACAAACCACGTTACAGACGACCATTGGACCTACGACAGGACAATCTGAAACACGTAAGAAAAATACGCCAATTTATTATACAACGCATGAACCAGATTAGGAAAAACAGCGACTACCCTTGTCCACTGCTGGCGTCGGGACAGTTTCTAAAGAAAAATATGCGTGCTATTGTACTCTGGTTATTCTAGGAGTTGTGGTATAAAGGATTGCAAAAATACTTTAAAATGTTGAGATTGCACCGTTGTAAATTTATTTATTTATTTATCTTTATTATTATTATCTGTTTATTTAAGAATCTCATTTGAGTCGCGCTTGATATTGGATTTGTTCCCCCAGAAAAAAAAATATTAATTTATTCTGAGCGGAGTTATAATTATGTGACACTTATTGTTAAGAACAAGTTATTATTTCTACGTAATTATTGTAGTGCGTGGTTTTCATTCAGATTTTACTCTTTCGTTCGTGCCATTTCATACCCCTTTGATCATATTTGCACTTAACGTGTTCTTGCATAACAGTCTACATGTACATAATGAGCCTGGTTTAGAGCTGTGCCTTTGTAAAATAACTCGTCTTACTCGCCAAAAATGCTCACCCTATATAAAAATTATAAACAGATAAATCTCCCCAATAAGAATACCTTATGGACAGAAAACGTGATCTTAATAGGGAGTGGGTTTTTTGGGGAGTTATATAATTCATTTAAGGATTAAAAAAACGGGAATGTAAATTGGTGCGCTTCATAGGGCAATGGTCGCTTTACCGAAGTGGTTTTAATTAGATATTATACCATATATTATAATGATATCGCTCGAAACTTTGAAATGTATGAGGAACAAACATGAATATATTATTATGTTGGTGTGATTTTCATAATATTTAATTTTGAGCAAGGGCTTTAAGTGCTCATAAAGTGATGTGAACATGGAATGAGCACGAACGTACAAACTGTTAAAAATATACGTTGATAAATCTACACCAAAAACAAATCAGCAGACCGGCTGCACTGTTCAACATTCACTACAAAACTGACGCTGATTACAATGACGGCAGATAATGACACACAGATAAATGTGTATGTACAATAACTTACAAGGTACTTATAAAATTAAGATTTAAATTGTCGTTTCTCTGCAAGTTAGAAAATATGACATGATAGGTTTTACCATAACAAGCGTAGAAATGAAAAGTCGTCGTTGGTCAGGGACCCATGTGTCTCTGCACGCAATAATACAGTATGTTTTAGTATAATATAAGGCTAGATAGGTAGGTAAGTAGATATGTGGGTAGGTAGGTAGACAGACAGACGGACAGACAGACAGATAGATAGATAGATAGATAGATAGATAGATAGATAGATAGATAGATAGATAGATAGATAGATAGATAGATAGATAGATAGATAGATAGATAGATAGATAGATAGATAGATAGATAGATAGATAGATAGATAGATAGATAGATAGATAGATAGATAGATAGATAGATAGATAGATAGATAGATAGATAGATAGATAGATAGATAGATAGATAGATAGATAGATAGATAGATAGATAGATAGATAGATAGAATACCTGCCTCAACCATGCTGGCCCTTGTCACAAATAACATGCAAGGAACAACCCAGGACCCCAAAGGTACATTACGTTTTGAGTCAATTCAATACCTTTTAATTAGTCACGGTTACCGTAAGTGTTGAATGTGTCACCCTCAGTTGCATCAATTACAACCTAGGTAGATTGCCCGCGCTCTTAAAATTATCGGTCGTTACTTTGAATTGTCAAACCTAAAATGTGACATTCATCTTGTTTTAGTTATTCGTGTTTTAGTAACTTCCGGACAGACTGTTTTTGTAAGACTCGTGCTTTTCTATGAGAAAACTTCAACTCAAAATGCAAGCTTTGACTTCAGCTCGGAGGTGACAAGTTCCGGTGTCACAGACTCTGGTGTCACTGTTCCTGCGAAATGTGAGTAGCGGTCGACGTCCGTGTAATTTGTTCAAGAAGATTTATTTTGCTATTTGATTTATTCTGTATATTTTGTTTTGAGATATTTTTGCTGCGCTGATCTGAGCTCTGCTGTTCTTAGCGGTGCTGTGCTGCCTTGCTTTGTTTATAATTGTGTCCCACTTGTTGCTGTGACAATGTTTGACACAGCAGATGATATGAGTATGTGAGCCCTGCAGTTTCAATATATTAAACGTTTAAGACGATAAACACGTTCAGGACTTGCAACCTCTGAAAGACATGGGAATAATTTCTTCTTTTTTGATTGTTTATCTTGATATAAGCAGAAAGACAATTATTGGATTCCCTGTAAATCTCGGCGCTATTTATATGTTTTGCTCAGAAAGTCATGGAAAGTGCTTTGTATTTTTGTGCTGACCTAGGGGTCATAAGTTTGACAATGTAAATGTCTGTACTTCTGTCATGCTGAACAAAATATATATGAAGATAGGGACATCTAAAATTGTACAAAAACTGAGGGAACTCCATTACAATTCAAATTGAACAGTCACAACCTTATTGCTCTCGGAAGACTTTCAAGGTGCCATTCGGTGAAAAAAAGATGCGAAAATAGTCCCGAGGAAAACGCCATGCACGGGAACGATGTTTGGCCGAAGAGCATTAGAGACATTGGAGTGTTTGGAGTGCAGCATGCAGTTACATAAACCCCTCTATAGCATTTTTGGTTTAACATATTTTATTTCAAAAAATACAATTGGGAAAAAGGCGATGCCTATATTTATTCCTCTCGTGTTATAAAAATTAAAAAAATATGTTAACAAGTACGAATATTTGAATTAAGTGCAACTGCGCTAGATATGTAGATAAGTAAATATATATATATATATATATATATATATATATATATATATATATATATATATATATATATATATATATATATATATATAAAAGAGGAAAAAAAAGGAAAAGCAAAGACTAAGAGACACAGGACGGTACAGTGACGCAGACACAACACTTAGAAGGTACACACACACGATATTTACGGGACAGATAGGGTACTTCCAGCTGATCTTCAGTGAAAAAAAATAATATAATACAACACGGGATTTAACATGTTGGGCACAAAACTACGTAGGTGCATTGCTGAAGCACCTAGGTTCATATTGCGGCTCTGTCCCTTAAGACTAATGTTCATAAGACTGTGCAAATATAGAACGGGCAATTCTACTTTGTCGGTCTATATTCCATTCTTCCGAACACATGCATAATATATTGGAGCAACTCACGCAGTATTAAATTCTTCAACCCTTAACAGTGAAGCTTGAAGAATGTTTTAGGTTGTTGGCCTTGATAAAGACCAATTTTTTTATCGACATGATTACATGCAGGCAGGTTAATGCAAAAAATGACCATTATCATTTATTTTTTATTTCTATTTAACAGCATCCGCAGAGAAAAAAGTCGACGGCCATGATTTCAATTGTGACAACCCTCATCGTCTGCTCAATCATGACAGTTTGGTCTCGCTAAGGAAGTCTCTGAGAGCATATATTTGTCAACCCTTGTTATCAGAGGGTACAGGGGGGGGGGGGGGGGGCATCATTGGTCGCCTGCATTAAATACCTAAATGTTTCTTTGGCATGATACATGTATCTGCAAAAGTCAATATCCCTCCCGGTCTTTGAAATTAATTATTTTACAAGTATTGCTTTACCCAAGCTGGACGCACATACTGTATCATATATAAATAATACACGTTGCCCGAATGTATTTTGTGTATTCTTTATGAACACGACAATTCAGAATCCAGGCTACAAATAAATTTGTTTTGCAGATATAGCAACATTTGGTCATCTGGCTGTGGTATACAATAATATAAAATGTATCACCATTTCGGGTTGTCCTTAATTTTTACATTAGCTGACTTAATAATCGTTTGATTTGAGGTAGTCGGATGGGTGGTGATTCTTCGTCCGTACGTCTGTCTGTCTGCTAAAAGTTCACATTTTCTCCAAAACATCAGCCAGATTGATGTCTTGCTTAATTGGCTTGTACCATGGGTGGGTCTCTACAAATTTTGTTCGAATGACTACACTTAATTTTTTCCCGGTTTTTGTGAGATCGTGTTGGTTTAGAATAAATGTTCTTTGAAACCGTTAGACCAATTGCTTCGAAATCCCAAAGGGTCATTTCTGGGGTTCTTAATTGCCTCAACTCATGGCGCTCCGATTTTTTTCAATTTGTATATTTTTGTGCATATTTTGTTATTTTTGACCTTCGATGAGAAGCAGTCAGTGTGATTGTGCAGAAAAGTGGTGGAAATGTACCTTGCACAAGTCGTAGGTGCTAAAAGTCGTGATCCCTGATTTTTGGCCATTTGTTCTAAAATCAAAGTACTTACCGTCAGTGCATAAATTCCTTATAACTGATATGTACCATTATAGTACAATGAACTGAGAGAAATAAAGAGAAGAGCTACATAACAATATATACACATACAAATATCTGTGTTTGTGATTATATAGAACTTTTTATATGAACCTATGTTACGTGAAGTACTAAAAAATCGAATTGTTATTGTTTCCCACATTGTTTGACACATATGGGGATATATACTTTTAAAGGCTTATAAGAATTCCCTAGTTGGCAACACACTACACAATTACTCATGCAAGAGGTGGCAGACACTTGTATCATATGAATACAGTACACAGTAAACCATATGCTACATCAAAACTGTTGTTTAATATGCAGAAAAACATGAAAGCAGTTCAGAAAAAAAAGAGGCGAGACAGAGGGTTGAATAAGAGATTAGCTAGTTTCATATAATAAATTATCTTTTAACTTCTTTTTGAAATAGGAATAATGAGGACATACCTCGCACCGACAGGGGAATTAGTTCCAAACAGTAGGACCATGATATTGTATAGCAAAAGTGACAGGTACTTGTTCGGTACTTAGGTATAAATAAATCATATGTTTGTCTGGTAGAATAAGACTGATTATTGTCAAAACAATTGAACAAATTACTGCAGATACTGGGCAAAATATTAATGGCGATTTGAAACATAAATACACCTGTTAAATAGATATTTATGTGGCCGAATATTGAAAGGTTGATATTTTTTAGCACAGGGTCCATATGACCATAAAACATGTAATAATTAATAATCCTTACAATTGTCTTTTGAAGAAGTACAGGTCCCTTCAAATTTATGGTTTTATTGGAAGCCCAGATTCCATTACAATAAATCAAATAGGGGGAGCTGGACTATAATAAAGCTTAATTTAAATCCACTTACCCAATTTTCACTTTATTTTCTTAAAATGACTACTACTTCACTTGATTTGCTAGGGATTTGAGAAATATGGTACTTCCCGATCAATTTTGCATGAATCCATACACTTAAATATTTACAATACAAAGTTTGCACCAAAATATACCATTACCTTCGATAAAAAAGGTCATCATTTTGTAATTTCCTGGTAGGAAATAACATGAAAATTGTTTATCTGGGTTAACAGACAATCCATCTTATTGGAACCATTCCGGTGTTTGAATCATGGACATATTAGTATTAGTTTCCAATAAGACCAAGTTGGACCGGTAAAATAACAAACATGTATCATCTGCATACAATGATGAAAATATGTCGTCAGAGTGTGTACCAAGGTCATTAATATAAAGCAAACACGATAGACGGCCCCGAATTGACCCCTGTGACACTCCACAAGACTATCCGTGAACAACTTATGCACCAAAATAATTCGAATAGTGATTTTATGCATAAATTTTTTTCTGGTCGCACATAACACCGCCTTCCGACTGCAAAAAGCTGCAAATTTACTTGTGTACTTTTTTCCCGCGGCCGCATTTGAAATGGTAACGTTTGCCACTTACAAGTTTAATTTCTTTTGTGAATGTTTAATGGGTTGTACTGTTATATTATAGAAATACTATATATGGACGCACATGATTTCGCATAACTTTTCATAACACGGTGGTTAAAAGATATTTTCAAAAATATATAGAGCGCCATCAAGTTCATAAAAGTGATGACCAAAAGTGGTATCTGGGTATAAATTAACGGTTTTGTGCCGTCAAACCGCAATTCAGATGCAGATAGACATTTTTGCAGTTGATAGACGTCATCCATATGACAGCTGCAATGCTGAAAATAATATGAAACGATGTGAATATTGTATTGCTTATCGTGACATGCGTTGATGGAAAAAATCATACCCGCAATCTTGCTGATGGCAGAAAACCTTAACCTCATTCGTGTTGATAGCAGTATCGGCACTTGAACTTTTCTGCCATCAACATCGGGCATCAAGTCTGCAGTTACGCTTTTCTGCCATCAACATCAGGCACAGGTCTGCAGTTACACTTTTCTCTCCTCAACATCAGGCACCAACTCTCCAGATACGGTTTTCTGCCATTAAAATCTAGTAACCGACAGAAAGTTACAGCTTTTGGCCAACCCTGAAAAAAGAGTTAACATTGAAAAATTGGCGCTTCATTCTCGAGAAAAATGTGTTACTTTAATCTGTTATATGCAATAAAACGAATTTGCCAAGTTTGTCAGTTACAAGTTTGGGCCACCAAAGAGCAAAAAATGGTTAATCAACATGTCGGTTTTATTTTTATCATTTTGTTTTACATAAAGTGGCCTAAAAACGACAGTATAGTGGTATTTTATACTTTTAAAACATAAACTTTGTTATTCTGATATGCAAGTTGTGATCCAATTTTAATCATTTTATTGTGACCAGAGACAACGGACAAATATGGACGTCAATAACAATTTCACATAAAGCAATTAGAATACTTTGCTGTAGTGGGAATGCATTTGCAGGCAAGACAGATCATTGGTCCGACAACAATCGACCATAATCCTACATCCGCAGCATAGCAGAAAACAAAATGCATTGTATGTACCTGTATGAATTCTGCCCTCAACACTCCCCGTCAACTATAAATTGTTTGATGGACTTACTAGTACATTAACATAGATCCATGGTTCTTACGAGAACAACTCGTGCCCATACGACGGTAGAAATAAGTGACCGAAGGATCAAGAGGTTTTCTTTAGCTGTGTTTGTTTTGTAATTATGAGTGACTGAAACTGATATTTAGAGACGTTCGGTTTCATGCACGTTTGAAAGCCCCTTTTCACAAAAGCAAAACAGAAAGGAAAAAGTCCGTGGGACGTTGTCTTAGCCTCATAGCTACAAATCGTCTTTATGCAATAATATTATGTTTGCCATATTAGACATGCATGGAAAGCTATTTTCAAATTACTATAGGCGCCTGTCATTTTTGCAGTGATTTTTAGTACAAATCTAAAAGTTTAAACAGCCCCACCTCACGGATTGCTTTGTTTGATTGGCAACCTTGGGGTCATACCCCTTTAGATATTTTTTTCAACAGCTCTCATCAATATATTAATGTCTCAGCCGTTAGTAGAACATTGCATAATATTGCAAGTGTAGATTCGGTACACGGTCGATGACAGTGCAGATGTTCTGTTGAAATGAATATTTATACCTATTCAAACTTCGGGAACAACTTTTTTGAAAATGAACTTAAAATATGTGTTAATTGAATTTGTGGGGACATGAAGCATATGTGCACATGTACGCGACTCCGCGGTTTAGACATTCTTTGCTGGGTATGGAGGGGTCTGGAATTTTGTAATGTTTGTGTTACGACAATATGGTCACACATACATACTTACATACCTGTCTGCACTGCTTGTACTTCATGCATCTGTGTATGCATCTCAACAACATCCACCTTAACTACTGTTTAAATATTGTGACGAGCACAGACCATGAAGCGTTCTCGGGCGGAGAGATTAATAGTAACTGAATTGTGGTTCGGACAAAAAATACCTTCCTCTGCCCTTTGAATAAACACTTGTTGTCTCAATTACAATTTTATCCATAAAAATGTCTGATTTAAAAATCACAGGACAAGGTTATGTGCTCTAAATCACACCCGCAAATCACACGGTAATTATTTCCCCTTTCGCGATACTCATTTTTTCTCCTTTTCTCAATGTTAAATGGCATTTCTACCTCTCTGTTGCCTTTACCTCACAAATGCCTTCAGTGCACTGGTATCTCAGCGAGGCATATTGGAACTGGTATAATAATTAAGAATGCTTGGCAAAGCGTCTACAAACTTTAGCTGCTACAGTAATTATCATACATTGCTTTCTCTGATACTGCACTAACTCTATAGATAAATGAGCATAATTTGTCAGATATTAATTCTAGGCAAAATCCTCAATTGCTTCCCCATACACGTTTACCTGAACTTAGTTCTTGAACACCAGATTTTACATATTTATAATATAAATGTATTGTCCAGTTTTGGAATTATAGCCTGAGTCTGCTGTGATAAGTTAATCACACATATCATGTGACTGTTAAAGTGAGTATAAGCGCTAAAATGATTTTCCGGAGTGTGCCTAATTTTGGTATCGTAAGGTACATCTTATCCCTGTGGGACTTGCTTGCACCTTCATTGCAGCAAAAATATTACTAATTCCATGAAAATTAAGGATAAATTTTTTGAGTTGCTTCAAGTGAATATGCAAGACTTGTGACGGTTTTTTTGTTCCTTAGCAACCATAAAAGTGACAATTTGTCAACAAAGAGCACATGTAGGTGCCATATCTGGTTCTGTGGGTTAGCCCCAGCATGTGGTCTTAACACCCTTTGAATGTGTTATCAGTACAAATTAAAACAGTTACTGCAGACATGGGACAGAGGGCAGGCCAGTCAATACTGTCTAATGTTACAGGCACCATGTTGGAGAATAGGGTCACATTTATTTGATATTCCAAGTGGCATCCAATACAGACTAACAAAATGAAAGTTCTGGTTTCTATCTCCCATATCATTGAATCAAAAAGGATTCATGGGGAAAAACAACACACTTTAATTTTTGTGGTCAGGCCGTTAAGTTCCTGTTACACCAAAAAGATTAATTTGGTGATACAGTGCCTCCTGTAAGTCCATTCCAAATGTAACAGAAAAGTGGCCTTATTGGGAAGGGGGGCTTTCTAGAGGGGGCCATATGATGGAATTGTCACACTTTCTGCAAATGAATGGTGGAGATTCAAGAGGGGTGGTGTCCGGTGAGAAGGCCGGGCCTCACAAGAGGAGTACCACTGTAAAGACACATCCTCGCAATAGATGATCACGGTCTGGTAAAATGGAAACCAGCCGGACCTTTGCCTCATCAGCACAAGTGGATGAACAGGGTTATGTTACATAACTGTACAACCACAGTCATGTCCACTGGATGCCCCTCCACGGGTGTGCCCCTGTCCCCCCCCCCCTCTCTCTCTCTCTCTGTCTCTGGTATCAATTAACTAGCCATTCATCAAAACATTCAACTCCACCCACATACCCATTCTTAGTTTTAAATCCAGGGTGGTTTCGGTGATCACCGATTGAAATATCTACTATTTTAGCCGTGACTAGCGAAATAATGAAGCTATATTTTGCACACCCAACTTGGAATATGTTAAGACTGAGGTACAACACATATAATGAAGTGACAAAGATTGAGTTGATGAGATGACCCCATTTACAACGCGTATACTGACTTTAGCTCGTTCTGAATCCCTCCTGTACAATTGCTTAGAAATATACGCGCGATTATTGATCTTGTATCTGATATATCACTCATTTCCTCAAACTTATCTTTGTCGATATGCACTGTTTTCTTTGTTTACCTGTATACTGATTCCAATATGTTTTGTACGTGCCTGTTGACTTAAGTTCTTTCAGTGCTTACGGTAACTGTGTCTTTGGAGGACAGTCTACACTAGTGTCAGTTAAGACTGAAATGCAATTTTGCGTACCATAATTTTTTTTCTGTTTTGGCCCGTGGTTTCGAATAAATTTAGAAATGTCAATGTTTATTGCCTTTGATAGGGACTCACATCGATAGTTTGTATTCATATTGCCAAGCTGGTCCGGTAATAGTACCACTGTGTTGCTGAGTCTAATATCTATAACTTCTACAAGCATGGTCATTAATCATTAAAGCAAATATATCGCAGAAGCTATTAAATCCATAGCGGACGTTGTTTGGTTAGAAAGGTCGGTGTGGTGCAAGATGGGAAAGTTTGGCTTGAACATATTTTGTTCAAAAATCAATTGGATAAAAGGGCAAAGCCCTATTAAGCATAGAAAACAAAAGGCATTACACACCAGGTAATCACAAGGACCAAGGCAAGTGGTAGTTAACATCACATTACACTACATAAAGATGGCAAAATGCCAAGACAAAATATCAGGGATGTGACCAAGACAGTACGCCACGTAGGGACAGTAGATGGGGTACTGACTTAAATAAATGATATGAAGTTATTGAATTGTGATACATAAGGTTGAAGCATAAATGTACCAAGGAGTGAAACCGTCAGAGTCAAGTCATATATGGTATAATTGTGAATCATTAAGGTGCTGCCACGGGCCTTCCTGAGGCTTTTATATACTGATGTCAGCAAAAACATAATTCTGTTTTTTTTTGCTATTGCTCTGTTTGGAGCCACATAAAAGTCCTTTTATAAAATGATGTACATCCAAAAACAACTTGGGGGGGGGGGTTGCCATTGCACTGTTTGGAGCCACATCAAAGTGTTCGAACGGTAAAAGATGCAGCAGGTATGACATTCCTTTGTAAAATATCTCTCTGTACACTATACCTGTTGGGGAAGTTTTTTGTGATTAGCCAAGTGCTGTTTTTCACTGCTTTCACTGGACGATGTAATGTCGTCAACCAAATATTTGTTATAAACAGTCCCGACTGCTAAGAGGCTCCGTCTTATCAACGGAGCATTATTGCAGTTTTGCAGTTCACTCAATGTGCATGTAATTTTAAGAGAAGGAAAGTTTCAGAGCAAGGTGGGTTCCTTACAATATTTATATTTTATTTTTAATTCAGTTATTCTTCCGTAACAACAGTGGCTTTTATCACTGAAAAACTACAGTGGTGTAACAGACCAAAGATGTGAAGCCTCAAACCTACCAAGCTTGATCAATGAGTATATACTGTTCATTCAAATGGTATATAATTTGGGGTTGAGTTAAAATACCTTGTAATTACTAATTAAAGTGTTCTGTGTGCCTGGCTTTTATTCACGTATTTCGCTACTCAAACAAACTAGTAAAAAAAAGGATTCAGGTTTATCAGAACATTGATAGTAAGAAAATTAGCATCATCTTGTGGGTGTTCTATTTTTACAAAGTGGGAATTATTAAACTTTATGATGAAAACCATTCAATATTGAGATAATTTTAAAAACACTTAAATACAACCTAGGACCACAAAGGGTTGTGCAGCAGATCTCTTAGCTTTCCACATATGAAATATGCCCTTGTTGAGAAATGATATGCACAATCCACAAGTTTGGAAAAGCATCACATGGGGAAAAATAATTGAAACTTAAAAATTGATATTTAGATTTACATCTACATTTGACCAGATTATATTTGTAGCCAATTTGAGCTGTTTTAGAGCTAGAGTTTCTGCGTGTTGGATATGCGGTAGGGAGGCATCGCCTTACAAATACAAATACATGTTTGACTATCCGTTAAAGAAATAGTTTTAAAGTAGTCTGGAGCCTTGTTTGGCAGGCTTTATAGGTTGTTGTTACAGTTCTAAACACTACCCTGTTTGGCATAAATCAACTATTGTTTATGTTGACCATTACGGTTGTCAACACAACCTTGTCTAACATTACTTACGTACTGTTTATATTGACTGCTACAGGAACCTGGCTGGCATGACCGATTCCTCTGTATATACGCCGTTGCAATTCTCTACTGATCCTATCTGACAGGCCTTTAACTATTTATGCAGTCCAAAGTTCTCACTAAAAAAGATCAAGTCTGGCATATCTTGCTACCTTTTGCATTGACTGTATTTCAACATAAAACCATGTATCATTGGTACCTATCATTAGCCATCATGAGGAAAATATGAATATTCGTTTCTAAAGCTATGATATATATATATATATATATATATATATATATATATATATATATATATATATACATATATATATATATACTGTAGTTCTAGAAATTTTCGCGCTCGATTTAATTTCGCGCTTTTCGCGCTACCATCCAAAGCACAAAATTAAAATGCATTAAAATAAGTTTCATTGCATTTCACTACATTGTATGGCATTGGATTGCGCGAAATTAAAATGCGCAAAAATTTTTGTAATTTAAGAAAAAACTGAGTTTGCGCGAAATTAAACATATATATATATATATATATATAATGAGAAAACTAGGTGAGTCCGGAGTCTGCTACACCAGACTACCTGAGTAGACATCCGCATCACACAAGCCCGAAGGGCGCGTGTGATGCGGATGTCACGAAGGTAGTCTGGTGTAGCAGACTCCGGACGAGCCTAGTTTTCTTTTTATCCCGTACTTAAGTACTATCAATTTTCACTTTTCATTGTAAATTTTAAAAAACTACTATTAATAATTAAATAAAAGATAACAGACACAAGCTTCCCAATGTAGACATACGCGACCTCATTTTATTTTGCTTCTGGTGTATGAATACATTAAGTTCATAAACAAAGTGAACAGTCAACGTAGTCTGGTGCATAGCCACGTAGTATGGTCAGATCCATGCCATATAAGGGAATGAACACAAGAATGGAAAGAAAGTAGTGCAACACAACGTAGTCTGGTGCATAACCACGTAGTATGGTCAGTCAGACTACGTAGTCTGTATTAAGTCCATTTTTAAAGTAATATGGCCCTAAGTACGGGATAAATATATATATATATGTATGTATAAGTTATCGATAGGCTGAGCCGTGCGGTTTGTAAAAATGCATCATTATACGTCACTGGCCATAGATAAGAAAATGTTTGTTATGAATCACAGACTTCAAGTTCTAAGCTGTACTTCCACAGTAAAATCTTAACAAAGTTGTTTTTTCTTGTCGGACGCAAGTGGTCTTAAAAAGACATGTAACTTCAATTCCAGTGAGGAAGTTCTGAAAAAAATGTTCCTATACTGCACACAGCAACTGAAAACTCCACACAGATAAAGCTCGGAGTGGGTCAGTTGGGCAAACATTTTCTGCATAAGTAAATATGAAATCAGTTTATGAAAAATCTAAAAAGCTTTGGTCTCTGGGATTATTAAAATATAAAATGTGTACGTCCTCTGAAAAAAAGTGCGCTTTGCTTACCGTAAGGAATCCAAATACGCGTTTACCGGCAATTACCCTCGTAACTGAGACGCCGAGAACGGAAGACATCGTTACACAAAATTTCACAGTTCAGAGACCAGCAACTCATCACATGTAAAGATAGATTAGCAAGTAATGATAACAGTATTTTTGCCCACTCTATCGACAATGGGAACATATCGATAATAGGTACATCAACTATATATATATATTCCTCAAATGTATGAGAAAAGAGTAAGGCAAACCAAAATTCATTTTAATAATCATTAAATATTGACATGAAATATATTCCAAAGTGCAATGAAGTACATGAGGTTGGAAAACTAGATGTTGAATTATTATAATTTTGCATGATTGACTGCTAACACACTGGTTACGCAGATGCCTCATAATGATTTGAAAGAAGGCGTGACCTTTTCAGCATAAAGACACGTGTTTTGGTTTAAACATATTTGTATTTCAAGCACGATTGGGAAACATGCATAGACTACATGAATCCTTCTCTCAAGGTAAAAAAAATTAAAGGTAATATTACAATGAACAATATATATGTACAGGATTATAATGGAGTATGCGTAAGTGTCCATTTCAATGGTATGAAAGTAAGAACAAATGATAGTCAAAAACTAATAAATTAATGGAAAGAGAAGCTTGTACAGGACAATACATTGACAGAGACAAACGAATAGAAGTTGTGCCATAAAACATTACGACACAGACAGTGGTAACGGGGGGACTAACATAGGAGTGGTAATAGTTATGGGTTTGCCCATTTGCATGTTTCTGGACATGTTAAGATTTGGAATTTGGTCTGAATTGGATCTGTTGATCGGGATTCGAAAGATACTCATGCCTGGGTATCTGAGGAGGCTTTAATCACTCAGTCTGAATGATAAAATTTTGTGTCTCTGCAAGTACAATCTTGTTTTGTGCTTTGCAACAGTTTCTACTACCAAATTAAAGAGTATTTAATGTAAATGGAACCATTGGTATGATTTTTAACTATAGAGAATTCCCAGGTATAATATGATGTGGATAATTTATTAAGAAAAATAATTGTATGTTGTTTCATCTGGGGAAGCACATGTGCATTCTGGCGACCCTTTGACGCCTATTCTATGTAAGTGGTGATTCAGCTGGTTGCATCCCATCCTAAGCGTGGCTTGGATTATATTGGCTTTTCTGCTGGCAGTATAGAATAATTCATCTAACTTTGGTTTATTTCTGTTTATATTGCGTCTAAATGAATCTAAGTCCACTGAATTTCTAGTCGACAGAGGTAACTCGTGACACTCATTGATAGTAGAAGGTAGAAAATAATATTTGGAGGAAAGCAATATTCTTGATTTTGGTTCAGTTATATTTGCCTTGGAACGAAAATTGTAACTTGATCTAGAAAATACACATTACGGGAGTAATTCACTCAAATAGGTTGGAACAAGTCCGTGCATCATTTTGTAAAAAAGTTCTAATCTATGATTTCCTGCATTTTGATAGAAGTTCCCACCCAGTTTCCCTGTAGAGTTCGTCGTGGCTTGTTCGACTCATGGCTCCAATAACAGCACGGGCTGCAGCCAGCTGGTCACTCTCCAAAAGTTTAGCATCGGATTCCGTGCATCCAGCCCAGAACACATCACCATATTCTATTATAGGTCTGGCATATGTGAAATAGATTAATCCAAAGAACGCCTGTTCAATTTGTGAAGAAGTTAAATCAGACCCTAGTATGAGGCCAAGGTGTTTGTGTTGAGTGACATTGTCACGTTTTTGCCCTTGGAAACAGACAAAATTATGAGAAGGGTTAGTTTATTGCTAATGAGCATACTTTTGGTTTTGCCACAAAAAATTTAATCAACCATTGTTGTGACCATTTTTTTACTTTCTGTGAGATCATTGTTTAAAGTTCCTGTGGAATTGGAAGATTCAAGACGGTCCTCGAAAGTGATAAATATACGTGTTTTCATGCAACCTGAAAAGAGTGCTAACGATTAGGCAGTGAAACCAACAGTACATTAACTAAAAATAAAAGAATTTCTATCTTTATAATCTACTTTCAGTTGTACGAAGAGAAAGGCTTGAATTATGGTACAAAAATTCCATTGACACATAACACTTATGCAATGTAATTTAATCCGTAGAAACTATTCAAGGAAACTATTTTCATTAGATTGGTAGGCTATGTATTTGCATAGCTCCAGGTGAAAGTAAAACCCTGAACAATATTATACCTCGTTTCAATATGTAAACCTTGAGCAGTCTGTGCCCAATCGAAAAAAAATGTTACAGTTAGCAGGTAAAGAAAAATGTCTGAACGACATAATGATTAACTTACAGTTCGACAGCGTCTATACAATGTATGGCAGGTTTTGTTGATTACCAATTGATGAAACTGTAATGGAGCTATACTCAATAAAAACCCAATCATTTTCAGTTGACGAAGAAGACCTGTTCAAATATGTTTGCCAAAAAACAAAAATCTGCGCCTTATAGCAGCAGTAATAATTTCACTGACAGACGCTAAACAGTGGGTGGAAGTGAATAAATTAATATCAAATAACATATTGCTATAGTAATGATGCTACTATCCATTTTTTTTTGGGGGGGGGGGGCTCTTCTGATATTACATTAATGAATTCTACATAAAAATGCAAATTTATGGCATAATGTACGAGGGGTGATTGAAAAGCTTTGAGCCTGGTACACCATTTGTCTGCGTGTTGGGAATCTAACATTTCTTTTGACTCTGTGTAAAATTTTGCGTAACTGGATGAAATTTTCCCGACACAATATTTGAGTGAAGAGAGTAGCGGTGTGTCAGAGTTGCACAGTGGATATAGCTGTATTCCCCTTATTTGGCTCATTTGGACTTCCATTTGTTTCCAAACATGAACAGACATCTTGCTGGGACTCATTATAGTACTGATAATGAGGTCGTATCTGCAGTGGATGACTTCCTTGGGTTCTGGGATAAGGCCTTGAGAATGGTATTAAGGCAGTCTTCATAGGAAACTTGTGTGGAACTTATATGGAGATTATGTTAAAAATAGTGAATGACATTAATTCAGTTGTCATTTCTTCTTGGTAAGGCTCAAAACTTTTCAATCTCCCCTCACATGTATAACACGTTGGACTTGCAGGGAACGCTACAATACTATATATATAATGAAAATTGTCAAGTTTTTCACATTATTATGATGGGTAAATAAATTTATTATTTAGTCCTACGAACCTTAATAAAACAGTTAGACGGACACAAATCGTTAGTGAGCGGGCACTGCAAAAGAACACGTTCTACTGTTTGAATATTGTTACCAAAAGTGATTACTCCTTCTACCCGCGGAATGCATGACCATAGCCCTGTTTCAATCTTTAATTTAGGAGAGCTCAAGCGATCTCCAATGATCGCAATACAGGCCCATTCAGTTTTATTATGGTCCCTAATATATGTATATATTGCATGTGCATTTAGTGAAGAATTAACTTATAAATATGCATGTCTACGCGATGTTCCATCATGTCTTATATTAGACAAGATCCGATTCATTTTCATTTTTCTATAGTACATATTGCCGGCGTCAATAGTCTCCTTATTTTGAACTTCCATGGGTTATTTCACTTGTATTGCAAGTTTTATATCGCTGTAGACATAAGGGCCTGTGAATTATTACAATTTTCATGGCTGGACAGTTTTTGATTTTTTTCTGTTTTTCAAGGGTGCATCCTTTTGTGATGTTGAGCTAACCTTTATAATTGAAATGATTGCATGTGGTTTCTCTTACGTCAAGAAGGTTCTTCACTGCAGCAATATAGAGCTGTTAAGCGGCGCGAATCTCTGCCATTAGCCCCTTCTTGCGGCTCTACCTTATAGATGGTTTAAACGCACTGTCTTGCACTTTCTTTTTAACATAAAATGGTGCATCTGAGTTCCACCAAAGCAATGAACCGATTACAGGGCATTTGGGATCCTCATTTCAATATGATTTTGCATTTGTGTTTAAACTCAGTTGCGGATAGCGGTGATCCAAGATAAACATAAGTGTTTGCATGGTAAACAGTGATTTTATGAACTGTTTTTGGATCTTTATCTCTCGAGTGTGCAGCAATAAGTTTGATTTCTCGGAATGTATTTTCATCGCTATACTATCCACACAATTGTTCTTAAATAGTTACTACATAACCCGTCGAGATGTAGCATATACTGCTGTATCATCCACTAAGAGGAGACAATGTAGGTCTGTTTACCACCCATCGCATTCTAATGTTGTGTATTTCTGGTACTCTGGGGTCAACATAGGAATGGAAAAGGTGACAACTGAGGGAATCTGGTATTCCCACCCCAGCTATATTGTTGAATTATTCTTAACCAATTCGGCAAAATGTGCCAATAATACTTTGGCTGAGTGCTTGTACAAATCTTGTATCACAACCAGCTTTGGAATGTTTTTCAGCTATTTTAGGCCTATCAACTTTATCTTATACCTTTTTATAATCTATAAATGTTAAGCACAATGGTAGCTTCAGTTTACGAGTTGTTTCTATGAGCAACCTTGCAGTCATTATTTGTTCTTCGCCGCATTTTCCTGTTTGTGCACATGCTTGTTTAACATTAGGCTTGAACTACAATTCAAAACGACTTCCCAATATTATATCAAATATTTCAACATATTCTCGTAGAATTACTTGGTAACGATGACTTCGCTTTTTCGTGAATTACGAACATTTTGATTGTATTCCGATGCGTTTAGTATTCCCCAAGAACCACTTCGTTAACGTTGATTGTCTTCCGATGCGTTTAGTTTTCCCCAAGAACCACTTGGTTAAAGTTGATTGTTTTCCGGTGCGTTTCGTATTCCCCATGAACCACTTGGTTGAAGAAACTTTAAATTAGGATTCCGACTTAGGGTTTTATTATTGCGGGAGATTTCCAATCGATATCTGCGGGTCTGCCTGACTTAAGTTTTTTTCAGTAGATTATAAATATCTATTGGCTCAACACTATCATCTAAAATAGGCATCTAAATGCCAGTCTCTTTGACACTATCATTTGTTTTTAATATCAGTATCTGTTTGGTTTAGCAGACATACTCTGTATCCTTGGGTAATGTTAAAACCTGCATAAGAACTTTGTGCGATGTACTATTTATACAAGTATCTAGACATTGCGCAGAAGTGATTGTGCAATATTAATCTTGCTGTATACTGTGAGGATGAATCTCTCTGCGCAAGGTAATGAGATACCTACGCTTTAGCAATGATTCGGTGTGAAAATTAATTTTTTCATTGGAATACTGGGAATAATCACTTTGACAGTTCTCGCATTTTTTTTCTTATTTTATTTTATTTTTTTAATTATTGATTATTGTGCTTTACGCATCACGCGGACAAGTCTTGCCCATCATTCCAAAGGCTTATATTCTGTTTCCTTTGCACCCATGCCTAATATGTTCCCATTCATGATAGACCTCTTCTTTGCAGCATCTTAAGAGGAAAATAACTTTCATGTGTTTTTCTTTCCAGTCGAAGTTCACGTGGAAATATGTCTGTTCGCATACATTGGACGTTATGCCTCTGGCTGCTGGCTGCTACTTTGCGTGAGTCTTAAATCATTATTACTGTAGAAAAGGCGGATTTGGAAAAAATGGTTGAGTGTATGGAAGATGAGAACCGTTAAGACACGGACAGAGCATCTTTCTTTTCGTCAGTAATACAGAACGCATGGCATTATAGATTTTTTATGAGGGAACGAGGGCTTCTCAGTGCTGTTTGCTTAAACGTCAGTTTGTTTTACTTTCAATGGAAAACAGTTGAATGGAAAAATAATGTAATGCCATATTATTGTAACCCAAAATTTGTTGCCCTGGTTCATGATTAGATTCCTATGATATGCACTCTCTGAAAAAGGCTACATGCTACATAAGTGGGTGACAGGTGATATGCCGTTATGATTGTCTGATCATTGAAACAAAACATGGTACGAGGGAACGGCAAGTTTGATCAAAACTGATTTCATAGTGGCAGTACAGTGACTGATATGAATATAGTATATAATAGTTTAATACAATTAGATCATTATAAATGGCAATTTCTATTGAACATTACCTGCGTAGATAACTTTCAGGCCTGCTATGCCCTTCACTGAGGGCGCCTCTAAGGAGGTGCACAAACTGAGAAAATGCTTAGCTGGTAGTTTGCCATGACTACAAATACAAATATGCACGGCTCTCGCGACACAAAAAAGGGAAAATACAGGTAAAATGTTCTTCCGCACACAAAGCATTTTAACGGTATAACAATGCAATTGAACGGATTTTTTAAATGAAGGACGAAACTTAAAGAATAAACATGGTTGCCAGTATAACGTACATATAGGTACATCAATGCCGTTTTTCAACGCAAATGTATTATAATTCAGTGTACTATGCCATTACATATCAATCCATATGTTCATGGCAATTGCATAAAACATCAAGTAGATTTATATTAGACAATATCACCACGTATAAATGTCTTTAAAGCTGTACAAGATAGATGCATCACTCAAAATGTACGTGAATGCTAATTATCATCCTGTAATTAACAATCAGGACAAATTAAACTACTTTGAAGCATCCTGCGGGTACACAATTCACGAGCAGTCAGATTTACTAAATATCTAACAAAACTTCACGCATAATGTTCGGCAAATTATATTTTTTCTGAATGTGAAAAAAACTGGACTTTGTGTGTTTTTGCGCTCCCTTTTGTCAGTTGGTTTCGTAATTGACAAAGCAATGGCAAAAGTGATACTCGTGATGAAAAAAGCAAACAGCGTCCTATTTAAATAAAATGACGTCAAAATACAGGTTAGATAAGCTTTATATGTTTGCTCACAATTGTTGAAGGATGTAACATTTTTATACCTTTTCTTCTGGTGCTGAAGACAATGCTGCCCTGTGGATTTGGTAGTATTTAACTCTGTCTGTTTACGTTACATTGTTGTGTTCTTACATCATTGCCTTTTACGACAAAATGACATTATTGCGTATGCAGTGGCTACATCTTCATAAGAAAAGCCCGGTGATTTCGCTTTTTGTCTATGATACAGTGCACCAAACACGGGCACAGGGACCAACAACGACGACAACGACGACGACGACGGTTATTCCCGGCGGAGCAGGACAGGCTACCACCACAGCACGTAAGACATACACTCTCATTTATTTTGCCAGCATAGCAGTATTCAAAGAAACTATAACTCATGCAGTTTTACTGTAACTGTTGGTACAAGGCGAAGAAAAAACATTTATTTGCGACCATGCTGCGGGAGTGGGGTTATCATATACAAACTCACACAGACAGAGTCAGACTCAGAATTTTTTTTTCGACAGAAAGTAAAGGTAAATAAACATTACAAACCGTATGTAATAATTGATAGATATAAGTTCCATGCTATTGTTTGCAGAAATGTGACACAGAGCTGTCAGGATGACCCCAGTTGACGACGGCTTGTCCGCTAACATTGGGGCCACCTTTGATCAAGAGAGATACAATTACAAAATAGCTATACTTTTAGCAGACAGACAGACAGACACACACACACACACACATACACACATATATGTTTATATATGTATATATATAAATATATATATGTATATATATATATATATATATATATATATATATATATATATATATATATATATATATATATATATATATATATATATAACAGTAGGTTTTCTCGATCTGCCGTAAGCTTGTATATAACATACACGATGTGAAGAGTGTGGTTTACTTGTTCACTGTCCGAGTCGCAGTGTCGTGTGCAGTGAATTGTATTGCATTGTGTGCACATGGCCCTTTCGACCGACGCAATATTGGATCTTACAGAGAATCTGTGTACCCTAGAAATGTCAATCGCGGTTGAGGGCATGCACAATAACTGGCAGTTTCACAGTGTACTTTAACGAGGTTATTCCAAATTTGCCACATATGACGTTTCAGTTTCTTTCGACAACTTTAACATGATAGTGGAATTCAGGAATTTCTAAAAGACTTAAGGAGTAGGCGTCACTGTTTGTCCGTAACGGTATTGCCGGCATCATAAATGATTGTTTCCTCATCCGTTGGCTTAGCTGGTGATAGAAAACATAGCTAGCCCACAGATTTAAGAAGTCATGCCGGCTCAGCTGTTGTTCCGACTGAGTTGTGTTCCAAACCCAGCGTATAATGCATCAATACTGGTGCTTCAAAATAGAGATACAATGATATAATCTTGTATTACCCACATGAAAATGTTTTCCTCAAATATGTTATACAGCTGAACCATAAGGTTTTCTATGTCAGAAATACGAAGCCTGTTTTGAAATACTAAATATGTAAACCAAAAAGAGTGAGTAGCGTATTTAAAAAAATAATGCAGGTTCAGTGTGTTTTCTTTTTTGACCAACGGTTGTAAGGTTGGGTATAATACACTTTCAACTGACGCCTTCGTAAACGTAATCTTCTCAGTACGATTGACTTAAAATCTATTTCAGTAATTATGATTTTGCAAACTGTTTATGTTGATGTAGTGAACCTCCCGAGGTCAATCTGCCAACAGCGATTAGAAATTCCAGAGACCTCTGAAATATCCGCCTCGAGCATGACGTCATTGTTTTGAACTGTTCTACATTTCAGAGACTGCTAAAATATCTGCTTCAACCATGATGGCCCTTGTCACGAATAACATGCAAGGAGCGACACAGGGTGTCCAAAGGTATCGTGTGCTCCAAACCAAATAATTCTAAACGAATAAATCTCTGGTTTCTCGTACATGTTGACTGTAGAGTACTAAGTTCTATTAATCAATTTGTTGTCCTTGATTTTCAGTTTAGTTGGATAGGCCCTACAACAATAGTGCTTGTCCTTTGACGTCATGTTCTGCAACTTTGTCATGTGTGTGCCAAGATAGACAATCAAACCTGAATGTAAAACAATTGTATCTATATGATAATTTTCTGCTCAGGCATTATAAATGGAGATAGCATCAGTCGACCCTGTCTTAATTTTTAACCTTAGTCGTCATTTTATTGTCCTGTGTTCTATGCTCATGCTGCTCAGACATTTGGAATGTATTCCATGATACTGCATCTGAACAATATTATTGAACGGTTCATTCTTCAAAACACCATAACCATTATTCAGGGTTTGATATTGCCTTAAAGTGGTACTGGCCCAAGTATGATCCAATTGCCTGGCCAATGTCATACTAAAACAGGAGGTCCGTGTGTATAGGCCATGCTCAGCTGACCTTGAAAGTCACCACACTAGTCGCCCTGTGGCCTTGCGGACAGGATTCAGTTCACCCATATACCCTAAGTATGGCTCTCACACAGTATCATCATCATCATATCAACATCACTGTCTAAGTATGAATAGTTTTCAGTTATCAAGCAAGCAAAATTCACCAATGTGACACTGTGACCTTGGGAAGGAGGTCAAACTCATGTACCGGCTAAATATGGCCTGCAAAGAGAGCTGCAGCCATTTGCAATTTCATATGTGAGGAGGGCAATGCGGACGGACATCTATATGGACATATATGGTTCCCAACGTGCCACTTCTCTCAACTTGCCTGCATGTCTATGTAACTTAATAGTTTACACCTCCCTATCTGATATCCCCACGGTATTGAGCAGACCAAAGTGTAACACGAGCAACACGTATCTCTGAAATACCCCTCAATGCACCAAATAATGGAATATATAGAAAACATTTAACCAAATTCGGTGGAAAAGAGTAAAAGAAAAGGGACGAAGGAAAAAAGGCGATAGGGACAGAGAAGGAGACAGAGAAAGAGGGAGACAGAGAGAAAAAGTGAAAGACGGACAGGGGGACGAGGATATGAAGATCGCAGAACAGTAGCAAAATACATAGGGAGAGACAGAAAAGACAATACTTGTCGGTCCGACCAGCCAATGGGAGTAGTTATTGTACACACACTAACCATATCGAAATGTTTATTTACAAACATATTAAAGACCGTACATCAGTGGCGTATAAGCTATTTCTATCCAGTAACTCTTATTTGTTTCTGCCACAGCTTAAAATAGATAAACAATGTTTCTCACTTGTTTGAGTTAAAAACATATATTCCTCTTGAATTATTTTAATTTAATACCATATTGAGACAGCAACATGGAATATCAACGACCGATATCGTACCAGCTTGTACATTTCTCCCCTTTTCCTGTCTGTCTGTCTCCGTTGTACCAAACTGAACCAAATCCTGTATTTCCTCCTTTTTTATTCTCATGAGATAACACGCATGTGCTAGTGCAAAAAAGGGAGTAGATCTTTTCGTTTGTGTGAATGTTTCTATCCTCACTTTGGTTTCTCATTTTTAAGCCTCGGAGTCACTTCCTTACATGAATGAATATTTCAATGCGGAAAAAATTCATTTATAATATAACATTTGATTTCAGCCCTGGGATGACGGGGTCCGGTGTCACAGCCAACTCAGTGGCTATGTCTACGCCTCTGCAATGTGAGTCATATTGTTGTGCCGTAATTTGCATAAGCCAAATGGGCAAAATGTAATAGCTTCAAGCGGACAAAAATGATGTGTAAAAGTCGTCCAAATTTTTGCTTGCTTGCTTACTATTATTTTAATTATTTTTTGTCAATTTGTTTGGTTTTGGTTTTCTTTTTTTTTCGGGGGTGGGGTGGTTGTTTTGTTTTGTTTTGTTTTGTTTTGGGCTTTTTTTCCTTTGTTTGTTTGTTTGTTTTTTGTATTTTTTTTTTGTTGCTTTTTTGCTGTTTTTTTTACTTTTTTGTTTTTCGTTTGTTTGTTTTTATAGCTTTTTTCTTGTTTTGTGTTTTAGTTTTGTTTTTGTTTTTTGTTTCTGCTATTTGTATTTTTTGGCTTTCTGCTTTTTCTTGGTTTTGGGGGTTTTGTTTTTTGTTTTTGTTTTTTCTCCTATTTGTCTTTTTTATTGTTTGGGCTTTTTTGGTGATTTTTTATATGTTTATGCCTTTATTCCCTTTTCTTATTTCCCGTATGTTAATTTCTATTCCTTCATTTAGTTTTTATGTTGGGGTCGGCCATGTGGGCCTTCAAAACAGACAGAACCGCCTGGTATGAATGCGTTATGACATGAAGTTACGGTTATCAGCGTGATTTTGAACATTCACGATACATCGTTCACATGGAAATGACGGATTGCTTCTCTTATAAGAACATGAAGACAGCACTTAAGGGATCCATAGATATCAAGCGGGACAGATGAATTTTCATGCGAAATATTCATGCAAACTGTGTCAGTTGAAATCATGTGATGCAACAAAGCAGAAACCCACATTAAAGGATCACTGAAAGCTTAGTACATATTATATGCATATATATGTGTGTATACATACGTACTGCAATTTCATGATTAGAAATTAAAATAAATCCGAAAACTACCCCTTCAATTGTAAAAAATTTACGTTAAGACAAAGAAAATCTATATGCTACGATGTGGAATGATTCCATACATTCGGATGTTCTCCTGCTTGGCAGCTGGACTAAATGAACAAAATATTGCTCTTAGAAACCTTCTATTGCTGGAATATTCCTCGGTATGTATCCCTGAGCAACTACATTTTATATATGACGTCATGTGACAGTCGGAAAACCTAATATAAAGACTGCACTTCGTCCTGAACATGTTTTAGACATCACTGGGTATTACAAACGTTAGAAATTAATGTTGGGAATGGTTGACCAAACCAGATGGCTGAGAAGTATAAGAGTTATTGAACTTTTAGGATTGCAACATGAAGCTACCCGACTCTCAGAAATGCAACATGCAGTTCTTAGACTGTTAGGAATGCTACATGCAGTCATTAGACTGTTTGAGATGCTAAATGTAGCTATCAGACTGTTAGGAATGTAACATGCAGTTACAGGAATGATACGTGTGCAACATACAGTTACATACACTCTATATGGTATACTGCATGCCTTAAAATCTTATAGTCCATAATGCTGCACATAACGGTACATATACATAACTCAAACACACAAATATACATCAAAGATTTCCCCATGTGTGCTACTATATTCTTTATAATGTGGATGGAATGGGTGGAAAATTGATGGTTTTATTTCGTACGCCCAAGCACACACACACACACACACACACACACACACACACACACACACACACACACATAATGTGTAAACAACGTACTCAAAGCTTCGAAGAACCTGTACCCACACAAACATCAACCTGGCAGCTTACAAGAGTGCAGTACATTGCACCGTAGCCAGGATGACAAACCGCGTCTTCAGGGATCGTGATTTCTTACAACTGCTTCTTGTTTATTGTTGATAGGTACATTTAAGCAGTAGTTCCGGTGTACATATCCACTTCACTTCTTCCATAATGGTCGTCTGTTGAATTGCGTAACGTTATATGAAGATAGTCAACAAAACTGACTTTATCTTAATTTCTTTGATACACTTGCCAAGTAGTTACTTATGATTGAGGCACTTTATTGTGAAGGCATTATACCATGCAAGTAAGTTGATGCAAGGAATTTGTCCACTCTTATTTGTTTTGCAGCAACCGGGGTAAAACACTCAGTGGCTACCATCTCGCTTGTGACAACCCTCGTGGCCTATTCATTTCTGAAAATTTGATCGCTGGGACACGACCTACACCCCTATTCTTCAAATGTGGTCGTATACATGTACGTCACAATCAACATGAAGCCAAAAACGACAGAGTTCCTAAAACCATTGTACTTCTGTATTCACACAAAGCTACTCTTTGAAGTTCTGATCACAAGCTGGGACTTATTTATCTACCCGTCTTTAAATTATGGAAAACGTTTGTCTTTTACGTCTGACTGAGCAAGCTTCTAACAAGACAGTATGCATCTGGTTTTTTTGGTGTGGTTCCCCTTAGCGGGAGGGGTAGATGGCAGGTATTTTTACTCTGTTTTTAAAAGGAACGAATGGTTTTTAAGGAATATATGTACGCCATTGCTGCAATGGAGCAAGGACGTGGTTTGTGTGGGCCTTTCACACTTGCTTAAGCGGATAATTGACGATGTAATGGAGACTGCAAATAAATACGGATCAAAATATCTTATTTTCATGACGTCCTTTTACCTTTTGAGTAAACTTGGTTTAACCCTTTTCTCTTTTTCAGTCCCGTTGCCTAAGGAAAGGGACTCATGCCCAGAGTTATCAACACTGTTAAACTCATGTATCTCCAAACACGCCAAATATTATTAAAGTGTCTGTCTGTATGTCTATCTGTCTGTATATATGTATGTATGTACATGTATTTGTGTATGTATGTATATATGTATGTGTGCATGTTTGCTTGTACGTACGTGAATATGTTGAAAAACAAGAATAAAGCATTTTAGTCGAAAAGCTAAATAGCTGGTGAAATAGTGGCAAAGGAAAGATATCGTCATAGACACCGATAGATATTATTTTCGACATAATGTAGGGCAACTGTTTCCCGTTAAAAGTTACCAGCACACGCCCGGCGTCACCAGCTTCCTGCGGTTGACTCCGTCTTCAAACAGGTTAAATGTTGAAACCCGGAATTAAATACATTGTTTGGAAACGAATGCATATGGTACGCCAAAGCATCTCGCAAATTCCGTGCTCTTATATATTTACCAACATAAAAAAAGTCGAAAAAGGAAAGAACAATAAGTCCATGGGTCCAGTGCTCTGCTGACATGTTTGGGAAACTATTAGGCATAAAGAGTATCTTCTTTGCCAGCAATGTTGAGAGACACATGGATTCAAATGTCATCTATAGTATCAACTTAAATTAGAACTGTTGAGGCAAGTTAGGAGTAGATTCTGATGAGGTATGTTATATGAAGGTATGTTGCACTACTTCATTTTTTTTTTTAATTTGAAGGCATTTAGCAGATTTGCTGTCAAACAAAGCTTAATCTCTACTTGAAAATTTACGTCCTTTACAACCCTACCATGTTTCATGAAAATCCACAGAAACTTAAAGATACAATATACACTGTTCACACACACAATGTTTACATTTCTACACATAACTAACATAATAGTGGAGGTGGCGCTTCCAATATTGAACCTGATTAAAATGCTCATACCCTCGGTTCAGTTCCGAAAGGTACATGCGGTTCACCTGAAAACTGTAGACACCATTGACAAGTTACCTTTTTTATGGGCATCATCATCGGTGACCCGAAATAAAAAGGTCAAGGTCATTCATATTCCATAATGCATTTGTGCAGGGGAAAAGAGCGCCGAAGTCCAAAAGAATTGGGTCATGGTGACCGAAAAGTAGGTCTCCAGGTAGAGTGTTTGTTCAACGTGCATATTGAACATTTTGATCTGGACAAGACTAATGTCCAAGCTACAGCCTACACATATCAGATCACCACTTTTCAAATTTACAGGCCTGGGGAGGTAAAAAAAACAGGGCACGGAGAGTGACATTAAACAACATATTAGCACTAATTATCTATATATCCAATGATTTTGTATGTTTGACTGAAGAAGTTTTCAGATATTTAATTTTATATCTTTCAACGCATTTTGGTTCACAATTTCCTTCAAATACAGGTGGCGCCACTAATATTATATGCAAATACGATTTGAACCCTTTCCACAATTCCACTAACTTTCATGAAGATTCATTGATGATGGAGTGTCCCCATGTATCTCATAATGCTGTGGGTGCCACCAGAAATATCAACAGGGACATAGATTGTCGTACACTTTATAAGTCTTGAAAGTTGTATGGGGCTATCTTTAAAACTGTGGGCTGTATAGCACCGGGGGGGGGGGTACTCCCTATACCGAGCATAATGGGGATGTGCCGCTCTGAAGGGTAACTTTTTGCGTGCATTTTCCCTAACCAAGGTATCAATTTTGCAAGAATCTCCCTAGCGAAGGTCCAATATTTAAACTAGGGCCCCTAACTAAGGTCGTAAAAAAAACAAACGGCCCTTATCAAGACCCCCGGCCAAGGCAGTCACTTTCATTCGCTTCCCGCGATCAAATTGCACGCTGTGATAATTACAATTAAGCTGCTGGTCTATCGCGTTGGCCACCTGGTGTGCCCTAATAAAGGTCCAGGATTTCTTGGAATGGGGGCCCTGATGAAGGGTAGGTTTGAGGAAATCTGAGCTGCACACCCCTATCAAAAAAGTAGAGAGTACCCCCCCCCCCCCGGGGGTATAGCGTCTACAAGAAATAGTAAACAAATCGGGATGAAGTTACATTACTCAGGAGTGATCGCACGAACTCCGCCATCTTTGATCAGCAGAGCTTAAAAGAATCAGCATGCTGGTTGGCAGACCAGGCGTTCTAACAAATTGAGAAACATATTCCAAAGTGCATACGATACATTCTGATAAGCTACATAACAAACGCCCCATGGATTCTAGCCATCTATGAAAAAAAAATTAAAGCGAACACTTTACAAAGGGCTACTGGAGATATTTGAAAGTCGATGACTGGTGATGTTGAACGTCTATCTTCTTTTATTTCGTGAGGCAAACATGTCATTATTATTCTCTCTCTTTGAGATAATGGCCGTAATGCTCCAGTACTATTGCTCACCACCACGTCATATCTACGTCATATCTTTTGTGGTACACTAATGTGCCTGATATATCGTAACAGTAAGCACCTTCATACCACACAGACTGGTGCAATAGCTTGACTCGTCAGCAACTGACATGTTGATAGTTTGAACGCTGTAGTCTCCCCAGCGGCTCTTGGCATAAGCCTGGTCTCACTGACGCATGTGAAAACTTAATGGGCAATGTGTTTAACGAAGATTTACCATTGGCTGTTGAATTACAAGGAGGGAACAGTGTTCTTGGCAGACAAAATATTTTGCAGACATCTTGTTCGTACTTACTATTGTTTTTCGAATCCTTGCTTTTAAGAATACCATTTTGCATTACAATACTATTATAAGTGAGTCAACAAACATTGCATTAAAAAGTCAGCAATTATGTTTGTACAATAAGAGCGATCAACTTGACACATTATGCTAAAGCTAGTTATTACAGATTTTTAATCATCACTTGGGGCCAGGTCAGATGTGTTGAAATACATAATGCCTGCCATCACGTGCCAAGGATACATAACATAATAGTACGTGGTCTTCTCTTCACACTCAGATACATTTACAATAAAAGCCAACCACATTTTTACCAATAGTGTAAGTGCGTGAAATGCACGAGTGAACATGAAGAACAATAGAAAGTCCTGCAAAGTTTGAATAAAATGTTTGTCCTCTATTTTGTTCCGAATTACATTAAAAATCCATGGGATGTGGCACATTTGATATTGTTTACCGTATCCCATGGGTGGGACTACTTATTTTCACACAGCGCCCTCTTTGTCTGCATCGTTGGTCCCAGCTGGCGTAGCAGGTAGCCAGCGCCCCGTTCGTTCAGAAAATGGTCGCACTGCTGCCGTCAATGATGGGGTCAATCTGACGGCCCTCAGTCAGTTCAGCTCCACGGGTGCATACTTTGAAACGTTTGCTGGTACAACATTCCAAGGCAACGTGACCTTCCAATTTTCGTCTCTGCCAAATTAATACCATATGAAAACAGTGACTTTTCTTTAAGAGTTTTGGCTGAAGCGACGGCCGTTCAAAAATCAAATAAAACGAAAAATTAAAAAAAATAAAAAATAAAACCGCCATTATGATTTATGGTCGACCGTTTTTCTTTGCTCAAATCTCATAGTCATACGCGCGACATAACTGTGGCAAAGTCCGATATAATGTAGTGAAATAAAATGTTACAAGTGATGTGAATTGACTTTTTTCTTTGTCAATGGACCGTACGGGATAAATACAAAATAACCATCGACATTAATTTGTCTAGACCCTCCCCCCCCCCCCCCCCCAGACCGTTGTTTGCCTGCCTGTACGCCTGATCACCCGCGCTCTTCACGTTTGGGTGATCAGGCGCG
Organism: Hermodice carunculata; assembly: GCA_964020975.1. Taxonomy (NCBI): domain Eukaryota; kingdom Metazoa; phylum Annelida; class Polychaeta; order Eunicida; family Amphinomidae; genus Hermodice; species Hermodice carunculata. Next base: position 25,431,013 of record OZ026627.1, read on the forward strand.
CAGGCAGGCAAACAACTTGTGGAATTTGGTTTGACAGATTAACGACTCGGGTAATTTTGTCCGTATATTCCACCATTGACTGTACATTTCAGAATTTAAGTATGTTAAGGCCTCAGGGTGATTGAAAAGCTTTCTTTTCAACATTTTTCATACAAAGTGCATAATTAATTTTTGTGGGCAGTTTTTACGGAAAATCTACTTCTTCCTATTGTTTTTTTTATCCCATAATGGTGCCCTTGGGAGGGTAATAAAGGTATGTGATAAAGCTGTGGCGTCTGCTTCTCCGTAACACAAAGCAAAGCACCATATTTGGTAAGAGGCGCCAGACTATTTTGACTGTCCTGGGTCATTTTGTATAGATAGGACCTTTTATCGTCTGCATATGTAAGCCGCCAAACATAAACGATGCTGTGCCGGTAGTTGTGTTTGGCACATACACCTTCAGGGTTAAATTCATTATATTTGACCAAAATTTCCCGATGTAGAATTTCGACAGCAACAAAAGTATCCCATATGGTGATCTGGTAGATATAATGCATGATATGGAGCCCAGAAATTAAAAAAAAAAAAAAAAAAAAAAAAAAGAGGCTGCACGCTCGGCTCGAACTCCAGTGGCACTGCAAATTTCCAGGAAGAACTAGAACAGCATGGGAAAAGTACAAGAAAAGTGAATAATGTGAGAAAAATAAAAAGTTACATCGTAATATTTGAATCTTAGATGGAACAATGCCGTGAAAATTGAAATCCATGCAGGCGAACTTGACATCTACATTGGTGGGTCCCTATTACGTACAAGAAAAAGAATGACGGAAGTGGCTTTCAGCCCGACATATTGGTAGGTTTTCATCGCGGAATGAAAGACATCTGTAAAGTCATAAATATGTTTTTTCCAGCCCTACATCGCCAGCGTTTTCTGCTGGTGAGGCCGTTCTTAGTTCCCGCCATAACAAGTTGAAATACCAAGGAACATGCCAGATAAAGCTGCACCTCTTCCTGCAAGTGAAGAGGAAATGCTGTGGCTGTCTAGCGAACTTGGCTCATGTTGTCCTCGTTAACTGATAAATACGGTCTGGATTTCCAATGCCAAATTATTAGTACTGGGCTACACTGAAGTGACCTTGAACTTCAACCTGAAGCTTAATCAAACGCGTGACAAGGAAGTCTTGGCACTCACTTGCGGCCTTCTGTACCAAAAATATTTCCAAGCAAAAGTAATCCAGAGTGTGGCCTATCAAAATGTACAAATTGTATTCAAAGAAAAGGCCGACGAGCATGAAACATGATAGTGCTCCGTTTTACCAAGGGATTCGCCACAACCGTTCGTCTAATGCATGTTTTCTGTAGTACAAGGGGCACCAATGTGCGCTGCTGCGGGGGTCACATGCAAAAAAAAAAAAAAATCATTCCCTGCGCAAGAGCATGTGCGCCCAATTACTGCATTCTGGGGCACCAGCAACAACAATTATGCAACTGGGTGGCCACAAGAACATTGCCAGTGTGACAAAATCATGCCGTGGCATCTAAACTGCAGCAGCAAACCACGTGCTCAATCCGCATACACCCTATTAAAAAGTTTCTGCCATATTTGGAACACTACTACCCCCTGGTGACTGAAACCAGAACGAGGCTGGGGTGGAAACCAAATCAAGTCCCCATTCCCTTACTTATTAAAACTTCCTTACTTTTCTAGCTCATATCTATCATTTAAAATCCCTTTTGAATGCAGCCATTGTGTTATCCTGTAAGGACAAATGTAGGACTACAACAGTGAGGGAACCAACAGGTCTTCAGTGTTTGATCCATTGTAGCAAAAGTTACTGTGATGTAGTCTGTTAATGTTTGCGTTCATATACGTTATTTCTTTTGAGAGGATTAGAAAAATAGCCAAAGGCTAATACAAATTCTTCTCCTCGTGTAAATACAAAATACATACAAATATAAGCGCACATAGAGTAACGTAAAGAGAAAAAAAGTGTAAAAGACAATAAGATACAACATAAAATGACAGAATACACAGTTGTACGTAACACATGGAATCACAATAAAATACAAGATCGCAAACTGCCATTATTCTGGAGAGGAGGACATATAAAGCAGGAAAAAAAATGATAAGCGACAGATAATTGAACATATGTGGGTAAATGTATATGTATATACAATGGATACTTATGTGCACAAGCCACAGATGACGACTGAAGGGGAGGTACTTGTCCGACAAAAGAACCAGGGTTACTGTTTGGCGCGGCCCAAGCACGATGGCGGCATGCCCACACTGCCACTGTGGGGCCACCATTGCGCCCTACAGCTCGGGTGTTCCTTCCCCGCCTTGTCATTGTCAGACACCTGCGGCGTGCTAATACTATTTGTAATATAAAGGACTAATTAGCTGATATATACATGAGCATACTTATGACATAATTTTATGGTCTACAATATATAAATACAATGTGACTAGCCAGTGTCATCAGTGTCTTCTCCCCGTAAGAACTTTTTGAATCTTAAAGTGCTCATTATGTATTGACCTGACGCGTCCATCAAAGAACAGTTACTGAGGAATGTAGCAGATGGAGTACCGAATAGAAGTAAATAGATTTTCTCGGTTTGACGTAAAGTTTCAAAAATAATACCTGTGTTGCCAGTGGCAAGAATTTCAGAGACCCTTGTCAGAAGAACTTGTCTATGAGTGTTGTAAAATGGACACTGCAGCATATAATGAATAATAGTTTCGGCCCGAAAGCCACAAGAGCAAGCTGGAGAATCACATAGGTTTCGTGAATAAAGATGAGCATTAAGAGCACTGAAGTCAACTCTCAGACGATTTAACAAAATATTGAGCTTCCGAGGTCCGTGTTTTAAGTGAGCGAGTCTGGATGGAAAATATTTTAATCTAAGCGATGTTTTAAAAGCACAAAAAGATGGAGCATTCCTTACTTGAAGTGGAAGTGAATTCCACAGGCGAGTGGTTGATGGAAAGAAAGAATTATTCAATTTCAATTTACGCGAGTGCACTAATGTGCGATCATTTATGTTTCTCAGCGGGTAATTAACCCTATCTGCGTTATGTACAGGAATCAAGTCTTGAAGGTATTAAGGGCATGTGCCAGTAACAATTTTATAATACATAATAAGCTTGATAAATTTCCGTCTATCTTCCAGACTCGCCCACCCCATACAATTTGAAATTTTGACTTGGCTAGATGTTTTCATCGCACCCGATACATACAAAGATGCTTTGTATTGGACAGACTCTAATTGTTTCTTGCCTTTCTGTGAGCAATTGTCGAAAATATGTACCGCATATTCAAGGATGGGCCGAATAAATGACGTATACATACTTTCTAATGCATTGCATGGTAATAAGGGAGAACAATATCTGATGCAACCCAAACGTGACGATGCCTTACTGCAAATATAATCAATGTGACTTTCCCAGGATAAGTTTGCAGAGAGAATAACACCAAGATGTTTGTGCTCATGAACGCGTTTCACAGGTTCGTTCAAAAATATCAACGGGTCGTGAGCCGGTTTCGTTTTTTTAACAGAGACAATCATTTCTTCTGTTTTACTTGGGTTAAAAACAACTTTCCATTTCTTACCCCATTCTTGTACAACAGATAAGTTTTCGTTCAGACTGATAGTCGTTCTTCAGGTGTGTTAACAATTTCAAATAAAGTTGTGTCATCAGCAAATAGATAAGCTTTACAAGTTAAATCATCGACTAGATCGTTTATAAAAACAAGAAACAGCAAAGGCCCCAGAACACTTCCTTGAGGGACACCAGATTCTATTGTTACCCAGTTGGAGGAACAATCTTCAAGTACTACCCTTTGCTTCCTGAAGCTTAAATATGATTTTACCCATGACAAAAAAGGGTCACAGACTCCAAATTCACGTAATTTATGTACTAGACCACGATGCCATACACGGTCAAAGGCTTTTGATACATCCAGAAAGACCATTCTTATTTCTTTACCTTGATCAATAGCTTTGCAGAATTCGTGGACTATACTAATAAGTTGATATACAGTCGAATCTAGTTTTTTGAACCCTGAATTACAGTCAGTCAACAGATCATTAGAAAAAAGAAAGTTGTATAACCTTTTAAATATGCAGTTCTCAAATACTTTGGACATTGAACACAGAAGAGAAACAGGTCTGTAGTTTTTTGAGCAATGGGGATCATCTTTTTTAAATATAGCACAGACGTTCGCTTCTTTCCATGGATTTGGAAAAGTAAAAGTATTTAGAGATAAGTTAAATAATCTGGTGAGAGGAGCGTAAATGTATGGTGCAAAAAGACGCAATACTTTATTTGGAAGACCATCAGGGCCTCCCGTTTTACAGATTTTCAACTTTCTTAACAGATCATAAACCTCATGCTCCTCTATTACAATATTTTCAAGTCTCTCTTCAGTTTTCATGTGAAGGTCAGGTAATTTTGAAGAGGGATCATCAGTTACCCACTGGGAGGCAAAGTAATTATTAAGTGCATAAGCCTTATCAACAGGGTTCAAAAGAATAGATCCATTTCCTATGATAGAAGGTATAGGTGGTTTATTGTTCCAACCACAAACAGTTTTTAAGGTTTGCCACCATTTTTTAGTTTCAGTCAATTTATTACTTAAAATATCATAAACTTTACCATAATAATCAAGTTTGGCCTTTCTCACCATAGCAACAACTTCGTTTCTCAACCGGTGATAATAATTCCAGTCAAGCTCACCACCAGATTTTTTTGCTTTTTTGTACGCACGGTCCCTTACTCTCATATGGTGCCTTAATACACTTGTCATGAATGGTTTATCACGAGGTCTGATGGTTACTTCTTTGTGTGGAATGCAATCGGATGCTATTTCGTTCAAAAACGTAGTAAAACTTGTACAGATATCATTGACATCACAATTTAAGAAGATAACCCTTGAATAGTTCCAAATAATCTTTTCATAAGCTACATTTTTTACAAGTTGAATATTTGTTGATACTAGAATACACTCATGATCGCAAGTTGAAATAGGTGAAAAGTTTGTGGCCTTACTATTAAGAGAATCCTTTATTACAAACACAAGATCAAGGTATGACTGTCCTCTAGATGGCTGTGTAACTACTTGTTATAAGTTAAGTCTATGAATGGTGTTAAGAAATTCATAATCAAAACCACTTTTGCAAACCCCATCGGTCCATGAAATACCTGGTAAATTAAAGTCACCTGTTATGAGTATTGCATAAGGCAATACAGATATCAGTTTAACAACAATGTCTTCAAAAGAACTGAGAAAGTCTCCACTTTCAGCCAAATCCTGACCTGGTGGTCTGTAAAAGGTAGCGATGAAAATTTTGTGCTTATTAAAGGTGGTTTCTAAAACCAAACACTCTAAATTAGGCAACTGTAAATCGTTTCTTTGTTTGTAAGTTTAAATTTCAGAAGAATACATCACCACACCGCCACCATGTCTATTACGGTCGCACCTAATGGGCGATTGAAATCCACGAATTTCTAATTCAAGATTAGAAATAGAATGGTCAAGCTTTGTTTCATTAAGACAAATAACATCTACGTTGTTAAGCAAACAGAATGATTCCAGTTCATCTAGTTTATTATTAGCAACAAGGCTATTTACGTTTAAATGAATAATATTTAAAATATTTTTGTAGTCTGTTAATGTGAAATAAGTTTTTATGGTAACATGTTTTATATCATTTTATTACAAAACAGTATCTGCTGAATTCATATTTCAGAAACAGCCATTCATTTGGATATGTAATTTTTATTACATGGGACATCAAAATAAGCGAAAACCAAAAATACATGGTCCAATACTCATGTTTCATCGGATTTTTTTTTTAATATCCTGATTAGAAAAATCAGGTCTGCACTGATCAGTCTGCTCCATTAACAAGTCAGCTGAGCTTTGAATATACCGGGGACAGCTGATTATGTATCCTTAAAACTCCATGTTTTATTAATCTGTTGCTGCTGGAAATTCCTAGAGTGTATAGAGAGTCAACTCCGTTATTCTGGCTTTGGGTCCAACTGTACAGGGTACTGAAATTGCTGTGAGATGCATATCATTAGCAACCAGGAAAGGTCAAAGCACTGCAGATTTTCTCCCCTTGTGCTGTAGTCCTAGAGATTACCTAACATAATAACACAACGGTTATATACAAAAGTCTTTTCTATAATAGATATCAGCTAGCAAAGCAAACAAATTTATTTAGTCAGTGTTTTCTGAACATATTTTGGGTCAGCTAGTCTCCAGAAATCAGTATTTGGATTTTGGACATTTTACAGTACCCCATTCTTCTTATTTGTGGCGATGAAATATACACACTCCCAAAATGAACAACCACAATCAACATTTTCCAAGGAAAATTAGAATAATATTTCCAAACATCGATTATGGCTTGTTGACTATGGAGAGGGATACCCGGACAACGTGGGGCCTCGGCCGCATCCCTAATATTACACACACACACACACACAAACACACACACACACACACACACACACACATATATATATATATATATATATATATATATATATATATATATATATATATGTATACATACATACATAGATACACACATACATACATACATACAAACATACATACATACATACATACACACGCATACATACATACATACATAAATACAAACAAACATACATACATACATACATACATACATACATACACACACATACATACATACATACATACAAACAAACATACATACATGTACATACATAAAGGCACAAAGATGACCAGACTTCAGAGCACCAGTGTTTAGTCTCCTTCAGTCTGTGGTCTGCCTCAGTCTTTCTTTTATGTATATATGCCCCCCCCCCCAGCTGAGGCAATATATATATATATATATATATATATATATATATATATATATATATATATATATATATATATATCGGGTTTTTAACGGTTTGTATATGTAAAATACCCACACCCTTGCAGGACATCAGGCAAGACCACTGGGGCGTGACTTGTGTATTCAATTATAAACAGGCCTATTAAGCCCTTGTCCTTGTATGCTCGTACAAGGTTTACTAATCAGTGCGAATAACTTTATTACCGCAGGTGTCGCCACCTGCAAAGGTAGCTACCAGGCATTTATTCCTATGGTACAAGGCGAGCTGTCCCATTCAGGTGACAATGTGGTGATCAGAGCCATGGCTGGCCATATTGGTGCTTTATAGGGCGAGCTGTCCCATTCAGGTGACAATGTGGTGATCAAAGCCATGGTTGTCCCTATTGGTGCTTTATAGGGCGAGCTGTCCCATTCAGGTGACAATGTGGGGATCAAAGCCATGGCTGTCCGTATTGGTGCTTTATAGGGCGAGCTGTCCCATTCAGGTGACAATGTGGTGATCAAAGCCATGAGTGTCCGTATTGGTGCTTTATAGTTGACAGGCCAGGACAGCTTCAGCAATTTGGTCATAAGTTATGAAAGTTTGATCGCAAGATCAAAATTGTGGTCTTCTGCCTTTCGCTGGAGATGATTATCTAATATGCTTGATGTGTCGTTTTAGAGAATACCATATATGCCAGAACAGCAATTAAGTCAAATTATTGCTGCCTTTTTCAACTTGAAATCCGAGTTCATGGTGCTCACCCATTAAGTATAGTTGTATTATCCAAAACACTGGAGAATGAATTTTAACATGTATTCCAGTAACAGCATGTACTCATACAACAGGTTTTTGTTGATTTGCCATATTTGGAACATTCATACTGGTCTATTTATGTAAACAAAATATACACAGCATTTTTCCTTTTTTTCTAAATCATTTTACGCACTAAATGGAAGTTAAGTTGACCGCTTCAAGAATGTTATTGCCATTGTTGCTGCTATGGCATATGACCCATCGTGCTTTACACTCTTGAGTCGTACTGTCATTCTTGCTTTTCTATGTTAAAATCAAACGTGATAAGGAGGATAAAGAATGCGCATTTAACGTGTTCTTTCCTGCGTTTCCACTCACCTGTAGCCAAGTTGTATCAAGAAAAATAATTTAGTGAACAGTTGAATGCACGCACAAGTGCTGCTCCAAGATGCATTGTCTTTCCAGGAAAGGGGCATTTTTGGGGCATGAAAGGACCGGCAAAGCAGTATTTCCAAATGGTTATAATTCGAAACAAGCATAATGTGCAAAGGAAATATAATTTGTCGTCTTTTGACGAATTGGTCAGAATTAGAGACACCTAATAGGTAGCAGCGATGCAACAAACAGCATTAAACGACAAATGCTATTGTTTTTTGTCAATATCTGAATAGTTGTAAAGTTTTACGTATGTGAAAGACGGATTGAGGAGTGAAGCAACATAATATGTTATCGTTTACAGTGAATTTCCTGGCAATGTGTAACTGTGGAGGGCTTGGACTTCTGTGTGACATACAACATAGCTGCCTGATGTAAATGTTTTGCTTTCGAACAATTGACGTTGAGGTAGGATGGAGATGTAGTTTGGCTATATATATATTGAATGCCGCTCTATATGTACGATTTTTCTGAACACTCATTTTTGTAAATAGAACAAAAAATCACGACCAAATATGGTTAAACCTTTGAAGCTAACGTATCAAAACTCTGATATTATTTTTATTGAACCTGTTATTTGAGGGTATTGGCCTCAAAACGGCCGTGTCTGCAACCAGGAACTTAAGATTCCTATCAACGAGTAGAAAATACACGTTAACTCTTTCAATTCCATATTTTGGACTGAGTCCACAGCTTTCCTCGGTGCGCTTTAAGCGCAGTAAGCTCAAAGCCTGTTGACCTGGACTATTATATTCTGTGTAGCCACAGGCTTGCTGGTACCTGAATGAACGGTCTCTTAACAAGGAACAAGAATCCAGCATTTCTGTTATAATTCAGAGAAGTTCATTTTAAGTTTTCGGCTTAAGTCGCAGATGGCACAGAAAGAGTTAAAAAGTAGTACCGTCCATCATCGTGTTCCAGCCGTCGCATTGGGAACCGGCACTTGATCTCATCTTGAACCATAACAAAGAGGGCTCGCAGTGTGGCAAATCTCATGTTTGGGTACATTTTCCCGTACAGTATACTGTATGTACGCGAAAGTTTTTCGATGATTTACTGTATTTTTCTCCTCTATATTCTCTTTCAAACGATCGTTGGCGTAGTGGAAAAGTTTCTTTTATCTCATGAGCTCTCTGAATGTAGATGAGACGACGTCAATGCGAGATTCGCAATCCACGCGAAACAAAATCCATGACTGGATTCACTACACAATAGGATGTATTCATATCTAAATGTGATCCTACTCTAACGCCTATTGAGCAAAAGAGGGAGCCACCTGCATCAGGGCAGATCCATGTATTTAGCATCGTCAAAAGTACTTTCTCAACAAAATGAATAACACAAACACATAATAATCTGAAGAAAATGTATTAATATATATTTGAAACATAAAGGATGCCTAAATGGATTAGAAATTGGCTCTCTTTTGGTTGAAAAGGTGTTATTTATGGATTTTTATGCAGTATATAATACAAATTTGCCCTGAACATGGTGGAAACATCAGTTTGTCGCCCCGGCAACACAGGAAGTGAGCAGGATCGCAGTTAAATATGAATGTCTCCTATTGGTCAAACGGAACCACTTGACGCCTCGTATCTTTTCGTACTAGTCAGAATGTATCAGGAGATTTCCTATCTACCAATTTGGCTTTGGTGATTATAGTTTTCCTACTCGTCCCCTTAGTTTTAAGTAAATTTCCTCCGTACGTTGGTGGTGAGTATCCTGTCTTGGCAAGTAACGTTGTGTATCTTGAATTTAATGTATGCTGACTGCTTTCACTTTACATGTTCACTGAAATACTATTTTATGTAAACAGTGCAGTGTTTGAATATCAATGTTCATGTTCCTCAGTGTTATGAAGAAAAACGTGAAAACAAATCGCGCCCGATTATTGCTTCGTTATATGAATATTTGGCGTCATCATATAGTGCGGTGTTTTCAAATACCTTGCTTACAATCCTGATGGAGCATACCCAGAAGGAAAAGAAAATTTGCAACAGTGGCCTCTTTGTCTTGGCAAATAATTTATATTCACTCATATTTTAGACGTTGTTCGTATGAAGCTGCTCTCCGCCTTTCTGCATACTGCATCTGAGTTGTGCCTCAGGGGCTGCGTCTCTCATAACGAGTGTCTGCAGAGGCAGTAACGACTTCGATGTACACACTCACCCCGTCATGTTCATACACTTCCAAATTACAGATTCGCCATTGATCGGCTAAAGGAAGCAACAAATACTTGTATCGCATGAAAAGTGCAAACTCTGGTCGAACAATTTCCCTTCAGTTAGTAACGGGATGAACTGCACAACCATTACCATTTAATACTTTGCTGATCAGTGCTTGTTCCAATTTGCTTGAACACCCAAAATTGATGCACGAAGTGTTCTGCAACATGTAGGTTAATAATAGATTTTATGCAATGTAGTTTGTATAGTTTATATGTATGTAGATGCAAATGATTTAGTATACCAAGAAGAAGAATATTGACATGTGTCAGCGTTTGGATCATGCTGCTGTACTGGCTGGGATATCCTCCTGGGAATTGCTGTTGGGCAAGTTATATAGGTGTTACGTATCCGCTATTCAGCAGCTCCATTCTTGAAAGTCTCAACCGAATACTTAGCAGGAAAATGCTGAGAGTTGTTGTATCGCATGAATGACAAGAATTGTGATGCCACCAGGAAGATAAAACGCAGATACACAAACTTACACCGGTGTACAGGTCCTCCATACAAATATACTCGGATTGCACACCTGTGCACAGGATACAGTCTCGTGATTGCATAACGTGCAAACGGTTGTACTTTGATGTATTGGGTTCCACACAAGCCAAAATGCCTGTGCATTGCAAGACGTTATGATATTATTATTTTTCTGATCTTGTATTTACATTGGGTAATAAGGAAAACACTTTACGGGGAACGCAATAACCTACAACTGCAATTCGGCAGCACCACGTGTGAGATTTCGTTTGCTTGTGACCGTTTGACATCAAAGTCAACACGCCGAAACTCTGGCCGTGCTGCTAACCATCGTTGCTGTCTGGATTGTTTCCAACTTGAGTCCTTAGATTTAACTTGGATATGAGCCACACGGGATCAATATCCGTTGTGTTCTTCAATGCGTGGGTGATCGTCCTCGTCCCTGTAGCTCTCGCGATTGTCTTTACTATCCACCCGTTTGTTCATTTCCGCTATTTCGGTGTTTGAGAGGTGACTGTTGTTCTTGCTCTCTGTGACATTGTGATAATCTTTGTCCTCATAATGAGGTCTGTGATCTTTATTTGAAGAGGTTATGCGACGGCGTCTTTCGGCTGAATGGGTGTGATACCGGTCAGCAGGACTATGACTATGCTCCTTGTCATCATGATCTCTGTGGTGATGTCTCTCTGAGCGCCTGCGGCGACCCTTGTCGTCCGAAGTCATTCGGTTCTTCTCGGAACTTGTGCGATATCGTCTCTCTCTTGATCGTCTGCGGTGTTCCCGGTCCTCCTCATGCCTGTGTCGCCTGTCTGGTGAGCGCACACGATGGCCGTCAGAATTAGTGCGTCGGCGTCGTTCATCAGGCGAATGCACACGATAGTCGTCAGGATTCGTGTGTCGGTGTGCATCATCTGATGTGTGCAAGCGGTAGTCGGATTTTTTTACGCGATCCTGCCTTTCATCTGATGAGCGCACGCGTAAATCATCAGAATTCATGCCATTGTGTCTCTCATCCGATGTGCGCATATGATAACCGTCAGGATCCGTGCGTCTCTTGTCCGAGTCAACTGGACAAAGCCTGCCATCAGCACTGGTCTCATGGTGCTGTGCCTCACGGGTTACACGGTGGTAGTTGTCTTCAGAATTAGTTTTGTGATGTCTCTCATCTGGCCCCTTGAAGTAATTCTTGGCACCGACCTGTGAGTGTCTTTCCCGATCATCAAAGTCTACGCGATAATCCCTGCTTTCAGGTGTGAGGCGATATTCGGTGGCATTCAAACTGAGGCTATGCGTTTTGTCATGACTATTTTGGAATGGATTGTGAGACCCATTATAACCACCTTTGTTATCCAAACCCCGTTTGTGCAAAAGTCGGTTCTTACGCTTGGAATTTGACACTTTTTCTTGTTCTGTATCTTTTTCTTCTGGTATAAAAAGCGTTGTATCTTTGATGACTGTACCTGCACAAAGTAATTGTAATAAAATTAAGTTGTTATATGTCCTTCAATATTAATCTTCGGGGTAGATCAAGGGCAGATCTATTCCATGTGAAATTAAATCTTCAACATTACGATGATACATTTATTTACTATGATAGACAATTCTATTATGCTCAAAACACCAAGAGTACAACTTTTTTACTGGCGTTACGTTCTTCTGGTTAGTCTCTTACGTTTAACTTACAAACATCTGCCATCGGTTTGAAAAGAACTAAGCATCCCTGGATGGTTCAGTCTTATAAAACCAACAAGTTTGTTGCATATAGGCCTAATAAGAAAGAATCTATCCATTTGCACAACGCCAATTTTAGTGCTTTAAAGAAAAGGCAAGAGTTTTATGAATACATAAATCAAATATAACGGAAACTGATTTTGTTTTGCAACAAAGTTTGACATTGCTTGAATTTTAGGCAAGCTTGATACGTAAATTCTGGACAGTTTTTTAATGCTGAAGCACGTCTAATGCTCTACGTCTTTTATTTACCAGAAATGACTATATTTGTTTGTAACTATATTTGTATGTTATGAAAAATATGAATTGCCACGTTGAAGAGAGTGTATTTGGCAACACACATATTGTTGTTGATTGCAATTGATCACTATCTTATTTTGGATAGGACAGGGAGATTCTTTCAAGATAGGGGATTAAAACTCGTATGCAAGAAATTTGAATAGTTGACACAGCAGCATTACTGAATATCAAGACACAAACTGATCCTATACTTAAGTAAAATTTGACGATTACGGCATGGCCATTCCTCCAGGAGCTGTGTGCACGAGGATAAGCCTTGGAAGCCTAATATTTGGAAAATTCTGTGGAGGCGCCAATGAACTTATCGATTGGGATGGCAAATTAAAAGAAAGCCCAAAAAAGTACGTATTAATAAATAAACACCACCCTATGCTGGTTACTAGTCCAAAGGCCAACGCATTTACAAATGTGAATTCTAAGAATGCACCATGAAGATTCGGTTTTGTCAAAACAGAAAGAGGACCAGTGAAAATGTAACTTTTTGATCCACCAAAAATGATTTGAAAGGCATGATAAAGAAGCAAAAATATTTACTGTCAATTGGATGATCATAATCTTCATTAGACCTTAGGCTCTCTCTGGAATCGCCGGGATATTTGACAGGAAGTACCTTTGAATCGCCGTCATTTTTGATGGACGCCATCTGGCGGTTGTCGTGCTGAAGCCAATACTTATCATCTGGAGAAACACGAGTGCTGCAAAATATGAAGTCAAATCCAATTATATTTCCATCCAATTGTATAATCTTATTCATCTTCTTTCTGGTGGCTGGTGTGATCTTGAACAAAAAAATTGCAGTCATCCCCGAGGGTATTCAAATTTCATTATTACTTTGCATCATATAAAAATGTTTTAGACTGATTATAAAGTTCAATGCTTGCAGTTATGACTATTTTTATTGTACCAAATCAATCTATAAACTATATGTTGGCAAGGAATGGAGTTTAGAAGCAGTCAGGCCTATTTACCAATAATATATTTACACAGCTGGGATTTAAAGAAAATTTGATCAAGGAACCAAATTTACATGAGGCGATACAGCAAATACACCCAATACATTGAAATAAATCATATGAAAGGGGCAAGCTGAAAAAATGGTTCAAATACATGCTTGACTGCATCAATCTCTTTGCACTGCGACTGTGCTTCTGTATGTACGTGCGTATCAAGGCGCAGACATTCAGCCATTTAAAGAAATCGTGAAGTCATTAACAACACTTATCTATGTAATGCTACCTAAAGTTAAAACCAGATATAGATACATATATAATTACCAATATTAGAGAGTACTTACTGTTCCTTCTTATTATAGCAGCAAAATGCAATAATTGCGACCAGGATAGTAAAGAAAATAATCAGCAATACCAAAATTAAGACTGAAACAGAAAAAAGCGCCATGAAAGTATCCAAAAAATGGCTTCGGTGTAAGTGTAATTAGAGCTTACGCTGGTTCTGTTTTGAGACACCATATAGTTTACTAAGTTAACCCTTTCCACTTGAATTAGGGCATAAAAAACAGCTCTCTTTGATATGGGTTGGGCTCTACTTGTTTATCCAACATATCGAGGTAGACATTTTTGCCACCAGCTGGCTTTGATCAGTTTGAAGGGAAAAGGGTTAACGCGGCTGTATCGTGTGTGCTGCACACGTGAGACGCAACCTGTGAACAACTACTAATATTTCGAATACCAGTATCAAGTAAATTATAAAGCAATCTGGAGTACAACGCAGTACTCTCATTCACAAATGGAGATACGTAATGCGAGGCGTAAAATAAAATGACGACAAGATATACCATTGTTACGGAAATTCCTTAAAAATGCCTGAACTGATCGGCGGTATAATTTGAGAAAAACAGACATTTTCTTTTAAAGGATAGAAAAAGAATGTGCAAGAAATATTTTCTTCAATGTAACCAGATATTAAATTTATGAATTTGATGCTGTGTCATATGTTGATTATTTTTCCACCCTGCTGAACACTAAGTGTAACGAGGTCTTACTTGTCCTAACACAATATCTCCGCGAGTGTTTACCAAATCAGATTTCACCTGAATAAACTTCCAGGTGCTAAGTTCCCAATGAGCCACAAAATTATAGATCTAAGCCCTGCTTCGTATTCTTCCATTTCTCCCTTGCACTGTATATTGGAGTTCAGAAATGCACTATCTCGAACTTTTGTTTTAAATTGTGGACACAGCTGCATGTTTTATATGTACATTGTCAATTTATGTATAACGAAAGAGTCAAACGAGACCCATTTAACGTTAAAAAATTGTACTGCTCATTTATGATTCAGTACCTGATAGTATAAGTGCGCTGCTGGAGTTTCTCCAGTACAAAAATAATAACAGTGTACAAATTACATGAGACGCTGGGCAAGACCGCGGTTGACATTATATAGGTTCGTTCTACTTTATAAAATACAAACCTAAGTGAAAAACAGTGAACCCAAATCCAAGATCTGATGAAGCCCCAATTACTGGTGTTGGTGCTTCTGTGTTCAAGGGGTGAGCACTGGAACTTAAACGCCACCATACGGGTTTTTGTCCGGGTGTATTGGAATGCTCTGTTGTTGCATTTGATAAAATGGAACTCAGTGATGACCCGACAGTCGATGTAGCTTTGACTGTCGATGAGGAAAGCATGTATGATGGACTTGCAGAGGGTATTGTTTGACTTTTTCCTGTTGTCTTCTCTCTTGAGGGCAGGGTAGGATTTGCTATCAAAGAAAACACGGACACCTTTACCCAGAATACATTACGTTAACTCGGTGGAATTATTCTAATTATAAACATTAATGTTGTTCATAGTAAGCATTTGTATAAGAATCTTAGATATCTGCGCCTAATGAAAACTAGCAGTGTCTGTACTTTGAATATGTAAACAATTCAAGTGTTTTAATCAGCAAGTCCCTGTAAAGTAATGATACACGTGGTAAGACTCTATGTGATGTTTGAAATTTTACGAACATTACAGTTCAAGGTATCTCATTCCGTAACAACTTACTTGTGTCAATTGTCAGTGTGGATTGCGTTGATGGTATTGAGGTATGTGTTGGCGTCGTCTCTGTGGTCGTCACATGAGAGGTAGACGTGGTAACAGTGGTGGTACCAGCTGCCGTAGTCCTAAGACCACCCTTAAAAGTACTGGTGACACGTGGGGCACTCGTGACAGGCAGCGCACTGGTACCCGCACCCTTACTCGTACTTTGCACGCTGCTAGTGCTAGACCTCGTACTTGCTGCACGAATAGTAGTCATAAAAGGTCCAGTACTCTTAACAGAACTAATACTGGTGACAAGATTCACACTTGTACTTGGATTGATACTCGTGACAGTTCTTTTATTGTTGGCAAATGTCATGCTTTTGGTAGCTGATGTACTTATTTCACCGAATTGTAAAGAATCTGTCGTATGGCTTGCTATTGATGACGTCATAGACTGGTCGCTCGTCGTAGTGTCAGGCAAAACCGACGTATGCCTTGTTGTCATCGGGGTTGTAATTATGTCTGAAAATGAATGTTAAAGTATCTATCATCATAGACCTGCTCACACGAGACGGTATAATTTTGCCACAAATTACCATCACACATGAGGTTTTGACCTGGTCAGCTTTGGTACACTTAACAGCAGAATTACCAATTTTAGATATTTGCACAGAATACCCATGTAGTCATGTGCATTGCACATATCTTTACCAGACACGCATGCATATGAGTTGTACGTACATTTAGAGCTAACATGAGAACATGTTAACAGCAAACATATGGATATGGCTCTTGGACATGTGTGTAGAACACGTGTGAATACGAGTTGTATGTGTATTTACGAAGCACATATACATGTAAATATGAGTTGTACGTACATTTACAGAGCAACTATAAATATGAGTTGTATGTTCGTGTACAGAGCATATATATATATATATATATGTATATGTATATATATGTATATATATAGATATTATATATATATGTATATATATATATACATATATGTATATATATAGATATATATATATGAGCTGCACGTATATTTACAGCGCAAATATAAAAATGAGTTGTACGTACATTTACATCGCACATATAAATATGAGTTGTATGTACATTTACATCGCACATATGAATATGAGTTGTATGTACATTTACAGCGTACATTTAAATATGAGTTGTATGTACATTTACAACGCATATATATGAGTTGTATGTTCAGTTGCAGCACATGTCTGGGTATTTGCCTTACGTCAAATGACAACACACGTATATGTTTATGTTGGTGATACCTTTACAGCACACGTATGGGTATGAGTTGGAGCAGAATTCGTCTGTCCATCTGTAATTGCTGGAGAAGTGCATAGCCATGCAGGACTGATCTTCTTGATCTGGTTGTTCTTCTTCCCAGTTAGACCACAGAACTTCCTTCCCTGTATTCATAAAATACTAACTTTAATGGCCAACCGTGATGGCTCTATCGATATTGCTTGACGAAAAAAAATCAGTTGCAGATTGCAAAGAATATTATTGGAAGATCTTGCCACATCACTTGGTACTGCAATTTGTGGCGACTTTAATACCAGCTGATTAATGTACAGACATAATGACCCGGAAATTGTCAAACAAGAACCCACCTTTCCATGTATGCATGTATGTATGCATGTATGTATGTATGTATGTATGTATGTATGTATGTATGTATGTATGTATGTATGTATGTATGTATGTATGTATGTATGTGTGTATGCATGCATGCATGTATGTATATGTAAATATATATATATGTATATATAATGTCTCTACCCAACGTATATCATTATAGCGTACCATATTATGGTGCACGATATTGAATTATAAAGAATCTAGCTTTCGTGTGATATTGTGTCTCAGTAATATATCAAATCAGAGCACTCGTACATTCCATTTATTGGACTTTTTTTGGCAGAGACCTAAGTCACTATTGATGGTACATACATACATGCATACATACATACATATATATGTATATATATATGTATATATATATATATATATATATATATACATACATACATACATACATACATACATACATGCATACAGTTCGCATTATTTTTAAGTGTATATATTTATATCTATTTCGCTCACCGCTGGTCCAGTACCACACCCTTCTGACTAGCCCGATCCAGTGCTTGTCCTTCACAGAGTACTGACCAATCTGCGTTTTCAGATCATCGTGCATCGCATTATCCTCGACCCTGACGAGGTCACCGCCCTTTGACTTGCACAGCTCCCTGGCACCGAACCAGGTCGCCCGCGTCGTCCCAAAGAAGAAGCAGCGCGAATTACTTTGAACGGTACCGTTGCCTGTACAGCTGAGCCCATTGTTCGCTAAATGAACGAAACCATAACCTCAAATAACTTAGCAGCAGTCTGTCTTGGCAGTGTATTATATTACGTTTGACACATAAAAATAAGAAAGTGAATTTAATTTAGAAAATGAGAGCAAACAATCCTTATGGAATATGCCTCCTAATGCCGGTAATTATGCTATAAAAGCTAAAGTCTGCTGCAATATGATGATGTCACTGTCAGATAGTTCATTTTGTCATGGACAGTAAGTTTTGCACAAAGAATTATTGTCAACTCCAAAATGCTATTTCATTCCCATTTCCTTCAACGAAAATAAAATTTATAGTTTTACAGGAAAATGAATACAGCGAACTATCGAAGTAAGTTGATCATCATTTTCAACGTTGTACAACATACTCATATGAACAAAGTAATACATTTGCTCGTGACAATAAAAATACAAGGTGGCGTACTTAAATCACAGATGAATGGATTTTTCTCCAGGCAGCTGATGTCATTGAACTTGTAGTTGTGGAAGGAGTCCATCACTGCGCATGTCTGGTACTGCCCGTCATTGTTTGGCTGGTTGAAGGCAAAACTTCCATAAACACCTGTAAAACGACATGAGTCAACAGATCAACCACCGCAAGCGAATGTCATTTCGATGATACTTAATGCCGCAAATTAGTAAATCTGCGTGTTTTGGGGAGTATTTACTTTTGCAAATTTCCGCTCATTTTGCAGACTTCTTTGCAATTTTCAATTATGCCTTGCTTAAAACTCATGAAATTAAACTGTTTTCAAATTGAAACTGTTTAAATGGCTTATACCACGTCAGTTTGCGAAACAAGTGCAAGATGTCAGGCGCCAAAATATGATATTGTAACGGTAATTCTCGCTGATCCATTGCAAGAACATATGTCATGATATGGCGGCCAAGGAAAAACCAATATACTGTCTCATTCAGAGCAGTCGGTCGTATGTCTCCAGTGTGGCAAAATATTATAAGACGAGAAAAGAAGATTTGCTTCAAAGCATGTCTGACTGTGTGCTTACAGAGGAGAGTTGTTGGCTTGTACATTCAAATAAAATTAGAAAAGCTGCACAATAGAAAAAGTAAACAAGCAATTTAAGACGAGCCGTAGGGCTCTTGGCATGAACAAAATTTGGAGGTAAAAAGGTAATGCCAGACAGGAATAAAGAATTATTGATGAAACAGAATGTCAACAAGCAAACACGATTTGTTCATGTGTTGAGAAACTATAGCTAGTTCTGGAACACTTTTTTTTAAGCTTTAATGATAGGGCCACACACTGTTCAGAGATTATCACTTTAGTGGCATCTGAAAGCGTAGTTCCGAAAAAAATGTGATGGGCAAACCTTGGATTGGAAGTCAGAATAGCACATCTAGGGATTAAAGTATTCAAGACAGATATTCAACATTTATTTCTTTTAATTCTCCTTAAAATTCATTAATCAAAATTCTGCAACATTCTCGTAGTTAATTGAATGCGCCTGCATCACAAGTATATCAATTGAAGTTGGAATGACACTTTTACCTGTTATCATTACGATGATATTCAACATTTAAGCTTTTTAAGTGCCCCCAATTAGCATAAATTGAAATTTTACAACTTCTGCTTGTGCTTCTTTGGTTGCACTTACAGCACAAACATATGAATTGAAGTGGACGTGGAACCTCTAAATATAAAAGTTTTGAAGATATTTTCAAATGGCCTTAATTTGCATGATTTTCAAAACCTTTCATCAAAAAGACAAACTCTATGGCTGGAAGTATAATCATGACATATTTGAAGTTTGTGCGTATAATAGTCTTCAAATAGAATGTTGGGCAACTCTGCTGAAAAGAAGGAAAGAAAAGAAAAGAAAGAAAGAAAAAAAGAATCCACGCCCTGAACACGTACGGTATGACCGCTAATGGTCTTCTATATGGCTGGCTCATAGTCACGTTGGTATTTGTATTGGTGGTAATTTTTATTAGGATTTTTGTTTGTTCGTTTTTTTATTTATTTTTGCTGGGGGGGGGGGGCTCTACCTATTGGAACCGGTTTTGGTGTTCAGACCTGTACCTGTGACAAGGTGGAATTTGTTAATTCCTCAATAACAGCTGCTGGAAATTTGAACACACAGTAATGGAGAATATCGGATCATTTGGTCCACACAGCCCGCAAAATTGTCACATTTTGACTTCCTGGATCAAAATAGCAGCAACTACGGTAATTTCGGCAACTTGTGGTTAATTAGTGCAGTTTATGGTGGGTTTTAATGAAGCAAAGAATAACTATCATACAAAGTTTGTCTTGCAGTCCTGCGCGACAGATTGCTAGAAAATACAAAATGCTCCCCGACAGTTTAGTAAGCTGGGTCGTCATATTTAGTCTTCTTGTAATAGTAAGATTATTTGCCAGACATACTACTAAGGCTTCCCGTTTTTATTTGACACTAATGGTGTAATTGCTGGTTTATTTCCTAGAATCTGTTTTAATTCTTGTTGATAGGGGCCTACTTTTTATGCCCGATCTATTTTTGTGGTCTTTTATTTTTGAAGGTCCGTTTTTAAACTTTTAACTTTGTTTCTGCATTGGGATGCTGTGCCCTCGTTACCTTGATGAGCCAACATATCCGAGATTCTGGAGTATATAACAGAGTTTTTTCATTCCCTTCAGCTCTTACTGTGTTGAATCCTCGGCCCAGATCAGATAGATATAAGTGCTTCGCTTTCTTCGATACTTCAGAGCCTGCGTCTCTCGTTCTTCGCAATTGTGGCTTCCCAGGAAATTTTTTATTTGATGACACAATCTTTCTGGTGAGCTCATCATGGGGATTTGGGTTTTTTTTTTGCACAAATGACTTTCTTTTAGTTCACTTTCTGTATTATGGTGGGAACATTTCGCAGAGCAGAGGACTGCCGGCCTGACTACACGTGTACACGTATTTAAACACAGCTGATGGATTTGCACATGCCAAATCCAGTGTTCTTGCTAGAAAACGGTGCGAGTGTCAAAATAAAGCATTTGGGAACGTTACAGTTATTGTTCCGACAAGGTACCGTCGTCAAACCACCTAGCGAGGTGGTATGGGTATTGATTTTACAGTAACGCTGCCATACCGGTTTATCAGGATACAGCCGTTTTCGATATGAACACTCTGGGAACGCAGCGCAATGACGGTTTAATACCCATATCACAAGTGAGTAGGAAAGGCCCCTAATCGACCGCTTACTTGGATAATGTTGAATCATCCGGGTCACGCAGGGCGCGCAAAATTTTGGCAATTATCCTTGCTGTAATTGCAGCAATAAGCCCCTTAAGTCTGGAGTTTTTCAAAGTTTTCCATGAGCAAAATGAAACTTGTATAGAATAAAAATGTGTGATGTATTTTCTAGGAAACGGACCGTAGTTTTTGTATTTTCTAGGAAAAGGACCGTAGTTTTTGTATTTTCTAGGAAACGGACCGTAGTTTTTAAATGTGTGGTCAAAATGAAGAGGACATGAACATTATCAATTTGGAAAAAAAGGCACCCATTCTGCAATTTTTGTGTCACAGTTGGAAAAAGAGCATATGTTTATGAAAAATCCCCGATAGGTTTTTGTAGACACATATACTTGTATTGAGATCATTATGGCACAAATTTGACCATCTTATCTTGAATATGTTTCAAACATATCAAAAAATTTACACAAATAAACACATTTTACCAGAAACAATTAGGTTATACAACAACTTTGAATACAGAGTTCCCTCTTTAGTGCAGACAGATTCTGCAAAGCCTTGTATTCAATTAGGTATACAGTAAAACCTCTCTAACCCAACACCTCCGTGTACCGAATACCTCTCTTTACTGAACACCATTTTTCGGTCCCAATATATACTTTCAATGCAATCAAACCTCCCTATACCGTACACCTCACTATACTGAACACCTTTTTCAGGTCCCAAGGGTGTTTGGTATAGGAAGGTTTCACTGTATAGGTTTATTGTCTAAAAATGCACATTTCTGTGGAAGTGGGGGGTGGTCGAGCGGGTGTCTTTTGGTGATGTTTTGTTTATTTGGGTTTTTTGCTTTTGTTTGTTTGCTTGTTTGTTTGTTTTTGTTTTTTGTTTTTTGTTTTTCTATTTTTTTGTTTCATTTTTGTTTATTTTTGGAGATTTTCTGGTGTGTTGGGGGGGGGGGTAGTTTTGATTTGTTTTTGTTTGTTTGTTTTTTTTTTTTTTCGTTTCTATTATTCTGTAATATATACAATCTTGTGCTTTTCGCAAGGTCGTGTGTATGTAAAGGCTTTCAAAAGTATTTTGCTGAAAGACGTTTGATTGATAGTGACCAAACATCCCAAACTGGTCACAGAAATACTAAGCCTGATTTGCTGAAACACACTTTAGCAGGTGCTTGGTCTCAAGACAAAGATTGATATTGGTTTGGCGAGACGGGGAATTGATAGTCCTGCGATTCTTAAATCGTTAAAAAGAACAAGAAACCTTCTCTATCATGCTTCTGTCGTTCCTGCCATCAACATTTTACCTACGGGATCACAAGGGGCGATCTGAACATATATATTTATACCCATCATTTTTTGCTGTAACAGAATAATACTCACATATACGGATATGCCATTAGCTTAAAACATTATAACCTAACGGTTTATATCAACCGTTTCATAGAAACATATATCGGATTTGAAAATCATCAATTATATAGACTCGGACATAGGCCATGTGAACCGTTACCATTGATTTTATAAATAAAACTTCGCGAAGGTCCACCACACTTCTCTCTGGTGTCGCCCTCGCATCTGGTAATACAGCCGGACGCACGCCCATATTTCCCGTAGGAGTTTCCACAATAACACTCGGTGCCATTCTGGAAACGGTAAAAGAACCTTGAAATTTTACTTGGAAAGGTATTAACAATTTGTGTACCAATGACGCCCTGGGAAAATCCTTGGCTTCCGATTGGGTGATATCCATGCATAGTATTACGCAATTCTAACACAGAACTTATTTCCATTTTTTGATAATGCTACTTTGGCTGCAATACTTGCGCAAACATGATGAGGGGACATGTCTTCAATGGAACCATTTTAAAAAATTCAGTTTTCAAGAGTTGATTGCACTGATAACTTGTATTGCACAAGGCCCAAATTACCCTCGCACCTCATGGACTATTTATATTATTGGGTATTATGTATAACTGTGAAATGATAATGGAAAATTTAACGTACCTGAACTCCAGCATAAGCATAGTTTCTGTTATTACAAGCAGACATGCATCTTGCTGGTGTGAGGTCATTGATTGGTAACGCATAGTCTAAATCTCTGTCAGAGAGATAATCCCAGAAACACCCTTGTGGCTGAAGAATTGTGCCATCTGAAATTCCAATATTGACCAACATCATTTCTATATATCACACTTACACTCAACATCATATATTGGTGCAAGGCACATACTGAATAACAACCGAAACTATTGACCACAGCATCCAAATCTGGCATGCCATTCTTTCATATGTTTCAAAAAATCTGCAAAAACCGTTTCTAAAATGGGATGAAGCCGACCACATTTCAAAGTTTTGGGCGTGCATGGTCGACCTGAGAAGAAACAAATCCTGTTGTATTGGATAAATAGTCTACCACCTGACCATGATATAGAGAAAATAGGAAAAGCGTTAATAATTTAAAGGAAAACATCTATGCCATAGAATGCAAGAAAACTGTGTGCCAACCAAAATCCATAGATTCTATGGATTTTGGTTGGCACAAAGTTTTCTTGCGGACTCAAGTTTAAACTTTTCAAGCTGGAGGAGCTGTTGAGTTAGTACTAAATTCGAGCGCCGTACTCAGGCTTTTAATTAGAATTTGTACCTTGAAGTGCAAAGTCATATAAGCATTGAAACTGGTCAAACTTCTGGGCTGTTACTGGTTGAAATGCAGTGTTTTGGCAACAAATAAATGAGGCTGACTCCGCAGTGTTACTGTGATCGTCAAGTATATGTTTTACACTTGCCGGAAATCCACTTCCATTCTGTCAGATTTTCTCCTCCACCCAGCCAAAGATCCGATACTTTCTCGTCTTTCATGTATTTTTCTAGGAAACTGTTGGTTCTATCGTCAACAACGTTGATGAGGCTGGCGCCGTAGTCCGCGCATGCGAATTTTGCAGAAGCCCAATTCCGCTTTGTTGTTTTTAATCTGCAACACTTTCCTGAAAATTCCCTTCCGTAACAGCTTGCGCCTGACAAAAAAAAGAAAGAAAAGAAAAGAAGAAAAAAATAAAGTATACAGAATGCGCCGGGTGGTTGTATGGGCGACATTATCATATAATGTCAATTCTGTTGATCAAGGTTACGTATGTAATATGTATAATAAAATATCGTAAAGCTAAAGACCCTCTTTGCTGGACCTTTCATTTGTCCTTTCTCTTGACATTCCACGTGTATGAATATACTGCTGCATCGCTCTAAATAGACAAAAGGATTTAAACATTGATTCTGTTGTGTCAAAGAAACCCATCTGATGAGTTTTAACGACATCACATGTACCTAGATGAGTGTGGATACAAGCATCCTGTCCACAAAAATAAATGCAAAATCAGCTTCTCCAACACAATTTCAGCCAAAAAAAGGAAATAAGTATTTCCATACTGGTAGTCTCATGCAGGATAGAAACTCAGCTTTACTGTCGATCGGAAATTTAGATCTTACTCTGTTGCACTTTGAAACTACCCCTATACTTAAACACTATCGTCAAACGGACCAAGTCCTGCGACATGTGATATAAATTGTGTAACGTGCAATATATATATATATATATATATATATATATATATATATATATATATATATATATATATATATATATATATATATATATATATGTATATATATACATATAAAACCTTTTTTGTTAGTCACGAAGAGTCGTGTCGCAGTCTATTTTATCTCTCTCTCTCTCTCTCTCTCTCTCTGCATTTATGGTACTGATAACGTGGCTATCACAATAATCATCTTTTTAGGAAGTCGACACCCTTGTGTCAAAATTCAAGAAAAACAGATTGATGGGCGCAACGAGGAACAATTTTTGGTATTTGAAAATTACTCTGAAAGTTGAGAAAGCTTGGCCACATTCATTGTATCAAAGAGAAAACGAGTAGTTGGTTTTAAATGTTCAAAGTCGTACTAAAGCAACATCCTTACCTTGACTGTTTTCTATTTCTTCCAAAAGTACGATTACCAGGACAAAGTATCCTAACATTTTGCAGGTAATAGCTGCAATGAATGCAGAGATGGTATCTCTCCTGTCGCTGGAAAAATAACTTTTGCACGGGCTGCATTTGTCGGTCGGTTTGTTGTTTTCACGGTTGTCAAGGAGTTTAATTGTAGGCATTCAACCATGGCAATGTTTTCATTGTGCTTCAAAATTAAGCACTTAATGGTGAAACGTGAGAAACGCTAGTCATGGCTACTTGTTTGAAAGAAAATACTGTCAAAGTTTCTTACAATGGCTCCATAACTCAAATTTCGCTTCATGAATACTTATTGCCACAACGTTATATGAGTCAGAAAATAAATCGGAAAGTCTGCTCATGGTAGCCAACTAAATGAGAAGAGCCAATGTGAACAAAGTTCTATCACAATTATACTATATAAACAGGACTTTGTGTTTTAAATACTATAATAAAATCGTGGTGGTAAATTTACAGACTTATCACACTCTTGATACTACAGGTACGTGCTGTATTAGCATGGAGATATATACCTGCATTACAATAATTAGAGTTTACGCCATGACGTGGTGACGGGATATCCTTGTTCAATTAATTAGGAAATGAACAAACAAAGTGAAGAAGAAGATGGTTTGCTTTTAAGTTCAAAGAGATTTTAGTTTCTTTCAATGAATTGTTGGACATGCACGCAGGTTTTTTTTCTGAGTCTACCGTTTGCCTCCACCTTACATTAACACAGGGAATATGCTCCAACATCTGTGCCATTGAAAGTGATTGGTATATGATTGGCCTGTTTCACAATCCTTGATAAATATACGTCTCTACATTTTGTGGTCGTCAAAGGCATATCCTTTGAAAATGTCGATCACGCATTCCCGGCAAATAAAAAGCGTCATTTCTCACTTAAATGACACCGTATTGCACAGCAAACGCACCAAGTGGTGAATTGTAAATTTTAAGGAAGTTCGCTTATAAGTAATGATGTTTTTTAAAGTATCTTTCATTTTCATAACTATAATATGTACCTTTTTAAATTTAACTTCCATTGTTATGTCACTTGTGATTGTGCCCCCGTGTATCACCAGGTTTTAATCTGATGGGATTGGGAATAAAACTTGCAAACTTGTAAATTTCTCCTACGCAGAGTTTTAGGCGTTGAACTGATTTAGATGAATAAACTAATAAAATAACCGGTCGACAACACGAAGCAAAAATCATGTATATATAGTTCAAAGAAACATAAATTAATGTTAATATCATGACTTTTATGACAGGCGCAATTAGTAGATAGCGCTATATTTCTGTGTATGATTATCCCGCTTTTTGCCTTTGACTGGTCACCGAGAATCAAAATGTACCCACAATGCATAGCAAACCAGGCATTCGGTCACCTCAAAGCTGTATGCGGCTCATTCGCTACTAAAATTGATACGTTTTTCTTTGATTGCGCAGGCATTCAAGAATCTCAGGTTACCTTTTCGCGTTTACGCTGAGCCAAGGAGACTAAAACATGTATTGTTGACGCGTTTCATTTTCCTGTATTTTCATTTTCGCGTACTTCGTTAATGGACGAAAAGACCTGTGTCTGAGGATGGAGTTACTTACACTCCCCCCACCCCACCCCTACCCCCGAGGCTTCATTTTCTGTGGAAAACTTTATTAAACCGTGCGGATCACATAGTAAGACCGCTCACCGGTTCCTTCTGAGCTCTATGTTTGGTGGTCTAGGTCGGGGGTCTCTCCAGGGGCGTTTTCCTGTCATCATGATCGCATTGTGTGTGTCATGTTGGTCATACTGGCTCTACTATTGTTTGTCTTGTAATATGTACTGCCTATCATTTCATTAAGTTTAATGTGCCCATTTTTTGTGCATTATTTTGATGTACCTCTGTACACCTTTATTTCTCTGGCAAATAATAATTATTATTATTATTATTATTATTATTATTATTATTATTATTATTATTATTATTATTATTATTATGTCTGTGTGCCAACACAGACATACTGGTTTTCTAGGAATTCTTTCTTTCTTTCTTTCTTTACAGGCAAATTTGTCCGACATTTCATTTGAAAAGTATTATACATATAAACTCCAAACTTGGCATGATTATACTTCCATACATGAAGCCTGGGCTTTTTGTAAAGAGGTTCAACGGTTTTGAAACTTATGCAAATTACGGCCATTTGAAAATTTAAATCTTGAATATCTCCAAAAATATTATAGGTACAGGTAATTAATCCAACTTCGATTAATATGTTGGTAACACTGCACATTTTCGTAATTTACATGTGGCCTCTAAAGGTCAAAGATCAATGTCATTTTCACATTTGAAATTTGCATCTACCCATAACTCTGTCAATTTCCATCAAATTTTAACCAAGTTGGACCCAACCTGTAGGTATTGCAACACTGCATATTTTTGTAATTTACATGCAATGCCTAAAGATCAAAGGTCAAGCTCATTCGGGCCTTTTTTTTTAACTCTAGCCATAAGCGTAATGGAATGTGAAGTACCAAAGGCTTTGAAGATTGTATCAGTCAAGATTCTGGGGCCCGCTTTGGTAATTGATACTTTTAGCCCAGATAAGAGAGCCTGGGTTTGATATCAGGCTACGGGCAGCATGCTTGTCTGTATGTGTGCCCCTGAGTAGCACACAGAATGCCGTGTGTGACTGCTTCTGCCATGTTTACACAAGACAGACAAGACGTAACTTAGAAAATTGGAACAACACATAAGTAATTAAATAATTTAATAGAGTAAGACATAACAGATTCAACTGAAAGCCACAGTAAGCTGTAGTTTCCCTTGCAGTGAGGTTGCAAGGTTAGGACAAGCCACAGACAGCCAGGTCAGTGTTTAATTTAAACAAAGCATGCACAAATGTGAATAGACTGACGTCTACAAGTTGTATCATGCTTAAAAGACTACTTGGTTCATGAGAATGAAATGGAAAGAATGATGACATAGTCTGTGGTAGTTTATATATCATTCCATACTATCAAAAATATTGTCTTTCTTTCTTTCTTTCTTTCCTTTTTCATGTCTGTGTGCCAACACAAACATATTGTTTTTCTAGGAATTCTCTCTCTCTCTCTCTCTCTCTCTCTCTCTCTCTCTCTCTCTCTCTCTCTCTCTCTCTCTCTCTCTCTCTCTCTCTCTCTCTCTCTCTCTCTCTCTCTCTCTCTCTCTCTCTCTCTCTCTCTCTCTCTCTCTCTCTCTCTCTCCAGACAAATTTGTCCGACATTTTATTTAAAAAGTATTACGCGTAGAAACTTCAAACCTGGCAAAATTATACTTCTATAGATGTAATCTGGCCTTTTTGTAATGAGAGGTCAAGCTTTTCAAAATTATGCAAATGAGGGCTAATCAAAGTTTTAAATCTTCAATATCTTATATACTATAGTAGATGTGGTTCCTAGTGTATAGGAGTTTGATCATAGCAAGGTAAAGGCCATCTAAAGGTCATGTCAAGGTCAAAGGTCAGTTTTAGGCCAAGATGTCATTTTTGAGGTTAAGGTTCACTTCAGGTAGAGGTCATCTCAAGGTTAAAGGTCATTTCAAGGTCAAAGGCCGATGGTGGCTTTCTTCTACCCATCAATTTTTATCCAATTTTGATCATGTTTGGCTCAAATTGTAGCTATTGCAACACTGCACATTTTGAAAATTACATGTGACTCCTAAAGGTCAAAGGTCAATGTCATCTGGACCTTTAAAAGTTTACAACAGCCATAACTCGGCCAATTTCCATCCAATTCTAATCATGTTGGACTTAAATTGTGGTATTGTAACACTGTACATTTTTGCAATTTACATGTGACCTGTAAAGGTTAAAGGTCAACGGTCAAGGTTATTTGGACTTGAAAATATCATCCAGCCATAAGCTTAATAGAATGTGAAGTACCTAAGCACAAAAGTTGTACCATTTAATATTTACAACTTTTGAAGGCACACTGACAGATTTGCTTTAAAGCAAATGTTCCTTTCTAGTTATTATTATTATTATTATTATTATTATTATTATTATTATTATTATTATTATTATTATTATTATTATTATTATTATTATTATTATTATCATCATTATTATTATTATCATTATTATTATTATTATTATTATTATTATTATTATCATTATTATTATTATCATTATTATTATTATTATTATTATTATTATTATTATTATTATTATTATCATTATTATTATTATTATTATTATTATTATTATTATTATTATTATTATTAGCAGTAGTAGTAGTATTAGTATTAGTATTATTATTGTTATTACCCTCATCGTCATTATCATCATGAAAATGTAAAAAAAAGCCACAATGAAAAACCATTGAACATGGGCAAAATTGAAACTTTGTCCAAAAAAGGGGGGGAAGGGGTTCAGCTAAATGGCCTCAAATGCATGATTCGTAAATATAGTGGAAAATAAGTACACACAGTTCATACTTTTTGGTTATGCACATGTCAATTTGCTCTTGGGTAGTCATTGCTCAAAGAAGACAATATTTCAATTTATTGCAGGATTTTATACCGCTGAAAGCTATTAAATGTTCTACAAATATCCGAGTAATATCATCTGGAGCGAACCCCCAGACAACTGAATGATTTTGGACTTCATTTTCCTCCCATTATTTACAAGAATCATATTTTGCCGGTATGTGTTGCACAAAAAATAACAAAGCACCCGACTTTTTTCGACACTCCAGATTCTGTCCCACCATCATCCGCCATTCTTTTTTTTTCAACCCTTATGCGTGCCCTTATTTTTCAAAATGTCATATATTGAGGGTTGAGCACATGATGCATGGGGGTGAGGGGTGACATTAGTGGTAAGGGTGGCTTGAATGTGACAAATAAGCTGCATACTCAAACCTACTTATATAGCATTTTGTGTATTTTTTATTTGCAAAGATCAGCATTTTCTGTTGTCGTAATACATTATTACAGTAGGTTGCAGGCGACAGGTTGGTAACACAGAGCAACAAGGTTTATGCTAACGCTGGGAATGACGTGGAAATGGAGCAGAAAACATTTCGGGGGAAGGCGTATATCTTGCCATTTGACTTTGGCACTGAACACTCAGCCGCACTTTAAGACACACACATGAAAGCCTTCTTGGTTGAAACATATTTATTCCCCCCCCCCCCCAAAAAAACAATTGGGAACCAAGGCAAAGCCCTATAATAATCCCTCTTATACATATGGAAGCATAGAAATTCAATGAAGTTACTCAGCAGGTAAGCACAAAGACCAAGGCAAGTGGTAGTTAACATTACATTACACTACATATAGATGGTATAATTCCGAGACAAAATATTCAGGATGTAACCAGGGAAGTACTCCACGTAGGGACAGCAGAGTGGGTACTGACTTACGTAAATCCGATGGAGTATTGGAATTGTTATATGCAAGATTGAATCATAGAATTACATAAGAATGAAACCGTCAGAATCAAGTCATATATGGTATAATTGTAAATCATTGAGTTACTGGCCTGAGCCTTCCTGTAGCTTTTCTATACTAACGTACAGCCAAAAATATAATTTCGTTTTCTTTGTCATTGCTCTGTTTGGAGCCATATAAGAGTGTTCGAACGGTAAAAGATGCAATAGGTAGGACCTTCCTTTGTACAATATCCCCCGGTACACTATTCCTGTTACATTCATAAAAAATTGGTGACAAACTTCTTCATTTGCGTTGCCACAGGTGCCATCGGGGGAGTCAACGAGTCTTCTGTGAAAAAAAAAATCACTTTTCATATGACTACATTTCATACGAAGGCGTGCGTATGCAATTGCTAATGTTCTATGTCCAATATAAAAAGTTTGCTAACTTTATTTGCTATAGAATTCCGTTTAAGCTTAGATTTGAACTTGTGAAGACTTTCACCTCTCCGAGTATCACTAGGTAAATCACTCCATTGCTAAGAATCTTCTTGGTTCCATAGCGAGTCAAGTTAACAGGTACGATAGTAAGGGACCAACATAACATCTATGATAAATAATATTTTGACAAATATCCATGAATGTAGGACGAGGGAGGGAGATACAGAATATGGCGCGCCCTCTCTACTATTTTCTTACATAACCAGCTTTATTGTCACTAAATACAACAAAAACAAACAAACAAATAAAATCTAAGAATAGGAAAGCCCCCCCCCCCAAGAGAAAGCAAACCGAAAAAAAAACAAACAAACAAAAAAAAAACAAAAACAAAAAACCAAAAAACCAAAAAACCAAAACAAAAAAAACAAGAACAAAAACAAACAAAAAAAAAACCAAAAAAAACCAAAAACCAAAAAAAACAAAAAAAAATTAAAAACAAAAAAAACAAAAAACAAAAACAAAAAAAAACAAAAAAAAAACAAAAACAAAAAAACAAACAAAAAACAAACAAACAAACAAACAAGCAAACAAAAAACCAAATTGATACAACTCTCTGGAGCAGTCAATCTTTTAAACACGGATGACACATTGCATTCGTTACTTCAAGCTTAAATCCAAACTTTCCAATTGGTACTATTATATACTGAACCCCAATGAAAAGTATCCACATAAAAAAATTAACACATTAATTTTGTAAGTTACTAAGTACTGTGTGTGCATATATGCATGGTTTGGAGCCTACATCAGGGTCATTCAGGACAACTTTTTAACTTTTGCTGGGTTGTTACATAATGCATGTGACTTTTGTGCACCGAATATGGCTTCTGACCACCACTCCTATTGGATGGCTAAAATGACCTGATGTTTTCAGTGGCTTTAAAAAGGGATGTTCAGCCAAGAAAAAAGCCAGTGGTCTCAGGTGTATTGAGGCGATCATGCCGCGTCTGAGCCAAGGTCAAAGACACCATGCTTTGGGGCTTGCAGAGGGTGGAGTCCCAATCACTCAAATCGCACAAAGAATGGGGTGTACTCGGCGCACCATCCAACGACTAATTGAACGGCAACAAGAAACTGGATCCGTAGATGATCGGCCTAGGCCTGGCCGAGAAAGAGTGACAACACCTGGCCAAGACCGTCACATCCGGCTGATGCACCTGCGAGACCGTTTCCGTACAGCAGCCCAAACAGCCCGTGAGACTCAAGGGGTGAATCACCGTCCTGTCAGTAGTTCTACTGTGGAGAGGCGACTGAGGAGCAGTGGCCTAACAGCCAGAAGACCTTACAGGGGTAACCTGCTG
Source organism: Hermodice carunculata (assembly GCA_964020975.1). NCBI lineage: Eukaryota > Metazoa > Annelida > Polychaeta > Eunicida > Amphinomidae > Hermodice > Hermodice carunculata. The sequence goes on from OZ026627.1 coordinate 25,463,563, forward strand.
ACCCAACCCAGAAGAGAAAGACGACTGCAGTGGTGTAGAGCACACTCCAGGTGGACTCGCCAGCAGTGGAATACCGTCCTTTTTACTGACGAGTCCCGTTTTTGTGTCAGCAGAGCAGATGGCAGAGAACGTGTGTGGCGCCGGACTGGGGAGAGATATGCAGATGCCTGTGTCCGTCAGGCAGATCGATGGGGTGGACCCTCTGTCATGGTGTGGGCAGGCATCAGCAACCGCTACCGGACACCCCTAGTGGTCATTCAAGGGATCCTCAATGCTAGGCGGTTTATTGATGAGGTGCTGGAGCCGCACATGGTCCCATTTATGGAGCAGCATCAAGATCTGGCGATCTTTCAGCAGGACAATGCACGTGCACACTCTGCAAGATTAACAATGAACTTTCTCAATGAGAACAACATCAATGTCATGGAATGGCCAGCGTTCTCACCCGATCTGAGCCCTATTGAACATTTGTGGGATCAGTTAGGCCAAGGTATTCAACGGAGGACACCTAGGCCTACTACCCGAAACCAGCTGATCCAAGCTCTGCAGGAAGAATGGAATAATGTTCCCCAACACAGAATTCAAACCCTGGTCAGCAGTATGCGCCGCAGATGTATAGCATGTGTTGATGCTCGAGGTGGCCACATCCCATATTGAACAGAAAAATTTGTGTGACTTTCAATTAGGGCAGTTAATGACATTTTTTGCCTGTAAGTGACGTTAATGTCGGTAGAGCGTGACATTATTTTTACGCCAGAAAAGTGAATGCTTTGTTAAGTTCTAAGCACGTCTAGGTATGAAATGTTTCAAGTATAAACAATAAAATACTTCAAAATTGGCATGTGGATACTTTTCATTGGGGTTCAGTATAAATATATAGGGACAGTATACATTCCGCCTATTAACTCGATGCATTCCACTGAAGAGGATCTGTTCGAAAAGCTATTCAAAGGTATTTAAAATTTTGGACAAAGGAATGGTTTGTGTGTACTCCTGGGTGATTTTAATGCATCAACAAGTACAGATTATGATTTTGTGTCAATTGATGAATCGGATATTGTCAATATATCACTCCCTGATGACACATAACAAGGTCAAGTTGCAATGGCAGGACAGAACTTTGACAAAAGAGCAGTTGATTACCATGATTGAAGTCTGTTAAACCTGTATATGTCCATGGGGACACCGTATTCTGAAAGAAAGAAAGTTTGGTGACCTAACAACGTTTACTGGTTATATCACCTTTGACGATTCCTTACTTACGTTGATCGCCTAAATGGAAGTACCCAATCTTACATGGATTTATGATCATTGCCCGATGTCATTTGAGCTTGCAATAGGGTGTGGCGCAGTTAATTAAGGCTTGAGTGCACGATTAAACAGTGTACAGTGCTCAAAATTAAGAAAAAAAAAAACAAAACTTACATTACACCCCTTATTACAAAAGTATATTTGGGATCTACAACAGGGACACAAAAGTCTCTGATGTACTTGAAACAGTATATCTAAGATATATAAAACACGTTTTTACAAAGGTATTGCGAAACAAACCAGAGAGAAAGTGTAGATAAAATAGTAGATGATATCTAGCGATATACTCTATAGGGACAGATCATCCATAAAGCTTAGAAAAAGAAATTATCGACCGAGAAAACTCCAACAGAACGCAGATCAACATTGTTATGGCCTGTTTTTTATCAAACTACATGTACAAGCAAAATGGGTGTCTCGAGAACCACCCAACACTGCTTTGAAACAAACTCATTGCTCTGCTCAACGTAGATTTAAACGCATTACAAAAATAAAAGAAAAACAATTTAGAAATAAGTTACAAGGCAATATGCTAAATATGGAAGAGATAAATCCGAAGGATTTGGGGAGATATTAAATAAACTAGAGAGTGTTGCGGAAAATAAATCTCATAGCCCACGTGACAAAATAGACGCCGAAACATGGATCGATCATTTTTCACAGCTAATTTCTCGTGGTTTGGAGCCGACTAAATCACAAAAGTACCGGTCCGTCAAAAGTAATATTGGCGGAAACCATTCCACGGTATTTTCAGGACTCAGTTACCGTATAAGAGATACTGAGACCCCTATTATGATCACCAAGTTGAAAAATAATAAATCTCCGGGAAAAGATCATATCATAATTGATATGCTGAAATATGACAAAGATATATTAATGCCCTAACTACTGAAAGTATTCAATGAAGTATGATCTGCTGGATTTTATCCTAATCTCTGAAAAATCAATATCCTTTTGCTTCTCCATAAGGGTGGATCAATTTTTGATCTGAATGGATATAGGGAAATATCTTTGGGAAGCTGTATTTCCAAATCATATTGCGGCATACCGAACAACAATTTCAAATTGGTTTTCAAAAAAACTCACAGACTTGTGACCACATTTATGTACTTTCGGCGATTATTGACAAATATATGGAAATAAATAGTGTAAATAGTTATCTTTATGTCTTTTGGGGACTTTAGAAAAGCATATGATATGGTGTGGCACGACGGTTCGTTTTACAACCTTTTAAAGCATGACATAAATGAGAAGCTGTATATGATGTAATTACAGACGTGTATTATGGAGCCATAACCCACAGGAAGTTACAAGGTGGGTTGTCGGATTATAAATATTCAAACAATGGGTGAAGTCAAGGGTGTAATCTTACCCATAATCTATTTAATATCTTTATAAAAGACCTTCCAGATATTTTTGATGCCGAGTGTCACCCTGTTGAATTATACAACAAAAAGACAGAACTGTCTATTATATGCCGATGACTTTATAAAAAAAAGGATTGTGACTTGCAAAATTTTTCAAGACAAATTGCAGCAACATTGTGTGGATATGAACATTGCAATCAATATGTAGTAAACCAAGGTGATGATTTTTTTAAAATCTGGTCGACCGTTGAAACGCTATTTTTCCTTTGGAAACGAAATACTGTGAAATAACTAAAATAATTGTAATTTGGCTTTCAAGTTAAAAGCAGATAGCTCTTTTACCAGTTCCATTTAAACTCAAACAAAGATATGAAAGCCCTCAGTTGGGTCAAAAGACTATTTTTCAAAGCAACTAAGTATTCCGATACTACTAAATCTATCCCATATAGTCTGATATCGCCAATATTATTATATGCCAGTGATGTGTGGTGACCATATATTGTGTGCAGTAAAATATTTTTCAAAAGGAGAATTGTCAGGCTTCTCTTTTGAGAACGCTCTTCTTCAGTTTTCTGCAATTCCTGTTGGGAGTACAAAAAAAATCTACTAATGTTTCTGTAAAAAGTTAACTTGAAGAATACGCACTCGCTCTTGAGATTTTTTCTGTCATGTGCAAAAACTGGCTGCGAATTGTCTACTTGCAGCCAAGCTCACTACTTTAGGACTGTTTTCTATGTAGCGCATGACATATACATATAGGTAAATTTCAGTGGACAAACGTTGTACGAGACACTATTTGTACTGTTGGGTTTTATTAGAATATGGAAAAATATTGGTTTGATAACAGACGAGTTTCCCACAGCAATATTTGGCACCAGGAAAATAGAATATTTCAAGGAACAGTGGAAAGAACATGTGGCCAATAAATCAGGAAATGATAAAAAGTTAAGAACCTACACTAAGGTCAAAAAAGAATTCCAAAAAGAATCATGTTAAGTCGCTTTAAAAGATCGATTTATCAAGAAAAACATTACGGGTTTCAGAGTAAATGAGCATTATTTAAAAGTTGAAACAGGAAGACATAGAAGATCACAGAAAAAACTCCGGACGAAAGAGTTTGTGAAACATGCAAAATTCTGGAAGACATAATTCATATTATAATATATTGTAAAAATTATGGAAAAGACAGACATATTATGTTTGTAGAAACGACCGATATCTTCCCAACTTTCTCGTCTTTAAATAATGAAAACAAATTTAACTTATCAGGGCTAGAATTTAACTTTTTTTACCAACATGTCCACCGGGCATGTTGGAAATGAATTCAACATGCCCAACCCATGCACAACATGCCCAACTTTATATGTCCAGGTTCAACTGAAGTGTTTTATTTTTCAACTCCCGCAATTTCTTTATCATGCATTACCCCGTGCATGAGACAAACACATATTTTGAATGATACATGCTTTATTACATGTATAATTACGGACGTTTTTCTAATGTTACATGTACTGTCGTGAACGACCACCTGCAGAAAGCGACCAGCAACCGGGAAAATTTGGCTAAGCACACCGCAAACTACCGCTTTTTGACGAGACTCTCGAGTGTCAAACAGTGACAAACCCTGATGTTTTCCCTTCATATACGACGAAAATGTAACTGTCATTCAGTCAATTATCGTAATTCCCATGTGTTTCAAACTTTATTTCAAATAATTGGGATTGATTTGAAGTGTATCGCAACTTGAAACATGCGGGGTTCTCTATTTTGGAGTTGAAGTCAAACTGGCCGGCACCTTGTGACTTTGGTGCCGTCTACTACCGAAGCTTTGTTTTGCATAAAAAACAACTGAACGGTCGCAAAAATATTCTGAATACATCACTTACTATCTTGACCCTCATCTGCATGCTCAGTTATGTCACGTTCATTGTTTAGAAGTTCGTAACAAATCAATTAAAATACGCCCCTGGTCCATGTCTCTTGCAACTTAGCCCGCTTGCAAGGGCACGCTTGAATCGGCCACCATTTGTATAATTTACTTCGCGGAACTTTGTGAATTCCTGTGTGATCTGTGGTCTGACATTTGTCGAGTAGCAAAATACAGATATCCACATAGTTCTGTGTTGCCGTATATTTTACATTCGATTAAATTAAAATTATTAAACTTCTCAAATTTAGCATTACTTCCATAGAACTACGATTGGACCAAGAGTAATACTTTCGCGTAACTTCGGTGAACTCCGGACACGCACGTGCTCTGAGATTTGTTGACTAACTTGACTTGAGCCAAGTGTACCACTGGCGGATATACAAGTATAGGTTTATTACATCATTTGTACAACATCTCAAATCCACTGAATATCTACATGATAAATTTTCATTTTTACCCAGAAACTATCATTTCAATTGCATTTTCCAAATATCCATGTTTTACAAATTTTTGAAAATGAAATGATGGGAGTCAAAGTTCTCTAAATCAGTGCATACTCCAGCAAAAGCAACTACCTTGACACATAGACACCATAAGATGGCCTGAGTGGAATATTACTGTCCTAAACGTGGTGTTTTGTTTGCCGTTGATTTTACATTTGATTAAATTAGAATTATTATAGGTTTTTTTAGCATTGCTGCCATCATGCTATGATTAAATTGAACGGAGACAATAAAAATGAATTCGTCTGCGTGCAAACATTTAACTGGTCGCATCGTGAGGCTGGGTGGGATATGACGATCGACGCTCAGCACAACAGCTTTCAAAAAAAGCTTCGGAAAGAAATTTTCTGTCGATAAACTGAGAAAAGGCAAGCATGGTACATATACTTGTTGTACAGTAAAAAAGATCAACCATATCACACGTTTATTTATTTTAGGACCTAGCCTTTAATTTTACCGCTTTTTTTCTTTGCCTACCGCGTACTCAGATCATCGTTATTATCAACTCAGACGTTTCTGATCTATGGACTAGTATGGTTAGGATAAGAAACGGAACTGCTCAACTTTAATAGTAAGAGCGAAATCTTGTAGCCGCTCATGCGGCGATTCTGAGCAGATTTAACGTACTCAGCGCGGACTTGTGAAACACCCGGGGTGAAACTGCACAGGTTTGCCTTTGAACCTTTACTGATTAAACAGCGACCGTGATTGGTATGGAGCTTCTTTTAAATGAAGTTGTTGAACATAAATAAGAAGAATGCGGCAAAAATATATTTTATTTCCATGCACGTGTGTGCAAAAGAAAGTCCGGTAGCTGTACCAACACTAGCGTGTACCGCACCGACCTTTAAAAAGTCCGAAAGATATCCAAGCCAATCTCATGTCCATGTATTTTTAACATGCCCGGTCAGGAATCTTTGTCTTTATCTCAACATGCCCGGCACAGTCTCAGGGTGGCTCGGGACGTCGGGCACCCGCTAAATTCGAACCCTGCTTATTCATGACACTTGATGACATTGGCAAAATAAAAATAACTTTTTTTTTTGGGGGGGGGGGTCATCATGGGAAAGAGGGGATCTTTCTGACATTGCAGTTCACAAATACCAGTCGAGAATTGCTCATGTACTAGTACTTTTTTGTATTGGGTGTGTTGCGGGGGGGGGGGGGGGAGGGTTAGCACCGCGTACTCCTGATTAGTATAAATTGTTCATTGTATGTATTAATGCACTTGGTCGTTATGAAGTGATGATGATGTAATTTGTTATTATGAAAGTAACGTGTACCTGGGTATCTTTGTATTTTGCAAAATTTCACGTTTTGTATGTGCGATGCAGCAATAAAGTTCAGTTCAGTACAGTTCAGAAACTTTGACAACACCTTTATCTTATTGTATTTCATTTTTCTAATTTAGTTTCATTACCATGCTTTAAATTTTTCGCATACAGGTGTTTCCTGCACCTGCACCCTATGAATGCATAGTCTGTGGCTAATGTTTTCTGCACTTCAGCCTGACGTTAATTAAAATATGTTTTCTATTTTTGTTCACTTTCGCGGGCACCTGTCTGTATTTTGATTCCATTGTAAACTGAGACTAAGAAGTCTCCTTGCTATAACCAAAGTGTTGCGTTGACATAAATTCAATCCGGTTAACGGCTTTTGATTCTTTAATGTCTGAACTACAAAAACGATTCAGCGATTTTCTAAATTTTGTTTCGTTCTTTTTCTACCAAATGAAGAAAATGAACATCCTGAAAATCAAAGGGAAAATTGAAACGTCAAACTTTGAGGATGCATAACAGAAAATCGAAACCAAACATAAAAAATCACAGGATCGTTTTTTTGTTGCCAATATGTCAGGATTAAGATCCAAGTGTAATTATGATTTTATCACAAATAATTAGTGACTTATATCGACATTTATGGGGTGGATGCTTTGCGGTCAACTTTCAATTGTTTATTCAACAATTAACATCACAGATACCCAAAATACGGGACATATACATTGTTAGGAGTATGACGAGTGCACACACATATGATATGTTATCCTAACGCAAATACATTTTGAGCTAGGATTGACTAAAGTGGGATTTATTTTTGGTGTCTAACCTGTCCTTAAAACAGCACAGAAATAGAGATTTTCTTGAAAATATTTTTTATGTGTTGTCATTTTTTATTTAACGTATAGTAAAGCAGGCACAAGGATTTTTCAGTACTCAGGTAACTCAGTATTTGCTGAGGAGTGTTTATGTATGATTATAGACATCTCATAAACAGTACCTATAAATTGTATCTGTTGTATAGTGAAGCGCCTTGTCGGGTACCCGGATAAAGAATTTATCCGGGTATCAGAAAAAGGACCCGAATATGTATTTATAAATATAATTAATAAATCAATGATAATTAGAAATTATTCTATGTCAGGCAAGGTTATTTATATATATTCACAATGCACCTGCTCCTATTCCTTGAAATGTGTCATAAACTATTTACAAGGGACCTCTTTGAAAATAGGTCGTTGTGCTGACTTTCAAGCGTCATCCTCTAAGGTAACATGTAAATTCTCACTATTTTATATAATTTTATTTGTGATTTACTTGTACGCTGTTGCCATCTGAAATAAATCATATATATTTATACACTGTCACTTAGGTGAGTCTCAAGAGAATCAGCCTTTGCAGAAGTAACGTCCTCTTTTGATGATTATGTCGTCTAGCGTTCGTATAATATCGTGCAACTGAATAAATTTTCAACATGTAAATTTTGTTGTAAAAATTTCAGATTTGCACGTGATCTCTATCGCTCCAAGCGATTACACGTGCTGACTGGCCGGTCATCCAGAAATGTACATATGGTCCAGCGACAGTCTAGTGTCGCTTGAAGCGTTCAGTAACTTGTAAAATGTCTTGTGTTCTCATGACTTCACATATTTAAGGTGAGCGAGAGAGGCCCTTAAGTTTAAGCAGGCTTATACATTTCAATATTGGTACCCTTTGTGCATTGTATATTTGCTACAAGAAAGGCTAAAAAGCTTTGTAGTGAATTAGGTTTTTTTCTGGGTGTGGGGTTGTTTTTTTATTTATTTTTTTGTTTTTGTTTTTGTTTTTTTTTTTCTTTGTTATTTTTTATTTTGTTTTGTTTTGCTTTTTGTTTTTTTTCTTTTTCTTTTTGTTTTTTATTTGGTTTTTGATTTTAATTCGCATGTAAACATTCCACAGTTTAGACAATGATACATGATGATTTTATTTAGTGAGAGAGAATTGTTTTGTTTTGGTTTATACCAGCTACCTTCTGCTGCAGACCTTCATGCCTGTATCTTTAAATAAGATTATCCTAAGTTTTTCATCAATAGGTAGATCTAAGATTTACATTGTCTACATATTCAGCTGGGAGACTGTTGATCTGTCAGGTGTTTTGAAGCTTCTGACAACATGTTGACCATTTACAACCTTTGCTTATATGTGAGGAAAGCTTCCTTACTTTGAACAACTGCAAGTTTTTTATTAATAATTATAATTTTAATTGAGTATCTGGATTTGTATGAAGACTGATATCATCTACATGTTTAATGAAAAGAAAACCTTAACAAATCTAATTTCTATAAACCCAAGTGGGGTTTGAAGGTTTTCAAGTCCGACAAGCAAAGAGCAAAGTCCTATGCCATACCAGTCACTGGAAAACTGTAGCGTTTTAAATCATTACATGGGTTAGCAATTTATTTCGCATAACGAACAAATCATATTCTTAACACCGGTATTTGGAATTTAGACGAAAGTTTCTGGCTTGATTAGCTCATGTATAAAAAAGCGGGTCAGCAGCGGAAGGCTTGTTTAGGTTGCATTCCTCCCCGGGTAAGTCATTTTGCTAACTGACAGCACTATGTTTGTATTTTAAACGAAAACAACCTGAACTGATGTGCTAAGAAATTAGGAAAAATATAATGTTCCTTATGGATAGGCCTACATATAAATGTGGGTCACATTCACAAAAATCAAATTAAAGACGAAATACCTTCACAAAACACAGGCCAACCGGTACTGAGCAATTCAACCTGCCGAGCATATTCAAAAGGAAACTACATATAGTGAGTACGTTGCAGTTTATATGTCGTTTATTAAATGATGACAGGAAGTGGTCAAGGATGGAAATGTGGAGTGTACCTGTTACTATTTGTTAAATCTCTCAGGTCGATTCCTCAAAATCTGCTTATTGTGGACAGTTAAATATAGCTCAACAATAGTTGTGAGGTGCTTCTGTGACGCCATAGTACTTGAGTTTCTCTAGCAGGATTTGTCAATTAATTATGTCTCCCTGTGTAATCGCGGGGCACATCCAGTTTTCGCGTTCGTTTCTTTTTCTTGAACTCCATAAGAGTTACAGATAGATCTTTCATATTGCACATGATTGTAGCCCTTATTAAGGGGTCAGTTAAGTTTGAAGATGAGTGACCTTGACCCCAAACCCAATGTCACAGAGCCACGTTAGTGAATTTTGTTTCTAAGTGATAACGTAAGAATGTTTTAAATTAGGGTTTTATATTGCACAACAGGATGGTTCTCTGTATAAGGACTTGATCAAGTTTAAAAGATGAATAGCGTTGATTCCATTTGCAAGGTCACAGAGCAACATTAGTAAATTATTCAACACATCAATGCGAGCAAGATAAGTCTGGACGATTTGGAGCTAGGCTTTTTAATGTTACACAGGATTATAATCTGCTATAATGACTCGATCAGTTTGAAGATGGGTGACCTTGATGCCATTCCGAAGGTCACAGAACCACATTAGCGAATTTAGTTTATACATGATAACTGAAGAAGTTTTTAGCTAGGGCTTCCATATTGCACAGCATTATAGTCCGCCATGAAAACGCGATCGCGTTCGAAGATGGGTGACCTTAATCTATTTCCAAGGTCAGAGAGCCACCTTAGTTTACTTTTCAACATATCAGCGCTATCGAGAACGACAAAAGGATGTCCTTGACTCGCCTTCCTAGGTCACTGAGCCCATTACTATTTTGGGGTCCCTGTGCCCAAGCTGAAAGGGGAACCTCTTCTGACACGCCGCGCCATCTGACGGCATATTTTGCCTGGCTTGTGCCATAATTAGTACGAGAAATCTGTAACATGTGTAAGGGCAACAGCTGGAAAGGGCGCACGGGGAGACATTTGATTTCTGTTGAAAATCATCCTTTCTGGTTTGTTTTAATTTTGTCTGTGATGGTTGAAGACCAATATAGAGCATATATGTCTATGGGAAAGAATGATGCTGATGTTTCGACATGAGTGATGCAAAATTGGGTTACGTATACCTTTAGCGTTTCCTAAACTTATCTGATCCGTGATATAAAGGGTGAAAAATCTGGGGATGAAACATGATGACTCTATGGTTTCAGCAAAAGACATTCATGCTAAAGATGTAAGTTATTTTGGAAACTTAAAACAACTCAAAGTCATATCTATGATATCAAAATTGCTCACACTATGGCAACGTGGGTTGGTCCATATGAGATTGGCGGCATGTAAGACTGTTGAGTCGTAGGACTGCAGGGCTGTAAGGTTGGTGGGCTATAAAACTGAGTCGGGATTTAGGATTGCTGGGCTGTAGGACTGGTGGGTTGTGGCACTGCTGTGTCCTAGCACCAGCTGACTTTAAGGCAATTGGGTTCTAAGTCTGGTGGGATGTAGGGCCAGTTGGCTGCAAATGGGTCTGCTGTTGCATTATTGGTATATACGACTACTAGGCTGTAAGACCAGCGAATTGTAGCCCCAGTGGCCTTTGGCACTGTAGAGCACCTGCTGTAACACAACAGACAATACTTTTGCGTGACCCCACAGCCCAGTATACCAACCAGTGATGCCAAGGCTTCGTGATATTGTACTTAAGTGACCCTTAGCGGCACCCATCTATGCGTTGGAACTTACTTAGAAGCACTGTTTTCAAACCCAAGAATTTTTTCCCATTTTTTATATGAAAAATGAATTGCCTGATTTGAAGGGGGAGACTGAAAGTAAGAAAATGGTGTTTCCTCCCTGATCCCGTAATATAGATAATAGATAAAACAAAAAGCTTATAAGGTAGAATCTTAGGGCACGAGATACAAAAACTACCTCTGACTTGCTACTCTGGCACCAGATACAAAAACTACCTCTGACTTGCTACTCTGCACTTTTTGGCGGTGTAAGTTAAATACCTTACCAAAGAGCTCCCGAAAACTATATTTTGTCAAAAAAAGTAGTGAGGGAAGACACGTTCCAGCTAGTACCGCGTGACATTTGTTGAGTACTTTAGAATGTCATTTCTGCAGAAGAAAAAGATCAATCATCCAGCTTAGAAATTTTATTTCAAGCTGGACTATAACCGCTTGGACACAATCCGTTTGTCTCTGTAAAGTCGTAACTGCAAAATATATCAGCATCTTCCCCATTTTATTTGTTTTCAATAGAATGACGAAATGAATACTCATAAAAACCAACGAGGAAACGGAAGTTTCAACCTTTGAGGCCCTGCTGCAACAAAGCAGGGGCAAATAAAAATTGAACAGTCATTTTTCGCACAGAAGATTAACTACGAAATAAATATTCGATTAAAATTGTTGAAGCCAGTGGCTTGTGAGCTCATATGTTACGAGGTCCATAGTATGCAGTTCTGTTTGGAGTTTTCATTCAGAAACTACGTGATGAAACACTCCGCAGTGGTGCTTGGGTATTCTGCTAAATATGGTGAACACATGCATGAACATGGTTTAAGCATTCGAAAATCAATAGATTCTAAGTTATGTATTGCAGCCCGGGTAGTTACTGGGGCATTGACGAGTACGCCTATTGGGAAATTATGAAGCGTTGGATGGGAAACACTTGTAAAAAGGCGTGAACACCAAAAGTTGGTGTTAATGTATAATATATTTAACAGATTAACGCCAGACTATTTGTACGATGTATTACCTACAGTCGAAGAACAAACGGCGTATAACGTGCGACCACGTGATCGATTTAACATTCTTCCCATCCCAAGTAGAACCATATCCTTTTCTCGATCCTTTTTCCCATCTACAATAAATTATTGGAACGCATTACCAGCGCGGATACGGAATTCTGAAAAAGTGTCTGACCTTAGGAACAGTTTGAAAAAAAGGTGTTGGTTTAAGTTTTAAGCAAAAGTCCTTTTATAATTTTGGTGATAGATATATCAGTAGAATTCATGCACAGATGTGAATGTACTGCATCCGACTGAAACTTTATTTATTTAAAATGAAAGTAGTACATTCTCCTATTTCTTCTTGTGGAAGAGGTAATGAAGACTTTCTACATTTTTTCTTTCATTGCCCAAATTTTGTATGTTGCAACGATAGGAATTACACTGTAATGTTTTGAAATATGCTCCACGTACATGGGCCACCATTCTCTATGGATCTAAAACAGGTTCAGTTGATTCCAACTTGAACATAGTGCGACTAGTTCACAAATATATTTGAGACACGAAGAGATTCCTAAGCAAGTAACTTAGATAACCTTCTCGTGCCTGTGACATGCCCATTATCTGCGGCGTTGGTGCATTGTAAATCTTTATATGTTAATCCTGGTTCTATTTGTATGTAACATTGTCATTACTATCTCCGGATATTTTTCAATTTATTTTTTCTCAAGCAAGATTCATATAGGACGAGGCCCTGTTTCTCAATTGACAAATAATATATAATTAAATCAAATAAAGTTATGTATGTTTGCCTGGTGCAAGAGTTTTTGTATCCTCTGTCTTTAACTGTGTATGTTCATTTGTGGCCAATTGCACTCTTCTGACCATCTAATTGCTCAATAGAGCAAGAGAGCTTACAGATAGTCCATACAATAAAAGCCAATATGTAGATTTACGTATACTTCATATTAAACAATTAGAAGAGTGGGGTGTGGCATTTAGCACTCTCGTGGCCTAAAACTGCAGAGGTCACCTCAGTGACGATCTAGATGAGAAAACTCAAGAAAGTCTACAAAAAGGTTTTCATTCATGATATAAAATCCCTCGTCCCCCAGGATGTTTTGACCTTGCGGGTCGGCGTTCCTGAACTAAAGGGACACCAAGCCCCCACACCACCAAAATAACTTGTACACGGTCTTCCATTTGCAGTTCACACTCAGACGTGCCGGCCACACTGGTACCAGGCATACACATGATATACACACAGCGCGAAGAAGCAAGACGCCAAAGACATTACTTTTTTATTCATACGTAATGGGACTGGTTTTTTATTTTAACTTCATTTTACCTTTTTTATATATTTAAGTATCATTTTCGTTGCCATATAACTTCAAACAAGGGTGACGTCACAAAGACCAAGAGTGCATCGATGTGATAACATTTTACCCATTTTTAAAGACAAAACCAGTACAAGAGGAATCCATAAATCTACGAGAGAGCACTGATAATAACCGCTGGACCATCGTCATAATCCCGTGTTATACTTCAAGGTAGCCCCCATTGAGCTTGAAGCTTGCAACACCTTTCATACCCTTAATAGTAATCCTCATTTTTGCACTTTAACTAGTCTATGTATCCGAGATGTACACTCCTCCTGGGACCGTAAGAAATTCTATCCCCAGGGGCGAAACACATTAGGGGAGAAAGGCCTTCTTAACAAGATTGTCACTCAGGCAACTTCTGTTGTTTCCCGCCACAGCAGTGTTCGAAAGAGATAACACACCCCACAAAATATTTTTCAGTAAGTGCCCCGCGTCTCGTTCACGAATCCATACTGCAGCAAACATCCCTCCTTGAACTTTGATCGACTTGGGCTTGCTTGCCACACCCCAGTAAAAAAAAATAGTTTTAATAGGTCTGTATACCTCAAATCAGGACAACAAATCCTTAAAGCAACGGGAGATAAATCCATGTCAACACGGTGCAAATATATGGCAGTAGCAACAGCACAGTTGATAATGCTTGTAATACGCTGTTTTGTCTCCATTTAGATTTTAGATATAGGGGCCACACATTTCCCAGTAACGTTTTGGCATGGAGTGTCTCCAGGATGCTAAATGTTGTTTCAAAGAAACATTTGAAATTGAAGAACACATTACAGTACACAACACACTTTAATTATTGGAATTTTTACACATTCAACATTTATTGGATATTCACATGTAAGATTATACATGTCGCAGGCGTACCGTGTCTATGCCACCAAGCTGTATTGTAAAAGTGATTCTCAGGTTAACATATAGGTTCGAGCAACTGTACAACCCAGGTTCATAGGGCGCAGTGATAAATATTGGAGGTGAATACTCCAAAATCATTATATTCCATTTCGGTGAAGACACGGCACGCAAAATTCGACTCCTGAGTGCTTACGTATATTGAGGAATGTAATGCATCCCTGAATTGAGTTAACGAGCGACCAATAATGTTCAGCAGTGGCTTACTAAAGGCAATTGATTGGCCTCAGTAACAATATTCATCCATTTTAAAGTCGGATGAGCTTCTTATATCCAGCTGAGTTCTGAGTTTGTACGAGACCTTCCTGGAGCCAGACCACACTCGGCTTGTTTCCATGACCAAAGGTTTGAATAGCCTTTTGGTGCGATATGGTTTCTGATGACATGTGTACTTATTTTGTAGATTTATATAAACTTTCTGTCGTAATAAATTCATATGTCTCTTACAAAGAGCAAATAGGATGTCCGGTGTGAGATACGCAAAAATGTTGAAAAATAACATCAGTCTTTCGGGTCACAGCAAATGGCGTATGTCTGATGCTGTGTCAATATCTTACTGGAAACATTTCATACTCGATATATCATCGTCTTTTTGTTAATAATTTTAGGTGCACAGCATACTGTTTATTTGTGACTATTTTCAGCAAAATAGGGTGAAAAAAAGTGATCATAATGAATGATATAGTGTACCATGGATATTTATCGTATCAACATAACGCCAGTTGCACAAAATGTATACAAAATGAAAAACTACATGTCTCCGATATTTCAATAAACATTTGACAAGATATATCGTTATATATTCACGCTTTGCGTGTGTATAAAAATATACCCACAAAACACCCAGACTGTACATGAAAAATTGTATCTCCTTTGCACGCGAAACAACACACTAGTGCCTCCATAATAAAGTTTGTAATATTATGAAAACATATTATAGATCTGGTTGATTTGTTCTGTGGTGGGAAACCGTCAAATGCTGCACTCTAACTCAGCGGTTTCATTATTAAAATGTTGCCACTGTTTGCATATTCTGCTGCCCTTCCCACAATGCACCAGTTCATTTGTCCCATTCTATGAGGACAAATGACTGAAAAAACTTCTGGTCCATTTGAGTAAAATGGCCACACTAGGGTATGGAAAGGGTAGACACATAAACGCCAGCACACAAGTATTCCCAGGTGGTACAATATAATGGATTTGAACACTGCCATTCAATATTACGGTTCGATGGTGCGGACCTTAAGAATACTTTTTGGATAGTTGTTGGGTGATAATTTCCAGCTCGTAATGGTTCCAACAGATCCTGGTATTCTGTTGTATCCGACTGGCGGCAATGAATAAATGTTTTCTCTCCTTTGGGGGAAATAACCTGAAACAAAATAAAAGATAATGACTTATGAGTAAATTAGGAAAGTCTTTTTTTTGGGGGGGGGGGTGAGTGGCGGGAGAGCATTATTTGTTTTGTTCACTGGTATAAATCATATATAAGTTTATGAACAAACAGATTACGGGAATTGTGCCGCTATTAGGTTTCGGCAGAACAAGTGTTCCTCAGAATTATCATGTTCACACTAAATTATATTTGATTCTTTAACATAAGCAAAAATGTCACAAGACTCTTGATGAAAGATTATTTCTCGGTATTTATAGTTTTACATAGCTGCAATAGGTTGAGCGTTGGCAAATAGAGCAGACAGATACCAGATATAAGGTCAGGTGACATTGTTCTATGTCAACCATGAAAACGCATGGTGCTACATTTCTTCACAACATATAAATTGAATTTATCACACAATCAATGGTGATTAACGTTCAAAGTACATGACAAATATGGTGAGTGTGATTAACTTTTAAAAAATACTCCACAATTATCTAAAGTGTGGTCACTTAAAAATGCACAACGCAAGCAAGTGGTATTACTTTAGAAAAATACACTACAACTGTACCCAGTGTGAATAAATAGAGAAAAAAAACCCAACTTAAGCCAGTGTGACTAAGTGCAGAAAAGTGCACAAAAACGTTAATGGGGAACGTCGATTACTTTCTATCAGTAGGGGCATCCAATATATAACGCTCAGAGGAGGGCATTATCTTATGGCAGAAAGTTGATTCAACTGTGACATCACGTTTATAATATTTCATAACTTGAGTGTCTCCATGATACTGATAACATAATCATGGGTATAAAGCTTGCTTTAATAGATTAACTAACATGTGTTGCTTAAAAGTGAGACTAACTGAATTGGTTGATAAAAGATAAGTCTTAATTTTACATTGTGACATGACGGCCAAAAAAGAATTGGGATTATGTGCCCAGGACTATTCCAGTCCCATACACTTTCTGCTTAAAATGCGGTCGACACTTCTCATGTCTTGCACAAAAACATACCAAAATCAAATGGCAAGCTCTATATTATACAATCAGGACCAACTTTGCTGCATAAACCTCAACCAAAAAACACAGCACCAATCCAATTTGTCTACACTCATGAACAAATCCAGTCAATGTCTATAACTAAACCTACATCTCAGCTGATCACTGTTATCATATTCGATGCAAACATCAGGAACATTCAAGGTTTCAACAGCCAAACGAAGTTATGAGCAGGTTATCAACGGGAAACCACAAAACACGTTTCTTCACCTCTATTTCCCGGGCACTTTTTTGTAATGGCAGCTGCCTGTCTTTATATTTGATAAAGACACGCTTATGTGAATGTATGCTATTATTTTTATGTATCTTTGTTTCATTGTTTGCAGGGGTTTAATTAAATAATAATAATAATAATAATAATAATAATAATAATAATAATAATAATAATAATAATAATAATAATAATAATAATAGTTCAAAGAATGTAGAACGTGAAATAATAGAAATAGGTAAATACTGTGACACACGTTCTTGCTTTATTGGCAAGACCTTGTGAACTTATAGTAATTAGTATACACACAGATATTCCAAAAAAAAAAAAGAAGACATTTTAAGTTTGAATTTTCGAAGAAACGTTAATATATATGCTCACATCATATATGACAAGATCAAGAAAATAGCATATACCGTCCGTTTTACCAAACTGGATCGTAAATTCTAAAGATGAAAAGAAAAGTATGGACTTTTGCCAGAAGAAGATGATACGATTGACCATCTCTGAGACTACTTTCCCAAACGATGAAGTCTTATGTTTTTCATTGTAACTCACATATCAGTCAGGGTACAAATCTATACATTGTATACACCAATGGTGCGCTAGATTCAGGTATTCTTTACCAGCACTTGGTCTGCTGTCTGCAAATTGCTATGTAAGCTTTCGTTAAGTTATCGTAAATTGTCCTTGCTCCAAGCGTGTGCCATTAAATTAATGTTATGTAGCATTAAATCATCCTTGTTGGAGATTGATGTAAAACACAGTACTTCATTAAAATGATTTATTGTCTGCAACTGAAATACTGAAAATAAAAAGGCATTAATTGGTGCTGTTTGACTAGGAAGGACACTTTTGAACCCATAAGTATAATCCTTATCTTCCGATAATATGAACAAGATCACTTTATAAAATACTGTTATAATGTAATAATTTTAGGGGTCGGATCAAATTCATACTAATAATCACAGAAGCAATTAGGTTTGTGATCATGGCTAGATGTCGATCTCATTTTGCTGTAACGACGACTTAAAGCCTTTTATTATTTATTATTATTATTTTATTTTGTTGTGGCTGGTCAGTTACAAGTTAAATTGCGGTGTGGTCATCGCTACTTACATAATTTACATAGCGTTGCTGTTTGCGAAAAAAATGACTCAGCCTTTCCTGTTGCATCTTGGGACCTAGTTCTACAATATGCAGCCTATTATGCCTTGTCTCGTGCTTCACGCAACCACGCGACTCCTGTACCTAATTTTATCGGTTTGTTCACCATAATGTACACATTATTGTGTCTCCACACTCCGTACAATATGTTTTATATCCCACTGAGCTATTGCACGCTTCAGTTTCATTTCGTGTGACGTAATAGTGTTTCAATTAAGCAATATTTACAGCAAATTTATAAAAATATACAACAATGCATATATACAGTTTTATTATGTACAAGTTGGTGAACAGTGTGCAATCAAACATGCAAGTGAAAAGTGGTGCACATGTATTACAAAGAAAACAAAATGTATTAGTCACAAAACATCACCAGTACGACGAAAAGACACTTCAACAACACACACGTTTTAGAATCTGTGCTTTAGTAATGGTTTGCTAACAGAGGAAACTATTTGCACGCTAATACATGTAGACACATTGTACCTATGACATATGTCACTATATATCTATACGTTCGTCTTTCTTCGGGCCCCATGGCCCGTCTGGGTTCTCGTTGGAAATATACTTCTCGAGAGTACGCGGGGTGACCCCTCCATCGTTGGGATGGCCTATTGCGGAAGAACAGCGGTTTTGTCTGGGTTAGGGTGTCAACGGTTGCATGCTTGTCACTCTTTTGACCGCTCAGTCCGCTTTTAACAGCTTAATTAAGAGCTTTTAGTAATTTGAGTGGCAATCCCTCTTGGAAAACTGATTTTAATATAATCTTCCTGTGCTCTATGTGGCTAATATAGGGTCACATTATACCCGTATATATCAATTAAATCAAATGAAAATAATGACCGTTCTCAATACGGAAAAAGTTGACTGATCAATACTTGTATGATGAAAGCCGGTAGAATGAGGGCAATGAACGCATCGTTACCACGTACCAGTGTCGTTAATTTCGTAGTGTGCAAGGGCTGCTTTTGGTGCCAGACAGCAGTTCTTGCTTATAAATTAAACTTACTACAAAAGAATATTTCGATGTAATTTCAGTTTCCTTGGTTGTTGGAGTTCAATAAAGCATTATTTTTTTATCCTCCATTATTATTATTATTATTATTATTATTATTATTATTATTATTATTATTATTATTATTATTATTATTATTATTATTATTATTATTATTAATTGTATCAATTACTAAACGCTGACACAACGCAGCAAGATCATACAAATAGTTCAGTGCAATTTTATACGTTTATTTTTGACATACCCACACGATATACTTCGCCGAGTTGCCATTTCAAGCATATTCTACACCAGTTGATACTCGTCTTACGTCAGCCACTTGAGCACAGGAAGATCTATGTTTCTCACACACAGACGTCAACCTTTTACATGCAAAATGTTAAAATGTCGTATTTTCTAAAGTGTTAGGGACGACCAACTAACATGTACATGCTATCAATAAGTCAAAACACACATCTACTGAAGAATTTTGCCCCTAGACCGTACAATAACGTGTATATTCATGCTAGGCATATGCACACTGAACTCCACGAATATAAGAATGTACAGCACAAAAATGGAAGGCCCTGGACTGTTGAGTAAAAATGAAAGAGTGCTGATCTTTTCATGCAGTATATATGCATCAAAAACGGACTGATCATGCAGAAGCGTGCAAGCAACACGTAATGTACAGGGTCCGACTAATTCAACCTAGCACGTAAAAAAAGGCACTTGAAATGGCCTTGTGTGATCAACTTACGTCATCCGGGCATTACGAGGCACGATAGTGACGATAATATTTTGATTGACCTGTGACGCAAACATGTGTCATAAAGATGAAAAACTATACGAAGATGCACCAGTTCATCAGAGGTAACTATACATCGCTTTTCACTGGTGCTTATATTGCTGTGCGACTTGGATGGGCCTGATATGTTGCACTTCAGAAAGACGACACATCCAAGATAAAGTGATTTCAAATGCCACAATATTAGATCATACAGCCCCAATATTTGTCGCATTTATGACTCATTACAGATGGTTCTTATAGAACTCAATATTATAATAAACACATTTTATGCGTCGTAGCATAAAAAATAAATAATCAAACAAGCAAGGAAGTAAACAAGCAAACAAATAATTATACAAAAGAAGAATCATGTTTCAGTACCTAGGTTCCAAGTTCCATAAAGAAGTACTGAAAGACCATTGGCTCCACATAGTATCACAAGACCATCGATATATATATATATATATATATATATATATATATATATATATATATATATATATATATATATATATATATATATATATATATATATATATATATATATATATATATATATATATCGGACTGTTCCAAGGACGACCGATTACAGTAAATTAATTTTCAATCAATTTTTTCCCGAATAATATCTCTCGATTACTTTTCTGCCATGTCGTACATTTTCTGGCTGAATGTAGTCCAACAGGCCACAAACTATATTCTCCGCAGTGTGATCAATAATGTGGGATAAAATTCTATCATACTTGAGTGAAAAATGTGAATAAACATGCAAAAAACAATTAAGCACATAAAATGCAGAAAGGGCTGTGTAATTCTGTATCTCTCTTAAACCAACCTTGCCGGAATCACTTCCGTTCACATGACAATGACATGCTAACCTTATTTGTGAACCACGGGATACTATTCACTTACTTGCGTAACCAACTGTGTCCACTTTTCGTAATGTACCGTTACTGTATATTTCATCCGACTCTGGCTGATGAGCCTGGGCCCGAGCGTCAACATTTATTGATGTCAGGCTACAGTAAATAAGCCAAATTGACGTTATAAGATAGCGCATGCGTACCAGTGCGTTGTTTATGTATCGCAAACAATGGATACAAAATCAGTCATGCGCAGATGCGTAAGAGTGATGAATCGTAAATGTTTTGAGTGAATTCAATCAATTTTTTCCTGAGAAAAATTCAAGCTTCCCGGACGTTTTTGATGTTCTTGGTGAACCATCAACGAGTATTCCATCAAATAATAAGGCTTTAGTTTTGATCACAAGATAAAGCAACTTCCAAAGGAATTACTATTTTAAATTCTGCAATATCAAGAATCCCAAGAGTATATTAAAATTCATTTAAACTAAGCCTGAGAAATGTACTGAATTTCTGTTAGGTTATACGTTCGCCAAACTATATGTCACGAAGCGACTGCACAACTTTTTCTGATGCTTGCAATATAAGATCCTTGACGGATGTGTTTTCAAAAATTACTGTTGATTATTAATTTTTGATGTGCTTCTTGGGGTATCTAGAATATCATGGCATTGTATACCCAAGAACACCATAGTCTGTCCACAAAGAAACAGCTCTTTGTGTTCAATTCACATAATTCAGTCCCTCGTTTGTTTTAATTAACTGTTTCTGTTGCGCATTAAGATTACTCACCAATCAAAACCTGAGTTGCTCACTTCTGTTAGCTAACAAACAGGTTTTACTACACGTAAGTGTCAAATACATATCTGAATATTTCACACGTGACCCTGTTCAAACCAGTCCCTGATACTAACCCTTAGCTCTCATCCAATGTTAATTATTTCTAAATGAAGGATTAAAAACATACGGCAGTAAAAATAGCTTACCCTTTTGCCCTTTTGTATAAGACAAAGACGAAGACAATGAGTATCAACAGCACGGCTACGACAATACATAAAACTATGACACCTAGAAAAGAATACAAGTCAGCCATCATATTGTTATTTGAGTCATGTCAGATGGTAATTTCTGCGCTGCCATATTGTCATACGAACATGTACCATGCCAGATTGGTACGTGTCACGTCAGATTGTTACGTGTATCACGTCGAAGACATTCGCGTGCAAATCACTGTCACTATGTTTCCTTGAAACACTATAACCAAACCATTTTATTTCGCCATAGATTCCTTTGTTATTTGTTAGTGTAATGGCGAGACATTAATGTAGTATATCTGGGTCCAGTTTTTTATTTACACGTGGGGATTTTTGTTTTTAAAGACAGATTTCTTTCTTTGAATTGAAAATATGATAGTCGTAAGGTACCTATCTGGAAGCCTGTTAGATTATTATTTGCTGTGCTTGCGCCGGTTTCGGGGTCTGTGGGCTTTCTGGTTGGTATTCGACTTGTGACGGCAGGAGTATTTGTAATAGGTGTTTGTGTAGGTTGAGTCTGTGGTTGCTTTGTTGTTGGAGTTGGTGACGTTGCAGGCGTCAGTGGCTTGGCAGTCGTCGTCGGCGCCTCGCCTGTGGTCGTAGTTTTCGTTGACTTGGTTGTCACTTTGGTCGGGATCTTGTCCTTAGTGGTCTTTGTGGTTACGGTCTTGATGGGAGTGGTGCTGACTGTCGTGGTGGTGGGCGTTGGTGTAAACGTAGGTGTTGGACCTCCTGAACATAACCAGCAAAACATCGTTTAATCTCATAAAATGTACTGCCACTTGTATCCTTGATCGCAACTACTATATTTAGGTCATCAAATATTGATAACGTGAAAATATAAAAGGCTGTTTTCAAATTAAGTAAAACTGGGTCTGAGTTCACTTTTAATCCAACTATTCCTATATTGAATTTTATGTGTTCATTAGCTTGAAACGCTTACCAGTTTGGCAGAAGTAAGTAAACGTGTCGGAGCAAGCCGCGTCCTCCCATTTATAACTTCTTGAGAGAGATACCTTGATACAGCGCCTGCTAGTGGTCGGTGGCGTGGAGGCGGCCCAGTTAGTATGCACAACACTTTCTCCTAAAACGCCAATTTTGAAACTAAGACCACTATTGACAAACATGAAGAGAAATAACTATTAACTTAGGGATACGAAATAATCAACCCAATGCATTTATGTTTATTTAAAGTTTTACACTAAGTAGTGTCTGTGATATTCCTGTCCATGCACAGCTTGTAAGGAACACTGCAGCAGTTATCTTAAACTCCTAAAGTTACGTTGAGTAAAGTTGTTTTCATAAATATACTAGTATTCACAATTAGACAGGTCCAATTTACCCTTCGTTTCTGCAATTGGTTCAGTAAAATAAAAGGAGCTTGTGGTTCATACATGGCAGTGTCTTTCATAAGAAACACTGAACTGTAAGTTGTTGGTACATACATGTGTCGGAGCAAGTCGCGTACATGTAAATAGTAGTTACAAATCACTTTTGCGTAAAAAATAAAACAAAAAAACTAAAACAAAAATTAAAAAATACCCTCGCTTAGAGTAAGGACCTTTCTGTCCTGCCGAAAAAAGCAGAGAGACCGAACAGTTTTTATACATGCAAGTACAAAGCGTAATAAGACCTCAGTAAACTAATGGGAAGCAGCATATATAGAACTGTGCGTTGATGAAAGTGAAGCTTACTGCCTTATTTTCAGTACACTGTCATTTGTCTGAAAACATCATTTTCGAGTTGCTTATTAACAAATTATTCTTTTACAAGGGTGTGAGCATTTTGTGTTGAATGCATCAGACTTTGCATTTTTCTTGTGAATAATACCCAATTGAACACTGAATAAACAATATCGTACATCGAATCAATGCTCTCAATATCAGGTGCAAATAGGAATTTGTTGATATATATAAATATGGATTAAGTAATTTGGATACAAACCTGTCGACCATCCCCACGCGCCTTTAGTCAAGCCGACCCAACGTTTATCGTTACCTAACTTTGAGCCAAGGTTCTGCAGTGCCTTCTGCAGCTCCGCAGATTCTACTTTCAACAGATCGCCATTTCTTGCTTGGCAGTCTTTACGAGCGTTTTCCCATGTAAGTTTCTGCTGACCTGCGTACACGCATTTGTTGAGCACCTTGTATGTGTTAGATCCTGAACAAGAACTCCCTGCAACATTTTAAAACAGGCAATTGTTTATATAATAGAGTATATCACAAGTAGCTAAAATATCTTGTAACTTCTCGTTGTTATTCTGCTGTTGTAGATGCAGACGGCTGGGGATAAGGCAAGCCTGCATCATCATGGGTTGAAAACGAGATGTAACACAGGAAGTAGGTGCTGCCACCGTGCGGAATAGTGTGTCGGGGATGCTATATAATGAAGACGCTCACTCTGTTGCATCATAAGAGTGCATGGGCAGTTAAATTAGTCGTTATTACATAAACTTACTATTTACAAATCATTTCCGTTATTATATACACGAATATGGATTATAGCTATATTAATACACATGAATATTTTCTGAACAGCTGAATCAACAGATGAAAACCTTTCCCCTATGACATCAACTAACCATACTTTATAGTCGATTCCACAATGGGACAATCCATCGCTGATAATATATTTGGAGAACAACATAAACTGATAAAATTAAATAAATTCAGTTATCATTTTCCTTTATCTGAGTTCCGTTTTTATATCAGAGTTTTATCCTTACATGGAAACCAACATATAAGGAGGTACACAGAACCCAAAACTTACTGATTTCGCAAATGTAATTGAACTTGTCTGTACAGGTCTCATCGACAAGTTTGTAGCTATGGTACTTGTCAATGCATGCACATCTTTGCTTGCCACCATAATTGTTCGGCTGCCCGTAAGCCCATTCACCGTAGGTACCTGAGAACAGAGTGATGTATATACCAAGGCTTGTTTTTTATGATATTTATGCATTCATTAGTCGTCGAATGTGATGACGACTGGTGTGTCGCTATAATCCCAATAGACACCTGTGGGGACCTATAGGAAATGGTAGCTCATTTCTCATTGGTTTATATCAGATAATGCTGTTATGCAGTTCGAGAAAAGAATTGAATTTCCTCCCCCCAAAATTCATGGTTAGTTTTGGTTAAGCTTAAGATTGAAACTAAAAATGGTTGAATACTCCATACTTAAATTTAGTCTTGTCTGGAATGAAAGCTTGCTAAAATCGTCAGCTTCAGCTGGCGTGTGGATGCCAAGATAACATTGACGATACTTGTTAAACCCTCTCTTTCTCTCGCTATCTCTCCCTCTTTCTCTCTCTCACTCGATTTTTTTTCAATGAATGAATGAATGAATGAATGAATCAATCAATCAATCAATCAGTCTGTCGGTCTGCCTGTCTGCTCTGTTTATTTATCTTGCTTGTCTGCAGAGAGATTATATGAGACAAACAATTACGTAGGCAGGCTTCATATTATACAGAATTAATGCCTGCATTGCAGAAACAATATCAGGAAGGTTTCTTGGAAACTAAAGATGTCGTCCAGGAACAGGAAATGTTACTTTGGGGAAAATAGCAGCGAGTATAAGAGCAATTTCTTGCAAAATAAACAGCAGTCTGCATGGAAAATAAATTAGTTTTTGAAAGGAACTTTTTAATCGAATGTAGATTTTTTCAAACATGGAGAATAAAATGTGAATGCAAGCCTCACAAAGAAATGAATACACACGTACCTTAAAAGCAATGATGGCTAATCGTGTCTTCAAAGGTATTTTGACACATAATAAGGATGTGACTGTACTAACATAAAAATGCCGTACCTAAATTTAGACAGCTACAATACAATACAATATACTTATTTAGCAGTTTATAACAGAATGTGCATTTATTTGGAATGGATATCCGCACCTGTATAGCAAATGCACAAATGGTTAGATAACAACATCTATCCTTTCTTTTAATGAAAGGAACCACCATTATTCGTTTGGATGCGAAAATTCAACGTTCTTTGTTAATACACTTGCGCCCTCTGTGGAGCCAGGTGAACTTATTTTCAGCAATTTGGATTGTACACCAATATGAGTTCAGTGAGGTGGTTGTTACTATACTAGAGACAGACTCCCAAGGTGCCTATTGCATTTTCGCAACATGACCGTGGCACGTGACGCAATGTTCGGATCCACAGATTGGCTTTCAAGGCAATGCCCAACCGATTTTGGATAATTTTATACATCTTGAAATTCGGGGACATTTTGTTAGATATGTATGGTGCCTATCATATGTCCAGAATTGAGCAGTTCTTGCCCCATCACAAGCTGAAAGAATAACATATTACTTGATAGCCAAAACACTGTGTTAACCGTTACACCTTCATTAATGACACTAGGTGTTTGCTCTCGAATGTCCGTTTCATATGGATATTGCTCTAAGATGAATTCTTAAATTTTTATCAAATAAAAACTGATTTACTGGAAAAAATCCTTTAGTGTAAAAACATATTAAGGATTTTCCACGAAATAATCACTTCGTTTTAAAAGGCGTAACGAATATGCAGAATCCCACATACTCAATCAATAACACAAATATATATTTTTTAATTTTTTAAGTATAACGATTGTAAACAAACAGATACAGTTATGAAAAATCCCAGATACTTTTTTTTGGCAAATGTATATGTTGAGAATATAATTACACAAATTTGACAATTTTATCTTTAATAGTTTTTGAGAAATATTCAAGAAATATTTCAAATTTTACTAAAAACACATTTTGAGCCAGAACGTTTGTGGTTATACAAAAGCTTTAAATTTTGAGTTCCATGTTTAGTGTAGATGGATTCTGCAAAACTTGCTGTCAATTGAGTGTATATGTTTATTATGTCATGGATGCAGGTTTCTGTGATATTCGGCTGAAAGGCCAAGTCTCTTTTCCAGGTTGTACATTACCGTTAGTCATTATGCCTAAGCTTGTCATCGTCCATTTTACCGAAATAAATAGTTTTAGGGCATAAACATGTAGTTGCTTGGGAGGCAAATTTGGCGTAAAAAACATGGTACGAAAAGGGACTGCCCTGGACCAGGCTTCTTTGGGAAAAGGCTACTAAGCTTACCATAAATGTTGTACGCAAAGTATCCGTTGAAGCCACCACACCACTCCTGGTCATTACCAGGACACTTGATAGTACAGCCTTTAGTCGCACCAGCAGTGCCGAAGTCGTTGCCACAGTAACATAATCTAGCTTCCTGCAATATTGAATGTACGCATTTCAAGTCAGGGTACAGGTGCTATGCACATTTGCAATATTAAGTCGAAAATAGTATAAGTACTGAACTGAGTACCAGCAGAGATTATTTTCAAAGATGAGTGGAATGTAAATTGCGTGTTGCCTGTTCCATCTTTAATGGTTGACGAGTGAAACGTTGCTAAAATACCTACTTTAAAATCTATCTTGCATTACAGTGGAAATTAACGGTCGCACCTTAACCAGCCTGGTTCTGTCAAACTTTTACCTCAGCTGACTTGCCATGGCCAGTTAGCTGTGTTGATAGGATTCGTGCTCTATCGTCTGTCCGTCTGTTCACAATTCAATTTTTTACTTTTCCAAAACCGTCAGCCACATTCTCGTTAAAAGTAAAAGGGATGTACATTGGTTAAGCTTCTACCGGAACTGTTCAAATGGTTAAGCTCCATTGATTGTTAGATTTTTCATATTTATATAAAAACTTTGGGGATTTTTTTTTCAAAATATTAAACACTCTCCTGCTCGAATACAGCTCGGCCAGGTGCTTCGAATTGCATCTGGACACTTCTGGGGACTTCGACACATCAATTTGTTCAACAGGTGGCCTGGGGTTTTTTTTTCTGTTTTTTTTTTGTTTTTTTTTTTTTTTTGTTTTTTTTTTGTTTTGTTTTTTTTTGTTTTTTTTTTGTTTTTTTGTTTTTTTGTTTTTTTGTTTTTTTGTTTTTTTTGTTTGACTTTTTTTGTTTTTTTTGTGTGTTTTGTTTTCTATTTTCAAAAGTTTTTTGTGTTTTCACTATTTTTGCTATCTCGTTCAAAACCTTCTGGAAGATTGTGCAGATGCTTGAAATGTGCCTTATGGAAGGTTCAAACAACGTTGTTCACTAAGTGGTGGTGATGCAGATCCCTGAATTGTTACGATTTTTCAATGGTTACTTCCGGTTAATGCACGCATTCCTGTTGATAACAATATAAGTCTATGCAGTTACCAAGGTAATTTACATTTTCGACATCTTCTCCGATGCCACCCGCCAGATTCGTTTCAAACGTGGCGAGCATGTGTCCTGGGTGAACGTCTATCAGGTTTACGCAAGTGGTCAGGCTCCTATGATTTGTGAATATTTAACTTTTTTGTTGTTGTTGTTGTTGTTGTTGTTGTTGTTGTTGTTGTTGTTGTTCTTCTTCTTCTTCTTCTTCTTCTTCTTCTTCTTCTTCTTCTTCTTCTTCTCCTTCTTCTTCCTCTTTTCAATTTGTGGCAAAATCTTAAAAAATGCTCACCCAAACCCTCTGGCAAATTCCTCTGATGCAACATGGGGAAACTTCTGGGAACATCTAAACCATCATTTATCCACCAGGTGGAGCTGAATTTTTTAAAGAATCTTTGTGCGTTTTCAATATTTTCAACTTCTCAACAACCGGTACGCGTAATATGCAGAAACTTGCGGGAAATTTATTTTCTAGAGAGATCCAACAAACTAGCTCACTAGATTTTGATGCACTGAATCCCTGATTTTTAATTTTTCGATTTGGGCACTTGTCTCTAAAAGCACACATTCCTGTCGATAACAATGTAGGTCAATGGGATTGCGATGGTAACTAACAGTTTCGACTTTTTCTCCAACACCGCAAGATTCACTTCAAATTTCATGTTGATGTACCTTGATTGGGTCTTGGCTGAATGTGCTCAAATGAACACATTCTTTTTAATTTTGAGTTTCTATGCGCTTTACATTTTTTGGCAAACTCTTGAGGAAATCTCTGAAACCGCTTGGTCAATTTGGACAGCAACACCCATGGGCAATCTCCACTAGGTCTGGACTCACAGGTGGAATGTAAATTCAACCGGGAAATGAAGACAGATGGATAACACAGCGGTTTTGTATTCCTTGTTTTTCTTAATATCACGCAACGACTGATTAGAAAACATGTTGCGCAAAGAGTGTACCTTTAATGCTGCGTAGGCATAGCCATCTTGATCACAAGCCTCCATACATTTTTTGGGTGTAAGCGTCGGTATCTGTCTCACTCTCGGCATATTATCATCGTTATAGCACCCCTGAGCCTTGGGTAAGGTCCCATCTGTAAGAGAGAGCACGAAATTAAAATCTGTATCTGATCCCTGAGGAATCTCTAACAAGAAAGTAACTTTTGATATGGAAATATATATCAGTTACATTTTATTAAACAAATTTTTGAAAAACTTCTTGACTCACAGGTTACACAGTTTTGCAAATATTTTTTACCTCTTTTTACTTTTTTACTTATCTTCAATTTTAATTAATTAATTAATTTATTTATTTATTTATTAATTAATTTATTTATTTATTTATTTGTATGTTTGTTTGTTTATTATTAATTATTTATTTGTCGTCATCATGATCATCATCTGCTCGGTCACACGACAGTTGTCATTAACTTGTATACTGTAAATTGATTGACGTTATTTTTGCTGGGATTTATGGTGTCATTTGTGCTTGGTAGGCCTGCTGAGTTATAGGAATATGTGCCTCGGCCTTTTTTTAATTTTCCATCTAGACATTTTAAAATCATAATACAGCACTTTGGTACCGTGTAGACATATCAGCTAAGAAAATACCCAGCGTTACACAATGCTAACTGTATCCATAGACGGATGACCAAAGACTTCACTTCCTTGTATTCCATTAAGTTCATATTTCAACAAGCTAAATAAAACACCTTAGTTGAACAGGACAACTCTGAATCATTAAGGAGAATATTGGAAATGCATTAACTTTACTTCGCTGAATTTTTTTTCTTCTGATTTTTATGATGACACAGATCTGCGAAACTGAAACTTGACCTTAGTATTATTTTAAAATGGGTTTATTTGGAACTAAGGCCAAAATAGTGACATTAACACTGCAGCTAAATGCCAAACATGCCAAAAACCGTTAAAAATTAAAATCAATATATGTGAAGATACGCTTGTCGACATCCAGTGTTGCTGATGTGTTCGACACATTTCTTTCTTTCTTTCTTTCTTTTTTTTTTGCTTCACGACTGATTTACAAGAAAATTCGGCGTAAATAAATAAAAAGCGAACGAAGCAATGCATAATTCTAATAATTATTTTAGCATATATGGATATATATATATATATATATATATATATATATATATATATATATATATATATACTTACGCAAATACATTGGACATTAGCACAATGTACCAGAAAAGGAAATGCCATGGGCGAACATAAATATGCAGATTGCAGGTAAACACTAATATACAGCACCGACGTGCTGGATGGAATCATTGGCTGCTTTTTTGGGCTGAATAAGCACGCCTTTAAAGTTTCACAGAATCATGTGCTTGTGCCAAGTGAATTTTTGCTTTTTATTATTGTTGCACAATAAACAATATAAACATTTCAACTCTGGGCATACTCAGTGGCATTTTACTTTTATTTTGGTCACAGGTCTCCTGACAAAAGGCAGTCATTACCAATTATGTAAAAAACCCGCTTGTACTTTCGGACCTGTATCCACTATCGGGCAACCTTCTCCACGAAGCTCCAACTAAGACTCAGTGGGGTCTGTTGGCGCCTGTGCCCAGTGCGGCTACTTAATTCATAGCCCGGGGAGCGACTTCAGTGTCTGATATAGTAATCTTATTCCGGGGCCAACCGCCGCCAACGGCGGGTTAACAATAAGGCATTGTATTTATATTTTTTGGTAATACACTGCAAAAGTCCCATTTTATATTTTTATAGCATCCATTTGACAAATTAACCTTCTATTAACACTAATCACACACAATTATATGTTGGATACCACCTCTTCAAAATAACCAATCGGGACTAGCCTACGGACTGCCATTTTGAAAATTGTGGATTCGGCACTCAAAGGTTTGTAATGGCGGATGGTACTGGGAGGATCTTGTGTGTGTGTGTGTGTGGGGGGGGGTTATAATATATGAAACAAAGGTGGCATTTTACTTTTATTTTGGTCACAGGTCTCCTGACAAAAGGCAGTCTGTGTTTGAGTTCACTTTACTGCAAAATAACGGCACACGACGGCCACTTTCTAGATATTTTTTCGGCTAGGGTTGATCAATTTTAATTAGGGAAGGCGGCTTGAAACTATTTTATGTTTAAGGTCTCATAAAATTTATTTTGGTTCGGGCCTTATCAGTAGGGTCGGTCGGACTACCGTAACCACACATATATTTTTGTTAGGCCTTAGGTAACTTGGGCATTTGTTGAAACATTTTAAAATGGATTTTAATTTAATTTGCTACTGGGGCACAGCCGAAGGCACCTGTTTGACATAGAAAAATACAGTACTCAAACTTAAAGCTTCGGTGACAACTGATGCGACTAAGAAATTGGTTTAACATAGAGATATATAGTGCTCAATCTTAAAACTTCGGTGACAACTGATCCGAGTAAGAATTTGATTAAGAGAGACAAAAATTTTGCCAGTGTTTGGAATTAACAATAAGCTGTACAGCCTGGTTATCTTGTGAAACTTGTCCAGAAAAGGAAAAGAAAGTTTTATTTTGTTTCCCATGGTAATTTAAAAAGCTGGGAAAGGGGAACATTCTTGGTTCAATGACCTTTGTCCAACGTGGCAAGCTATCCTGGGATACCAACTTTTGAAGGCTTAAGTTAAGTTTTACTTCTGTCCATATTTGCATTCCAGTGCCAGGCATACCGCTCCCCGTGCTTTACCATGTGATATGGAACTGGGTCTGCTTTGAAGGCAGTGTCCATGTATCAGGATTATCAAACAGAATAACCTTATTATCATGAATATAGCATCTTTGATAAGTGACTTTCTGGTTATCTATATACGAACCATGCCTTTTTTAAGAGACGGCGTGCCGAGGAAATTCGTTGTCTCGGTCCTAACTTAGCATTGCTGATGGGACAGTTTTTGTATTAATTTATTTAGTGTGTTTACTGTACTTTGTAAATATTGCTATATCTTTTGTATATTTTCTCTCAAGGCTGGGCCATGATGAGAACTAGCGGGTATCCGCTAATCATGTATTACCCAGGATAAATAAAAGGATCTATCTATCTATAGCATTGAAAAACTGAGATGCAGATCGACAAGGAACGTCTGAGATGATGTGACTTTAACCCTCCGTACACTGGTACACCAGCACTGAATCAGAAGGCAAGATGTGTGTGTGTGTGTGTGTGTGTGTGTGTGTGTGTGTGTGTGTGTGTGTGTGTGTGTGGTTTTTTGTGTGTGTGTGGTTTTTGTTTTTTATTGTTTTTGTTTTTTGTGTTTTTTTGTTTTTTTTGTTTTTTATAAACTTCTCACCTTGTACCCATTTCCATAATGCATCATTACTCTTTCCACCTATCCATATATTGGCAGCACCATAAGTGACCATAAGTTGTTTAATTGTTTCCTGTCTGGAGGCAGTAGTTACAGCGGCCAGGTTGCCTCCTTTACTCCGGCAATCTCTGTGAGCATCCTCCCACTTCCGACGTGTGCCGATGTACTGATAACACGTCCCGTCATTACCAGCAGCTCCCGGGCAGCTTTGACCTTCAAAAAGAAATAAAAATTATAAATACTATAAACTGATGATGATGATGATGATGATGATGATGATGATGATGATGATGATGATGATGATGATGATGATGATGATCTAGGATAAAGGTTAAAATGTAGAATTTAACATTTTGATCAAAGATAATAGAACTGCATGGAAGAAGCCTGAGTGATCTTAAGTGAAGTAAGATGAGATAGGGTGAATTTGGGCCCCAGCCTATGAGCAAGTATACGATATCAGGCTATATGCTGTGGTATGTAAAATGGTTGCATAAGGTTGCTAAGTAGAGAAGGGATAAAATGATACGGGATGTACGTAAGTTGGGAAGGGGCATTAGTTAAGGTGGCACAAAAATGAGACGAGACATTATGAGATGAAATGCGGTAATAATGTGTCACGGTATTAGGATTAATTGGAATGTTAGATACAATAAAGGAAGATATAATGAAATGAGTGTATGCTGTAAAACTAGTTAGTCATGAAGAAAAGTAAAATGAGATTCTGTGTGAATGAAATGGGATAGGGCTAGAATTAAAGTACACCAATTATGAGATAGAATATGAGATGCACAGTTGAGAATAAATCAATGAAATGAATTTTTTTTTTTACCCGAGAATTAGCGCCAGAACAACATATCACTGCAGAGCTTTAGTGTCAGCCAGCGATATTTGCCAGTGATATTTACAGATCAACACGGTCTTTTAACCACTACGCTCGTTCACTCAGTTTGCGATTATTTCTCATTTTTTAACGTGTTTAGAAAGGATTTTTAAGTTTAAAAGATCAAACTTGTTCTACATGTTCCAGCTTCTTCAATGCCAGCTTAGAATGATCAAAAATGAAAATTTGGTTCATTTCAAGGTTATATGTATGATTATTGGGGAATGATGTTGCAGCAGGATAGAAGTAGTCAAAAGAAATGCAGTACGGATGTACAGAAATATCAGAACGAAGTAACGAACATCCAACCCGATAGGCAAGGCATGCCTTATTCAATTGTATGATGAAGATATGTTGTAAGTCTGATTATGTCCACTTGTATGCATTCTCGCGGTATTTGCTTTTCATACATCTAACTGCATTCAGTTTCACTAATTTTAACGTATTTCTTATTGAACCTCTGTTAAAACACTATATCATTTCATCATTTTTATTTTACGGTTTTATGCCTTCGAAGATGACGGAAATACAGCGAAATTACGTGAATTTACAGTAAGTAGGTATAAGGTACAGAAGTATCCAGCTGATTTTAATATTGATGCTGTCTTATTGGCTGCTTCTGAGTTTGTCAAGCATTTTATGTCATGTACAGGAGAACTTATGTAACATTCTCAAGGCACAGAATCTTGCCTGTGTGACATTTGGAAAAGCGCTGCCATAATCTCAGACTACAGCAACGTCTGTTGATTGAACCAAAAGTTTACACTCCATTTATATGTTCATTCCGTGGCGGATTTAGCAATTTGCGGGTCTATAATCGCTAAATAAAACAGTCACGCACTGTACCTACATATATATTAGCAGTCTAATGCCTCTTTCGGTAAGTATTTAAGGACTTATCCCGTCAATCCCCGCCATGTGGTTATGAGCTGATCTTAACTATATTTAAGCCCGTCGATCACATGACAAGCGTTTCTGATCTTTGACTGTAATATCTCTTTATATCTGTCATCCGTGTGCTACTCATTGTAAACTTCAACCCAGGACTTGAATTGAAAACAATGTTTTAACCGTTACATGAGACGGACGCGTGTATTAGTTTGTTGTTTTTGTTTTTTAATGGAACGAACCCTAAGTTTATCTTGCGCCTAAGCCGCTTACGTTTTGAAGACATTGTGTATATAAGACCCCATGTTGTTACATTTACAACCGTCTTACAATACTGCAACTGCGGTATAAGTATACAAGCTTTGACTGGCATACACAAATATTGAAATGATGAACTAATTCCACGAAGATTTAAACAGCTTTTGAAATTGTATATATATATATATATATATATATGTATATATATATATATATATATATATATATATATATATATATATATATATATATATGTGTGTGTGTGTGTGTGTGTGTATACATGTATATGTATATATATTGAAATAAATATAAAGTTTCCTATGGGGTGCAACTTGGATCAATGTCAGTCTTATACGGAGGGGTCTTTGTCTCTCATATACTCAATGAACTAACGACTACTCCGTCTATCACCCCCTGATCTTGAGCTGAATATTTATGGCAGGCAATAGTACGATAGCCCTTAACTATAATTTTATATTAGGGTGCGAAAAAGAGTAATGACTGGCAAAAACTGACAAAAAAGAAAAAGCAAAGACTGGTCCCTATCTGCATATAATAATAATAATGATAATAATAATAATAATAATAATAATAATAATAATAATAATGATAATAATAATAACAATAATAATAATAGTAATGATGATGACAACGACGACGACGATGACGATGACGATGATGATGATGATGATGATGATGATGATGATGATATGATGATGATGATGATGATGATGATGATACGATAGCTCTCAACTATAATTTACTATTAGGGTGTGAAAAAGAGTAATGTCTGGCAAAAATTGACAAAAGGAAAATAGCAAAGATTGGTCTTCATCTGCATATGATAATAATAATAATAATAATAATAATAATAATAATAATAACGATGATGATGATGATGATGATGATGATGATGATGATGATGATGATGATGATGATGATGATGATGATGATGATGATGATGATGATGATGATGATGATGATGATATGAGCTTACCGGTGTACAAGTGTGCCGTACGGTTGACACAATGACACACTATTAGCTATTTCAATGCCAATTTCGACTAAAATTGAACAACCCGAGATGAACCGTTCTTAATTATTATACGAATTCAAGTAATTGCATGATTCTAGTTCCAGACAATATAATGGTCTGGGTCAACAGCTTTCCTGGACGCACTTTTTGGCGTATTGTACCCAAAGCACACAGAGGAAAGCTGTTGACTCAGACCAAAAAGTGGCACTGAAAGAGGTACGTCAACAAATGTACAGTGTAATCTGCCAAGTAAGACATCAACCAGTGTACAGTGTAATCTGCCAAGTAAGACATCAACCAGTGTACAGTGTAATCTGCCAAGTAAGACATCAACCAGTGTATAGTGTAATCTGCCAAGTAAGACATCAACCAGTGTACAGTGTAATCTGCCAAGTAAGACATCAACCAGTGTACAGTGTAATCTGCCAAGTAAGACATCAACCAATGTACAGTGTAATCTGCCAAGTACGACATCAACCAATGTACAGTGTAATCTGCCAAGTAAGACATCAACCAGTGTACAGTGTAATCTGCCAAGTAAGACATCAACCAATGTACAGTGTAATCTGCCAAGTAAGACATCAACCAGTGTACAGTGTAATCTGCCAAGTAAGACATCAACCAGTGTACAGTGTAATCTGTCAAGTAAGACATCAACCAGTGTACAGTGTAATCTGCCAAGTAAGACATCAACCAGTGTACAGTGTAATCTGCCAAGTAAGACATCAACCAATGTACGGTGTAATCTGCCAAGTATGACATCAACCAGTGTACAGTGTAATCTGCCAAGTAAGACATCAACCAATGTACAGTGTAATCTGCCAAGTACGACATCAACCAATGTACAGTGTAATCTGCCAAGTAAGACATCAACCAGTGTACAGTGTAATCTGCCAAGTAAGACATCAACCAATGTACAGTGTAATCTGCCAAGTAAGACATCAACCAGTGTACAGTGTAATCTGCCAAGTAAGACTACTTAAGGGACTAAAAGGGTGTGGTCTTAATAGGGAGTGGTCTAAATGAGGATATAAATAAGGACAAAGAATGATGAGACTGTCAATTGGTGGTCTTGATACAGAACTGGTCTCTTTATACATGTGTTCTTTATTTGAGATTCTACTGAATCAATTCTGAATGAGCAGATATTGGTATATATTTTATTTTATATCTGCATCTAGCATTGTTTGAGTATCCCTATATCGCGATGCTGTATGTAGACATGTACTGAGTGTATAAAATTGGTTTTCCATAGACAATTTGCAAATTGTCGCTTTCATTTTAAAGTCTGTAGCATAGAGTTCGTGCAGATTATGTCATTGTCCACACGAAAAGGAACACATAAGACGCCTTTCCTCTGTCAACATAACTCACTGGGTTGTGGAAATTGTCACCCTCCTTGTCTCTGTAGACAGCAAGGTATGCCATTATCTCTTCTTTCTTAAATCGTCCCCCCCCCCCAGCCCGGATTTTAAATCTGCTTATGGAAAATATTTTCAGCAGTATGGTGACACATAATTATAAGGAAATCTTGTCGTTTATCAGAGATTTCTTCGAGACAGGTGGAGCAATCAGTGGCCAATCCGTGCAAAGAAAGCTGTTAACTCATAAAACTTTCCCTATTGCTGGAGCTCTTGGGCAGATGAACCTGGTCTGTTTAAGGTGTTGAAGAAATTATGCACAGAGTCGGTTCTCATGAAGCCCAGTAATAGGCAATCCATGTGAAATAAATATGTTTAAAATAAAAATAATAAAACCAGCTAAGATGGCGTACATTTGTGTAACATTCAACAGGGAAAAAAAAACACACAAACCAAAACCAAAACATATCTTTGAACACTTTCAGATTTCAATTCACCTGGCGGTTCAACTGTCCCTGCCCTGCAATGGTATATTTTACCAGGTCACACTTTCGGTGACACTTGATGTCGGGCACGGTAGTTACAAAGATGACCCCAATTATAAGTCTTATCGACGTACAATTTTTGGTATGTTTATACAACACTTCCATGACCCTATGTGACTAACAAACAGTTTCAGGTGACGCATGTTCAAAGCTATGGGCCAATTAATAACTGTAAAGCAAGCAAAGGAAACATTTTGTTTGGGCGCTTTGCCTGCCAAATTGCAGAGTTGTCAAGTTAATCGAATGTATTTGCAATGCCATACATGTATCTCTGCTTGGGCAAACTTTTGTTTGTAAATCATAACGCGTTTTGAATTTCACACCTGACTGTCTGATCTTTGATATACGTGTACGTATGTATGTTGGTAACTTGAACGCCAAAGGAAAGCAAAAGGCATTGCAGGGTAAATATTCTGTGGTCAGGGTTTGCAAATATAGACAATAGGTGAGGCTTACACGCACTATATGTGAATCGTGCCACTTGATTTACGTGGCTACACGGTGTTTTACGCTTTTTCCTTTTTACACCGGCCGAACCCTGGCAGGTGACAGTTGGCCAAATGACTTAAAATATATATATATATATATATATATATATTAAGAACTGTAATTGTAGATCAGACCACCAAAGTCACCGCATCCCATGTCGGCAACTTTCTTTGAAGAGGCTTGGGAGCATGGTGCTTAGCCCCCTACTTCCAAACAATGCTGCTGGCACCCCATCATGCCTTAGAAAGGTAAAGGGACCTCGGCGTATTGCGCGCAATGATGTCATTGTGCACACTGGGTCAGCTGGAGGAGAGAGAAGTGAAGAGGAGAAACAACATTGACACTTGGCGGGGCTGTAGAATGGGAATATGTGATCTATGGTGCTTCGTTCAACTCTTTATGCACAAAAACCGAGGAAACAAGGAACCTGCTAAATAAGCAGCTATGCAGGAACTATGTGAACAGAGTCCTCATATTCATTAAAAAAAACATTAAAAAGTTATATCACCGTTAGTCAAGGTAGCTTACAACTCTAAAATCACTGCAGAAACCAACGATAAGCTAAAATTCCTTTTCACCAGTCAATGTTTCAGTTAACCGGTCTAGAAAGACCATCACCACTACGGATCACCAACAATCTGATTGTTGAGAAGGGATATCAGTATCAGACACTGGATGTAGGCCGCTTGCACATGTATATTGAATAGATTGATATGATTATTTTGTCAAATTTCTATTGTTTATGCAACCACATATCTTGTGTGAAAGTGTTACTAAGAATGTTATTAACCATTCTTGAGACATGACATCATGACGACGTGCCAGTGGCCATTATTTCGTATCTAGCCACAACAACATATGTGGTTGAGTCACGATTGGCAATGACTTGGGGAAACAATTATTCCGGCGTTTTAACAATTCAGATTTGTGTTAACGGCAATCGATGTATTTATGTCGTGCATAGCAAGCGCCATGTTCCGTCCAGTCTAATGTTGTTATTGTAAATATTAGACAACTTAACCATTCTATATTGCGTTGGTCAACAGAAATTTACATAGTTTGCATGTAAGATCAACCAAGCCGAAACATGGGGACACCTTCCAACGTTTACATAAACGTAGAGAGCGTTTGTCGGGGTCCGTAGATACATCGTTTGCTAAAACAACACATTAGATATTCTTCTCACGAACTTAAAGGAGTATAATTTACCATACGTATTTCACCAACCTGTTACGTCAACAGATATTCCTGGCTACGTTCCCAGATTAACTTTTTCCCGGCAGACTGCTGGGCTAGACTGAGTCCACTGGGCTAGACTGAGTCCACTGGGCTAGACTGAGTCCAGAGAAGATGCTGTACAACTCTTATCCGCTTGAAATTTACCCCTTTCCTAGTTCACACTAGAATGAGGGTCGGAAAGGGGTTGCCTGTACTCCGTACTGGGGCTTTTTTTTTCGCACAGCGTAGAGAGAAAAAAAATATTCACCGTATAGCGTACTGACAGCAAACCATGTACTCCGTAGTGACCAAAATTTATTTTGCGTAAAACATACCAGCAACACATGTACTATTCGTACCCGTACTCAAAAAAATGAAAAAAAAAGTCAACTCGCGGCAAAGTCAACATTATTCACAGTTTCACAGTCTGTGGCATCTTTGTTCTTACAGGTTGTATAACCATCTCAAATTTGAAAATTTATATTGCGGATGTCTTATATTCTGTACTGTGTACTGGGGATAAATTATTTCCTGTACTCTGTACTGGTAAATTTTATTTTCTGTACCAGTGTACCAAGACCCCCCCCCCCCCCCCCCATTGAGTCAACAGCTTCCATTGGCGCAGTTTGGGTAAGATGCCCCCAAACCACGCCAAAGAAGTTCTTGACCTGGGGCATGGTATCAATATAGGTATCAACTACAGATCTCAGCAACGATATTTTACGTTGATGGGAATTTTATGCAAAAAGAATTGAGGCAGACTACAATATACATCCGGTCACTTTGGGGGCGATTTGAGCGGGACAGCATTGATAATATTTACAAGAGATTGACCTCTTCCTCTGAATATACAGCGCAGCTGATACAATAGCACATCGCCACCGGAGCTCCCGTGCCCAAGCACGTCTGCTGAAACATCGCCCTTACTTCATAGTAAATGCATATCGAATCAGAAGCTAAAGAAGTATACCACAGGAAATAATTGAATTAGATGGAGAAAAGTAATTAGTGGAGAGACTATTTTAATCGGGTGCAAATAAGAATTTTATGTACTATTGGGCATACCGCACACGTTTGGTATTTTAACTTTTTTGTGAAGTTCCAACAATTTATTTGTATCTATTCACGTATTATGTTTGCACATTAAGATGATCTGTTGCACGCTGAAATGTAGTTCCATTGCCATTATGAAGTGACATTCGGAATACAATCTTTCTTTATTAGTCAGACTGATAACATGTCACCTTGACTGTTATGACCTATTTATCTAAAGCTGTAAATCAGAAAAAAACCGTGACATTACGACAATGCTGTATTTTTATTTCAAAAATGAAAAAAGTACGCGATACATTAAAGGTTGTTTTCCAGTTTTAATAACCGTACAAATTTAATACGAAACACCAACGTTTAGGTAGTGCTGCATTAATATTTCTTACCGGCGGCGTGTGCATATCAGTTGAGAAAAAGTGATCAATTGATTATCATTATACAAACTATCTTTGAAGTCAAATCCTATATTCTGACATATTTTGACTCCAAATTATAAAAAAAATAAATATACATATGCACTTACATGTATAGTAATAATGATGATGATGATGATGATGATGATGATGATGATGATGATGATAATAATAATAATAATAATAATAATAATAATAATAATAACGACGACATTACGACAATGCTGTATTTCTATTTCAAAAAAGAAAAAAGTACGTGATACATTAAAGGTTGTTTTCCAGTTTTAATAACTGTACAAATTTAATACGAAACACCAACGTTTAGGTAGTGCTGCATTAATATTTCTTACCGGCAGCGTGTGCATATCAGTTGAGAAAAAGTGATCAATTGATTATCATTATACAAACTATCTTTGAAGTCAAATCCTATATTCTGACATATTTTGACTCCAAATTATAAAAAAAAAATACATATGCACTTACATGTATAATAATAATAATAATAATAATAATAATAATAATATTAATAATAATAATAAATATAACTAGAAAAGAAGATTCGCTTCACAGCAAATCTGTCTGGGTGCCTTCAAAATGAGAACAGTTTGAAATGCTTAAGTTTGCCATTGTTCAACATAATCTAAATTTTGTGTACTAGCCTACTTTTTATAAAGTAAAATGCTACAACTTTGGTTCTAGGTTCATTGGATATGGCCGTGTCACAAACTTATAAAATAAAGTTTGAATGAAACTAGTGTCTATGATAGTTTTGAAGCTATGCACATTTTATTTGGTGTATTTGCCTAATTTGCATAAATTGAAACTCTACAACTTTGATTTGTGGTTCATTAGATGGGGTTTTTCCACAAACCCATAAATTGAAGTAGGAATGGCACTTCTATCTATAATAGTGTTGAAGCTATTCAAGATTTACATTTTGCATGTTTACCTAATTTGTGTAAATTAAAATCCTGCAACTTTTGTTCATGGTTCTTTGGATGCAGCTTTGCCACAAACCTCTAAATTGAAGTTGAAATGGCATATATATGTATAATAGTTTTGGAGTCATTCAACTCTGACATTTTTTAAAGCCCCTTATTAGCATAACTTGAAATTCTACAACTTATACTGTCCATTATATTGGCAGGTGTCACAAACCTATATATGCACATTGAAATTTAGAGTATCCGCAATATTTTTGAAGATATGGAGCTTTTAAAATTTTCATTGCCCCTGAATT
The DNA here is from genome assembly GCA_964020975.1 of Hermodice carunculata. Lineage (NCBI taxonomy): Eukaryota > Metazoa > Annelida > Polychaeta > Eunicida > Amphinomidae > Hermodice > Hermodice carunculata. The sequence goes on from OZ026627.1 coordinate 25,505,303, forward strand.
TACATACTTTTAAACATCATGACTATTCCAAATGAGATGCACAATTTCACAGGTTAGGTCAGTCACCATAGCAAGTTTGCTAGCATTCGAAAAAAAACAGTGCTTGAGAAAATCTCCAGACCAACTTGGTCGTGACGAGAGAAAAAAAAAGAAAAAGAAAAAGAAAAAGAAAGAAAATTCCAGTGCGCGGTGCAGATTTAAATGTCCGAGGCCAAGAGAATTTCGGGGATTCACTGCGGTTGAAGATGTTTGGTAAAGAAGTGCGAGCGATTATGAAGGGAGGACTCTGTGACACATCTGGGTGTTACCCTTTAATATTTCAACAGTCCCATTTTAAAAGTTTTAAATAGGCAGTCGACTTATTTTTCCCTAACAATTAAAGTGCACAAAAACAAATCGGCGCAACTTAAATCAGGCTCCCTGAGAATACAGAAAGGAATCCGGGATGCTATCTTGGGATGCAGTGTATCGTATAGAAGAAAAAAAACTGTATACGGTTATTACCAGTTACTACATAATCATTTGTGAACCGCCGATTTGTTTGGTCTGCTGTCAAACTTCTATAAACTGGAAACCATGTTTGATATGTCGACATACAGAATTGAGTAACTACATTTATTGTCGTAGTTTTAGACAATTTGTGAGACTTTCTCGGAAAAAAAAATCTTGTGATTTTATGTTATTGCAGGATTGCGTTTGCAAGGTCTTTTCAAAGCAAAGAACTAAACCTAGGCCAGGCCTATCATTTGGAATGATTTAAGACAAATCAGCATCCAACAGATGACCACACAGCACAATCTGCTTTATTTGGACCTGGCCAAGCGCTAGGGGTAATGCCACTTTTGTAATCGGTGATCAAACAATGCGATCGACTGGCATTATTAAGTGCAAAAACTAACATCCAAAATATTTTAGAAAAGGTATCGATTAGGTAATTCTAAAGGTCACTGCTGCCATGTCCTGCACCTTTCAACAGCTTGAACCAAAAGCTTACTACATTTGTGGTCAAAATTGCATAATTTTAACATTTTTCCCTCTTTAAACTGGACTCCATTAACACCTTTCCTCCGACATGCTATTCTAACAGAGCTCAACTGCTCCGCACTTTTTTCATATAAATAAAGAACGCCTTCAGACGGACTTTATATTGTTTTGCTATCTTCATTGCTCAGGTATATCAGATCCCATTGCCAGACTAAGATAGCGAAAAATCACGGTGGCAGACGACAATTAACCTACCATCAACAATTTTTTTATTGGGGGGGGGGGGAGGGGTTTTCCAGATGTTTCAACAGCGGCAGCAAAAATGAACATGGTATGTGTGTGTGTGAGGGGGGGGGGAGGAGCATAATTTTTTGCTTTCAAATCAGTTACATTGCGTGACAGGATAAATTCCTTTAGTGAGTCTTTGTTTTCGAACTCTACAAAAAATATTGCAAAATGAAGCTGTTTTGGTCCGTGTTCGGATGCGATTGTAACACCTTTACATGCTTTACTGATAATTGCACAGGTTAACAACTTGTTCTGTAAAAAGTAAAAGATGCTTGTATACATTTCCTTCGTTGATTAGACACATAAATTCAAACCAGCCTTTCTCGACACTCATCAGAGCTTACAGAAAACGGTATTAAAAAGGAAATTTTGAGACTGTTGAAACTGCAAAAGACAAGCCGCAGATGGTAAACGTAATATAACGTTGCCAATTCTCTGTTTCGGAACATGTGAAGGTCCTTTGTTTAAACATAGGCGGGGTAACTGGCACACTGTTGACCGTAAGTCAACCAAGAAAGGGCGGGAGCAGCCGAATGTGTCAAATGCTACCACGCAGCGTATATTGGTCTTTCTTTGCTCTTTTTCACACGGCATGTCGTGTTGTGTATAGGGGCGGACTTTTGAATTCTTTGAAGTGTCAGTACATTCCAGTTAGCAATAATGTATTGACACTTGTTGGAGAAAAAGCTGAGTTCTTTAAACATGGCTCTCTTCTGTAACATAATTGTTTTACAATTATTGTCATCTCTACAACATACTGAGTGCAATCGTTTGAAAATAGTCTTCTTTCTCCATTATACCATATCATGTTGGGGTCTGCAAACGCAATCTTTAACTGTGACGGCAAGTAAGGCCTTCCACCATTTATAAGTACATTCTCATAAAACATTTCTGTAACCGACTGAAGTGCTCACAGAATGCACATATGTCAAATAACTGAACCATAAAGTGGTATTTAAATATTTCAGTGCCAGTTTGGACCGAGTCAACAGCAAAACGGCCGAAGCGCGCCAAGAAAATCTGTTTTACCGGACAATTATTTTGGTCGGTGCAGCTGCAAGCATGCTGGTTCACGAAAGAGTGGTCGGTTTACAAAGAATATGAATCGAGTATTGTTGTTTCAATGAACATGTCGACTTTTGTGGGAATCGGCAACGAAAGGGTTAATGCTACTTTACGGGCAAACTACCACATACAGTTGTATGCGTGCTGTCCTCCGTTCAAGCAATATTTCACGAGTTGGGTTGAGTGCCTATGTATATGCGGGGTGCATCAGTACCCTTATCTAAAGTGCAGTTAGATATGCAGTTACTTTCGAATAAAAACTTTGTCTATTCGTTAGATTGAAACAGAGAGAAAAGCTTACATTTTAGTTATAAAAAGACTAGTCTGTTTTTTCGCAAAATTACCATGAAAACACAGAACAAAGACAACTTTCACAATAATAGACATGAGAATCTAACATGAGCTCCTCGCGTTACATTCATACATTTTTATCGCCAATAATGTTTGTAGTTTATATGTAGAATCAACCTTTTTGCTCTTTTCGAATAATGCATGCAGATATCTACCAGTTATAATGTTCAAATATCCCTTTCTTGCGGAAGCTGAAGATTCTACACGTCATAAGATAACAATTAGCGTATGCATCATGTTATATTCTATTTCACCATAAATAAGGTAAATCACATGACGAACCTAAGTAAAGAGGTTGCAAAGGTTAATTGACAATGTGTACGTGAAAGTTTTGTACACACAAAAGGAAAAACTGCGCAGACATCATATATTTGCAGAATTGTTTTAAAGTGTTTGTACTCAACTTCATCGCAGCATTAGCAGCGCATCTTGGTGACATGGACCGAGAGCCAGTTCTCGCATTGGCCAGTGGCGAGCCAAATTAGTCCATGTCACCAAAATGCGCTGCTTTTGCATAGGCCTAGAATGCGGATGAGTTGCGAGTAGATGTTGCAGATATTTGAATTTATTTAAAATTAAAGTCCACACACACACACACACACACACACACACACACACACACACACACACACACACACACACACACACACACACACACACACATATATATACTGTATTAACTCCTTCAATGTCAACTGCGATTAAAGTCGAACAGCTTAGAGTGAATTGCTCTTTAATAAGTATGACAAGGATACTAGATTTAAATTCCTTGTAAAAAGACTTTTAGCCATTTCCCCCTTGAAATAAGACTGAGTCAACAGCCTTCCTTGGCATGAGTTGGGCACTTAGTGCCCAATCCATGCCAAGGAGAAGCTGTTGACTTGGGGCATGTTATCTTGATAGGTCTCATCTTCAATTCTCAGTCAAATTGCTTCTCCTTACTGTTGAAATTAGCTGAAAAACACGGAAGCAGACATTTGACCAGAAGACATTTTTGGCCGGTTTAAGGGGGAAAGGGTTAATTCGAGTACCACCATGCATATTGTTGCAGCGAATCTAATGCTCCGGGTCAACAGGTCTCCTCGGTGCGCTTTGGGCGCATTGTGGCCAAAGCGCACCGAGGAATGCTGTTGACTCAGTCCAAAACTTGGCAATGAAATACACGTAGTTTCAAAAAATTTGAACCTCTTAGGAATCCATACAAATCCATTGATCCTAAATGCGCATTTTGCAGGCCAATCTAAGTGTCAAATAGATCTAAAGATACGTCACGTGGAATAAGCGTTACGGTGTCCATAGGGTAAGTACCAAAGTATATCGATTTCTTGTTTCAATAGGGATTGTTTTCCTTTGTATTTATTACGTAACGTAAATAGTAACACACGTGACTTCAACCATGAAGATTAATGATTACATTAGTTTCTAAGGTATACTGGGCGATAATATAACGCCAACACAAAAGCAATCTGTTCGGTTCTTTTTGTTCCTGCCCATTAACACGCAGTGTGGGCTCTTGAAATAAATTCTTGCTTGAAGGCAGTTAAACTTGCCCTCATGTTTACTCAACCTTTGTGATTCGTATGGCTCAACCAACACCCAGAAAGAACGCACACCATTTTTTACGGAGAAATGTTTTTATCTAATTATTTTTTATTTATTAAATTACTTACTTTTTGAAAAAGGTAATAAAATATTTAATTATTATTCAAGAGCCAGTGGTCACTTACATGTTCACAGAGGCACTTGGGCTGATGGACACCCGACTGACCCTGCTAGACACACGGAAACGCGTGCATGAAACTGTTTAGACAAAAATATTTGTTGTATTTTTTTTTCGTCAAATATACCGCTACTTATATTTGTGGCACTTTAATGTAAAGTCAGTTATTACATAGAAAGACTTTACTTCTCAATTCCAATGTCCATGTCACTATATTCGTTCAATTCTTAATCCTGAATGTTAGTGAGATTCAGCCAGCTAAGACAGAATTTTGTGATTGTGATATTTCAATTTGTTTCGCTGACCATCGGAGTCAAACAGTAAATTTGCGATCTTTCAACTGTGCAATTCTAGATTTCTCATCAACTTTTATATCCACGGCAGATGTTAATAATTGCAGACGACTTTTGATACCTATGTGCGCATATTATGTCAATAAAAAGGTCCTATTGTTGTCTACAACAATATCGTCAATGACAACTGAGGATCTCTCCCGCGTTATAGACGAAAACTCTGAATTTTATGACCAAAAGAAACACTTACCGACGGAATCTGTAATAAGAAGTGTAAGAAAAAGATGAGCCAGGACCAGATACGTCGTCATGTTTCACTTGCGTCTGTAGGAGATATTACGGTGAAGTAACATGGAATGGGGTGAGGGAAGGTGAGCGACATGAGGGAGAGTAACCTGAAGTTACATGTTCCGGTTGGGCGCTACAAACACGGTCACGTGGTTGTTCTCCCTGATCGCGACGTCAATCTCAGACAACACAAAGGGCGGCTAAAGTCTTGGTCACTGTGTGAGTAACATTTCAATATGAAAAGCCTCCGTGCCTCCACTCACCATAAATATATGTTAACACATTCCTGGCCAAACCCGTCCGCGCAGGTCCATAATAGCTTTTTTGACACTTCATTTTGCACTTACACATTTGAAAGGTTTTACGCTAAGCGTACCTCTTTGTATGGTGTCTACGTACTGTTGATTTTCGGTGGTTTGGAGGTTTTGAATACAATTATTATAGTTAACTGTGTCGCTGTCCGGCCAGCATTTTTTTTTTCACTGGTTCACTAATTGTGTTACAAAGCATTCACTTAGCAACCATTATGTACCAACTTGAAGCATTTACTATTTTGTTATTATTATCAACACTGTCATAATCATTAGGTTGGGTTTTTCCTTCAATTTCTATATCTATCCCATGATTTTAGAAATTTTAAAGATGCCAATATACTTTACAATTTACATCACATATTTTCAATTTTTTATAACATTTTGAATAAATTACTGGGCAGAATATAATCATGATCGAGGACGTAAGAAGCAAGAGTAATAATTTATGTATGTGCTTGCAAGGAACGCCTTCACACTCTTCCTAAACCTCACAATAAAAAGCGTCCAGCATAAGTATTTTTTCAGAAGATATCAAATTAGTATGTTGCAAATCACAAACGTTTTCCCATCACTTCCCAGGCGATCGCTAAGGAAATCTTGTGCTTAATTTGACTTATGAACCTACAGGGAAGCGGATGGAAATACTAAAGGCTCTTACATCACATCTCAAACTGTCCAGAATGAAGGACGAAAGTTTGTTGCATTTAGAGAGAGAGAAAAAAACTGAGTAAACACTCGTGCTAAATTAGTTTTAACAGTTACAATGTATTATTTTCCTACGGTACTTGTATTGCCATTATTCCTTCGTGGCAGCACCCGTAACCCCCCCCCCCCCCCGGGGGGGGGGGCACATACTCAACATCAGGGTGGGTGTGTGCCTCGGACATTTTTATGCAATACCCTATCTTAATCCTTCACCAGACGTAAAAAGGTACCCTTTCTTAATCCTGTAATGTGTTGAAAGGAGTGCTGCATTGGTGCATCTTAATTGTTATCCCTATCCTAATCCAGCTGTGTACATTTTGGGGGCTTTTCTAATCCTGGAAATAATGAAAACACGGCCTTTCCCGCGGCACATACCCAGAACAATCCTACATGGAAGTCCCCCAACTTTACCTTCCACGACTAAAACGTCTCCTGTAATAAGACACTGGAGAAACTTGTTATATTTGCATACTGGCTAATTATATTTAGTTTTCTTGTTTCGTGTTAGATTTTCTTTAGTATATTCTAAACCTGAGGTTCCTTGTCTGGTAGTCTTCACAAGTTATATATAATTACCCTTGGTTGTGCGCCAGGCATTATGTGCCTTCACTTTATTTTTGTTTTGTTTTCTTTCTCTTTTTCTAATTCTCACTATGGACCAACATGTACATGTACTGGTGAGTCTGAAATAAAGCAATATATATATATATATATATATATATATATATAATATATATATATATATATATATATATATATATATATATATATATATATATATATATAATATATATATATGCCTTTACCGCAATTGAAGACTAAATCAACAGCTTTTCAGTGGGGGCGCTTGGGCTAAATTCCAATGGACGGTTCTTTTGGTTTTCAAATTGTTAAAAACCATGCTGTATGATAAGAAACAAACGAAAAAGCATGTTAAGTACGGACCAGGGTGGACTGACCTGCTCCTGGGGTTCAGTGGGATGAAGGGAAACGGTCGCTTTTATGACAGGTTGTGGACCTGCAGTCGGTTGTCAAAGATGTTGCCACACGCTGCAGGCAGGGCAGAGATGGACACACGCATCAACTTGTTATTCGTGCAATTATTTAAGTTTCTGTCCCTGATATTTAACAGGGCAGACGAAGGACAGCAGAAAGTCCGCGTAGAATACGTCCCAAGAATTTAATATGAAATGCTCTTCTATGAAAAAAAAAAAAAAAAAAAAAGAAGAAGAAGAAGAAGAAGAAGAAGAAGAAGAAGAAGAAGGAATATAAAGGAACAAAAAAGAAAGAAAAAGATAAAAAGTTGAAAAATGAATGTATTTTAGCACTGTGCCCCGAGGAAGAACATGTTTTATGTTTCACTGTCTCATTGCCAACCTGAAGACTTGTGAATACAAATATCTTTGGCGAGTTTTGTGCCCATTGCGCCAAGAAAGCGCCATATGGTTCTTCTTCTTCTTCTTCTTCTTCTTCTTCTTCTTCTTCTTCTCTTCTTCTTCTTCTTCTTCTTCTTCTTCTCTTCTTCTCTTCTTCTCTTCTTCTTCTTCTTCTTCTTCTTCTTCTTTTCTTCCTTCTTCTTCTTCTTCTTCTTCTTCTTCTTCTTCTTCTTCTTCTTCTTCTTCTTCTTCTTCTTCTTCTTCTTCGAATCTGGCATGATTGAAATAATGGCACCACGTGATCCTTATCTGCCACAACTCTCAATGCTTATCTACTGTTCTTTTTAGGGAGGAGCCGACGTTTGATGAAAACATTGTAAAAGCATCTCACTTTAGGGGTAAATGCACATTGTGTAGTCGACAAGATATTATACTAATTAAGAACCTGGTCACATTTAAGTTGACAACTTGTAGTAAGGTCAACGACATGAGTAAAGTAAAAGATAAAGTGTGCACTGCCGTGTCTGCTAAGATTTTTTATCAAGTGTTGTATGTGCTACCAGGCGCGATTGGACGGAATGTATGTGAACCTTCTGAGGACATCACTGTACTTGAATTACGATAAAAAATTGAGAATTTGGGAAGGGGTGTTATATAAAACTTCCCTGTCATACTTTCATAAAAATCCAATATCATTATGTAAAGAATCGTTGCTAAAGTGTAACATTTTGTGCACTATATTTGAATAAATTTTCTTTTTTGACGGCGTGGTTACTCAAACCGCAGGCGCGTTAACACGTAAAATTCCCCAATATCTGATTTTAATAACATTTACATGTTGTCCAGTTTAAGCGTAATGGAATTCAATGAATTACGTTATGCGCATTTACATAGCCTGGAGGGCTTGACATTTGCTATGGGCGTCCTTGAGGGCACAAACGTTCCTCCTCCACAAAAATCTTATGTATATTTTGCAACATCGACAACCTGATGCGGTAAAATTTGCTTTTTTAAACAATCGATTCGATATCGGAAGTTCCGGGATCATTCGTGAGATAAGTCATAAATTCATACTTGTTCGTAAAATCCACAAACACACGCGAGCCGGTATAAAATTTCATTTGACTGTGTACGCGTGAATAACGGGCTCTATGACTCTGTGGAAATAAAGCTGAGTCTAGAAGTGTGCGTAACTTCGGTTAATTACGGCTAATATGAAAAAGATTGTTAGCATGTTATGGAGGCGTGGGAAAGTGACAGTAGTACCAGGAATCATTGCGCATTGGTGAAAAGGCCATTGTGGTCATGCGTACATAAACTGCATTTGTGCTTCAAAACCATATGTAAATATAAATAAAACAATTCATTTATAGGGTCAATTAACAAAAAAGGAGTATCTACTCATCATTAGTTGTTTTTTTGTTTGTTTTTTGTTTTTTTTGTTTTTGTTTTTGTTTTTTTCGTGTCTACACCTGCAGGCAACGTCTATGTTATCTTTACCAAGAAACATGCACGGTTTCCGCATGCCATTCACTTAGCATAACCAAGTACACGGGTGGAAAGCCTGGGGGTTGCTCAAAACTGGAAAAACATAAACAAACAAAAAAAAACTCTCCCAAGTATATTGTTATTAATTTTGAAGATACTTAATATCTTAATACTGAAGTGCCGCTGCATAGCTAAGTCAAATTGCACTGACTTTTGCTTAATATTTAGTAGATGCGTGTTCGTGATAGCCAGTAACACATATACGGAACTTGATATGGCATCTCTCTATTAATTATACATTTCAAAGATATTCACGATGTAAAACTTGGACAACCTATATGGGGATAATTTAAACATAAAGCTTTTCTCAAGCTATGCCGTGGTCAACAAAACTGTTGCTGAAAGTTTGAACGGATTAATCACCATCATTACTATTGTTGTCATCATCACCACCATCGTAATCGCGGCGTCATCACTATCGTTCGTAGTTTTGAATATATTTCAGATTCAGATTTTAAACGCCAGTAATTGACACAATTTCAAGTCTGGTTATACCCCTATGTTAAAATAAATAAAAATTATAATTATTAAAAATTATCAGTAATCGATATATAAACACACTAAATGGATAATTCACGGCATCACATAGTACAAAAATATATGGGAAAAATACCCCCCGGAAAGAAACAAATTAAAGAAAGAGAGGAGAGAGCAAGAAAACAGAGATTCCATAACATAAAAGTGATCCCTCAAACAATCATGTTTCACAACATTCAGCGCTATTCACTACATATCTATTTAAGTACACGACATAACGTCACGTCTACAGCATACTGTATTCGTGTGGTCATGAATCGTGGTTTTAACAATGCAGAAAATGTTCACTCGATCAAACACTACACCCTGGCCATGTAGCACCAGTAATCATCCACATACACAGACGTATATATATATATATATATATATATATATATATATATATATATATATATATATATATATATATATATATATATATATATATATATATATATATATATATATATACAGACGCACTATTACTTACAGAGGCCCAGTCATATAGGCCCATAGAAAGGTGGGAAATAGTAAACATTTACTTTCTAAAATATCTTTGACAGAAGATACTTTCCAAGCGTAAAAATATACCTTTTTTGCAAGTTGGATATTCCCTCAAGATGAACCCAAATCCCTGAAGTTACCAATTTTCTTTGATGTAAATAATTCACCAAATAATTGTATACTGAGTCACACAACATTAGATAATTCCGCAAGGAGCAGTGTTCTCGTGCAATAATTTACCTTACTGCATTGGAAAAATATTGATGGATGACATGAGAGATATTGTATGCATTCAAGTCAAAACAAACAAAGAAAGAAAGAAAACAGAAAAAAAATAATAGAAAGAAAGAGAAAAATAGTACATTGGCTGTTGGCTAATTAATGCGGAATATGGTAATAAATCATTGCATGTAGACTCAACTACTAAACACTTTAAACAAATCCATTTTCAATTCATAAAACAAAACTTGAAATGTAATATTTTATTAGCATAATTATAAAGGCATATTAAATGACTTAAATCTATATGTATAACCAACAAGGGTACATATCTTAAAAGATTAACAATTTTTTCATACCTTCAAGAATTTTGTGTATTCGGTTGCGTGTTCAGCTGAATACACAGATAATGGTTGATTGTGACCTCTCCTATTAGTCATTTAATTTTAAGTTGATAAAATGTATTCAAAATGTTCTTAGGCAATTCTAATGTGAAATGTATATAAATGCCACCAGATCATTTGTGATTCCTGTTCTGACTCATTGCGTATTATAAAACATCACACTGATTAAGGTCAGAATAAAAAGTTGCCCCTTGGGCAAGCAGGGAATCAGCTAAACTTGCCTAAACAGATTTTAAGTTGTCTGCGCAAACCAGACACCCCTTAATTTTGGCCCCTCCTTTCAAGCACTTGGCTTGAAACATTTGCATTTACTGAAGGTTTTGTGCCTAATGCATAATAAAAGTGTAAAGGACATTTTACAGAGAAATCAAGTGACACTAAATGTATTTGAACTGAAGGCATGTAGGCAACGAAGAAAGGGTGCCCCGACAACAGAGTGGCCCTTAAGAGACAGGCTTTCCGTATGGAGAGTGTCTCGCAAGACATCATTTGATCACCAGCACAGTTAAAGGAACACGACAGTAAGTTTATGCATACTGGTTGTGGGTCTCTTATGCTATATGATGATGGGATGTACACACGGAAATATTACATGGAGTAAATTTCATTCGCTTTTTATGCGCTGAGCTACGAATTGCGACTCTCTTATTTGGATTCATTACAACCCAACTTAATTAGAGTTTTCCGTCAAATGTACACAGGTTAAGATGTCTTTGTTTCAATTGTATGCAGGAAAAACATAGGCTCGACATTGCAAATTATATTCCTCTTTGCTGACGAATTAGGATAAAATGACCAAATTCCAGCCCCCTTACCATTTGTGCGTCTTAATAAGGCCTGATTATAAAATATTTGCGACAGAAAACTCCGAAACCATGAAAAAATAATTTAAAAAAAAAAAAAAAAACGTGATAGAAACTACAATTTTCACATAAATATCCGGATGGACGAGTTAATCTGTCGACGCTCTGCCTCCTGCAAGAACACAGGTATGAAAATACCAGTTTTGACTAATTCCCGGCCATAGGTGACCAAATATCTGCCCAGCGGTACGTAAAGGTGGCCCCACTGATGACCTAAAGCCAGTCGGGGATACATCTACACAATGCCAGGGTAGAAAGTGATTGCAATTGTACATCTCCGAGACAAGACTGGAGTCACTTTCTCTGCACAGAGACATTCATAAAGCCTGCATGGATTCTCCTCGCGGTAGGGGGGTTCTCGGCTATCACACCATGCTTGTTTGCACACAAGAAACTGGACACTTCAAGTGAGCACAAAAGTATGCCGATAGGCCTATCATGTCTTGACCACACGGCAGTATACTTTACCTAGTACAAAAATCATAGGCATTCTCTCGACCAAAATACTGTCTATACTTATAAATCACGGTAAGTATTGAGATATGCGGAAAACATGACAGAATTAGTCTGGCCCAGTTTGGTTGACATCACCATGATAGGAGATTCACAGTGCAGGTTCCTATGTCAATTTTTATTCTCCTTTATAATACATGTAGCAAGCATATTCATCAACATGTACTAGTATGTAGGCTTCACTCGTGTAAACTGTCTTTCCAAACTGCCGTGACTTAGGCTCAATGTCCAAACATACATTGACAACACAACCAAATAAATATCCGACTTGATATTCAATTGGTGGTCATCTGGACATTACGGATAGTAGGCCTACATGTAGCCTACCAATAGTCAAAAGGAACAAGAAATGTACATGTAGGTTTATGTGCAGGCCATGTCAATCTCTATTTGGAACGGGATAGATCTATGTCGCAAATGAACAGCGGCCTTGACGTGTCCGCGCAGGCCCAGTGGCACCACATTTGACAGATTGCATTCAATCCACGTTTCTGAGACCGGATCTTCATGTTTCTCACCACTGAAAATGCACCAAAATTCTTCATCAATTGCTGTTTGCTTCAAAGTCTCGATATTATTACTACCCACTGAGGTAGTGTTTTGCTTTTGGTTGATTCCTTTCTTACATTTCTTAATTTTTTAGCCTGGGCTTCTTGCTTATTTTTCTTTGTCTCGGTTTTTCTTTTGCCTGGAAACAGCCTTTTCTGCTCACTGTTTTCTGTTTGAATCCTCTATTTCTTGTCTAATGACTTTCTTTTTCTGTTCTCTTCATTCCTGTGCTTCCCTTTTCTTCTCTCCTTTACGTCGCATCTCTTCTATCTTGTTTTTCAGCTGCTTTTTTACGTTCATGCACTCCTCACTTGTTAAGAAAAATAAGATTTTATCATCGCTATCGGTGTCTTAATTTGTAGTGTGGGGTATGGAAGTATGTCGGCATCGCCGTCACTCCGTCAGCAGGGTGAAAAGTGGTACTGAATGGGAAGTACTCTGTAGTCTGACTCTGAGTGTCATTCGTTTCAAGCTAAAACAAAATGTAAATCATAAACAGATTACACTCATTTTGTGTTTTAGAAGAGGAACTTCATGTTCGTAGCCAGGCTTGTGAAGGTACAAGGTAGCTTTTAAGAAAACCTTTTCATCTGGAAAGAAAACAATTAAAGTTGCAGAAATTTTTTGTTTTAAAATATCTATGTGTGCATGCATGTATGTATATATGTAGGCCTATGTATGTATGTATGGAATGTATACATGTAACATATGTATTTGATGTATGTATGTAATGTCTGTCTGTGTGTCTGTCTTTCTGTATGTTTGTATCTATGTGACAGATGCAAAGTGGTTTTGCCGAGAAAGACCCGTACATAAATTCAATTGACTGCTAAAGCTATAAATTCCTAAAACCAGGCTTTCAACATGACAATATTAATTAAAGTTTGGGTTATGTGTAGGCAGTGGGTAGAACGGCAGTGAAGAGAGATATTGTGAATATAGCTTGATCTTTAGGTCCAGAACTAGGCAGATGGTGATGATTTGGAAATACCAACAGGAGGACTTCGCCTATGCTTTCATCTGTCGTTAGCTTCTTGTACTTCAGCCATGTTTGGAAGATTGGCTCTTGCTGGTTAACGCCCTGTTGAAACCAGGAATATTTCACCGTGTCAGGCCCAGCTCCTAGCTCATTCGCACTAAGCGGGGGGGGGGGGGGGGGGGGAGCATTCTGGCGTCTACAAAAACAAGCGATACATAGAAAGGAGTATGTCATGAGCATAAAAACAGGGGATTCTACACGTAGGCCTATTGAATTTATTTGACATGCGTTGCGTATCCATTTTGCCACGGAGACCAATGTCTGGTTTAAGGACATCTATCTATCTATCTATCTATCTATCTATCTATCTATCTATCTATCTATCTGTCTGTCTGTCTACACCCAACCATACACCCATCCATCCATCTCTCTTTCAACACACACACACACACACACACTCACATATAGGCATATATATATATGTATATATATATATATATACTAAAGGAGGACTAAGTAGCCAACTCCCATAGAAGGCCTGTTGGCTGCATAATCGATTAGTTTGCGTTCGTCTTCAAAGGATAGATGACCCAGTCTAACGAAATATGTAGCATTAGCTTAAAATTTGTCTTTTGTTTATATTCTTATCAATTTCAATGCAAAAAATCCATTCTGTTTGTCTCCAGCTAGATTTGGGCATGAGCTCTTTGAAGACAGTGTTTCTGTTAGCAATTTTTTCAGAGGGTCCCAACCTGAAAGAGAGTCAAATTTTTAGCTATATTTTGCACACTTAACACAGGAAATATGGGGAGTTTGGACCCTTTGAATTTTGCTGAGGGGGTATTTCACACTTTGAAAGGGTAATATACTCCCATTTGGGGGTTAATGGAAACCCTGGAAGATGTCAAATATATCTGCTTATCTCGATATTGTGACTAGTACTCAAATTAGAAACGCTGTGAAAAGAGAACGACTATATAGCAATACCTTGCATCTGGAAGGAAAATGTACCAATTAAGAACTAATTTTTAATTGTCTAAAAAGTGCTTGAAGAAAACCTGCGTCCCTTCGACCAGGCATAGCCTATGAGACTGAGGTCCCACATTAGAGTAATGTTTTCATAACACTCGATGAGCCAAGACATATGTCATTTATTATATAACTATATTAGTTGATTATTGGTGTTTGTAATCAAGCAAAGCCATAGCAGAAGCTAATTAATGTATGAAATCTTGCGACCCTTTTAAGCATGTTTACAACGTGACAATGATTTGGGTCAGAAATACTTAAAAATATCAAATTATTTTACAATGATATATATATTGTATATGTGACTTGAAAAAACACGATGGTCATTTGTATGGTGATACAGTATTTTGTGCTCTGTCCATAGCCATAGGAATATGATATGCCCATTCACTACGTGACGGTTAATAACGTGACGATGGACAAACCGGTGGTTTTGACGGGTATTTCAACGGCGTTAAATTTGCCATTTATGATACAATCATTGGCCATTGTTGTCAGTCAAGAGACGGTACCATCATACCAGCATGTGCTAACTTGTTGTCAGTCAAGAGACGGTACCATCATACCAGCATGTGCTAACTTGTTGTCAGTCAAGAGACGGTACCATCATACCAGCATGTGCTAACTTGTTGTCAGTCAAGAGACGGTACCATCATACCAGCATGTGCTAACTGGCAGGTACAAGATGTGAGTGGCTTTCTCTATGAAGTGAAGGGTACAAGTGAAACATCCAAGACAGAGAAAATGATTGATGAAGCACAGGGAAGAATTGAAGAAGAAGAAATGAAATAGAAGAAGGACATGAAGTAAAAGAAAGAACTGATGAGGAAGACAAACATGTAGAGAAGCCAGATAATGAAATGTGTGAACGAATCAGACCACCAATTGATTTTTCAGTTGGCAAATATGTTGCGGCATTGTATGAAGAAGAATGGCATATCTAAATGTTCACACTGGCAAACGATGACGTTGTATTCATCTTTGTGTCGAAAAATGACTGGTCCCTTTAATCTTGGAAGCGATCGAGTGGTTTTTGCCGATTTTCAGCGCAATGTGTGTTGAGCGGCGCTGAGATTACACATTTACACCATGTACATTGTAACTGTAAGTTGTAACCCCAAATACAACATGAACACAACTAATATTGACGATATGAGAAGAGATTGGGTATATTGAACGGCTTCAAGGTACAAACATCCGGGTAATTCTGTGGCTGCCTGATGCGCGTGTACCTTAACCGTGCTAAAGTTTAGGCAATGTGCACGAATCGTATGGTAATTGACAGTGCCATGCGCACCCGTTACATGGGAACGTATCACTAAACCTCGTTTTTTTTTTGACACATGTAACTCCTGTGCAAATACGTGGCGTTTAACCTTCAATTTTAAAAGGTCAATGTGTATGATTGCCGGTCAGGTAAATGGCACTTAGGCGATGCTGATCTTTGTGTCATGACAGAAATAGAAACATGAGGCGATATTTTCAGACAGGATCTGGATTCAGCCGTCCATATAACTTCAAGATCCATGTATCGACTCAGCGGTGTGGGGATAAGCTATCCTGGCCTCGCGGCCGCTGTTAAAGCTCATGTTTGGAAAGCAGTAGGGGTTCCATTCATTTAAAGTTACCTTCCGTCAGGCGGCTTGAATCAGCTCAGGGAACTACCATGAAAAGTTTGATGGGTATAGTAAACGGTGCCATCATCTGCCTTGCTATCTGCGTTAGATATTCAAAACGTCAGCGATGTCATAATTAAGACGTGATACTTTGTCACTGGGCAAACGAGTTCTTGCCATTGCTTCTTCTTTCAGAGATCTTTTTTGTTTTTACTTTTTTCCAAGGCAGCGATCACCGAGGAAGCTGCTCATTCTACCCTGGTTGACAGAATTGTACGATACGGACTGTCTGTCCCCTTTAGACCTTTCTCCGTTTTTCCAACACTCACAACTTTAGTAAACAGCGCCCTGCTGGGCAGTGTGATGGCATCGTTGACTCTTTAAAATACGTTCTGAGTACGGACGACTATAATAATTCGTACAGTGACAAGTCATCACCTGGTTATGTTACTGACCAAAGGGTTTTAGTTGGTAGGGATGTCCATCAGTTGATCCTCGTCTGTATATACACTTTCCTACCTGAAGTATTTTAATTTGGTGAAATTAAAATTATGTTGGTTTATATGTGTGTCTTTTTGTTTTTCAGTATATGTACATACTTAGTAAATTAACTTAGCCATCGTGTAATGTGATCTTATGATATTTCGATGTACGAGTTATTTGTATTTTACTTTCTGCGTTCGCGGAGGTTGAATAAATTACACACACACACACACACACACACACACACACACACACACACACACACACACATACATATATATATATATATATATATATATATATATATATATATATATATATATATATATGAGAGAGAGAGTCCCCATGTAATGGCTTGTCGTAAATTTTGTCTTAAAAAATAAAAACATGGCTCATTTTTATATCTACGCCTTTATGCTTCATAATCTAGTACCCCTAGGCCTAATTTTTTTTTATAAATACGTAGTCCTACGTGTACCATTCATTTGACAATTAAAATGGTCAACATTGTCATCAGGAATTACATACAAAATATATTATGCCTTAGGTGTAGCAGATGAGCTCGTGTGTTGTGCTTGTATGTGCCACAAGCAGGCAGCTGTACTGCGCAGTGCCAGGAACAACCACAAAAACAAAGAAAACATATTAATTACTTTTTCATCATTATCGGATATTAATGATGCCAAGCAATTTACAAAATCAATGGAAATATTTGTCAAACATGAATTTAGTTTTGTGCGAGTGGTAGGTATATATAAGGCCGTATATTGGCCTTTCGTGTGGGCGTTATTCTGTGGCGCACTATTAATATAACTAGGCCTACACCATAACCTGGGCAAACGCACGATCCAGGGACTAATTGTGCATTTTGAATGCCAGAAATGATTGGTACGTATGGTAGGTACATACTGGGGCAACATCACGATAGAAATAATCATCTGCTATGAACAGGCATACCCGTAATCACATATTTTTACTGAGACCCATTGTCGGCCCCGTAGTGGCACCTAATAACGGCCGGCCGCCATTTGGTCAACAAGGGGACTGGAATTTGGAAGTTGTCGAAGATCAGAGTAGGCAAAGTTGTGGCCATTTAAGACAAAGCGACGGAGTCGTTCTTGATAATCAAGACCGGGATAAGGGACATCGGCTAGTGTTTGGTCTGTTTACCCTAATGCACAAATGGAAACATTATTTTCAAATTTCTTTCTAAGAAGCACTCAATAAGTGAACTTGCGTGTATGCTATGCATCTTTTGAAAAACTCGTCCATTCTAACCGATATCTAAAATTCACAGTGCCCAGTGATTTCCTCATCTCGAATGGCTAGATAAAGCCTCCATGCTGGGGTAGGACTACTTGATTATATAGGTTTTACATAGACCCATGACACAGAGCAAGGCTTAAAGGGTGAAATAACACGAATATCTCAGCTAAACAAGTTTACGTATGGAAGGAAATGGGGTCTAAACTATTAATCAAACCTTTCATAAAATGGTGAACTTATAACAACTTCAGACTATTTAGGGCAGTAACGCTGGCCTAATCAGTGAAGTGTCTGCCATAACTAAAACAATGGCGTTTTGCCCTTTAAACACCACACTTGAATCAATGATTATATCCCGCAAGGCCATATGCTGTGGTATCGTGAGCACATGCTGCCAAAATGTACTCAGTTAAAAGGTTTCACAAATTACTCTGGTGATTAACCCCACAGGTGTCAGAAACCAATTGACACCTATGCATGTGTGGTGGTCAGTACACCGATACTGTGTGAGGGCCTCATTAATTTTGCCTGTAAAAAATTCTAACATCTTTAAATTAAAATGCCTGTGGTACATTACCGATCTTGACAGGCACACTAATCAAAAAGATTTACAATTCATGTTAATGTTGCTATAATTAACATCAAATTTACTTTCAAGATTGACACTTTTAACATGCATTATCCTATGCCCACAAGTGTCCACCACCACGATGCCCTCTCCAGTCAGCTGGAGGTGAGAAAATTCTATGCTTTGCTAGTTGTGTGAAAGGAGTCAATTGCGATCGCACTATTTCATAAAAATACCGTTTTCCTTCGTATCATCCCATATCCCTGCATGGACAGGATGTCGTATACTAGTCCTTCAAAACTTACGCTAAAATACATATGTTCATCACTTGATATCAATATTGCCTGAAAGGTGGTTGTATCTTTTTTGTATTGTTTTGTTTTTGTTTTTCTTGATTTGTTTTGTTTCTATATCATCGGTTAGTTTGATATATTACATTATCTATCCGTTGTAAGAAGTTGGAGCTGCTACCTAAGTTGTCACATACTAAAAAAAGAAAATATAAGAAGGATTTGTCAATTGTAGAGCCCGCACGCGTGCATTTGTAAACAGTCTCGGGACGTGATGATAAAACCGCATGTATCACTTAACTATATCGTAATATGTACATGTAGGCCTATGTACCATATCTAGGGACTTGTCTCTGCAATGTTATTACGGAACTTCGACACCTACAGTGAATCGACCATATTTTGTCTTGTATCTGGCCGTGTCTTTGCTCCTCATTGCTCCTAAAATCAGCATCGTCAAGTGCTCTGTTACCTGTGAAATGTTACCAAAAAGTCCCTACGACGATGAAAACATTTTGAATATCATCGAACATAACGGGTTATAACCTGGATTTGATAGTTTTGGAGAACGGGGGATTTTGAAGCATTTGTTGGGCACAGTCGGCATATAACGTGTGCCTAAATCAAAGAAAAGTATAGCCAACAAGACACCATGGGCTCCCAAGGACATTTTGCAATTTGAAATTGAAAAAGGGAAAGTTCAAGCCAGCCCTGCCCAGGTGACTAATGCACGGTTGTCCATGGTGATGTCATTGCTGAAACCACACTCGGCTTCCAGCTTGGTTTTGCACTGAGGTTGACACGGGGATTTCCCAAACTTCCACTGGCACTGGGAGAAAAAATAGGCAGTTTGCATAACACACAAGTACACGAAAGACTCACGACCTGACCATAAATAAACCTGCTGAGTTAACCCAAAAACACTCTTTTGTGAAATAAAGTTACTTAAAGGTCTGGGATGTTCTTTGAACTCGGAACGTACTCGGGCGGGGAACTGAACTTTTCACGGCCGTTCCTCAAGTTCTATTTCTCGGTTTTCTTCAAGCAAAAACACATTTAAACACGGAAGACTCAAAAACCAAAGCCTAATTCTTTTTGAAGGGGTTTCTGCGGAAGATACTCGCATGCAGAAGTGAAGAAATCCCTTTCTGTTGGCATCATCAAAATCTAAACCAATCTCCAACTTCTACATCTTTTGTCAGGGAAGAACGAAAACACACGTAATCTTGCAAAAAGGTGCAAAGATATACGGCTTTGAATCGCAGCCATTTTCCGCATGAAGTATGTGGCTAATGATCACGTCAGGGGAGTGGCATCTCTCTGTCTCTCTCTCTTTCTTTTATTTTATTAGTGAATTTGGTGCTACAGCATGATTCACAACTCTCCTCTCACAGCAAGTTCATTTTCAGCACTCTTCACCTTTCGATGCATCTGAACTGCATCTACCGGAAAACCAAGCTAGTACTCAATACCTTTCACGCGCTACTGAGACCTCGCTATCTTGGACATACGCACATGTGCAATTAAACTATCCAGTTTCCGTTCCGTGAATAAAAGACCAGCAAGGTTGTTGCCTTCTGTCATTTTTGTTCATTTCTAAAGAAGACAGAATAAAAAATTCAATATGAATTAGAATAATGTTGGTAAGCAAACGCTATTGACGATCATATCAGTACTTGGCACCTATGCTGGATCATGGACCTATTGTCAAAGTAGAGCCACATACCCAACTAGCAAGATCACATTGTGCAAGCATTTAAAAAACATTCAGCTGAATATTGTATAAATATTCTTGGATAATGTCATAATCATATGAAAGTGTATGGCGTTGGATATATCGCCATAACATTGAGAGGAAATGTAATGCAAACGTTACAATAACATTCAAAAAATGATTTCAATTATACATAGTTATAACATTAGGTTAATGTTAAAACATGACTGGAAAATATTTTAAAAACCTGTTGATACAACATCACATCAATGTTAAAGAACAATGTAATGGAAATGTTACCATAAGAGAGTCAACATGTTTTCTAGCTATGTTGCTACAACATTCTTTTAACACTGTGAAAATATGACATAAAAATTTTTGTGAAACGCTTTGAAAATATCAAACAAAATATTGGAAAAATATTTTGCAAATAATGTTAATGTAACATTTCCAATGCCATACGCTCTATATTTTTAAAATGTGGATAAAATATCACACAAACAAATTGAGTTTGGAATCAAATTTTATTAAAGTAGCTAAATACAGAGGGATATCAACCGTTCAACTTCTGTTGGGCACACTGTAACCACATCTCTGTGCAACTGGATCCAAAAAAAAAACAAAAAAAAACTGGAGCAATTGGAAACTGCGTTCAAGTTTTCTCTGACTTCAATTTGTTGAGTGCTAGAAGTGATAGACAAAGTCCAACCAACATCCCAAAAAGCTATCACAGCTTGCACCAAGAGTTTAAATTTAGCTGCTCTCAGTCTGTACACCGGATTCTGGAGTCTGGGGCCTCTTTTTCATCTTTTTTTCTGAAATTGAATACGCACAAGAAACAAGAATGAAGGATCTTTTGACGAACTGAACGACAGGAAAATAGGGACTTGTGTGAACATTCCTTGTTCAGCTGGTCAATTCTATCCATGAAAGATTTCATTCTTCTTGCAACAGGGAGCCAATTGATGGCCATTAACAGTTTAACTGTTATATTATTAATTTTGCTTTCTTCCATTCAAATTTTGTATGCAGTCATTTTTAAATGTCATTTTTGTATTATAATCTTATTCTTGTTAATTGGAAAAATTGCATTCAATGTGCATGTATATATGCCTTGTAGTGAAAAGAGTATTACTTAGATACAGATATACAGCAGTAAACTCAGTAGGTAACTTCTTCCACATGCCAGTGTCTTCAAGTATACAGGTCGCTAGATTTGTCGAAAAATCATAATTTCCATCTGTCACAATAAAAGGTCACCAAAGTGGTTCTCATAATTGATATGATTTTATGTGCCAGAAACATTCTTTTCCTTTTGAAGACTCCTTGTAACTTTATATTTGCAACTTTACGCCACTAAAATTGTTCCAAGGTTGAAAAATACTACCATGCCATAAACTTCCAGCCATCACAAAGTCGCGTATTCTCTCCGTCAAGCTGGAACCAGCAGACTAGAGACCTTTCAAAGTTATACCTGTGATAGTCTTTTCCAATGAAAATTGTATTGTTTCGAGCCCAAAGGGCCAAGAAAGGGTATACAGAAAATCATACCCATCCAGTTTGAATACTTTCATAGGATTTTAGACATCTGTCAACAGTTTCAAACAAACAAGCTTTTGTCAATTCCATCCGTCAAGCTGACATTTTATTGAGTATCTCCCTGAATTTTAATCTGAATGTTATGCGATTGTGATATTTCATGAAACTCTGGTATACCTCTACACTGGTCTAAATTATAACTCATGGTCACTTCAGATAACACAATAAGCACACCATTTGTCACCAAATTCTGGCCATCACAGAAACAGCTATTTTGAATTTGACGCAACATGTGCACTGTCAGTAGATTACCAGTTCATTTTCTTTTTTTCTTTTTGAACAATTCTGAAAAGAATAAAGATTGGATTCTAACAGCCCTATATCGTATGTACATGTAGATAATCATGATAATGCAAAGAAATCACCTTTTGGAAGTTTACACCTCCTGGCTGATTCGGTGCAGTCCTTAGCACTTCCCCAATCTCGTATAACAACTCATTGTCTTCTGATGTGCCCTTTCGTGACTTTCATCAGTGCTTCTGTAAAAATAAAAAACAAAAATTTAAAACTAAAAATTGATAGCTTTAACATGAACTCTATCTCCTAAATATCCTTAGTTTACAAAACTGTCACCAACCTCTTGTTATTTACAGAAGTTACCCTTACCCTAGTACAATGGTGAATATGAATGTCTCACATGCAGCTCTTTGGCTTTCTTTCTTTTTGTTATTAAATTTTGTATCAATTTTCATGTGCAATCTTTGAAAAGACAACTGTCCATACGAGATATGCATATACAGTGCATAATCCATGCAGGTGCATTCCAACTATCTTTTTTATAAGCAAAACTAAATTTATTACGATATTGATTTTCTTTAAGACTAAGAGTACATTTGTTCACTGACAATTTTTTTTTTCAGAACATCACTTCATATCCATTCGTAGCCATTTTTTTTTTATTCCAGCATGGTATTTTTGCACTGGAAGGACACACATACAGTTGTTTAATTATTTAAACTCTATGGGGCAACTTTTTTCAACTGTGGACCATCATAAAATTCCATCCCATCACTCTAGAAAATTATCTCTTGCTTATATCTTACATGATATGACTAGTATAATCAGTTGACTAGCAGTGGGCAATGTTAGCACAATGCAACATTTTGCAGTACACAAATATGTCTTCTCTTCTGTGACTTCCCATATGTATATCAAAACTTTCTACATCTATCTACATCCTATGGCATGTTATCTATTTGAACAAATTATATGGTGTCTTCAGCAGGGAAATAGAAACAGTCTAAACTGACCATATTCATATCAAGACTGAACTGAAAATATGTGAACTGCCTCATCTAGTGTACATAATGTACAGTAAAATAGAGCTCATCTAGATCCACTCCTATGTCAAAGTGAATGTGCATTAGAGACGTGAGGCGCTCTTGATCCATGGAATGTCTTGTGAAATTATCTTGGTGGCAAATCTGGTTAGCGGATCTTGCACATTCAGATGACGTGGTACAGAGCGGGGAGGCAATCTTGAGATGCTTGAACACATTGGGAAACATGATTGAGTCACATTCTTTGACAGTTCTTGCACAGGTTGCAGGTCACTTTCTGGAACTGCCCGCCAATTCTTTTTCCAGCAGAAACTTTTATGCTCAAGTGTTTCTGGAGATGGTAGACCACCTGCATATTGTTCCAGAGCACCAGGCATATCAAACTTCTGTGTGAATAGTATGAGGAACTAGTCCTAAAAGAATGGCATAGTTGATCGTTAGTTATGTTAACTGATTTTCCAAATGTGAAATAATATGGTCAAGAAATGGAAACACAATATTGTGACGGTATTGTTCCTCCACTGTTGCTGTAAGAGCATAAGCACGATGACGCTGCCTCGCAGTAATCCGTGGCTGGAGTGACATCCACTGCTCATAGATCATTAATATTCAAAGGTTGAGAGGACCGGTTTAAAACCACCAGCTGCCCTTTATGGGTGACTGCGCGCTCAAGTGAGGGGTAAAATTTGTTTTGACTCTGGAATCTCTTTGCTGTTATTGTTGGAATTTATGAATCTGGGTCATGTTTTCAGTACTATTTGATAAATACTTCATTGGCTATGTTGTGCTGTGGGATGTGTCCTCAGACTTGTATATATAGTTAAAATGAAGGTAGAGTGTGTTTATAATGTTCCAGATTCATAAATATCACAAAAATGATGTAGGCCTACTTTCTACTTTCTTCTTGTGATGTAAAACTATGGTGACTGAGATGTCAGGAGAACTAAAACTAAAGGTGATAGGCCTACCAGGTCTCGTTGAATTTTTGGTAGAAGTAATAAAATCTGGGTTTTGAGTGGTTAGGTCTATGCGTTTTGGGAACACTATAGTCTGTAGTTAATGAAGAGTTTTTCTAACGTTGAGAGGATCGGTTTAGAACCACCAGTTGCTTTTTATGGGTGACTGCCTTTCTCAAGATAGGAGTGAAATTTGTTTCGTCATATTGGTATTGGAGGATGAATGTTGATGCTTCGGCAATCTCTTTGCTGTCACTATTGGGTTTGGAAATTATGAATATGGGTGATGTTTTTCTGTACTATATGGATATGCATCATCTTCGATGTTTTTCTCTAATTTCTCTATATAGCTCCTTGATCACATCTGTCATGCTGTAGGCACATACTATATTGTGGGATATACTCTGCATATGAGAATGATGCTTTGCACACGTGACAGCAATGTGTATAATGATAAGAATGAAACAGTGAATTCAAAATTAGTAATGCTAGCTAACAAGCCACCGGTGTCATTCTTCGTTTTAGTGTCCCACACTGGATCTGTGAAGGTGCAGTCATATCCACCAATGTCGACGTTGTGCACTATCACTTCCAATGAAGACATATGAAGTATACAAACGTGAATATGATGTGTGGCACTCAGCCCACCGCGTGCAACACATTTCTATGAGTGGCTTTCTTGTAGTGCTGTCAGTCACTTTTTTAATTCACAATACAGTCCAGTAACCGAGAGCACTCTGGGGGAAAATAGAGAATTTTGGGGGTAAATCTTAAAAATCTTCTCTGAAACGGCTCTCTCAAGTGTTTGATATCACACAGGAACACTCCTTTTTCCCAATTTGTTCATCAGGTGGCGCTGCGCAACTTGGTGGTTATGTTTCTTGTCGTAACCTCAAACAATTGTCGCGAGAGTGTTTGGACATGTCAGCTGACCACAGGCCTGTCACAGTCTTGTTTGAACCCAACTTGTCCAATATTTCTTTCTTTCTTTCTTTTCTTTCTTAAATCTAGCCATCAAGGTGCATACCTTTCAAACAGTCTTGCAGTCAGACATACTGCTACAATGATATTTGTGCAAGTGGGGACCTGAAACTTAATGTTTTGAACCTGAATTCTCCTCAATATCGGACATTTTCTTGTTTAGCTAGATTTAAAATACAACAAAAAGGTCAAATATTGGAGAACTTACGATGTTTCGATATAAAAACTTAGAATTCACGTATCTGAGAACACAGCTTCGACATACTAATAAAATACCGAATGCAAAATCGATTTCTTTTTCTTTTTTTGGATCGACACTTCCTGGCTATTGGCTTGATAAAAGAAAGGTATTCATTTATTTTTAGCTCGAAGAGTGTTACACAAGATGGGTCTGATGAAAGAAAACAATAAATAATATAAAGTACCGAGAAAAACAATTGAAAATAAGTTGACAGGTCACACATTTTGCTTTCATTCATCAACATTTTTACACCGTTGTAAATACACATCGAAACAGAAAGTGTTTTGTGCCAACATGGATCTTAAACAGCTTTTGACATAGTGGAAAAATTGTTAAATCTGTAAAAACTGAAAAAGGTTGCAGAAAGAGAGCTAAAATATCTTTAAAAACTGAAATGAGACTTAATTACGTTTCGTATAAGGCTTTTTGCATTCAGAATAAGCAGGCTGCACTGTGAGTATTGATTGGTGGATCCTATGCAGATAACATTGGAAACAGGTATTAAAGAAATACCAGGATAGTCCTTTTTCGTCTGTACTTCTCTCTCTCTCTCTCTCTCTCTCTCTCTCTCGATGGATCGACCTTTAGACGCTGATGGGGGGTGTGGACTGACACCCCCTGTCTACGACCGTGAAAAAAGAAAGGTAC
This sequence comes from Hermodice carunculata, assembly GCA_964020975.1. Classification (NCBI taxonomy): domain Eukaryota; kingdom Metazoa; phylum Annelida; class Polychaeta; order Eunicida; family Amphinomidae; genus Hermodice; species Hermodice carunculata. The sequence goes on from OZ026627.1 coordinate 25,531,453, forward strand.
TCATTTTATTTTGGTTCAAAAAGTGATACACAAGATGGGTCCGACATAAGAAAACAATAATTAATTTAAGGCACTGACAAAAACACTTAACAAGTAATTTGACTGATTCTACATTTTTCTTTCATTTATGCAACATTTTTACCGTCGTTTAGACAGCTTTAAATAGAAAGTGTGCTGTGCGAACATGGATCTTATACAGGTTTTGAAATAGTGAAAAATGTCAAAATTGGAGTAAAAGGACCAACAAAATGAACTAAAATGTATAGAAATTTTGTTTGAAATGAAACTTAATTTGGTGGGACTTTATGCTGAGAATATTGCAAACATGTATGAAAGAAATACCAGGATGTTCTTTATTTTTCTCGTCTTTTCTCTGTCTCTTGTTATTTATTTATTTATTTTGATTGGATTTTCAGCGCTGATGGGGTTGTGGATGACACCCTCGACTTCCCTCCTGGTTATGGGCCTGCACTTGCATTCACATCCGAATTAGACAGTGTCATTACCACATCCAAACCGAAGTCCTAATGAAACAAATCCAAGTCAATTCCGACCAAAGGCAATGTTCTCTGGTATGTATAGCTGAAACACATAAATTTATACGTCGTATTTACCCAAAAGAGATCAAAACGTATATGCAAAGGTCCATAGGGTCGTAAAAGCTGTCTAGTTTTCACATGACAGAATGCAAAACGTTTTGTTTAAAATTATAGGCCTATTTCAGTAAATTGGCTTGAACAGGTGCATTACTCATGACAGAATGCAAAAAGTTTTGTTTAAAATTATAGGCCTATTTTAGTAAATTGGCTTGAACAGGTGCACCATTCATGCGCATCTAGGACCGTACAATTTATGAAAAGGGACCAAAATTTGTAGCACAACACAGAATTTGCAAGCGCAGGTTCCTAATTTGTTGAAAATGTCAATAAAATTCAGTATTTAAAAAGGTACTAGTTGCAACCACCATTTCAACAATGATCATCCTCCATGTTAGTCCACATAGTGACAATAACCCAACATCAATCCACCAGAAAATCCCTATAGGCCTAAAATCACCTTCAACAAGAATTCAAACATGATTGTACAGTTGGATGTGTTTTAGACATGTAGTTAAAGGCATGGTGTTGTTGTTTAAAGGAGATAAACTAAGATTATTTCGAAACGAAAAGTGTTTGAATGTGCAAATATAGTAAGTACATTGGTTCAAATGTTAAACATCAGCAAGAAACAAGTGACATCAGGCCTCAAACCATAAAAACGTAGTAAAAATTGCATTAGAATAGCCAAAATTTGTAACCATAGCAGTCACATTTCAAGTATGGTTTCAAGAAGTATTTTTGAAAGGAAATTTAAATGTTCAAGAAGGCATAGAATCCCACAAGTCATCTAATAAATCATTTATTAAGCTACGAATTTAGAATTAAAAAAATGTAGTATGCCATTGTAAGTCATCTGCAAGTCAGCCAAGCATAATGTACATCTTACTCATGGTTCTATAAAGTTCAAAAGGTCAAAATGTAAAACAGTCCTAATTATTGTAAAATTCTACAATCTTTATCAGAGAAAGAATTAGGTTTATGGAGAGAGAGAGAGAGAGAGAGAGAGAGAGAGAGAGAGAGAGAGAGAGAGAGACCATGTCGAAATTCCTAAAGGTAACTATAAGTATAATTGTTTTCCTGTCATAGTTATAAATTTTTTCATTGATAATCAGACGGAATTCAGCTTGTCAGTCAGCTGATTTAGATGCTGATTATTTACACGAGAGAGAGAGAGAGAGAGAGAGAGAGAGAGAGAGAGAGAGAGAGTACATTAAACACTTTGAGCCAGCCTGACATGACCTTAACAATAACAAACTATATTATCAGACAATTATAAACAACATCAGTCTCACAACACTTGGAACCCTTACTGCACTGCAACATGTGGCGAAAATGCCTGAATGTTCAAATTGTTACCAAATTTATAAAAGTTCCATGAAAAGAGAGGCAGACAACAGTTTCAATGATAGTGACGAGACCAAACCAAATAACAGTTTAACCTTGTCAGCTCCAGTATCATTTACGAAATAGTAAGACATGCTAGTGTTCATCGTCGGAAGGATCCATGACCAGTAGTAATGAAATTTAAATAAATAAGAGTATCTTCTACCTGACTTGGAACAGGTTACCAACATATTGGCAGTGTGTGAAACCAGTTTTACGGGATCTCAATCCTCCCACTTTGGAAAACACTCATATTTATTTTAAGTAGGCCTAAAACAAATTTAGCCCTTAATGTTAATGTACAGTTATAAAAGGTAATTTACCTGACCGTACTTCACAGACATCATCCAAACAAAGACAGGACAATTAAGAAGTTTAAGTCAGACTACTATATTTACATTAAAATTGCGTAACATGTCCAAATTTGAATTTAAACACCAAAACAAGGTCTCCACGTGAACACAGCACAACTAAATTTAATACTGGTATTATATTTATTATGAAACATGGTTTAGTTCTTCCATGTTCCTCTCTCACATGAAAACACAGTGCAATAGGCCTAAAATTCGTTATAAAAATATGATTCATATCAGCTGAGTAAGTATTCCTTAAATTTGTCAATATATCCAAAAGGATGAGATAATAGAAAGCTTGAATTGTTCATCATGATGCCTGATAACTTAGATGGTCCTTGTTTCATTTTATATTTGTTGTAATTATAATAAATTTTATAGTCCAGTATTGAAAGTTTGATCAAGCTCAAGGTAACACAATCTCAGCCACAACATTACACTACATAAACAAATTTCTATGTGTTTTACTGACACTTAGAAAATACCTTATTAATATGTTTATTTGAATCAACATATTTCTGTCGAACATATTGATATTTATCTTTAAAGTTAATAAAAACCTTTTTTAATCTTATTTTAGAAAACCCGTTTAATGAGTCTTTCCAAAAAGTGATTTATGTATATCAGCAAAATCTTTAAAGTCAGTACAGTTTCTTGCGAAAGCAATTAGTCTCGAGGATTGATGGGAATATTACTACTTATATATGGATAATTCCCTATATCAAAATTGAAATCATCTCTTTTATCATACACTTTTGATTTTAATGTACCACCATCATTGAATGAGAGTAGATCTAAAAATGAGCATGTTATGTTTGCTTCAATGGTTTCTTTTAGTTCCAGGTTAAATTGATGTAATGTAATCCTTTAAATGTTTATTGTTGACACTTAATAAATCATCTATATATCTGAAAGTTAAATTAAATGATTTAGCATGGTAATATTCATCTTTTGCCATTTTCCTTAGAACATTATATTCGTGATAAAATAGAGATTAGCCAAAAGTGGCGGACAATTTGTATCCATGGGAATTCCTATGACCTGTCTAAAGACACTATCACTAAATATATGTAAATATTATCTATCAAATATTTAAATAGTTTTATAAACTCCTCATAGTCAAATGCATGTTGACCATTCTTAGCAGAATCACCAAAGAAAGCAAGTTTATGACCAATTATAATTTTCTGAAATTTATTTTTCTCAAAAACTTTAAAAACCAATGTTTGAATGCTAAGTTTTTAAATCTGCATGAGCTATTGTAGTATAGAGAGTAGAAAAATCCCAACATGATATGTGCTTGTAAGGTGAAACATTATCTGTTTGTAAAGTGTCAAGTAAACTTACAGAATTCTTAAATATCCAAAACCTATTAATTCCTGACGGTGATTCAATTCAGTAATTAAACCAAAATTCCTGTACCCTTTCTAATCCTTTAGCTAGCAGAACTGAACTTAGATCCAGCAATAAAACGAAATTTATATGGGTTATATGTAATTTTGGAATTGCAAAAATCCTTGGTAAGTTACGGCATTTGTCACTGAAAGTTAAGTTGTACTTTTCTAAATATTCAAAGTGACCATGCACTAAATGTTCAACAGAAAAATAAACTTTTTGAAAGGTAGTTGAGTTAACTGTTAAGTCAAGTAACCCTTATTCTTTGACAATTACATCAAGATAAAACTGTTTACAAATGATAATAACATTATTGGCAGCCTTGTCAGCTGGAGCAAAAACATACTTTTCATGTAAAGCATGTAGACATGCTTTAACATCAGGTTTATGAAGGACAGGATCAGGCGGTTGTTTATTTTTCTATCCATTATACTATCAATCTCGTTGATCCACTCGGATAGAACTGAAACATCACAATTTTCTTTTTTAGCCCATGCTTTATAAAACTGTTTGAATATTTGATAGATAATATTTACATTCGTTTTGGTGATAGTGTCTTTAGACAGGTCATAGGAATTCCCATGAGTACAAATTGTGCGCCACTTTTGGCTAATCTTTATTTATTTTATCACGAGTATAATTTTCTAATGAAAATGGCCAAAGATAAAAATTACCATGCTAGATCATTTAATTTAACTTTCAGATATATAGATGATTTATTAAGTGTCAACAACAAACATTTAAAAGATTACATTAAATCAATTTTTTTCCTAGTGACCTGGAACTAAAAGAAACCACTGAATCGAATATAACATGCTCATTTTTAGATCTACTCCTATTCAATGATGGTGGTATATTAAAATCAAAAGTGTATGATAAAAGAGATGATTTCAATTTTGATATAGTAAATTATCCATATATAAGTAGTAATATTCCTATCAATCCTGCTTATGGTGTCTATGTCTCAAGACTAACTGCTTTCGCAAGAAACTGTACTGATTTTAAAGATTTTGCTGATAGACATAAATCACTTTTTGGAAGACTTAAACAGGGGTTTTCCAAAATAAGATTATAAAAGGTTTTTCTTAACTTTAAAGATAAATATCAATATGTTCTACATAAATATCATGTTGATTTATATGAACATATTAATAAGGTGTCAGCAAAACACATAGAAATATGTTTATGTATTTTAATGTTGTAGCTGAGATTGTTTTACCATGAGCTTGATCGAACTTGCAATACTGGAACATAAAATTTATTATAATTACAACAAATATAAAATGAAATAAGGACCATTTAAGTTCTCAGGCATCATGTTGAACAATACAGGCCTTCTATTTTCTCATCCTTTTGAATATAGTGACAAAATGTAAGGAATACTTACTCAGCTGATGTGAGTAATATTTTTGTAACGAATTTTAGGCCTATTGTGCTGTTTTTTCTAGTGAGAATGGAACATGGAAGAACTTAACCATGTTTCATAATAAATATAATAGTATCAAATTTAGTTATCCTGTGTTCACGTGGAAACTTTTTTTGGTGTTTAAATTCAAATTTTGACATGTTATGCAATTCTTATGTAAATATAGTAGTCTGACTTAAAATTCTTATAATGTTGCAGATTCATAAATATCTCAAAAACGATGTAGGCCTACTTTACTCTTTTACTTTAAACTTAGCTGACTGACAAGTCGGGAGAACTAAAAGGTGATAGGCCTAACAAGTCTCTTTTTATTTTTGGCAGAAGAAATGAAATTTGTGTTTTGGGTGGTTAGGCCTATACATTTTGGAAAAGGAACTAGTGTCTGCAATTGATAATGAATATTTCTAAGGTTGAGAGGACTGGTTTAAAACCATCAGTTGCCTTTTATGGGTGACTGCCTGTCTCAAGTCAGGAATGAAATTTGTTTCTTCACATTGGTATTGGAAAAGAAATGTTGATGCTTTGGCAAGTCTGAAATCTCTTTGCCTTCATTGTTGGGTTTGGAATTAATGAATATGGATCATGTGTTTCTGTACTATTAATTGTCCTGTCATTGTTTGGATGATGTCTGTGAACTATGGTCAGGTAATTACCTTTTATAACTGTACATTAACATTAAGGGCTAAATTTGTTTTAGGCCTACTTTAAATGAATGTGAGTGTTTTCCAAAGTGGGAGGATTGGGATCCCGTAAAACTGGTTTAACCCACTGCCAATATGTTGGTAACCTGTTCCAAGTCAGGTAGAAGATACTCTCATTCGTTTAAATCTCATTACTGTTGGTCATGGATCCTTCTGACGACGAACACTAGCATGTCTTACTATTTCATAAATGATCCTGAATTTGTCAAGGTTAAACTGGTATTTGGTTTGGTCTCATCACTATCATTGAAAACTGTTATCCACTTCTCTTTTCATGGAACCCTTATATATTTGGTAACAATTTGAACATTCAGGCATTTTCTGCACATATTGCAGTGCAGTAAGTGTTCCAAGTGTAGTGAAACTGATGTTGTTTTTTATAATTGTCTGATGAATATAGTTTGTTATTGTGAAGGTCATGTCAGGTTGGCTCAAAGTGTTTAATGTACTCTTTCTCTATCTCTCTTTGGTATAAATAATTAACATCTAAATCAACTGACTGACAAGTTGAACTACGTCTTATTATAAATGAAAAAATTTAAAACTGTTACAGGAAAACAGTTATACTTAGTTACCTTTAGGAACATTTAAATCTTGAACATTTAAATGTCCTTTTAAAAAATACTTCTGGAAACCAACTTGAAATGTGACTGCTATCTTTACAAATTTTGACTATTGTAATGCATTTTTGACTACGTTTTAATGATTTGAGGCTTAATGTCACTTGCATGTGGCTGATGTTTAACATTTGAACCAATGTACTTACTATATTTGGAAATTCAAACACTTTTCTTTTTGAAATACTCTTAGTTTATCTCCTTTAAAACAACATCATGTCTTTAACTACATGCCTAAAACACATCGAATTATATAATCATGTTGTTTAGATTCTTATTGATGGTCATTTTAGGCCTAGAGGGCTTTTCTGATGGATTGGTGTTGGTGTCGCTTTGTGGACTTATATGGATGATGATCATTGTTGAGATGGTGGTTGCAAGTAGTACCTTTTTAAATACTGAATTTTATTGACATTTTCAACAAGTTAAGAACCTCCGCTTACAAATTCCCTGATGTGATGCAAATTTTGGTCCCTTTTCATAAATTGTATGGTCCTGTATGTGCATGAATGATACAACTGTTCAAGCCAATTTACTGAAACAGGCCTATAATTTCAAACTAAACTTTTTGCATTCTGTCATGTGAAAACTAGATAAGGTTTTTTCCCCCCTATGGACCTTTGTACTTACGTTTTGGTCTCTTTTGGGAAAATACGAACTATAAATTTATATGTTTCAGCTATACATACCAAGGAACATTGCCTTTGGTCGGAATTGACTTGGATTTGTTTCGTTAGGACTACGGTTTGGATATGGTAATGACACTGTCTAATTTAGCATAATTCTCTATAGCTCCCATTACAATTTGTTTATCCCTTTTCCATGATATTTTGTTCTGGTCTCTAAATTTACGACCTTTTGAAATTAAATCTCTAAGTGCTTTATTGGGAATAATGGATAGATTGCCTGTAATGACATGACCATGATGAGTTGATAAAAATGGGGACTGACCACATTCACAGGGATATCCATTATGACGAAAGGTATCAACCTCAAATTCTGACACTGTCTTTACGTGATTAAAAATAGAAGATATTCTTTTTGTATATTTATAAGATATAGTGGGAACACTTGTATCCAAATAGGGTGGGATAAGTGATTGAACTTTTTTGTTGTGAAGAATATTAGAAAGATTAATCAAGTCAATTCCTGTCTTTGTATAGCATTTTAATGAAAGTTTGTTTCTTATTCCCATTAATAGTGGAAACTTGCGTTAAAAAGTCGATGATTAGATATATCAGTCACAATGAGAAATATAAGTTTTATAATCTCCTTTCTAATGTATAAAGCTGAAATATCTGACTGTAATTTAGAGAGAAGATTAAGAGGTATAGAATACAGTAGAGAGCGTAAAAGATGAAGGCCATCAGTTCTGCCATAAGAATCCTTAATAAGGTCGACAGTAACATAATCATGAAGTAATTTATTGTGATGTTTACGGTGTCCATGGCTTCTATTCGGGTGGGTATGTGTATTAATCAATTGGAAGGAATTACCAATTTTTGAGTATTTCTTTGATATATTTCCAACACCTTTAATTCTATCATTTAGGCCAAAAGGCCAAATGGTACCGAGTTCTTTCTGCCTAAAAAGTTCTCTTTCTTCTCTCCTTGCTGTGAAATCTGTGATTGTTTCACCCTGAACTGGAACCAAGCGTTCAATAATTATAATGCGAAAATTGTGGCCTTCTTTTGCAAAATGTCTACCACCGATACCTTCTTTCGTACGAACAGTAGTATGGTGACCGTTGATCCTTTGATGCAAGGGTCTCCCAGTCTCAACAATATACTGAAATCCACACTCCTGACATGAGAGTTAATAGATGACGATTTTAGATATACAACCTAAAGGAGTCACTTCATCAGGAGAGAATGTGTTGTATTCCATGTGAGTCAGTGTAGATCTAAGTTTAGTTTGAGTGTTCAGAATGGGACATGTTTTACACCTCAAACTACCACAATTCTGAACACGTAATTTTTTGTGTAGATGGCTGTTATCCATAAGGCAGTCATTCAGATTGATTGTGCAAGGTCTCAAGCGCGGTCTTACAAGATGGTTAGCATTGCTGGATTGTGGTGATCAAAACCTTTCTAAAACTATACTACAAGACTGCAAGGCATTGCTGTTTGGTGGTGCCTGATCATCAACAGGTTTAACATGACCAGCACCCAGATTCAAGTTTCTCCTGAGGCCCTTTGAAGGAGGCTGCCTATGTCTTCTATATGTTTGATCCGTTATGGTAAAAGTTATGTACCTCCAAAGTAACCTCCTGATCGGAGCATCTGCCCACAAGCATCAAGAAACCAGAGGCGTATATCCAAATTAGACAGTGTCATTTCCATGTCCAAACCATAGTCCTAATGAAACAAATCCAAGTCAATTCTGACCAAATGCAATGTTCCTTGGTATTTATAGCTGAAACACATAAATTTATAGTTCGTACTTAACCAAAAGAGAGCAAAACGTATGTGCAAAGGACCATAGGGTCGAGACCCTGTCACCAGCGGAAAGAACGTACTCAATGAGTTAACCTGAAGCATTCGCCTGCATATTTGCCTGTGAACATTGGCATGTCTGTCTGTATGGGCGACACTTTGTCCTCCGCACAGATCATCAAGCATTGACCTCGCTATCAGATACTAGTAGGTATGGTCAGCCTTCTACAAATTAACCGACAGTCAGGCCGACTCTTGTCAGTATAATTTCCGCGTCAAAAACACTCCAAAACTACACAACCATGTGGCCGACATGCTCAGTTGATTGGGCCATGTACTAGTACAGTCATGTACAACAGACAGTGTTGACGAGCAACAGTTTCTGTCAATCATGTCAAACCCATTAGCACTTGATATTGCTGTCATTGTGGGTTTGGAATTAATAAATATGGATCACGTGTTTCTGTACTATATCACAATAGATGAATAAAGAATCACAGGGACAGTGTTCCAGAACAATTGTGCAGATACACAGAAATAGGTTGGCCTTGTGACGTACGAAAGGAAACACAACAGTATGTGCATTTCAATATATATATATATATATATATATATATATATGGATACTTACTAGTGTCTTGATTTAGGCTCAGGAAACATCTGCATATACATGTGTTCCGGTTCATAACAGGTTAGCTAGGGTACCAGTAAATTGATCTTGAGATCGGGTGACGGAGCTGGCTCTGCGCTGCAATGAGAGCCAAACTGAGCTTGAATACGTTACTAGTAGCGGAGTGACCACAAAGCAAAGGATTAATCAATCAGTATCTAAGATGAAAAAAAAAATTACGAGTCAAACACCAACTCATTTCTAGGAGCATTTCTATCAAGTTTCAGCAAAATCTAAGCATAAAGTTTGAAGAGAATCTGGCTGATGTTATTGGAGAATTTGAAATGTGGATTGTTGACAGGCCAATGGGCAAGCGAAGAACCATATGATGAGCTGAGGTGACTGACAAATCACCCAAGGCAATGGAAATCTTAAATGGAACTCACGAAAACAAAAAGAAAGAACAAACAAAACAAAAAAATCAAGGAAAAGTGCATCACAATAATACCACACTACAAGAAGGTAGGCATGGGCCGATGTTTATATCGGATATGAGACACAAAAGTCACTCGATACCAATATTGGTTAATGGGGGTTGAAATGATATGTTCTGTCTGAGGGATATAGGGGCTGATGAAAAATTGCCCTGGTAAATTTTAATTTTACAGTGTGAATAAAAGTGAGGATGAAAGCTAAAGGGATTATATACACATGGTTAAGCAAAACGGGAGTGTTTTTACTAATTAGTGCATGCTTGGCAGGTGTCATCTATGACCTTTGTTTGCGTAAAGAAATATAAGTGCAAAGAAAATGCACTTTTGTTCCCAAGAATAACTGTTGTAGTTGGGACTTTAATATTCCCTTGTAAGAAACAAAATTGGCAATAAATAATTTTTTCCACATTTTTTTTTTCGTTCAAACTCGAATATACTGTTATAACGAATGTTGTTGTAATGAGGACCTACTTTATTCCACTTTAAATTCGGTTTCATGTTTGTTCTGGCCAATCTTTGTATTTTTTTCACTTGTATATGTTAATGGATGTTGGAAGAATATAAACATAATAAAATATATTTGGGCCATTGTTGTAGGAATATGAATATAAGGATTTATTGGCAAATATGACATGAATCACTAGGTTTTTGTGCCAGTTTCTAACATCCATACTCCCAAAACCAAATGTAAATATTAAATGAACTTCATGTCATGAATGTTCCTGATCCTGTCGTTCACAAACCTGATTTTAAAGCATTTCTACATGATTTACATAAAAAATATGTTTTTGCTCCAGCTGACAAGTCTGCCAATATTGTTTACATAATTTGTAAACAGTTCTATCTTGATGTATTTGTCAAAGAATTAGGGTTACTGGACTCTCCAGTCAACTCTATTATCTATCAAAAGGTGACTATTCTGTTGAACATTTAGTGGATGGTCACTTTAAATATTTAAAAAAGTTCAACTTAACTTTCAGTGATAAATTCCGTAACTTACTAAGGATTTTTGCAATCCCAAAATTACAGAAAAACTTATATAAATTTCGTTTAATATTGTAGAGCAATAACTCTGCGTTCTCTTACTAAGGATTTTTGCAATCCCAAAATTACAGAAAAACTTATATAAATTTCGTTTAATATTGTAGAGCAATAACTCTGCGTTCTCTCATTGACCGCCATGTGGCGCTGCGGACAGCTTTCATCCGAGTATTCAATAGCGGGTCAACCTGAGTAGCGTTGCGTACTATGTGTTAATGCATGGTGCAAACTAAGCGTTTTTCTTGGCGAATGAAATAACCAAGTGTAACTCATAATCATGATAATGTTGTCATTAATAAATACTTTTCGTAGAAAGTAAAGCAATCAAGGAATCAACCCAATACACATTGTTGTGAGTTAATCACATTTGATTTTAATTTTAATTTAACTTTTAACGCTACCTGCCGATCCCCCGCCCCCACACCCACCCACCCACATACAGTAACACTGTAAAGCTTGGGGATTCATCTACAATAACATATTCTGATGAGGTTGTCTACTTGTCTTTATTTTTGACATAATGACAACACACCCGGCGAATAAAATACAATCGACTTCTTACACTGTAAGTTACAGTGTTGCCAACCCTCCCGAATTACCCGGGCACTCCCGGAATTTTATGCTTAAAATTCTTGGAAAAAGTGTGGATTTTTGACAATTTTGAGTCACCTCCCGGGAATTCATCAATATTTCCCTTCTATATTTCATATTAATTTATCAATCTCCCTTAATTTTACTTTCTTTTTCCCGGATTTTAAGTTTGGCAGGTTGGCAACTCTGTTCTTAAAACGCGATGACCAATGTTTTATCCTACTTGATCCACCATTATCGCCCGCGATGAACCGGGTCACATGAAATCCTTGCAACAGGAGTCTTACGAAATCCTCATGCTGTTGAGGGTAATTATGTGCTTTGTAGATAATTTGTTATATGTGATCATTATTATCTTAATAACTGTCGAAGAATATTTTTTATTATTGCATTTCTTTCGACCATTCACATAGTCGAGTGGCGCTACACAGGAATGTAACAAGCAGAATGCGGTTCCCGGTCACCGCGGTTCAAATGGATTTTTCACTTTTTTAACACAACATACGAACAAATGCACTCATGCTCTGCTATAATACAATCTTATCTTTCGTGTGTGTCAAATTTATTAGCATATATTACGTGAAAAGGAACATTTTTTGCACTTTGATTGCCGATACGTACAATGTTATCACAGTGTTTGCAAATCCGCTGAAACCAATGTTCACCCGCAGGCGAGTACCCGGATGAAAGCGATCACTCGCGCCGTGTAGTGGAGGTTTCTGGAAACTTAAGAAACTGCCCTTCCCTATTGCTGTATTTAAGTTCTGTTCTGCTAAAGAATTATCAGTTCTGCTAGCTAAAGGATTAGAAAGGGTACAGGAAATTTGGTGTATTTATTGTAAAAGAATTCAATCAACGTCAGGAGTTTTTGGGTTTGGATATTAAAGAATTCTTTAAGTTTACTTGACACTTTACAAACAGATAATGTTTTACCTTACAGGCACATATTGTCTTGGGATTTTTCTACTTGCTATTTTACAATACCTCATGCAGATTTGAAACTTAGCATTCAAACATTGGTTTTTAAAGTTTTTGAGAAAAATAAATTTCAGAAAATTATAATTGGCCATAAACATGCATTATTTTATTTATGAATATGGGTCATGTTTCTCTGTACTGTTTGATAATTACTTCATTGACTATGTTGTGCTGTGCGCTGTGTTCTCCGACTAATAGTTATAATGGAGGTAGAGTGTGTTTATAATGTTCCAGATTCATAAATATCACAAAACGATGTAGGCCTACTTTCTTCTTTTGCTGCAAACTCAGCTGACTGACGAGTCAGGAGAACTAAAGAGTGATAGGCCTAACAGGTCTCTTTCGATCTTTGGTAGAAGTAAAACTTTGGGTTTTGAGTGGTTAGGCCTATACATTTTGTCAACACTATAGTCTGTAGCTAATGAAGAATGTTTCAATGGTTGAGAGGACCGGTTTAAAACCAGTTGCCTTATGTGTGTGTGACTGCTTGTCTCAAGTCAGGAGAGAAATTTGTTTCTTCACATTGGTATTGGAAGATGAATGTTGATGCTTTGGTAACTCTGAAATCGCTTTGTTGTCATTGTTGGTTTGGGATTTATGAATGTGGGTCATGTTTTTCTATGCTATTTGGTGATTCTGCTAAGAATTGTCAACATGCATTTGACTATGATGGGTTTATAAAACTGTTTGAATAATTGATAGGTAGTATTTACACAGGTTTTGGTGATAGTGTCTTTGAATCGCTTTGTTGTCACTGTTGGGTTTGGGATTTATGAATATGGGTCATGTTTTTCTATACTATTTGGTGATTCTGCTCAGAAATGTCAACATACATTTGACTATGATGAGTTTATAAAACTGTTTGAATAAATAATAGATAGTATTTACATACGTTTTGGTGATAGTGTCTTTAAATCGCTTTGTTGTCATTGTTGGGTTTGAGATTTATGAATATGGGTCACGTTTTTCTATACTATTTGGTGATTCTGCTAAGAATTGTCAACATGCATTTGACTATGATGAGTTTATAAAACTGTTTGAATAATTGATAGATGGTATTTACATACGTTTTGGTGATAGTGTCTTTAGACAGGTCATAGGAATTCCCATGGGTACAAATTGTGTGCCACTTTTGGCTAATCTCTATTTATTACATCCCGAGAAAAAATATTCTAATGAAAGTGGCAAAAGATAAAAATTACCATGCCTAGATCATTTTATTTAACTTTCAGATATATACATGATTTATAAAGTGTCAACAACAAACATTTAAAGGACTACATTACATCAATTTATCATAATGATCTGGAACTAAAATTAACCACTGAATCAAACATAACATGTTCATTTTTAGATCGACTCTTATTCAGTGATGCTGGCATATTAAAATCAAAAGTGTATGATAAAAGAGATGATTTCAATTTTGGTACAGTGAATTATCCATATATAAGTAGTAATATTCCTATTAATCCTGCTTATGGTGTCTATGCCTCACGACTATTCTTGCTTTTGCAAGAAACTGTACTGACCATAAAGATTTTGCTGATAGACATGAATAATTTTTTAGAAGACTTATTAAACAAGGGTTTTCCCAAAAAATTTTTTAAAAGGTTTTTCTTAACTTTAAAAGTAAATATATTCTACAGAAATATCTTGTTTATTTCTATAAACATAATAATAAGATATTTTCTAAGTGTCAGTAGAACACGTAGAAATATGTTTTGGTATGGTAATATTGAGGCTGAGATTGTTTTACGTTGACTTTGATCAAGCTTTCTATACTGGAGCACTATAATTACAACATATATAAAATGAAATAGGGACCATCTAAGTTCTTAGGCATCATGTTGAAAGATACAGGACTTCTATTTTCTCATCCTTTTGGATATATAGACAAATTTAAGGAATACTTACTCACCTGATATGTCAAATTTTAGGCCTATTGTGCTGTATTTTCAATTGAGAAAGGAACAAGGAAGAACTTAACAATGTTTCATAATAAATATAAAATCAGTATCAAATTTAGTTGTGCTGTGTTCACGTGGAGACCTTGTTTTGGTGTTTAAATTCAAAGTTTGACGTGTTAAGCAATTCTATTGTAAATAAAGCAGTCTGACTTAAAATTCTTAATTGTCCTGTCATTGTTTGGATGATGTCTGTGAACTATGGTCATGTAATTACCTTTTATAACTGTATATTAAAATTAAGGGCTACATTTCTTTTAGGCCTACTTTAAATGAATGTGGGTGTTTTTCAAAGTGGGAGGATCGGGATCCCGCAAAATTTGTTTAACCCACTGCCAGTATGTTGGTAACCTGTTCCAAGTCAGGTAGAAGATACCCTCATTCATGTAAATTTCATTACTGTTGGTCATGGATCCTACCGACAATGAACACTAGCATGTCTTACTAATTCATAAATGATACTCCATCTGACAAGGTTGAGCTGGTATTCGGTTTGGTCTCATCACTATCATTGAAAACTGTTGTCTGCTTCTCTTTTCATGGAACTTTTATATATTTGGTAACAATCTGAACATTCAGGCATTTTCTGCACCTATTGCAGTGCAGCAAGTGTTCCAAATGTCGTGGGACTGATGTCGTTTTTAATAATTATCTGATGAATATAGTTTGTTAAGGTCATGTCAGGTTGGCTCAAAGTGTTTGATGTACAGCTGATACATGGTTACTTTCAATAAATGGGTAAATTGATACATATTTGGCTCTCTCTCTCTCATATAAGTAATTAGCATCCAAATCAGCTGACTGACAAGCTGACCTATGTCTGATTATCAATGAAAATTTTTAAAACTGTTACATGGAAAACAGCTTTACTTACAGTTACCTTAAGGAATTTCAACGGGATTTCTCTCTCTTTCTTTCTTTCATAAAACCTAACTCTTCCTCTGATGAATGTAGTAGAATTTTACAATGAGGACTGTTTTCCATTTTGACCTTTTCAATTTTATAGAACCATTAGTTAGATGTACATTATGCTTGGCTGACTTGTAGATGACTTACAATGGCATAATTTAAAATTATTACCTTAACTAATGACTTATTAGATGACTTGTGGGATTCTATGCTTTCTTGAACATTTAAATTTCCTTCCAAAAATACTTCTGGAAAGCATACTTGAAATGTGACTTCTTTGCCTACAGATTTTGGCTATTGTAGTGCAATTTAACTACTGTTCTTGCACTTTTTGATTATGGTCTTGTGTTTTGAGGCCTGAATTCACTTGTGTTTTGAGGCCTGATGTCACTTGTGTCTGAGTGGTATTTAACATTTGAACCAGTGTACTTTTAAATTCTGACAATGTATTGACTTTTCACCACTACATTTGCACATTCAACACTTTTCTTTTGGAAATACTCTTAGTTTTTCTCCTTTTAAACAACATAGTGCCTTTAACTACATGTCTAAAACACATCGAATTACATAATCATGGTGTTTGGATTCTTGTTGATGGTCATTTCAGGCCCAGGGGGCTTTTCTGATGGATTGACGTTGGTGTTAGTGTCTCTCCGTGGACTTATATGGATAGATGATGATCATTGTTGAGACGGTGGTTGCAACTAGAACCTTTTAAATGCTGAATTTTATTGATATTTTCAACAAATTAGGAACCTCTGCTTGCAAATTCACTAATGTGCTGTAAATTGTGGTCCCTTTTCATGAATTGTACAGTCCTATATGCACATGAATGATGGACCTGTTCAAGTCAATTTACCGAAATAGGCCTATAATTGGAAACAAAAACTTTTTTCATTGTCATGTTAAAACTAAACATGGCTTTTTTTACCCTGTGGACCTTTGCACATACGTTTGGACTCTTTTGGTAAAGAGGAACTATAAATTTATGTGATTCAGCTATACATACCAAGGAACAGTGTCTTGGTCGAAATTGACTCAGATTTGTTTCATTAGGACTACAGTTAGGATATGGTAATGACTCTGTCTAATTTGCAAGAACTTCTTTACAGGATCTTAATGCAATTCATGCATATAGCTAACAAACCTTTGAATAAATTTCACAGTTATTCCAGCTCTGTCTTGGTATAGAAGATTATGCACTTAATAGGAAGTGAATATTGCTGTCAAGGCTACTCAGAATGTCCTGTATTTAGCAGGGATGTTCATTACAACCTTGCCGTCAATGGACAGCATCCACTATTGTATCTTTTGCATGGACTGACCTGAAAAACTTAGTGTTATTAATGAATGTAACATGCACAGCCATTCACCATAAGAACTAAAATTTAATGACATGTATTGACCATCCAAGTGTGACAAAAATATGGCAGGACTGGTAAACCCGTTTGAAGCCTGCCACAGTGCCAGCCCTGTCGACTGATGAATTTTAAGAGTTTATATCTTCGATGAAAGGTCATCAGAGCACTCTAGAAAATGTTTCAGATTGTGAGGCATTAAGAGAATACGTCGATTCAAAAAGGCATTTGAATCAGCAAAAGTCTAAAGAAAACCTTTTTACCAATGCCTGCTGGAACACCAGGACCTTAGATCTCTCCATGCATCAGGCTGTACCACACAATAATGATGACGTCACGTGACCATGGGTGGAAACGACCAAGGATAAACTGGGCTCCCGACTACTTGGTCAATTATGTGAATTTAAATTGGCTAATCATGAGAAAAAAGAGCCGAGACAGAGACAAATAAGTGTGGAACATGCTGAGAACTCTAAGATGCACAAGAAGAGGAAATCAAAAAGAAATTGAGAGAAAACGTTCGGAAAGTGAAACCAGGGCCCATAGCAACCGGACCACAATGGCAGATAAAGAAACGTTGCAGGCTATAAACAGCAAGTTAGAAAAACTTTCTTTACTTGACGATATTTTAGAAAGAATTAATACAATTGACAATAGAATAGACAGTCTTTCTGAGAAAGTAGAATTTCTCGAGCAAAAACATGTGGAAACTGAAGCCAGCTTGCAGTACATGGACAAAGAAGTGGAAGATGTGAAATCAGCCCAAGAAGTCATTAAATCTGACCACGCTGAATACGTGAAATCGGTATCTGATGAATTGGAATCCTTGGTAAATGATACAAGAGCTTCTAATATAATATTGTATAACTTTGTGGAAACAGATGACAAGGACAATCAGCAAGAAAACTGCAGACTTGTCAGAAATTTTATTATTTATCACATGTAACAGCCTACTGCAGCAGGAATAATTGATGCCTTCAGACTTGGGAAGAAATCCGCCGGTAGGATTAGGCCTATGTTGGTTAAATGTGAAAATGCAAACATGGCTAAAGAACTATTACGCATAGCGCCTAAGTTACTCAAAGGTAACCAATATATAGGCAAGTTGGTGTACATTACGGACGATGTGTGTAAATGAACAGAAGAGAAAAGGAAAAAGCTTGAGCCTAAACTGCGGCGCCTCAAAGCAGATGGCAAGACAGCCTACATTGCAGGAACAGTAAAACCGTTCATCAAGTTGAAAGGAGCGGATGGAAAGTGGTCTATTTACGCAGATCAATAGACCGCAGGCCCACACTTTACATATTTTCAGCTTTTATTATTATCTTATTCTTTGACAAGGCCATGATTTTACGATTACAACGTAAACAAAACAATGCATTATGGGAACGTACAATTGTCTAACGATGACCCTTGACCCATTAAACTCTGTCTGGATGACCAAAATCGGGAGTTACGTCAATTCAGTTTTTGCGGCAAATTAGAACTAGGTCTAACAATGTTTAGGCCTACAATTCTTTTCTTTTATGTACATTATCTATTGTGCTTCAGATGTGTAACAAATTCATGTGTTAATATAGGAACAGGATTGCACGAATATCTTTACTGAGGACTATGCTGTGGGAAGTGATTAAAAGTAGGCCTATTTGCAATGAAAGTAAAAACTATACGAGGCCTAGGCCTACATGTATTTGCATGCAGATAATGTTTAACATATTTCACAAATCTAAACGACAATATTGGATGAAAATTTATTATTGTAAATGACAAAAGACAGCACACTTGATCAACTTGGGGGAATTGAGTATAATTCCCTCATGACTGTTCTAAGAGTGGATACTGATGATGAACGTACGTCAAGTGAACCTCCTCTTTTTAAACATTCCCCATATTTTGACATTAATGAGCTTATCAGATTTTTGAGAAACAAAAGTGATCAATATACAGTCATAAGCATGAACTGTGAGTCTTTAAATGCCAAACTAGATGAACTGAAAATTCTTCTCTATGATTTAAATGCACAAGGTTGCTCTCCAAGTGCGGTTTGTTTGCAAGAAACCTGGTTAGGTGATGAAGCAGATTTGTCGCTATTTGAAATTGAAAATTACACATTAATGTCTCAAGGTAAAAGCTGTTCTGCACGAGGAGGACTGGCTATCTATGTTAAAGAATCTTATGAAACCAAAATACTGGACATTTGTCAAAAATAAGACATATGGGAAAGCCTTTTTAAAGAAATAACACACAGCTCACTTGGTAAAAAGGTTATATCGGGTAATATTTACAGGCCACCAAGGGACCTGGTAGAAAATTATAGACTTTTTAATGAGGAGTTAACTGTAGTTTTAAATAAATTACAGAGTTTAAATAGTGAGGTTATCATAGGTGGGGATTTTAATATTGATTTGTTAAAAATACCAGATAAACCAAGCTATGCTACATTTTTTGACGCAATTACCGCTCTAGGATTTTTTCCGCAAATAACATTACCGACAAGATTATCAGAGCGGAGAGGTACTATAATTGATAATTTCCTATACAAAATATATAATAGAAATAAAAACCTTCCAAGTTCTGGAATTCTGACTACTAGAATCTCGGATCATTTTCCATATTTTATATGTCTAGATATTTTGCGTAAAAAATATGATGAAGTACCTAAATATGTGCAATCTCGAGCCAGACATAAAAACTATTTGGAAAATTTTCGAAAAGAAATTGCGGAGGCAAATTTATGTGATCGTATTATTAATAATGAGTCAAACGACCCAAATGAATCATACAACATGATCCACACCACCATATGTAATGCGCTAGACAAACATTTACCGGTTAAAAAGGCAAAATATAACAAATATAAACACAAAAAATCTCTTTGGATCACACAAGGTATAATGATATCGATAAAACGAAGGGATAATATGTACAAAAAGTTAAAGAGAACCCCTAGAGACAGCAATGAGTATAACATTCTCAAAGTAAACTTGCAGACTTACAAACAAATATCAATAACGCAAAAAAAAACGCTATTATGAGACATGTTTTGATCAATACAAACATGATATAAAAAGTACTTGGTCGACAATTAACGAAATTTTAAATAGAATGAAAAAGAAAAGAAATTTCCCAAACGCATTTAACATAGATGGTCACATTATTACTGACAAACAGGAAATTTCCGATGAATTTAATAAATACTTCATAAAGATAGGACCCAAATTAGCTTCAAAAATTAATGTACCTAATGATAAAAACTTTGTGGAATACCTAATAAATCCAACTCAAAACAAACTTCTGTTTACAAGTGTGACAGATGAAAAGATACTAAGTATAATAAATTATCTTAAACCTAAAAACAGTTGTGGTCATGACAATTTATCAGTTAATTTATTAAAGTTTATAAAAATAGAAACATATAAAGCAATAACAATCACAATAAACCAAATGATAAGAACAGGAATCTTTCCAGACTTACCGAAAATTGCTAAAGTCATACCTATTCATAAAAAGAATGATACTAAAGTCTTTGAAAATTATAGGCCTATTGCTGTTCTTCCAGCGATTTCAAAAATATTTGAACGGGTCATTTTCGAGCAGACTCATCACTATTTCAAAACAAATAAACTCTATTATCCAAGTCAATATGGTTTTAGAGAATGCCACTCGACTGAGCTAGCGTCATACGAACTTATTGACAGAATATTAAATGAAATGGACAAAGGAGACGTACCTATAAACATATACATGGATTTATCGAAGGCATTTGATACCTTAGACCATAAAATCCTATTACAAAAACTACACTATTATGGAATAAAGGACACCAGTCTGAAATTGTTTGAAAGTTATCTATATAATAGGAAACAATTTGTGAGGATTGATGATGTGCAGTCTCGCTTATTAGATATAACGACAGGGGTACCCCAAGGTTCAATCTTAGGTCCACTTTTGTTCATAATTTACATAAATGATATAACAGTGGCATCAAATTTATTTAAATTTATTATATATGCTGACGATATCACACTATGTAGTACTATAAATTTACTGAAAAAACAAGATCAAAACAGTGATTTTTCGCAAAACATTAATGTAGAGCTTGATAGAGTAAGAACATGGTTGAAGGTAAACAAGTTATCTCTGAATATAACGAAAACAAAATTTATGTTATTCTATAAGCCTTTAAAGAAAGTTTCTATTCCTTCTCGTGAAATAGATAAGGTAAAAATTGACTGTGTGGATGAATTTAATTTCTTGGGTTTAACATTAGATAAAAACATGAATTGGGATAAACACATACAGAAGATTTCTACCAAAATCTCCCAGAAAGTAGGCATTTTAAACAAGCTAAAAAGTTTCCTTTCAATCAAAGTCCTCTTAATCCTATATAACTCATTCATACTTCCACATTTTAATTATTGTCTTCTTGCATGGGGATACAAAGTAGATAGACTTTTCTCTATTCAAAAACGAGCAGTGCGTATCATAAATAAGGCTGATTTTAATGCCCATTCAGAACCAATATTTAAAGGCTTGAAGCTACTAAAACTTCAAGACATATATAAACTACAGCTCCTAAAATTTCATTACAAATTAAAAAACGAGACATTGCCAGTGTACTTTAGAAACTTTCCACTTTTTCAAAACTCAAGTATACATGATTATAACACAAGAGGAAGGGGCAACATATTTATTACTAGAACGTCTCGTATCTATGTGGATAAGTGTATAAGGCATCAATTGATTCATAATCTAAATGACACACCAGATATGATTAAAGACAAGGTTAGTACACACAGTATCCAAGGGTTTTCAAACTATATAAAAATTTATTATCTTGAAAAATATGAAAATGAATGTCATGTACCAAATTGTCACATTTGTAATTCTGTAAGGTGATTTTTTTTAAAGCGGAGTGATTTAAACACACAAATAGCATGTTCTTTCAAAAATTTAAATGATAATATATATTCCATCAGCTGATACAGACTTTCAATGAAAATTATCTGCAGATACAGACTTTCAATGAAAATTATCTGCATAAAGATAAATTAAGAGAAATTAAAATGTGGGTGGCTTGTGTGATAGCGGTCATTATATGACCTTAACACAAGTCTCCAAAATCAGTATATGTATATTGTGATATATCTCAAATATGTTTATGTATAATTTGACTATTTCTGTATCTTGATGCAATGTATGTATTCTGATTTGAATAAAAAGATTCCTGATTCCTGAATAATTAGAGTAAGATATCTTTTCAGAATTGATCGACTGATGCGCAATAAAAAGACCATCAGTCCTACAACACCACATACTGGGTTTTCCAGGATCTTCCGAGCCATTAACTGTGCTCATGCATTCATTATAATGATGTTGTATCTTGGGAACCACTCTTTTTATCAGTATGAAAATAACATAAAACATCATGTGGTCACTTCTTCTATTATGATGTTACCCTGTAACCAAAGACCATCCAATAAGAACACAGTATTACCAGGGCATAATAACCATACAAAAACCGGGATTATTACGACCTCCGAGACTGAACGATCTGCTCATGCATGATGCAGGTGACAAAAAATTGAACATATTGCTGGGCAATGTACAGAAAAGTCCACCTACAGGCAAACTGCTTTGAGAGTAAAGCGGTAGCACTTCCGTGTTTACATCCCTGTTGTGCCATCTGTGTGAAAATATATCTTTACTTGTCACTGTTTTTCTGCCGGTTTGTCAGTCCTAAATGTATTTTATTATCATTTGGTCACTTTTTTTATCTGATGCTACCCTGTAACCAAGGATCATCAAATAGGAACACAGTATTGCCAGGGCATAATACCAGTACAAAAAGCTCTCGGGATTATTACGACCTCCCAGACTGATCGATATGATTATCCAAGTGACAAAGAATTGAACAGTATTGCTGGGCAATGAACACAAAAGTGCACCGACAGGCAAACTGTTTTGGGAGTAAAGCGGCTGCACTTTTGTGTTCACATGCCTGTGGCGCAATCTCTGTGAAAATGTGTCAATAATTCCATAGCATTGACTGTCTAAATTGTGTTCAATAGTCACATCATAGTGATCTTCTCCTTTCAATTTTGTTCACAATGAAATGCTCCGGTGCTCCTTGTAGATATACCATTGTTCTCTGCTCGTGATAAAGTGCTATTGTGGCAACGGAACTCCTTAAAATTTACAGGTTTCATGTGAAATTGCCACGACCCTGGAGCTATGAAAACTACTGTTGCCATGCACATGCGTCTATGTTATCTGAGCTAGTTCTCTCAAAAATAACTGCTAAATGGTAGTATTCTTCATCTACAAAGTACAAACTGATGGGCCTGGATTTAATGTTCATATTTGTCGTGTGAATGTGTACAGCCTTGTAGGTGGGTCCTCATGACAGAAAGGTGATTTAACCTTTACCTGGAGGTGTGTCTTAGGCTGGGGTATTGTGCTGGTGGACAGGTCAGGGCACAGGAACAAACCTCTCGTCAGCCATTTTGATCCCTCAAATAGGTATAAATTATAGTACCTTGTACAATCAGGCTTGGATTAGCTGGAAATTATGTTGTTGTTTCAATGTCAGTAGCAGTTGCAGTAGCCTAAAACATACATGAACATAAATATTACAAGTCCATATTAGTATAAAAAAATTGGGGCAAAAACAAAAATTACTGAAGCACAATTATTGCAATATTATATTATTTCATTAACCCTCTGTTAACTGGAATCGTACTGTAATCCCTTTCCTTGCTAGGCAACAGAACTACGCTGCTGCAATGATCAAGGTGCTTGTATAAGGTGTTACTGTACCATTCAGAAAAAAACACCCTTGTACTGCATTTTTGACTACGTTTTAATGATTTGAGGGCTAATGTCACTTGCTTCTGGCTGATGTTTAACATTTGAACCAATGTACTTACTATATTTGGAAATTCAAACACTTTTCTTTTTGAAATACTCTAATATAATTCCTTTAAAACAACATCATGTCTTTAACTACATGCCTAGATTCTTAATGATGGTCATTTAAGGCCTAGAGGGCTTTTCTGATGGATTGATGTTGGTGTTGGTGTTGCTTTGTGGACTTATATGGATGATGATCATTGTCGAGATGGTGGTTGCAAGTAGTACCTTTTTAAATACTGAATTTATTGACATTTTCAACAAGTTAAGAACCTCCACTTACAAATTCTCTGATGTGCTGAAAATTTTGGTCCCTTTTCATAAATTGTATGGTCCTGTATATGCATGAATGATGCAACTGTTCAAGCCAAATTACTGAAATAGGCCTATAATTTCAAACAAAACTTTTTGCATTCTGTCATTTGAAAACTAGATACATTTTTTTTTTCTTCTTCTCTATGGACCTTTGCACTTACGTTTTGGTCTCTTTTGAGTAAATACGAACTATAAATTTATATGTTTCAGCTATACATACCAAGGAACATTGCCTTTGGTCGAAATTCACTTGGATTTGTTTCGTTAGGACTACGGTTTGGATATGGTAATGACACTGTCTAATTTTGTACCAAACAAATGATTTTTTTCTAAATATATTTAGCATCTTGTATAGATAAAACACTCAGTAAATTGACTTTATCTAAGCTCTCTGCTTTTTCTCAAGTTGCTATTTTTATCATTGAAGCCCCACTTAATACACAAATCTACCATTGTTCCTGTCAGCCGCCTACGTGGAAGCACAGGATCCAGCATTATATAAATATCCCAATTGGTAAATACCCACCCTAGCTGGTGCATTCTCAATCACTTACTTCACATTGATGTCTCTATGGTCTGATTTTTCAATTTTTATTTGCACATCAACATTCATGCATTATCCCTAGTATTTGTTTCCAAGTCCTATAAAGGCTTTTTAGCACCTGTGTAAATGTAGCACTCAAACCCGACTACATAGCTGCTACAAAACATCCTAGCACCCATCCCTGTAGATATTGCAGCTCAGCTACCTTCCAGTTTAGACTCGACAAATTATTGACCCATGCATGCATGTAACAGCTCACTTGTCTGTATATATATATATACATATATATATATATATATATATATATATATATATATATATATATATATTGTGTGTGTCCTTTTTAAATCAGTTTAACCTTTTTCATAGACTTGCCAGGAGGGCCCCATGCGAAAGAACGCGTGCAATTTATATGTATGCCTTCATATTGCATTTGAGAGCATGTCTACAGAATGCCTGCCAAATATTCAGTTTGGCAATTCTGAATATAAGCCAACTGGCGAGCTGACAACAATGCTGCTCAAACTTTGGTGGGTATTAGGGCTGAAACGATCTGATACTTATCTCGATTTAGAGCTCAAGATACGATATGTATCCACAATAATTATGCAGAAACAGAAATTTATTATAAAATTAACTCACATCATTTGAATTTTGCATGCCTGAAGGTTTTAAAATGATACATTTCATAAACAAATGCCACAAAAGTTCAAAAACCACTACATTAATTCAAAAATTAAATAAATAAATAAATAAAAGTCAATATAATTTTAACACTTTTTGTTGTCTTTCGTTTGGTTGAATGTTAGAATTAGGACATTTCTGTATCACAATATGTATCCAATCCTCAGAAAGCGTATCTTGTATCTTGATACATCAGTGTACCGGTGTGGTGTATCCTTTCCTTCCTAGTGGCCATTCTGTATTCCCTGTTCAAATCAATGTTATCACTTCATGCAATGACCTGTTTAACCTGGATTATATAAAACATTTTAGACACACATTTATTACTCACATCTGTATGAAGCAAGAAAAGTAAATTTGGGGCTTCTCTAAATTGGGCCAATAAAAGTAGTTTGATCGCATGGGGCCTAATGTTTCCTCTGCTTCCCCAGTGGGTAGGGCTTCCTGCATGTCTTTAAGAACTACATAACTGTTCGGAGTTTTTTTTTTTTTGCTGAGTTTTCAAGTGACATGACGCATTTCATAATGCGGTCCTCTTTTCTTTCAATGGATTCTGACAATCTTGCGAAAGCTGCGACACCTGTTAAAATTAGAAAATGCTGAAACAGCCACCACTGCTAAAACAGAAATGGCCATTTGCCCTTTAGTTATTCTATAGGTAGTTGGCATTTTATATCCTGACTTTGGAGACAAAATGTTTCCTTCATCAATTCATCGATGTGCCTTCTATGTGATCCTTTAGCTCCTTCTTGGAAGTAGAGCTGTTTCAGTACAAGTTGCTTTTGTTATCAGTTTTCTGTATTTCAGGCTGCCAATTCATACAGCCGTAAGTGTCAGCTGGATTGCTACCTGGACTTTCTACAGAAGCATCATTGCCATCTTGATTCTGACGGGGCTTTCTTAATCTTCTGAACGTTTTGCCCCTGTTCATGTGTTCAATCCGTATTGTGATTTGCCTGATCAGTGAATAATAGTCACATCCCAGTGTCTCTGTCTTATCGGTCCTATCTTCAGAAATATTTGGGTACTCTTGTACAAGCGTCTTCCTAACACACCTGACATTTCCATTGTACTGATTTGTTCATGCTTACATATGTCTTTAGCAGGCTTTCTGACAAATTCTTTTCAGTCTTTATCTAGTTAATAGTGGCCGCTTTTCACTTTTTCTGGCCTCTCTGATGCCATCTGGCACACTGCCATCTTGATTTTGGAACTGAACTGGTATATCCATTTGGATCGTTTTTCTTCTAATTTGTTGTTGGTGTGAATGGGGGCATCTGCATGTTCTGTGCTGTATTACTTTCAGGTTGATTTTGGGTTACAATGACTGCTGATGGAGCTCCATTTTCCAATACTGATTCACCTATAAATATGCATACTTTTTAAACAAATCCTTTCCTCTTGAATCTTACATTATTTTTACCATTTCATGTCCCGTTTGTCCTGTCTTAAATCATAACATTTCATGTCCCCTTTAAATCATAACATAGTAGAGAATTTCTTTTGCCTTAATTGTCCATTATGTTGTTTGTTAAGGTAAGCAAATTAAATCTTAATATATACTCGTAAGGTTCTATTTTGTGATAGATGATTCTCAAGTAGCTTTGCTTTTTAACAAATGCAAATTTAGATGTTATACAAACTTAGACCATTCTGAAAACAATTTAAAATATCCCATTTTTTACCAATCTGTGAGCACCAAATGCTGTTGTGTTTGTTTCAAGTAATTTTTACACTCAAACACACAATATTGATACATGCATATCCTATACAATAGTGTCAAAATATCATAAATGCTTGTCCTGCCACCTTAGTTCTTTGGTGTGTCATAACCATCTGTGCATTTACTGAAAAGCACCCACAATGAAAAATTCATCAAAAATCAGGACTCTGGAGCAGAGCCACTTGCTGATATAATTTGTTTGATCCCTCAACAAAGTGTGTTTCCACCAAGTTTCAGCACAACCTACCAAGTGGTTTCAAAGAAAGCAAGGTAGTCATCAAGGGCACCATGCCCTTAATTAGATGAAAATTGAAACCACCCTATCAGCAACATCCTACAGGCAAACGAAATGCAGTATACACAACTGGAGTTGAACCGAGGCCCATACTTAATAAGCCAGCAAAGCCATAAGCTGTGGCCATGCTGATGGCAAGAGTGCCACTAGGACCAGTATTCAAAGCAAAACTGGCCATTAATTGTGCACTGGTTATCTGCTAAGTTGTAGGCCTGAAAAAAATTAATTGATAGACATACATGTACCGGGCGTTATAACCCTAGAAATGTTTTCATTTCATGACAGAGGGCCACAGAAGATCCATAATTTTCCTGTTCAAGGGATTGGTAACAGGAATTTCCTGAAAAGAAGGGCATACAAGGCTTTACTTTTTTTAATTTTATGGTTTACAGATTTTTGGCCAACAAATTACTGAGTAGGGAGAAATAAAACATACAAGATTATTAACATCAAATATTACTTTCAAATGATTTTGAAGAGTAAATTTAAGTATGTCTTGTAATTGGAGTTAATGTTTTAATACCTAGCATGCAGTTGGTGGATACAACCTACATGTATTTGAATATAGGATGCCACAGGAGGCTGTTTAAACCATCAACACCCCAAACCAACCATCAAAAACATCCAACCAGCCAGTAATGTTTGCTTACCTACACGCATATGCATTTTATGGATGACAGACTTCAGCACTTGTGGATGGCTATTTCGATTTACAGTTAAAAAAAGTATATTCTTATTAAAATTTATATATAAAAGCTCGCCAGTACTTTCGGACCTGTATCCATTATCAAGGCAACTTTTTCCATTGAGCTTGGTCTTTGACGCAGTGGGGCACTTGGCATTCAGCCTATTGTTGACCATTATTTCATTGCCTCAGGGCAATTTCTATGTCTGATACAAAATACTATTTCTGGGGCCTACAACTGGTCACTGTTTGTCGTTGTATTTACATTTTCTGGTAATGCTAACTCTGGAAAAGTCCCACACATATATTTTGGATGCTACCTCTTCAAAATAGCCAACTGACTTGGCTGCCATTGTGAAAATGGTGAGTTCCGCACCCAACGCCAATGGTTTGTATATGAGCATTGGGATGATCTTGCCGAGTGGGGGTGGGTAGAGGGTTATAATATGTATGACACCAACAATATGTATTTTGTATCAATAATGATATATATGCTGTGGCTGCGGCTCACTTTGTTATCCAAATCAAGTGTACTTCTGTGAAACTGTCCCCTAGCGTGCCATGTCACATTTGGATTTGTAACTAACGATGATAACTGCTTCAGACACAACAGACGAGACAGATCAAAGTTACGATAGTAAGTCATGTTTTAAAAGTACTTATCGACCGTTTGCCCTCGTAACTCGGAGAACAGACACCTGGAACCGTGCTGAAACACATGGCCACGATACACTGTGATTTTCTTTTCCGAGAATGCATTGCGCCATGTTTAAATGGGCGCTGAAGGTTTTTGTTTGCATGCCTTCCTGTTGCATTTGGGTTTATATATAACTAATGATGATAACTGCTTCAGACACAACCTAGCGGGCAGATCAAAGTTAAGATTGTAACTCATCTTTTAAAAATGCGTCGCCGACTCTTTGCTCTGGTAACTTGGAAAAGGGACACCTGAAGCCTAGTCTTACTAGATACCGCACCCATCGTGGCTATATGCAGTAGCTCTGCTTTTTCCCAGGCCCAAGTTGACCGTCCAGACAAGTTGAAATAAAATGATGTGTTTGAGTTGACTTTACTTGACTGCATAATAACGGCACACATTGGCCAGCTTTTTTGTTAACTTGGTCTTACAACTTTGTTACGGCTGATTTGAACGACAGTTTTTTTTTTATTGCAGATAGTTATTTGTGGGGTGATTTTGCTGGTTGGTCGTGTGTTACAGATGGTCTAAGGTTGTCCAACTGAAGCATTGTTGCAAAATTTTGAATCACAGTTCTTGAAAAATGCTACAGAATTTGGCCAAAATAAGTGTTCCTCACGTGATGAGGTAATGTAAATTTGCTGCAGCAATTGTACAGCACCGTCAACTTGTGCGTCATGTCATTTAACAGTGCCAAAGTGCCCGTGCCAAGGAAATCTGGTCATTTTGACCAGGTGGGGACTAGGGTTGGTAATTGAAGGTACCACTGTACCCTGACTATACCTATTCCCTTGAAGAACCTGCCAAGGTATATCAAATAGAATGGATGTAAGGACATTTTCAAAAAATAAGGTGAAATCATTCTTGATACATGAGATGGGCGTATTGTAGAGGGACCGCTTTATATATCTATAGTTTTAGTAGCCCCAAGGGACCTCCTCACACTCTGTTGGCTTGCGGTTAACCACCAGCCAACACAGCCTAGGGAGGTCCCATGGGGCTATAGTTTCAGTATCTTAGTTTTATCAGGGACCTGCACTTTATATAAAAATTATGCGTTTGGTGATAATATTTATTGAAAATTTGGATCAATATTTTAATTCATAAAGAGTCCTCTCACGGTGTCTATTGATTCTCTAATGAGAAATTTCAAATATGATTCCTGGTCCAAATTAATTTAAGGTGAAAACACACAAACGCCACAATTTCTCAAAGTTTCAAGTAAAGTCCCCATATATCATCATAATTTTGTAGCAAAAGTGGTAAAAGTCGCAGAAAGCACCAGTTCTGAATGACATGTGCCTTCGTTTGTCAGCACTAGTTTTGAGCTGACCTATGTCTGATTATCAATGAAAAAAATTAAAACTGTTACATGGAAAACAGCTTTACTTACAGTTACCTTTAGGAATTTCAACGGGATTTCTTTCTCTTTCTTTCTTTTCATAAAACCTAACTCTTCTTTTGATAAATGTAGTAGAATTTTACAATGAGGACTGTTTTCCCTTTTGACCTTTTAAATTTTATAGAACCATTAGTTAGATGTACATTATGCTTGGCCGACTTGTAAATGACTTACAATGTCTTAATTTAAAATTATTACCTTACCTAATGACTTATTAGATGACTTGTGAGATTCTATGCTTTCTTGAACATTTAAAATTCCTTCCAAAAATACTTCTGGAAACCATAATTGAAATGTGACTGCTTTGCCTACAGATTTTGGCTATTGTGCAATTTAACTACTGTTCTTGCACTTTTTGACTACGGTTTTGTGTTTTGAGGCCTGACTTCACTTGTGTTTTGAGGCCTGATGTCACTTGTGTCTGAGTGATATTTAACATTTGAACCAGTGTACGTTTAAACTCTGACAATGTATTGACTTTTCACCACTACATTTGCACATTCAACTCTTTTCTTTTGGAAATACTCTTAGTTTTTCTCCTTTAAAACAACATTATGCCTTTAACTACATGTCTAAAACACATCGTATTACATAATCATGGTGTTTGGATTCTTGTTGATGGCCATTTCAGGCCAAAGGGGCTTTTGTGATGGATTGACATTGGTGTTAGTGTCTCTCCGTGGACTTATATGGATGATGATGATGATCATTGTTGAGACGGTGGTTGCAACTAGAACCTTTTTAAATGCTGAATTTTATTGATATTTTCAACAAATCAGGAACCTCTGCTTGCAAATTCACTAATGTGCTGTAAATTTTGGTCCCTTTTCATGAATTGTACAGTCCATATACATGTGAATGATGGACCTGTTCAAGCCAATTTACCGAAATAGGCCTATACGTTGAAACAAAAACTTTTTTCATTCTGTCATGTTAAAACTAGACATGGCTTTTTTTACCCTGTGGACCTTTGCACATACGTTTTGGACTCTTGTGGGTAAAGACGAACTATAATTTATGTGATTCAGCTGTACATACCAAGGAACAGTACCTTTGGTCGAAATTGACTTGGATTTGTTTCATTAGGACTACAGTTTGGATATGGTAATGACACTGTCTAATTTGCAAGAACTTCTTTACAGGGTCTTAATGCAATTCATGCATATAGCTAACAAACCTTTGAATAAATTCCACACTTACTCCAGCTCTCTCCTGGTATTGAAGATTATACACTTAATAGGAAGTGAATAGTGCTGTCAATGCTACTCAGAATGTCCTGTATTTAGCAGGGATGTTCATTACAACCTTGCCGTCAATGGACAGCATCCACTACTGTATCTTTTGTATGGACTGACCTGAAAAACTTAAGTGTTATTAATGTATGTAATATGCACAGCCATTCACCATAAGAACTAAAATTTAATGTTATTTATTGACCATCCAAGTGTGACAAAAATATGGCAGGACAGTTAACCCGTTTGAAGCCTGCCACAGTGCCAGCCCTGTCGACTGATGAATTTTAAGAGTTTATATCTCCCGATGAAAGGTCATCAGTGCACTCTAGAAAATGTTTCAGATTGTGAGGCATTAAGAGAATATGTCGATTCAAAAAGGCATTTGTATCAGCAAAAGTCTAAAGAAAACCTTTTTGCCAATGCCTGCTGGAACACCAGAAACCTTAGATTTCTCCATACATCAGGCTGTACCACACAATAATTAGAGTAAGATATCTTTTCAGAATTGATCGACTGATGCGCAATTAAAAGACCATCAGTCCTACAACACCACATACTGGGTTTTCCAGGATCTTCCAAGCCATTAACTGTGCTCATGCATTCATTATAATGATGTTGTATCTTGGGAACCACTCTTTTTATCAGTATGAAAATAACATAAAACATCATGTGGTCACTTCTTCTATTATGATGTTAACCTGTAACCAAAGACCATCCAATAAGGACACAGTATTACCAGGGCATAATACCAGTACAAAAACCGGGATTATTACGACCTCCGAGACTGAACGATCTGCTCATGCATGATGCAGGTGACAAAAAATTGAACATATTGCTGGGCAATGTACAGAAAAGTCCACCTACAGGCAAACTGCTTTGAGAGTAAAGCGGTAGCACTTCCGTGTTTACATCCCTGTTGCGCCATCTGTGTGAAAATATATCTTTACTTGTCATTGTTTTTCTGCCAGTTTGTCAGTCCTAGATGTGTTTTATTATCATGTGGTCCCTTTTTTTATAAGGATGCTACCCTGTACCCTTCTTCTATTATGATGTTAACCTGTAACCAAAGACCATCAAATAGGAACACAGTATAGGCAGGGCATAATACCAGTACAAAAAGCTCTCGGGATTATTACAACCTCCCAGACTGATCGATATGATTATCCAAGTGACAAAGAATTGAACAATATTGCTGGGCAATGAACACAAAACTGCACCGACAGGCAAACTGTTTTGGGAGTAAAGCGGCTGCACTTTTGTGTTCACAGGCCTGTGGCGCCATCTGTGTGAAAATTTGTCAATAATTCCATAGCATTGACTGTCTAAATTGTGTTCAAAAGTCACATCATAGTGATCTTCTCCTTTCAATTTTGTTCACAATAAAATGCTCCGGTGCTCCTTGTAGATATACCATTGTTCTCTGCTCGTGATAAAGTGCTATCGTGGCGACATAACTCCTTAAAATTTACAGGTTTCATGTGAAATTGCCACGACCCTGGAGCTATGAAAACTACTGTTGCCATGCACATGCGTCTATGTTATCTGAGCTAGTTCTCTCAAAAATAACTGCTAAATGGTAGTATTCTTCATCTACAAAGTACAAACTGATGGGCCTGGATTTAATGTTCATATTTGTTGTGTGAATGTGTACAGCCTTGTAGGTGGGTCTTCATGACAGAAAGGTGATTAAACCTTTACCTGGGGGTGTGCCTTAGGCTGGGGTATTATGCTGGTGGACAAGTCAGGGCACAGGAACAAACCCCTCGTCAGCCATATTGATCCCTCAAATAACTATAAATTATAGTACCTTGTACAATCAGTCTTGGATTAGCTGGAAATTATGTTGGTGTTTCAGTGTCAGTAGCAGTTGCAGTAGCCTAAAACATACATGAACATAAATATTACAAGTCCATATTAGCATAAAAAAATTGGGGCAAAACAAAAATTACTGAAGCTAAATTATTGCAATATTATATTATTGCATTAACCCTCTGTGAACTGCAATCGTACTCTAATCCCTTTAGTTGCTAGGCAACAGAACTACGCTGCTGCAATGATGAAGGCTCTTGGATAAGGTATGTTACTGTACCATTCAGAAAAAAACACGTTTTGTACCAAACAAATGATTTTTTTCTAAATATATTTAGCATCTTGTATAAATAAAACACTCAGTAAAATGACTGTATCTAAGCTCTCTGCTTTTTCTCAAGTTGCTATTTTTATCATTGAAGCCCCCCTTAATACACAAATCTACCATTGTTCCTGTCAGCCACCTAGTATCATTGAAGCCCCCCTTAATACACAAATCTACCATTGTTCCTGTCAGCCACCTAGGTGGAAACACACGATCCCACATTATATAAATATCCCAATTGGTAAATACCCACCCTAGCTGGTGCATTCTCAATCACCTACTTCACATTGATGTCTCTATGGCCTGTTAGTAAAGATTTCGTCTGATTTTTCAATTTTAATTTGCACATCAACATTCATGCATTATCCCTAGTATTTGTTTCCAAGCCCTATAAAGGCTTTTTAGCACCTGTGTAAATGTAGCACTCAAACGCGACTACATAGCTGCTACAAAACATCCTAGCACCCATCCCCGTAGATATGGCAGCTCAGCTACCTTCCAGTTTAGACTCGACTCGACAAATTATTGACCCATGCACATACATGCATGTAACAGCTCACCTCTCTCTCTCTCTCTCTCTCTCTCTCTCTCTCTCTGTATATATATATATATTTTTGTGCATGTCCTTTTTAAATCAGTTAAACCCTTTTCATAGACTTGCCAGGAGGGCCCCATGCGAAAGAACGCATGCAATTTATATGTATGCCTTCATATTGCATTTGAGAGCATGTCTACGGAATGCCTGCCAAATATTCAGTTTGGCAATTCTGAATATAAGCCAACTGGCGAGCTGACAAAAATGCTGCTAAAACTTTGGTGGGTATTAGGGCTGAAACGATAGGCCTATGCCACAATGTGATACTTATCTCGATTTAGAGCTCAAGATACGATATGTATCCACAATAATTATGCAGAAACAGAAATTTATTATAAAATTAACTCACATCATTTGAATTTTGCATGCCTGAAGGTTTTAAAATGATACATTTCATAAACAAATGCCACAAAAGTTCAAAAACCACTACATTAATTCAAAAATAAAATAAACAAATAAATAAATAAAAGTCTACATAATTTAAACACTTTTTGTTGTCTTTCTTTTGGTTGAATGTTAGAATTAGGACATTTCTGTATCACAATATGTATCCAATCCTCAGAAAGCTTATCTTGTATCTTGATACATCAGTGTACCGGTGTGGTGTATCCTTTCCCTCCTAGTGGCCATTCTGTATTCCCTGGTCAAATCAATGTTATCACTTCATGCAATGACCTGTTTAACCTGGATTATATAAAACATTTAAGACACACATTTATTACTCACATCTGTATGAAGCAAGAAAAGTAAATTTGGGGCTTCTCTAAATTGGGCAAATAATAGTAGTTTGATTGCATGGGGCGTAATGTTTCCTCTGCTTCCCCAGTGTGTAGGGCTTCCTGCATGTCTTTAAGAACTACATAACTGTTCTGAGTTTTTTTTTTTTCTGAGTTTTCAAGTGACTTGACGCATTTCATAATGCGGTCCTCTTTTCTTTGAATGGATTCTGACAATCTTGCGAAAGCTGCGACAATTTGCTTCATCCCAAAAGAAAGTGTGCCAAAGTAACTGTGTTTATAATTTAGCACAATACAATGGCATCCTTATTTGGGCATCAGCCTTCATAATTCTTCTTTGTTGTACATGTAGGTTATTCCAGAAATGC
The DNA here is from genome assembly GCA_964020975.1 of Hermodice carunculata. Classification (NCBI taxonomy): domain Eukaryota; kingdom Metazoa; phylum Annelida; class Polychaeta; order Eunicida; family Amphinomidae; genus Hermodice; species Hermodice carunculata. The sequence continues at coordinate 25,566,633 of OZ026627.1, forward strand.
AAAACAGAAGAAAAGAAACGAATAATTAAGCTCAACAGTTAGGGTATGCAAGATTCAGTGAGAACAGTACACAGGTAACAATGGAAATATGCCAAGTAAAATATTGTTGGCTGTATACTAAAACAAGCTGTCATAGTTTGTAGGCCTAAATACATTTCAATTTCCAAATTATAATATCTGCTTATTCAATACAAACAATATATGGTGAGTGTATGTGGTACGTGTGCCGGTATGTATTGTATAAGGCTATTAGCTAGATACTGGTAATTATATATGCTTGCATGCATGAATACTTTATCATTTTTTTGGCATAATTTACCCAAAATTATGAAGTTATTACAATTTATTTACAATAGGCCTGCAAACCATAGGCGATATTTATGTCAAAAATGCTACTAAAATGTGCAAGCAAGAATTTGTGGCAAAAAGCAACATCCAAAGACCAATCAACTCAGACTATAATACTTATAAGTAAACTGCTTTCTTATATTTCCATTGGAATTTACATGTAAACAAATGAAATATTATGTAGCAAATTGTCACAAAATTTAATGTTTACCCATGAAAACGTCATAACAACCTGTAATTACCTTTACCAAACATTTAAAATACTAGAACTTACGTACAATTCTCAGAAATGAAGAAACAGTATCTGTACTGATGTACATAAAAGATGCCCACCAACGAAAACTGAGTTTGACAGGATTAGGCCTACTGCCTTGTGTACTGGGGTCCATTTTTTGAAACAACTCTTACTGGATTTTATGTAAAATATATAAGAGCAGTCTTGCGAGAAGAGAGTAACAAAATCCAAATAAAACTATGTTTGGTGACAGTTTGCTCATGAAACGCAACAAAATTACTGTTTGATACGTGAATGAAGGCCTCGTGTCGGATAGCACGTGGGCGATAAAACAGTACCTTGCGTTGTTTCTTGAACTCGCGGGTGACCCATCATCCACATCTTCACTCGAAGAGCTGTCATTCTCGTCCTCTCTGGGTGCAGATATATCAGATGCAACTGACACATTATCATCGGACGATTCTGAGTCAGAGGAGTCATATCCCCTGGACAAAAGACAAAAATCTAGCTTCTTGCCACGGGTCACTCTGGTTGCCATGTCGGTCGGTTGCGAAGGGGACGCCTTTCCCAGTTGCACCGGAAGTTTTGAAATTTCAATTTTTATTTAGCAATGAAATACGGGACAAAGTGCAGAATTTTTGGTCTTTAAAAAATAAATATTTGATATAAAATTGTGTGTTCAGCTATTTTAACCACAAAAATATTGTTTACAAGGGTCAAAATAGGGTCATGACATCATCGTTAATATATTAACGATTTCCATTGATGCGGTCAGTAAAGAGTTAAATGAATGTGGGTGTTTTTCAAAGTGGGAGGATCAGGATCCCGTAAAACTTGTTCAACCCACTGCCAATATGTTGGTAACCTGTTCCAAGTCAGGTAGAAGATACCCTCATTCATGTAAATTTCATTACTGTTGGTCATGGATCCTACCGACAATGAACACTAACATGTCTTACTAATTCGTAAATTAAATTAGATTAGATTAGATAATTACGGCTTGGTAGGAAATGTTATTCCATATAAGCCGCTCACAGTTCATTACACAATTGTCATATTGGGTTTAAGAGGATGAACTAGTGCTCTATAAGTATACAAAACTGGATGGTCCTTAAAATGTGAATCTAACTTATTTTTAAATGTTAATATGTCAGGAGCATGTACAATGCACTCGGTAATGTATTCCACCAGTCTGAAATCCTTTGACCAAAGAAATATTTACGAACATTCGAAATGTTCCTAATTTTTAAAAGTCTCAATGAGTGACCTCTAGATCTTGCATTTTCCAGGTGGTAAGCAGGTATCCAGATCATAGTATTCCCCATGCGTGTACTTGTAAGCACAAATGAGGTCACCTCTTAATCTCCTGTAAACCAGAGTAGGCAATTTGAGTGTTCTCAACCTGTCCTCATATGATAAATCACTTAAACCTGGTACCCTCTTGGTCGCTCTTCTCTGGACAGATTCAATCAACTCAACCAGTCCCCACTTCCCTGGAGACCATATAGGTGCAGCATATTCCAGATGTGAACGAATCATACATTTATAAAGAGGTAGGAAGGTTTCCTCAGTGATATATTCAAAGGATCGCCACAAAAGACCGGTTATTTGATTAGCCTTTTTCACAATGTTATGTATATGATCATCAAATGACAAATCCTTACTGATTAACACCCCTAAATCTTTCTCAGCGACTGATTCAGCTAGGTTAATATTTCTATCTGAAGAAGTCATTTCATATTGATAGTCAGGAGGGTTTTTTCCTAATCTCAAAACTGTACATTTTGGAGGTTGAAAGGTGAGTTGCCATTGTTTTTCCCATAGTTGCAAACACTTTACGTCGTTCTGAAGCTCCATACAATCAGTAATGTTAATTGCAGGTTTGAACATTTTTATGTCATCAGCAAAAAGTTTAATGAATGATTTAACAACTTCAGGAATGTCATTCACATATATAACAAAAAGCAAAGGTCCCAACACACTTCCCTGAGGGACGCCGCTGATTACCTCTGACCACGATGAAGGAGCTCCATTTACACATACTCTGTTTTCTGTCAGACAAAAAGTCACTTATCCATGATAATACTTTCCCAGTAATTCCGTAACTTTCTATCTTTTTTAGGAGACGTTGATGTGGGACAGAGTCAAATGCCTTTCGAAAATCTAAATAAATTACATCCACTGGCACTCCCTGTTCAAACCAATCAGTCCATTGGTCTAAGCATTCTAATAGCTGCGTAATGGTTGATCTACCTTTAATAAAACCATGTTGTTGTTTAGCAAACAAGTTAAAATTTTCCACGTGTTTCGTTATTTCAGCCCTTATAATGGATTCCAGCAGCTTCCATAGTACAGCTGTCAGACTAATGGGTCTATAATTACTTGGAAGTTGTTTGGGGCCCTTTTTGTGAATTGCAGTGATGTTGGCAAGTTTCCAGTCTTTTGGAATTTTACTTTCATTGATTGCCTGTTGAAAAATTAGTTGAATTGGATGTTTCAGCACTGTTGAAAGTTCTGTCAATATTCTTGGATGAATGTTGTCCGGGTCCGCCGAGGTGTTTACTTTTAAATTTTTGAGTCTATTATATATGTCATCTGCATCAATTTTGATGTCTTGCAACTCTTGAGTTACTACTTTCTTGTTTACTGTAGGAATATTTTGTGTATCCTCTTCTGTAAAGACACTACTGAAAAATTCATTCAAGATTTCAGCTTTATCATGATCGGTGCTAGCAATTGTTGACTGTTCAGACACAAGGTCAGGGATATTCTCCATAGTTTTGGCTTTAGATTTGACGTATTTCCAAAATAATTTTGGATTTTTCTTAACATTTTGGGCGATTAGTTTTTCATAATCTTTTAGAGCTTTTCGTGTTGCCCATCTTGCTTGATTTCTAGCCTGGGCATACTTATTATAGTCATCAAGTGATCTGGATAATTTATACTTTTTCCAACCTTTACTTTCCTTCTTAGCTTTTTCTTTGCCTTGTGATTGATCCAGATTACTTTTGATTTTTTATGAGCTTGCATGATTTTGTGCGGGATGTGATTATTAATGGCTGTGTTCAATTTCTCTGTAAAGATTTTCCAACAATCTTCAATATCTTTTCCCTGTAATAGTAAGCCCCAATCAATGTCCAGTTCTGTTTCCATAGCTGAGTAGTTTCCCTTATCATAAAAGAAGACTAACCTGTCTCTGTTGCTTGTTGATGAATAGCAATTAAAATTGAATGTAACAACTAGATGGTCACTTTTCCCCACAGGTTGACTAGTGTCAATATTACTTATCATATGTTCTTCATTTGTAAAAAGTAGATCCAATACGTTTGCTGCTTGATTAATTTGATACCTGGTACTGAAGTCTATATGCTGAAAAAGAAATGAGTCTCTTGTCGCTTCTAAAAATTTCCAGGCCTCAGAATTTGTTGATATAGTTTGTCCACCGCCACTTTCCCAAGTTATTTCAGGATAGTTGAAGTCTCCCAACAGTAATAAATGAGAGTAACCATGTATATCGATATTTCTAATCAAATTGTTCAATTTTTCATTGTTGGTTGATGAAGAATTTGGACTACGATATATTGCAAGAATCAATAGTTTGTCATTTGCATTGAGTTTGATTTCCACTGAAATAAATTCCTTAAACTCAGATGAATCCAACTGAAAAGCTTCCATGGAATTGATACTTTCTCTCACATGAATTGCTACTCCACGTGATCCTTGGGCTTCGGCGTTGGTATATAGAACATATCCAGTAATTTGAAGATCAGCCCTAGTCATAGAAAACCTAGGATTTTTGGGATTAGTTTCAGTGGTTACTATGATGTCAGGATCGTGATACAGTCAATATTGGTATATAAAGTTTTCAAGCAGTGTCCTGTCTTTTTAATTTCACAATGGTTAGATTCCAAGGAGGGCCCCGGACTCTGTAGATTCCACTGCCCCCCCTCGGAATGTTGCTTTGCTTTTTCTTTAGCTTCTTGTACTTTCTTCTTGACAAGATCTCTTTCTTCCAAGGTCATATCGTGTGTTACACTTATTCTTTTGAACATGTCATCTGCATCTTTAAGTTTGGTCAGGTTTGACATTACTAAGTTTTTGTCCTCTTTACTTTGCATAATTATCTTCAGTGATCTGGATTTGCCCTGGTCCTCTGATTTCTTCCCAAGCCTTATTAGATTCTTAGTCTCTAATTTTTGGTGAATCTTGAGTGCTTCAACACAGAGCTTTCCAAAGAATCGCTCGTCTTCAACTTTTCTTATCCCAGGTGAGGGCTCTGAGCTTTCTTTGACATTGTAGACAATAACATTACATTCCCTATCTTCTCTAGATTTATCCTCTTTTGTTGCAAAATTGTTTCTTGTACTATCTTCTGTACATTTCCCTGTTTTGAGAGAATGTCCTCATTTTTATTTTTAACTACATCAGCCCAGGTTTTATTAACTGTTGCTGGTACCTCAGCTTTATAAGTGTTCAACTTATCATCAATTTTCTTTTCAAATCTTTGTAATTTCTTATCTATTTAAATCTAAATGATACTCGATCTGACAAGGTTCAGCTGGTATTCGGTTTGGTCTCATCACTATCATTGAAAACTGTTGTCCGCTTCTCTTTTCATGGAACTTTTATATATTTAGTAACAATCTGAACATTCAGGCATTTTCTGCACATATTGCAGTGCAGCAAGTGTTCCAGATGTAGTGGGACGGATGTTGTTTTTATAATTATCTGATGAATATAGTTTGTTAAGGTCATGTCAGGTTGGCTCAAAGTGTTTGATGTACAGCTGATTCATGGTTACTTTCAATAAATGGGTAAATTGATACATATTTGGCTCTCTCTCTCTCTCTCTCTCGTATAAATAATTAGCATCCAAATCAGCTGACTGACAAGCTGACCTATGTCTGATTATCAATGAAAAAATTTAAAACTGTTACATGGAATACAGTTACCTTTAGGAATTTCAACGGGATTTCTCTCTCTCTTTCTTTCTTTTCATAAAACCTAACTCTTCCTCTGATAAATGTAGTAGAATTTTACAATGAGGACTGTTTTCCATGTTGACCTTTTGAATTTTATAGAACCATTAGTTAGATGTACATTATGCTTGGCTGACTTGTAGATGACTTACAATGGCATAATTTAAAATTATTACCTTAACTAATGACTTATTAGATGACTTGTGGGATTCTATGCTTTCTTGAACATTTAAATTTCCTTCCAAAAATACTTCTGGAAAGCATACTTGAAATGTGACTTCTTTGCCTACAGATTTTGGCTATTGTAGTGCAATTTAACTACTGTTCTTGCACTTTTTGACTACGGTTTTGTGTTTTGAGGCCTGACTTCACTTGTGTTTTGAGGCCTGATGTCACTTCTGTCTGAGTGGTATTTAACATTTGAACCAGTGTACTTTTAAACTCCGACAATGTATTGCCTTTTCACCACTACATTTGCACATTCAACACTTTTCTTTTGGAAATACTCTTAGTTTTTCTCCTTTAAAACAACATTATGCCTTTAACTTCATGTCTAAAACACATCGAGTTACATAAACACATCGAATTACATAATCATAGTGTTTGGATTCTTGTTGATGGTCATTTCAGGCCCAGGGGGCTTTTCTGATGGATTGACGTTGGTGTTAGTGTCTCTCCGTGGACTTATATGGATAGATGATGATCATTGTTGAGACGGTGGCTGCAACTAGAACCTTTTAAATGCTGAATTTTATTGATATTTTCAACAAATTAGGAACCTCTGCTTGCAAATTCACTACTGTGCTGTAAATTTTGGTCCCTTTTCATGAATTGTACAGTCCTATATGCACATGAATGATGGACCTATTCAAGCCAATTTACCGAAATAGGCCTATAATTGGAAACAAAAGCTTTTTTCATTCTGTCATGTTAAAACTAGACATGGCTTTTTTTACCCTGTGGACCTTTGCACATACGTTTTGGACTCTCTTGGGTAAAGACAAACTATAAATTTATGTGATTCAGGTACACATACCAAGGAACAGTGCCTTTGGTCGAAATTGACTTGGATTTGTTTCATTAGGACTACAGTTTGGATATGGTAATGACACTGTGTAATTTGCAAGAACTTCTTTACAGGGTCTAAATGCAATTCATGCAAATAGCTAGCAAATCTTTGAATAAATTCCACAGTTACTCCAGCTCTCTCTTGGTATAGAAGATTATACACTTAATAGGAAGTGAATAGTGCTGTCAAGGCTACTCAGAATGTCCTGTATTTAGCAGGGATGTTCATTACAACCTTGCCGTCAATGGACAGCATCCGCTATTGTATCTTTTGCATGGACTGACCTGAAAAAACTTAGTGCTATTAATGAATGTAACATGCACAGCCATTCACCATAAGAACTAAAATTTAATGACATGTATTGACCATCCAAGTGTGACAAAAATATGGCAGGACAGTACACCCGTTTGAAGCCTGCCACAGTGCCAGCCCTGTCGACTGATGAATTTTAAGAGTTTATATCTTCCGATGAAAGGTCACCAGAGCACTCTAGAAAATGTTTCAGATTATGAGGCATTAAGAGAATATGTCGATTCAAAAAGGCATTTGTATCAGCAAAAGTCTTAAAAAAAAAACCTTTTACCCAATGCCTGCTGGAACACCAGAAACCTTAGATTTCTCCATACATCAGGCTGTACCACACAATATTTAGAGTAAGATATCTTTTCAGAATTGATCAACTGATGCTCAATTAAAAGACCATCAGTCCTACAACACCACATACAGGGTTTTCCAGGATCTTCCAAGCCATTAACTGTGCTCATGCATTCATTATAATGATGTTGTATCTTGGGAACCACTCTTTTTATCAGTATGAAAATAACATAAAACATCATGTGGTCACTTCTTCTATTATGATGTTACCCCGTAACCAAAGACCATCCAATAAGGACACAGTGTTACCAGGGCGTAATACCAGTACAAAAAACGGGATTATTACGACCTCCGAGACTGAACGATCTGCTCATGCATGATGCAGGTGACAAAAAATTGAACATATTGCTGGGCAATGTACAGAAAAGTCCACCTACAGGCAAACTGCTTTGAGAGTAAAGCGGTAGCACTTCCGTGTTTACATCCCTGTTGCGCCATCTGTGTGAAAATATATCTTTACTTGTCATTGTTTTTCTGCCAGTTTGTCAGTCCTAGATGTGTTTTATTATCATGTGGTCCCCTTTTTTATAAGGATGCTACCCTGTAACCAAGGATCATCAAATAGGAACACAGTATTGCCAGGGCATAATACCAGTACAAAAAGCTCTCGGGATTATTACGACCTCCCAGACTGATCGATATGATTACCCAAGTGACAAAGAATTGAGTAATATTGCTGGGCAATGAACACAAAAGTGCACCGACAGGCAAACTGTTTTGGGAGTAAAGCGGCTGCACTTTTGTGTTCACATGCCTGCGGCGCCATCTGTGTGAAAATTTGTCAATAATTCCATAGCATTGACTGTCTAAATTGTGTTCAAAAGTCACATCATAGTGAACTTCTCCTTTCAATTTTGTTCACAATAAAATGCTCCGGTGCTCCTTGTAGATATACCATTGTTCTCTGCTCGTGATAAAGTGCTATCGTGGCGACATAACTCCTTAAAATTTACAGGTTTCGTGTGAAATTGCCACGACCCTGGAGCTATGAAAACTACTGTTGCCATGCACATGCGTCTATGTTATCTGAGCTAGTTCTCTCAAAAATAACTGCTAAATGGTAGTATTCTTCATCTACAAAGTACAAACTGATGGGCCTGGATTTAATGTTCATATCTGTTGTGTGAATGTGTACAGCCTTGTAGGTGGGTCTTCATGACAGAAAGGTGATTAAACCTTTACCTGGAGGTGTGCCTTAGGCTGGGGTATTGTGCTGGTGGACAGGTCAGGGCACAGGAACAAACCCCTCGTCAGCCATATTGATCCCTCAAATAACTATAAATTATAGTACCTTGTACAATCAGTCTTGGATTAGCTGGAAATAATGTTGGTGTTTCAGTGTCAGTAGCAGTTGCAGTAGCCTAAAACATACATGAACATAAAGATTACAAGTCCATATTAGTATAAAAAAATTGGGGCAAAACAAAAATTACAGAAGCACAATTATTGCAATATTATATTATTGCATTAACCTTCTGTTAACTGCAATCGTACTCTAATCCCTTTAGTTGCTAGGCAACAGAACTACGCTGCTGCAATGATGAAGGCGCTTGTATAAGGTATGTTACTGTACCATTCAGAAAAAAACACCTTTTGTACCAAACAAATGATTTTTTTCTAAATATATTTAGCATCTTGTATAAATAAAACACTCAGTAAAATGACTGTATCTAAGCTCTCTGCATTTTCTCAAGTTGCTATTTTTATCATTGAAGCCCCACTTAATACACAAATGTACCACTGTTCCTGTCAGCCGCCTAGGTGGAAACACACGATCCCAACCACTGTTCCTGTCAGCCGCCTAGGTGGAAACACACGATCCCACATTATATAAATATCCCAATTGGTATATACCCACCCTAGCTGGTGCATTCTCAATCACTTACTTCACATTGATGTCTCTATGGCCTGTTAGTAAAGATTCCGTCTGATTTTTCAATTTTTAGTTGCACATCAACATTCATGCATTATCACTAGTATTTCTTTCCAAGTCCTATAAAGGCTTTTTAGCACCTGTGTAAATGTAGCACTCAAACGCGACTACGTAGCGCCCATCCCCGTAGATATGACAGCTCAGCTACCTCCCAGTTTAGACTCGACAAATTGTTGACCCATGCACATACACGCATGTAACAGCTCACTTGTCTCTCTCTCTCTCTCTCTCTCTCTCTCTCTCTCTCTCTCTCTCTCTCTATATATATATATATATATATATATATATTGTGTGTGTCCTTTTTAAATCAGTTTAACCTTTTTCATAGACTTGCCAGGAGGGCCCCATGCGAAAGAACGCATGCAATTTATATGTATGCCTTCATATTGCATTTGAGAGCATAAATATTCAGTTTCGCAATTCTGAATATAAGCCAACTGGCGAACTGACAACAATGCTGCTAAAACTTTGGTGGGTATTCGGGCTGAAACGATAGGCCTATGCCACAATATGATACTTATCTCGATTTAGAGCTCAAGATACGATATGTATCCACAATAATCATGCAGAAACAGAAATTTATTATAAAATTAACTCACATCATTTGAATTTTGCATGCCTGAAGGTTTTAAAATGATACATTTCATAAACAAATACCACAAAAGTTCGAAAACCACTGCATTAATTAAAAAATAAAATAAAGAAATAAATAAAAGTCTACATAATTTAAACACTTTTTGATTGCATGGGGCCTAATGTTTCCTCTGCTTCCCCAGTGTGTAGGGCTTCCTGCATGTCTTTAAGAACTACATAACTGTTCTGAGTTGTGTGGTTTTTTTTGTTTTTTGTTTTTTTGTTTTTTCTGAGTTTTCAAGTGACTTGACGCATTTCATAATGCGGTCCTCTTTTCTTTGAATGGATTCTGACAATCTTGCGAAAGCTGCGACACCTGTTAAGATTAGAAAATGCTGAAACAGCCACCACTGCTAAAACAGAAATGGCCATTTGCCCTTTACTTCTTCTATAGGTAGTTGGCATTTTATATCCTGACTTTGGAGACAAAATGTGTCCTTCATCAATTCATCGAGGCGCCTTCTATGTGATCCTTTTGCTCCTTCTTGGAAGTAGAGCTGTTTCAGTACAAGTTGCTTTTGTTCTCAGTTTTCTGTATTTCAAGCTGCCAATTCACACAGCCGTAAGTGTCAGCTGGATTGCTACCTGGACTTTCTACAGAAGCATCATTGCCATCTCGATTCTGACGGGGCTTTCTTAATCTGCTGAACGTGTTGCCCCTGTTCATGTGTTCAGTCCGTAATTTTGATCAGTCTGACCAGTGAATAATAGCCACATCCCAGTGTCTCTGTCTTATCGGTCCTATCTTCGGAAATATTTGGGTACTCTCGTACAAGCGTCTTCACAACACACCTGACATTTTCAATTGTACGGATTTGTTCATGCTTACATATGTCTTTAGCAGGCTTTCTGACAAATTCTTTTCGGTCTTTATCTAGTTAATAGTGGCCGCTTTTCACTTTTTCTGGCCTCTCTGATGCCATCTGGCACACTGACATCTTGATTTTGGAACTGGTGTATCCATGTGGATCGTTTTTCTTCTAATTTTTTGTTGGTGTGAATGGGGGCATCTGAATGTTCTGTGCTGTATTACTTTAAGGTTGATTTTGGGTTACAATGACTGCTGATGGAGCTCCATTTTCCAATATTGATTCACCTATAAATATACATACTTTTTAAACAAATCCTTTCCTCTTGAATCTTACATTATTTTTAATTTAACATTGAAAGTCTCGCAGCAGACTATCAAATATTACTTTCAAATGATTTTGAAGAGTAAATTTAAGTAAGTCTTGTAATTGGAGTTAATGTTTTAATACCTTGCATGCGGTTGGTGGATACAGCCTACATGTATTTGAATATAGGATGCCACACGAGGCTGTATAAACCACCAACACCCCAAACCAACCATCAAAAACAGCCAACCAGCCAGTAATGTTTGTTTACCTACACGCGTGTGCATTTTATGGATGACAGACTTCAGCACTTGTGGATGGCTATTTCGATTTACAGTTTAAAAAAAGTATATTCTTATTACAATTTATATATAAAAACTCGCCAGTACTTTCGGACCTGTATCCATTATCAAGATTAGACAGTGTCATTACCGTATCCAAACCGTAGTCCTAACAAAACAAATCCAAGTCAATTCCGACCAAAGGCAATGTTCCTTGGTATGTATAGCTGAAACATATAAATTTGTAGTTCGTATCTACCCAAAAGAGACCAAAACGTAAGTGCAAAGGTCCATAGGGGGAAAAAAAACTTTATCTAGTTTTTACATGACAGAATGCAAAATGTTTTGTTTGAAATTATAGGCCTATTTCAGTAAATTGGCTTGAACAGTTGCATCATTCATGCATATACAGGGCCATACAATTTATGAAAACGGACCAAAATTTGCAGCACATCAGAGAATTTGTAAGTGGAGGTTCTTAACTTGTTGAAAATGTCAATAAAATTCAGTATTTAGAAAAGTACTACTTGCAACCACCATCTAAACAATGATCATTATCCATATAAGTCCACAAAGCGACACCAACACCAACATCAATCCATCAATAAGAGTCTAAACAACATGATTATATAATTTGATGTAGTTTAGGCATGTAGTTAAAGACATGATGTACAAAGGAGATAAACTAAAAGTGTTTGAAGTTCCAAATATAGTAAGTACATTGGTTCAAATGTTAAACATCAGCCAGAAGCAAGTGACATTAGGCCTCAAATCATTAAAACGTAGTCAAAAAAGCATTACAATAGTCATAATTTGTAAGGATAGCAGTCACATTTCAAGTTGGTTTCCAGAAGTATTTTTGAAAGGATATTTAAATGTTCAAGAAAGCATATAATCCCACAAATCATCTAATAAGTCAATTATTAGGGTAATAATTTAGAATTCCAAAAATGTAGTATGCCATTGTAAGTCATCTGTGGGCTTTATTCTCCGACTCATAGTTATAGTGGAGGTATAGTGTGTTTATAATGTTCCAGATTCATAAATATCACAAAAACGATGTAGGCCTACTTTACTGTTTTGCTGTAAACTTAGCTGACTGACAAGTCGGGAGAACTTAAAGGCGATAGGCCTAACAGGTCTCTTTTTATTTTTGGCAGAAGTAATGAAATTTGTGTTTTGGGTGGTTAGGCCTATGCATTTTGGAAAAGAACTAGGGTCTGCAGTGAATGACGAATATTTGTAAGGTTGAGAGGACCGGTTTAAAATCACCAGTAGCCTTTTATGGGTGACTGCCTGTCTCAAGTCAGGAGTGAAATTTGTTTCTTCACATTGGTATTGGAAGAGAAATGTTGATGCTTTGGCAAGTCTGGAATCTCTTTGCTGTCATTGTTGGGTTTGGAATTAATGAATATGGATCATGTTTTTCTGTACTATCTGTAAGTCAGCCAAGCATAATGTACATCTAACTCGTGGTTCTGTAAAGTTCAAAAGGTCAAATTGTAAAACAGTCCTAATTATTGTAAAATTCTTCTACCTTTATCAGAGAGAGAATTTGGTCTTATGAAGAGAGAGAGAGAGAGGGAGGGATCATTTGAAATTCCTAAAGGTAACTGTAAGTATAACTGTTTTCCTGTAACAGTTTTAAATTTTTTCATTTATAATCAGACGTAGTTCAACTTGTCAGTCAGATGATTTAGATGCTAATTATTTATACAGGAGAGAGACAGAGAAAGAGTACATTAAACACTTTGAGCCAACCTGACATGACTTTCACAATAACAAATTATATTCATCAGACAATTATAAAAAACAACATCAGTTTCACTACACTTGGAACACTTACTGCACTGTAATATGTGCAGAAAAGCCTGAATGTTCAAATTGTTACCAAATATATAACGGTTCCATGAAAAGAGAAGTGGATAACAGTTTTCAATGATAGTGATGAGACCAAACCGAATACCAGTTTAACTTTGTCAGATCCAGGATCATTTACGAAGGCAACTTTCTCCATTGAGCTTGGTCTTTGACGCAGTGGGGCACTTGGCATTCAGCCTATTTCTGACCATTATTTCATTGCCTCAGGGCAATTTCTATGTCTGATACAATATACTGTTTCTGCGGCCTACAACTGGTCACTGTTTGTCGTTGTATTTACATTTTCTGGTAATGCTAACTCTGGAAAAGTCCCACACATATATTTTGGAAAATGGTGAGTTCCGCACCCAACACCAATGGTTTGTAAATGAGCATTGGGATGATCTTGCCGAGTGGGGTTGGGTAGAGGGTTATAATATATATGACATCAATAATGATATATATGCTGTGGCTGCGATTCACTTTGTTATCCAAATCAAGTGTACTTTTGTGAAACTGTCCCGGAGCGTGCCATGTCACATTTGGATTTGTAACTAGCTATGATAACTGCTTCAGACACAACAGACGAGACAGATCAAAGTTAAGATAGTAAGTCATGTTTTAAAAGTACTTAACGACTGTTTGCCCTCGTAACTCGGAGAACAGACACCTGGAACCGTGCTGAAAACACATGGCCACGATTCACTGTGATTTTCTTTTCCCAGAATGCATTGCGCCATGTTTAAATTGGCACTGAAGGTTTCTGTTTGCATGCCTTCCTGTTGCATTTGGGTTTATAACTAATGATGATAACTGCTTCAGACACAACCTAGCGGGCAGATCAAAGTTCAGATTGTAACTCATCTTTTAAAAATGCGTTGACGACTCTTTGCTCTGGTAACTTGGAGAACGGACACCTGAAGCCTAGTCTTACTAGACACCGCACCCATCGTGGCTATATGCAGAAGCTCTGCTTTTTCCCAGGCCCAAGTTGACCATCCAGACAAGTTGAAATAAAATGATGTGTTTGAGTTGACTTTACTTGACTGCATAATAACGGCACACATTGGCCAGCTTTTTTGTTACCTTGGTCTTACAACTTTGTTACGGCTGATTTGAACAACAGTTTTTTTATTGCAGATAGTTATTTGTGGGGGTGATTTTGCTGGTTAATCGTGTGTTACAGATGGTCTAAGGCTGTCCAACTGAAGCATTGTTGCAAAATTTTGCATCACAGTTCTTGAAAAATGCTACAGAATTTGGCCAAAATAAGTGTTCCTCACGTGAAGAAGTAATGTAAATTTGCTGCTGCAATTGTACAGCACCATCGACTTGTGCGTCAGGCCATTTAACATTGCCAAAGCGCCCGTGCCAAGGAATTCTGGTCATTTTGACCAGGTGGGGACTGGGGTTGGTAATTGCAGGTACTACTGTACCCTGACTATACCTATTCCCTTGAAGAACCTGCCAGGGTATATCAAATAGAATGAATGTAAGGACATTTTCAAAAAATAAGGTGAAATCATTCTTGATGCATGAGATGGGCATACTGTAGAGGGACCGCTTTATATATCTATAGTTTTAGTAGCCCCAAGGGACCTCCTCACACTCTGTTGGCTTGCAGTTAACCACCAGCCAACACAGCCTAGGGAGGTCCCTTGGGGCTATAGTTTCAGTATCTTAGTTTTATCAGGGACCTGCACTTTATATAAAAATTATGCCTTTGGCGACAATTTTTATTGAAAATTTTGATTAATCTTTTAATTCATAAAGAGTGCTCTCATGGTGTCTATTGATTCTCTAATGAAAAATTTCAAGTATGATTCCTGGTCCAAACTAATTTTAGGTGAACACACAAACTCCACAAATTCTCAAAGTTTCAAGTAAAGTCACCATATATCATCATAATTTTGTAGCAAAAGTGGTAGAAGTCACAGAAAGCACCAGTTCTGAATGACATGTGCCTTCGTTTGTCAGCATTAGTTTTGAGCTGGGCTTATCATTTGCATCACATGGGAGGTAGTTTAATGTTTCTATTCTTCTGTTCAGATAATCAGAGGTGAAATGATGTTTTTCCTTTACAGAATATTTTACAAACAATGCAAGATCTTGTGCACCTATTGCTTCTAGCAAGTCATGGTCTAAAAAAGGTGGCAGACATGGCTAACAAACATGGAAATGTTTTAGCTGATCAAACACTGATGGGAACTTGATGCCAAAAGGACATGTTTCTGGATCTTCAGCTAGAATATCAACTATTTGGTTGTAATTATGAACAGGCTTAAATTGACACTCTATTGGGGTGAATCTGAAAAGGTATCCCTGTCTCCCAGGCAATATCTGCAGAAATATGTGCTTGTTGGGAAATTCTCTGAAAATCCACGAATGCAGTGCGACCCCAAGATGTCTCCAACAATTGGGGACACTGCAACTTTATAGTTTGTCTTTCACCAAGTGATGGAAAACTGCCTCCTGACCAAATTCGTTAAAATCACTTTCCCTACACAACAAAACAAGTTGTATTTGATCGATATTTGTTTGACTGTGTGGCAAACAATCAACAATAGACATATAGACTTCAAGTGCCTTGTGCTTGATCCTGTCTGACCGTAATGGGTTCACAACTTCAAATGAATCTTGGTAAAATAATAGCCTGAAAGAAGAAGGCTGTTGTTGAAATAAGTGGTTTTATGGAAACACTTTGCCATCTGACAAACATTCCAAAATGTTCTGTTCAGAAATAACTTCTCTAACCTTGTGATATTGTTATTTCACTTCATTTTGCTGCAAAAGTGCTGAAAGTGTTTTACTAATTATAGGCACATATTGGTAATATCTGTGTTGCCCTACAATATTCTGAACCAGATAGATTTCTACTGGCTCAACAAAACCAAACCATGTTTAAAAATATAATATGGTCCTGCATTGATCTGATCTGAACACGGCTTTATTGAAAGCCGAAAGCAAATCTTGTTTAGAAAGTTCTTCGATGAGATTGTGACCATTACTTTCCGGAATGTTCAATGCAGCTAAGTTTTCTGCTAATTTTGAAAGGAAATGAGCATGACCAGTACCATTCATTTCTTGATATTCTTCAAAGATGATCAGTATTGTAGAGGAGGGTAACAAAAACGTTGCTTGCAGAGTAAAACAAAGCAACACTGCTCAAATACTGGTTTTGATCACAGACAGGAAGCAAGTTGACATAGGCTCCCTGCTCAGTATCACTTATTTCATCATCTGAAATTTTATTGGGCAAATCATCTGGAGAATGAGCCTCGTTTGTATTATGTTGAGGGGCACTGTCAAACCCAAAAATAGATTCTCAGAGGGTATCGAGTGTCCATGTTATGTATTTCCGTTAAAAATGTGACGACAACGACGATTTAATAGGAAAAGATTGATTACAACCTGTAATGGACATAACACAGCTATACTGTCTTCTGAATGAGCTCTCACATGAGTCAAAAATGAAGCTAAATCTCACATTCTTCAACACACGATGGGCATTGACATTTTAAAATATTGCATGTGACTTCAAGCTGTGGTAGTTTGTGAAAGGACGCTTACATTCTAGAGCACCACATGGGGAATCAAAGTTGCCCAGATTTCGATGAAATCGGAAATGGAAAGTGATGGCTTTCACAGATTGATTAGCATGGCTACACAGCTGACATCCATATATACGTGTATACAGAGTACAGAAAAACATGGCCCAAATTGATTAATTCCAAACCCAACAATGACAGCAATGAAATTCCAGAGTTGCCAAGGCAGTAACATTCATCTTTAAATAACAATGTGAAGAAACAAATTTCACTCCTGACTTGAGGCAGGCATTCACCCATAAAAAGCAACTTGTGGTTTTTAAACGGGTCCTCTACAAACAATAGTCTTTCCAAATGTATAGGCCTGACCACTCAAAACTAAAATTTTATTACTTCTGCCATAAATAAAGAGACCTGGTAGGCATATATACCTTTTTGGGTCCCCTGACTTGTCAGTCAGCTGAGCTTAAAGCAAAAGAAAAAAGTAGGCCCACACCGTTTTTGTGATATTCATGAATCTGGAACGTTATAAACACACCCTATCTCCATTATAACTACGAGTCGGAGAACACAGCCCACAGCACAACATAGCCAATGACGTATTTTTCAAACCAATAAAAAAAGATGACCCATATTCAAGTGACAGCAAAGAGATTCCAGACTTACCAAAGCATCAACATTCATCTTCCAGCACCAATGTGAAGAAACAAATTTCACTGCTGACTTGAGACAGGCAGTTACACATCAAAGGCAACTGGTGGTTTGAAAAAGATCCTCTCAACCTTTGAAGTATTCTTCATTAAGTACTAGACTAGATGTGGTGTATACATGTGTTAATGCTAAGATATATGAGCAAACTTACTAATTACTGAATTTTTTTCACAATTAGGCTTGCTGTCACAGCTACTCGTCAGATCAGGTCTTCATATGTCCTTTCGCATTAAAAGATACACTTGTGCTCCATCATCATGAGGATGCTTATATACCACCAACAATTAAAAGGAGCGATTTATTATTTTCATAATCTTTAGGAACGTTCAAATTTAAATTGTGTGTTCAAGGGTTGTCTGGAATAAGAAACAAGTTGGTTTATTATATACAGGACATTAATTTTTACAATCAACTCTTTGTGGGAGTCCAGTAATTGCATTGTTAAGTCTAATTTATTTAATCACATTTAAGCCCAAGTCCTGGGAAGGAAATATAGATTCCCCTAGTGTGATGTTTGCTTGGTACAGAACCCTGGCCGTGTCGTATTCACATTGAATTTAAAAGTGGTTTTTACTGTCATTTTCTTCTGCCTGCAAAAATGGAAAAAGCCCATTGTTTTCTATAACATCAAAAAACCCTGGAAGTGTTCATTAGCCATATCATTGACCATTTTCTTAGAAAGTCATGCTTCACCCGTGGCTGTATCCACAAAGACTTAATCCTAGATTCTAATTATATTCAAGAAAATAACATTCCTAACTGTATCTTTTCCTCAAGTTGAGTTGCTCTTGAAGTTTACAAAGAAATCTTTTATTGATTTATAGGCATCTGGCTACGCTACCTGTTACCTGCTGCTTGTATTTTGGCCCACACCTGGGCCTTCTCGGCAGCACCTATCCCTGCAGCTGGTCCTTGAAACTTGCAATACAGAATATGCCTGTTCGCCTCATATTCTCTCTCTTCTCTGTTCTGCCGCCATTAAGGTGTCCACAACAACAAACAGTTACCGTGGTTACGCATGCGCAAGTGTTGCATATATCAAATAAAAATAGTATTAGTTAATCTTGCTTTCGTGAGTACGGTTTAATCCCTGAAATTACGTAATCCGGAATGAAGCATTTAATCGAAGATTTGGGATTTAATTCAGGATTAGATTAAAATTCTTAGTGAATACGGCCACAGGTGATTATATTTAATATGAACAGGCACGTTCTAAGATTAACTCTAGGGGCAACCAAAATAGATCATCCAGAACAGCCTTTATGGCAGGAGTCGACTTAATTTTCATGAGGTCTGTCGCAATGGAATACTATAATGATCTGTGGCCATATTCGCAAAGAATTTTATGCGTTCCTGACTTAAATTCCAAAAGTATCCACGTACACGTGCTACTTTGGGTTTCAAATAACTTTTAATATGCGCCAAGTCAGATTAATGATTGGAAAATATTATCCCTAAACATATATGTGTGGCACACCCTGTAATTGAGACATTTTCCAACACCCATTTCTTATGACCTTAACTTTAGCTTTATTTAGATTAAAAGACATCCCCCGTTTCTCACCAAACACATTTATGCAATTGAACATTTTCTGATAAAATTAACTTACTACCAGTGATCGTGGCTGTGTCATAGCCATGAAGAAGGCAAGGTATTTTAATATTGCAACATCGAAACTATTTTTTCAAAGCCGAAAGCAATGCATGCTGGGTTGACGTCATTAAGTTGATAAATCCACATGAATGCGGCTGCAGATCACCTAGTTTATCAATTGTATGAATCCGCTCTCTATCTAGATCATACTTTCTTTTTTTCCTTTCTTGCTTGCTTGCTTTTAGTGCTACCCTGATGCATGTTTTCTTATTCGCTTCCCCGGGGAGGCCTATTTTTTGTGTTGTTGATCCTTCTGCCCACCAAGTCCATATATTCATTTAAAAAAGATGATGGATTTAAAAAAAACAAACAAATATGACTCAAAAATACCACTGGGGACAAAGAGGAGCTGCTTAGATTTATAGATTGCGATGACCTATAAATCTAACCACCTCTTCTTTGCTATATCCATAAATCGATGAAGCATGACAGTTTGACCAAATTTGGTAGAGATCTACTAAGGGAACTATGGCACCAAAGTTGTTCCAGTTCGTAATGAGCGAAGAGCTTGACGAGACGCGTCACCCTGCCGCTGAGGTGACACGGCGATGTGGTTACATGAGGCAACAGGGCCAATGCGACTCGTCACCATCGCAGCGTTGCCCTGCGTATCTTAGCCATTAGGCATTCTCAAACTTTGATCCGCAGGCATGGCGCCATAATATGTCCTGCCAGACTTGTTTCTTGCCTTTAATCTTAATGATGTAATACCGTAGGTGACAAGTTGACAAGTTTGACAAGTTTTATTTGCAGTCCATATTCAGTACAATTGACTGTTGTTCCATGGAGGCTCATAACAATATTAAAACAAAGAGAATATAAAAGGTAAGTTATATATACAGAGAGATATAAATTGGGATAATAAGATGTGACTCACAATGATGGATGGTATGGGGTGATTAATATGGAAATGGATGCACAGGGAGTATGATAATAATAAGTTGCAGGTCAAATATAATTAAAACCGTTCTACATTTTTGAATATGTGACCCACAATGTTCTTTTTAAAACTGTAACAACCTACATTAGCAAAGCGCTAGCCTACAGCAGCTCCATTTATGCCTCTGAATTGTGATAAAAGTGCTATAGTGCTCGAACCACAAACGACGGGAAAGAATCAACAAACATCCCCCCCCCCCCCCCAAAAAAAAGGAGGCACCAAGGTAGGAAGGGAGTGCTATTCGTTACGGCATATCACAGCACATTAGGTGCACATAGAATAGGCATACCAGTGTGTATGGTGTACCCCTCTGGAGCATGTTAACAGTTCAGAGAGATATAAATTAGGATAATAAGATGTGACCCACAATGATGGATGGTATGGGGTGATTAATATGGAAATGGATGCACAGGGAGTATGATAATAATAAGTTGCAGGTCAAATATAATTAAAACCGTTCTACATTTTTGAATATGTGACCCACAATGTTCTTTTAAAAACTGTAACAACCTACATTAGCAAAGCGCTAGCCTATAGCAGCCCCATTTATGCCTGTGAATTGCGATAAAAGCGCTATAGTGCTCGAACCACAAACGATGGGAAAGAATCAACAAACATCCCCCCCCCAAAAAAAAAGGCACCAAGGTAGGAAGGGAGTGCTATTCATTACGGCAAATCACAGCACATTAGTTGCACATAGAATAGGCATACCAGTGTGTATGGTGTACCCCTCTGGAGCATGTTAACAGTTCGGACTTTAAGCCCAATCAGGCGATTGTCGCCCAATTTAGCTATTAACGCTCCATCAAGCGACTTAGACTCTTGTTGCCCGAAAGGGTGATTTTGCTCGAAGAAGCTATAATCGCCCCATCAGCGTTCTTGTTTGGGTAAGCCATCTGTACGCCCATTCGGGCGAGCTCATTACTGTCAGATAGGGATATTGACTTTCATAGTATAGTGACATTTACTGAAATCATCTGTATCTGTATCTAAGTCAAACTGGTCTTTGGTGAACGTCCTGGCAATATAATGTGGTAAGTCCTGTGATCATGTTTTAAAAATGTGGAGGGGAATATTGAAGCATATCATGGTATTATCACCCAGTGTGGTTCTCCTGGTGACCGCCCTAATGGGCGATAGGCAGTGATAGGTATTTATTGGTTGTGTTGTTTATGGGGATAGAACTGACAGTTAGTTGAAATTACTGCACAAAATTAAGGTAAGTAAAGGAATAAAGTAAGACAAGTTCAATGAAAATACTATTTTATTTCCATGTGGATGTCATTGGCCAAAGTTGGCACGCTTTCAACCTTTTACTATTGATTTACAAAAAAATCTGTCGAGTTCTACTCTGGGGACATGCTTCTCCCAAAGTCTCTGGGCCTGACAGCACAAGTGTACACACAGTCCAACTTAGCACCACCACCTGGCCGGTCGGTCATGTCTGCCCCACCCACCTCTAGCAAAACTCTGGGGAGCTGGAGGTCTCTGTGATGGACCAACTTGTCCTGTAAACCTAGCACTGATTCTTCCAGTCAGTAGATCCTCTTCTTGCAGCAGTCTGAGGGCTCTACACAGATTTGCAGGAACTCTACCTACTTGGCACCCCGCAACATCAGATACCATCCCTCCCAAACATTTTATTGCCATGGTTCTGACATTTTAGAATTTGCTAACAAGAACACCTAACAAAAACGGGCAAAAAAATCTTGGTCAGGTAAGACAAATTATCTTAAATTGTTTTTACCCTTGTGGTATATCCTCAATCCTTGGAAGTTTCACACACATGGCCCAAGGGTCACACCTGTTGTTATGCTCTGGTTCTATAACCAAATCGATGTCAACATGTGGTTTGATGCGAAAATATGGTAACCCTTGATAGACCATTGCACTCGCACTTGGTGAGCAGCCATGTTGAAGTTTGGAAAGACTAGAATTGAACTGGTGCTAGGGTAACAATGGAAATATGTCCAATCAGATTGAGTATGTTGCATAATTGTTTCTTTTTGTGTTGCTGTTAATTATAGTGGTACATAGTTAAAAAATCCAGCAGAAAAAAGTATAACAGTAGGGGGAGTTATTTCTCTCTATATAGACTTTTAAAAAAATAGAAAAACCTTAAAAAATTGTAACTATCTAGCAGTTACAAAACCAGGTCAATGTTCGATCATTATAAATTAATCCACTTAAAATTTAAAACATTTTTGACAGAAAAAAAAATCTTACCCATTGTAATGTAACTTGTCAAACCAAATGCTACTATGATTATTAAAAAGCTTAATGATATACATCAATGTGATATACAAATGATATACTTTTATTTCAGATCAGATTCCACGCAAGGTTGAAGATGAGTACCCGTAGTTCTTTGATGTGTTTCAGACGCAAGAGAAGCTGTGGGGCCATTGCTGATACACACACAGAAGATACGTTTCAGCTTATATCCATAAAGTATAGCAAAAGAGTAAAATCTGAGGCTTTAGAAAAAATGTATGATAATGACCCTCCTTTTATTAGTAAACAGGCTGGCTTTATTTGTCTGGACTGTTTGCATATGTTTGAAAAGAGCAAAGTAAAGTCTGTGGAAAGAGCAGAAGTTTCTAGTTACAAAAGTGAGCATGCAGATGAACCTGCCCCACCACATGTCACACTGAAGCACAGCCAATAGACATTTCCTCAAAAGAATCATGTGCTTTTGAACAACTTATACATCATGATATCAATAATGTTTTGAAAAATGAACGGACAGACTTAAGTACTTTAGAGTCGTCTAAAGCATCAGCATGGTTGAAAGAACGCCATCAGCCTTTTGTATCACATATTAAAGAATTACTGGGGTTCAGTCAAACTGACCTCGAAAATGATGAGAAAAAAGCTGGCAAAGTAGCTAAAACTGTTCAGTTGATTTATTCAGCTAGAAATTGTAGGTTAGTACTTCCATATGGCTTTAGAGAAAATGTGCTATTGTACAATGTGTCAGGCAGCAAACTTCTCACAAACTATCATGGCTTGGTTTCAGCTGGGGGATCTTATAGTTATCTGTTGAGTACATTGACCTCAAGCACAGCAGACCCACTTGGGGTTCCACCGGATATTGTGAGAGTGGTAATAGATAGTGAACAGGTGGTGGGTAAGCGATATTCAGTTATTACAAATAACAAAGTTCCATTATCTGTTATCACTAGCAAAATTTATATATCAATTGATGAGAGTAGTGCCTTACAAGCTGAAGTACCAGGATCAAATTTGAACTGGATGTTTCTTGAGCCATCTGGAACACAACAGAGGGCAAATCTAGAGTACATGTCATCAGAGGAGGTAGATATGTTTAGGGAGTCGAGGGATGACTTCCTGTCAAGTAGAATTTCTGCAGTTCCTAAGGAGAGGAAAAGTCGGACAAATGGGGACTATATAGATGAAATCATAGAGTTAGAAAAGGAATGCATGGATAAAAAGTGTGTGTTCAATGTGGAGGTGACAATGATGCCAGGTCCAAAGTATACTGAACCAAACAAATAACGCAACCCTTAAACTTTTTAACTTAAATATTTATTGTTACTTTCATATCACAAAACATTCATAAAACAAATTTTATTTGGTGTGGCTGTCATTAACTTTTTATGCTTCTTGTTGGTGCTCTGGGCATTTGAAGGGTATGTCCTGAATATTTCCTTTGGGAGGCACATGCACGGAGGCACACCTCGCATGGCACCAAAATTCACATCCTGCAGAGTCACAGCCAAGCCATGTATTTTGCCGCTTTCCATATACTCGAATCAGCTGCTTGTCTGCTGCTGAACCGAATATAACCCGGCGTATGTTGCATTTTTTGGCCGTTTTCAAGTTTTTGTTGGTTGCTGATTGTGGTTTAGTTTTGCGTTTCCCAGGTAGTCCGTGGATCTGTCCACTTGACGTGGGTGCTGTAAGGACTGCAGCAGGCCGTAGTCTTTTGGTTGGTGTCTCTTGACTTGCTTGACTAGGTACTGTGGACGTACATGTACCACCAAATTGTGTCTTCAAGTGCCGCTTTTTTTATTTGGTGCCAGGCTCAACTCAAAATAAAAAGATGTTCTGCCTGTGTCCTTATTTGTAATGGTCAGGCTAATCTTTGCACCTGTTAGCACTGCCAGTTCGTTGGCCTAGAATGGAAAGAAAAATATACATTGTTTTGGGTGCAATTATGCTACATGTACATGAAAGGGCTATGGCTTGCAGCAATATTTTGCCTGTAATCTGTAAGGGAGAATCCTATACAAAAAGGCAAACTTAGTTTTCTTTTTCTAAAGATTAAAGTTTATGATAACTTGATTTATATTCTATGTACAGAATCTGCGTAATAATTCTAATCAATATTAACTCTTTGTGTTTCAGGTGCGGACAGACACAATTTTTGGTGCCAAGGTTGGTACGTGGGATGATACAAGTGAAGCCATCAACCCACAAAGAGATACAAAACTTATTTCAAAAGCCCTGGTAGCTAAATTAAGAGTGTTTTTTCGAAAGTACAGGTATATGTCTGATCCACTAAATGACACTAAGCAGCACACAAATCTAAGGGGAGATGATGTGTTGAGTGACAAATTGTGTGATTACAGTTTTTATGCCATGGATTCAATGGGTAAGTACATGAGAGCCCTCTTAAAACTGGAAAGTGGTGAATCTGATTTCAGTCCTATTTTTGCAACCAGAGAGGAGGAAACTGAAAAGGAGGCTATTGAAAAGCTTAGAAAAGATCAGATTCGCAAAACAACCTATGAAGCATTTGAGGAGTTGCAGTTTGACACATGTACATGTAGTCTACTGGAAGACCACTTTAAAGGGTCAGTAAGTAAGATGAACAAGGCAAGTTTTGTCACATTTTATCATGATTTGAAGGATAAAATAGCAGATATCAAGGCCAAATATAGTGCTCATGAAGGCAGAGAAGAGTCATAGAGAAAGTAAATTGTTAACCCATGACTAGCACTCAAAGAATTAAAATTAGATTAGAGTTGATTCCCACCGGCTACATACAATTCAACTGGAGTCGCCTCCCGTGGTGAAAGAGTTAATTACAAGAGGTAGATAATATGCAGCATGATTAGTGTACAGTGGTCCCTACTTTGAGAGACCGCCTGTAGTGCCACTCCAAAGGCGGTCACTTAAAAGAGGTGCATCTCAAGTGAACAAACCTTTTTCAGCAAACTAGTCTTGCGTTTGAAAAATGCGTGCGTCCTTGACGTTTTGTCATTGATGTATCGAATTGGTATAGACCATGTGTGGTGCCTCTTTGAAATGGATGGTTTGTCTGAAGCAATAGACAAATCACATTAAACATGTTAAAGATTATTGATCAGGTGAATCTGGAGAATCCTTAAGGGATCCATCAGTGGAAGCATGGTGGAAGACTCAAGAAAATGTATACAGTGGTCCCCCTCTTATAAGGCCACCCCAAGTGCAACCCAAAAGTGGCCTTATAGGAGGGGTGGCCTCTCGAGGGGGAAAATAAAATGTAAATGCCACACTTTCTGCATCCGAATAGTGGCCTGATAAGAGGGATGGCCTCTGGTTAGAGGGGCCTTATAAGGGGGGGGGGCACTGTATACCTGTACATGTACACCAGATGTCTTGGATCTTCCTCTTTATTGGTTAATTATAGGTTACATGACAAATATTTCAAAATGCCAACAATACACAATGAAAATGAAACGTGAATGGTTTACATGTTATGTAACAGGTACATGCACTTGTGCAGATGATTATTTTTGCTTGAACAGGGTTATAATATGTGTACTGAAAGGAATGGTTACTAGTCACCACATTAGGTTCATAGAATGTACAATATTGTAAGTGTTTGTAAAAAAAAAAAAAAAAAAAACAACAACTATCCTTTTTTAAAATTTTTTATGTGGTTTCAATAATACATTGAGTATTAGCAATGTTACAATTTCATGTCAGGTGTATAATGTGATCATGAAGAGGTCCGTGAGAAAATCACCTTCATCATCAATCTCCACCTCCTGAAAAAGTCCAGAACATAGGAGTGATCTTCACCCATGTCCGGGAGTCTAACCTGGAAGAGGTTTTCTGCCTCCTGGACTATTTCTTCCATTTTCCTGTTTGGGAATTGTAATATCTCTTTTACAAGAAATTCATTACCTTATATAATATATGGACAAGGTACTTCAATATGCTGTCTGACTTAGATAATGCAATGTGCATGCAATAATGTATAAACATAATTTTTCTGGCCATGACCTAAGCAATTTACATGCTTATATAATAATATTAAAACAAAATTACCATTAGGGAGCGAGGCCAAATCCATATTTTTCAACCAATCCTTTTGAAATTTGGTGGATTGTTGAGTGTACATAGATGATTGAATACTGCTAAATTTTGCCATGATATGAATTATATTTTGGAAAATACAGAAGTGAAAAGGTGTGTTACCAGGGTACTAAATATACAATAGCTCCAGGACCGTCATGAGAGGGGCTAGTTTTATGATGAATTACAACACCTTTCTACACTGTACAAACATATGTAATTAGGGCTTTTTATGTATTACAGGTAATCTGAGATTATATGCAATTTTAAAACCATCTGAATGTCCTGCAGATGATGCTACTCTTTGCTTGAATTAAAATTTTCCATTTACAGCTTACTAAAATCACTTTTTACACTTCAAATCTATTATTACGGTAAATATAATAAACGCATCTTGAGGCTTGCCACAGACCTCAGAAGAAAACGTTTACACAGCATGGTACAACATTTTAAAGTGAAGAAAGCACAATGGCATAATGTAGTAACATGACATACTAGTTTGATATAGACAAGGGGAAAAGAAACCAGTCATATGACCAGTTTTTACCAAAAAGCACCCTGTTACAGCCTTGGTATGGTCACATAATAAATGAATATAAACCCAAAAGTATCTTTATATCTGGTAGTGGTTGAAACACAAGAAACATAATCAAAGCAATTTTTTCATCAATTTTATTATAACATTTCAAAATTCCACTTTTTAAAGTTTATTCTGTGTAAATTGTATGTATGTGTGTATATACATGTATGTATGGATGGATGTATGTATATTTATATTTGTGTATAATATACAGAGATGTCATTTTTCAGGATATGCTGCATCCAGGCAATTGTGCTTTTCATCAGGAGAAAAGTGTCACCTCCATTTTGCCAAAACAGCTCAAATCTGATGAGAAAGAGAGAGGGGGGGGGGAGGGTATATAGAATATATTTATCTGTATTTTCCTTTATTTGCTTGCAGAGGTTTAATAAAACTATTAGTAGTATAGGCTTCAGGCATTTTTTTCATGGTTTCAGGTAAAATGTCTGTAAGGTAGTGGTATCTCTGAATATATATATATATATATATATATATATATATATATATATATATATATATATATATATATATATATATATATATATATATATATATATATATATACTAGTATATCCATCCTAATAGGAGCATGCCATGCAAGTGCAAAGATTTGATGGATCTTGCTGTGTTTTTTTTGCAGGACTGTGGAATAAGTATATTTCTTGATTGACGATTATGAAGGCTCCACACTTCCATTAAGTGTGAGATAAGCATTAATATGCTGCAGTTACATTAAACATGTTGATTTTAAAGCTAGACCACTTGGACTGAAAGTGGGGGGGGGGCATGCTTTTATTAGGGCATGTGCTACTATTAGGATGAATATGGTATATATATATATATATATATTCTGCAGCGAGATTAATGAAGCTTCATATTGGTCAATACTGTCAAAGCAACTAATAACATGAGGGAGAACAGAGTGTTTTTTGGCCATGTGCAAGTACAACGTTATTGCTACAAGTTCTGCAAGCACAGGTTTGGTTAGTTCTGTTTTTGTCTGATTCATTTATGTATTTATCTGCTGCGCGTACGCATTAAGCAGCAAAATGTTGCGTAGCAGACGCGAACATGTGAACATGGTGAATAGAGTGTGTTTTCAACTTGAGGAGCCAGGTAGGTCTGTGTGATTTGCAGGTGACAAAGTGAGTGAGCGAGTTTCTTTTGCACTTTGGCTGCAGGGATAACCCACGAAAGTAGATGTGACGTATGTTCAGTGGGGTCCCGTATGAGCTGGCCGCCGCCTTTAACTGTTTTTTTTTAATAACACAGCCTCGTCATCATGTCCGTGGGCTTCACATGCATGTCTATTGCATAAAAAAGGAAGGGTCTTTCGTGCAAGTGAAAGATAATCATTTTTGACAGGTCTTCTTACAGCACTTGAAAGAGGGCTAAACACGTTTGTATGTAGATTTTGACTGAATTAATTTTAAGATTCGCAGTTTTTTTTACCCACTCACCAAAGTACGCCCGCTTCCCGCTAAAAGTGTCTGGAAGAAGCGCAAATTGTTATTTTTCTGCGCAAAGCAGTTTAGAAATACTGTTAAGCCCAATCGGGCAATTATAGCCAGATGCAGCGTTAAAACAATCGCCCCTTCGGACGGTATCCAGTGATGTGATTTACCCTCCTGAAGTCTGAAATCCTTCCCAATGGTCTTTCTGGGACCCTTCTTTTTGCCTAAAAAGCAGTATGTTTCCCTGTTATAAAAACAAGTTTCAGTCATTTTGCACAAAACCAGACCCTGTCTTGAAAGGGCAATCACATGGCTGGGTATCGCCCAAACGGGCGAGTACGCCCGATCGGTCGTAGAGTCCAAACTGGTTAACACGTATACAGGCTGTTTTAGTTAAGGGTCCATACACATGATTGTTTGCCTATCATAACCAATAAGGCACATCAAAACATAAAAAAATGAAAACATACAGAAAGAATCATTCGTACATTGAGTGTCAGCCTTTTATACCACCTTGAAACATTCCACCTAATGTTTATTATTCATTATACATACAAAATGTATGGCTTTCTGTTTTCAATCTTTGGTGTTTTAGATAAATCATACTTAGGCCTAACACTTCTCGCAATAAACTTTTACCGGATGCTTATTTAATATTTTTAAGGTTTTATGATATATATCATAGCAGCAGCATCACAATTTCGACATGAGGTTTTTTCATTGCACCCAACATATTTAAACAGTAGGCCTATAAGTAAATCCCATTTAGCCATCCAAATTCACTTTTCAATTTCAAGCAGGTTCTATTTTGTCATGATACGAAAATGGTCCATGCTGTATAGGCCTATAATAGACACGACACGCCTAAGTAAGGGCCAATAATTTTGCCCCGGGAGGTCAACACAGCACCCAAAATATGAACGTTAATAAATTATAACCAGTAAGAATTAGGCGTATACAGATCTTAATGTAAGCAAAATGGTTTTCTTTACATGTTTCTAGCATCAATATTTCTCAACATATCCTAATTTGAATTTATTAATATGAGGTCTTACTTGAAAAAATAGCATATATATTGCGTTAAACAATGTGGTCAAAATGGCACCAGTTTCATAAGGTAAAAATACTCCTTTCCACATATTTTGTTCATCTTTTAAGGTAAGGCATTGGTATTTGGTATCCAGTATTGGTGCCCTAAGAAAAAGTAACATGTGTACATGACCTTCATGTGACGTTTGGGCGACCTAGAGGGGAAAATAGCCAGTATTTCTCGTAAACTGTGCTGTTTTAAGCCAAAAATCCACTGTACTTGGCACAAAATTCAAAGTGTGACCTTCAGCTCACCTTGGAGTGACCCGAAAAGGAAAATTGTCCATATTTCTCCATAGCTGTGCTGCTTAAGCCCTCCCCCCCCCCCCCCCATGATTGAATTGACCTTGAAGTGACCTTCAAAGTAAAAATGGGCACAATTGTTCGTAACTGTGTGATAACAGTCCAACTGAACTTGTATCTGAGCAGAAAAACAAGTTCGTATGGAAAAAATTGATGCCTGGAACAATATAATCATAGTAATGTCCAATGTATTGTATTTATTAGTCTCTTGCATCCAATACAATTTTTTTCAGTTTCCAAACATTTTGCTCTCAAGTTGCAGTACCAACCATGTAACACATCACATATTGCGGAAATGTTCAAGAGTAGCAATAGTACCCAGTTATCTCGTGTTGCAGTTACGTACGTTAGACACATTTGCACTAGATGCATTTCACATTTGAAGCATTGCATAGAATTATATTTTCTCTAATTTTGACATTCAGTGAAACCTATTTACGTTAGGCCATAGTCCATGGTAAACTGAATTTATGTTTTCATGAAGGCAGACATGTATACATGAAAGCAACTTGCAAGAATCTGAACACAGGTTCTGCAGAAGTAAAATGTGAAACCAGCGAAGAAATATAGAATTCCCCATGACACGCCCATGTGGACTGTTTTTTCTCCCACAGAGCATTAAATTTTATGTTTTGTCAAAAACCTAGTTGATTTAGCGTCTTTACACTAAAATTACAGCAGCCGTTTCGACTCTATTTTGTTCACTTTCAACATTGCGTTGCTAAGACACATTACTCACGAAAAAAGTTTCAGTGACTGTTTTCTATCTTACGTAATCTGATTGGCTCACAAATAAAACAACATCCAATAGTGTTTTCTTTTTTATTTCATTTCTGTTGTAAGGACGCTCTACACATATGTTGGGAATGATAGTGTTTCCACATGTGTAACTATGGGAGAAAAGTCGAAAAGCTCAGCTAAGGGACAAGTCAGCTGAGCGAACAACATGCACGTTTTGTTTCGCAATGTGTAAAGCTGTCAGAGGTGATTTTCTATTCGCTATTTAAAAGGCAATAAAATCTCCCGTTCTGGAAAAGTGGGAAGTCGAGCATTTCATCTTTCTCTCTCGTCATATTTTAGGGTGTACGTGATTTTCATGGGATCAGCGTGATTTTTGGCGACTTGTGTGTGTGTGGGGGGGGGGGGGGGTCTTGATCACAGTTCACAGGGAAAAAATTGTTTTCACAGTTCACAGGAAAAATTATTCAGCTTATATGCATATTCACGATTCACGAGCAATGGCTTAATCACGAATCCCGAAAATTAATTTTATTGTTTCACAGATCACGGAAAATAAAAAGATAGGATCACGAGACACGAAAATACCCTCCCCCCCCCTTGTGTTTTACCCTTTTGTTAACAAGAATGGCTGAAGTAGCGACAGATTTTGGTAATCCATCCTTCTGGGTTTGCACTGCTCTGTCACACTTCTTTTTAATTCTACATGGAAGTGTAGCTTTGCGGGCCTCTACTCTTCCATCAAGCTCATCGTTACTAAAATATTCAATCTAGGGGTACTGTCCTCTGCAGATTTATCACTCCCTAAATTGTTCTGCAAAATAATCTCTTCAGATTACTAACCATTTCTTCTAATTTGTTTTGTTTTCCATTTAGGCTTTTTTTTAAAGGATGCATTTACCGGCAGATGTGAAAACATCTCAATGAAAAACTATTTGACTCCACACAGCATTGTCCTCTTCAGGGATGTTAAGATCAAGACTCTCCAGCAATGAGGATGTCTTGTTATTGGTCTGGAGGATTATGGCTTTGTGGCACAAGACCGCACCTGCTGGCTTTATTCACAATAGCTAAGTGCAATTGAGCCAAGTCCCATCCAGAGAAAATGTTGGTCCTTGTGGCACAAGACCGCACCTGCTGGCTTTATTCACAATAGCTAGTGCAATTGAGCAAAGTCCCATCCAGAGAAAATGTTGGTCCCTTTCGCACTTGCCGCTTCTTGGCAAGGAGGAGTATCAAGAATAAACAGCTTCCCCCCCTGGAAGCTCATCTTTGACTTGGCGCTCAAGAATTAATAACAAGTTGTGTCAGATCATTTCCAGAGCCATCTTTGTTAGGGTATTCATTTGGGTGCTGCCATCATGGTCAAATACACTTTCAGACAAACATCCCCATATGTATCTACATTTTCAAAGACTGGCTCTGAACCATCCAGGAGCGTGGTTGCATTTGATGACCATGTTTTCTTTTTTGACTTGGAGCTTTGCCAAGTGCTATTTAAGTCAAGAATGCTGGGACTTTGTTTAAGCAAAGGCCAGAATAACCCTGTAATAATTTTAGGCTCCTGACAGCAAAAATGGGCTCTTGGATATCAAGAAGCAGGCTTTTAGGTAAATCGTTTGGCTATGGCCACTGAGTCAGAAAAGAAGTTCTATCATCCCTCTGGTGAAACACTGCTGCCCCTTGATAAAAAGATGGTATTCAGCCTGTATATGGTTTGCCATAGTGCCAAGTTTACACTTTCTCCAGGTCGTAAGTTTTCCATTGTGCAAACACTAAGCAAAAAATCTCAAAACACATTTCATTCAGCATTTCGAGAAATTGCCATATGATGGACCTGGTCTGTCATCATTGTTCGAATGCAACTTATCAGCTTTGTTATTATGTTACTGTTATCCTTACCAGATGACAGGGCCCCCGCACATTCCGATATATGGTGTACCAGAAATAGTGTGGGGGCATATGGAGTCCCGTGGGCTTTTGATGAAGATTTTATAAAACCTACTCAGAAATCTTAAATACATCTCAAATAACAGAAAAAAAACATGTTGGCACTTTGCCAACCTGTTAGATTCAAAATGGCCGCCATTTTTTCAAAATGGCTGCCAAATTTCTAATTTTTGTCCAATTACAGGTCCCTTAAAGGTTCTTGCAGTATAAAGCACCTTATTTGGGTCTTTATTTGCATAACTCCCGGCTCTAAAGTTGAATTTTTATCTTCAAATTGCATCTTAGTCTATTTAGGCTCATATTTGTCTTAAAAGTATCAAATCATTGGATCAAAAGAATGTAAACCTAACCGAGATAAATGACTTTATTTTGAAACAATATTATGACACCAGTATATTACTACAATAAAGGGCATCATCACCTCCCTTACAAACTTCATACCTGTGTGACTGGGGGGCCTATTTTAAATTATTATCGTTCTCACCTTCATCATTGTCACTCTCATATTGTGAGTTTACATTGGAACAGTATTATGAAACAAGTGTATAGCTACATAAATGGCATCATCACCTCCATTATATAGTTCATATTTGTATGATTAGGATAATTATTTTAACTATCATCATTCTCATCTTCATCATTATCACTCTCATATTGTGAGTTAACATTGAAACAATATTATGTATGACACATTAAAGTGTATTGCTACAATAAATGACATCATCACCTCCATTACCCAGTTCATATTTGTATGATTAGGATACCTATTATAACTATCATCGTTCTCATCTTCATCATTGTCACACTCGTATTGTGAGTAAACATTGAAACAACGTTATGACACATAAAGTGTATTGCTACATTAAATGACATCGTCATCTCCAGTACCAAGTTCATACTTGTGTGATTAAGATAGCTATTTTAACTATCAGCGTTCTCATCTTCATCATTGCCACTCTCATATTGTGAGTTGTGGTGTCCAGCTGGTGACTGTCCTACACAGTGGAAGCTGGCCGTATCTGGTGATTGCCATATACAGTGGCAGTCTGCCATAGCAGTTGGCTTGTTCAGTTGGACGATGAAGATGAAAGCAGTTCATCATAATTCCAGAGTCATCAATATGTTGAATTTACTTTTGGTACTTCATCCAAAACCTATCATTTATGCCAGTTGAGCCACAGGCAAGAAGTTCACCAAGATCAAACTGTAGTACACAAGTGATATGTGAACTGTTCTACATGTGCTGTACATGGCAATGACCAGCTAGTAGGATAAGCTGAGATGCACCTTGCATTATTATTAGGGGGGATGAATGTACTGGGTTGGGGGGGGGGGGGGACCTTACGACCAAATTTAGTAAATTTCATTTTCTGAACACATAAATTCTGACTACAAAAGTTTCCATTCTGTTAGATACTGCCCAGATTTGATATTTTTCCAGTAGTTACCTGGGTGTTTAACCCACTCTGGCTGAGAATAGGCTAATAGAGTTGGTATGTTTTTACATTTGGCACATAAATTATTGTATTGTCTTCCCCTCCATAGTCAGTCCGTCGGTTCATCCGTCTTGTCAATGTTACCTTGATATTTCAAAAAAATATTCACCATAGTTGTACCAAATTTTTATTGGAGATGCAACTTGTAATGGACCAGTTTGCTATTGAAAACTGGCATCCTCTTATTATTTTTAAACTTTTAATCAAACTTTTTAAGAATTTATTTCAAGGCCGTCTGAGTGGCGCACAGGGGGACGATGTTACCATATTATCTCCAAAAATATTCACCATAGCTTTACTAAACATTTGTCAGAGAAGAACCTTATAATGGACCAGGTTCCTATAAAAAACCGGCTTCCTTTGATTATTTCTTAACTTTTTATGAAACTTTTAAAGTATTTATTTCAAGGCAGTCTGAGTGGCGTCGACCCTGACGATGCTACCGCGATATCTGAAACAATTTTGATTGCACCTTTACCAAATTTTTGTCAGAGATGCATCTTCTGATGGATCAGGTTCCTATTAAAAACTTGTATTCTCTTGGTATTTATAAACTTTGTACGAAACTTTAAAGTATTTATTTCAAGGCCGTCTGAGTGGCGCAGAAGGAGACAATGTTCTAATAATATCTCAACAAGGATCTATCGCAGTTTCATCAAGTTTTTATCAGAGATTGCTAAAAATAATGATAAATTGAATATTCACAGAAAAAATTGATGATAGGTTTGGGGAGAGAAGAAAATTAATGTATGTTTAGTTCTATGGTTGCATTTTTAATCATTGACCGAGAGCGTGAAATGAATCAAGGCATATTCAGATAATGTACAAAACCAGTGTATTTATGAACATTATAATTTTCTGTTGTCAATAAAAAAAAATTATAAAAAAAAGAAGCAAATTTCATTAGAGATGCACATTATACTACTGTTACCACAGGAATACATATAGATTAGCGTAATCATGAGGTGGGCTGTTGCCTTTTGGCATCGTCCAACTGTTTTACGAATTCGTAATTTACATTAGTTCATTATGATTTATAATAAGTGACATACAGAACACACATGTATATAGAAACAAAGTATATTTTATCAACGGTGCACAAAACAGAAGAAATAACCCTTTCTTAATGCACTTTCGTTGTAATTTTTTGGCAACTTAGTGAAGTGAGAAACGAGGTCGTGCAACGAACAACTCCTCATGGCTGATGAGTTAATCCTATAATGCTGTGAATGTGATTTATTCAGAGGCGCCAAGTCTCCCGATTTGGCGGGAGATCTCCCGTTTTTCTAATGATATAAATCACCGAAATTTGTCAATCTGCCGCTTTTATTACCTGTTTCCTCCTTTATAATATAATAGGACTCCTGCTTTTTGTAACATTTTCAGCTTGAGCACCCGTTTGATATGCTGGGCAACTTGGCACCGCTGTTTATTTTTGCCACATTTTGTCTCCGAATCAACTAAACAAAACATAATTGTACACATATTGAGCTATTTGTTCGAAATGTGTTGTAAACAAAACGTCAAGTTGATCCCGTACTTTATTTAAGGAGCGTAATTATCGGAGTATGAGGCGGTACTGTGGTCATTGTCGCGCACATGAGCAAAGAACATGTGCGAGTCCCAAGTTAGTGTTTTTATCGCACTGCCTGAAGAATAAAATGTATTTAGAGCTAACGCTCAAATAATTTCACGAGAATCTGTTACTCTAAATTGAATAATCGTCTAACTTTAACATGTGGACTAATATAGGATTAACTCCGTGTTTCGTTGTAGCATGATTCCTCATGGGACCCATGGACTATGATATTTTTGAAGTCACGACTGTGTGGTAATTAATATAACCAATGAACTTGGTTTCAACAAATGTCATTTATTTTAGAGTTGGACACAGGCAGTAACGTTGTAGATTTCATACAATAATACATGAACAGTTGAACTCGACAAACGGGCTACTGATACCCATGCAGCTATATGATAAAAATGGTGCAATGACGAATACCGCAAGTGTGCCCGTTGATATTCCAGCATCTATAGGCCTACCCGACAGATTCGCTTAATTCATTGACAGACGAAGATCTCGATAATCATGCTGCAAACAGAAATTAAAACTCCACAGGCCGCATGCCATACAGTGTGGGGAGCTAAAGTGATCACGACTATCTATGGTTTTCACACACCTCCAAGCTGTTTACAGAGGGCTACTTGCTGCGCTGTTTGTTATCAATTTTGGAAATATAGCACACAAACTTCACCTTCAAAAGTCTTTTTTTTTTAGTTTAGCTGACTTGTCAGTCAGCTGAGCGTATCTTATGGTCCGCCGTCCGTCCCTCGTCCGTCAATAATTTATATTTTCGACTTCTAAAAAAGCGCTGGCCATATCCACTTCAAACTTGGTGGGGTTGTGCCTTTGGTAGGTCTCTACCAAGTTTGTTCAAATGATAACGCTCCAGTGATTTTTTGATTTTTTATGAATTTTTTTATTTATTTATTTTTTTTTTTTGGCAAAATCTTAAAAAATCTTCTCAGAAACCTCTTGGCCAATTGCTTTCAAATTGCATAGGAGACCTTCTGGGGACCCCTACACCTTAACTTGTTCAACAGGTGGCGCTGCGATTTTTTCTATTTTTTTATGAATTTTTGTGTGTTTACACTATTTTTGACTTCTCGAAAACCGTCACTTTGATTATGCTGAAACTTGGTGTAAATGTTCCTTGTAGAAGGTTCACCACAAATTTGTCCAAGGGGCGTTACTGTGGATCCATGATTTTTAACGATTTGTTCCATTCGGGTACTTATCGATCAGCGCATACATTCCTATTGATTACTATGTGAGTGAATGAGGATTGCAGCGGTAATTCATATTTTCGACTTCTCCAAAACTGTCAGCCAGATTCACTTCAAACTTGGTGGGGATGTACCTTGGGTGGGTCTCTACCAAGTTTGTTCCAATGGATTTTTTTTTTGTTCATTTTTTGCCAAAATATTAAAAAATCTCCAAAAGCAATCGGCCAATTGCTTCGAAATTGCATAGGGACACATCTGGGGACCCGTAGACCTCAATTTGTTCAACAGGTGGCGCTGCAATTTTTTCTATATTTTTGTAAATTTTTGTGTGTTTATGCAATTCTCCATTTTTGCTCCAAGGCTGTGACAAAGATTATGCTGAAACTTGGCGGAAAGGTTCCTTGTCAAAGGTCCAAAGAAATTTGTTCACCAGGTGGCGTTGCTGTGAATCCCTGATTTTTAACAAATTTTTAATTTCGGGCATTTGTCTGTTAATGCACACAGCCCCTTTGATTACCATGGAAGTCAATGTGCATTGCAATGGTAAATTACATTTTTGACTTTTTTCCAACACTGTTAGCCTGATCATCAAGTATGTGTTTGTAATTTATTTTGATGATATTCTCTGTTTGAGGTTACATTATTGCAATTTTTTTAATGAATTTTTATGTCTTTTTGCTATTTTCGACTTCTCCAAAACCATCAGTCAGATTCACTTCGTACTTGGGGGGGGGGTGTACCTTGAGTGGGTCTGTATCAAATGTATTCATATGGTCATGCTCCAGTGATTTTAGGATTTTTGCTCATTTTTATGTGCATTTCTTGACCAACAAGTCTTAAAAAATCTTCTCTCTGCAACCGCTCAGACTTTGATGTTGCATGCAGTGGCACATGTATGAGGGCCAGAGTCAGACAGTACATAAGTGACCTTGACCTTATTTCCAAGGTCACAGGTTCACATTCCTGAAAATAGCTGTATTTGATAACTTGAGAACTATTTGAGTTAGGACCTTCATATTGTTTATGGTGGTGGTCCTGTGCTAAGGGCAGACACACAATGTGTGGATGACCTCGAACTTATTCCCAATGCCACAGTGTCACTAGTGTCATCAATTTCTAGGTCAGCTGAGCATGGCCTGTTAACACAGGCCTCTTGTTTTAAAGGAAGACGGCTGAAACTTCCACTAATGGCTAGAGTTTGTTATGTCCTTCCTAATGATCGTGTCCTAATCGACGCTTGGTCATTAAAAATAAAGTAATTGACAAACTAGCCACAGATCAAACACAAAAGTGTGAAATTTTCAATGAATGTTAGGCCAGCCTTAAAAATATTTCTGTTTCGTATAACGCGCCCGGTGTGCGCAAAACGTTGCGGTTGGTATATTTTTTTCAACAGTGCAAAAAAAAAATTTTTTTTCTCAGGCTTGATTTAACGCCCCGTGTGGCAGTTCTGTAAACGCATATCGTTTGCGTACCTACGATGAATGCTATCGGTACATCGCAGTAAATTTGCGTATACAGTATTGGCAAGTTCCTTGCAATAAAAGGTGTTCCTGAATCAAATTCAAACGAAAATCTTAATATTTCAAATCAGAAATCGAGTGTGCGCACATCGTTCCTGCAACTGTACACAAACAGCTGCTTTGGCCATGTGGTCTGGCTTGATTTGACGCTACTCGCACGCGCCGTGTGGCAGTTCTGTTAACGCATATCGTTTGCGGACCTACCATGAATGCTATCGGTACATCGTAGTGAATTAGCGTATACAGTTTTGGTAAATTCCTTGCAATAAAAGATGTTCCTAAATCAAATTCAAACGAAAATCTTAATATTTCAAATCAGAAAGCGAGTGTGAGCACATCGTTCCTGCAACTGTACACAAACAGCTGCTTTGGCCATGTGGTCTGACGCACAACACATCACCCGATTGGTCAATTGAGTCACATGCAAAAATGAGCCAATCACGGCTCGTGTTACAGTGTTTTCATCATGGCTTCCGTCCATTGAACATGTGTGAATCTGCCGTAATTTACGGAGGGAACACACAAACGGGAAGCTTTGTTCATATTGCAGCATGCGAAAATAAAGCTTCCAGTGTTAATTGCAACAATTATTTGGAGTCACAGGCAAATATGCAAAGGTAGGGGATAGCGGGAATAGCCGAATGTGTCCCAAATCAGTCCATGAGACTGGGTCAGTTCACCACAGATCCACTCCACGCTGTCACTTGCGTGTGAGTGGAAGTCATTTCAAGGCACCTATTTTTTCCAACACTGTTAGAACACACCGATAAATGGCTTTTGATGTTAATTTGCAGATGAATTCGCCATGCAAATTTTTTATGTATTTTGACGCTGCTTTGACATCGTTGCCGTTGGGGCAGATCACACTGCCGGTGAGTAGTGTGACCCCACTCAGCAAACCAATAATTACTGCCGTAACGTAACGTAATCGTATGTATTGACTGTTGTACGACAGTGAAAATGTCTGGTTGTGTTGACAGAGATAAAGTTCTGATGAATACAACTGCGGACCAAGTAATTGTTTAAACTTGGAATGTTTATCAATTAGCGATTATTATCACCTATCGGCGCCCCACGCAAGTGCTGCGAAAGCTCTGATTTTTTAAGTGCTTAGACCCCCGTAGCCAGCCTTGCAAACAACTGCAACTTGTAACTGTGTCATGAAAATTTGAGGAATATAGTTCCCAGCGAAAAAAAAGTTGGTTGCCCGACCGGGCAAGTACCTATTAATTTTAACTTGCCCGAGATTAAATCCATGGAGCGATAAAACTCTTAATCCACGTCCCTGCACATACAAACAAAAGAGGTGTGTTCATGATTTGTAATATTTACTCTGAACCCTCATCATACACCGTCACTATTACACCCCTCCCCTCCCCTGCTGTTGTCAAGTGAAAATTAAAACTACACATTTGTATTTGATCTCTTACTCTTTTTCTTCTGTGATATTTTAAAAAGGCAACTTTATAATTACGCTAATCCTTTGTTTCTTGAAGCCCTGTACATGTACATGTTTAAAACAGCAAAAGTGAAATTAAAACTACACATTTGTATTTGATATCTTACTCTTTTTCTGCTGTGATATTTTTAAAAAAGGGCAACTTTATAATTACGCTAATCCTTTGTTTCTTGAAGCCCTGTACATGTACATGTTGAAAATAGCAAAAGACCCACCCCAATTCAAGCCAAGCCGAGGTGTATTTAGAGTAGGGCTACTCTGTCTCAGCACCAGCAAACCAGCTTGAAGCATATATTGTCCCGCTACAACCTCATGGCAGAGTCTCTTGCTTTAATACAGATTTAATAAAAAATTTTCAACCTGGAATCTTGTTTATCTTGTATCAATACTAAGTCCATCAGTCATGATGCCCATATTGCAGTAATACATAGTAGGTATGTGTAGTTCAAAAAAAAAAAAAAAATCCTCCCTGCCTCATCAAATTTTTCAAGGCCCTGTTATACGAAACAGAAATATTTTTAAGGCTGGCCTTATGTCAACATAGCCAATGTCATAGTCACAAAAATTACTCATTCAACAATTAGTCTAAAAACAATTCAGAAATATATACCACCCGGCTCGCATTTCACTTTCTGGCATGTGACAAAAACAGATATTCAAACCAAAATAAAACGATTAAACTGTAAGATAGCTGCAGGACAAGATCAGATACCAGCAAAACTACTAAAAGCTATTGCTGAAACTATACCAACCCCACTAGCAAATACGATAAACAGAACACTCGACACCTCAAAATTGCCTAACTCCCTCAAAAAGGCGGGAGCACAATCAAAACATAATAAAGCAGATCTACTTAATACCAAGAACCATAAACCACTCCGTATTCTCACGAGTATTTCGAAGATCTATTGAAAGTGTCCTTGCAGAACAACTAGTCGAATACTTTCAAGGCATTTTATCATCCTACTTGTTTGCATATCGGCGCTAAGGCTACAGCTGCGACATACTATTACTTAACATTATAGAAAGCTGGAAGACATTATTAGATAACAACAATTTTGTCAGAGCAGTATTAACGCACCTTTCCAAATCTTCTGGCTGTCTCACCCATCCATCTTTCTCAGCAAACTTAAAGCATATGGACTCTCAGATTCAGCGACATCTGTACTCGGAAATTATCAAACAAATAGATCGCAAAGGGTGAAAATAGGCCAAACTTTCAGTACTTGGAAAACCATCACAAAAGGAGTCCCACGGGGTTCGATCCTCGGTCACTCCTTTTCAACGTTACTTTTTTCTGAATGACATTTTTTACGTTTTCGCAGAATGTAAAATGCACAACTATGCAGACGACAACACACTTTTTACGCACGTGTACACACAAGTGAATAGAGTCAAACGTACCTTGGCGACCTAAACAACTGAAGCCTCACTTTGGTTCAAAAACTAGTCAATGCATGCAAACGTTCACAAATTCAATCTATATCTCTGGCACCAGGTAGAAAACGATGCAAAACTTAAACAATTAAAGTAGACAACATAGAAATAACGTCTGCCCCCCCCCCCCCCAAAAAAATCAAATTATTACGGGTGAGCATAGATGACACACTACTTAAAGTTCAAACAACACATAAGTGACCTGAGCTGCAAAGCAGGCAATTAAACAGCTTCATGCTCGTAAAAGGCTCTCAAAAGCTTTTATATACAAAAAATGAACTCACTATTTTGAAGTCATTCATTTTATCAAATTTTAACTATTGTGCCACAGTACAAGGTACTTCTACAGCAAACGGGACGCAAAAAAGAAAAGAAAAGAAAAGAAAAAGGTGTCCCTGGCGGCTTCGCTTTTTCTATTGTAACTATACATGACTACTAATTGAATCGTTACTCACGAAATCCAAATGTCAAAGGTTCCACATCGCATGCTTATGTAAATCAATGACCACTTTGGTATGCAGGTAAATTAACAGACCTGGTCATTTGGGTGGGGTTTTATTTCTACAGTGATATGCAACAATAGAGATGTACAGATATTATAGCCTCTATTGATGTTCAAAGTGTGTTGGAAGTTGGTCTGGCGCTGTAATATCGAAAAGAAAAGTTTTAACTTTGCACAATCACAATTGGGGCTGGTGATTCCTTCGTCTAGACTTGCTTGCGCATCTGGGGGACACCCGCTGTCTTAAAATTTGCAGTAGCAAAGGAGTATTTACAAAAGTAATTAAAAAGTCTACTACTTGGAGGCAGCACCAGCTAGCCAACTAGGAGTGCCCTGTCCCTGCGTTGAAAAGTAACACCTGTCCAGGCAACTTTCAGGGGCAGGACCTGTCAGCTTACGGGATAGCGGAGGCTGTTCAAGTAACATAACTCACATTTCTCTACACAGTAAACCTTTTCTTGTTTC
Source organism: Hermodice carunculata (assembly GCA_964020975.1). Taxonomy (NCBI): domain Eukaryota; kingdom Metazoa; phylum Annelida; class Polychaeta; order Eunicida; family Amphinomidae; genus Hermodice; species Hermodice carunculata. The sequence continues at coordinate 25,608,685 of OZ026627.1, forward strand.
CTGCTTTAGAACTATATTACTTTACTTGTATGAATTTCATAAAAGTGTTGAATATAATTATTCCAATTACTTTGCTTGATAACAAATAGATACTTCTCTCAGGATTCCTGTTTTCCTAAGTTTTACAATGGAACAACAGAATTAAACATGATGTTTCATACTTTACATGATAAACTTAAAATAATCTTCAAAAGTACAATATTTGAGCCCAGTTTTGCCTATCAATTTGGAAAGTGGCCATAATGGTTTGTATATATTCAATACTTTTCACTCTTCTCTACTCGGACCACATGGCCTAACATTTTAAACAAAGAACTATACACCACAGAATTCTGTAAAATTGGTCTTCTTGAATAAAAACACATAATGTGATACATATATTTGGAATAACAGTGAATTATCCTTTCCTCGTCACTTTGCTCAAACTATCTTAACCATTTTCCCACTCTTTCACTCAATGAGACTTACCCCTATAGACAAATGAAAAATTGGGTGACCATGTGCTTTGTGTCTCTCTCACTTACAGAGACACTTAAACTTACAAAAGTTATGAAAAACATATAAAATATAGTGGATAAAGTAAAATGGACACTTACCTGTAATATCAAACAAAAAAGTGTGTTGTAACTTTTCACATTCACAATCACAAGTGGGGCTGATGATTCCTTTGTTTAGTCTTGCTTCGGCATCTGAGGGACACCCAGTGTCTTCAAAGTTACAGCAGCAAAGGGGAGGCAATATGGGGGATGCTATCTTACATACTAAGACAATTGATTCCTCATTAACATACACTTGTGAATGTGTACATGCATGAAAAGTATAGTATCCTATCTTGCCTCCAGGTGACTCCGTGTGGCTGCTTGCCTCAAACAAGATTACAGTAGTCCCTCCTTTGAAAGACCACTCCTTTGGGAGACCACCTCCTTTGAGAGACCACAGTTGTCAGATCTTTCTGTAGTACTTGTCATGTTATTTATACCTCCTTTCAGGGACCACCTGCTTTGTGTGACCGCCTTTTGGGTGGCACTCGGGGCGGTCTCTCTAAAGAGGGACTACTGTACAACCGGCTTGATCAGTCAGATGCTATTGCAAGACAAGTACCAGAGGAAATCAATTAAATTCACCTTCACGATACACAAGGGTATATAGGACACATTCTTTTACGCATGTAGGAGCTAAACTATGGAACGAGCTACCAAATGATTTCAAAAGGTCAATTACGTTACATGCGTTCAAAACATCAATAGATTAGTGATGCTTGGTCACAGGCCCCATGTTCCTGCAGCGATATGCATGTAGCTTCCCCCCCCCCCCCCCCCGGGTGGCTGGGTGGGTGGTTAGGTACCTCCATGTAGGGTTGTACTGGGTATGTTCCGCGGGAATGGCCCTATTTTCATTACTCCCAGGATTAGAAAAGGCCCCCAAAATGTACATACCTGGATTATGATAGGGGTAACAATTAGGATACACCAATATTTGCAGCACTCCTTTCAACACATAACAGGATTAAGAAAGGATACCTTTTTACATCTGGTATAGGATTAAGATCGGGTGTTGTATAAAAATGTCCGAGGCACACATCCACCCTGATGTTGAGTATGTGGGGGGGGGGGGGGGGGCATGTAGCCAACCAAAGCAAACCCGGTGGCAAAAAATATCATCTTATACTGTATTATTCTGTTTCCATTTAAGTAGCCAGCAGAGAGCTATTGTAATGGAGGCTTACAAAATAAACAATGAAATTGCACCCAAATATCTAGAAAATATTATCAGAAGACGACAAATTGGTCATGGGGCTAGGCAGCTTTTTGACCTATGTTTACCAGAGTACAAAAAAGTGTAAAATATGGTAAGAAATCCCTAAAGTTTTTCATGTCATATTTTTGGAATGATTTGCCTAACAGAATGAAGGCTACACCTGATATATGTAAATTTAAACAAGAAATAAAGACTTGGAAGGCCCACACTTGTAAGTGTCGACTTTATCAGTTTCAGGAAGCTAACGCTTCCTGAGGCTGTCATGGTCACCATGTGTCATCTTTTACAATCCATGATTCTGATAGCCTCTCAAACCACCATTTTGTGATAGCCACTCAAATCACCATTTCAGTTATACCCAAGTCATAATCATCTTTTAGCTGCACTACTGAGGTGTCTTAGTGTATATCATTATTTAATTAATTTTATTTGGTATATGTATATAAGTCAGAACTTTTTGTTTAACTTTTACTCGTCATTATCTGTGATAATTTTATATTGCTTAACTGTTTCTATGTCTTGAACTCTGTCTTTACTGAGTTTTAGGTATCTTGATAATTGTATTTTTTCATTTTGATTTATATAATTACTTACTTTATATGTAGTTTATTGTCGGTGAAAATAGCCTATGGCTAATGTTTCTGTAAGAAAACCCGACGTTAAATAAAGAACTTGAACTTGAACTTGTACACGTAGGCCTGCAATGCGTCAATGTTACACATTTGGATGTATTGCTAACCATGTAACAACCTGACCAGACTAAGTTTAATCAATTCCATATTTTGCACTCATCATCATACCAAGTTTCTTGTTTCGTTTTTATCTATTTATTTATTGTACATTAATTATTATTATTATTACTATTTTGGACTTCATTGAAGTTTTTTTCAGGTTAATATACTGACTGCACGATTTAATTTATTTTATAATAGACCAATTCATGATAAGAGTACGGCCGTTCTGATCCATATAGCGTGAACAACCACTCGGCAGCGTGCATATCAGCCTTGAATATAATAATTCTGTGGCTCTCCGCTTATCTGCCGCGGTCCTGAGTGAGACACCTGGCCTAGGAGAAGGAAAGGAAAACAGGAGATGAGGCGAAGGAAACCATGGTCATTCTCAACAGATTGCGCTGCCATGTTTTCATGGCATACATTGACAGCAGCATGGTAAATGACATTTTTGCGATATGCACTGCAAGATAGCCATCTTGTGGTGAATTGGGAAGTTACAAAGTCGGGTGTAACAATGACTCTGTGGACACAACTTGCATGCGTAAATGCAAAAGTCTATTCATTGCAACAATTACTACTATGTTATGTGTTGTTGAGACATCTGAATCCAATATGATGAAATCCAGATACACAAAGGAACTGATGAGTATTGACTTAATGGTGTACTGGTCAATAAATGGTATATATGGTTGCATACAGTATCTAATTGGCATTCCAATGGCGCCCATTTTTACTGGTTGCCATTTTTGATTTCAAACCTACACATGGTGAACTGTGACATTCTGGACTGTACGCAGTATGTACATTCATAGCAAGTGTGACATTCATATGTTGATTAGTCCACTGCCAATATTCTAGTCCAAGTTTATTCTGCATGTACACTGCATTGCCCATAGATTCTAAACATTAATGCATGCTAATCTAGTGTGTTCACTCTTTAAACATATATACATACATATATATTTACTCATTATTTTAATTTGTGTCATTCAGTATTGAGGTAGCATTCTGGTTTCACGATAACTTTGGGCCTGTATACAATGTCCAAAACAAATGTCCATTCTTCCATTACAGTGGGAGCATGGAACGTAGATGGTTTGTATCAAAGAATTGGGGGTCAGAGGTCTTGCAAACTTAACGACACCGACTTCCAAGAGCAAGTGGACAACTTAGATATCATTGGCTTTATTGAAACACACTTAGATCCAGAAACTAAAACAGATCTCCCCAATTTGGAAAATTACTTTATTGAATTTAACTCCCGAAAAAAGCCTAACAAACGCAAAAAGGCTTACGGTGGGATATCGGTATGCATTCGAAACAGTATCAAACCAGGCATCAAAATTATGCCAAAATACAACTCAGAAATTCTCTGGTTGAAACTGTGCAAACAATTTTTCAACATGCAAACTGATTTATACATCGCCTTTGTATATGTAAGCCCTGTAAACTCCTCCTACAGCAAAAAAAGGGATGACATTTTTTAATTACTGGACAAGGATATTGCAAATTATTCTGCTGTTGGTGATTGTCTTATATGCGGTGATTTTAATGCACGCACTGCACTTGCAGAACACTTCATTATGCAAGACTCCAGCCCGCACATCCCTGTGCCTGACAACTACATCCATGATACCCCCATTAATCGAAACAATATGGATACAGCCAATATTGATACCCACGGAAAGAAACTGCTTGATATCTGCAAGACCTCTGGCCTGAGAATTCTTAATGGCAGGTTGCTAGGTGATAGTAGAGGTTATCCAACCTGTTACAATCATGTAGGTGCCCCTAGTGTCATAGATTATATGATTGCTCATAACTCACTTCTATGTATATTAAGTTACTTCCATGTTCATAAGCTTACCCCATGGTCTATCCACTGTATGATATCTGCTAGTATCACAACTGGAACGTACTCCTGGTCTGAACCTGAAGAACTTACTATTCACTCGGAAGCCCCAACCTTTTATGGTCTAAAGGGGACGACATTAAATTTCAACATGCACTAGGCTCAACATCAATCCAATCCCAGATTTCTGAACTATCGCAGTTACTTAATAAATCAGACTCCAATAGCATTAATGACTCTGTTGCAAAACTAAACAAAATTTTCTATTCAGCTGCTAAGGTTGCTAACATTAAACAAAGAGGTTCCCGTACTAACAAATCAAACAAACAAAAGAATCGACGGAAAAAATGGTATGATCAGGACTGCAGGACCATCTACAAAGATCTCAAACAAATGTGCAGTAGACTTAGAGCTCAGCCCTTTAACACTCAGTTACTATATCATTACTGACATAAACGAAAATTATACAAAAAACTACTAAATAAAAAGAAGAGAATCTTCCAAGAGGGACTCATAACACAACTTCAAAATTTGGAAGGTAGAGACCCTAAACAGTTCTGGGACATCTATAACCAACTAACAGAGCGTGAGTCCAAGAAGTCGGTAAACCCTATTAGCCCCAGTAATTGGTGGAAGCATTTCCATAACCTTTTTAATCAACCAGATAACTTCCATGATCCACTTCTGGAATCTTTTATAAGTGAGAACAAAAGCTTGGTTTTCTCTGAACTTAACTTCAGGATCACTACCCAAGAAGTGAGCAAAGCTATCTCTAAACTGAAAAATAACAAATCTCCTGGTCTGGATGGTATCAGAAATGAAATGATCAAAAGCAGTAAACAAGCCCTATTACCTACCTTAACTAAATTATTTAACTTAATTCTTATAAACCAACAGTTCCGAGAATGCTGGAGAACTAACTCAATTTCCCCAATCCATAAGAAGGGGAGTGCGCACAGCCCTGAAAATTACAGAGGCATAGCGGTTTCCAGTCATCTGAGTAAACTTCTTTGCTCTGTGCTCAATAGTCGACTGACAGACTTCACTGAAAAACACAAAACCATCCCAAATAATCAAATAGGCTTTAGGAGAAACAGTAGAACTTCTGACCATATTTTTACTCTAAAAACTATTATTGATAAATATATAAATAAGCTACCCCGGCAATACTTGTTCTCGTGCTTCGTAGACTTTAAGTCTGCCTTCGACACAGTATGGCGCCAGGCCCTCTTTTATAAACTCACTACATGTGGCATAGGTGGTAACTTTTTGGGCCTGCTGCAAAACATGTATGCAGAAGTGTCTTACTCAATCAAAACTGAACATGGCCACAATGAAAAACTGTCCCCTAATGCTGGGGTTAAACAGGGCTGTGTACTAAGTCCTAGTCTTTTCAATCTATTTCTCGCAGATCTCCCAAATATTTTTGATGAAACTTGCAGTCCTGTCGGGCTTGACTCCTGCCCCATAAACTGTTTACTTTATGCAGATGACCTTGTCTTACTATCTGAAAGCAGCTCGGGCCTTCAAAAGGCAATGCACAAACTAGAGGCTTATTGTGATAAGTGGAAACTTACTGTTAACCTCAAGAAAACTAAAATTATCATTTTCAATAAGGGAGGTGCAAAAATTAGAAAATTTGTCTTTTATTATAAGAACTCACAAATTGAAATTATTCAAAATTACTGTTATTTAGGTATTGAATTTTCGTCCGCTGGCACTTTTAATCTTGCTATATCTAAACTTAAAGAAAAAGCTAATAAAGCGCTATTCAACTTGCAATACTTTAATACCCATGGGAATATTGATGTATCTCTGAAACTTTTCAAAAGCCTTATTGTGCCCATTGCTATGTATGCCAGTAAAATTTGGGCCCCTTATCTCCTACATAGTCTTAATAATGAAATTTTTTTGCAAATTTGTGAACGCACTCCCACTGAACAAGTGCATTTGAAACTGTGTCGCTTCATCCTGGGAGTCCACCGGAAAAGTTGCACAGCAGCTGTAAAAGGTGAACTTGGTGCCTTCCCCCTCCTCATTACCAGCCTATGTGCTGCAGCTAAGTATTGGTATCACCTGCACAGCCTCAGTGAAGATACCCTAGTTTCTAAATCATTACGTGAAAATTACTATATGACACAACAAAATAGAATTTGCTGGCTCAAACACATGAAGTCATTATTTCAAAAATTTGAACTTACATAACTATTGGGAAAATGTTGGGGGAGTTGATATTAGGATATGTATGAAAAAAACTGTACTTCAAATTGTGCTCCAACTATTCAGACAACTGGTCAAAATATATAAATGGAGAGGGGAGGGAATCGAACAAACTGAGAACTTATTGTAAACTAAAAGGAGCAAACTTTGAAAGAGAAAAATATTTGGATCTCAACCTCCCTATACAGAAAAGAAAATCACTAACTAAACTTAGAATCAGCGCCCATAACCTGCATATTGAACAAGGCCGATACAGCAGAACCCCTGTAGATGATAGATTATGCTGCCACTGCCAGAGGGAAGAAGTTGAGAATGTATTTCACTTTATTATGAAATGCACAAAATACAATACACTCCGAACCACCCTTTTTAACTCACTGAGAGTCTACAACTTTGAGTCCCTAGATGACCATGACAAACTCACATTTATATTGAATTGTAATGATGGGGACAACTTTGTCATAAAGCAGGTATTAAAATTTATTAACTCTGCCATGAAAGTAAGGTCAAATGGTAACATGAGCAATCAAAGTTAGTACACTTTGGTTGGTGTTTCCTTTTTCTCCAGACCTGCGGCAAACATCTTGATGTAGCCTCAGGTCTGTAGTCTGTATTTCTTGCCATGCCCGCCAGGTGACGCCTCAAGCAATAAAGATTATATCATGGTGAAAATTGCTAGAACACCGATATTACTATGATTACATTGCCTTGACCTGAAAGGGCGCGACATTCACATTCAAGTGGCCTAGTTTGTGGGCAGTGTGTTGTCGTCAGTTGTGTTGACTCACTTTTTCCGTAACAACGTACGAAAAAAATTACATCTTTTGAAAGTATTGTTCAGTTAACTCAAGTTTGTAGATATTTTGAGAACGTTTTAACGTGACAGTCAAAAGACGTTTCTCTTTCGACCTGAAACGGCCTTGGTCGTTTCTGACCCAGTTCTACCTTCCAAGGGAAAAGACCTCATCTGGAGTCAGAAGTGCTTTAAGTGGAATATAGACTTGAAACTTACAGTAGGTAGACGACAACTTTCTATGCAGGTCCATATACTCCGCGTCGGCCTCGGCGGTAAGCATGCTTGCAGTTTGGCAAATGAAGTGGGTTTGACACATTCGATGTTTCTTGCGAGTTGTGTACATGTACATGTAATGTATCGTTTTGCGTGGTCAGGTTACCTTAGGCCTAATTAACTGATTCTCTCTAGCAAAACTTCTCACAATTAACTTACTCACAAAACTGGGGGACATATTCCCAGCAGTTGCTTACAGCAGGAGAGTCGATCGATCAGTTCTATTCAATATTTATTAAAGATGATAATCATCTGTGCCCAATTTTCATACTAATTAAGATGACCCCTCAAATTCTCAATCGCTATCCCAACTCTTGGCCAAAGTCATATTTTGCTCAGCCAGAGATCAGTATCACCACCCATGGTATTGACAAAAAGCAGTCTCGATTGAACCATGGCATGGGCGTGGCATGGGGGAAGGTTTTAAAAAACCAGAATGTCCGCCTGAGTGGTTAATGATACTCTCACAAAGTAGCTGGCACTGACAATATTCTGACAGTATGCTACACAAGTTTTAAAAGACGTGCACATAGAAATTTACCCCAATTCTTCAAATTATTTTCCAATATTCCCTTGACCATGGCATAGCCCCACAGCATGGACCACAGTCCACACCTTTGGAAAGCAGCAAGTATTGCTACATTTTTTTAAGAAAAGCAAATATTTAAGCCAGCATTGTCGACCTATTATAGGCCTTTAATCTTTATGCTGCAACTACCAAGGTAATGGAACATTTCCTGGGGAGCCAAATAATGCACCACTTTGTGTACAGCATATTGCACTAATGGCAACCTAGCCTTAGAGTGAGAAAAACAAAAACAGAAAATGTGAAACTCTGTACCTTCATAATAATAATAATAATAATTTATTGAGCCTCCGCCAGTGGAGATAGTAAAAGTACATGTAAAATACATCAAAATTATATGAATACAAAGTGATAATAGTAAAACATAAAATAAAATTGTTGAACTCAATCAGATACTTAAAAGAAATTATACCAATTAAAATGCCTTAGTCAATAGCATGGCCAGTGTATGCTCATAATCCCATGGCTTTTGGAAGTTTTTGTGAAACATTGGGTACTTTAGTGAGCCTGCTACACCATCTGTGTGCTCACGACGTGTAAGTCGTGGCTTGTCTTGATCAAGAAATACTGAAATGGGACATTATACACCCCGTTCCATTTAACGACTCCTTTAAGTTGCCTGTATATATGAACATCCAGTCTGGTAGGGGTAATACGTTAAATAATTTGAAGAACAAACCCTCATGCCACACAGTTGTATTTGTGTCTTTTTGCCCAGAACCACTTCCTAGTAGTCAATACCCTATTCCGCAGTCCGAACTCTTTACTCTTCATAAGCTAACCTGTCCCTGTCTAACCTATATAAATATGGAATTACTATTGTCCATATTGCACACGTACCTCTGTAAAATTTTGACATAGGCTGTATCAGCCCAAATAGATTAAAGGGTCTTCAGCAGGTAACTACTCAACATGTTTCGGAGCCTTTTACCCGTACATGTCTCTCTGAGAAGCGGCTCCTTGTCTAAGCTAAATATTCAGCAAAGACAACCCACATAAAAAAGAATAAATATGAATGTGGCAAATGATGAATTAGCTGAACACTTGAAGTTTTCCTTATAAATGCAGAGCTTCATTATGAAAGAAGAATACCTGTCAAACAAACCATAATTACTAAAGTTGTATAGTACAGGTTCAGATAAGAACAATTTGACTCATCCCTGAACCAATATGTACCCTTTCTAGCTGGACAGCTTATCATAGTCATACCACCCACCAGTGTATAACTAAAGTGGAAACAAGCTGGAGCCTTATATTCAGTCCCAGTGATAGTAAAATAAACAGTTGCAACTAGACCACCTGTACAAACCACGGGAAATTCTAACAAGGACTGCAGCAATGGACATCCTGCACCAGAAATGTAAAACAAACCCTATGATGACACTTACCCCTCAAACAATTCAGCTCTATTTAACTGCCAACCCTGAGTCAATGTAACAACGTAATGTGTCAAGTTTGTGACATTTGAGAAAATACTGTCAATTTTGAGTAAATCTGCATTTAGGCATGTCAGAAAAGAATGAAAGTGTCAAAACAATTTTTAGCGTAGCTCATAAAATGACACAGAGTATAATTGATAATTAACAGCCACATTGCATTGTACCAATGTAATATGATAAATAATGGTAATATGATAAATAATGGATTAATGCTTCGTAGACATAGATATATATATCCTCGCAACGTCAAGCTCTCGGCGGAGCAAGCTACGCAGCGGCAGCATTGCGAGCATGCCATGAAAATGTAAGATGATGCATGTCAAGCTTTGTAGACAAAGATATATGTATCCTCGCAGCATCAAGCCCTCGCCGGAGCTAGGTGCACAGCGCAAGCGCTGCGCAGCCAGCGGGGGAAGGCCCAGCGCGGCGAGGATGTCATGGAAGTACAAGAAATTATTAAATACATCTTGTCAATAAAACTGCAAGGACCTGCTGCTCAGCCCATGGTTCGATAAAGTTGTCATGGCTTATTAGATAACGGAGCGTGTCAACTACTCGGTCTTCCTCCTGTGTCTCGGAGGGGACACGCCAACTATTGGTAAATGCTACCTGTGTTGGGGAGTAGCCGTACTCAACAATTCTTCCAATGATAGTGTCTTGGCCCATATGCCCATGCACAATAAACTCTGCGAGTAGATGGGCATAAAAACTAAGTAGCGGTGTATTCAGTTTAAAAATACAATTAAAGAGAGATAGAGTTTTGCGACATACGTTATTGGCAATCCACGGAATGCCAGAAGCCTTTAAAAGACACGAGTGGTGGGACTGCTTTCCAATACCCAGGTAACATTCAACTAGAGTCCCTTGGGCCGACTCCAGATTTTTTATATTAGCATCAGATAAAGCGATACTATCAAGCCCATAGGGAAGAATGGGAGAACATATCGTTTTCCAAAGGTGAGACTTTACATCCGTATGAAGGCCTGGATATGAGAGGCCAACATTACCCAAACTGTAAAAACTTTGACAACACTTGGTGATTTTATGCTCAACATGAGCTTTACACATGTTTTTCGAGGTGAAGTGCACGCTGAGTATTTCAACCGAATTGGATATTTCTACAGTATGCGAGCCTAAGTTAATTGTAGGTAAAGAATTAAATAGCATATGTCCCATTATAATACATTTGGATTTAACAAGATTAAAACTAAATCTCCATCATTTGGAATATTCAAAACATATATCCAGAGATGTTTGTAAGCCAGATGTAGTAGCGCTGAAGAGGGTGACATCGTCTGCATAAGCAAAAACTGAGTACGTATCATTACCAAGATGAATGCCAGCCTGTTCAGCGCCCACAGTTGACAATTCTTCCAATGATAGCGCCCACAGACTTCAGCATGCCATCAATAAAAACATTGAAGAAATATGATGAAATTACACTACCAAGGTGCACACCACGTGTGACTGGAAATAAGTAACTAACATCGCCATTCCACCTTACCATATTGTATGAGTTCTTGTAGCATTCATATATTAAGAGCCAGTGCGATGCAGGCAAAATATTCAAGAGCTTATACAGCAGTCCGTCATGCCAGGCGCTATCAAAACAGTTTTGGGCATCGAGGGCACAGACCAAAACTGGAGAATCCTTACTGTTAAAATATGAAACTATATCATGCAAGAAGGCACATCCAAAAGAAGCACTGCGACCCTTACGGAAGCCAAATTGAGCAGCACTGGCATTGTCTTCAAGTATGATAAGCAATTCGACAAGCTTTGCATGTACTGAGCTGAGAGGAATAGGACGATAGTTATCTGGAGTATTTGGGTTTAAGGTACTTTTCTTTAAAACTGGTATAATTATGCTAGTCTTAAAAACATCAGGTACAATCCCATAGCTAATGATCATAGAATATAAAGTAGATAGATAATTAAGGAGCGTATTTGACTCTCCAAATAATAAGTGTTTGGCTGTTATACCATCATAGGCCTGCGGCATTTGAGGCTAAAATATGAATTTGGTCTACCCGCCTGCCTTATAGCTACAACATAGCCTACCTGATGTAAAATTTTGTCTACTTTTAGAAAATGCCTGTTGTGGAGCTCTCAGGTGGTCCAGTTTTATGCTATGAGCAAAAATAGATACCTACGTCTGAAAAGCAAAACCATAACCTTAATGAAATCGAATAGATTTCTTCAATAGAGGTTTATTATCTTAAATTACAGAACCGTGCCTTTTAGGTTCCTTGAGGCACCAAAACTATCTTACAAATAAAGCTGTGTTTGTAGAATGATGTCATATGCATATATTTGCATTATACAAGTCTTTTTGGCACATACAAAAAGACCAAAATCGCAATTTCCGATTTCAATATTGTTAAATGTTCAGTTACTACAAATCACTTCGCTTTTCAAAATATTTTGTCTTTATTTACACAGAGTGGGCAACTGAGTATATAGAACAAGTAAATATATATATAAATATATATATATATGTATATATATGTATATATATATATATTAATGTCATCCCAGACATATTGTTTTTTCAAAATTTCTCCTTTTTTATTCTTTCTTTCTTCTTATTTCCACCACATAATTTGTCTGGAGCTTTTGGCAGACAATGTGCAAGCTACAATGATTAAACTTGGCATGGTAACGGAGCTAGTAAGGAAGTTGACTTATATGATTTGGAATAATCGACATGTTAAAAATTATGCAAATAAGGGCCTTTCTAAAATTTTAAAGCTCCATATCTTTCAAACTTTTGCAGATAAACACAAAATTTTAATGGGCACATCTAGGTTTGTGACACATTCAAATATAATGGACAGTAAATGAAAGTTGTAGCATTTCATTTTATGTTAATGAGGGGCATTTAAAAATTTAAAAGTTGAATATCTTCAGAACTATTATAGATAGAGATGAAATTCTAAGGTAAATATAAGGGTTTGGGGCAAAGCCAAATCCAATGAACCATGAACCAAAGTCATAGGATTTTTAATTTATGCAAATTAGGTGGATATGCACAATTTTAAATGTTGAATAGCTTCAAAACTATTATAGATAGAGATGCTATATTCAATTTAATTTTGGGGTTTGTGACATCGCTGCATACAATGACCCAGCATCCAAAATTGTACAATTTTTATTAATACAAATAAGATGAATACAAGAAATTTAAATCTTGAATAACTTCAAAACTATTATACATAGAGGTGCCATTCCGACCTCAGTTTTTAGGTATGTGGCAAAGCCGCATGCCATGAACCGTAAACCAAAGTTGTAGGATTTTAATTTATGCAAAATTGGCAAATACACAAAATGAAAGTCTTTGAATTGCTATCAAAACTATTACAGATAGTAGTGTCGTTCAAACTTTACCTTGTAAGTTTTGTGACATGGCCACATCCAATGAACCAAGAGCCAGAGAGTTATAGCATTCTAATTTATGTAAATTAGCATAATACACAAATTTTAGACTATGCTGAACAATGACAAAGTGTAGCATTTCAAACTGTTCTCATTTTGAAGGTACCCATACAGATTTGCTGTGAAGCAAATCTTTTCTAGTCATTTTTTGTTTCCGACTTCTCTAAAATCACTGACTGAACTCTATTCAGAGGTGGTGGGTATTACTTTGACTTGGTGTCCAACAAAGCGGCTAGGCGATGCTTCCTCCCGGCAAAGGATTTTTTACAAAAAATCGTGATTATAAAAGAGAGAGCACATTGCCATTGGTACAGTGATAGGCTGCTGTGAATACATGTATACGTTATGTTCCCAAACACAGTTTACTGGATCCACTGTAGACTTGCCACTGCTGCAGATGTACCTTGGATAGATCTCCAGCAAGTTTTGTTCTATAGGACACACGTCAGTGGCTTTTTTATGTCTGGGTGCAAACCCAGACATTTTGTTTTTTAAAGAATTATTTTTCCTTCCTTCCTTCCATTCTTCCTTCTTTCCGTCCTCTTTTTCTTTCTTTCTTTCTTTCTTTCTTTCTTTCTTTCTTTCTTTCTTTCTTTCTTTCTTCTTTACGACCAAATTTGTCTGGAGTTTTTCTCGGATACTGTTATTCTGACAATCACAAAACTTGCCATGGTGAAATTAAGCACCTGACTTGGAATAGTCATAGTGTTTAAAATTATGCAAATTAGGGACAATTAGAATTTCAAAAGCTCCATATCTTCCAAACTATTGCAGACCGACACAGAGTTCTACCTATCACATGTAGGTTTGAGACATCTGCCAATGGGCAGTGACAAAAGTTCTAGAAGTGCAACTAAATGTGGCAATTTTGAGACTTTTTTGCCATGTTAATTGTCTGAATATTTTCTTGAGGAAGGGGAAATGAGAGGCACATTGTGTTGAATATAAAATGGTTTCTTACATTGACAAAAATAATTCAGACAAAATTGCGCTGATTAGGTGCGCATGCGGTAAGGACGTTCTTTGGGAGCTCTGACAATTTTACCATCTTTTTGCTGGATATGATAGGTGATATGTATGCTTGATAAGTATGCGCTCAGTGTCACGGATACCTTAAATTTAGAGTTAAATGAAAAAATATTTGAAAAAGGCACAAAATTTGGAACAAATTATTTAATTCTATTGTTAAAAAGACAAATTAATATTGCTTTACGTCAGGAGTTACTGCAGGGAAATATGGAAAGTTTATAAAAACATCTACTGGTAGTATTATCACATGTATCATTGCTCAGCAGTTTCAACACGGTTGATAATACGTGTCCAATATCAACAAAAATCTGCTTTTGAATAATCATGATATTTGGAGGAACGTTGCTACGTGACCATAAAACACTCCTACTTGACTCAATTTACAACAAATTTAGTGGAGAAAGAGTCTCTTTACATTTTAACAGCGCATTTGATAAAAATTATTCCTGAAGTTTGATGCTAGAAACAAGCTTCTGATGTGCCTGTATAGTAGGTATGCTGATGTAAAGTTGTGAAGTGGTACCTTGCATTTTCATTACGTAATAGTTAAAAATGTGTTTTTCCCTGGACTACTAAAAAAATGCCGTTATCATGGAAACCAATAAAAACATATGTTGCCCATTAAATCGATGGTACAGTTTACGTAACCTTTAATTACAGGTTCTTATCTTTCATTTAATACCAAATTTAGCTAAGAATTTTTTTGTTTAAGGACTGATTTTCTGGCAATATTATCACTTGTATGTATCATTTCTCAGCAATGCGCAGCACTGGCCATATGACCAATTTTTGCAATATCCACAAAGATCAGCTCATTTTGAGTAATGTAAACATTTGCAAGAACATTGCTAGGCTACCCAAAACAGTCTTCCTTCACTCAATTAACCTCATTGTTAGTGCAGAAAGAATCTTTTTACATTTTAACATCAAATGTTATGAAAATTATTCCCGATATTTAAAACTATAAATAAGTTGTAGTGTTTACATGCAAATTTAACTGATTTTTACAAACATTCTGTTGCCATGGCAACCAACTGTTGACACTTACTATCTCAAACTAGATTTTTATTAAAAACCCTGTATAGAAGGTATGTTGATGTAAAGTTGTGAGGTGGTATCTTGTATGTGTATAAAGTTATGGTTAATGAGGTGATTCTCCCTTCATTTCATGAAAACTTATTTCGTTGCCATGGTAACCAATATAAATACAAATTGACCATGAAATTGATAGTACACTTTACCAAAATTTATACTTCAGGTTCTTATCTTTTGATTGATACCAAATCCAGCCGGTAATTTTTCCAGTTGAACGAAAACTGAAAATAAGCCTTTTTTTGAAAATTTAGCTGCTCTACTATATAGGTCTCTTAATTTGCATATACCGTAAAACTGGACCACATGAGAGCTCCACAACAGGTATATTTGAAATCTACAGAAGATTTGCAAAAGAATGAGGTATGTTACAGCTATAAGGCAGACGGGTAGACCAAACTCCTTAAATAAGGCCCTTTTCTGAGATTTGCCGCAGGCCTATCATAACCCGGAGATGAATTCCTTTTCAGCTTGCTTATCAAATCTGATACTGAATTGGGCGTGATCCAAAAACTGTCTTTGTACGGAAGTGTCCATTGAGCGAGGTCCCGGTACTTATTTTCCACGATGTCAACAATATGTTGTTGTGGTGGTGTCAATGCCTCTAAGTCATCGTTCATAA
The DNA here is from genome assembly GCA_964020975.1 of Hermodice carunculata. NCBI lineage: Eukaryota > Metazoa > Annelida > Polychaeta > Eunicida > Amphinomidae > Hermodice > Hermodice carunculata. The sequence continues at coordinate 25,624,524 of OZ026627.1, forward strand.
CATCAGAATAAAAATCAGCCATGTCATTAGCACACAGGACAGAGTTAACCTTCTTGTGTTTTAGCTTTTTAATCCTATTCCAAAAGAATGTTATTTTGCGTTCATGAAACATAGTGTTTAATTTGTTGTAATGTGTGGTAAGTTCATTCTTCATGCATTCTTGATAATGTCCTAAACAACTTCTTCACACATTTATAACATTCATAAACAGCCCCACTTTTAGGACGTCCATTGGCAACCCGTAAATGCCACCAAAACTTTTTTCTTGTTCAGCTGAGTGAGTTCTGGCCATCAGTACTATTTGGGCCTAAAGAAGTGCGAAGAGGAACAGCCAGCCTCTAGAGATGCATCATGAATGGCATCATTTATGGATGAGATATGTGTCTTAACAAGAGACTGAATTTCATCTCTACAGGTAATATCTGTCAAAACGAGAGGCTTAATTGAGGATAATTTGCTACTTAGCAAGGAATTATTATGGTCTATACGAGGTTGGCTGCCCCACTCTGCTGGCTGAAAAAGGTTTAACGTTGACTGGCAATGATATAGTCTTTAAGTTACTGTAAATAGAAAATGCAGTCAATAATGGCGAATTATCACTCACGTTTGACGCTACCAAGTCCATTATTTTACAGCTAGAGACAGAATTAGTGCCATGACCAGTTACAAATACATGGTCTATCCAAGTGAAAGTACCATTGGTGACAGAAAAATATGTATAGTCGCAAGACTGAGGATATAAAAAGTCTGCTACAATGAGCTTATTGGCACAGAGGAAGTCGTACAAAATGTAACTATGTCTGTTAAACCCATTGCGTCTATACCACAAACTGTTAAGTTTTTCTCTATTGGGAAGTTTGGCATTAAAGTCCCCGAACATTTTCACAGGGCATAACATAGCATGATTATCTAAGAATGACTGGTGTGAGTCAATGGTCTCCATGAAGCAATCGGTTTGATCGTGGTTGTGGCTAAAATATGACATGTAAACATTTAAAAGAATCTGACACATAATAACACACTTGTCTGTGGCAGCTACTGCCATAGATATGTCATTCTGAGTGTCCAGTGCATGAAAAGTTAAATCCTGCTGTACTTTGCATATAACAGCTAGGCCACCAAATGGTTGACCTTTATACTCAGGTCAATGTCCCTCATGCTAGATTTACTAAAAACAGAGAAATGAACAGCTGAATTGGAGCGCGTGGAGAGACCATGCTCGATCAAGGATTGTTCCGCGGGTCGCAGCCAGGTCTCTGTCAAACAAATAATATCACATACATGTAAAAGTTCAAGAATATAGTCAAATGACTGAAAAAAAACCTTTGCAGGTGAAACTTATGACTTTAAGACTTGTACCGTAGTACGTCAGCCTTCTGTACGGGCTGCCATGCGCGTAGTCGAATAAGTCCCATTGTTGACGCTCGTATCATGGCGTTGCGCCGGCAATGCTTGATCTGTCTCCTCGGTAGACAAGTTCAGGCAAGTCCCAGTATCTGTGATCTGGGATGTAGTTTGCACATCCCGGGTGGGGGTTCCGTCGCCCAAGCCTCGCATAGGTCTGTTGACTTGAGGTGGTTGAAATGCCAACCAAGGGTTGATGTCGGGTATCGTCTGGGGTATCATTACGGTATTCCACTGATTTGGGCTGTTGCGCAGGCACTCGTTTAGCCACACCTGTTTTAGAGGTGGGTGTAAACGGTCGCACTTTAATGTCTTGAGGCCAGTTGTCCAAAGATAGCGACTTTACTTCGTCCTCTTTAGATACCATGATCTTAAATAACTTCACATTTGCAGATTTTCTTGTTAGGTCCTTTACAGATATCAGTGTCACTCCAAAAGTGGCCATATGCGCTATGATGTCAGCAGTAGTATTAACAGGACTGACACTGCCCACATAGATGTATGCTCTAGGACTGATACCTTGCAAAGTTTGAGGAACACAGTTTTTATTCACATCTCCAGGTTTTGGCATGGTACCTTGGGCAGGTTTGCTCGCCGCAATGTTGGATGTGACCTCGGGCTTACAAATAACAGTATTGACTTTAGTTGTGTTTGCATCACTCTTTGTAGCATTCGTCTAGCCTAGTTTATCACCTGATGAGACATTCAGGCTCACTTTTATGACACCTTCACCGTCCTTAGGATTTTTGCCTTTAACTATTTTCTGCCTACGCTTCGTCCTCTTAATACTCCATGAGGTGACAGGCTCAGAGAGTGAAGCTTCACATTCTGTATCACTGTCAGTGTCACTATATACGCAGTGTGATTGTTGGTCTATCAAGGAAGCAAACCGATTGGTAGTAGGTATGGAGAAGTAACTGGACGCATCGGTATTCAGTTTATATAAATGTTTATGACGTAGCAGTGTAGTTAGCGGCGGCTTCACAACTGAGTCGTTCGCTAGATGAGGATGGATGGGGTATTAACGCTCACCAGATCAAAGTTATCGTCTTTGTGGGGGTGTGCTGAGTTCTCACTGGCTGTAAGCAAAGCAGGTAGGGATGCAATGAAGTCAGAAAGACCCCTATCAGCTTTTAGGGATGCAAAGTCCCTTTGTAATGACAGTCTGTCTAGAGAGGCAGACTGTAATAGTGCATGCAGCTTTTTGTTCTCATCCAATAGGTTTTTTACTTTACCTGAAACAGTAGCAACAGTTACAATGAGCTGACTCACTTCTTCTACACTCAGCGTACATTCAGGATCTGACATTTTGTCGCTCAATTCACGGGTGCTGTTAGCATCTTTGGGGCTCACTAAAATGTTCTGAAGTGCAGTGGTACATTCAGAGTTGATGAAACTGTACCCCAGATGGAGTATTTTGGCAACGACCAACTGCTTAGCCCTGCGGTTGATGGGTCTTTTGCTAACAAATTGAGAAAACTGGGTCTGAACTGCTCATAGTTTTGAGCGAAGATGGTTAAGATGAGAATTTCAAGCTCATTCAGGGAGTCCTGGATATCTTTACATCCGTATTGATAAATCCTGTTGCTGTTCTCAATGAAAGTCTGGGCAAATAACTCAGCATCATCGATTAGCAGGTCCTTTAATGTATCAATATGGGATGTTAACCCTGTAGTGTTGGGGAGAGGGTGGTCGCTGTTGGCTGATTATGTAATTACGAGGTAAAGCCTACCTGTTCACTCAGGTGAAAAAGTGCAGTGTGGTCTCGACAGCCCAGATTCGGAATTCTATGTTGTCAAAAATTCCATTAAGTACAAATAGATATCAGTGTATAAGTCTCTCTGACAGGTCTCTAGTACAAATGCATCAACAGGTAAACATATCGCTTCATAAAAAGTCTGTTGAGCAGTAAGAATTGAGATTTTTGAAGAGCACCAGATAAGCCAGTCTTCCAATTGTTGGTGCATGGGCAATATATGTTTCATACATGAAATAACAAATAATATGCAAGATTGAAAACAGACAGAATCATCTGATCATAATGATAATAATCAAAATTTTTACCGTCTTAGCTCACTTTTTTTATGATGAGCATGATAGATTCACATACCAATGTGTATCCTCATAAAAAACTGCACACAGATATGAACATTCTACAGGAACTGTATATCCACACTTCCCTGAGCCCCAACACAGGGCGAGGGCTACCTAACCCTATAGGGTGTCCTTTCTGGTCAACCCAACTTAAGTATTTTGCACCAAACCAGGTCAAAATCAGAGGGAGATCCCCAGCCAGGGAATTGCCATTCTGGACCCATTACAGCCAATGGGAACCAGATTCAGATTACGATAGACATACTATTGTAGTACATTATACTGCTGCTGAAACGTAAACACAAACCCACATGTAACCCAACTACAACAACATGTAACTTGGGCGTGAACAGTTTTTTAACGGTTCCTGATGAGACACACAAAGTATAGAAACTGGTCGAACCTGCGTTTGCCATTCAGCGGCTACTTAATCGCCCAGTCTTGCTCATGTTTTATCAGTCCCAGCCGCAGTTGCGAATGACAAAGAGTGTGCAGAGACTGAACTGGCAATGGAGTGATTAACCAGCAATGTGGGTGGTTGCAGAGTCTACTCCCCAGTCATGGTCACTTCGGCATTGGAAGTACCAAGCACAAGCAGGATGTCTGCCATGACTCTCGCTACGGCAACAGCATACAGGCAATCTGAAGGGAACATCAGCTTTGTCACTCCGACCCCATCACTGTATCAACAGTTTTTTAATGGTTCCTGGGGAGATACACACAGTATCGAAACCTGCCGAACCTGCGTTAGCCATTCAACGGCTACTTGCCTAGTCTTGCTCATATCTGATCATAATGGATTTTGGGGAAAAAAAAAGTTTTGGACAAAGTCCCACAACACCACCTTCTGGGGAAAATTTGGTACTATGGCAAATAATTTTGAGAAAACAGTATGTCTGGGTTGGCACCCAGACATACGGTTTTCTCAAAACTATTTCTTGAACAGCTTCAAAACTATTATAGATAGAGGTGCCATTCCAACACCAATTTATGGGTTTGTGACATAGCTGCATCCAATGAACCATGATCCAAAATTGTACAATTTGAATGTATGCAAATAAGATGAATACAAGAAATTAAAATTTTGAATAACTTCAAAACTGTTATACATAGAGGTGCCATTCCAACTTCAATGTGTAGGTATGTGACATAGCCGTGTCCAATGAACCATAAACCAAGGTTGTATGCTTTTAATATTATTTATGCCAATTAGACAAATACAGTAGTACCTGTCACCGAAGACCACCCCTAGGAGGATCAAAATGTGGTCTTATAAGACAGGTGGTCTCTCATGAGAGGTATAAATAACAAGAAAAGTACTGCAAAAAGTATATTAAAAAGTGGTCTTAAAATGCAGGTGGTCTCTCATTAGGGGGGTCTCTCGTGACAGGTACTACTGTACACAGAATTACACTCCTACCGGCATCACACAGTATGTGTGGTGCTTGATGATCATTAAGAGATACTTTCATGCGCATTATGTTTCCTGTTGGTAAAAACTGGCTCTACCCAACAAACAACAAATAGTGAACAAAAAAAAAAAAGATTTGTCACTGTGCGCAGCATATGTGGTCCTTCATAAACTCTTGAAAATTAGTTTGTTACGAGCAGCAAGGCGCTACCCAGCAAATTTCAATTCTAGAGCAGTTGTTTTGGTGTGGGCAGCAAAGGTGGCCCCATACAACACATTTAATACTTGAAAAAAATTAGTTGGCATGAACTCAGATGTGACTCCACAGACAGAGAACTTTACAATTTTAATTTCAGACTGGATACTGGACTGTTATACCAAGAGTTAACTTACTATGTTATAAATAACAAAGATATGTATACATATAGGCTGTTTGTGAATAAAAATGGTTAAAAAGAAAAGGAAACAATTATCTGGCATACCGCTTATGCACCACAGACCTGTACTAACACAAGAAGCCATGAAAGACAAAAGAAAAAAAAAATTGCAGTAATGCAGTTGGTACCCCCAAATACTTCATACACATATCTTGTACGGTGATTTTACTAATAGAAAATTAGAATGCATGACATGGTTTGCTATTTTTGCTAGGTCATCATTTATTTGCATGTATTAGATGCATGTACATGTACATGTGATCTCTAGCTTATATAGATGTTGTAATTCAGTTTACTCAAATAAAAAAAAAAAAAAAAAACCACATGGGATTGTAGTATGCCCAAAATGCTTCAGATTGGGGATCCCTTTCTTACTCAAGTGACCAGAAGTTAGATTGTGGCAGGGGGTGGAGGCAATTGTTATATTTGGAGGATGGCCAATCTAGAACCAAAAGGTCCCTTCCAGTTAAACACATGCCTAACAGACTACATTATCATGATAGGGGGTCGTTTTGCAGAACTAGTAGCTCCTGTGCCAAATCGGATCTACACATATTCTCCATTGAGTGAATCAGATACACGACAAAATTTTCTGTAAACAAGACCCCTCTTTCCCTTCCATGTGCCATTTATCCATTCAAGCATATCCTGCATTGAAGGAACTAATTCAATAGGGGACAACTTTTTTCAGCACCCAAAGCCCCCACCTCTGCCATGTATATTTGTTCTGCATTGACTGAATGGACGTGATAGGAGGCCCAAATGTTTCAGCAACAGAAGCCTGTTTCCAGTTTAACACATTACTAGTAGACTAAGTTTGCATGATTCATGGTCCAAATATTCTTGACCCCAAAGTCCCCCCCCCCCCCCATCCCATCCCTGATTCTACATGATTGGCCTTGATTGCTGTGGCTGTAATAAGGAAACTAAATATTTAAGAACTGAAAATAACCCCCTCCCCCCTTCCCTGCAATTTCCATTTCCACAAATTGTTCTGGATTGACTGAATTGATCTGATACAGGCTAAAACATATTCCATAACAAAAAGCCCCGTCAAGTTGCACACATACTAAATGGATTAGGGGCCCAAATATTCCTAAATCTAAAGTGATTCCCTCCCCTTCCCCCCCCCCCCCCCCCCCCCGTCCATATTATGTTGTTCTACATTGACTGAATGGATATCATAGAGGCCCAAATATTCCAGTATCAAAAGCCCCCTCTCTTTTCCTATTCCATTTATACAGAATAATGTAAAGACATTTTCACAAGTTTTTTCTACTGTCATACTACAGTCAAGTTCTCGAATCTCTACAGTAGAGAACTTTTTTGACACTATGGTCAAGATTGATGATCATCGTAAGGCATACATATTCCTGTATGTTAAACCCACAGATGCACACACATATCTCCACTCTACATGTAGCTCAGTCTATCCCAAACACTCCATTATTGGGGGACCCAACAGTCAACTTCATAGGGTAAAATGCATACGCAGTAAACCTGAGAATTTTGCTGCAAATGCACACAAAATCCTTACATACTGCATACTGTGCAGGTAGAGGTTATAAGGAATCATTATGATCTGCATTGGAGAAAGCCTGCTCTAATCACAGAATCATTCTGCTGAAAACAACTTCAGCAGACAACAAGAAGGATCAGGATAAATTATTCCTGGTCACATGCTACAACCCTGCCCTACCCCCCCCCCCCATATGGGAGATCATCCTTGATAACTAGAAACCCTTGAGGCCTCTCGCAGCGCAGCCTCACTCGTTGATAAAGAGGTGGTGTTAGGTTTCAAACATGCACAAAACTTTAAGAATATACTGATCAGGTTGAGTATCAGTTATGAAAATAACTGATCCTTGACATGATCAGCATATCATTCAAGTTTTGTACTCCACAATACCCAGGAGTCTCCGGTGCGAAACAAGAAACTTCTGTCATTGTCATGACTGCAGATACTGCAAGCACATTAACATAAGTGGATGTGTATTACAAGTTCACAAACAGGCAGAATCTCTGAGATTCCAGACCAGGTTTGTTGTGAGAGTTCCAACCTAGTTTAAATACCTTCTTGCATGCAATATCTGCAAAAAAAAAAAAAAAAAAAAAAAACCCAGTGTCTGCGCTAAACACTTCGGCCAATCATAGAAAGATTATGAGACCATTTTTGTTACATGGAGAACATAATGGACTCACAACCTCCTGGGCAGACATTTTGCCCTTCCAGACCAGATTGGACTCAATCTCAAAGTCCAAGTTCTGGAATACATCCAAACACCTCCACTCTGAAGTGTGCACCAAACAGTTATGCAGAGAGAGAGAGAGTAACATTGGATTCATTAGTTGTGTTCCATCGAGCCATTTGTCTTCAAATTCATGGGGAGATGAGCTCACTTTCTGTGTCTAATGCTAAAATTTTTATATTGATCACATCTCCTAATGATGTAGGTAGGAAGTATACGCCACGATCTGTGCCATGGAGAGTGATTAATATAGGCTTGGCCTGCTTCGCAATCCATGTAAAAGATATGGGTCTATACTTTATCTCCTAATGGTACCTAGTGCATTTATTGGAACAGTCGTTCGCGATAAAAATAATGGAATTTAAAGTTTTTTTTACCAGAGCAGAAGTTTTTATTTTTCTGCTAGCCTCTGTGATAGGGCATAGGGTGCAAAATCTCACAGTTCACCGAGTTAACTAGTTCCATCAACCAGCACTGGTTGATCTTAAATCGGTATGTGGACTTCCCTATTAGATATGGAAAATAAACATTTCAAACATATGTTTGACAAACTGAGTCAGGTGGTATTCAGCAAGAAATTTTGATATCATACCACAATGCGCATGTGCACAATGTGCACAGCGTAGTAACACATTTGTTACCCCTGACTATATATATATACATACATATATATATATATACAGTGGTCCCTGTCTTGAGAGACCGCCCCTAGGGCAGGTCAAAATGTGGTCTCTCAAAACAGGTGGTCTTTCACTAGAGGTATAGTAACATGGAAAAGATAGCACAGTGTTCTGAGACAGCGGTCTTAAAAAGATATGCGGTCTCTCAAGACAGGTACCACTGTATGTATATATATATATATATATATATATATATATATATATGGACTTCTTGAAATCCCTGCCAGTGCCTGATGAGACCAATATTGCTCGAAATGCATTGCACAATGGCTACTTGTTCGCTTGAAATGCGTTGCACAATGCCTCTTTTTGGCTACTTGTCCGCTTGAAATGCGTTGCACGATGCCTCTTTTTGGCTACTTGCCCTGTCTCTTTCGCTGATTTTTACCTCAGCTGACTTGTCAGTCAGCTGAGGTTTTTTGAGGGTCCGTCGTCCGTCCGTCGTCCACAATTCAGATTTTCGACTTCTTCTCCAAAACCGTCAGCCAGATTCACTTCAAACTTGGTGGAGATGTGCCTTGGGTGGATCTCTACTAAGTTTGTTCAATTGGTCACGGTCCAGTGATTTTTGGATTTTTAATGAATTTTTTTGTTCTTTTTTGGGTAAATCTTCTTCTCCGAAACCGCTTACCCAATTGCTTTGATATCACAGAGGTACACTCCCTGGGACTCTTAGTTCTTAATTTGTTCACCAGGTGGCGCTGCAATTTTTTCCTATTTTTTTATGAATTTTTGTGTGTTATAGCTATTTTCAACTTCTTCTCCAGAACCGTCACTCAGATTAAACTGAAACATGGTGGATATGTTCCTGGTAGAAGGGTCAAACAAAGTTGTTCACGATGTGTGAATGCTGCAGATTCCTGATTTTTAACGATTTTTTTCCAATTCTGGTACTTGTCGGTCAATGCAGCTTTGCTATTGATTACTATGGAAGTCAATGGGCATTCTAATGCTAATTCACATTTCCGACTTCTTCTCCAAAACTGTCGTCCAGATTAACTTCAAAGTTGGTGACAATGTACCTTGGGTGGGTTTCTACCAATTTTGTTCAAATGTTCATGCTCCAGTGATTTTTGGATTTTTAATGAATTTTTTTGTTCTTTTTTTTCGACAAATCTTAAAAAATCTTCTTCTCCCAAACTGCTTACCCAATTGCTTTGATATCACACAGGAAGACATCTTGGGACTCCTTGTTTTTAATTTGTTCACCAGGTGGCGCTGCAGTTTTTTTCTAATTTTTTATGAATTTTTGTGTGTTATAGCTATTTTCGACTTCTTTTCCAGAACCGTCACTCAGATTAAGCTTACATGTGGTGGATATGTTTCTTATGGAAGGGCCAAACAAAGGTGTTCACTGTGGGAATGCTGCAGATTCCTGATTTTTAATGATTTTTTCAATTCGGCTCCTTTGGGGTAAATGCACCTTTACTATTGATTACTATGTAAGTCAATGGGCATTCTAATGCTAATTCACAGGACAACTGACACGAAATTTACTGTTTACTTGATAACTTGAGATCTGTTTTGAGTTAGCTACACGTTAATTATTCTGTATGTAGGTCATGCTGAGACAGTACATGAATGACCTTGACCTCGTTTGTGGGGTCACAGTGCAACATACATGAATTTTACTCTTCATTATAACTTGAGAACTACTTGAACTTTGATGTTGCACATGTAAGTGTTCTTCTATAAAGGTCAGACTTACTCAGAATATGGTGTCCTTGATCCTTTCCCAAGTTCATAGAGCTGCAAGTGTGATGAATGTCAAAATCAGCTGAGGCACGGGCTGTTCACACAGCCCTCTTGTTATAATTATGATTCATCTTATACAATGTGTTAATGTTGAATGGCATCTCAAGTCAAAGCAGGTCTACTGCACTTGTCTCTGTTCATTATAGGTCAGCTAAGCATGGGTTCATCAGAGTCCTCTTGTTTCAGTTTTTTTGTGATTTTTATTTTGGTTAATTTTTTTTTGTGAATTTTGGAAAATCATCTGCAAAAGTTCATGGTCAATTATTGCTTGGGAATTGCATGGGGACATTTGTGGGAACTAAAGTGCAGCAATTCCATAGATCATGGAGCCATGGTGATCTATTGAACACAAATAGGAAATAGGGAAGGGCAGTTTCTTAAGTTTCCAGAAACCTCCACTGCACGGCGCGAGTCATCGCTTTCATCCGGGTACTCGCCTGCGGGTGAACATTGGTTGGTGGATTTGCAAACACTGTGATAACATTGTAGGTATCAGCAATCAAAGTGCCAAAAATGTTCCTTTTCACGTAGTATCTGCTAATGAATTTTACACACACGAAAGATAAGATTGTATTATAGCAGAGCATGAATGCATTTGTTCGTATGTTGTGTTCAAAAAGTGAAAAATCCATTTGAACCGCGATGACCGGGAACTGCATTCTGCTTGTTACATTCCTGCGTAGCGCCACTCGACTATGTGAATGGTCGAAAGAAATGCAATAATAAAGAATATTCTTCGACAGTTATTAAGGTAATGCAATGATCACATATAACAAATTATCGACATAGCACATAATATGGACTCAACAGCATGAGGATTTGGTAAGACTCCTGTTGCAAGGGTTCATCGCGGGCGATAATGGAGGATCGAGTAGGATAAAACATTATCGGTCATCGCGTTTTAAGATTAAGAAGTCAATTGTATTTTATTGGCCGGGTGTGTTGTCATTGTGTCAAAAATAAAGACAAGTAGACATGCCTCATTATGTCTCCCGGTGGAAGCCGGGGGACATATTGTTTTAGTGCCCGTTTCTTCCGCTTGTTGTTGTTGTTGTTCAGGTTCTTCAACACTTGGTTTCCGTGCGGTAAGTCTTGAAGGACTTGACAGAATTTGATGAAACTTGGTAGGATTATGTATCTAGGCAAGACCTAGGTTGGGATTGTATTTGGGTGACCTTGACCAAATTTTCAAGGTCACAGGGTCACTTATGTGAAATTGGTTTCCGTGCGATAAGTCATGAAGAACATGATGGAATTTGATGAAACTTGGTAGGATTATGTATCTTGGCAAGACCTAGGTTAGGATTGTATTTGGATGACCTTGACCTAATTTTCAAGGTCACAGGGTCATTTATGTGAAATTGGTTTCTCTGCAATAAGTGTTGAAGAACTTGATGAAAATTGCCAGAGTAATGTATCTAGGTGAGAGCTAAAATAGGATTGTAATTTTCAAGCAAACTTGGTCATTTGTAATTTGTTATCACCTGTAGCTTATTCAGAGACGTAAGTGTTCCACCTGGAGACATTTGATTTTCTGTTGGAAAATCAGTCTGTTCTAGTTAGAATATGTTATTGTAGATGAATTCCCAAGTTTTACAGTGTTACTGTATGTATGTATGTGGGTGGGTGTGGGGGGGGTCGGCAGGTAGCGTTAAAAGTTAAATTAAAATTAAAATCAAATGTGATTAACTCCACAACAATGTGTATTGCGTTGATTCCTTGATTGCATTACTTTCTACAAAAAGTATTTATTAATGATAACATTATCATGATTATGAGTTACACTTGGTTATTTCATTCGCCAAGAAAAACGCTCAGTTTGCACCATGCGTTAACACATCATAGTATGCGACGCTACTCAGGTTGACCCGCTATTGAATACCCGGATGAAAGCTGTCCGCAGCGCCACATGGCGGTCAATGAGAGAACGCAGAGTTATTGCTCTACCATATTATGCATGGGGTTTCTTTTAATGTTCTTATTTTGAACCATTCTGACCTTGAAATGTCAAACTGACACATTGGCATGTATCTGGGTAAGTGGATTTGGACCTTTTCCTTTTATAAAATGACTCGTGAACTCTATGACTGAAGATTAATCAATATCACAAACAGTGATGATTGTCTTAAACTTTACCTGGATATTCTGAAGTTCACAGTACATACCAATTTAGACCCTGTGGATGCAAGGTCAGCTGCGCACAGGCCTGTCTCTATGGTCTCAGTCCTCTTGTTTTGAAAATCCTGTAAGGTACACATATGAATATTTCAGCTTAACATGTATCTCGTTATGTTTATATGCAAAAGTGTTCAAATTAATGTGAACATCATGTAGCAAACTACAATGAGATGGATGAAATTATACAGTTAATCATGCCGTTTTTAATTACTGGGGTAGACTTGCACCAACTCCTTTGCGCCTGTTAAGTGTTACAGTACATGCACAATATATAAATACTCAATGCCTTTTTGCAGGTGTGGCCCATGTGATGCTCCTGTTGTGCCTAGTAATCCAGCTGCTACAAGGTATGGTATTACCCCTCAAGTAGCTGCCACTTTTAATGCCCCCCTTTGAAGAATGCAGGGCATACAGCTTTGCTCATGTTGGTCTGTTGCTAAAGAGACTGCGGTTTCCACACCATAACTTTAGTTTCAGAGATAAGACTTTGATTGTGCCCACATATATACTCCAGTATAAGAGCTACTTGAAGTATGAAGGTGCTTGACTTGACCTTATTTCCAGGGTCAAGGAGATACTGTATTAAGTTTTGGTTTCCGCACGATAACTAGAAAAGTTTTTGTGATAGGACCTATTTATTGCAGAGGATTATAGTCCTTATCCAGGGCTAGGTCAAGTAGGAAGATGGGTGACCTCCACATAGGTTCAAAGGTCACAATATTGCACATGGTAATAGTCCTTAATCTGTTAATTAGGGCTTGGTCAGCTTAGAAAATAGATGACCTTGACCAAATTGCAAAGGTTATCACGTTGGTTGGTCAGTTGGTAGAGAGACTGTGGTTTCCACACCGTAACTCAAGAAGTTTTTGAGATAGGACTTTGATAGTGCCCAGATATATATACTCCTATATAAGGGCTAGGTGAAGTGTGAAGGTGGTTGACCTTGACCCTATTTCCAACATCACAGAAGTACTATGGGAAGTTATCCAGGGCATGGTCAAGTTCAAAGATGAGTGACCTTGTCCTAAATTCATAGGTCACAAGGGCACTTCAGTGAACTTGGTCTCTGCATTGTAACTCAGAATTTATGTTATGGCTTCAATATTGCACATATTAAGTAATTGTCCTGAGTAATAGGGCTTGATCAGCTTAGAAGATGGATAACTTTGACCAAATTACAAACTTGCCTTGTTACATAAAATGTACCAAGCTTGGTCTGTTTTAGATCAGATATATCAATTGTCACTATTACAGAAAACCTATTGATCACCAATCTTAACCCTTTGAGTGCCAGTCACGGCTTACGCTGTGTTGATGAAGCTGCATTACTGTAACGACTCCAGACTCATATTCCTCATTAAAGGACCTTTCATTCAAGTACCAGCATGCCTATGTTCCCAGTGAAAAATTTGGTCCAGGTCAACAGCTTTCCTTGGGGCACTTTCCGCGCAACGCGCGGAAAGTGCCCCAAGGAAAGCTGTTGACTCAGTCTCTAAATTGGCTCTGTAAGAGTTAAGTGGGAAAATAATAACAGAGTTCCATTGGAACTACCATCAGAAAGAAATAAAAAGTGGTTTTCACGACAATGCTTACATGTAAGTTTGTGTCATTTTCAACTACCTTCATCTATTTGCATAACCGTGAAGGAATGCTCCCTAAGAACTCTAGCAATATGCATGTACATGAACTAGTACAGTGAAACCTCATTATAACGACACTCAGATATCTGACATATTCAATATAGTGACACAAATTTTCACGGGAAAAGGTTTATTTTCTTTGTTATTTGACTCATTTAGCTGACATATTCAGTTATCCGACACATTTCTTAGGGAACAGATGGTGTCATTATAATGAGTTTTCACTGTACTTGCTTTTGTGTGATTTTTTTTCTTCTTTCATCACAGTCTCCTCCAGTCTCCTTCCAGCAGAACAGACCTGTACAGGCAGCTACCGTTGTACAGATGGATCATGCAAGCCTGATGCTGATGACAGATGCCGTAAGTTTATATGGTGTTATGCATAGCCTTTAATTATCAGAGGAGATTGGGCAAGAGTGCCACTTCAGATGCACTTCAGGTACAAGATCTATTTGATGGTTGCAACATCAGTTCAGCACAGAACTGTCACAGACCTTTTGTGTAAAAGCCTTAAAGCCTTGTAAAGGTTTATCTATTTATATATTCATTCGTTAAACCTCTTTTTTTGGGGGGGGGGGGTCAGCTTAATTGTAACCTTTAACATTTCACACCTGAATTAAGACTTCAATCAACCGTTTTCCTGGGCATTGAACATGTTGCCTTGATAGGTGTCATCTGTAATTGTCGTTATGCATCCCCCATAGGAGGGGATGCATAAAGTGCTTAGTCTCCTCGTCCACCATCTCCGCTGCCGCCGCATATCTTATTTTCCTTAAACATTCATAGGAAAGTACACATGGGCTTTTAGTTTGTATGATTTATTTTAAACCTGAGTGACTTTGAAGGGTCAAACTGCATATATTGTTGATTACTATAAAGTCAATGGGGATTGCAATGCTAATTCACATTTTCAACTTCTCCAAAACCATTCACCAGATTCACCTCAAACTTGCTGGGGATGTACATCTGGTAGGTATCTGGCAACTTTGTTCAAGGTCATGCTCCAATGATTTTTTTAATTTTATTTTTGGGGTGGGGGTTGCATTTCTATTGATTACCATGTAAGTCAACGGGAAATGCAATGGTACTTCACATTTCGATTTCTTCAAAACCATCTAAGCCAGATTCAGTTGAAACTTTGGGTACCTACAGATACCCCATAGATTTGGGGATTTTTTGTTCATATCGTTATGGATAACCTTCAGGTCATAGACGGCCAGATTCAGTTGAAACTTTGGGTACCTACAGATACTCCAAAGATTTGGGGAATTTTTTTTCATATCATTATGGATAACGTTCAGGTCATAGACCTGTCAAGTCCGTAATGCCTGGCAAAATAAAATGGTTTACTTGTCACATTTTCAAATTGGTATGATTGAAGTCCATCAAACTTTTTCATCGTTTACCCTGGTGAGACTTCCCTGAAATTTGCTAAGAGGTGACCTTGAGGTAAAGATCAAGGTCAAACTTTCTGCAGAAGAATGGTGGCCCTCTTGGAGGGATGGCCTGTGGTGAGAGGTGCCTGCTCAGGGGATGCATAATTTTTGGTGTGCACACGAAAATTGGCTTCTAGTTCAGATTGTATTCTTTCACTGCACTGTGTGAAATCATCAAGAACATTTGACCGCCAGCCAGTTCAGGCTGGTTAAGGGTAAGGATTTAAAAAAAGAAGATGGTTAAATTATGTTAAAAGGGTTAGGAGAATGATAGTGTAAGGGTTAAAAGGATGATGGTGTATGTCAATTCATTGCATGCTTTCAGCAAATGGTTGCACAGCAGGTACCCCTAAAAAGTGTTCAGATGGCCTATGTGTCTCAGTCAGCACAGCCTGTGGTAAAACTGCTGGTAAGTGTGATGGAAGCAGAAGTTTGAACAACTGCATGGCTCCTACAGTGCCGCCAGAAAGTTTTGCACCGTCTCCTCTGGTGGTCCTCCTCAGGTACAACTTGTACAAGGGACTCCTCCAGACAACACTGTTAAAAAGTTTGATGTTAGTTACTCAGTGTGTTTCTTGTACCTACCTGTGGCCCCCATTGGCCCTAAACTGGTTATGGTGTCAGAATTAAATAATGTTTATTACACTTTGAAAAGTGGTACCTACAAGTGGTTCCACTGGTGACCCCCCAGAGTTTTGGAGCAAGACTTTCTGCCGGCACTGTACTACTGAAATCATAATTGTCAAGTGATTATTGCTACCAATGATATATTACCATATAATTAACCCTTTCCCCCTTGAATTAAGACTGAGTCAACAGCTTTCCTTGGCATGGGTTGGGCACTAAGTGCCCAACCCATGCCAAGGAAAGCTGTTGACCTGGGGCACGTGATCTTGATAAGTCTCATGTACATTTCTCAGTCAAATTGTTTTTCATAACTGTTGAAATTAGTTGAAAACACTGAAGCAGACGACATTTGACCACCAGCCGGTTTTGGCCGCTTTGAGGGGGAAAGGGTTAACTACAGATAAAGCATAAGCCAAGGAAATTGTACCTGCATGTAAAATCTGAAGTGAATTGGTTGTTACATACAAGTATTGACTTACAGTCACATAAGCAGATAATTTGATATAATATGAGTCCAGCCAAGATATATCAGAGCAGCCTCAGCTTTATGAGACCACACTTGGACCTCCCAGGCCCACAGCACAAAAAACTAAAATTAATGGTCCCTACAAAAATTTAAGTCCCTCACTTTAATATTGTAATTATCTGTGGTATGTGCGTGCATAAGGTTAATCATGCTCAATGCAAGTTTGCTGAATTTATGTTTTGGTGCCGCACCAGGGACTATGCATGTAGGTTTGCCCCTTTTCCTTCCATCCATCTGACAAAGCTTATGTGGGCATTTCCTGTGCCATGACACTTGCACCTACCAAATTTCATGGGATAGGGAGGTGTTGCACAGAATTTTGCCACAGTGACCTTTGCCCCCCCCCCCCAAGTTTGAGCTTGTCTGAGCCATATTTCATGTAACTAAACACCTACTGCTCCCAAAAGTCAACTTTGCTGACTTTTTTCTGGTGGGGCAGTATGTATTGCTATATTATATATTTTTTTTATAGGCAAAATTTGACCTTGCAAATTTTCGATTGGAAGAAAAAATTATTAGCATGTTTACTGATAGCATCACATGATGATAATGGAGTCTGTTGAAGATGAGAGCAGATATATATCTGTTGTTATGACATTCTCAACTAAATTCCCTTTTACTTTGTGGTCTTTTGTCAATCCAGCTTAAGTTTTCTACGATTACAATAGCACAAAATCAAACAACTTAATGTACATTTGCAGCAAAAATTTTTTCCCCTTTACCTTTTTAAAATCAACAGACAAGAAGTGTATCATTTTAATCTTATGCTGACAATAAGAATGTACAATGTGACTTTCTGAACCCCAGATGCTACAAAGCACCAATTCCAAAACAATTTCATATGCAATGTAGCTTTCGTACTTTGTAGCGCTTGGGTTCAAAGTTACTTAGTAGGTTACAGACCACAGTTGTGATTGGCTGGTTGCGCATCCCAACGGAGATAGTCCGTAATTGTGAAAATACTGTGTTTTCAGCACGCTGTAGCTTCTGTTTAAATAAAGTTAGCTAAGTCAGGTTTGCTGCATCGCAGAGTTGCTTCATTGGTGGTCATATAGGTGCACTGTTTTTCAGGCCAGGTGGGAACTTTATGGTGGGGAAGGACAATGATGTGACCCTGGCAAGAGCACAGTTCATACACCTGTATAAAGCTGACATCCAGGTGTTGTTTCGTATTTCAATTATCACAAATTAACGAGCTGGGAATTGTATGACAAAAATCCATCCATGTTTTTCTGATATTTTTGTCTGTCACGGAATTTTAAAATACCAAAATGCTGATTTTTCAGACTGCAAAATGCTAATATGAAAAATAGAAGGATTTATTACTGTGTTCTGTGGCCTAGTACTGTCTTGCTCCCACCGCTCGAATTAATTCTCTCACAGGGCCATAGACCAGCATGTTGTGATTGTCATTTCAAGAGGAAAGATGTAACATTCACAACAGTCTTCATCAAAAAAGAAAAACTGAAGAAAGTGATACATTTTGGCATATTTACCTACATGTTCTCTTAGATTATCATGAAATGTTCATTTGCGTGAAGTCTTAACTTTTACTGATGCTTTAGGAGAAAATTACATTCAAATTGATGAGAATGTCATCTTTTGGGCTATTGTATTGGTGTCTTTTTACCCAGAACCACTTCCTGGTAGTCATTACCCTATTCTGTTGTCCGAGCTCTTTACTATCCATAAGCTATCCTGTCACTGTGTAAGGGATGGTTCAACATTATCATCATTTTAATTAATACTTAGGGTACTAAATTTCATAACCCTCCTCCCTCCCCCCAAACTAGTACTTTTAAAATGATGATTTCTCAAAAAAATCATAGCAAAATTGCACAAATCAGGCCAAAATTGACCATCATTTTCCATATTCTGTGAAAGTGTACAGACCCATTTAACCCCCTCTCCCCTTGCATACTGTAAATACTAATTCAAAATGATGAAAATGCTGTATCTTCCCTAACCTATGTTCATATAGAAGTACTATTGTCCATATTTCACACGTTCTTTTGTAGAGTTTTGACAAAGGCTGTATTAGTCCAAATAAATTAAAGGGTCTTCAATGGGTAACTATATATCGCCAGCTACAGTGAATACTAGCCCTGGTTAACATTGTTATACTGGAATACAGCGAAACCTGTTTTGAGAGACCACCCCTAGGGCAAGCCAAAATGTGGTCACATAAGGCAGGTGGTCTCTCAATAGAGGTACAATAACAATGGAAAATCAGGAAAAGGGACATAGTACATGTAAATATGGTCTGAAAAGGCAGGTGGTCTTTCATCCCAGTGGTCTCTCAAAACAGGTTTTACTGTATCCCAAATAGGACCTTCGGTCTTACATTCTCAACCACAAGGGTTTGGGAACACCTCCTTGTTCCTATTCTGTATGTGTAGCTGTTCCCTGAGTGGAGACTTTAGGATGGTCTGATGGGATTTGTGCTGTCCTAACTGATCAGAGACTGCCCGAAGATTGTTGCATTTTTTTATTTTTTTATTTTGGTATATTGTATTCTGACTGATGTTCTAAAGCAACAAAACAATAGGGTCGGTACATATACTGCATCAATTGTCTTTATTACCAGAATTATATCTTCAATATAAATTGTGAAGGCAATAAAAAATTGAAGAATGTTAATGTATTAAATTATTGGGGCAAGACGCAAGTAGTAAGTGACTTGATTGGTTTGTGTGATCTGACCAACTCTTAACTCTTTCAGTGCCAATCACGACTTAAGTTTATCTACTTAAGTCAAACTAGTCTGAATTATTATTAAGATCCCGGATTCATATTCCTCATAAAATGACCTTTCATTCAATTACCAGTATGCCTATAGTTCCGGAGACAATACCCAAGGTCAACAGCTTTTCTTGGCACACCAAGAAGAGCTGTACAGACTTTTTATATTTTGGTGTCCTCATGACCTAATTTGAGCTTATTACCATGATATCTGCAGAATGCCTCCTTGTATTATGCTCAAATTAAAAGTTTGATAGGAATAATTAAGGGCCCATCCCATGGGGGACCCTATATGTTTTCCGGTTGTCCGTGTGTATGTGCAGATGATACATTGTGTGGCCTTTTTTGTGCCTATTGGTACATTCTGTGTCATAATTTTTACCTCAGCTGACTTGTCAGTCTGCTGAGGTTTTGTGAGGGTCCGTCGTCCGTCTGTCCCCAATTCACATTTTCAATTTCTTCTCAAAAACCGTCGGCCAGATCCACTTCAAACTTGGTGGAGATGTGCCTTGGGTGGGTCTCTACCAAATTTGTTCAAATGATCACGAACCAGTGAATTTTGGATTTTTAATGAATTTTTCTGTTCTTTTGTGAGCAAATCTTAAAAAATCGTGTTCTCCGAAACTGCTCATCCAATTGCTTTGATATCACACAGGAACACTCCCTGGGACTCCTAGTTCTTAATTTGTTCACCAGGTGGTGCTGCAATTTTTTTCTATTTCTTTAAGAATTTTTGTTTGTTATAGCTATTTTTGACTTCTTCTCCAGAACCGTCTCTTAGATTAAGCTGAAACGTGGTGGATATGTTCCTTGTAGAAGGGTCAAACAAAGTTGTACACTATGTGGGAATGCTGCAGATTCCTGATTTTTAACGATTTTTTCAATTTGGGTACAAATCGGTCAATGCAGCTTTCCTATTGATTACTATGGCAGTCAATGGGCATTGTAATGCTAATTCACATTTTTAACTTCTTCTCCAAAACTGTCATCCAGATTAACTTCAAACTTGGTGGCAATGTACGTTGCGTGGGTTTCTACCAGTTTTGTTCAAATGTTCATGCTCCAGTGATTTTTGGATTTTTTATTGAATTTTTTTGTCCTTTTTTTGGGACAAATATTTCTCTAGAATGCTCCAATGTATTTTGTGCAAATTTGGCAATATGTTTATCTAGCATGCCATGATGAACTGATTATATTTTGGTGTCACCATGACCTAATTTGAGCAAATGGCAGACCCTTCAGTCAACGCTTTGCATTGAAAGTATGTCTAGTTCCTTATTAAAAACTTCATCATCAATGTTTACTTTAATAATTTACATCTAAGCTTTGTTATTGCTAAGAAACATGTAGTCTTCAATACCGACCAATATGTACCATATTGTATTGTTATGATAAATGGTTTCAGTTGCTAATGTGTACAAAATCTTTTTTTTTGAACTTAACTTTTAGGTATAAATACATGTATCTAATCTTCCAGTGCTATTGCTTTATCATTTTCTCCATGTTGTTTGTTTGGATACTACATATACATCATAATATGGAACAAACTTTTGGTATGATTTGATACATACATTTGAATATATCATGTCAGGCAGGTGCATCCTTTCAACAAATACAACTTTTGCAACTGTTTACCCCTCTCGATATCATATTGTATAGGTCCTAGATGATGGTAGTTCAAAATGTTGTGGTGAGGGACGTAGATCTGTGGTATCATTGTGCACTTGTTTTTCTGGTACCTTTATTGGTGTTTTCAGTGATTAACAGATGCTGCTCAAAATTCAAAGCTCACAGTGCCTTGGAAAGCTACTGCACATATTAAAGACAGGAATAAGATTTAGATGTGATTCAACTGTAAAAAGCTTATGTGGATATTATTTTTAAACTGAACTAAAATCATTGTGTCTATATATTCTATCACAAATGTGATTTCAAGATATTTATATTAAAAGCTAAGTTTAGGTTGACCACTAGATGTGCAGAGGTTGATATATGTAACTAGCTGTTTCTTTTGAAAAAGAACTGAATAAAAGAAAATCAGCCTTCAATCTACCTTATTCTTTTTTTTTTTTTTTGCCTACAATGTACCTAATTCTCTTTCTTCCTTTAGGTAGTTGACCTTGAACACACATTTTAGTCTGAAAGGCCTCAGCCGATTCGGTCTTTTTGAGCCCTGGTTTTAAACACTTGATAGCAAGAAAGTGTTGATTGATTATTGTCCGCACTGTACATTGTCCCCACTTGTACATGTATTGTCTCCTTGTTTATTGTTTGTGAAATGTTTCATGTGGTCTTCATTTTACAGATGTCTGTCCTTATCAATGTCAAGAAGGGAAGTGTGTCACCTCAAAGTATTCTCGTTGCTGTAAGTAAACAACTTTGGACTCATTTTTAACTCTTTTTAGAGTAATTTCACAACTGACCTTAACCCTTTCCCCCTTAAACCAGCCAAAACCGTCAAATGTCGTCTACTTCAGCATTTCAAACTGATTGCAATGAAAAACAATTTGAGAATTGAAGCTGAGACCTGTCAAGACAACATGACCCAGGTCAACAGCTTTCCTCGGCATGGGTTGGGCACTTAGTGCCCAACCCATGCTGAGGAAAGCTGTTGACTCAGTCTTAATTCAAGGGGGAAAGGGTTAATGTATAAACTGGTAAACAAGCTGTTACCTGCATCCTTATACTCTATTCTCCCTACAGTACCTTCTTTAGACACCCAAAGTTATGATACATGTCAGCAATGTGACCTCCTGCACTTCACAGCTCGTACATGATCTTTCTGACAAATCATTTTTTGCTTTGACCATTAGATTATGGCATCAGCTGCCTCTTGAAATAGTTCGAAACTCCCCATCGATCCAGATAATATCCAGAGTAGCTGAGCTGGGAATGAGATCTACAAAGTTTCCTGAATTGTACAACCTTGGAGACAGATCTTTGGCTGTCCAACGTATGTGCCTTCGTTTGGACATTAGTCCTTTAACCCTTAAACGGTCAGACCGGTCGTTAAAGACTGGTAATCACGTGATTTTATGCTGGGCTAACACTGGCTTAGCTTAACTTTTGTAAACAACTCATAAACCATCACCAAACGGTACACAGACAGCTGTTGTGTTTCCCCCAAGAAACACATCGATCTGTTTATGTATACCGCCCCCTCTAGTGTCTCTGCTTGTCATTCACGGGATTCCCCGGTGATTCCCTTGAGGTGCGTGACGTCACAAATAGGGCAGCATCCAGTACCAGTGCAGCTGCAGGTGTCCGTTAATTACATACAAGTGCCCAGGCTATAAATCTTATTCAGGAGTGGGCAGGGTGGGATTATGTAAAGGAGAGGGACAGTGAAGTTGATGTTGGATGTGAGGTTGTAAGTATTTTGTTTTTAATGAGGCTGGAGCCCACAGATGTCAAGCGTATCAGTGGACCATGCATAGTCCATGTGGTTCCACAGTGGGTCCCAAAGCAAAGGCATAGGCGAAGATTGTCATTCAACAGATCAGCTACTCAATCATTGAGTCAATGCCTGCTCTTACCAAGTATCCCCGAGTCTGTTTCCCTGTCAAACCAGTGTTCAATAAACTTTATGAACATGACCTTTTGCCTTGGCCCAGTAATGGAACCATGCATTCAAACCTAAACCGTTTTTCTGCACTCAGTCAATTTACAGGAACGGGGGGGGGGGGGGGGGGGGGGGGGTTGTTGTCTGTTTCAGCCAATACCGAAGGCCTACTTTGCCTTTTGCTTTGAAATAAATAACTCTATTATTACAATCATGTAAATTGTATGCATGCATGTCATCCACATTTGCAAACTAAATGTCAGTATAAGGCATCATATATATAATTGTGAATCCAATCACACTTTGTTTCCATGGTAACATATTCAAATGGGGAAAATAAACACAAATTTTTCATAAAGGTACAGCAGTGTTATTTTATTTCTGTCATTTCTTGCAGAATATTTAACCTGAAGAGTAGGAAAGGAACATGGTAGCAGACAGACATATGATAATATTGTTGTCTGTTTCAGCCAATACCGAAGGCCTACTTTGCCTTTTGCATTGAAATAAATAACTCTATTATTACAATCATGTAAATTGTATGCATGCATGTCATCCACATTTGCAAACTAAATGTCAGTATAAGGCATCATATATATAATTGTGAATCCAATCACACTTTGTTTCCATGGTAACATATTCAAATGGGGAAAATAAACACAAATTTTTCATAAAGGTACAGCAGTGTTATTTTATTTCTGTCATTTCTTGCAGAATATTTAACCTGAAACATAATCAATGAATGCTTATGGTGACTATTATGCAAAGTAGCTGCTTTCTTACTGGTTCTGCAGATCTATATAAAAATGCAGTTTTTCCAATTTTCAGCCAAGTACAGGCAATATTTAAACCGTTGCTATGGAAACAGGTCATGTGATCTATATTTTTGTCGAAGTTTGCTGAAAGTTCGTATCTCCAGTCATCCAAATACCATGCATATTTGGAGAGAAGGGTGCTTCACATAAAATAAAGAGATACTTTGTTCTCTAATTCAGCAGATTCTTAATGTTTTTTTGCCATTTATGAGTGATTAAAGTGGTTGCCATGGCAACCAGTCACATGACTATTGGCAATTTAATGCACATGATGAAACTTGGCATTCCAGCCATCACAATGATATATAGTTTTGGTATGCTTCAAAGAAAACTGTTTCCACTGCACCGTGTTCAATGAACATTGTCACTTTTATTTTCCCTGGTATAAAAAATAACCTGACCCTTAAAGGGTTAAACCACCACTAAATATAAGATAGGAGTTAAGGATTCACCCAAATGCATGTGGAGTTCATCTAAAGAAGACACTAAGCTCCATCTCTGACTCACAGGGGGGTCTTGCCTTGCATGCCATGTGTTGCTACTTAATTTGTAGCCTGGGGCGACTTCAGTGTCTGGTTCAAAATCACTATTCTGGGGCCCGCCGCTGCCTACTGTATGTCATTGTATTTACATTTTCAGGTAATGCTCACTCTGCAAAAGTCCCAGTATATATTGCAGATTACATTCGTTTGACAAATTAACCTTCCCTTAACACTAATCACAGATATATTTTGGAAACTACCTTTTCAAAATATCCAGTCGGGACTGCTGCCATGTTAAAAATTGTGGAATCAGCGCCCAATGGTTTTTAAATGAGGATAGTATTGGGACGATCTTGGGGGGGGGGGGGTAATATATGAAACTAAGATATATATTTTGCAAATGGTTCAGAGCATCAATAATGATATGATATATGCTGTAGCTGCGATTCACTTTGATATCCAAATCAAATGTATTTTTGTGCGATCGTCCCGTAATCAGTGCATTGTGCAATGTTCAAAATGGCGCTCTCCACATGCTGGTGTACCATGATATTGTGTCGCATTTGGATTTGTAACTAACAATGGTAACTGCTTCAGACACAACGGACCAGGCAGATTAAGTTAAGATAGCAAGTCATGATTTAAAAGTACTTAAACAACTGTTTGCCTTGGTAACTCAGAGAACGGCACCTGGAACCTTGCAAAATATTACAATAACCAGGGACCTACAGTTACGCTCGCGTTCAAGTTAACAAACGCCAAATGCACAAACGTTTCTCAAACATTTCCCAAACACTTTCAGTGAAAGTCAAACATTTAGCAAACGCTTTACAAACACTTTGCCAAACGCTTTCAAACACTTTGCAGAACATGTTTGGTGAAAGCCGAACGTCCTCAAACACTTTTCCAAACGCTTTCTAACACTTTACACTTTGTGCCAAACGTATGTGATACATGTACATGTACACCTGGTAATCTAATTCTAATGACAGGAATATTTTTCGTAGGATGTGACGAGGATTGGACAAATAGCCACCAACATGAATCATTAGTTCCTCTTCTCTCTTTCAAGCTGTTTTGATAAATATGAACAGGTAATGTTTTCATAGCCAAATAAAAAGATGAATTACAGAGTCGACTTGGATTTTCCCTGTACAGTTCATAGGTTTTTCTCTGCAAAGGATCTGTGAATCAAATTAAGCTAATTGGGATCAGTGTAAGCTACAGTAACTAATGGTCTGTTCATACCTGAGTGCTCGATACGAATTGAATAAATACAATTCGAATTGGTAGAACAAAATATGTCCTGTAGGTCACGGGGAAGTGGCAAATGGGTCGGCAAGTGATATTTTGGAACATACCACATATAGTATCACCTTAAAATGTTGCTCGATAACCAGTTTCTTTTGTTTTTAAAATGTCGCAATTTCAGTAAATTCAATTTGAATTTAGGTATGAGCAGCCCATAAGTTATTTCATTGTTTGGTGGGGACATGAAATTAACACTTTGCAGTCTGAGTCCACATATATGCGGACTCGCACAGGTGATATACTATCAATAGATTTCATATTTGAATTTCCTCATCGAAAGACATTTCCAACGAATACCAACATGTCATATCTGCCATTAGCGACTAGTCAACAGCTTTTATCGGCGCGCTTTGGGCGCCAGCGCCCAGAGCGGGGCGAGGTAAGCTGTTGACTCAGACTAGAAAGTGTTAAAGCCTCAGATATACTGGCTTCAAGGGCGGATCCAGAATTTTTCCGGGAAAGGGGGGGGGGGGCAGCAACTTGAAGGCGAATCCCGAATGCGAGTGCCAACGGCACGAAGCTTTTGGGGGGTCTGGGGGGGCCTCCCCCAGAAATTTATCAAAAGTAGATGCTCTCATATGCGTTTTCCCAGTATTTGCCACTGCATTTTCACACAGACTATTTGGATTTTCAGGGAAGCAAACTTCACTAATCTGGGCTCCACAAATCAAATACCGCTTTATATCTGATTCAAATTAACATGAAATGAAGAAAAGAAAAAATGAGTCAGTGACAAATAATTCCTGGAAATATGTATTTGTCACCTTTACTTGCTAATATCTATATTGTTACTGGTAATCAACAATAGTATGGCATGGTCATACCTAATTAAGGAAGAAAATAAGTATAGGTAGAAGAAAACAAATAATATGCCTGTACATTAACAGGTTTAACACTTCATTTATTATAAAGTTACAGATCTTTCAGTAGCAAGTATACCCATTCGCTATCATACTTTTTCGAAAAGTGAAGTTCTTGAAAAAAGGCTAACTTTTAAAATTTCGAATGGAAATACAGAAGCAGCTCAATTTAAGTATTGTTTGGCTTACTAAGCCAAGCAATAGAATTAGCTCCAGTGGAGTAAGCCAGGCGATACTCCATTGGTCCTTGGAGTATATATATATATTTTAATTGAAAATTAGGAACTATTTTGGAGTAAATTTATAGGCAATATCATGATCAGATCATGAATCATGATCTGATCATGATATTGCCTATGGATTTACTCCGAAACAGTTTTTGAAAGATGAAGTATTCATGACATCTTAAATGAAGAATTAAGTCTTTAATTAATTTTAGTTGAAATCGTTCGGGTAATTGTTCAACGCGTTTGGAAAGTGTTTTAACACGCTTGGAGAAGTGTTCGGTAGCTATGTGAAAGTGTTCGAACGTTTTGTAAATGTGTTTGAGATTTTTCCCAAACGCTTTCCAAATGCTTTCCAAACACATTCCAAACACTTTCCAAACACATTCCAAACGTTTTCAAATGTTTCCAAACACAAGCCAAACACCAGCAAAACGCGAAAAAAGCGTTTGGCTGTTAACTTTTAGCCGGGCGTAACTGTAGCTGCTAAGTCTATAACATAGCCCTGCAACAATGATAACAGAACAACTGGGACTAGGCTGTTTCACCCAACAACTTTGGCTATGCAGCTGTGTTGTTTCCCCGGCCCAAGCTGACCCTCCAGGCAAGTTGAAATAGTTTTGAGTAGTAGAAAGTTTTGCAGTAAAGTCAACGCTGTGTTAGCATTGACTTTACTGCAAAATAATGGCACATGTCGACCACTTTCTCAATTAAATCTTTCAGCCTGGGTTGACCGATTTAAAGGGCAGCTCGAACGTTTTTTTTGGGGGGGGGACATTAATTTTAGGGTTGGGCCTCTTTAGTAGGGTCTGTCTGGTTACCAGAACCACACATATATTTTTGTTAGGCCTTAGGTAGCTTGGACATTCGTTGAAACATGTTTAAAATGGATGTTCTCCCCTTTGACATCAGGTTAATCTGTTACCAGGGCACAGCCGAAGGCACTTGTTATTATTACACTGTTCTAAATATTGAAGTGGTTTCAATTTTAATGCCAAAATGGCCAAGGTTATGGCAGTTCCTCCATAATCAAAACTTGTTTTGGGTATCACTTCCTATTTAGCTCCCCCCCCCCCCCCCAAAAAAAAAAAAAAAAAAAAAATTACTTGGCAAGCAGTTTTCATGGCACAGAAAGTTAACATAATGATTTGGGTAGAGCAGAATTAACATAGCAGATTCATTTATGTAAAAAAAAAAAAAAAAAAAAAAAAAAGAGCCTTCAGTACTATTTCAATTGACAAATTGAGATTGTTGCTATTGTGATTAGTACTACCATGACTACAGCTTGCTTGAGCAAAGTAAGGGCTGCCAACTGTGCTCTTGCCATGTTGTACAGTGCAGTCATGTGCTGCACAAAGACTGCTAAATGCAGGCATTGCCCATTAACCTGCCAGCAAGCCATCTAACTTGAAGATCTTTCGTATATTTCTTTCAAAATGTTATTAATATTAACGCTTGAATTAAAAAAAAAATGAACAAACCAAAAAGCAACTTTTTTCACAAGGCTTCATTTCTCTCTAGTTTATGGCAACATTTTTACATTATTTTATGGGACTTCTTTTTTTTTTTTTTTTTAAGAGACCCCCCCCCCCCCATCCCCTCCCAACCCCACCTAAACATTAGAAAGGAGTCCCAAAAATATAATCCCAGGTAAAATCTTATATCTCCCCTTACCATTTATGCTAAAAATTGAGGTCATTGCAGCAAAAGTGAGAATCTTGCCATTTACTTTAACATTGTCCCAACTGGTGCACACTACAATCTGTCATGAAAAATAGGCCATTAGAAATATGCCAGAAGATTTACTACACTCTGCTATGAAATGAAGGTCATTTGTGCCACAAGCTGAGCTTCACGGCATTCAGATATACATTGCTCCACTGCAAAATGCTAATTAAGTGAAAAAAGAAAAAAATACAACAAGTTGCAGGATTAATAAAATGCTCTTCTTTTTTTACAGCTAATGGATGTTATTACAATCAGAAGAAATGTCCAGGCAGCACTGTGTGTGTCAGCAGCTCATCATCCTGTGGTATGTATTGTGAAATTTGCAACCTCTGTTCTTGAAAATATTTTGCCTCAAATGGTGCTCATAGAAGATACAAGTACCTACTGCATTCTCTCCTACAGTGCCGCCAGAAAGTTTTGCACCGTCTCCTCTGGTGGCCCCTCCATGTGGTCCTCCTCAGGTACAACTTGTACCAGGCACTCCTGCAGAGAACACTGTTAGGAAGTTTGATGTTAGTCACTCAGTGTGCTTCTTGTACCTACCTGTGGCCCCCATTGGCCCTAAACTGGTTATGGTGTCAGAATGTTTATTAGTATATTACGCTTTGAAAAGTGGTAGCTGCAAGTGGTTCCACTGGTGGCCCCCCAGAGTTTTGGAGCAAGACTTTCTGCTGGCTCTGTATATGTTCTGTGGGATGTATATGCCACAAAAGTGTCTGCCAGTTGGCTTGAAATTTCAATTCAACTTGCCCATGTGCATGTATTTTAACCCAGCTGTAACTAAGTAAGGCTGGCCTTAAAAATATTTTTGTTCCATATAACCCGGCCGGTTGTAATAAATATGTGCGGTTGACAATATTTTTTCGATCATAGCAAAAAACAATTTTTTTTCCGCAAAAAAATGAGTGTGAAGAACGTCGAAACAACAGCGCCAGTTCTAGCAATAGCGGTAAAGTAGCAGTAAAGTTACGCACTAAAAATGCGGCCGATTTTTTCCTATACAGCGGAAAATCCGGGGCTCGCTTCTAGAATTGGGCTTGGGCTGGTGGAAATAAAAAAGTGCTATCCCTGCGGGCTAGTTAGAATTTTTTACAAGTAAAATCCGTCAAAAAATAATATTTTGCAGGGCAAATTCATCTGCAAATTAACATGAAATGCTATTTATCGGTGGGTTCAAACAATGTTAGAAAAAAATACGTGCCGTGCGATGACTTCCCGGCAAAAACAGCACACACCTGCCAGTCACACGCAAGTGACAGCGGGGACACTGGATTAGATCTGCGGTGAACTGACGCAGTCTCACGGACTGATTTAGGACACATTCGGCAATTCCAGCAATCCCATACCTTTGCGTATTTGCCTGTGACTCCAAATAATAGTTGGAATAAACACCGGAATCTTTATTTCGTATGCTGCAACAAAAACAAAGCTTCCCGTTTGTGTGTTCCCTCCGTTCACATGTTCACTGGGCGGAAGCCATGATGAAAACACCGTAGCACGAGCCGTGATTGGCTCATTTTTGCATGTGACTGAATTGACCAATCGGGTGATGTGTTGTGCGTCAGACCACATGGCCAAAGCAGCTGTTTGTGTACAGTTGCAGGAAAGATGTTGACGGTGCGCACGCTCGGTATCTGATTTGAAATATTAAAATTTTCGTTTGAATTTGATCTAAGAACACCGTTTATTGCGAGGAACTTGCCAATACTGTATATGCAAATTTACTACGATGTACCGATAGCATTCATGGTAGAAAAGCAAACGATATGCATCCCATCAGTGCATCACGCCATCCGAGGCAGAGAGAAAGGATCCTGAACTGAAGCCAATGCAACTATTTAATCGTTATTTAAGTTTATACGGACTCCTATAGTCCCAGAAATTACAATGTATTTTTCATCGTTAGTCACCCCAAGCAAATAGCTTACTTTCAATTTGTATTTTTGATATTTTGCCAGTTTCACTGTCAAACAGTTGCAGCTAGAATCATAAAATTTGACATTTTTTGCGATTTTGCAAGCGACAATAAGCGGCAAATACATTTTAGGGTAAAGGGTTTGTCTAGCCTAGGCCTTAGCATTGTTAGAAAAAAACGATGTAGAAGTTTTATCAGGACAAGTGGATTTTGAAATCTACTTGCCCAGCAGACAAGTGATTTTTAAAAAAATTGTCGAGCCCTGAATTATGGATAAATGACCGTAAATGTTCGTCGCGGGCATAAATTGTGAACCAAGCCACAACAACAATGGGAGGCTGTACATATAATGAACTTTGGCTTGAAAACCCCAAATAAAAGGACTAGGTTTTGCCTGTAAAACAGGACAAATACAGCGCAAGATGCAAGGTGTGTGCAAGTAATGTGCACTTGAAAAATATGGGGGAAGCAGCGCTTGCTAGTATCAAACAAGAAGTTGTTGTTTTTTGTTTAATATATAAATTGTATACATTGGTCCCCCTCTTGTAAGCCACCCCCAAAGAGATGCCACTCCCTCTGCAAAGGCTACTTTGCTGCGCAACAAGTATGGCATTTTCATTATATTTTCCCCCTGAAGAGAGACCACCTCTCGTAATAAGGAAACATTTGGGGTGGCCTTATAAAAGGGGAACCACTATATATATATATATATATATATATATATACATACATACCCATAAAACCACGGATAATTGAGTTTGGAATTTTGGAAAAAATGGTTTGGAAAGTACTTGAAAAAGTATGGAATTTTGGCTTTGCTATGCTGTATGAACCCTGTGACCAGTTGGCCGACTGAGGTTTAGGGGGATGGGGGATATAAATCTCAAAAAAAGTTTATCTAGGGGAAGTGCTGCCCAATTTTTTTTAAGGTCTGGACTTAGTTTTTTTTTTTTCAATATATTCAGTGACCCCCCCCCCTTCCTGGACTTCATTTTTTTTTTTTCAATATATTCAGTGACACCCTCCCCCCTTTCCAGAAGGCAGAGATGAATTGACTGCAGTAAGCAATTTTTACTGATATGGTTAGCCTCGACTTACAACATCCAAGTCCTTTCAAAATTTTAGAAATTGATAATAAAAATCCTGGAATTCTGTAATGATTTTAGCTCTATAAGTTTTTGACCCTTGAGGATGCTGCATTAAGTTTAAGAGGCTACTTAGTTACCGGTAGTCCATGTGAACTTCACCGTTACAGCAAATACCTGAATCACACAATACTGAAACCCTCAATCTGACACTTATCAAACAAAAGTTAATAATTCTTTGGATCTTCTCACAGAATAATTTCTTCCAATCTGACTTCTGTATTTAAACCTTTATATTTCATTGAACTTTTTTTCTTGTCAGACTCAAAAAATATCTAGTAAATTTCTATAGTCAATTTTTTTCACGGAGGATGGGTTTTACCTCTGCATGACCCCATTGCAAAATCTTTCAGTACCTTGAATATTTTTCTTACTTATTAAATCTTACATGTCAGACAGTCCATGTAAAAATATTGACATTTTTCATTCTCAGATTTGGGCCAGGCAGGTGTGATGGATTCCAGCACTGGGTGAGAAATAAAAAGAAACCGAGACATGCCCTTGTGTTTTGTTGAAGAGGGAATTTGAAAAAAAAAAAAAAATTAAAAAAAAAAACATTTCCTCCCTGCCTCATCAACTTTTTTGGGTGTATGTTATACGGAACAAACATTTTTTTAAGGCCAGCCTAAAGAATTTATGATTCACTGGGATGGTATTGACTCATTCCATACCAGTCCCTGATTTTTCGATTTATTTACCTAGATTTAAGATGACAATTGCACATTTAAATTCTTCATGAAAAGTGCTCTCATTCAAATACCAACATGCCTGTAGTCTTAAGTCAGTGGTTCTGGCACTGCTTGGCAAGTCATGCTGCAGCTGCCGCAAGGGCAGCTGCAGCATGACTTGCCAGCCAGTGCCAGAGCTACTGACCAAGACCTGTGACCATAATATGGAATGAGTTAAAAATCAATCATTGTCATTGATATTTGATAATTTTAATCAAATAGTTATGTCTGGATGCTTGGCTGAGAAACACAACCAAAACTGCAACCAAAAGTTATACCAAAAATACAATATTTACACTCGTGTAGGTGTTAAATTCAAATTCCCATGGACTGTTGTGTGTAATATTTTTACCCATGCAGTGGACCTAATTGTTTGTTTACAGAGATAATGTTGGTGGTCTAAATTGATCCTTATTTATGTATTAAGGATTTAACCACAATAGGAGCTACTGTCAGGCTCATGCATACAAACCATTATGGTTCACAATATTACCCCTTAAAGTGCTAATCAGGCTATAGCTTAGTCACCTTTGTCATAAAACATGGCCCTACTCAAGTATGAAACAGCTGAATGGTGGAAATGAGTGCACCCATTTTTGTTGGGTTTTCATGTTTACAATTTAATAGTTCCTTGCCTCCAAAGCAGACCAAGTTCCATGTTATCTGTTCTCCTCTTGGTCTGCCATTCTTTGACTTAAAAAAGTTTATTTATAGTAAGGGAAATAAAACAAACTGCAACCCTCCCCATAGACTGAGACACCAGTCCGGAAGTGGTATTGCTGCCTGTGGCAATCATACCTACAGGTGGCGGCAGAAAGTCTTGCTCCAAAACTGGGGGCAGGGGGATGGTCACCAGTGGAACCACTTGCAGGTACCACTTTTCAAAGTGTACTAAACATTATAATTCTGACATCATGACCAGTTTTATAATAAGGCCAATGGGTGCCACAGGTAGGTACAAGAAGCACACTGAGTAACTAACATCAAACTTCCTAACAGTGTTCTCTGTGGGAGTCCCTTGTACAAGTTGTACCTGAAGAGGACCACGCAGAGGGGCCACCAGAGGAGACGGTGCAAAACTTTCTGGCGGCACTGTACATGTAGAAACTGAGTCACTTTTCCAAAGCTGGAACGGTGACTTTGTCAAGCAAGAGCAGACCCTATCAGAGTAGACATAACAGGGAGCTTGGACCTGCTTGGGAGGCAAAATAATAACAGGAGGGACCCCAAGTTATGTCACATACTCTGTGGTAATCATGGCTGCTCCTCTAGCTGCAGGCAGGACATCTAATGTATAGAGTACCATTGGGTTTCCCTGCTTCAATTTTCCAATGACTGCAGTGCCTATGGGCAGTGTTCGTATCTGTTCCAAACTGGAAGCAAAGTGTTTCTTCCAAGCCAACCAGGTTTGCCCCAGGGACTGTGCTTGGGTCACATCCAATACAGTAAAACCTGTTTTGAGAGACCACCTCCTGGACACATCCAAAAGTGGTCACATAAAGTAGGTGGTCTCCCAAAGGAGGGTTGATTGCTGTGCCACCTGGCCAACTATAACCTTTAGTGTCCAACCATAATTTACATTCATACATGCATGTTTCTACATTTATCACACCCATTTCCATCTGGCAGTCAGATGTTTATTTTCCTGTTGATATCATAAACATATTTAGTTATTGTATACTCATTTTATCAAAACAGCTTTAGTAATCTTGCCAAAATTGGTGGATTTCACATGTTCTTATCTAAATGGGGTATTTGTGGCTGGATAAGTGGTCTCTTTGGGGCTATTTTGGGTGGTCACTGGTCAGGTTCTGCAGGTGGTCTCCCAAAAGAGGTAAATTATCATTCTAATGTGTTTTTGCAAAAGAAAAGTGGTCACAAAAGGCAGGTGGTCTCCCAAAGGAGGGGTCTCTCCAAACAGGTTTTACTGTATAAGATGGTCGCAGTCAGTTGTTTCCACAATTTTGGGACAAGCAGACAAGAGGACCTTTTCAAGGCTTCAGTGTCACAGAAAATGCTTTCCTGGGACATAACCTGTACTGTTAGGACTCCGTTTCATTTACCTTGGGTGGAAGACTTTATGTGTATTGTCATGCATGATCTTGTTTTCAGATGTTAGGTTAATTTTTAGCACAGCTGACTTGTCATGTTAGGATCATTTTTATCTCAGCTGACTTGTCAGTTGGCTAAACTTTTGTGATTGCTTTTTTTCCGTGTCATTCCTTCATCTGTCTGTTTAAAATTCATGCTTTGGTTTCTTCTAAAAGATAGTTGGCCAGATCCGCATTAATCTAGGTGGGATGTAAAATTACCATTTCATTTATATCTAGCTAATTTTTTTCCTGAAATTTTGTGGAGATACAGAAAGTAATACACAAAATAATCTGGATTTGTCATGACTGCAGTAGACTTGGTTCAGTTATACTTCCTGTAATGTTCATTACATGTTTTAATTTCTTTTTCAGTTTGCCGGTACAAATGCCCTGATGGGAAGTGTTTATCTTACAGATACGACAAATGCTGTAGGTGAATTATTCTCTCTGTGTGTGCATGTTTTTCCACTTTTAAGGGTCCGCCCCATATGGGGGGACCCTTTGTTTTTGGGTTGTCCATCCATTTATCCGGATGTCTGTCAGGATGTGTACATTCTTCTTACTGCGATATCCACTGAATGCCCCCATGCATATGTATTTTGTTCAAATTTGGCAATAAGCTTTGCTTACCTGGTAAGATGAACTGATTAGATTTTTGTATCACCATGACCTAATATGAGCAAATGGCAGCCTAATTACATGCTCGTTTGGGCTTGTTACCGCAATATTTCCAGAATGCTCCTATGTATTTTGCTCAAATTTTGCAGTATGCTTATCTAGCATGCCAAGATGAACTGATTCGATTTTGGTGTCACCTTGACCTAATTTGAGCAAATGGCGGACCCTTCAGTCAATGCTTGTGGTGAAGCTATGTCTTGTTTAGCTCAGCTAACTTGTCAGTCAGCTGAGCTTTAATTAGGCATCTGTTGTTCATCTGTCCCTCTACAATTCACATTCTTGACTTACTGTCAAAAACCACTGGCCAGAGTCACTTCAAACTTGGTAGGAATAAACTTTGGATGTAAATCTACCAAGTTTGTTCATATGGTTTTGCTCCAGTGATTTTTTACCCCTCAGACTTCTAGGCCGGAGTGGTATTGTTGTCATCTACATGTCCGTCCCTCCGTTAAAACTCAGCTGATGAACTAGTCAGAAGAACCAAAATAGTGATAAGCCTACCAATTCTCCTATTATTTTTTGCAAAAGTAATAAAATTTGGATTTTGAGTGGTTGGGCCTATACCTATTGGAAACTCTATAGCCCTTTCTTTCTTTTACTTATCTTGGCGTATCTCTGCAAAAATGCAAAGAAACACCAAGGTACCTTTCACCCTTCTCCTTACTTTGGCGTTTCTCAGCATTTCCACAGAGAAATGCCGAAGTAATGATGTCTGTCTTGTTTTGCATTACTCAAAAAAATGCCTACCAATACTTCTCATGAATATCTTCTTCCTAGAATGTTGGAAAAGGCCAAGGTGTTCAAATCTCAAATCCATACCTGGGCATTTCTTGGCAAAAATGCGTGAGAAACGCAGAGATGCTTTTCACTCCAGACATTACCTTGGCATTTCTCGGCGAAAAATGCCGAGAAACACTTAGGTAAGGAGAAGAGTGACAGGCACAGGTGAAAGGTACCTTCATTTTTGGCAGACAAATACTGAGCTAAGTAAAAGGGAGAAAGGTACTTTCAAGAAATGCCGAGAAACACAGAGATGATGGTAGCATTGCAGCAGATCTTGGTGTTTCTCTGCAAAAATGCTGAGGAACGCTGAGAGAAAATGGACAAACTTGATTCTCTTGGCTATTCTTTGCAAAGAGATGCTGAGAAAAGGATTTTTGTACAAATTCCCTCGGCATTTCTCAGCAAAAAGTGATGAGGATGGTCCTTTCTTGTCATTTTGGCTCTCCTTGTACTTGTTTTTATAATAAATCTGAATAAAGTTATTGGCTGCTTTTGCTTGCATATGAACATATTCTCTATGATGACAGGTGTGTGTATGAAGCAACCTGCATCACAACTGAGTACACACATAACAGTGCAGGCTTCACCCCAGAATTTAAAAGTGTGTCCCTATATATAATATAAACACAATAAAAATGTGTGTATGTATATATATATATATATATATATATATATATATATATATATATATATATATATATATATATATATGTATATATATATATATATATATATATATATATATATATATATGTATATATATATATATATATATATACATGGAAACCACATTATGATGACACCATCTATTCCTCAGAAAATGTGTCACATATCTGAATTCCCTAGAAACTTGTGTGTAGTGTAGTTAAAGATTTTAGATATCTGAGTGTCATTGTAATGATGTTTGATTCACTGTATATTGTGTGTGTGTATCCCTAAATAATATTAATATTTATTTGAACATACTTATACTTCCCTTATCCAATTAACAATTCACTGTTTAGTTTTACATGGGCCTGACTGGAGCATACCACAAATTGTTAGTATGGAAAAAATAGGTCATTTGTGCAATTTCACTGAATTCAAATTTTACATGTATCCCAGAGAGTTTGCTACTTAAGAGGACTACAGAGCGTTTGCAAGCAGTACCCCGGTGTAAGTCAGGGTTTCCCAGTGGTTGCTAGTGTTGGAAGGGTGTCAAATGCTGGGAAACTCCGACCAATGCTGGCAAACGCCAACCAATGCTTGCTAAAGCCTAGCTCCAAAAGGCTTAATTGAATTTTGGCATTTCCCAGTGTTTGTAATGCTGGCAAGTGCTCTGTAATGCTGGCAAGTGCTCTGTAATGCTGGCAAGTGCTCTGTAATGCTGGCAAGTGCTCTGTAATGCTGGCAAATGCCCTGAAACCCCAAAACGCACCTAGTAACGCCAAAACGAATTACTAGTGTATGCAAATGAGGTTAACTTTAACTCTTGCAGTGCCACCTTTTGGACAGAGTCAACAGTTTTCCTTGGCATTGCACCCAAGTCATGCCAAAGAAAGCTGCTGACCCAGGCCACTGTATTAAAGAAAACTATAGGCATACTGGTACTTGAACGAAAGGTCTTTTCATAACAAATATGATTCTAGCATCCTTATTATAAGTGAGAATATTTTCCCTCAAGCCGTTTGACATTAGTTGGAGCTGGCATTGAAAGAGTTGATTTTATTTTTTCAGCTAATGGATGTTACTACAATAAGAAGAAATGTCCACGCTACAATGTTTGTGTGGACAGTTCAAGATCCTGTTGTATGTATTGACCTCATTCATATTTTTAGCTCTGCTTTTGAAAAAATTCTTTGCTAATTTTTGTGTTCTTGTCCAATTTTCTTGATCCACCCAGGTTTTTCTGAAACTTGGTTGAAGTGTAGCTGATGGGAGCTTGTCCCTTGCTGGTGATTCTCTAAATCCCTGATTTTTAACAAATTTTTAAATTTGAGTATTTGTCAGGTAATGGATATATTACTTTTAATTAAGTAAGTGGAGCCTGCAATGGCAATTCATATTTCTTAGTTCTTTTCCAAAACAGTTTCACTTCAAACTTGGTGGAGTACCCTAAGTTAGTCTCTGCCAGGAACAGATTTGTTGAAATGGTCATGCTCAAGTTATTTTTAGCTCTTCTGACCAAAGATTGCAGTGCTTGTGTAATCACTCTGTCTGACCATCTATCATTATCTGTTCATTGGTAAACATTTTGCTTAACCCTTAAAGGGTCAGGTTATTTTTTGTACGAATTAAAATGAAGGTAACAATTTTCATTGAACACGGTGCAGTGGGAACAGTTTTCTCTGTAGCATACCAAAAGTATAATATCATTGTGATGGCTGGAATGCCAAGTTTCATTATGTGCAATAAATTGCTAATAGTCACGTGACTGGTTGCCATGGCAACCACTTTAATCACTAATAAACGGCAAAAAATCATTAAAAATCTGCTAAATAAGAGAACAAAGTATCTCCTCGTTTTATGTGAAGCACCCTTTTCTGCACATATGCATGGTATTTGGATAACTAGAGAAATAAACTTTCATTAAACTTTGAAAATGAAACATAGATCACATGACCTGTTTCCATAGCAACTGTTTAAATATTGCTTGTACTTGGCTAAAAACCGGAAAAATTGCATTTTTACATTAGTCTGCAGAACCAGTAACAGACAGCCACTTTGCATAACAAAATTAGTCACTATAACTATTCATAAATTATGTTCCAGGTTAAATATTATGTAAGAAAATGACTGAAATAAAACAACACTGCAGCATTTTTATGGAAAAATTTGTGTTTTTCCCCATTTTAATATGTTGGCATGAAAACAGACTCTGATTGGATCCACAATCAAATATGCAAGGCCTTATAGTATAAGTTATAAGTTATACTGATATGTAGTTTGCAAATGTGGATTACATCATGCTTGCATACAGTGTACGTGAAATTATAGTCATCAATTCCAGTGCAAAGGGCAAAGTAGGCCCTCCCTATTCTATTGGCTGCCTATCACAGTCTTTGAGACAGACAACAATATTTATCATGTATCTGCAACCATGCTCCTTCCTCCTCCCCTCCCTCCGCCCGTGTAAATTGAGGGCATGCAGAGAAACAGTTTAGGTTTGAATGCATGGTTCCATAACTGGGTCAAGGCAAAAGGTCTTGTTCATAAAGTTTATTGATAAACACAGGTTTGACGGGGAAACACACGAGGGGATACTTGGGAAGAGCAGGCATTGCGATTGAGTGAGTGATCGGCTGCAACGAGTTGAATGACTGGCTATGGGACCCACTGCAGAACCACATGGTCCGTTGATACGCTTGGATTCTGTGGGCTCCAGCCTCATTATAAACAAAATACTTACATCCTCACACCCAACACTGTCCCCCTCCTCTACATAATCCCTCCCTACCCACTCCTGAATTTGGTTAATAGCCTCGGCACTTTTATATAATTGTCGGACACCTGCAGCTGAACTGGTGCTGGATGCTGCCCTCTTTGTGACGTCACGCACCTCAAGGGAATCACCGGGGAATCCCCTAAATGACAAGCAGAGACGCTAAAGGGAGTGGTGTATATAAATAGATCGTTGTGCTTCTTGGGGGAAACACAACAGCTGTCTGTGTACGGTTTGGTGATGATTTATGAGTTGTTTACACAAGTAAGACTAAGCTAGTGTGAGCCCAGCATAAAATCGCATGATTACCAGTCGTTAATGACGGGTCTGACCGTTTAAGGGTTAAGAACATGATACAGTGCACAGTTTTTAAGTTAGCCCCACATAACTTTTAGGTCTTATAAAAAAAAAAAACACATATGAAAATCTAGGTCAACTTTTATGCCAACATATACAGTGCTCCCTCTTTATAATGCTTGGGTTGGGGTCCACAGGGTATACTGTGTTATAGCAAAACCGCCTTATAACAGAGGGACTTTTAAGATAGAAGTAATTGGAAAACTATTTCAGTGAGAGCCATGGTACCGGACATGTTGTATCAGAAACCGCCTTGTAATGAGGGGTGTTATGAAGAGGTCCCCAGAGCACTATAGTACTATGTGAAAATTTACTACAGAACAGGAAAATATTCAGAATGCTGTTTTTCAAAGAGATTTATCGTGAAACTTGGTAGGGATGTCGATCAGGCAAAAAGACAAAACTGCAATTAAATTTGGTGGCACTGCCAACCACATTATGAAAGATATGGATCAAAGGGTGTTGAGAACACATTAAATTTGGTATGTTGTGAAAGAGTAGGGCTAAAGATACCAAATGTACTACAAATGTGTATCATATGTAGAAGTTTTATGTTGCATAATACAATGTATAAGTCTTCTGTTTATACCCCTGAAAACCCAAACTTTACATTGCAGTGAGTGCTTAAATAACCCCACTAACTTTGTAATTATCTTTCAGTGATTGCTGTGTATTCAGGATCAGCATAGCTTAACATATCATAGTTTTGACTTCCCTAAAAATTTCATAACAGATGTTCTTCAACTTGACAGTTAGATTCCTGGGCTTTAAAAGTCTCTCAAAACTTGATCAAAACTATTGATATCAGGTGAGGGACACACTGCATGTTTGTATTTCCTGGCAGTATGACTGTCTTTGTTTTGGAGTATTTTGGTCAATTTTGTTTCACCTGACTTGTCAGTTGGCTGGGCTTTATTTTGTGATAATCACAATCATGGCTTTTCTCCCAGTGACTCATTATCCTCATCCGTCATCTGTCTGTATAAAATTAACACTTTCAACTTCTTTCAAAGATCATTGGCCAGATCCTCTTCAATCTTGGTGGCATGGAGGATTATCAGGCAACAAACATGGCCGCTAGCTCTCTATCGCCTTCTAATCTCCTCCAGTAAAGAGTTACTTAATGTTCACCTGGGCCGCTAGATGGCAGCACCTTCCGACGGGTCCCCATTCCCCACAGAGGATTATCATTTCATGTATGGCCACAGTATCCTTTTTCCAGAAATATTGTGCAATTAAAAAAACTGACATGCCAAGTCATCTGGATTTGTCATTTTTGTGGTGGGTGTGCTTCAGAAATACCTCATGTAATTTATGTTGTGTTAAAATTTCTTTTTCAGCTTGCCCGTACAAGTGTCATAATGGGGATTGTGTAGCCACAATTTACTCTAGATGCTGTGAGTGAATTAATCTTTGGTTTAAACATATTTCATTTTTCAACAATTAATCTTTGTGTATCGGTTCATGTTTTTTTAGCTCAGCTGACTTGACAGTCTGCTGAGCTTGTGCCATCCACTTCCGGCCCATCATCTGTTAATTCACAATTCACGTTTTCAACTTCTCCCATATTGTCAGCCAGATTATTCACTTTAAACATGGCGGCAATGTACTAGGGTGGGTCTCTACCAAGTAAGTTCCAATGGGTATGGTCCAATTTTGCTTTAGATTTTTTAAGAATTTTCTTTTTTTTTTTTTT
Organism: Hermodice carunculata; assembly: GCA_964020975.1. Classification (NCBI taxonomy): domain Eukaryota; kingdom Metazoa; phylum Annelida; class Polychaeta; order Eunicida; family Amphinomidae; genus Hermodice; species Hermodice carunculata. The sequence continues at coordinate 25,665,501 of OZ026627.1, forward strand.
TTTTGTTTTTGTTTGGTTTTTTTTTTTTTTTTTTTCTGGCAAATCTGGAAAAAAATCTCCAAAATCACACACCCATCTGCTTTGATATCACACACAAACACTCCTAGGGAACCTTTTTTTATTTTTAGCTGAGCTGATTTGTCAGAAGCTGAACTAATGTTATGGTCCGTCATCCATCATCAACAATTCATATTTTGGACTTCTCCTAAACCACTGGGCAGGCAGATGGACTGCGAACTTGGTGGAAATATACCTTGAGTGAGTCTGTACCAAGTATGTTCAAGTGGTCAAGCTCCTGTAGTTTTCAGATTTTTTTTTTTTTTTTTTTTCATTTTGGGGTCGAATTTTAAAAAAATTTCTTAAATTCTGCAGAGCCAATTGCTTTGGAATTGTGTAGGGACACTTCTTGGGACCCCTAGACCTTAATTTGTTCAAGAGTTTGTGTGATTTGTTTCAGTTTTTCTTTTTTTTTTTTTTTAATTTTGCGATGCTTTTTCTATTTTTGACTTCTCCAAAACTGTCAGCCGGATTGACTTCAAACTTTGTGGTAATGTTCCCCAGCTGTGTCTCCATCATGTTTGTTCGAATGGTCACATTCCAATGACTTTTGTATTTTTATGAATTTGTTCTTTTTTGCGGGGCAAATCTAACAAAAAGGCTTCTCTGAAACTGGTCACCCAATTGCTTCAAAACCACACAAGGACACTGTTTATGAATATGGGTCATGTGTTTCTACATGAGTGTATCATAGTAGAGACGTCTGTGTTGTCAGCGTTACCGCAATATCTCAAAAAATAGTCACCTTAGCTGTACCAAATTTTTGTCACAACAGGACCTTATGATGGACCAGATTCCTATTGAAAACTAGCTTCGTCTGATTATTTTTACTCTTTTTATGAAACTTTTGATGTTTGGGGTCAACCCTGATGACGTTACCACGATATCTCAAAAAATATTGACTGCAGCTTTACCAAATTTTTGTCAGAGATGTATCTTATGATGGACCAGAACCCTACATGTATATAAGACCAGCTTCCTCTGATTATGTTCAAAACTTTTCATGAAACTTTTTATATATTTATTTGGAAGCCGTCTAAGTGGTGTAAACCCTGATAACATTACTTTTATATCTCAAAAGGTACTGGCCACAGCTTGACCAAGTTTTTGTCAGAGATGTATCTTATGATGGACCAGAACCATATCGAAAACCAGCTTCCTCTGAAACTTTTAATGTATTTATTTGATGGCAATCTGAGTGGCACCAATCTTGACGACATTAAGGCGATGTCTCAAAAAATACTGAGCACAGGTTTACCAAATTTTTGTCAAATATGCACCCTCTGATTGACCAGAACCCTATTAAAACCAGCTTCCTGTGATTATTTTTAAACGTTTTATGAAACTTTAAAATGTTTAGTTGGGGGCTGTCTGAGTGATGCGCAAGGGGACAATGTTACCGTAATATCTCAACAATGATCTAATGCATCTTCCCCATATTTTTTTTTCCGGACATGCACATTATAGTGGACCACATTTCTATTGAAAACCAGCTTCCTCTCATAATTTTCAAAGTTATTATGAAAATTTTGAAGTATGTATTTGGTGGCCGTATGACTGACACACAGTGCAGTGGGCTCTGTCACCAGAACCTGCCCCAAGAACACATCCAGAAGTGTTCTTTTATTTCACAGACAACAATATGGACTTTGCATGTATAGTAATCAACTCCAAAGTCTAAAAAAAAAGCATTAATGAGGGGGAAAAAAAGAGGCGCCAAGGGTAATCCATTCTCTGCATGCTATTTTCTGTATTTTTTATGATTGTCAAGGGCAATTGTACATGTTAGCAACAGTGATCATGATGTGGAACAGGTGGGTGTCACTGACTTTGCTATCATAATTCTCAGGACCACTTCAGTGTGTACATGTACATGCAAGGTCAGCTGAGCACAGAACTGTCACAGTCCCCTTGTTTCTGATTTTTTTTTTTTTTTTTGTGTGTGTTGTTGCTATTTTTGACTTCTTCTCCCAAACCATGCGTGTCTCAAATTAAGCTGAAACTTGGTGGAAATGTACCTTGTGAAAGGGTAATACAAAGTTGTTAGGTGATACTGCTGTAGATTTCTGATTTTTAACATTTTTTTCAATTCAGGTACTTACCAGTAAATGCATTTTTCCAGTTGATTATGATGTAAGTCAATGGACATTCTCATGTTAATTCACATTTTTGACTTCATCTCTGAAATTGTTTGCCAGATTCTTTTCAAAGTTTGTTGTAATGTACCTTTAATAGATGTGTCTGTGTCATGTCTTTTGAAATTGTCATGGATCAATGATTTTGGATTAAACAAGAGGCATTAAAGTGGAATTTGTTTTCTGCTTAATATGTCAAGAACTTTTTTGAGTGAGGCCATTCATATTACACAGGATTATAGTCCTCAGTATGATATGTCAAGAAGTTTTTGAGCTATGACTTTGATATTATACAGGATTTAAGTGGCATTATCTCACAGACTAGATTAGTTAGGACTTTTAAATTTCAAACTAGACAGGGCTTTCCAGTGTTTGTAACAAGTAGGATTTTTCTACTTTTGTAGGCTTTGGGAATAATTGTAGGATTTAGTAGGATTTTGAGTGAAAATGTTCAAATTTGTAGGATTTTTGCCTCTCATTCATAAAAAGAAACAAAAATGTATGTTAATTTGAGCAATTTTACATGGTGTTAGAGTTTCTGTAGCTCTGACAACAGGGCAAAGAAAACTCGCAAATGGCAATTTATCTTAACAAGGAATGCTTCAATTAAATTTGATGTCATAAAAGCTTTAAAATTGGCTAAAATGCTCCAGTTTTGTGGGTGTTGGCATCAAAGATACCACATTCACAATGCTGTGACGCCTAACCCAGAAAAGTAGGATTATTGGTCAATCATTGTTACAAACACTGCTTTCATACTTGGGTAAATGATTTATAGCAATGGTCCCTACACATTTGTCACTCTTCATTGGTTACATCATGCTTGAATGAGCATTGCAGAAACGTTTTGGAGGCTGTTGAGACGTTCATGCCCCCCTGGGGCGTGGCTCTGCATGGTTGTAATATGGTAACCACTAAAAATTAAAGCAAAACTGAGCACTGGTATACCAAATAATAGTGTTCATGTAAATGAGATTTTAGTTATTATTATAATACTTTTTTTCTTTTATTTACAGCTAATGGATGTTACTACAACAAGAAGAGATGCTCAGAGATCAATTCATGCATCGACACTTCAAGATCCTGTTGTATGTATTGAACTAATTTATGATTATTTTTTCAAAGAGCAACTAGAAGTATGCTACAAATTCAAGTACCATATTCTTTCCCATATACAGGGTATTCTTAAACAGGCCACGGCACCACCTAGTATGCCTCGTGGCATATTGACCCTGGCTGCTTGGACAAAAGAGGGAGTAAAGTGTAAAATAAAGTTATCCATTAAAACTGTACACTTTTATAGATATATAAAGGCCACCTGGTGGTGGGTCAGGTAATGGTTCAGTATATTTTACACTTTACTCCCTCCTTTGTCACTGTCCTGAAGCTGTTCCATCATAAGATATTTAGCCTGAAAACTGAGCCTCCAGATGAAAGTTACACTTCAGTACACTGCACTCATAACACTACTTGGTGACCTAGCTACTTATATAACCAACACTATGTTGAGAAAGATTCGTGATGGAGCCCACAATTTCCAAAATATGTGCCAATATGTCAGTTTGAATTTTCAAGGTCACTCAAGGTCAAAATATAACAGCATCAAAAGAGCCCCATAAGTTCTTTCCATTTAGTCTTAAGTAACCAATAGCCCAATAATCGACCTTTGACCTTGAGTGGGGGGACTCCATATTTGTATGGATTGCTCCACATTATTACTGCCCTTGTTTTGGCCTTGTTAATCTTGGTGAAATGGAAGAAAACCATTTCATATTATGTCTCTACAGGAGCTTTTTCCTGAAATTTGGTCCAGATATGGAAAGTGACATACAAAGCAATCTGGATTTGTCATATTGCTGTGGGCATGTGCCCAACACTTATACAATGTACTTCCTGCAGTTTCCATTATATGTTTTACTTGTTTCCTTTTTTTAGCTTGCCCGTACAAATGCGTTGATGGGAAGTGTGTCGCGTCCCGATACAAGAAATGCTGTAAGTGAATTGATCGCTCACTATGTTTACATGGGTTTTCCCTTTTTACCTCAACTGACTAGTCAGTCTGCTGTGGTCATGTGGTGGGTCTGTTAAGTCCTTTGTCGGTCTTTTGTCCATTGCCCATCTGTCATTCACAATTGACTCTTGAGACTTCTTCTCCAAAACTGTCGTCAAGGTTCACTTCAAACATGATGGGAATTTACCTTGGTTAGCTCCATTGATCTTTGGAATTTTCTATATTTTCTTTACTTTTCATTTCCTTGCAAAATATTAAAAAATCTTCTCCAAAACTGCTATGCTAGTTGCCTTGAAATTACATAGGAACACCTCTGTTGATGCTGAAACATTAATTTCTTCACCAGGTGGTGCTGCAATTTTTGTCTTTTTGTGTTTTTGCTACTTTTGAACTCCAAAATAGTCTGCCAAATTGTGCTGAAACAAGACAGAAATGTACCATGTAGAAGGGGCAAAGAAAGTTGTTCACAAGTGGTGACACAATGGATCCCTGATTTTTAGTGACTTTTTTAATTTGGGTACTTGTTGGTAAATGCATTCAGTGTTGTTGATTACAATCAAGTTAATGCAGATAGGAACCCTTCGAGTGACCACCGGACCTTAATTTTTGTTAACCAGGTGCCAAAATTTTTATTTTATTGATTTTTTTTTGGGGGGGGGGGAAATGTGTGTTTGCTATTTTTGACCTGTAAGACTTCTCGAAAACCGTCACTGAGATTTTTCTAAAACTTGGTGGATTGAACTTGTGTGAAATGGTCAAACAAAATTTTGCGCTGGTGGTGATGCTGTGGTCCCTGAGTTTTAACAAATGTTTCAATATTCATGTACACGTATATAATTAGCTTTAGTGACTCATTGAGTCCTTAAGCTTATGAAATAGTGGTAGCAGAGAGTTGATTTTTTGAATGCTTGTTAGCACTTTTTGTCAAAAGCAGGCATGATGAGGCATTGTAAATGTGGAATGTAAAGTTAAAAGAGGTAATTTGCCAGTGATGTCCTTAAAAAAACTAACTCGCTAATGGTGTCTACAGTTTTCAAGTTAGCCCCATATGACCATGATAACTATCAAGACTTAACCAATGGTATGAAAATGTTACTTAAGTTTAATATCAGTGGTCCCGCCTACACTGTTATGTAATATACAGTGGTCCCTGTCTTGAGAGACCGCCCATAGGGCAGGTCAAAATGTGCTCTCTCAAAACAGGTGGTCTTTCATTAGAGGTATAGTAACATGGAAAAGATAGCACAGTGTTCTGAGACAGCGGTCTTAAAAAGATATGCGGTCTCTCATTGGAGGGGTCTCTCAAGACAGGTACCACTGTATGTGTAGGAATGTGAAAATTGTGTGAACAGCCCATATAGAATCTTTAATACTCAAAAGTCTATGATGTGTGAGTCAAGGTGGTGCCACTGGTGGTATTATTAAAGTCAAACTACAATGTAGCATCATACATGTACATGCAGGTATTAAAAGTACATGAAATGGTGCTGTAAATTCATAATTTTGATGATGAATTGAGATGAAACTTTAATATATATATACCAAACATGCATAAGTTCAATGTTCATATTTTGTAAAATTTTATGCGATGACCTGTTTTCAAGGTCATTAGCGGAGTAGTAAAAGACACTGAATTAATTAAGATTTAACATGTTGAGAAATGAGAAGGGCCTAACAATACCAAATGTACCAGAAATGTGTTTCTTACATAGAAGTGTGATATTGCATAATATGGGCCACCTTGACCTACCTTCTCAAGGTCATGGAGGGAATGCTTATCAGAAAATTATATTATTGTGGTGCCTATGATATAATAAATTGAGGTGGGCCTGCAAAATTTTCACCAAAAAGGTAGTAGGCCAATGGTCAAACTTTGTAATATGTTGTTTGACCTTGACCTGTGTTGAAAGTCACTCAGAACATATGAAAGGGACAGTCTCTGTAAATTCAGCTTGTTGATGAAGAATAAGGGGAATGATACCAAATGCACCACAACAAGTGTGTGTTCATGTGGGAGTTTGATGTTGCATCATGCCCAGTTATTACTATTTATTTATATTTTTTGGTAATACAGTGGTACCTCTCTTGAGAGACCCCTCTAATGAGAGACCGCATATCTTTTTAAGACCGCTCTCTCAGAACACTGTGCTATCTTTTCCATGCTGTTGTACCTCTAATGAAAGACCACCTGTTTTGAGAGACCGTATTTTGACCTGCCGTAGGGGCGGTCTCTCAAAAGAGGTACCACTGTATATATGAATAAAGTTTGTGACTGGCTGTGTTTACACATAAAAATATTGGTCCTGGTGACAGGTGCGAGTATGACACTGCGTACATCGTGACTGAGTACACACATAACAGTGCAAGCTTCCTCCCTAATTGGATAAGACTTGTATGTGTGTGTTAACTGCAGTTGTATAACTCTTCTGAAAGCAACACTTCTGAGGCACTGACATTTAAACAATGCATGCATTTCTGAATTTCAACCATTTTATGTTTTTCGTGCTGGAAAAATGTGTTTGCTGGTTTGGCATCATGTTAACTCATTCCATACCAGTGTCTGATTTTTCCTTATATTTATCTAGATTTTAGACAGTAATTGCATATTTAAATTCTTCACAAAAAGAGCTTCCATTCAAGTACCAACATGCCTATAGTCTTAAGTCAGTGGTTCTGGCACTGACCGAGACCTGTGACCATAGAATGGAATGAGTTAACCAGCTTGGGATTTTGTGCACATAGTTGGCACAATATAGTAGACGATGATTAAATGTATATACCTGAAGGAAGCCATTTGACTTGGTTTCTTTTCATCTTCCCAAACCAATATCATAATAAAGTGGCTCTAAGTTAGCTCTGCTGACCAAAGGTCACAAAGCTGATGTAATCCCTCATGTCTGTCCATTCGTCCGTAAACTTTTGCTTGTGAGCATGATATGGTCCACAACTTTCAAGATCCCATGTAACTTTCAGGACTGATCAAGTGTATAAAAATCAAGGTAGAGTTCGATATTGGTGGTGCCACCTACAATATTATGTAATATATGGGTCAAAATGTGAAAATATTGTGAGCACTCTAGCATCCTGAATGTGTGATAGATGTTCACGAAATTTAGTGGGTTTGTGGAGGAGGTTTTTAATCTCAGTTGCTTAGAATACTAGTGGTGACACCTGTAACTTGGAGAAATTATGAGCCAAAATGTGGTGAAGTATGTAAAATTCCGTATCTCAAAAGGTAATTGAATTAAACATGCCAAATTCATAGGATAATATAGAGGTCATGTCCAATGCTGATATGTAATATCAATGACCTGGACCCATTTTTGATGTCACCAGTCCTGTAAAGTTGGAAAAGATGATTGTGTAATGGCATGTATGGCAAACTACTTGATGACCTACTTTTTGGGTCAGCATGACCAAAAGATTATCGGAGTTTGACACTTCTCCAAGTTCATTGTGTTTCTTCAATAGCTCAAAAAGTTATTACCAGATTTGAACAACTAGACCAAGAATGGAAAGCTGAAAGTGGGGAGCGTATACATTTTCAACACTAGGAATTACTGAATCAAAGTTGAAGGTCAAGGTCAAATGACCATTTGGAATATAGGGGTCATCATGCAAATACTCTGCACCCCACAGATTTTCAGTCGGCCCATATAACTTTTAGGACTTAAAAAGTGTAACAGTATCTACATGAACTTAAATGTTGGTGGCGCCACCTTCATTATTATGTAAAATACAGGCCAAAATAGTAAAATCTTGAGACCAGTCCAGTATCCTTATTTTTTTGTGGATCCTTATGAAATGTACTGGGATTGTGGAGGAGGTCAAAATCTCGGTTGCTTGTCATACTAGTGTCACTGCATATACTTTGACAGAAATTTTGTGTTCAAATGTCTTGAAAGATGTAAAATTCCATGTCTTGAAAAATGATTGAATTAGACATGCCAAATTTATAGGATATATGGATTTTGTGCAATGCTAATATGTTGGGTAATATCAGTGACCTTGACCTATTTTTGGCAGGTTGCCAGGTCTGTAAAGGTGAAGGAGGTGATTCTGTAATAGCAGGGTGTAGCTTGGACATCATTGTCAAAGAGAATTTTTTTTACGATAGTCTTCAGATTATATGTCAAAAGAGCATCAGGCCCATGGGTCTCTTGTTGGAGGACAAATAGTCATCATGTTCCCTGTGCAAAGGCCATTTGTCCTCATAGCTCTCCTTTGATCAAGTTTATTAACACCTTTTTTGGAAAAGTAAAGGATAAAGGTCCACAGTGTTTTACATCTTGTCATCATGGGACAGTCAGGCAGCCAACTAGGTCAAATTGAGTGCCAGGATCATGACCATGATGTTATGGGGATGACATTGACTAGCATGGCAATAAGGTCTCTGGCCTTGCCTTTTTTTTCTGTATTGTAAAACTGACTCTATTCGAGTTTGATCATGATAGACACAATCAATAAAATTAGGCTGTCGTTCAACCTCCCCCCCCCCCCGAGTCAACAGCTGTCCTTGGCATGGGTTGGGCACTTAGTGCCCAAACATTTCCCATCATAGCTGTTGACCTGGTGTACCTGCCCCTGATAGATCTCATCTACAATTCTCTGTCATGTTTTTCATTACTGTTGAATCTAGTTGAAAACTGCGAAGCAGATGACCCTGACCACCAGATGGTTTTGACCGGTTAAAGGGTTAAGGGTTTGTTTGGTCTGCTTGAGGAAATGATGTGGAAAACCTGACATTGTATCTGACTGAATGCATTGTTTGTAAAAAAAAAATATGTTTTTGTTTTATTTTGCAGCGAATGGTTGCTATTACTCTCAGAAAAAATGTCCAAATGGTTCCTGCGTATACAAGACTCTCCAATGTAAGTTTTACTTCTACATGGTTGTGTGTATTGATTTTTTGCACTGCCAAGTATGAACTTCTATCACATGCAGTGTTGCCAACCCTCCTTGATTTCCCGGGAGACTCCCAGAATTTTATGCTGAAAATTCTTGAAAAAGTGTAGATTTTTGGCAATTTTGAGTTGCGTCCAGGAATTTCATCAAAATTTCCCTTCTACATTTCATATTGATTTATCAATCTCCCTTAATTTTACTTTTTATCTCCTGGATTTTAAGTTTGGTAGGTTAGCAACACTGCATATCTTTTGTAAATATCTGCTTCATGTTTGTGATGGAAATACAACTTTACTGATTTACATGGTAAAAGGATTTACATATTAATAAAATACACAAGCCCAATGTTCACACTGTTCCTGATTCTTTCTCGCATACCATTTATTCGTCTGAAAAATGTCCATTAGTAGCATTTTGCTGGGGCAAAAATACAAAGAATGATCCCTTAGCAGTCTTTCAAGTAGTTATAGAAGAAGGGTTGGTGAAGGTTGGCATATAGGCTTTTTCTACAAAATTGAACCTTAACATCATTTGCTTAGTCCAAAGCTTTCTTTCATTGCCATGGTAACAAAATATCAGTTTCACTTAATAATAAAAATGAAGCAGATTATATAATCCTGGCTTGCTTTTAAATGACTGTTTTCTGAATTTGTTATTTTATGAAAAAAGATACAGGGATTTAGTCCATACAATGACAGGAACTTAAAAAAATTGCAAGGACAAAGGGTGTTGAAGCATTAAAAGTTAATAAGATTAGTTATAAAGTGAACATAAATGTACCTTGTAATTTCTCTTTTCAAAGTTAAAGTTAACTGATGAAAGGAATTACTATTATTTAGTATTATTCAACTGGTAATGGTAGATTTTCTAACATATGCATTTAATCTTCCTTTTCATACTATCTTTTAAGATGGCCACTGTCTCAAGGACAAGCACTGACCTTGGGAACAGAACTTATTTTATTATTATTGTTATTATTATTATTATTATTATTATTATTATTATTATTATTACAATTATTATTGTTGTTGCTGCTGTTGCTACTACTACTACACTATATACGCATAGAAATATTCCAGTTGTCGTGTAGAGAGTTTCTGTTGTTGATATTTCTTGTGTCTGGACTTTCCACCAATGTCCATCCTGATGCCTTCCTGGAACCCCCTTGAACTTATACAATAGGGCATGTAAAAATCCTGGCCTTCAGATGGCGCTGCAGTACTAGCAATCCTTCCCTGGCCAGCGCCATGTTGGATTTGCATTGAGTGCAGTGGTAAACAGAGAGGCAGGTTTTGATTATTTTACACGATTTGGGGTGAAAACTGTTGCCCAAAGATGTGCAGATATTGCTGTGTACCTGGCTGTAGGGTCAGGGGTAGTGGGCATGAATTTTTCTCGGGATAAGGAAATGAGGCTAAAGTGGAGAATTGCCAACCTGTTCAAATGTAAGGAGAAAAAGTAATCTTTCAAACTGGAGGGGACATGAAGTTACTTTTCCTTTTCTTGTTCAGTCTTTCACTGTCTTTTATAATTGCCTTCGAGTATGCAGTGTTTTCACCTCATTGTTACTCTGGACAAACAAATTACAAAAAAGTATCCTGTATACACAACAGACCCATAAAGCACTGTCCCCAGAGGAACTACACAACAACAGCATTAACACCTTGCTAATCCCCTGGAGTGACCCAACATACAAGCTACTGGCTGGGCCCCAGACGCTTGGCTCAGGTCAGGCTACTGGTGGCTTGTGTGCACTTGGACCAGGTTATTCCACATTAAAAATAATACATGTGTGGCTATTAAAATTTATCTTCATGGAACATTAATTATACTTTTAATCACAGTCTCATAATTTGACTTGTCACAGAATTGTGTGTGGCCAAAAGAAATATTTATTTTCACACACTGCAGTATATGACCATGCAGTGATGTAAACTAATAGTTCAACACATTGGAGTAAAGTGACTAAACTTAAAATCTTGGGATAAATTCCTGTAAGATAATATATGAAACTGGTCAGCGAGTACTTACCTTTATACCAAATCACATTTTGTGCCTTTAGTTGGTGCTCCTCTCTTGATAAGTTCCTGTCTTAACTTAACATTAACATTCAACAAGTAAATTTGCTGCTCAATGCAAGACCACGCACAATCACAATCCTTTGTCCTTGTTCAACTCTGCCTTTCGGACTGTGGCCCTCCTGTCTATGTTTCAAGTGCAAGTACACGATGTGGAAAAGATTTTAAAGTCTCTGAAAACTAGTTCTGCTTGTGGTCCTGATGGTATAAGCAACAACCTGTTCTTGTCCAGTGGATATTGCATATATTCCTGTACGTCCTTTTAAGTACTGGAGAGCCTCCAAATTGGTCTCTGTATATTATAAGGCAATCCAGAGAAAATAAATATGTTTATAATAATAAACTCAAAAACTCTCCATCTCCCATGCTCAGCCATGTGAAGCCAGTGGGCACTCAACCAGGCTAGGGTGTATAATACCCCAGAGCCATCTAGGGGTGAAACTCATTTCTTACATGGTCTATTTCCACAACTAATTTCGCCTAACATTTAAATTAGTTTTACTTGACATATGTAAAATAATCTTGACCAACAGATGGAAAGTCATATGTCAGGACACACAAACAAATATCATGGACGACTAATTTTATATGCTTGAAACATTGACTGGGCTCCAACCCAGGATTTGAGGGAAAATCCAGGGTTGGGAATAATCTGAAATGTATCCCTAAGTGTTCGTTCATGCTAATTTATCTGATAAGGCGGGTAAATAGCTGCGGGTGTGCTGGCTGGTCATTATGTCTGGGTGCCAACCCAGACATTTTGTTTTTCCAAAAATTCTCTCTCTCTCTCTCTCTCTCTCTCTCTCTCTCTCTCTCTCTCTCTCTCTCTCTCTCTCTCTCTCTCTCTCTCTCTCTCTCTCTCTCTCTCTCTCTCTCTCTCCTCTCTCTCTCTCTCTCTCTCTCTCTCTCTCTCTCTCTCTCTCTCTCTCTCTCTCTTTCTTTCTTTCTTTACGACCAGATTTGTCTGGAATTTTTCTCGGACCCTAATATTTCGAAAGCCACCAAACTTGCCATGGTGACTGACCTACCAGTGAAATTAGGCACCTGACTTGGAATAGTCATGTTGTTTAAAATTATGCAAATTATGGGCACTTAAAATTTTAAAAGCTCCATATCTTCCAATCTATTGCAGATAGACACAAAGTTCTAACTAACACATATAGGTTTGAGACAACTGGCAAACCAATAGCACACAAACAAAAATTTGGGGAATTTTAATGCATGCTAAATTCACCAAATTTCTCCCCAATCCACATGCAAGCTTTCAACTGCCAGCTGTATGACCTATTGCTTGACCTCCATGGGGCCAGGCAACCATTTTTGCATTCATTATTAATTAGCTTGAACCTGTCTCACAGCTTTCTGTCCATGTATGCTGAGTGTACGCTTTGGAAGGTTTGGGTCTTGTAGCAAATTGTTGTGTGGGGTGGGGTGGGGGACTCCCAACAACTGTGTAATAAGGATCTCAATTAAATACAGGGTATTTAACAAAACAAAACCGAAGGCCTGTCTTGCTGAAAAATCAAGTTTAGTTTTGTCCAGTGCGGTAATGTTTGATAACACAGCTCAATAGTTGTCAAATTATACTGCATAAAATGTGACTGAAAAGTATAAAGTAATATCATAAGTTTACCTTTCTTATTATTTATATTGCTGTTCAGATTCTTTTAATATTGAACTCGTCGTAGATGAAGGCACTGACATGTGGTAGAAATCTGAGCATTGCTGGAGCCATAATTTTGATAAAGGTAGTATCATGTATACGTAGAATAAAGAAAACTTGAAAGCACAGTCCTATAGACAAAACGTCCCATAATTTGGTACAAAATCTGAAGTTGTGACTTTTTTGTGCCACTGTTCACACACCATGTCCTGGGAGGATGCCTGCATGAGACTTTGGTCTTGTCTCAAAGAGAATGTACTGTAGCTTTCTTTGATGTTAAGGTTGGGGAGGGGTCTTGGCATATCCATAAAAAAAGATTTAAATTTTTCCTAATAGGATTAATCAAGTCCTGTAAGAAAAACCATCACAACCAAAGATGTGCCTTTTAGTGGTTCATAGGCTGTAGCAGGCTGTCTACAACATGCTGTGTCTGCATGAATTAGCAGGCTGTCTACAACATGCTGTGTCTGTATGAAGTAGCAGGCTGTCTACAACATGCTGTGTCTGCATGAAGTAGCAGGCTGTCTACAACATGCTGTGTCTGCATGAATACCTAGTGTCTGTGACATTTTGTATGTAAATGTGCTCAGCCCTGCAGATTAGTTCTGTTTACAGTCATGTGTGTGTACACTTACATGTAAAGCTGGGCTAAATTATTCTGCTTTTAGGTACGTCCAAATGCAAGTACAAATGTCCAGATGGGAGCTGCCTCACCTACAGATACAGTAAATGTGGTAAGTGCATATGGGCTCACTTTCAATCTCGTCATTGTGGTTTACCATATGAACTTAACCCATTCCCCCTTGAATTAAGACTGAGCAACAGCTTTCCTTGGCATGGGTTGGGCACTTGCCCAACCCATGCCAAGGAAAGCTGTTGACCTGGGGCATGTGATCTTGATAAGTCTCATGTACATTTCTCAGTCAAATTGTTTTTCATAACTGTTGAAATTAGTTGAAAACACTGAAGCAGACGACATTTGACCAGCCAGTTTTGGCCGGTTTGAGGGGGAAAGAGTTAATTTAGGCCTATACATTTTGGAAACACTATCATAGTCTGTAGGTAATGAAGAATATTTCAAAGGTTGAGAGGACCGGTTTAAAACCACCCGTTGGCTTTTATGGATGACTGCCTGTCTCAAGTCAGGAGTGAAATTTGTTTCAGATCTTCACATTGGTATTGGAAAATGAATGTTGATGCTTTGGTAACTGTTGAATCTCTTTGCTGTCATTATTGGGTTTGAAATTTATGAATATGGGTCATGTTTTTCCAAACTATTAAATATAAGCTTGATAGTGAGCGTGCCTTAAAGATATTAATGACCAAAGTACTGTTTACATGTACAGGGTGTGTACTTTTTTGCATATTCCATCACATGTAAATTTATCACTGTAAAATGACTGTGTATTCACAAAATTGCTGGGAGTTGCTTGTACATGTAGCTTGTGAAAGGGGTAAAAAAAATTGTTCACCAAGTGGTGATACTGGGAATTCCAGATTTTTTCAATGAATTTTTCAAGTTGTGTATGGGCCTCTTAATGCATGCATTCCTATTGATTATGATGAAAGTCAATGGGGATTGCAATTGAAATCACTATTTTTGACTTCTCCAAAACAGCCAAAGTGATTCACTTCAAGCCGATGGGGATGTACCTTGGATGGGTCTCTACTGGCTTGTTTAAGTGGTCATGCTCCAGTGATTTCCATATTTTTATGCCCCCCTTCGAAGAAGGTGGGGATATAGCGTTGCACATGTCGGTCGGTCTGTCGGTCGGTCGGTAGACTGTGGTTTCCGCACAATAACTCAAGAAGTTTTTAGCTAGGACTTTGATACTGTAAAGATCAATTACTCTAGTCAAAAGCTAGGCAAAGTCCGAAGATGGGTGACTTTGACCTAATTTCCAAGGTCACAGTGGTACCTGAGTCAACTTTGGTTTCCGCACAATAACTGAAGAAGGGTTTAAGCTAGGACTTTTATATTGCACAGGATTATAGTCTATATATGGGGCTAGGCGAAGTTCGAAGATTGGTGACCTTGATCTCATTTTACAGGTCACAGAGCCGCTTTACTGAATATCGTTTCATGCTTTCTGCATGATAACTTATATCTTGGAGCTAGAACTTTTATATTGCACAGCTTTATGGTTCTCTGTAAGGGCTAAGTTGAGTTTGAAGATGGGTGACCGTGACCCAGTTTTCAGGGTCGCAGAGAGATTGTAGAATTCCTGTTGTTTCCACACAATAACTCAAGTAGTTTTTGAGCTAGGACTTTGATACTGTACAGGTGCATCATTCTTGTCAAAAGCTAGGCAAAGTTTAAAGATAGGTGACCTTGACCTAATTTCCAAGGTCACAGTGGTACCTGAGTCAACTTTGGTTTCGGCACAGTAACTGAAGAGGGGTTTAAGCTAGGACTTTTATATTGCACAGGATTATAGTCCATATATGGGCTAAGCGAAGTTCGAAGATGGGTGACCTTGACCTCATTTTATAGGTCACAGAGCCACTTTACTGAATATGGTTTAATGCTTTCTGCATGATAACTTATACCTTGGAGCTAGAACTTTTATATTGCACAGCTTTATGGTTCTCTGTAATGGCTAGGTTGAGTCTGAAGATGGGTGACCTTGACCCAGTTTTCAGGGTCACAGAGAGATTGTAGAATTCCTGTGGTTTCCACACAATAACTCAAGAAGTTTTTAAGTTAGGACTGGGATACTGTACAGGTGCATAGTTCTTGCTAAGAGCTAGAAGTTTAAAGTTTGGTGACCTTGATTTAATTTCCAAGGTCATGTTGGTACCTGAGTTAATTTTGGTTTCCACATGATAAATGAAGAGGTTTTTAAACCAGGACTTTTATATTGCACTGGAAAAGTGTCCATATTTGGGGCTAGGTCAAGTTTGAAGACGGGTGACCTTGACCTAATTTCAAAGGTCACAGAGCCATTGGGTTGAATGCTGTTTCTGCATGATGAATTGCATTTTAGAGGTAGCACTTTTATATTGCACAGCTTTATGGTTGCCTATAAGGGCTAGTTTGAGTTTGTAGATGGGTGGCCTTGACCCAGTTTTGAGTGTCACACACAGACAGTAGACTTCCTGTGGTTTTTGCACAACAACTGAAGAAGGTCAAGTGAAAATGAATGACCTTGCCCTAATTTCCAAGGTCATAAAGCCACTTTGCTGAATATAGTTTCTAAATGATGACTAATTTTTCGGCTATAACTTTTATATTGTCTAGGTTTTTAGTCGTTTTTTAAGGGCTAGGTTAAAGTTTAAAGATATGTGACATTGATGTATGATCAACCTTTACTAATTTCGTAAGGTCACGAGTGCCCCATCTACCACTATCAATAGGGTAGCGAGGGCAAGGGTAATGAGGGCAGGGGGCATCTATGTTTTGCAAACATATCTTGTTATGATTGATTTTTACCATCAGCACATAAAATGCTTTCCCTGGGTCGTCCGTCTTGTTGACATTACGGCGATATCTCAAAAAATATTCACTATAGCTGTACCAAATTTTTGTCACAGAAGGACCTTTAATATGATGGACCAGGTTCCTATTGGAAACCAGCTTCCTCTCATTACTTTAAAGCTTTTTATGAAACTTTTAACGTATGGTGTCCACCCTGACGACGTTACCACGATATCTCAAAAAAATATTGACCGCAGCTTTACCAAATTTTGTCAGAGAGGTATCTTATGATGGACCAAGTTCTTATTTATAACCAGTTTCCTCTGATTATTTTTTTTTTAAAGTTTTTATGAAACTTTTGATGTATTGCGTCAACCCTGACAACGTTACCGCGATATCTCAAAAATTTTGACCGCAGCTTTTCCAAATTTTTGTCAGAGATGCATCTTATGATGGACCATTATCCTAGTAAAAGCTAGCATCCTCTATGTATTTATAAACTTTTTATGAAACTTTAAGTATTTATCTTTTAGGCCATCTGGGTGTTGCACAAGGGGACGACATTCCCATAATGTCTCAAGAAGGATCCAACGCAGCTTCCCCAATTTTTCTTCAGAGATGCATATCATAGTTGACCACATTCCTACTGAAAACTAGTTTCTTCTTGTTATGAAACTTTTGAAGTGTTTATTTGATGGCCGACTGAGTGACGCACAGTACAGTGGTCTCTGTCACCAGAACTTGCCCTAAGAACACATCCAAAAGTGCTTCTTCATTTCATAGGCAACAAAATGGAAATTGTGTGTAAAATATTGTACTGCAAAGACTCAGAAAAAATAAGGCATAATTGAGGAAAAAAAGAGGCGCCTAGGGAAATACATTCTCTGAACACAATTTTTTTTGGGGGGGGGGGGGGGGAGGAGGGGGCAAGATCTTAAAAAATCTTCTCCAAAACCACTCAGCCAATTGCTTCAAAATTGCATAGGGACACTCCTGGGGACCCTTAGAATTTAATTTTTAGTTCAGCTGACCACAGTCAAACTGAGCTATTAGGATGGTCTGTCGACCAGCCATCCAACTGCTCTCCCAGGAGTGTACTTGCTGGTGATTGGGGAGTACAGACCGTACATGATCGACTTGTGGGGAAAATTGCTACTTGTGGGGTGTTCCGCACAAGTAAGTAGTGTTTAACCCTCAGCAAGCTGCTAGTGTCTGGTATCACACACAATGTGCCACCAGGCAGTTTCTTACTCGCTTGCACAACAAGAGACATGCATGGTTGATCATGCCTGAGCTCTGGTATTTTTGTGATTCGTTCCAAGTGATGAAAACTAAGTTGGTTAGAAATTGCATTATTTATAGTTCTGAAGTTGAAAACTCAAGGTCTGCTTTTAAGTCCAAGTCCCAGGAGATGTGATCTACTGTTCTAGAAAATTATGGTGTATCATGTATACTGGTAAACCTGTTTTCAGAAGACGCAGAACATACTTCAATAGACCAGTTCATAGGACTCTGGTTTATTCTATTCACTTCGGGAAGTGCACCCTGCCTTTTTTACATTTTGTGCTTAACCAGGCTGGCTGAATTACTTGTGGAAGGATCAGAATGTAAAACAAAGGATGTGCTTGGATTAAATGAAAAAACAAACTGTCAGCAAACTAAAAATGCACGTTTCGCCAATGATGTGACATTTTAGGTGGTGAAAGATTTGCACTGTTCTGCACAAGCCATGCTGTGATCACTAGCATTAGCTGTGGCGTCGGTTGTAAACATGAAGGCGTGGGCCAGACTCAGCCACTTGCTGATTGGGCAATCAGGCCAACAATGGGATGCATAATTAATTAAGGCCCAGAAAATTTTGATTCAAATCAGTATGAACAGGTCTATTCTACAGATAAGCCTGGGTTAAACTTAACAGTCATCAAACGCATCAACCTTTTGCAACCTTTTTCCAACCATTTGAGTGAAAGGAAACCCCTTTTTCAAATACTTTCCAAACCATTTCAAAACCATTTCATCTTATTGCACTAAAACCTTTATAAACACTTTTAAACCTTTCTCTAATGGTTAACAACCATTTCACACACTTTCTCAACCTTATTGATGAAAATGTTGAAATGGTTTGCAACTGTTTCAACCATTCAAAACCCTTAGTCAACCATTTGCAAACCTTGTACAACCCTTACAAACCCCAGTACAACTGTTTGCAACACAAGAAATGCATTTGGCTGTTAAGTTTTAGACGCGTTTAATTGTACAACTGCCAAAACATTGTTTTTGTCATGTTTACATATTGATTGTCAGTATTTTTCTTTTACTGTCTTTCAGAGAATGGTTGTTATTATAATCAGAAAAAATGTTCTGATGGCTCCTGCAAGTACAGTTACCAGAGTTGTAAGTGTATCACACACATCACCTCTACGTGAATATTGTTGATTACAGAATGTTAAAAGAAATGAGTGAAAATCAATATATTCCTCTCGTAACAGGGCACATTTCTTAATAAAATATCCGGCCCAAGAACAGTGCCATCCATTTTTGTTGTACCAGTAGCTATAGGGTACTTGGTTTTATGAATGTGATCCAAAAACTGGCCAAAACCCAACAGTAGATTTTTGTTGTTGGTGCAAAATGGACAAAGGGACAAATTTATGTTTGTGTGATGTAAACATTCATTTTAAACACAAATGTTTCATGATTTAGGCTGTCATGAAAGTTTGAAAACTTGACAATCCATTCTACATAAACTTGGTTGGGCGTATGTATGTGCTTGTAAATCAAGTGTTACAGATTGGCAAAAGTACTAAAAATTGTGTCATAAGACAGAAGACTGAGCTTGTAAGCTTATCTGTTCATAAGATTCATGTCAAATTGCACAGTTTTGTGTGTGTGTGTGGGGGGGGAGGCACATGGCAAATTACCTCATTCCATACCAGTCCCTAATTTTTCTGTATATGTACCTAGATTTAAAACAACAATTGCATAATTAAATTCTTTGTGAAGAGAGCTTTTGTTCAAGTACCAACTATAGTCTTAAGTCAGTGGTTCTGGCACTGACCAAGGCCTGTGGCCATAGTTTGGAATGAGTTAATGTCTAGCTTTGTGCCAGCACACTGCTTTATTACAGTCTCCATGTAAATCATCGGCATCAAAAGGGGTGTGGTATCCATATGCAGTTTCAGACCCCAGGTGTAAGCACCATGCTTTTATTATGTTTCAAGGTTGCAAATACAAATGTTACGACGGTACGTGTGTCCACAGTAGCATCAGCAGGTGCCGTAAGTAAACACTTTCAGCATCAGGAGTACAGTGTCGCCAGAAAGTTTTGCACCGTCTCCTCTGGTGGCCCCTCTGCGTGGTCCTCCTCAGGTACAACTTGTACAAGGGACTCCTGCAGAGAACACTGTTAGGAAGTTTGATGTTAATTACTCACTGTGCTTCTTGTACCTACCTGTGGCCCCCATTGGCCCTAAACTGATTATGGTGTCAGAGTTATAATGTTTATTACACATGAAAAGTGGTACCTGCAAGTGGTGCCACTGGTGACCCCCCAGAGTTTTGGAGCAAGACTTTCTGCCGGCACTGTAACATTGTATACATGTATGCACACATATTTTCTTGCAATTGTCATACTCAAAGTACAGCTTGAAAGAATCAAATGAGACACTGAGGTAATGTAGAACACCTAGTCTTTTTCAAGGTAATTTATTGCATCTAATATTGGTTATAAAGCCAAGGATGAACAGCCCTTCACTCAGTTGATACAGGCTTCATGACCTGATAACTAGTGTATGTTACATTGTCAACAGAGAAGTTTAGGACCCCAGATGCCAGCAGTTGATGGGGTTCATTTGCATGAATATGGCTGTTTGTCAATCCAAAACTTCAAAGGGATTTGTTGTTATGCAAATAAGTAAAACTAATATGCAAATTATCACTCTCAAGTGCTGCTCTCTGTGGTCCTAAAATGGTCTACTGAATGGCCATTGTAATACAGCACAGCTTTTGCCAAGAGGTTGAAAATGCTCGCCATCTTTCATGCTGTCACACCAGCATGAAAACTGGTTAGCAGTGTTAGCATGTGCTATGCCAAAAAGCTCATGATACTGCCATTTTCAGATGTACTTCAGTTTAATAGCACATCATTAAGATAACTGCACCATTGCAGGTTGGGAAAACATTTACAACATGTCAAAATTTAAGATTTTTTTTTTCACACATCATTCAGGCAAGTTCACAATCAAATGTAATTATAACATCATCTTTTTTACAAGTGTGAAGCACTCTGACTGAAAATTTCCACATACACTGCCGTGAGCAGCTGCATTGCTTTTAGTGGTCACCAGACTAAGACATAGGAATCAATTTCTTTGTAAAATTTACCTGTGCTGACAGGTCACCTGCTGTATGTGGCCACTTTTTTCTTGGCAGAAGGGGTCGCCACAAACAGCAGGTACCAGTGTATAGTACCTCATGAAAGGAATTGTCATAATAATTACAATTAATCAGTTGATACTTATCAGTAAATGTGTCTCTAATGTAATTGTTGCAGAGAGACAAAAAAGGTCGTAAAGGAAATTAGTGTACAGCATGAAGTTTGTTCAGATATTCAATAAGACTTCTCCAGCATGATGCAAGTGTGCTTGTTAATTGAAATTATATTAAGTTTATATAATCTGGATGATGGCAGCAGAGCCTCAAACACGTGGACCTTTTTTCTTTCTTTTAGGGAATGGTTGCAAGTATAATCAGAAAAAATGTACAGATGGTGCCTGTATCTCAAAGTACCAACAGTGTAAGTGTGAAGGATTTCGTACTCAGCATGCATAGCTTTGAACCTGTAGTAGGTGCCTAAAATGAGAAGAGTTTCAACTTCCAGTGATTAAAGTTTGAAGGTTTATCCTGAGTTCAGTATTTTGTGACAAAGTTTTTGATCAAGAGCACCAAATATGATGTAAAAATCAGGGTTGACGTAATTTTAGGAAGTTTGGTGTTTGTTTCAGTTTGTTTAGAGATTGCTGGTACTTGAATGAAAGGTGTTTTTACAAGAAATAATCTGAGATCCTAATGGTAATTCAAACTAGTTTAACTTTTATTTAGTGGATGGACTTTAGATATGATTGGCACTGAAAGAGTTAAAGGTTAATGCTGACATCTCTCAACATCTTGTTGATAATGACTGCCCAAAACTAGGCTTCTGATGTCTATCCTTGACTCATTTTTACCCCTCAGCCTTTAGGGCGGTGGGGTATAGTCATCACGTATGCATGTCTGTCCATCCCTCCGTCCATGCCTTGTTAACACCATATTTCCAAAAATACTCACTTTGCAGAGACCAAATTTTTATCATAGGGGGCCATTAAAGTGCTTCAGGTGCCTTTTGGAAAGTAGGTCACAAGGTCACATATTTAGGTCACTACTACATTAAAGAAAAAATGGCATAAACACAATATTTAAAAAATATTGAATGTAGCTTCATCAATTTTTTATGACAGTTGGTCCTAAAGGATGCCTCAGATGCCTATTGAAAACTAGGTCACTGCATCTCACATTTAGGTCACAGTGCTACATTGAAGAAAATCGCGGAAACCACAATGTCTTCGAATATTAAATAACTCATTGTATCTGCACCAATTATTTTTGACAGGATGCCTCAGACACCTAGGGAAAACTAGGTCACTGGGTCACATATTTAGGTTACAGTGCTTCATTGAAGAAAAAAATGGCCTTGCCATGATATCTCTGCTGATTGCATTTGCACCAAAGCTTTGTCATTAGCTCAAATAGAAGTAACCTTGACCTACCGGATGGGTATTGTTATCACCTACGCTTCAGTCCGTCTGTCTGTCGGTCCACCCTGGTCGAGGGGTTTTCGGTCACTGAGTGGCTTCTAGTTTGCTTTGGTAAGCCAATTATCATTTGAGTGGGAAACATTTCAGCATCAATCAAATACTCATGATAACTGAGCCATAAGCCTTGAACTATTCCATGTGATTCAATCACTCAATTTATAGATAAATTCCACTTTCTTTCTCTTTGCACAATAATATGTCCATTCCATTCCCTTATAGAATCAAAGACATGTTGATTCATTTTTATAATTCTAATGCATAATGGTTATTGTCAAGATCATTTATAGTTGTAACCAATATTTCATTTTCAATGATCTTAAATATTAGAACCAATGGAAGCTTAGGCATAAATTTATTTTCAAACTATTCACGGATATTGTCAGCATTAAAATCCTCCTGGTCTCACGTGCTGCTACATGGTCTCCACCTAAAGTTATCAACCCTGGCCGAGAAGTTTTCGGTCTCTGACCGGCTTCTAGTTTCAGCATGAAATATAATTTTGATTTGTTGCATGTTAGTCAATAGCAGCGATTCAGTTGTCAGTTTTGCATATCAAACAATTTGTACACAATTGTAGCAAATTCACAGCATTAGTAACAGTTATAGTGCCATATACTTAAGCAATAAATCTTCCATTTTGCCATTTCTGAGTATGTAGTCTCTATACAGACTCTTGTAGACTTGCAGAAGTCTTTTCCTCAGTAAATATTGAATGTACCGCAGGCACAGAGCTACTTGCACAAACAGCCTTAGAGCAGGAGGGAAGGCTTTGGTGCAGACTGACATCTGTAACTGACAGCCACTTGAGGGCACGAGTGCATGGCTTTGTTTCCCTATGGCAGTGACCATTTCATACATGACGTCCGTTCCAAAAAAAAACTGTACAGGCCCAGTAACAGAATGGAGCAAATTTTTCTGTCAACACAAGGAACAGCATGTCTATATCAATCTGAACCAAGTCCTTTCCTCCTGCGCTGCCATCCGTTTGCACAAGTGACTGTGCTTACACATGCAAAATAATCATCACACTCAGTTTTTACCACCAATGTGCGACAAAACAACGTGAGGGCCGGGAAGGACTTCTCCAAGTCTCAGATTTTTGTCTTTGTGTCTGCATGGGATAGAAGAGTTTAGAACTCAAAGATGGCAGCAGTTGATGGTGTTCATTTGCATAAATTTGGCTGTGTTCCAATCCAAAATTTCAAAGGGATTTGTTGTTATGTGAACAAGTAAAACTATGCAAATGATCACCCTCAAGTGCTGCCCTCTGGGGTCCTAAAAGGTGTATTGGAAGATCCATATTAAAAGTTCTCCGGCATAATATAGATGGGGCTTTCTGTTTGTATATGTAGGTTGCCGATACTCCTGCCCAGATGGCGGCTGTGTGTCTATATATGGTGATGAATGTTGTAAGTGCAAAACACATTAATATCATATTCCTGTTTAAAAGGGTGTGACTTTAAAAATAATAGTTAATGTTGCTTACAGTGTATATACATTTTGTGTAATTTCCCCAGTGGATTAACATTCTTTATTATTTATCAAGCAGGTTCATTGGGAATACCTTGATTAGGGAATTTTTCTATACATCTTTACCCAGATTGATGATGTATGTTGATATATCTATGTAACAAAATTGAAACATTTTAACCAACTGAATGTACTTCATTTACGTTTTTAAAGGCAGACAAAGTGGCAGTTAAGGAGATATAAGCTTGTGGAATCTGTTTTAGAGTAACATAAAAATTGAGGAACTGAAAGATAAGGTGATTCGATGATACAATATCATGTCATGACTTAAGTTAACAATTGCAATATGTACCCACATGTCTACAAAATATGTAATTATTTTAATCAGTATTTATGAAGTACACAGTACAGTGCATGTAGGTGGGGTCTGGATCAATGTCAACTCTGAAATTATAATCAAAGAAACGGGTCAAAATAAAATTGTAAAGAAATAAATGGGTCAAAATGCTCACAATGTACTGGCTGTCACGAGGAAAGTACACTGTACTTGTTTTGAATTGTCAGCAGTGTATGTAAATATACAATCAAAACTCATTACAACAGCACTCAGATATCTGACATATTCACTCAACAACACATTTTAAGGAACAAGAAGTTACTGTACATTTTTTATGTTATGTGATTCATTTATCTGACATATTGAGTTATCTGACACAATTTCAAGGAACAGATGTTGTCATTATAATGAGGTTTCACTATATATATATATATATATATATATATATATATATATATATATATATACACACACACACAGTGGTACCTGCTGTATGCAACCACTGCCATGAACAGCCACATTTCTTTTTGTGGTCACTACGCTTATATTATTTTATAATTTATTTGTAAAATTTACCTGTGGTGAAGGTAACACTGTATATAAATGATATATGTTTGTTTTTAGCCAATGGATGCCGACATTACCAGGTGAAGTGTTCTGATGGCAGCTGTGTCAGGGGTCGTTCTAACTGTAAGTCATTAATAAACTATATTTGCAGCTACGATATCTCAAGAAGTCACTTCAACATCTACAACACCAGAAATCTGTTTGCCAGGTTCTGTGCTCACCACATCCATTCTTGTCAATGTAATTGTTAAAAATATAATTACAGAAACATTGGGCTTTTTGTTTTTACCCCTCGGCCTTATTGACGAAGAGATATTGTTGTCGTGTCTGTCCACTCTCCTTGCAAATGTATTAACCGTTTAACAAATTGAGCTTCTATCATGAAACTTGTACCATTGAAAGCATCTCATTCAGAGCTCAAAGGAGTTTGACATTAAGTGACCTAGACAAATTTTCAAGGTCACCAGGGGGTCAAGATGTTAGCACCAAGGGTCTTTAAGGGGTTCCCTTGTTATTTTCGTGAAAATTATTCAATGGGTATTGGAAAAATGTTAGATCAACTGAGATAATATATACTATTCTATATTGTGTTTGTGTTTTTTTGTCCAGAACCACTTTCTAGTACCGGTAGTCATTACCCTATTCCACAGTCCCAACTCTTTACTCTCCATAAGCTAACCTGTCACTGTCTAACCTATATGCATAATATGGAAGCAAGATTGTCCATATTGCACACGTTCTTCTGTAGAATTTTGACATACATGTAGGCTGTATTAGCTTAAATAAATTAAAGGGTCTTCAGAACGTATTTCTGAGCCTATACCCACATATATATAATGTTTATGTTATTTTAAGGTGGCAGTCAAGTTGTTCCATCAAGGTACACGCAGTATCTTATTAGCTTCATTGTGAAATTGTGCATGTCATGGAAGTTGGCATTGTGACATGCAGAAGTTCCTGTCCATATCCACCCATAATGACTCACCTTAAAGCATGCTAAATTTAATGACCACATATTAGGCAAAAAATATTGTTTAGTTTCTCGGCACCTTTGAAATAATTTGTCTGTGGGAAGGTTTTTGATTCAAACATTTTGAAAGCATTTGTCATAATGTTGGAGGTATCTCCCTCTAAAAGGTCAATGTTATTGGGCAACTTTGGCAGCATTAATAAGGAAAATAGTATCTTTGGTCAGAAAATGTCCAAAAACAAAGGTTTAAGAGGGAGTTAAATGGGAGACAATGGAGGTGCCTGAGAAACTAAGCATTAATTTTTTGGCCTTAGCATGGGGTGAATAGTAACCCTTTTGTGGTCAGAGACAGACTGCATCAATAGCTTTCCTTGGTGAAGATTGGCCACAATGTAGCCAACCAGCAGCAAGGGGTGGATTTGAGTAAGAGGTCTATTTTTCTTTTTTCTTTTTTTTTTTTTTTTTTTTTTTGTTGGAGAAATTCATATTTGAAATCATTGAGGTATGTCATATTAACACACTGTTTTATTATGTCTCCCGGTGGAAGCCGGGGGACATATTGTTTTAGTGCCCGTTTCTTCCGCTTCTTCTTCTTCTTCTTCTTCTTGTTCAGGTTCTTCAACACTTGGTTTCCATGCGATAAGTCTTTAAGGACATGACAGAATTTGATGAAACTTAGTAGGATTATGTATCTAGGCAAGATCTAGGTTAGAATTGTATTTGGGTGACCTTGACCTAATTCTCAAGGTCACAGGGTCACTTATGTGAAATTGGTTTCCGTGCGATAAGTCTTGAAGAACTTGATGGAATTTGATGAAACTTGGTAGGATTATGTATCTAGGCAAGACCTAGGTTTGGATTGTATTTGGGTGACCTGGAGCGAATTCTCAAGGTCACAGGGTCACTTATGTGAAATTGGTTTCCGTTCGATAAGTCATGAAGAAGAAGATGGAATTTGATGAAACTTGGTAGGATTATGTATCTTGGCAAGACCTAGGTTGGGATTGTATTTGGATGACCTTGAGCGAATTCTCAAGGTCACATGGTCACTTATGTGAAATTGGTTTCCGTGCGATAAGTCTTGAAGAACTTGATGGAATTTGATGAAACTTGGTAGGATTATGTATCTAGGCAAGACCTTGGTTAGGATTGTATTTGGATGAACTTGACGTAATTTTCAAGGTCACAGGGTCATTTATGTGAAATTGGTTTCTCTGCAAGAAGTCTTGAAGAACTTGATGAAAATTGCTAGAGTAATGTATCTAGGTGAGAGCTAAAATAGGATTGTAATTTTCAAGCAAACTTGGTCATTTGTAATTTGTTATCACCTGTCGCTTGTTCAGAGATGTAAGTGTTCCACCGGGAGACATTTGATTTTCTGTTGGAAAATCAGTCTGTTCTAGTTATGATTAAAATTGAAAGAGTTCATAAAGCAAGTTTCAATTTTTCCAGGTACTGGTACGAACTTACTAGGTCTGATTGTACTACCTGTGGCGCTAATAGTGGTCATTTTTGGAGCCTGCTACTGCCACAAAAAGAGAAATCCCGGAGCGACAAGAGGTGAGCAATACAAGTGTAGCTGTGCATTAGCGAAAACAGCAAGAGTGATTATCAACCAAGAATAAGAATAGTATTTAAAGAGCTACAGCTGCATTGCATAACCTAAGTAAATTAAAATTAGAAAGGGGAGAGCAGGTAAGGTAAACTGGAAGTATGTCACGGCCCCCGCACTTAGGACCAAACATGTACACTTGATCGTTCCAAATTTTGCGGAAAAAGGGGTATATTTTGTGCCTCGACGCGGTCAGCAAAATCAGAAATTAGGGGTGTTTTTCCATGATAAATGTGATGATATGATCTGTGTCATTGGAATTTTGGGAAAATACAGGTTATGGATCTATATATAGGTTTAAATAGTCGATAATGTCAGTTCCAAGTTTAAACCCAAATTATTAAAAAGCAAGGAGGAAATGAAAATGGTTTCACTCATTACAATTAAGTTTAATCCAGATGTGAATGTAACAACACTTGTATGCTGCAGAATGCAGATTTTAAGGCATGGACCACTACATTTGTATCCTTGAAACTGAAAAATAGGGGCACTTTTTGAGGGTCAAAATCTCCTTGTTTTAAAAAATAGGGGTACTTTTCCAGGGCAAAAATCTATTTGTTTTCATCAAAATAGGGGGGTAAAATTCAGGGAAAAATCCTTGAAAAGGGGGGGTGCATTTTGATTTATGGAACTATCATGTGGTACCACTTTTGTCGGGAGTGACAGGGCTGGGAAGTATGTATGGTTATTTTGATTTACACAAAACATTCAGAAAAGTAAATTATACATATAAATTGAATATTACATATGCATGTACATGTAAAATTTACTACTTTTAATGTCAAGAATTAGATTTAAATTGTTACATTTATTTTAAATTCAATGTACCTTTCATGTAAATACAGTGGAACCTCGTTAATCCGAACACTCTTGTACCCCAGTGAACTGTTCAGATTAATGAGCAGCTGGATTACTGAATCACTATTGCTTGAAATGAACAATTCTGTTCCAGAAGTGTTCAGATTAATGAGACATACAGATTAATGAGGTCCGTAATAATGAGGTTCCCCTGTAAATGTATATGATGATTATAGAACTTCTACAGGTGGTACATGTATCTTCACCAGAATGCAGCCAAGTGGTATACATCTCAGTCTTAAAATATATGTTTTAAGAAACAAACATGATGCCAGAATCGTCAAGACTGCCACAGAATGTGTCAAGAAATGCTGTGCCAGAGCAGCATGGCCCGAACATTCCATCTTCATATACAAGTAGAGCATCCGTCCCATATATGGCAAGCAGAACAACCACTGACTACCCTGCGCCATCATTACCTGATTTTGCCGCACTACCACCTCAATACAATGATGCATTGAGTGACCGATACAACTGTCCTTCAGCGCCTCCAATATATGAAAATGATGTACGTATTTTGTTGTTAGGATCATGCAATGCTGCTATTCTAACTTTATGGGATTTCAAAGAGCATGATTTTCAATTGATTTAATTAGGTTACAAGCACACTTCAAGCCTTCAATGTGTAATTTGCCATGGGAAGACCGAGAATCCCAATGTACACACGTCATCTGGATCATCTGTAGAGTTTTTGCTAGATCCGATGTATTAGAGCAGCTGACCATAGACAATAACTGGTTACATTACTCTCAGTATAGAGCAGTTGCAAAGCCAAGGTCAAAGGAAGTGTTATAAAATGTACAGTAGGTCTCCGGTTTTAAAAGTAGTATATTTCAGAAAATTTCTAAAATTTCCAAATATAATGGAGCGGGAAATGGTTGGTGGCACAAGGTCCTGGCTCAGAAAGGACTGAAAGGGGTACATGCAAGTTTGCTGGTGAACCCAGCTATGCATGCTTTGTGTGCATGTGCTTGAACTGACAGATGTCAAGCCTCCCACACATCATTTAAGGTCATTAATTTTGATACCATGTTTTCAAGGCCCTGAACCCTTTCAGCACAAACTTCGACTAAAGTCGATCGAACTACTTGAGACGAACTGGTCTCAATTATAATAAGGGTGCTAGATTCACATTCCTTGTGAAAACATCTTTCATTCTAGTACCAGCATGCCTGTAGTTCCAGAGAATATAATGTTCCAGGTTAAAAGTTTTCCTCTGTTTGCTTTTGCTTATGGGCGCAATGCAACCAAAGCGAACAGAGGGAAGCTGTTGACTTGGTCCAAAACTTGGCACTGAAAGAGTTAGAAGGCAATAAAGTTTGATCTGCACCTTTAAAAGTCATAGTTTGAAGGGTTGTGACAAATGTTTGTGTCTGTTTTTTTTTTTTTGACTTTCACATCCCCGTACGGGACAGATCACTCTTTAGCAGAGAGGAGGTCACCGAATTGAAATTGTTGCTTGTTCGTGCACATGAGCCCAATTGCCAATGATGCCACGA
Source organism: Hermodice carunculata (assembly GCA_964020975.1). Lineage (NCBI taxonomy): Eukaryota > Metazoa > Annelida > Polychaeta > Eunicida > Amphinomidae > Hermodice > Hermodice carunculata. The sequence goes on from OZ026627.1 coordinate 25,694,933, forward strand.
GGCTTGAGCAACAATGTGACCACTGATCCTTTAGCATTCATTTTTGGTCACTAAATTATTAAAATGTCTCTGCAACAGTCATTAAGTCATTAATTTTGAACTTCCCTGGGTTGCAAAAAAACTTGGATGCCCCCTTATCTACTTTTCCTTTTTGGCTGAGACTTAAGCCTGTTTGGGGAAGGATGCACATGTGTGAAACAGCTGCCATTTCCATCCCCCAAAACAACCTTGCAAAGAAGCCTGGCAGCAATCCTCAGGCAAAATTTCCAAAAGGCAAGGTGGAGGACCAAAACACCTGATCTGCCGCTCTCTGCCGCACTGTGCCACTGAGGGGCAATTGGGGCTTTTGGGGATCACTGCAGCAGACAGCGGCGGACTGCGGTAGGCCAGCTTCTGTCGCTCTCTACCGCCGTGTACCGCTCTCAGCCACTTTCTGCCACACTATATCTATTGCTGCTTACTAAAGCATGTAAAATAAGAAGTCATGGAACACAGCATCATATAAATGTATCCATACGTATACCAGCTCCATAGAATAGTACTTGCCTATCAATGTGCCATTTTAACTGAGTGTGTGAAGTAGTTAGTACAAGGTGCACACACAACTTTCAACAATTTTTCTGTGAAAAAGCTTAAAGTAAGCAGCTAAGGGACCAGCTTTCAGATCTATATATTAAAGAACATAAAAACAAGCATGCATAGTCATGTGATGTGTGTGTGTGTATGTACTGAGAGTAGGAAATACTGAGTCTCAGGTGTGTATTATATATATATATATATATATATATATATATATATATATATATATATATACATATATATATATATATATATTTATGTGTGTGTGTGTGTGTGTGTGTGTGTGTGTGTGTGTGTGTGTGTGTGTCACATGTACACAAGTCCCTAGTAATATTTGCAATAATGGAAGGCGTTTGTACTGATGGCAAATAGTGGAACACACACACACACCCCCTTTGCATCTGGCCATCCTCTATGCACCTATGCTGGAGTAGATTGAGCTGAAAAATTGAACTCGTTGAGAAAAAGTCAAAGACAGTAAGTATAAGGGAGAAAAGTACCTCGATGTTTCTCGGCACATTTGCTGAGAAATGCCAAGGGGAGAATAGCATTGCAGTAGACCTCTTTTCTCAGCAAACTTGCCGAGGAAAGGATTTTTGTACAAATTTCTTCGGCATTTCTCGGCAAAAGGTGCCGGGAGTGGCCCTTGCTTGGCATTTTGGATCTCCTAGTCCAGGGAGCAGGAAGTGGAACTTTTGGATACCAAGTAGCTCCCTAGGGAGCAGCCATCTGTCATTTGTCAAGCAAATACATGTACCAAGGTGTGTTCGTTACTACTATAACTATGACTCATTCTTTTACTTTATCCAGTAATTATAGCTGTTTCATCCAGAAAAGGTGGGAGATACAGACTGGGTGATAACCCTGTCCACATCACTACAGTGCAAAGGTCACTGAGAACTACTTTCCTTCTAAATCTTTGTAGTTGGCCCACGTCAAGCATGTAGTTTTCAAATGACTCAATTACTGGATCCTGCGTTACAGTTATTCATATGCAAAGCCTTGTTTGATGAAATAAACGTTGAAACTGTTTTAATTTCCTTTTTTTTTTTTTTGTATTTAACGATGGAAATAAGATTACAGCTATAATTACTGGATAAAAGTAAAACCAGCTGCGTGGAGGAGACTCGTCAGCAGACTGGCCTCATTCCTGCGGCGGATCACTCAGAGTGATCCGCCGCAGGAACCAGGCCAGTCTGCTGACTCGTGTCCTCCACGTGGCTGGTTTTACTATTTTATTCCTGATAACATAATGTAATCTCTTTTATTGTTTGAATCCCATCTTTTCCAGGAACTGCCATCATATGAATCTGTAGCCCACGTGAAGCCACCTGTGGCTTTAGATACTCCCTTGGTGACTGCAAACTCTGACCAGCCTCATGCAACAGCACCATATGCACCACGTGATTCTTTGGCATTGCAAGCAACTGCACCAAGTCCAGAAGATGATCCTCTCCGAACTGGATCACAGTTACAATTGACAGGGCCAGAGAGTGTAGTGTAAAAGTCATTTGCTAAAATATGTGGACATTTGAGGTGTATGTACATTTATGTATTGCATGGTGATTTTCACATTTTGAATTGGTGTAAGAGGAAGCTATGCAGTATGCAGAGCCTAGCATTACGGCAAGTCCTATAGCTGGGTAAGTAAATTGTCCACTCCAACAAATTTAAATTTTGAAATTTGGAGATTTATTCCATTGCTTGTCGGAAATTGAAGTGTATACAAGTGGCATATTTTTGGGACTCTAGTTCCCGTGAAGATTAAGATGTGTTAACATCAACAATTTGTTTTTAACCCTTTTCCTTTTGAACTAGCCAAAACCAGCTGGAGGTCAAATGTTATCTGCTTCCGTGTTTTCAACTAATTAAAACAGTAATGAAAAACAATTTGAGAATTATGGAGGAGACCTATCAAGATCACATGCACCAGGTAATCAGTTTTTCTGGACCTGGGTTGGATACTAAGTGCCCAACCCGTGCTAAAGAAAGCTGTTGACCCAGTCTTAATTCAAGTTGAAAGGTTTAATCATTGGCATAGCCGATTAGGCAGCTGGGACATGTGCATGTAATCTAGTGAGAGTGGTGTCTTTAAAAAACAGTTCCATTAGGATATAATGCAAAAGACACACACACTATGCCTTGCTCATTCTTTCTTCTCTCTTTCACTTCTTCAAAAGCTTTTTCTTCTTTATTAGGGGTAATAGAATAAAATATGGTGAACTTTTCAAAAATCACTTGATTTTTAGCTCAGCTGACTTGTGGGTCAGCTGAGCGTATAGGATGGCCCTTCGTCCATCCACAATTCACGTTTTCAACTTCTGCAAAATCGTCAGCCATATTTACTTTCACCATGTGAAAAGTGTACACTTTGACTTGACCTCTGTCCTTCCCGTCCTCACTTTGGTTTGTACACTCATGAAAATGTCAATATTTTTTGGATGGCCCCCAGATACAATTCTTTACAATACAAGTAAATATACTTTTTTGTGCCATATACACATATGAACCAATACAATTGCATGTTTAGACAATTTGACTGCTGTTGGGATAATTTGCTTGCATTGCTGCAAAACTGAAGAACAGTAAAACCTCTCTAACCAAACACCTCCGTATACCAAACACCTCTCTATACTGAACACCATTTCTCAGTCCCAAATATATACTTCCAATGTAAGCAAACCTCCCTATACCGAACACCTCACTATTCCAAACTTTTTTTCCAGTCCCAAAAGGTGTTCCGTACAGGAAGGTTTTACTCTGCTGGTGTTATTTTGATCAGCAAATGATGCATGGAGTTAAAGAGTGTTTATCTTTTGATACTGATATTTTTAACATTGTATTATATTTTCAGTGTGTTAATAACATATAGGTGTTCTTATACAGGTATTTACATCATGTTAAGACAATCATATGCAACTGTATATATTCAATGTTGTGATAATGTGTAGGTTTGTATCTACTTCTCTGATTTAAGTCAGTTTATCTGTCCATGCCTTTGATAAGTAGATGCATTTTCACCTCTTATCAGTTGGACAATAACAAAATTGAATATCTGCTACAATCTTGAAACATTACATGCTTGACCTTGGCTTTATTCTCAGGGTTGAAGGGTCACTTATGTGAACTGAACTGCTCAGATGATGACTGTTGACTCATTTGAGCCAGGACTTTGATGCTTCACTTGTAGTTTGACCTCTTTGGAGCCGGGGCTTACACAGTATGCAATTGACCTTACACTGATTTTCACCATCACACTGGTTATTTTCCTGTTCATTTTATATCTTAAGAACTATTTGAACTAGGACTTTGATGGTGTTGGTGATGATGGTCCATTGTGAAAGGTGTGTGACTTTGACCTCATTGCTGAGGTCCTTTGGCTATCAACATGAATTTTATTCTTCACTTGATACGTAACAACTGTTTGACCTGGGGTCTTGATGTAGTGCATGGTAGGTGTCCAGTATAGGGACCTTACTTTGTACCTGAGTGACAACGCCCACATCTGGAGCTCATATGGCCAGCCGCACGAATTTTAGTTTTCACTTAATAAGTTAAGTTCTCCTCTAACAGGGAACAGACTTAGACAGCACATGGCTGATACTAGATTAAGTACATAAGTGTAACAAGTTTGTTTATATGTATTTTATTGTTAATTTCAAAAAATCATTTAGACAACTATATACAATGTACATGTATGTTAAGAATGAAGAGAGGTATCAGCTTAGCATAGGTGTGTCATAGACCCCTTGTTTTATCATTAAGTGTGGGTTAAATATTAACTGATTCCATACCAGTCCCTGATTTTTCCGTATATTTACCTAGATTCAATACGACAATTGCATATTTAAATTCGTCGTGAAAAAAGGTTTCGTTCAAGTACCAACATGACTTTAGTCTTAAGTCAGTGGTTCTGGCACTGCCTGGCAGGTCATGCTGCATGACTTGCCAGGCAGTGCCAGAACCACTAACTAAGGCTTGTCACCATAGTATGGAATGAGTTCAGGCCTAAATTTTTAGGCAAGTTATTTTTAACGAACAGATGTGGAAAGTGTTTGTAAATCACTTGCTATATGTCCCATACCATGGCCCCTTGCAGTGGGTTAATAGCCAAGACCTAGTTACCAGGTTGGATTGTCCCATCCAGACTGTATAGTCTGACATGTTTACTACAGTGTGAAAACCAGGCAAGGGCCTAACGGCTTGGCAGCCTGAACTGAAAGTGTTTTTTCAGTAGAAAGTGTGAGAGATAAGTTCAACGCCTTTCACCATTCTCTGGGCTCATCAGGAACTGAAAATACCAGTAGCCAGAAACGCATCACATTTCCGTAAAAAAAAATAAAAATAAAAATGTTTACTACTGTGTTCTCCGATGTGGGTAGATTGCTTTTACCAGTGAGACTGTTATTGCTAGTATCAACTATGTGTATATAAAGTATATAATTTATGAGGCTGATTTGTGACTTTCAAAGTGTATAGTTGTATAGGTTCATTCTAATGTTCTCAGGTATAACAACATTACAGTTTTGGCTAACATTATTATGCCCCCCTTCGAAGAAGGTGGGGCATATAGCGTTGCACATGTCGGTCAGTCAGTCGGTCTGTCGGTCGGTCGGTCGGTCAGTCTGTCTGTCGGACAGTAGACTGTGGTTTCCGCACAATAACTCAAGAAGTTTTTGAGCTAGGACTTTGATACTGTACAGGTGTATCATTCTAATCAAAAGCTAGGCGAAGTTCGAAGATGGGTGACCTTGACCCAATTTCCAAGGTCACAGTGGTACGTGAGTTAACTTTGGTTTCTACACAATAACTGAAGAGGTTTTTAAGCTAGGACTTTTATATTGCACAGGATAATAGTCCATATTTGGGGCTAGGCGAAGTTCGAAGATGGATGACCTTGACCTCTTTTTAAAGGTCACAGAGCCACTTTACTGAATATGGTTTCATGCTTTCTGCATGATAACTTATACCTTGGAGCTAGAACTTTTATATTGCACAGCTTTATGGTTCTCTCTAAGGGCTAGGTTGATTTTGAAGATGGGTGACCTTGACCCAGTTTTCAGGGTCACAGAGAGATTGTAGTTAAACTGTGGTTTCCACACAATAACTCAAGAAGTTTTTGAGCTAGGTAGGACTTTGACACCGTACAGGTGTATCATTCTAATCAAAAGCTAGGCGAAGTTCGAAGATGGGTGACCTTGACCTAATTTCCAAGGTCACAGTGGTACGCGAGTTAACTTTGGTTTCCGCACAATAACTGAAGAGGTTTTTAAGCTAGGACTTTTATATTGCACAGGATTATAGTCCATATTTGGGGCTAGGCGAAGTTTGAAGATTGATGACCTTGACCTCATTTTAAAGGTTAAAGTATAAATATGTGTGACATTGATGTATGATTAATCTTCTCTAATTTTGTAAGGTCACGAGTGCCCCTTCTACCACTATCAATAGGGTAGCGAGGGCAAGGGTAATGAGGGAGGGGGGCATCTATGTTTTACAAACATATCTTGTTTCAGTTGTTAGTATCTACTTGGCATTTATATTTGAGTATACTTTGCGTGTAAGAGGTGTGACTCTTCTCACCTGATCGGTTGTGTCATAACCAGGGGTTTCCACCCTCTTCATAAAAAAAATGATACATTGGGATCACTGTCAATTCATTTTTAGCACAATTAGGTGTGCTAGTTGAAATTTTAAAAGTTTGAAGAGGATTTGCTATTGCTTCAATCAAATCATGCTTAAATTTAAACTTTGTGGTGTTATGATGCCCTAACACTAAAGCTGTGCATATGTGGCAGATCAGTTTTATGTGCATCTAGGACTAGGACAAATGTAAATACGTGTATATTTATAGTCTTACGAGGGAAATACACATTATAGGCGACATTGCCTTGAATTTTGTATATATGTTGTTGAAGACTGTAAGGTAAACAAGTGATTAAGGATACTAAGTATCAATATCATATTATCTGCTGTTGGTGATCATGTCACCACTCCTATCGGTATGAAAACAGCAAAATCATTAAAAGACTTTACCACTCGTTATGTAAATAGGTTTTTGGTACAGCACATACTGCCAGAAAGTTTCACATCCATTCTCGAGTTGTACGTTTAGGCTGGTGGTCCACTCAAGTCGGTTTGCTCAGGTACCTTTTGTCTGACAGACTCTCATTGGGCTAGTCTGAGGGAAATTTGATTTTAACCCTTAAAGTGCTAATCACTGCTATAGTTGCTTTCTCATTACCATTAAACATATAATGGTTAAAATAATCAAATTCCTCATGAAGATACCTTTCATTCAAATACCAGCAAGCCTTGTCTAAAGCAAAAAGTAGTCTTAGTCAACATCTTTCCTCGGGACACTTTGCACGCAATGTGCACAAAGTGTCGCGAGGAAAGCTGTTGACTGAATCTTAAATCAGCACTTTAAGGGTTAATTACACTGTGGGCTGCTGGCACCTGCATGTAAGTGTGCTGCCCATCCCCCAGTGGATTGTACATGTGCATACATATGGTGCAAGAATAATCATTATTATAATGTCTGCAGAGGTACAGGTGCTTGGCCTGTGGGGTGGGTAGGGTGGAATTAACTCTTTCTGGTTTGCTGTTGCAGTAGTGAAGGCCTATAGCTAAACTTGAAGCTCACATTCTTAAAATTGCCAAAATGTCTGTGATCCTAACGTTAATTGTATACTTTAAAAAGAGGCTAAGCAGAGGGAGATCATAATGATCACTGTGAAGATTCATTATTACGATCTCTTTAAAATATCTTCATTCAAGTATAAAGGGTCAAGGTCAACTTATTTCAACACGCTGCACCCAAAAACATTTTGAGGAAAGCTTCCAACTGACTTCAATTCTTTGCACTGAAAGAATCTATGTTCACTGCTTGCAATACATAATTTGTACAGCTTCAGTAACGATATTTTATTGGATTCAGTGTAATGTGAATGAAGAGTGTGATACAGAACCCCTGGATTTTGCAGTCCAATTTTCACTTTTACTGTTCAAAATCACATTTAAGAATACACAACTGGAGAATGTGCAGCAGCTTGTAAGAGAAAAAGTTACATGGTGTATGGTACTGAAGTCCTTTATATGGTACTTAGGTCCTTTATATGGTAAGTCCTTTTTAACATGGCGACTTGTCCTTTATATGGTAAGTCCTTTTTAACATGGCGACTTGTCCTTTATATGGTACTGAAGTCCTTTATATGGTAAGTCCTTTTTAACATGGCGACTTGTCCTTTATATGGTACTGAAGTCCTTTATATGGTAAGTCCGTTTTAACATGGCGACTTGTCCTTTATATGGTACTTAAGTCCTTTGTAACATGGCTGACTTGTCCATCAGCTGAACTAATAGTGTTGGCGTCCATCTGTCTTCCTTCAAGGGTTGACAGTGCACATGGATGACATCAATGTCATCTCCTCAATGTCGCAGGACACTAGTTGCTGCACTGTTCTCTTGATATTGGGCAAATTATTTAAGGTACAACTGAAATGATGCAAATCGATGATCTTGACCCAATTCTCAAGATTACATGACTGCTTGAATGAATGAAGTGTTTTGAGTTGTAACTTGAGAACTAATGAGCCATTGTTTTGAGCGTCTACTCGAGAACTCTTGAACCAATGAGATATGTGTGCATGATGATGGTCTCAAAGAAATGGAACCTTGATCTAATTCTTCAGTCTTTACATCCAAGGTACAGTGCCGGCAGAAAGTCTTGCTCCAAAACTCTGGGGTGTCACCAGTGGAACCACTTGTAGGTACCACTTTTCAAAGTGTAATAAACATTATAATTCTGACATCATAACCAGTTTATGGCCAATGGGGGCCACAGGTAGGTACAAGAAGCACACTGACAAACCAATATCAAACTTTCTAACAGTGTTCTCTGCAGGAGTCCCTTGTACAAGTTGTACCTGAGGAGGACCACACGGAGGGGCCACCAGAGGAGACGGTGCAAAACTTTCTGGCGGTACTGTAGTAGAGCTAGGCAGAGGACTGTCATCATTGTTTCATTTAATGACATACCATGTGCACAACATGAATGTTGTCATTTTTAAAAAGGTCAGGCTAGTAGGGCTGTGAACAGGTGGAAGTATGGTTGTGTTTTTAGTTAATTCTGCTGGTAACTGCTATACTCAGGCAATGCCAGTCGCTTATTTTGAAGCGTGAACAAGAAAACTTGGTTTTAAAGCAGTGCGTCTCATCATTTGTGCTATATATATGTATACGTTTTGTTATTTGTGTAAAATGTAAAGGTTTGCATGGAGAATGGACTACAGTTAATTACTGTACAGTAACCTCCATCATGAAAGACTAAATCAAGGCTCAGCCTGTTGTTGCCACGTTGTTATACAGTGAAACATCATTGTAATAACACTTTTATGCCTGACATTGACTTAAGAACACAGGTTTTGTGGGAGAAAAAAATGCATTTCCGTTGTTTATTTGATTCATTCATCTGACATATTCAGTTATGTGACACTTTTTAACAGAAGAGATGGTGGCGTCATAATGGGTTTTGACTATACCTCTAATGAGGGATCTCCTGAGAGGGATTGATGCAAGACTCCTTACAGCTGTTGTCTCAGTCAAGTGAGGGACCACAGATATAAACTACAGTCCTAGGAACAGATGCATTCAGTTATACAATGTATCAGCATGAGAGACATAAATGTAGCATTGGGGGGTCTATCAGCTTAACTCTTTCAGTGCCAATGGTGACCAAAGTCGACCTACTTAAAATAAACATGTAAACTACTCTGGATTATAATGAGGATGCCAGATTCATGTTCCTTATACATGTAAAATAATCTTTCATTCCAGTACCAGCCTGTAGTGACATAGAAGCTATGAACAGTCCAGGTAACAGCTTTCTTTGATATGCTATGGACACAATATTCCCAAAGCACTCCAAGAAAAGCTGTTGACACAGTCCAAAATGTGGCACTGAAAGAGTTAATATAGCTGAAGTAAGGTTTGGTCAACAGCTTAGTTGTTTTATGGTAGCTGTAAAGTGTCCAGAGCACAACACGGAAAGCAGCTGTCCGGAGCAAATAACCCACTAATAAAGTATGACTAACGTAATAATGTTCTGCATATTGTACGGAAAACATGTAAATAGTGTCCATATAATATTAGTTCTGCATATTGTACCACAAATACCCAGTATGTAAATAGTGGCCATTGTATGCCTATTATAATAGTATAATATTTAAAAATGATATTTTCAAGGTCAATGTATAGCAATTGTAATAAATATTTAAGCAGATGATATTTTCAGTGAAAGATCAGGGCATTTTCAGTGAGAGAGGTGTAAACATAATCATGGATGTTAATGGCTCTGATGACCAAAGGTTGCAGAGCTCACATAAATACTCATGTCACTCTGTGCGTCTGCCCATGCAGCCGTTAACCCTTGAAGTGTTAATCACAGCTTTAGTTGTTTTCTCATTACCGTTAAACATATAATGAACATATAATGGCTAAAAGATTCAAATTCTTTATGAAGATATCTTTCATTCAAATACTAGCAAGCCTAGTCTAAAGCAAAAAGTAGTTTTAGTCAACAGCTTTCCTCGGGCTACTTTGCGTGCAATGCGCGCAAAGTGTCCCAAGGAAAACTCTTGAGTCAATCTTAAATCAGCACTTTAAGGGTAAAATTTTGCTTGTGGAGAAGACACAGTCCACAGTTTTCAAGTTAGCCCCATACAATTTCCAGGATTCACAGGCTGTGTGAAAATTTGAATCTCTGTCAATATTAGTGGTGCCACCTACAGTGTTATGTAATATATGGGGCAAAATATGTACATCTTGTGACCATTCTAGCTAGCATCTTTAATTTTCAGTGGATCATTAAATTAAGTGGGATTGTAAAAAAGGTTGAATTTCATTTGTACATTATCATAGTCACACCACCTATATTTTGATGCAAATTATGAGCCAAAATGTGTTCGAAGATATAAAATTAAATATCTCAGAATGTAATTGAATTATACGTACCAAATGTAAGAAATATATAGATCGTGACCAGTGCCTTGGAACATTGAAAATGTTGTTTAATCCATAATTGCCCTATTAATATTTTGTACTGCAAGAAAAATAAAAATATACTAAATTTAGTATAAAACAGAGCAGCCAATGGTTCATGGATGACCTTTATTTTGTGCAAATGCCATTCTTTTTTTTTAATGGCAGGATGCAGTTTTACAGTGTTCAGATATGTCCTTAAAAATAGCAGCTGACAATCTTCTTCACAGAAATATATAGTAAATTGGGAGAGTCTTTGTTTGGGCACTATTTTGCTGTGTACATATGAGGCATTAAACCACAACAGCTGCTACTGAAGGTGCTTATCAAGGACTATATGTTGCTGAGGTATTTCACTGGCAACGATAAGGTAAATAAAGATATAAAATTTGGCAGTGTGTTTTGTGTTACCTTCCGTGTTGTCAAGAACACTTGTAGTGAAATCCTAATCCATGGATTTACGTGGTGCTAACTGAATATTTTTCATGAACTATTTCATACACAGCAACCAAGATTGGTCAAGTTGAATGCTTTTTATCAGTAATATGAAGCATTGTCCAAATATGCAATACATACATGTATGTACAGTAACATCTTGAAAATGGAAGCATTACCATAGGAAATTTCAGTAAATACCCATATCTGGGCTACACAATGTCGCAAGTTAACCCTTTCCCCCTCAAACCGGCTGGTGGTCAAATGTCGTCTGCTTCAGTGTTTTCAACTAATTTCAAGTTATGAAAACAATTTGACTGAGAAATGTACATGAGACTTCTCAAAATCACATGCCCTAGGTCAACAGCTTTCCTTGGCATGGGTTGTGCCCAACCCATGCCAAGGAAAGCTGTTGACTCAGTCTTAATTCAAGGGGGAAAGGGTTAAAGGCCTGCTTCACTTTATTAGTTCGCAACACTGCAGAGCACAGCAGCTTGTTCTCTTTGTTTTCTACAGTGTGTCCAGAGCGAAAGTGTGGGACTATCTCTGTGTGGACTTTCATTCATTCATGTAAAATTTGTTTACCCAAGTATCAGTCCCTCAATAACACCATGTATTGAAACAGAGAGCTGCTAAAGGTGCACTCTTGAGAACTGTCCCCATTCAAATTGTCAAGTTAGAAGGGGGGGGGGGGCAGGGTTTCGGTACACTGGTACAGGTAATTATTTTTCTAGAGTACACAGTACGGAAAAAAATCTTTCAAAATTTTCGTTAGTATGAAGTACGGAAAACAAGAGGGCTTCCAGTAGGCCAGTACGGGAAACCCCTTACCGACCCTCAAGTTACCCCGGTAACCAGATCAACCCCTTTTTGGGGGGGGGGGGGGGGGGGGGGGGGAAGAGAATTTATTAATTTGGGTTTTGTTTTTTTCTGAACTATTATCACCATTTTGGGGCAGTTTCACATGAAAATCCAGACGGATGCCTGGTGATAATTGTTGGATTCGCCATGACATTACAAGCACTGACCTACTTATCTCTGCGCTGTGGATACAAGTGTGTATTCCCATTCACTCCCATGTTAAATTGTTTTTTGGATGCAAATTACCCAGAGTTAGAATCTAGATATAGATTTTGAGTTGTAAATCGCTGATGTTTTTAAACAATAGGCCTACTCTGCTTTATTAGTATATGTCTTTGAATAAAATATGGATGCTCGGAAAGTGTACCTTTGACTCTTTTACCAGTTTTAGTCCCAGCCATGGGTTTGTTTGACCATAATTCTTCTGACAATGCATGCTGTCTGCACCTTTTCGTTGACTGGCTGCCTGAAGTGCCAGGGTGGTGCTTCTAAGAATGACAAGGTCATTCGTTCTCAAGCCATTTTCTCGCTCAAATCAGCTCTCGCCACAGCTAACTTTGGCCACTATACACTTTTAAATTTTATGTAAGTTTGAGAAAGTATTCGATAACTTGTGATCTGCATAGAAGACAAACTTCATTGAACAAGCTCAGCTGTTGCAGACAGTCAAGGCTGATTGTTAACGCAGATGTTCGTAATATGTGTTGGTATCCATATTTGGTGGACTATTGGGAGTGACGCTGCTGCCGGGATTCTCACATTGATTAACAAAATGTGACGACAAACTTAAATGTACAAGCACTTGGAGCCATAGGGTGCCCTCTGGCTGTGTTTAAAGTTAAATAAAGGTACAAAGGTACAAAAACTTTTTCACATTCACCCGTTCTGGGGGCCAAGTGAAGTACCAACCTAGAAGACTATTTACAGAGGTAGCTACCTGTATCAGTTAAATATGATCCAAAGGACCAAAAAGGGGTTTCTGAAAGGATCTTGAACATGTCCCTTTTTTCAAATGTGTATATCCTTTGGTCTTGATCTACTTTTAAGCAAATTTTGACATTCGCAAAAGGCCTGCCTCCACGGCTGTGGTCTTGTATTTGCGCTAAGATATCATTTCTGTTTGCGTTCGCGGGATCATTGGACAATCACTCTATCATTGACAATATTTATGTCTCCCGGTGGAAGCCGGGGGACATATTGTTTTAGTGCCCGTTTCTTCTTCTTCTTCTTCTTCTTCTTCTTCTTCTTCTTCTTCTTCTTCTTCTTCTTCTTCTTCTTCTTCTTCTTCTCCTTCTTCTTCTTCTCCTTCTCCTTCTCCTTCTCCTTCTTCTTCTTCTTCTTCTTCTTCTTCTTCTTCTTCTTCTTCTTCTTCTTCTTCTTCTTCTTCTTCTTCTTCTTCTTCTTGTTGTTGTTGTTGTTGTTGTTGTTGTTCAGGTTCTTCAACACTTGGTTTCCGTGCGATAAGTCTTGAAGGACTTGACAGAATTTGATGAAACTTGGTAGGATTATGTATCTAGGCAAGACCTAGGTTGGGATTGTATTTGGGTGACTCACGGTCACAGGGTCACTTATGTGAAATTGGTTTCCGTGCGATAAGTCTTGAAGAACTTGATGGAGTTTGATGAAACTTGGTAGGATTATGTATCTAGGCAAGAGCCAGGTTGGGATTGTACTTGGGTGACCTTGACCTAATTTTCAAGGTCACAGGGTCACTTATGTGAAATTGGTTTCCGTTTGATAAGTCATGAAGAACTTGATGGAATTTGATGAAACTTGGTAGGATTATGTATATATGCAAGACCTAGGTTGGGATTGTATTTGGATGACCTTGAGCGAATTCTCAAGGTCACAGGGTCACTTATGTGAAATTGGTTTCCGTGCGATAAGTCTTGAAGAACTTGATGGAATTTGATGAAACTTGGTAGGATCATGTATCTAGGGAAGACCTAGGTTGGGATTGTATTTAGGTGACCTTCACTTAATTTTAAAGGTCACAGGGTCACTTATGTGAAATTGGTTTCCGTGCAATAAGTCTTGAAGAACTTGATGGAATTTGATGAAACTTGGTAGGATTATGTATCTAGGCAAGACCTAGGTTTGGATTGTATTTGGGTGACCTGGAGCGAATTCTCAAGGTCACAGGGTCACTTATGTGAAATTGGTTTCCGTTCGATAAGTCATGAAGAACAAGATGGAATTTGATGAAACTTGGTAGGATTATGTATCTTGGCAAGACCTAGGTTGGGATTGTATTTGGATGACCTTGAGCGAATTCTCAAGGTCACATGGTCACTTATGTGAAATTGGTTTCCGTGCGATAAGTCTTGAAGAACTTGATGGAATTTGATGAAACTTGGTAGGGTTATGTATCTGCGCAAGACCCAGGTTGGGATTGTATTTGGATGACCTGCACCTAATTTTCAAGGTCACAGGGTCACTTATGTGAAATTGGTTTCAGTGCATTAAGTCATGAAGAACTTGATGGAATTTGATGAAACTTGGTAGGATTATGTATCTTGGCAAGAGCTAGGTTGGGATTGTATATGGATGACCTTGAGCGAATTCTCAAGGTCACAGGGTCACTTATGTAAAATTGGTTTCCATTCGATAAGTCATGAAGAACTCGATGGAATTTGATGAAACTTGGTAGGATTATGTATCTTGGCAAGAGCTAGATTGGGATTGTATTTGGGTGACCTTGAGGAAATTCTCAAGGTCACAGGGTCACTTATGTGAAATTGGTTTCTGTGCGTTAAGTCATGAAGAACTTGATGGAATTTGATGAAACTTGGTAGGATTATGTATCTAGGCAAGACCTAGGTTGGGATTGTATTTGGATGACCTTGAGGAAACTCTGAAGGTCACAGGGTCACTTATGTGAAATTGGTTTCCCTTCGATAAGTCTTGAAGAACTTGATGGAATTTGATGAAACTTGGTAGGATTATGTATCTTGGGAAGACCTAGGTTGGGATTGTACTTGGATGACCTTGAGCGAATTCTCAAGGTCACAGGGTCACTTATGTGAAATTAGTTTCTGTGCCATAAGTCTTGAAGAACGTGATGGAATTTGATGAAACTTGGTAGGATTATGTATCTATGCAAGACCTAGGTTGGGATTGTATTTGGATGACCTTGAGCGTATTCTCAAGGTCACAGGGTCACTTATGTGAAATTGGTTTCCGTGCGATAAGTCATGTTTTTTAACCATTATATGTTTAATGGTAATTAGAAAGCAACTATAGCAGTGATTAGCACTTTAAGGGTTAACATTTCAGAAATGTATGCTTTTTGTCAGTTATTATGAAACAGTTTGTCGCACTTGCTATGCTTTTGGGAAGTCATGGCTTACTTGACGCACACGCTTAACCGAACACCCAATATTTCTATTACTAGATGCATCCCACGGTTTCAAACCGAAACCACCACTGAAATGAAAACAAGATTAGTGCCAATAAAATCCACGACTTCTACAAAGATAGAAAGAAACTAGAAAAGATTTGCTTCGAACAGAAATATATGTCTGTGTGCTTTCAAAGCTTAACTGGCTGCTTGCTACTGTAGCACTAACCTAAGAATTTAAAGAATGACGGACACATCTACCTCAATTAACTTGTTCAAGTTTCCCTACTTAGCATAATTTAAAATTGTACAACTTTTGTTAGTGGTCAAATGGATGCAAAAAATCTTCTAAGTGTACCTAATGAGCAAAATTTCACATTTTACAACTTAGCTTTCCATTTTATTGGACACACTAATACCACAAACCAACCAATTGATGATGCTATTGACACCTCTATCTACAATATATTTTAAGTATTCAACATTTTCAGGTCAGAAGTATTCGAAACAAGTATGAAATCAAGTTTTACATCTTTTACTTTTTTTCACTGGATGCGCCTGTAGCACAAACCGAAAAGTTGAAGATGGATTGACAACTCTATTTGTACTAATTTTGACAAAACTATATTTTTACTTTTATATCTTTATTCTGATATATATATATTTATATATATATATATATATATATATATATATATATATATATATATATATATATATATACATACATAGATACACACATACATACATACATACATACATACATAGAAGCAAATCAATATGTGTGCCCAAAAGGCAATATCTCACTGTTAATCATACATTGACTTCATTGAATACTAAGAATATTTCAAACTTTAAATCCTAAATATCTTCACACCTATAACAGGGATAAGTGTCCTTCCGACTGCTGCTGGTATGTACTTGTAGTATTGTGCATCTGATGAAGGATATAAACCTTTTTTTGGATAACTATTTATTTCACTTTTATACAATACAAAGAAATACAGATACTAGGTATCGACAAACATAAAAAATCAAGTTACAATCTTAAATAACTGTGCATATTATGGCATCATAAGTCTATATATATCAGCTCTGAGTCACAAAATATTGTTGAAAATAACAAATCACTTTTACTCACACAAATGTTTTTCTTGACAATACCAAACATGTTGCTCTACTGATATTTTGAACTTGAGGTATACAAGAAAACCTTTAAATGTCACTTGACGTTCATTATAAAGTCGTTTATGTATGAAGTGTTTGACTTGAAGGATACAATTACCCATGTGCGAGTATGCAAGAACAATGGCTTAATTGGCCTGTTAATAGCTGGATACACAAGTCACGTCCCAATGGTCTTGCCTGATGTCCTGCAAGGGTGTGGGTATTTTACAAAGAAATACTCTAGGAATGTGTACATTATCCCCAAAAACTGCCCACAGAAATCAGGGATACACTTGTATAAAAAATGCTTAAAAAAAAAAAAAAGGTTTTCAGTCACACTTCGTGCTTTACAAACTTAAATTATGAAACGCCCAGTCAATGGTGGAATACATACTTTATTCAAATTTATTAAAGTTTAAAGGACTTTCTATTGTTCTTTATGTTCACTCATGAATTTCACGCACATACTCTATTACTGAATGCATATTTACAATGGCTTCAGTAGCATCCTAAAGTAATGTGTTGAGCGGACAATATTATCACATTACTAGGATATAATAAACTGCACCATTCTTCAAAATTGTTCCAGAATAACATAATATTTGGACACTCCCAAAATCTAGGTAAAATTGTATCTTTTTGCAAAGAAGCATTACATAATTCTGAGTTTACTAACTGCATTTTTAATAATCTTGCTTTGTGAACCACCAAATTTTATGTAACATTGCAAACTGGATCGCTTGTGTTTTACTTTCTATAGTACATTTGAAGGACAAAGTAAATATTTTTGACTAATTGTCCTCAGATAAATTGAAAACGGGTGTCCAAGTCGCTAGGCAAATAGGTGACTCGGACATTTTCAAAACTATAGTACACCAATAAATTTTTATTAAGTTATATAAGTTACAAATTTCAAATAACCATTCAACATGAATCTGGGTATTAATGATGATTCAAAAGATCTCTGTTTTACTACATAAAGATTGTTCCCAGTGGCCTGGACATACAAGCGTAAACAGTAAGTATTCCAAGAAGTTAACATTCATAATTATTGACTTTTCTTTGTAAGGTTTCTTGAGTTAAAAACACCCCATTTTCATTCACAATGTCATTCATATATTTAATACCTTTTATACACCAATGTTTATAAAATAAATTTTCTTATCTATTGTTATATAAGGATCAAACCATGAAAAATTATCCCAGATTTGTTTAATATTCTCAGGATAAGAGTACTTACAAAATATTTTCTAAGTTTTTATCATTTTTTTTTCTAAAATAAGGGTAAATCTAAATTCATGAAATCTTAAATGACTGTGACCCTTTATTTATCCAGTTAGTCTCCGCATAATTCATAAAAACAAATGAGAATGAACACAGAAGTGTTAATACTCCCAAAGATTACCACAGGGTGTCCTAATAGTTCGGTGTGATCTAAATACACAGTTTGGCTGCCACTGTGCCAGCAGCAGATTTCTTGGGTCCCCAGTTTAAATCATACTTCCCTGGTTTCGAAACAATTTAAAATACAAAAAAGCAGGAAAAAACTCTTTAAATTATTGACTATTCTGCGACGTCTATCGCTTCGAAACAAGAAAAGCATGATTTTACCTAGGGCTAGGAAATATGGTCTGTATATACATCAGCATAATAAATACAATTATGCTCCAGCTGTGATCTAACCTAGCAGTATATATATGCCTGGATTTTTGAAATTTTCATGCTTTATGGTTGCCTGCTAAACATCCGTTCTTGGCGGTCTACTACTCGATGGGGGCCAACATAGTATATCGCCCCAAGAAAGTCTGCTTAGGAGGCAAGCTTTATGGCTAAAATGTCTGGTTACAGAACAGCGGCTGTCACATGGGTAACTTCAAAGGAATTAACTTTTTCACCACAATATATAAGGGACTCTAGTCACACTTATCTAAATCACTCTAACCAGTGCATCAAATGCTTGTTGCAAATAACTATCACTTAAGTACTAGCAAGCCCAGGTGTTAAGTGATAGTGTTAGTTAAAATTTTGTCTAGGGGGACAGCATTCCACAACACACTCTGCAGGCATTGCTCACAAACCTGACTGAGGACAGCTAGTGACTCAGTCCACAGCTAGCAACTGAAAGAGTTAACACTTTCCAGTCTGAGTCAACAGCTTTCCTCGGGGCACTTTCCGCGCAATGCGCGGAAAGTGCCCCGAGGAAAGCTGTTGACTACCTGCTAGTGGTAGATATGACATGTTGGTATTCGTAAGAAACGTCTTTCCATGAGGAATTAAAATATGAAATCGTTATATAAACATTTTATAACCTGTGTGAGTCCGCATATATGCGGACTCAGACTGGAAAGTGTTAATGGACTTAAAAAGTTCACATGTACATGTTAACACTTGCTTCTGGGCCAAATTTGAGCAAAATACACAGAAGCATTCTGGAGATATTGTGGTAATGAGCCTTAACAAGCATGTAATTAGGGTGCTATTTGCTCAAATTAGGTCATGGTGACACTAAAATCTTATTAGGTCATCTTGCCAGGAAGGATAAGCATGTTGCGATATTTGAGCAAAATACATGAAGGCATTTTGCAGATATCGCGGTAAACAGAATGTGAATATCCTAACTGACATCCAGATAGATGTCCAGACTCTTAAAAAATATTAATTTTACTGGATCATGAGAAATTGATGAATATTTGGTCTGGCGTTGAGGTGATGGAGGGTGTTGAGGTGAGGGAGTGGCCAGCCTGTTCCCCAGATCTGAATCCGATAGAGCATGTCTGGAGTCAGCTGAAGCAGAAGGTATACCCTCAGATGAACGCTGCTTCAACTATTGATGATCTGCGCCGTTTAGTTCAGCAGGAATGGGACAATTTTCCTCAGGCTAACCTTCGTAAGCTTGTATACAGCATGAGGAGAAGGTGACAGCAGTGCCATAGCAACAGCGGTGGTTACACAGAATATTGACTTTACCATGGTTCAACAAGCATACTGTAATGTGTTGATGATCAAATCATTGAGACACGTCTTCTGTGATAAACAAAGAACTTAATTATCCACTTCAGGTTTCATTGAATCTAACGTTGCGAACTTCAAATTTTGACTTTCACTTAAAACCAGTCATGTGCAGTGAAGCATGGACTCCTTAAGGTGGTAATTTTTCTGTTAACGCTGTACCAAGAGTATGAAGATAAAATATATGATACTGAAATTCCAAAATATTTGTTCATTATTTAATTATATACAAATAAACAAGTGGAGCGTTATCAGTTTTGAGTAGTTAAGAAATTTTTGAACCCCACAGAAAATATTTGGGGTTTTCCTGGAATTTTGATGGTAAAATTAAATATTTTGTTTTTTTAATGTTTTATCATTTGAAATAAGCACAGCAGGATATATTTTTACCAAAGTAACTAGAGCTTTAGTAGCCTCGTTGGAGAGAAAGTGGCATCAGAATTATTCTATTTTTGCACGACGGTATTGGAGGAGCTGATAGTTTCGAAAAAGCGTGCACTCACAGCCAACAGGTTAAAACAGATTTAGAAAGGCTTGGACTTTTGAGTGCTGAACAAAAATGCGTTTGGCAGCCTACCCAGTTGGTAATTTGGCTCGGGTGTGTTTGGAATTTCGTTGACGGAGTTCTAAAAGCTACCGAGACACGGATTGAGAAACTGTTGACTTCGTTAAGTCAAATCATTCAGAACATAGTCCACTATAAAACAGTTTTTAAAGCTAGGTTGCTTGCTCAAATAGCCGGTCGCATTATATCTTTGCAAACGGCAATGGGCCCTATTTTGCGTTTTAGAACGCGAAAGATTTTCGAGTGTCTGAACAAAAAGGCAAGCTCGGACAGTGCGGTATTAGTAGATAATCAGATTTTGGACGAATTGATTTTCTGGAAGGAAAATTGTCGTCAGTTGCATGGGCAGATCTTCAATATCGCCCAAGTGCACGTTTCTGATCAGGTGATCAGGCTCTATACAGATGTATCCCATACCGGGTATGGGGGTTACATTCTGGACAGAAGGGGCAATGAAGTAATAGGCACGTGGACCGCCGAGGAGTCCATGGAACATTCTGCATGGAGGGAATTACTCGCTGTAAACGGAATTTTTAACTCGTTATCAAAATGTTTGCAGGGTGAAGAAACACATTGGCAAACAGATAACCAAAACGTAAAGCGTATTTTGGAAGTGGGTAGCAAAAACCTAGGTTACAATTAATTGCAAGCCAGATCAGGTCAGCTTTCAATAGGAATAAAACTACATTGAAAGTAAATCGGACACCACTGGAGAAAAATTTGCAAGCAGATTTTCTCAGTCATTGTAACAACGTTAACAGCGATGATTGGTGCATTAAGGGTGAAGTTTTCCAAACTTTGGATATTAAAACGGGGCCACATGTGATTGATCGTTTTGCAGCTGATTACAATTCGAAATGCTCGAGGTTTAATTCGAGACAGTGGTACCCCGGGACAGATGGGGTTGACACGTTTGAACAAATTTGGAAAGACTTGTTTAACTGGTTGGTTCCTCCTCCAGGGTTAATAAGTAAAGTTTTGTCGAAGGCAAAGGGAAGGCTAGTAATTCCAGAATGGCGTTCAGCGCCATTTTGGCCTTTGTTGACTGCAAAATATAAGCGTTACATCAAAGATCAAATGTGTATTGGTCATTTTTGTACAATAAAAATCACTAGTTTGTACCGTTTATTAAAGAGATCGTCCTTTCGAGAAAATTATATGTTTGGAATAAATGATTTCGAGTCCACGCGCCTGAAGTTTATGGCGCGCTCAGGATGTATGGGCATTCAAGAAAATTTACATAAGTGGAATATTGCACCTTCCGGGACATGTGTTTTATGCAAAAATGGCATTGAAAATGTATCCCATTTTTTAATTAATCTGCCCGGCATGTAATGAAATCCGATTTAAGATTTGGCACGAACTCGAGACCGAATTGATTAATTCTAATAATTTGTATATTTGGGAATATTTTATTGGATCCTCTGCTAATACAAAGTTAAGTTTACTCCTTGGGGATGCAGCATTTGAGCAGGGAATTGAAGTTGCAAAGATGTTTGATGGTGCATGCAAGCAATACATGAAACAGTCGTGGTTTTTACGTAAGTCCTTGGTTGACGGGACATAACTCGATTTATCACAGTGGTCTATTTTATTTCATTTTTATAAAAGTATCTTATGTGTACTTGATATCTCTTACCTCAAAGGATTTTATGTGTACTCTTAACTATGTATTTTATCCTGGACGCATCGCAGGTATACCCTGGCCTGCTGATGCCCCCGTTGTAAAGGGGTAGATTATCCGAATAAATTATTATTATTATTATTATTATTATTATTATTATTATTATTATTATTATTATAGCTTTTAAGTACCAATATGGCAGCGTATGTTTTGAAGTCCAAAAGTGACAACACAAGTACAAAATATTTGCTCATTTTAATAAATTGGCTTCTTTTATTGCGGCAAAAGGACACGTAAGTTTACCCGCCCATCCGGTACACACTGCATTATATATTACCCATTTAATGGATAATGGAGCATCCTGTGGCGTTATTTCAAGTACAAAGTATGGAAAAAGATGGTTTCATGAATTGAATGGTTTTGCAGATCCAACAAATAATAGTTTTACAAATTCTTTGTTAGAAACTGCAAAAAGGCTTTTATACAAACCTAAAGTTAAAAGGGATCCAAATACGGTGGACATTCTTAAAAAATATGTGTGAGGTGCATTCGTCTTCCAAGGACTTGGTAATTGTGAGAGACTTGGCAATGATTTTAATATCCTTTGCAGGCTTTCTGCGGTTCGATGAGTTAAGTGCTTTGCGATGCAGCGATATTTCTTTTCAGGACGATTTTGTTTCGTTGAAAATCAGAAAAAGTAAAATGGATCAGTACAGAATGGGGAATGAAATAGTTATTGCAAAAGGTCATATTACCGCTTGTCCCGTTTCCATGCTTCGGCGCTATTTTGTTTTGGCAGATTTGAAAGTTACATCAGATTCTTTTATCTTTAGACCAATTTTTCGGTCTGGAAATTCTTGTAAATTGATTTACAAAAATAAGGGTTTGAGTTATACCAGAACACGGGAAAGTTTTCTAAAACGTTTGAAACCTTTTGCCAAAGATTTAAACATAGGTTTGCATTCTTTGCGTGCAGGGGGCTACCGCAGCCGCTAATTCAGACGTTAACGAGAGGTGTTGGACAGGACAGGGTCGGTGGAAGTCTGACACGGCTAAAGATGGGTATATTGCTGATTCTCTCCAGAGCAGGTTATTAGTTACACAGAAATTGAATCTATAAGTAAACATTGTCACGAGAAAATTAAACATTTAAGTCCCATATTTTGGACCTTTCTAGTCAGTATGTCCGGCAAACTGCAGTTTGGTTGTCTGAGTGTTGAGTATAGTTAAGAATAAAATATTCTCGCGTTTCGCAGTAAAGCGAGAATCATTTTTCTGATACGTTACATAATTTTGCCTTGAAGGCTACGTGACTGTTGAGGTGGGACAAGAGTCACGTGATATTTTGCGCTGATTAAAGGAGCGGGTTTGGGAGTTGTATTCATTCTAGGTCGGACATTCAACACCCTCGAATCAAATTTTTATTTTATATGAAACAGAATAATAGGTATTATTGAGATGGAGTTCGACATCTCCACCCTGAGATTAATACTGCATGCGCCAGACGCAGGTTTCCAGAGTTTTTGGGCCCAAATACACAATAGGGTTTTACCTCTGGTTTTTCCTGGGCGGCTTTATTGGTCTGTGAAGGTTAAATTGTGTATAAAAGGAAAATGTACTCTCTTCAGAAGCATTGTGAATGTTTTAAAAGATTGATCCCATTCTGCGCAGCGGTTCATATATTCACGTAGGCATGTTTTCATCGCGTACTGTATATTTTCAAGTACAGGTACACGTATGTGGTGGACATATTCGTTACAATTTATTAAACGCCGGCTGCCTAGTCAGTACGTCCGGCAAACTGCAGTTTGGTTGTTTGAGTGTTGAGCATAGTTAAGAAATTACCTCGCACAGTCAGAACTTGCCTCCGGGGCAAGCCAACTTACTATCCACAGTACAACTGACTTGTCTGCTTTGAAAGGCTTGATTCCAAGAGACCACTGCATCTCTGGGTGGAAGTAATGTGATATCCCCATCACAAATTGTCTAGCAGCGTTAAGAGTTGGCTTGACGACTCAAAGCCTGACAATCTTCCAGTCCACAATGACTGTATTTTTGACGACATGGAGGATTTCGTAGTCACAGAACTGGAGGGTGGAACATATAAGTATGTAGATCAAGGTCATCTCATCTCGTTGATTTGTTCATGCCTGCAGTGGCAGACTTTGGAAGTTTTTTTTTCTATAGCACAAACCTATGGATTAAACTTGGAATGCTACCTTTACATTTCATAGTTTGAAGAAATTCAACGTTTAAACTTTTTTAGTGCCTCTAATCAGCATGAATTGAAATTCTACAGCTTTTATTTGTGGTCCATTCGATGCGATTGTAGTACAATTCACTGAATTAAAGTTGGAATGGTACCTCTACCTTTAACAGTTTGGAATTTATTCAACATTCAACCCTTTCAAGTGCCCCTAAATTGCATGAATATAATTTTACAACTTCAGATTGTGGTCCAGTGGATGTGCCAACAGAGCAAACCCGTGAATTAAACTTGAAAAGGTACTTGTACCCCAATGGTTTTGCGATTTTAAACATTTAAAATTCCAAATGGCCCTAGCTTTTTGCATACTTATCAGCACGCTGACCATTTCAAATCAGAGAATCCATTTCACTACTAGGTTAATCAGCATGCCAAGTTTGATAACTTTTGGGAACAACAGTGTCGGAGCAAAACGTAGGACGAAATAAATAAACAAACACACAAACAAAAAAAATAAAAAAAGTATTTATCGGAAGACAACCCTTTTTTGTTGGCATAGACTAAATAAATATGGAACGAAAGAATAAAGTAATTCATGGAAAGACAGAATTCCTGGAAAATACAATGTTGTTGTAATAGCACACAGACATAATGATTAATAACTTGTGGACAAGTGCAAGCTACACCAACAAGCTAACGTATAAGCGCAAGTACTTGAGGGCACAAACCCTCCCTCCACAACCCCACACTGTCAGCCAATCGTCGACGGATAGGTGCAGGGGAGAGGCCCTTGGGGTTACCATGAACTGCGCAACTACATATAAATATATGTATATGTATATGTATATATATATATATATATATATATATATATATATATATATATATATATGTGTGTGTGTGTGTGTGTGTGTGTGTGTGTGTGTGTGTGTGTGTGTGTGTGTGTGTTATCGAATGCCGATTCTTAATTTAGAGATATCTCTAAATGTACTGAAAGTCATGATTAAATCAATTCAAAGATATCTGTACCGATATATAATGATACCTTTATGTGGCCAAGAAAATTTTTACATGTCGATCTGATTGTTTTTTGAACCACTATATTATACCTTCATGCTTCACATCAGTCTTGTTTACATATATAACAGATTTGTACATAACAGGTATATTCATAGCTGTTTAGAAAATAAGATTTTATATGTTTTGAAAAACCTTGTAGGCTATGCGTGTTAATAGTTTTCACTGATCATCTGGTCAGTGCTATTTATAAGTTTCGGAATGTCAAAAATAATACTTTGTTGAGCAAATGTGCATCTTACTCGGTTAATAAACATTCTTTATAGTTTCCTGTGATGTAGTTATGTGTATGATTATCCTCAGTGAAAGGCATAGCTAATAATCTATCTGGTAGATAGCCATGTACAAACTTGTGATACAATTTTAGTCTGTTTAGTGTGAAAATATCTTTCACTTTGAATAAATTCATTTTCTTTAATATGGTCCACGATGGGATTTATATTTACTACGAGTAATGCATCTAAAAGCTGTTTATTTATTTATTTATTTATTTGTTTATTTATTTATTTATTTATCTATCTATTTTTTTATTTATTTATTTCATTTATCTATTTTTTATTTTTTGTAGCTTTTAGATTTGAGTGTGTTTTAAACCCCAGGTGAGTATTCCATAATTTATATGTGGTATAATAAGTGAATTATATATTGTTATTTTGACATTTAGAGGGAGATAGTATTTGTTTAAAATACCAATTACTTTTAGTATTTTTGTAGATGTTTCAGTAATATGATCTCTCCGTGTTAGTTTTTCATCTAATATTATCTACATGTGTAACTTCTGTGTTGTTGTTTTTTTTTTTTATTTTGTAACAGTACATAGAATATACTACATAACAAGGTGGCCCATGCGACTGCAACATCACTTCAATGTTCGAATTCCAGCATGGGTCTCCTGGAACGGCTTAGTTAATATATCGATTGTCTATTTCCTATGAATTGATATGGTCAACTCAAGTGAAATTGAATCTTGAATACCTTGGAATAGATTTAGATATATCTTTAAATCATCTTAGGTGTGCTTTCAAGGATTCTATCCACCATATAAATCACCTATATTAAAAGTTATTGTTCGTGCATTTTCGCTTGGGGAGAAGCAATATTTATCC
This sequence comes from Hermodice carunculata, assembly GCA_964020975.1. Lineage (NCBI taxonomy): Eukaryota > Metazoa > Annelida > Polychaeta > Eunicida > Amphinomidae > Hermodice > Hermodice carunculata. The sequence goes on from OZ026627.1 coordinate 25,720,943, forward strand.
AATGCAACCTTCATTTCTCGATTTGCAGATATCTACAAATCCGTGTAAAGATGTCTTCCAGTGGATTCAAAGATACCTTTAAAAAAATCTGTAAATCCATTTAAAGATATATATCTCTCGATCGATTTACAGATAGATCTTAATAGGTTCAATTTAAACATATCTTTAAATGGATTTAAAGATATCTTCAATCATTTAAACATGCCGGCAAATGTTACATACATTAATTTTTAAGATATCTTTAAACTGACTTAGATGTATTTTTTAATACCTTTAAATATGAGTTTAAATGTAACTGATTTAGGGATAACCCTAAACAGTTAGATTTCTGTCTAAATAGTATAGATAAGACACCCCCCCCCAAAAAAAGAAAAAAAAATCCGGCCATATGCGTGCTGCATGCGTGTGTACAAATGAAAAACTTTATTGACATATAATGTGGTCAAAAGGTAACACAAAACATACAAACACATTTCGACATGTCATTTCTCAACATTATATATATATAAGTACATATATATATATATATATATATATATATATATATATATATATATATATATATATATATATATATATATATATATACATACATACATACATACATACATACATATAGTAATACACATCAGTACCGCTGCATTGATCTCCCACCAGGCCCTGGAGAGTTGTGCAGCGTGTCTGGACGTATTATGATTGACCGCATACGACGGCTGGAATAAATTGGGATAATCTTGGGAGTAAAAAAAAAATACTTGCTCCCTCTATGCCATGGCATAATCTGCTCTTCAGCGGGAAGGCAGGAAAGTTAACGGCATTCTCATTCAATTTTGATCAAACAGCCAAGAGTTTCAGCGCGACTGCTGATAATTCATATTATGAGCGCACTCAACGAGTTCATCATCATCGGTGCAACATATAAAAATTGTGTCGATTCGGCATTGTGGGTCAGATTTTCCAGTCAGGAAAAACACATACCCGTTGCAACTATCAGCATCCTTTTTAATAAATGAGACTTTCTATTCGCAACTCGTCGCATCCACAGGGTAGGTTTAGCCATACGATCACAGCCCATTGCGTATTAACTCTAAAGGAACACAAATATATTATTATTTTTAAACACATCAACGAGACATAAAATAAGGACCTGACACTACGTTCCTTGTTTGCCGTGTGGTTTTGTGTGAGGCTACCGAGCCAGTCGGTGACCTAGTTCCAGCTTTCAACTTCAAGGCAAGCGACCACGTCGGCAGTTTGTTAACGTGCATTTTGGTCAGTTACGTCAAGTTTTGGCTGCTGTCTATGCAAGGGCCTCGCAGGATTGGGGTTCGGAAGCACCACCTGAGGTCGTCTAAAGGTGTGAGTTGCTAGAAAACAAGATTTGCTAATTTGTCTGTGCTGCCGTCGTCAGCAGCCGCAGCCACATCCGCTCCCTGCATGCTTAACTGAAGTTAGCAGACAACTATATGAGACGTTGGAATGGTATTATGTTTGGGTCAATGATGTTCAAAAATTGTTTTGGGAGAAGTGAGTCGGGATTTATAAATTCTATTTTTGTAACTAAATGTGAAGCATGTAAAATATACATATATAGGCCTACATATAGCCTATTCAACCACATTTGTTGAATGCATCTCTTCAGATCTGAGGTCCCTTGGCTTGGGGCTAAGGTCACTTACAGTGGGTACCGTACTTTCATGTTTAGATATGAATAATAAATAAATATATATCCACCCCCATATCTATTATTTTTTGTTCTAAATCCCATTTTATGCGTAAAAATGCATCTCTTCAGATCTGAAGTCCCTTGGGGCTAAGGTCACTCACTGTGGTTACTTTAATGTTTAGATCTGAATAATAAATAAATAAATATTCACCCCCATATCTATTATTTTTTTGTTCTAAATCCCATTTTATGCATGAGATTAACAAGTCAAGGATGTTGCAGGGTTTCCACGCCAAGACACTCAACGGAAATGGATATACAATAACAGAAATGCAATGGGTTTTCTGACATACATTCACAGTACCAGTAGTGGTGTTGGTACTTTGAGGGCACCGGCGCGCCTATTGTTTTAGGATTATAGCAACATTTGATGACTCATCAGTTTTGTGGGAAGTCCTGGTGGCGTCACGACTTATTTTATATCAGACGTACGTCAAATAGGCTATAAAAAGGCCGACCGGGGCTTTCATGGCACTTGTTACAAACAAATCCCCTTTTGGAAGTGAAGGATTAGCAAGAAAGTTTGCGATTAAAAGAACACAGGAATACAAATAAACTAGCAAACAAACACCCATTAACGGGCCTAAATAAAACCCCATGGAACATGTAAAATACATGAATGTAGAAAGAGAGCCAACTGGCTATCATAAAATAAATTGAATTTGTCAAAAGCTTAAGAAGTCTTAAGTTTACGATTTTCCACCATGCTGGAAAGAATATAGACTTACCTGATGTTTTCATGGATGGTATCCGTATTGTTGCCTCCTAAGCATCCCCCAGACTCACTATTGCTTTCTTATGTGGGCGCTCGTCGGGACGAGCGCCTACATAAGAAAGCAATAGCGAGTCTGGGGGATGCTTAGGAGGCAACCGTATTGTCGCAGTCAACATTTTTAATTTTTCAGGTCTAGCTATTGATCAACACATTAATCGGAAAGACCCTCTTACAGAAGTTTCAGTTAAAATCTCCGATACAGTTGGAATTCTAAACAAATATTTTTTGCCCACTCACACAAAGCGTATGATTTACTACTCGTTAATACTCCTATATATCTTAATTTTGGAATCTTAAATTGGGGTTTCAAACTTAGCAGAATAGAAAAATTACAAAACAAAGCTTTGCGGTGGATAACATGTAGTAATTATAATGCCCACACAGAACCTTTGTTCAAAGAGTTAAAATTATTGAAAATTAAGGATAATTTTACTCAAATGATACTTTAAAATTTTATCACAAATTCACATATAAAAATCTTCCGGGCAAACTTTTATCACTGCCATTTAAATCAAGGCAAGAGACACTCAGCCATATTATAAGAGGAAGAGGTAAATTATTTGTAAATATAGTCAACACAACTCTAGCCAAACAAAGTTTGAAATATGAAATCCCTGTGGTTGTAAACAATACAACAAAAATATTACAGGTAAACTTCTTACTCAGAGCTTACAGGGCTTTAGTAACTATGTTAAAACTGCACTTTTAAAGAACTACCAGATTGTATGCTTGAAATTAAATTGTTATGTGTGTCAGAGAAATAACAACTAAAATAAGAAATAATGGTTCCAAAATCCATTTATCTCATAGCTGGCACAATATAGTTATCTTCATACAGCTAGTCGAGTATGAGACTTTAAGAAACTATAAATCAATGAAATTGACCCACAAGCGCTCTTTTCTTTTTGTTTTGTTTTTTTGTCATAAATGCTCTTCAGATGCTCAGTCTGCCATATAATTGTACACGGTACACAATTGTAGAATTCTGTTCAGTATGTATATCTTCAACTGTATCTCAGGGTGGCTCATGTGTGAGCGACATTTTCTATGTCATAATGTGGGCTCCCAGACCACCTACATAAATGTATACAACTTATCAATAATGTAATAATTGGTCGAATCAGCATTCTGAATCTGAATCTGAATCTGGGAGAGAGAGACTTTTGCATCATCCTGTTGCTCATAGTATTACCATACACATGCACCTAAATGGCTCAGGCGTAGTGCTAACCAAGTCTCAGTGTTGCTGTCAGCTACTTGCTTTTTAGCTCAGCTGACTTGTCAATCAGCTGAGCTTTTGTGACGGTCTGTCTTCCATCCATCTGTCGTCTGTCCGCAATTCACATTTTCGACTTCTTCTCAAAAATCATCCGCCAGATTCACTTCAAAATTGGTGGGCATGTGCCTTGGGTGGGTCTCTACCAAGTTGTTTAAATGGTCATGCTCCACTGATTTGGAGATTTTTGATAAATGTGTAATTTGGGGGGGGGGGGGGGCAAACCTTAAAATTCTTCGCCAAACCTACTCACCCAATTGCTTTGATATCACACAGTAACACTCCTGGGGATTTCTATCTCATAATTTTTCACCAGGTGGCGCTGCACTTTTTTCTATTTATGATTTTTTTCTGTGTCTGGTTGCTATTTTTGACTTATTTCTTCAGAAACATAACTTAGATTAAGCTGAAAAGGGATGGATATATTGCATTTGGAAACGTCAAACAAAGCTGTTCAGTAGGTGGCACTGCTGTGGATTCCTGATTCTTAATAATTTTTTTCAGTTTGGGTACTTATAGGTAAATACACCTTTCCTATTGATTACTATGTAAGTCAATGGGCATTCTTATGCTGATCACATTTTTGACTTTTCCAAAGAAACTGTCATCCAGATTGACTTCAGACTTGGTTGCAATGTACATTGGATGGGTCCTTACCAAGTTTGTTCAAATGGTCATGCTCCAGCCATTTGGGGATTTTTTTTATGAGTTTTTTGTTCTTTGTTTTTGGACAAATCTTATAAAATCTCCGAAGAAACTGCCTTCCCATTTGCTTTGATATCACACAGGAACACTCTTTGGGACTCATAGTTCTTTATTTGTTCACCAGGTGGCTCTGCTACCTTTTATATATTTTAATTAAATTTGTGTGTGTCTTTTCCAGAACCGTCACTCAGATTTAGTTGAAACCTGGTGGATATGTCCCTCCTGAAAAGAGCAAACAAAGGTGTTCACTAGGTGATTCTACTGTAGATTATTGATTTTAAGTGATTTTTTTCAATTCGGGCACTTATCGGTAAATGCACCTGTCCTGTTGATTACTATGTCAAACTTTGTAGGGATGTATCTTTGATAAGTGTCTACCTATTTTGTCCAATCCCAAGTTCACAGAACCACAAGTGTGATGAATATTTAGGTCAGCTGAGCATAGGCTGTTAACACAGCCCTCTTGTTTCTCAATGTAGTATCTAGATTTTACACGTGTTTTCCTTCATGTATATCTGATGTGATTACTACTTTTGTCTTTGTGCCATTGATTATCCCAACGTACTTAATGCAATTAGAGTTGTCATACAAGACGAGCTCAAAGAAGTGAAACAAAAGCTTGACTCAGCAGTTAATCAGCTAGAGTCAGTCAATGACAGGCTTGCAACTCTTGAAACGAGCCAGCAAGATGTCAGTGACAGGATTGACACTATAAAGGACTCCTTCCTGCCTTCTGTGTCTCAGAAATTAAAAGATGTGACCATAGCTCTCGGCCTGAAGACGCTGGACAAGGATGTCCATGACCGAAAGTGGGCGGCCTTTATAGTACAGGGACTTAAAGGTAGAGCAGGTGAAAGCGTGGAGAAAACCAAAGAAGCCTGCATAGATCTGGCGCGCAAACACTTGAAAGTTACGGCTGCTGATACCACACTGTTTAGCGCATGCCACCGCCTTAGCCAACAGCAAGATGCTAGCGTTTATCTGCGTTTCGTGGACCTTGACAAGCGCAGTCGTTGGTTAGCAAACGCAAAAAACCTGAAGCAACATGAACAGAGAATTTCCATATCCCCGGACCTCCCCCCCCCCCCCCCTGCTATTCGGATCTTGAAGAAAGAGCTAATGGATTATCGACGGAACTTACCAACCAAGATCAAGTCAAAATCAACTGTTTCCTACCTTAAGGCCTGGCCCTATGTTCAGCTCAAAATCTCCGGACGTGACCCGTATTACCCCAAAACTACGCAAGAAAAACTGGTGTCCCACTTCCTCGAATCAGACCTAAACATGACATTCGCTTATAACTAGCCAATGAACGACATGTGTGTGTGACAGATGTTTGATTTTCAGGGACTCTCCCAAATATCCTGAATCAGAGGTATAACAGATCTGTGTTTTGTTGTTCAACATAATTTTTTGAAAAAGATTATAGGATATTCACCTGATTGGTATATCCATAATTTACATATTTTTGTTTTGTGTAATTTCACTTTACTGGTAGTCATAACGAGTGGTGACGAGATGACCACAGGGCCTAATCCTCCACTGTTTGAATATTGAAAAACTTGTCACATGACTGTACTATTTCTCAACTATCCAAATGCTTCACACATTTCACAATAGTGCTTATCCAAGGTACCTGACTACAGTTAATTCTTTATCTGTTCCTTGTTTGTTAGGATGGTGTATCCTAAATGAGTTTAATTTCCATACATGGACACGAGTTGGTTTGCTGCACTAGCAATGTACACAATATTCAGTTTTTCTCCTTTACTCAGTATGATGCATACACTTTGGTACAGAGACAAAGATGTTCTCCTATTGCATCCAATTCTTACTCTTCTTAGTTTTCTTTCTTTTTGTGTTCCCTTATCCCACAGGTTTAATTTCATGTGGAAAAATCTCCACAATTGTGTTGTCACCTGTAAGGGCTCAATTTACAGATTTTCAATATTACTGGCCATATTTATTCTCTCTTTAACATTTGATGACTGGTTTTGCTTGATGCTATTACACAAATGTGTATCCATTCGCAAATTTGGTTTTATCACAGTACTGCAAACTTTGCTTAGTTTCTATAAAAGATTCTCAAACATGTGTTGTTTAAATGTGAGAATCTATACTTGTCACATCATCTGGGATTTTGCCATATTTGATAACTTTTGCTTTGTAAAGACTACACAAGCAATGTATAATCGTTTTCTATATAGATTTAAAGTGTACGTTCTTCACTGTCCTACATCAATATGTGGCATTGTCCTTCATGTCTGCTCTAGCACATGGATGTGACTCATACAAATCATATTCTTTCCCAAATGTTAATCTTCTATTATTTTTGTATGTTATTATAATGACTTATAACATCAGTTTATTACATTTGGTCCATTTCTACCGTAACTATATTTCGTGCATTAATATGAAGGTAAACAAGATGGTTAAAATTCCTTTTGTAGTTGTTGTTTGCTTCATAACAGCAACACGATCATTCAGTAACTTTACATCATGAATTCTGATACTTTAGTTAACGATATCCTTCGTAATTTTGGTGGCATCATGAGAAATAATTTAAATAATTTGCTGGACAACCCTGATGAATTGGAAAATGCTATCTCAATTGCCTCCGATTCTCCTTATGTCGAAATTTCTAATTTACCTGATTATTTGAAACCATTTTCTACCAATTTCTCAGTTTTAGGTTTAAATATACAAAGTTTAAATGCTAAATTTGATAAATGCAAATCAATATTGGATGAATTAAGAAAGGAGGATGTTGAATTCAGTGCTATTTATTTGCAAGAGACCTGGCTTGAAAGCTCACAGCCAGACACCAGTCTCTATGAACTAGATAACTACGTTTCTATTCCTCTTGGCGCCACTTGCAGCTCCCACGGTGGATTAATAATTTATTTACATGAAAATTTTCAGTATGCTGTTAGAGAATTTCATAGTCCAAATGCTTTATGGGAAGGTCAGTTTATTGACATATTTGGGAATGCTTTAAGGCAAAAAATTACAATTGGTAATATTTATGGGCCTCCTCGTGACAGAAATAAAGACATTGAATTATTTATAAATGATCTTTCACCTATTTTAGCAACCCTATCTCAGGAGCAATCTGACAAATTGTTTTTGGGAGACTATAATATTGATCTCTTAAAACTAAATACGAGAGAGAAATTTTCCGACTTTTTCAATGAACTGACAAAATATAATTTTCTGCCTAAAATATCTTTACCTACTAGCTTTTCTGAGAGGAATGCAAGCTTAATTGATAACATTTTCTGTGGTTTGTCACGTAGTAATGAGGTATTATTATCAGGTATTGTATTTACTAACTTATCTGACCATTTACCTTATTTTACCTGCCTTGATCAGAATTTAAATGTGCAAACCCCACCCAAATATGTCAAAGTCCACACCTAGGATCCAGTATCTTTTCAAAATTTTGCGCAAGAGATCAATAATTATGATTTCACGCAAGCCCTTGACAACGATCTAAATCTTGATCCCAACAATAACTATAATAAATTAGAAACCATAATCAAACAATTTAAGGATAAACATCTCCCTACTAAAACAGTCCGCTTCAAAAGATATAAGCATAAGAAATCCCCTTGGATGACAAATGGAATTCTAACATCAATAAAATTTTGTGATAATTTGTATAAAAAATTGAAATGTGCATGCCCTGATGTTCCCCAATTTCAAACTCTCAAGCAAAATCTCAAAACTTACAATAAAATACTGACAAATTTGATTAAAAAGCAAAAACGATTTCATTTTCATTCGTAATTTGAAAATTTTAAGAATGACACAAAGAAAACTTGGGACATTATTAAAAATATCTTAAATGTCAGCAAAACGAAAAAAAAAAAAACAGTTTCCATCTTTTTTCATGATAGAAAACAAAAAGGAATCAAATAGAAGTGAAAAAGCTGAAAAGTTCAACTCATTTTTGCTGGCATCGGCCCAAAAATGGCTGCAAAAATTAATCAAAGACACATACCCCATTTCAATATCTACCTAAATCGACAGTGGGAAAGTATTTTTAATTTTACCTATACCTCCCCAGCCGAGGTTGAATTAATCATGAATAACTTTAAACCTAAATCAAGTACAGGTCATGATAATTTGTCAATGAGATTCGTTAAAAAAATTAAATCATCACTAGCTAAACTTTTATCTCTAGTAATTAATCAGTCTCTCATGACAGGTATTTTTCCAGACAAGCTGAAAGTAGCCAAAGTAATACCAATTTACAAAAAACATGACGAGCATATTCTGAACAACTATAGACCAATTTCCCTACTTCCCGTTTTCTCAAAGGTTTTTGAAAAAGTTGTGTACCAACAATTGTATGATTATTTTTCTTTGAATAGTATCTTCTATTCAAGTCAGCATGGATTTAAAAAGCGTCATAGTACTGAAACTGCTACTCTGGAATTTATTGATCGAATATATACAATTCTTGATTCCGGTGAAATACCTCTGACCATATTCTTAGACTTATCTAAAGCTTTCGATACCTTAGATCACCAAATACTTCTGCATAAACTAAAATACTATGGTCTCTCTGATATATCTTTAAAATGGTTTATGAGTTATCTGTCAAATAGATCTCGATATGTTCAGTTAAATGATGTCGAGTCCAAGCCTTTATCTATCACCACCGGTGTGCCCCAAGGATCCATCCTTGGGCCGCTACTTTTTATAATATACATTAATGATCTCTACTTAGCTTCCTCAAATTTTGAATCCATCCTGTATGCTGACGATACAACACTTATATATTCACTTTGCACTTTTAACTTCAACCCCAATCCAACGATCATGACCTCTCAAATAATATAAATTCTGAACTTGCAAGTGTGCATGACTGGCTTGCCGCAAATAAATTATCTTTAAATATCCAAAAAACAAAATACATGTTATTTTCTTTTCCACAACGAAAGTTGAACATAGATATCGATCTACAGATAACCAATGTTCGAATAGAAAGAACAACAGAGTTTGACTTTCTTGGATTAATAATTAATGAAAAATTAAGTTGGAATGCCCATTTAAACAAAATTTCAAATAAAATTGCTCGTATAATTGGAATAATAAAAAGGTTGCATTATTTTCTTCCCAAATGTACACTGCTCCTCATTTATAATTCCCTGTTCTTGCCCCACGCAAATTATTCTATTCTTGCATGGGGATATGTCTGTAACCGCATTTTCAAATTACAAAAATCAGCTATACGTTTGATAAGTTCAGCCCAGTATAATGCCCACACTGACCCACTATTTAAAACTTTAAAGATTTTAAAAGTCTCTGATTTGTTCAAACTTAAATCTCTCAAATTCTTTTTCCGGTACTCTAAAAATGAATTACCTGGTTAATTTGATAACATGTTTACTTCAATACCCAGTACGCATAACTATCCCAGTCGATATCGTGATGTTCCACGCTACACTATTCCAGTTCATGCATCCGCCGAAAAGTGCAGTCGATACTCTATCCCCAAATTGATTCAAGACTCCCCTGTAACTCTGACAAGCAAAATCCACACTCATTCTTACTGTGGTTTATCACAATATGTCAAAAATTTCTATATTACTCAATATTCCGAAACATGCTCCATTTCTAATTATTTTGTATGTGGTAATCATCAATAATTTGATTGTTTGCATGAAATTGTATCACACAATATCTAAGTTGATATGTACATTAATATAAATGGTTGTTAAACATGCTTTTTACGATACAAAATGGTGTGAACCAGCAAAGTAATCTTTTTTTAAGGTGGCCCATGCGAGAGCGGATGTTTGTTCATCCTTATGCTGGGTCATCCTGACAATTATGTTCAATGGTAGTAGCAACAATGTTGGCTTTTCTTGAATGTATTGTTTGTTTGCTATTACTAACTAAATTGTTACATGTATCCACTTGTGTCGAATAAATGAAATCTGAATCTGAATCTGAATCTGATCACAGTGTATGACATTTAGGGCCCATTGGGGCGTGAACAATCAATCAAGTATTCTTTCTCTAGTGTGAAATGAATAAGTCAAGGAAACATTTTATCTTTGGAACATGTACACTATTACTACTATGGCACAAACAAGAAGACACAAATTAGTTCTCTGGGTATTGTTTTACCACTTAACCACGTGTTTCTATGATGATGAAAGCATTAGGATGCCTCAGGCATTATCACTAACAAAGTTAGATTATTACTTTTGTAGGTTGCACCTTTTTCACCACTCTCCATACCTTGTTTTTAGTATATCAAGGGTTCAGAGCGGGGGGGGGGGGGGGTGTTACATGCTGTTTGCAGGGAACACCCTCCTCCCCCATACATCTCACTTTGATGTCTGTGTTGTAAATTCATAACATCATTTGCAGTGTAGTTTTGGGGGAAAAGTAAAATGCTACACCCTGCTGAGGTGAAATACATTTACCCCCACCATACGGAGAGCGGTGAAAAAAGGACCAACCCATACAAATGTATTTAACCTTGTTAGTGATAATGCCTGAGACAGTCTAACGCTTTTGTCATTATTGTACACATGGTTAAGTGGTAATACAATACCTTGAGACAAGAACTTACTTGTTTCTTGTTTTGTGCTATAATTTTTTTTAGGGTATATATAGTCCTGTCCTGGGGGTAAAGGTACATGTTTCATTGACTTATTCGTTTCACACAATGTGTAATAGCATGACGCAACAGTCTCTCTCACTCACTCTCTCGCATTCTCTCCATATATATATATATACTACATTTATGGATTTCACACGGTTCATGATATTTTAGGTCCATTGTTGGGTGTTCGTTTGCTTGTTAGTTTATTTGTTTCGCCTATGTTCTTGGAATAGCAAACTGTCTTTATGCACTCACACGCTCATTCACACCTGGAAGAACCAAAAAATAAGGAAACTGTGTTTGCAGGTCACACAACAGTGTGACCCCAGAATTTATTAAACATAGAATCAAGTAAATTATCAACTATTAACTTTACATAAGAAGAAAACATAAGGTCATGAGTGTGAACAAAAGGGCACCCCACCTGCACAGAAATAAGAGTTTTAACCAATTAAATGTAAGTTCACAGTTTGGAGGGGACAATACGCCCGAACACACATGGATAACCTTGTACCGTGACATAAGCTATACTTCCCCCGCACCAAAAAACCCAATGGGTAAAAAAGCGTAAGAAAGAACAGTAGCTGTTTGTAGATACATGCTCAACCCTGCAGGGACTTCTACAAGATGCTGAAATCATTATATAGATACCCCTTAATAAAGATGTTGTAGACACCTTAAGAGAAAAACTGATTATGCACGTAAAGAATTAATACAATAGGCTAAAAATGAACCACCTGAGAACCGGTGGAGATTGGGGAAGGAGGTGGGAAACTTCTAGAAATTCCTTACCAAACTTCCACAATTAGAATGGCGCCAAGAAACTCCAGATTATCCTGGCTAAAAGTGACGCTAATTAGATATTCACATGTTATGTAATAAGACTCATGACCTTAGCCTAGGCCTCACAGAGCCAATCAAAATAAGACAAAAGAGCCATGTGCATGCATAAATTTCATTACGCGGAGGGCACGTAATTTCCCTTTATGCACTCACACGCTCATTCACACCTGGAAGAACCAAAAAATAAGGAAACTGTGTTTGCAGGTCACACAACAGTGTGACCCCAGAATTTATTAAACATAGAATCAAGTAAATTATCAACTATTAACTTTACATAAGAAGAAAACATAAGGTCATGAGTGTGAACAAAAGGGCACCCCACCTGCACAGAAATAAGAGTTTTAACCAATTAAATGTAAGTTCACAGTTTGGAGGGGACAATACGCCACTCGCCTATTGGCTGTGAAGCAGGCGGTAGGCGTCCCCCCAAACAAATATAAAAGATAAAAAAGAAATAAGATATGCCAGAAAGCAGTCCTTGGCTGACTTTCTGAAATTGCACCGAATGACAACTCATTTTTGACTACCTTATCTATGACCAGCCTTGCGAAGATAAAAGTAACCGTGCAATTATCTTTAAATATAAAGGTGGGAAGCAGTCCTTGTCTGACTTCCCACAACGAGGTTGACCAAAGGTACCAATTGCTATCATTTCGATAAGGTAAATTGAGTCCCTAGAGCAGGTGACTAAACAACATTGACAACAGTGAAGGTATGTCCCATGTGCAGGTGAATGGGACAATATAAGTAGCATGTTTTGAAATGAGTTGAGGTGATTAACCGTCATTGAACTTCACGAAGAGGTGCATGAGATGCAGGCCTGGACTGACACCTTCTGTGTATCTGTAGGAAGGTCGAGATGAAAAGTGAGGCTGACAATTCATTAATTACGGTAAGTTAGTGGCCTCACAACGCGTGGTTGTGACCAGAGCCATTTGATACAAAACATTCGAAAAATACAGAGTAATGGAATGACTATGGTAAAAATTCTCTCTTCTATGGGATAGATAACAGGGAAGGTGCAGGCCTTGACTGACACCTATATGTAAGAAAAATATGAAGTTACATCGGGATGCAGTCGTAGGCTGACATCATTGGACAATCACACATGAATCTGGGTGCAGGCCTTGGCTGACACCCTTACAACAAAGACAAATTACATGAAGTGATAAACTTTGACATAGACAAGAGAACCCAAAGACTACGTGCAGTGTTAATGCTAGCAAAAGACTCAATAAAATATGTGAACATAAGTACAGTGCTCATCTGACACCCTGTTCTTTATTACCCAAAGTATGGGCAGGTAACTGGTACGCGAGCATAAATGACCCTCTGAACTTCGAGGTTAAAAGGTTTGTCCTAACCTGGGAGCAGGCCTTGACTGACATCCCATGGTATAATGCTAATACTACTTAATACAAAGTATGGGCAGGTGACTGGTAAGAGAGCACAAATGACCCTCTGAACTTCAAATTTAAAAGTTTGTCCATAACGCGGGAGCAGGCCTTGACTGACATCCCATGGTATAATATAATGGTACTTAATGGAATCCTCAAATTAATACATGAGCCTAACGTGTGACTGAGGCCACATTAACTACAGAAATGACATCAATGCAATTGGACTAAACAGGTATAATGTACCATTGTCTGTCTATTCCCAATAAATGGTGTACTACTAATACTATGCAACTACGCAATTAACACAAGTGACATTGAAATAAACAGTTACAGTGTATCATTGCCAGCATCTCAACCAAGCCGAATATATTTCTTGAAAGCGTCTGACCGCCATCGGCCCAGGTTCCGAATTTGGGAGTCGGACATACCCTGCACAGCCGCTTCTGTGGCTGCACCAATACGTAGGCTATGACCTTTGTACAGCTTCGGGTCAAAGCCACAAAACTTTACGAGCGCTGATAAGTATTTATCAAAAACTCGCCTCACCATTGGCCGACCTTTAAACACAAATAAGGGGCCTGGAGTAAAACCCCTGACCTTTGAGAATCTCCTAAGGGCCCTAACTGGACATAACAGGATGTTTTTGGTCATTCGCCTCAGAGTAAAAGTCTGTGGCCCACACTTGTTCACATTTTTGAACTTGTGCAATGCTACTATTACTTGCTTTCTTTTTTCTTGCCAGTGGATATCACTCAGCTGAATAACATCTTTTTTATGCTTGAAAGTGCGTGGGATCATCTCCCCAACTCGTAAGAAAGCATGAAATGCTAATAGTAACATCGCAACCACCATTAAACCTTCATCTTTATTCAGCACTACTGTGGGAACAGCCTGCACTAATGACATTAGGATTTGACGTGTTATGGGAAGTCGGAGTTGACTCCGCTTTGAGACATTTTTTACACCTACCAAAGCTTTGACCACTCGAAAGTGTTTGGTATTGTCTTGTTTGCCAGCAAGTTTATGCCTATAACTAAGTGCTGACACCACCGAGCTAATTGAGGAAGATTGAAGGTTAGATTTATGAAGGTGAGCGATGAAGAGAATCAAATGTGAAGTTTTAATGGGCAACCAGGGTCTAATTTTCAAAATAGTCTTAGCAAACCCTTTGTATCGTTTCCAAGCCCTTTTGTAAGCCGCCCTGGTGGTCACTGCCAAGGACGCTTTCATTAAGGAAGCGGCATGTCTCTCAAGCTCTCGGGTCTGATGTGATCTGGCATAAGTGTGGGTTTTCTGTTTGCACCCGGAGTGACCTGAAAGAAACGATTAAACTGCCCTCGTGATAATGCATCGGCTCCTTCATTCAATTTACCAGCCACCCAGGAAGCAGAGAAGCATATGTTGAGCTGTAAACAGCGCAGCACAAGCTTGCGCACCAAGTACATGACCTGTCTGTTTTTACATGTCTGCCGATTTATGACAGACACGAGCGCCTCATTGTCGGTGAAAAATTCAACACTTTTATCAGCCAAAGCAGTGCCCCAAATTTCAATAGCTGCCCAAATAGGGTACATTTCTAGGACTGTAACATGAAAAGTTTTCCACAAATCAGGCCACTTGCCGGCTACCCAGGAGGACCCCAATAAGGCCCCGTACCCAAAGTTTCCTGAGGCATCAGTATAAAACTGTAGGCGAGTGCTTGATAGGATGTGCTGGCTATGGAAGAAAGACTTCCCATTAAAGTCACGCAGGAAGAGCAGCCAGACCGTGAGGTCCTCTTTTGCCTCCTGTGACAGTGATATGTAGTGAAAGGGCTTCTCAATGCCAATCGTGAGGTCATATAACCTTCGCAGAAAAGCCCGCCCCGGCAGAACCACAGCACAGGCAAAGTTCAGCAAGCCCAACAAGGACTGCATCTCCCTGAGCTTAACCCTGTCCCTCGACAAAAATTGCTCAATGTGGGACCTGCATTTCTCAACCTTGTCAAGCGGCAGGCGTGCTTCCTGCTTGATAGTGTCCAAGGTTATGCCTAAAAAAGGAAGAACCCTTGCCGGGCCCAATGTTTTCGATTCAGCTATGGGGACCCCAATTAAGCGACATATTTCCATGAATTTGTCTAAGCTTGCCTTACAATCTTGCTCGCTGGCACTGACAAACAGGAAGTCATCGAGCAGCTTAAAAATTTTTGTGTTTGCAGTGTGTTTCAGAGCAATAAAACGTAAAGCGGAGCTTATACGTTCAAAGATGGAACAGGCCGAGGAGAGTCCCATTGGAAGCGCCCGATCGAAATAAAAATTATCCTGCCACTGGATTCCCAAGAGGGGATAAAATTTGGGATCGACTGGAACAATGCGATAAGCAGATTCGATATCTGTTTTTGCCAAGTAACAGCTATCTTTGTAGTGAACAATGGCTTCGACTGCATCTTGTATAGAGGTGTAATGCACTGCAGACATTTCTTTTGGAATGCCATCGTTCACTGAGCGGCCCTCTGGGTATGATAAATGGTGAATAACTCTAAACTTGCCTGTATTTCCCTTGGGAACCAAACCCAGTGGGGACACATGAAAATTTGAAAAAGGCGGAACCGTAAAAGGACCTGCAACACGGCCTGTTTCAACCTCCTTGGCTAGTTTACTATCAACCAATGAAGAGTCTGCTTTAGCAGACCGCAGGTTTTTGGAACGAATATTTTCAGCTTCACCTTGAAAGCCAATATCGAAACCCAACTTAAACCCGTCCACTATGTACTTCCGTTCCTCTGGCATGTAACCTTTCAAAAAGGTATCTAAAATTTGGGCTTTAACGGGAGTTGGAAGTGGACTGGTTTGGATTGTTGTTGTTTCGAGACTGGGAGCGGGAGCTTCCCCTTCCCTCATGGGTGCTTGTTGGCTCGTTGGTGGTGGCTGGTTGACTATTGGACCATGTGGTATTCCTCTGTTGCTGGTTTCTGGAATGGGGAAAGTCACCTTGTGTCGATCTACATCGGGAGCCAGCATGGGCGCCCCCGCATATGTAGCACTTGTGGTCATAGCCACAGCTCCCGTTGCAGGGACGCCCCCCTTGAAAGCGCCAACAAGACCCAGGGGGAAAGGATGTGCGATCCCGTTCATTCTGATAGAGCCGGAAACGACCGCGCGATGGCTTACCTCGGCCACGTCTGCTATTTTGAAAAGTTGGTGTCCTGGAATACCGGAACTGCATATACAGTTCCATGTTCAGCCGTTGCCATGGCGATGGATCGTTTCCGGCTACTCTCGTCATGCGGAACTCTTTGTCGTAGTTTACCCAGTCACCCCCAAGCCTGGACAATTCTAGCACAGAATGCATATACTGCATTATATTTTCTATCTCCTCTGGGTCCTTTTGTGTATACACTGCGATATACACATTAAAAGCTGCCACCCATTCGAGGATGGTGCGGATTTCCATAACGCTTTTCTTGCGTTTACTTTTTTTTCTCAAAAAGAAATCCAGGCTTGCGGGAGACGGTAAACAGATCATTCAGGTTAACATAATTGTCATCCCATATATCTTCTTTTATGTTTAGCGGCACTCTATCAACCAAGGAAATTCGGCCAGAATTCATTATGGACGTACCTTCCCCATCTGAGCTGTCGGAAGATGAAGAGGAAGAACGCCGACGTCTAGACCGACACTCACTGTCATCAGAGTCAGACTCACTAGAGGAGTCGCTAGACAGTTTACCACGTTTACACCTTTTAGCCTTTTTTTTGTTTGACTTCTTTTGGTGCCTCCGCTTGCTCTTGCTCTGCCTAGGTACAGAGCTGTCATCAGAGTCCAATGCAGATGGAGACCCATCGGTGGGAGACTCAGCTTCTTCATCTGGCCCAGGCACATATTCAGGATCAGAGAGGTCCGACTCTGACTCCGTTCCTAAGCGGGCTGGGGATTGGCCACTGGTCCCTGCGCCCTGGTTCACAACATCCTGTGGTCGCCGTTGGAGGGCTGGGTTTTGCATCGTGTTACCATGGGTACTTGGGTCAACAGGTTGCAGCTGGGCCGGGGCCAATTGCGCCAAAACTTGAGCCACAATCTGCTCCACTTGTGTTGTGTTGTGCTGCCCGGGGGGTGGGGTAGGCGGGGCCACTGGTTGCCTTGGGTTGCGCCGCAGAGCCGGTGGCAAAGGGTTCTGCTTCCCTCGAGTAGTCGGCATGTCTGTAAGGCAACGGTAACGCAGCTGAGTTTGATAAAAAAAAAAAAAAAAAAAAAAAAAAAAAAAAAAAGGTGTATAGATGATCGACAGACATGACTTGTATTCCATACAGCCGAAAAAGAATATATAACCTATATCAGCAAGTGGTGTGAACTGTAATATAAGTGTTAAGAGAAGGGTTCCAGTATATGAAATTATAGTATAATGTCTGTAGACAAATATGTATCTTATTGCGGCAGCCAATTCACTTGCTAACGGTATCTAAAAGCTGACAGACACGTCATACATGTACTCCTCCAATCCATGTTGTTGGTCTATCTAATAAGAAAATCTTCTATCATCAGCTATCCCTGGAAAGTTAGGACACAATAATAAAAAAAAAATGTGCTTCACAAAGACCCCCACAATTGGAGCCATACAAGACCCATCGATGAGCCAGTGTGGTACAATTGAGCCTGTGGTACATCAGGCAGACCCCAGGTGAGGCCACAATCCATAAACTGCTATGGTAGCCCCTAATTTTCGATCAAAAATAGACCCACCTTTCACAGGGAGCCACAGTAGAGGGGAAGGCCCCCAACACAGCCTCACAGGGCTCTTGCATTTATCGTACAATCACGCCCTCTGTGGGGCAAAGCGTACATTAAATTGTCTTTTTCATAGTGCTGCAATGGAGAACTAATAATAGACCTGGTCGGCCCGTTTAACACCTTGAATCAAAGCACTTTTGATGCTACGGTAATATTTGAGGTTGCCACCGGGGTTAAGGTGGACGCCATCCCAGGACATGATGGAACTCCTGACCATAGGGTCGGCAAACCCACGGTGCATCCATAGCACTATGCCAAGGTCCGAATACTCCGGCAGACGGAGCATGCGCATTAAGTGTCCGTTCACCTCGTAAACAAGCTCATTGTAATTGAGGCAGCAAGCAGCATCTCTAAAAAAAAGTTGAGAGACGACTACCTGGCTTACACGGCCTGTGGCTATCAAAAAAGAGGCCAGTTCAACTATTTCATCAGCTAGTGATTCACAATCGGTGTGGGCCTCGATGTCGTTGCCCCCGATCTGCAACAAAATTACATCATAAACGGAACTATACTGCGACATGATGTTCAGTGCTGCGTCACGAATGTCGCTAACTATAGCCCCACCCATGCCATGAAGGCTGACCGCAAAACTATCTGCAAAAGTTTCATTCAATCCAAAATCTACGGCCACCTCAGAGTGGGAAGACTGCAAAATAAAGTCCGACAATCTGCGAACAAAGCTGTGCCCTAAAACTAAAATAGAACGGTAAAACTGCTGCGGGAAGTAAGCCATCCTGTACCATGAATTGAATAATGCAAATGTGAGAATTGATTTCTCGGAAGATAACGAAAACTTTTTGGCGCTCTGGCAAGTTCAAAGTACGGGTAAACAAAACAGATCCTGGGAAGCCGCCCCGCAGTGTCTAAAACACAATAACTATATGAATAAAGTAGGTACATGAATAGGATACTTAATCGCTAGAAGGCACCGGCGAGATTCCTATTCAACACGTGTGGTATGGTCGAATGGCCATGGAACCCAGCATCCTCAGATTACATGTAGCATCCCGATCGAAACTAGACTAAGGTGGGTGATCTGTGTGAAGAGTGGGTGGGTGGTGGTCACCGTATCTGCCTGTGAAGCTTGGTAGCTGACGGTCGTACAGCCAAAGGGAGATGGCGAGGGTGGTAGATCTATCTCAGAGTCAGAGAATAGAAGCCAGGGCTGAAGCAGGCGCCATGATGGAGAAACTTGAAGATGTGCCAAGTCACGAAGATCCCAAATCCAAGTTAACGAAAGTAAGGCCCACGAAGTCAATAGGACGCACTCAAAAGTTACCAGTGTGCTGCTGGTAACCCCCGCAAGCGCCCGCCTGCTAAGTCTGGTCTTAACAAAAGTTGAAACTTCTAGAAATTCCTTACCAAACTTCCACAATTAGAATGGCGCCAAGAAACTCCAGATTATCCTGGCTAAAAGTGACGCTAATTAGATATTCACATGTTATGTAATAAGACTCATGACCTTAGCCTAGGCCTCACAGAGCCAATCAAAATAAGACAAAAGAGCCATGTGCATGCATAAATTTCATTACGCGGAGGGCACGTAATTTCCCTTGCTTATTCTTCACTTCCCAAAGGAGGTGTGTTAGTGTGTTTGTAACAATGCACTGAAAGCCCCTTTTTATACAGTCTTTGTGACGTCGCACCCTCTAAATATAGATTGCGACTCCACCGGATTTTCCACAAAAACTGCTGAGTCATCACATGCCCCTATAATCCTAAAACAAGGTGCCCTCTAAGTGCTAACCCAACTACTATTCAACAATTTATGGCTAATTACCTGAATTTTACATTCAAGAGTGGCTATTTCCAAACAACAGACCAAAAACGTGCACACTATAAGGTTTAGGAAAAATTGTTATTGTGGCTCAAACGCTGTGTTTCAAACAAGTAACGCAGGTTGGCTATCAATACATTTAGGTTCAAGGACACAAACGCTTCTGTGGAATAAGTTCGTAACCGACTTGAAACCTGCATGAACAAATGTATTCCTTATATTGTAAAGTTAATTAGAGTGTACATACAGAGGGTGCATGTGATCTGCACTGGTATTCATTTTCCGATGGGGGAAATACTGCTATAAGAATTATTATACAGTAGTAAAAATACACATTTATGTGTCCTAGATAAAAAGTAGCGATATACATGTGTTTAGCTCTGGATGCAGTAGTATGAGTATGAGTGCAAAATGCTCCATAGAAAAATCGTATGTTACTGAGGCAGAGAGACATTCATGTTTCTAGCAATAGATTTATCTTAAATGTAAATTAATGTTATTTATTCAATAACTACATTACAGGTTGCATCGCCCCACTTTCTACACAGGGCCCATGGGGCTATCCTTTGATAGCACCAGGCCCTTTTAAGTCATTTATTTCAGAGTATAATTAAATGGATGTATTCTTTTGTAATATAACCATGATGGGACGTGGTCTTACTGATTATTTTCAGAGTATAATTAAGTACAAATGCGTTCTTTATGATAACCTGAAGGCTACACAGGGAACACATGGCTGTACTAATTAAAACTAGGTAATAATCATGACTTTTGATGTCATAAAAAAGTTGAAACAGTGTTCATTTGAGAGGTGGTCATCAGTTTTTCTAAAGCTGTGATAAGTTGAATATGGATTGCAAAACAAGCAAGGGCTGCCGACCATGTCATCAGAGGGAAGAATATGCCAAGTCAAATTTTCCTTGTACTTGGTGTAATGCTACCTTGAAAAAACACACCTCATCGCTTGATGGTACATACAGACGAATGTCCAAAGAAGCCTACTTTACCTCCCTTTATTGTTATGGATTCTGAGGTGGGTGTTTGGAGAAACGACACTGCCTTTGCAAAGTGTGCACATATTGTAGACATCTGTACTGTCCTACATGTATATGTGATCCAGCAGATGGTGTTCCAGATACCTGCCTGCATTGCAGTGAACCCGGGTGGAGTCAACTCTTTATGTAAGCCATACAAAAGTCTTTTTTAGGACCACACTGTCCTCATAAAAGAGTTTTTGAATGAATTTGGTATCAATTCTTCTCTGTACTGTTCTTTTTCCTCCTCTGCTCCCTCTTTCTCTTCTCCCTCTTTGCCTCCTCCTGTTCCCCTTTCCCTCCCCCTTGTCCGCTTCTCCTGCTCTTCTTTTTTCCTCTTCTTCTTTCCCCACCTCCTTCTTACCTTCCTCATCCTCCTATTCCCCCCCTGCTTCTTCCTTTCCCTCGTCCTACTTTTTGTCCCCTTCTCTCCTCCTCCTCCCCCTCCTTTTCCTCCTCCTCTTCTCCCTGCTGTTCCTGTTCATTCCTTCTTTTTTCTTCCTTATATCCATCTTCCTCGTTTCCCGTCTCCTGGTCCTCCTCTTTGACTGCTGTTTTTTC